>CM046723.1:6294877-7760544 GCA_025584915.1 Monochamus saltuarius | reverse complement strand
TTTTTACCGCCATCAATATTCATAGTGTGCACATTTTTCCAGAGCCACTGTAAGAAAAGTTATTGTGTAACTGAGATTTTTCAGTGTGTGTTCTTCTTTATAAATTTTGCACAAAAAATGTTAAAACTACTAGTAATATAATAAAGTATATACCATTATATGCATACATCGCCTAATAAAAAATATTTCATCCAGCCAAAAATTAATTAAAAAGAAAAATGTGGTGTAGGGCGATGAAACGCGATGAAAGGAAGCATTGCAACATTGTTTGTTTGTGAAGTTTAACTGAAAATACAGATAGATTTAAGTTCATCGAATAAATTACAGCTAAAAATTAATTAAAAAGAAAAATGTGGTGTAGGGCGATGAAACGCGACGAAAGGAAGCATTGCAACATTGTTTGTTTGTGAAGTTTAACTGAAAATACAGATAGATTTAAGTTCATCGAATAAATTACAGTGTAAAGTTGTAAAGAACCGATTAAAAGTACCAGAAGTTACCAGAATGTATACAGAGCGTTTAGAAAGTCAATAGTAAAGCAAACTGACATTTTTCGTCATTTATTGTATGCAGCGCTTCATTTCAATTCCAAATGACATGGTCTATATTTGTCCCTCTCATTTACGAGACACATAAAATTCATGCATTGTGTACAGATCAAAGAATTTTTTAATTCAGTGAAAATTGAAATAATGCATGTTATATTTGGAGAATTAGTTATGTCAAGTCCTTGGTTTTAATCTGAATTTCGAAACATCCTGTACAGATATTATGCACATACGACATTTACGTAAGATGGAACACTTCAACTGACTTCTTCGTAGTCAGCGTCAGTCATGTCATGTGTGACTACCTCCAAAAAAGATTTTTATGTCGCCGCGTTTCATATATCAAAAGCAACTAGTTTGGTCATAATTATATATAGTTCCTAATAACGAAATGTGGTCCTTGCCGAGACCTTTGAAATCAAGGTTTATATCGGCAAAGGTGACAGTTGTGAATATGAATCAAAGGAATGACGGGGACCAGAGCGGGTATAAGCGGAAATAATGAATAAATGATGTGTGTACTTCACACATTACTGATTATACATACTCATTTTAAAAATCACCAACATTGGTAGAGAAACCACTGGGACACGTGACGGTAGAATAACCTCTAAAATTCACTTTGTATGTACGGTACATGAAGTCGAATTGTTTCAGTTGGAAATGTATTCAAAGAGTAAAAAATCGTGTTACGTAGGTTTTAGTACAAAGTGTAGAATGTAACAGTGGCGTTTCAACATATTTTGAGACTAGAACATATCATTTCGTTTCACTCTGTATCTCAAAGTTTAAAGGAGCTAGGAAAAAAAAATTAACGGCATCTTTTGTTTCTTCATCCTTCCCGTGCGACCAAAGCGAACGTTTCTTCTTTTAAAATTTCCACGCCTTTTTTAAAGGCTTGTGCCCACTCAAGCTTAGTTTGCCACTTAACAATTTTTTAACATAGTTTTATTATAATTTTTAAATTAAGTTATTTTATTTATTTTTTTTAAATTATATGTAATTCATACAAAATGTAATGCCTAAAACAGTCGGTAAAAACCTTCTAAGCATTACATGTGCAAATTATGTTATTTTGAAATGACAGCTGGACTGCTATTGAGTCAGATTTGGCCAAAAGTTAGTGGTGGCGTTTAAAAGATAAGGCTAAATGTTTCGACTTGACGATTAAGGTGTGTTGTCCATTTTGAGTATTTTAAAGTGCCCGATTAAGAGTACAAAATGGAGATATTGAATGTTGGTAATGCGTTGTTAGATGAGCAAAAGGACGAATACCTTTGACTTCATTGTATTTGGGTAAATAATGATATGATGCTCCCATGCCCAACATATTGATGCTATATCACACAAGTTTTTATTTAGTATTAATGCTAATGTTAAGTACAGTACATCTACAGTTATAATTAAAAATATAGACATTTTGATTAATTTATTTATCAAAAATCCTGTTGATTAGATATTTGTATATTTTACTTCGGTATGTTTGAAAATACCCAGGTAGCATGTGATGGCATTCCTGATATTTATCCTTATCACTATAGTGCGCGTGCGTTTATGGTTTCTAATGGTTGTGCGAACAGGGCTATTATTATTTGATGATGTGGGGATGAAACCGGCAGTAATAAAGAATTTTATGACAAAAAATATTATTTCAACTAGGCATAATTTTTATCTTTTCATTAATGTTTCATTCACTGTTTGTACTATTTATTACTCATAGTATGTTTGTGTATCCTCAGAAAAGATAAGATTTATCAAAATTCTTGATCGATGACAATCTTCTTTAGACCATATATGGAAAAAACTCATATACTCGAGAAGTTGTAAGGTGTGCACTTTTGCGAGCCACGCGAAAGAAAAATTTTCGGAATGCTGGGTCAAAAACTACGCGCATTGGTCATTGACAGAAAATTTACTTCTGCTTAATATTCACGATAGGCTTCATACACTTCGTGCTTACGACCTTGGAGGCATTATAGCGAGAACCTCGGGACAGAAGACTGCCCATAGAAATAATTGTATTTGCTAGTAATAAGTATAATTATAGCTTATAATTGATCATTACGCAAATACGTAATCACGTAAAAGGATGTTCATATTTAAGCGTTTGATAGAAATATTTTTTCTGGAATGCGTCTGCGACATCCAGAAAGCGTTGATGGTTCGTTTTGATAAATCTGACATTGACCAAAACAAGTGAATAAAATTTTAATCTGGAAGTTCATTACCACTGCCAGTGCCATTCGTCATAATAAGTTTCCTGCTTGCGCATAATGTACAAATAATTAGCGGGCATCAAAATATGTTGCACAAATAAGTTTTTTAAACACATTTGTCACTCATTCAGTACCTAGTCGTATCTAGTATATTTTACAACAGCGGTTTATAGTGGAGTAAAATCGGTTATCAATTATACTGTTTTCCTTTCACTGATCAAAATTTGTCTTTAATTTCACATAACTTAACGTTGACAATTTGTGACCAGCGTAAAGTTATGTAAAATTACATAACAATTTTGTAAATGAAATAAGTAAACTGTAATATTGCAGAAATAAACGTGGATAAAATTCAATATTATATTATGTGATTTTACAACTATTATGCTAAATTCTATCGTAAATTTCCGTCACTATACAAATGTATTGATTTATACATTATAATTTTTAGGTTAAAATTGTAAAATATAAATATGTAATTTTACTGAGTAGATAGCATAGAGAAATTTTTGTGCTTCATAAATGATTACAAACCACGTGACCAAGACTGTGATTCTCGAAGAACAACTATACAAATAGATTTCTTGTCTCTCTCAATTGCCATAGTGAGGAAAAGATATTCGCATATGATTTGCTCTGCGATTGATTTGAGAATCTCGACCCTGATCACGTGGCCTATAATCATTTATGAAGGCACTGTATATGACTGAATGTCAGTGGGTAAAAAATTAAACAATATGACCATGTTAAAAAAATGTATATACCAAAGAGTTCATCAATTAGTTCAAATATTTTCATTTTGTTTTATGGAGAGTGTTTTGACAAATGATGATGAAAAGTTTCTACTTTTAATGTCATGGAAAAAAGTCTTTTTGTTAAAATATACAAAAGTACAGGTCTAGTCAATATAATATGCAGGATATCTCTGTCTCTACTAACAAATTTGTACAAATACAGTAGTTTTTATTATTAGAATTCAATAGTAAATACACTACGAGACATATTTCTATTCCTAAATAGTCAAGAAGGCCTTATCAGGAGCAGAGATAACTTGAAAAATCAGATAAATCTTTTAATTCACAAATGAATGTTGTATGGTTTAGAAACACGTTATGGCGTAGTTTTGATGCAAACATATTAAACAACGTACCGTTTTAGTTTCTATGATATTTATTAATTCTATAATATATAAATTGGCACAAGCTGCAAGTGCACACG
Organism: Monochamus saltuarius; assembly: GCA_025584915.1. Taxonomy (NCBI): domain Eukaryota; kingdom Metazoa; phylum Arthropoda; class Insecta; order Coleoptera; family Cerambycidae; genus Monochamus; species Monochamus saltuarius. The sequence continues at coordinate 7,756,562 of CM046723.1, read as the reverse complement.
AAGAAGAGAAGGTACTAAATTTAACTTTTACCATCTTGTAGAGTGACAAATTTGGGCATCGAAATAAACTTCTACAACTTTTTTCAGTAGGGACAAACTTTTTAAAATCCCATTTTCGATGTTTCAAACGTTAGTTGACAATTATGTTTTTGGTGACATAAATCGCGCTGTAGTTTTTAATATGACATATGAAACAAATGTGAACATAAATAAAATCGGTAATTTACAAGCGCGATTTTTGTCACGAAAACATAGAAATCATAAAATATATAAAACGTCAAAAGTCTTTAGATCGGGCCCTCAAAAATAGTCAGACTGTGGAGAAGCTTAGAAAACAGCCATTTAGGGATAACTTAATGTACGTTGTTGGTGATATTGCATTTTAAACCCAGCATACTATCGAAATCAAATCGGAATGTTTGTAATTGGATCATAGAAATCATGTTTCTTCGAATTGGATGTAAAATGTTCATATTTTGAAATTCCCGCTCATTAGTGTGAAGCTATCTTGTTAGTGCAACAAACTCATAAAAGTTAAGTTACTGCAACATTATCAGACTAGCGTTGTCTCCATAGGTTAACAATTTTTGGTACCTCTTTTCGCGTTCTAAATTATATTTTATGATTGATTGAAAAACTTAATTGTCAAATAACGTCTGAAGCATTGAATATTTGATTTTAAAAAGTTCGTCCCTGCTGAAAAAAGTTGTAGAGTTCCATTTCAGATGCACAAAATTATGCTCTACAAGATGGTAAACGTTTTATTTGGTTTTACCTTAAAAAATCTATCTGAAATAAGTGAGATAGCGAAACAATTTTACCCCACTAAGTTTATTTATACATATAAAAGTGTGTCTGTTATTATTTCATTTTGTGGAATCAAACTGGTTTTGGCAAATGTCAACTTATTGTTTACTACATCTGGTTGAATGACCCAGCAGAAATGAACACAAATAATTTAAAATATGTGCCAAATTAAACCACTTTTAATCTATTTCTGATTCCACAAAGCGTTCTGCCGACCAACTTGAAACGGATGACGACTTGGAAGGAGGCAATTGCCATTTCTAGCACATTTATAAATGCTAATTGAACGGTTAAAGACAAACGACAAATTTTTAGAACTATTACTGGGATTTCTAAGTTTAGCAAAATTATGCCGCATCGTTACCTATATGCAAAGCGTACGAAGTGGGTCTTTTATTAGAAATATCCGAAAGTATCGATTAAACAATATTATACCTTCTATGTACAGGGTGGAGTAATTTTGCAGTAAAGATAAATACAACAGAAAATACAAGGAACGAAAAGGAAAAAATAAATATCAATTGCATAGTTTTTTTATTATGAGTAATTGGTTCCTATGGACAATTATTCTAAAGTTGAAGGCACTCTGCAATCGTTGTGAATAATCATACAAATACAATGCCCATGTTTAACCATTAAAAATATTTTTATAATGAGGACGATGACTGCGAATATATTGAAATAATATGAATGATATAATACTGTAAATATCTATCTCTTAAGATATAATATTTTCTAGCACTGCGCTTCTTAATTTTATGGCACATTTCAATGTGTATCCAGTATTTGACCATTTTCATTGAAATAGTTATTTACGGAATTAGAAAGCGGTACTTTCTTTATACAGCGATATAGAAAGAGTTGTCCGAGATAAGATTTAAAATTTAAAAATATCTTGTCTTGTCTGTCTGTAACAAACCAAGAATTTCTTTAAAGTATTGCTTTTGCTCGATCTTGCAGGATCATGTCTTGTCTGTCAATTTTGCAAGGTTCTTGCATGATTCTTGTGAGATACTTACAAACACATACACATACAAACTAAAAATATGGAGCTTTATTACAAATTTGGGATCAGTAGTGATTACTCTCGGTCGGCTGAGGTCCCGCTCTGAGTGGCCGATTGGTATACGTTATAAACTATATAAATGATCAGTTTTAAATAAGTAATAACTGGTAATTAATTCATAATTAGTTCAGTTGAACAGAACTGGACCTAGACTCAATAAAATTTGATTTTAAAAATAATTTTGTATTGCCGATGGCCTTCAAATAAGGTATATGCAAGTAATAAAAATGCAATATTTATTTTATTCAGCTAATGTTCACAATAATTTTATATCCTGGATGTCCTTTAAATGAAGTATATACCTACAATAGAAATGTAATATTTATTTTATTCAACTAATGTGCGCTAATAATTGCTGTTTACAAATTTCTATAAAACGCATTGAGTAACAGATAATTCTTTAACAACTTAAAGCTCGAAAAATTCAGAATCTTAATACCATTTCCAGTTTTTGCAAGTCTCGAAAAAACTATTTCTAAGATCGTATTATTTTATTGTCTAAAGCTATTTATTTGTGGCATAGTTTTAGTTTTTCTTTAGTTTGATTGGGTTTAGACACACTTCTGAAAAAATAATAGAGATTAATTAAATAAGCCCTTGCGCCAAACGGAACAGTCAAGGATTATTTTTGAAACTATGTTTGCCTAACCAAAAAATCTCACACTGAAAAAACAGATAAGTAAAAAATAACAAAAATCACATCACTATCGCGCACTTCCGTATTATTGACGTTTCGAAAACCTCTCTGTTTTCGTTCTCAAAATCGTATTAAAAATGTTAAACGTATGTCAAGTTTGACAGTTTAAAATTTATTTATCTGCTTCCAACGGAGATAAGTGTGTGTCAAACTGTTCAGTGAACATCGATCCTTGTTGGCTACAGTTGTATCAAGAAGAAGTAAGTAACAATAAAATAAAAATCATTTAACATCTCTATGGAAGCAGATAAATAAATTTTAAACTGTCAAACTTGACATACGTTTAACATTTTTAATACGATTTTGAGAACGAAAACAGAGAGGTTTTCGAAACGTCAATAATACGGAAGTGCGCGATAGTGATGTGATTTTTGTTATTTTTTACTTATCTGTTTTTTTTTCAGTGTGAGATTTTTTGGTTAGGCAAACATAGTTTCAAAAATAACCCTTGACTGGTTGTTTGGCACAAGGGATTATTTAATTAATATTTACTTTTCAGAAGTGTGGCAAATACCCAATCAAACTAAAGAAAAATCGTATTATTTCTTGTATGGTGTGCATGAATCTCATTCCTCATAGTATAACCTCCAACTTATGTATAGTAAGCAATGCAGAATGTATACACAAGGCAGTTTTGTCTTATTTTGCAAGACCAAAACAAGACCAAGGAAAAGCAAGACAATATTGCCAACACTAAAGAAGAGCTGATAGGTTTCAAAGGAAATGCATGATACAATACAGTTTCTGAGTGAGATGCGTATAATATTAATAAAAAATATAACTTATGTAATTAATATTTATGTTGTCGATGGGTTTGTTTCTGGAACTTTTATGTTGGTTTTGTTCACTTTCTACATTACGAACTGTATCTGTTGTGTTTACTTCATTCTGAACAGAATTTGCGATATAACTCTCTGCTACTGTAGATGTTTGATACTTTTACCCCCATCTAGCAGGAATGTGGCTGAAGTTCTGCAGCAGCAGTGACCAGCGCAAGTAGAGCTCAGTAATGACACATGATGAGATCGGAAACAGACAGTTTCTAGAGCAGCAACACAAAAAATATATTAAAAAATTCATTACTATGTAAACAGTTTTTAAAACCTTTCAATTTGCGTCGCAAGAAGTTTTTAGAATACTTATTGAAATTTTTCACGTTGCCCACTCAGCTAATTTACGCACGTACCGCTTGGTATCTGATTTGCCATTCCAAAATTCGTTTTCGGTTGGTTTATTACGCAATTTTACGCATGATCGACTTGATGGCAGCCGAGGCGTCTTAAATTTTGACACGCGCCCACCATTTCAAATGCCTGTTCAACTAACTAGCGGAAATATTTGAAGTCAAAGTCAGTGTAACTGTGCGCGGGGTACTAATAGTTTTATTGCTATGTAGTAGTCATTTGTTGTCTGATGTGACTCACCCGACATACGCTCAGTTCTCATTGTATTAAAATATCAATTCCTTGATGGCTAGAATGGCTTGTTTGTCTTTGGTGGATCGTCCAAGTTCTTACGGTTGCGGCAGAACAATGAGAGGCCATTTTTATCAATTTATCTAGCGAGGCAGTTGCAGACTGTTAAATCGAATAAAAAAAAGTACTTTGTGTTATTTATTAGGAAGGTCCGTGGAGTAACCGTACATGTCGCAAAAATGATATAGGGGCGTATTCAGGACGTGGCGCCAACACACATATTTAAGAAAATTATAAATCTGAAGATATATTCAATTTGATATATTTTTCACTAATATAAGTTACAATTTGTACAGATTATCCAACCTGCTTATTTTTGTGAAGACAGAAATTCTTAAATATTGGCTTATCCCAGCCTGTTCTTTTATAAAATTGTGACGTTTTCAAATTCCAAAACAAAATCTCTTTTTTATCTTCCATATAATATCAAGCCAAAGAAATCAAACTTGTTGAACATTATCTGTTAATAAAACTACACTTTTTGAATATTTTTAAACCTAACCTAAAGTATTTTTCAAAGGGTTGAAATAATCAACCCCTATGACATTTTCTCTTATCTGCCATTTCAAAATTCGAATAGTTAACTATAACTTGTGAAAGAGTAAACAAACAGTAACAATAAATGACATTGACATTTGTTGTTCTATAAATTTAAGTATGAACACAAAAAATTCTAGAGTAAGTTATCTTTGAAAATGTCACCATCAGCTACAGCATTTCTTCTTTAGGAAAGCCCTGTTCATAATACAGTCGCAGAAGCACCTGAAGTAAATAAGCAACGCCTGCTGAAAAAACCTTCACTTGGTTCTTTACTATTCAAATTTCAGTTTTTTGGTATGGAAATAAAAGTGATAAGATCCGTCAATCTGCGATCTTATTTATCAGACTGGTGACCTTTTTAGCAAAATTTCAGTGTAGCCCATTAGTCAGTCGTCACTAGCCCACAAATGCAAGGCTACCAATCAGTTGGCAACGATGGCTAATACTGTGGATATAGCAGCAGAGCTACATAAATTGAAAAAAGAAATTTTGGTGAATATAATTGTTAAGAAATGTATTCCAGAGGATGCTATAGTTAGTAGTGAACTTCGCTATTATATTGAGAGGAATAACATTGACACATTTTACGATTCTCGTGAAATAAGTGCAGATAACCTTCAAAACAACCTAGAGTTAACGCGTGTTAAATGCGATCTAAAAGTGGCACAAAGTGAACTAGACTGTGCAAAAACTGTTATTAAGTGCCTGGAAAAAACAATAAGTGACAAAGAAACAATAATAAATTTAATAAATGGTGATAAAAGGGGAAATGTTGTCGTAAATAAAAGCGACGTTGCCAGTTCCTCCAAAAATTCTCCAAACGAGGGATTAAAACCCAAAGAAGTTAAAGGCTGACAAGGACATAATAAACACAAAATCTCCTATTACTGAAGTGAAACCGCCTGAGACGCAACATCAGCAAACCCAAAAAAGGGAAAAAAGTCATTGGATCGGCTCCAAGTAATAAAACATCAATTCAAAATGAAGCAAATCTACAAAGTGCTTCAAGAAAGGCAGTGATACACCTGGGAAAGGTATCACTAAATACCTCAAAAGAGGTGGTGTACAATTATTTGTGCAAACAATTTTCTAGGGCAGACTTTAAGGTAGAACCGTGCCCAATTAGAGATGGCGCAAGTAGCTCTTCTTTCAAAATTGAGGCAAGCTATGACCTCTTACACGAATTGTATAAATGTGAAAATTGGCCAAGTGGCGTAACTGTCACAAAGTATACATTTTTTCGGGCTCCAAGAACAGGAAACTTCACGGTGTAATCTGACAGGAAAAAATAGTAAAAAACAAAGAACTTTTAATATTCTCAATATAAATATTGAATCTATAAAGAACAAGGTAGATCAACTTGAGCTACTCCTAAATGAATATAATGTTGACATAGCCGGTGTAACTGAACACTGGTTATCGCCTCTCCACATAAACAACCTAAAAATACAAAATTATTACGTTGGTGCTCACTACAGTAGACAAAATGGGTATGGTGGGTCACTCATATTGGCAAAAAATAATATAAATTCTATAGATTTAGATGAGGTTAATAAACTATCAGAAGTAAACACTTTTGAGATAGCTGGCATTAAAGTTAACATGCATATATTTATTTCTATATATAGACCACCTAAAGCATGTGTTAAAACATTTTTCTATAAACTAAGATTATGCCTAAATATAGTAAATATGCTGAACTATAAAAAGTGTATATTATGGGAGACTTTAATATAAATCTGCTTGACTGTAACAATATTTCTTGTGAGTTACTTAAATATAATGAGAGAATATGGGTTAAAACCTCAAATTAGTGAAGCATCTAGAGTAACCGCGACAACTGCAACTTTAATAGATAATATATTTTCCAATGAAGATGATAGTACAACATATACCTTCCAGACTCACTTGTCTGACCACAGAGGCCAACTTCTGAAAATATTGTCCACAGACGAGCGTCAAGAACCTGAAACAAAAAAATATATAGAATCCAGGAAAATCGAGGTAACAAAACTTAAAGCTAACTATGGTGAATTAAACTGGGAAGAGATATACAGTCCACTGATTACAGCAGAAGAAGCTTTTAATATTTTTTGGGAAAAATTGACTATTATGTTTGACGACACGTGTCCGATAATACTAAGAGAACAGAGACGTCCTAAAAGTATGAAAAGTAAATTAAGTATAAATAAGGAAGTTATTAAAGAGAAAACCGGCTAGACGCACTTTCAACAATATATCATGTGAAAAAGGATGCAGATAGTCTATGGGCATATAAACTACAAAAACAGGTATATAGAGACACCTTAACTAGAGAAAAACAAAACATTAATTCAAAAAAAATAAATGAGGCAACCAATAAACAGAAAGCCATTTGGGAAGTAATAAAAAATGAAACTAAAGTAGGAAATAAAAAACAACAACATCTATCTATAACATCTGATCAAATGAACAACTATTTCATCAACGTAGGCAAAGAAGTAGCTGATATGTGTACACCAACATATAAAACACCAAGTGATTTTCTAACAAAATAGCCGATATACCCAACTCAATGTTCATACAAGAAGTAACAGAAGCTGAGATAATTTTAATCACAAAGCAATTAAAACCAAAAAATTCAAGAGATGTATATGGCATGTCACCCAGCTTAATTAAAGATATCATACACCAATTGTCTCCACAAATAACATTTCTAATCAACAAATGCTTTCAGCATGCAGTCTTTCCAGAACAACTAAAAATAGCTAAAATAATACCAGTGTATAAATCAGGTAAAATAGATATTCCGAGTAACTATAGGCCCATATCCATACTACCAGCGATATCAAAAATATTTGAACATGTATTGAAAAATCAGTTATTAGGCTTCTGGCAAAAATTTAATGCAATTACTGACAAACAAAACGGGTTTATACCTGGAAAATCCACAAATTCTGCACTGATTCAAATTACAGAAAGAATTACTAAGGCTTTTGATGACAAGCAGAAAGCTGAAGTAGCAAGTTGTGACCTTAGTAAAGCATTTGATAGTGTACAGCATGACATATTATTGAACAAATTGAGCAGATATGGTATAAGAGGTAATGTTCTAGAATTAGTAAAATCTTATTTAGAAAATAGAAAGCAATATGTGTTATTGGAAGGATGTAAATCACAAGTGGAAAATGTAACGTGTGGCGTGCCCCAGGTATCCATCCTTGGGCCCCTATTATTCGTCATTTATATTAACGATCTACCTTCAAATATTGCATGTGAGAATACAATATTATTTGCTGATGATACCAGCTTTTTGAATGTCGCATGTAAAACGACAGAACTTATCCAAAAGACAGATGGTATACTACAGGAGGCTACAGATTGGTTTAATGCCAACAAATTAAAAATGAATGCCAATAAAACACAACGGTTAGTTTTTGAAACTAGGAGCGATTGTCAGAGCACTTTGAAATTTTTGGGGATATACTTTGACCACAGTCTAAAATTTACTAAACATATACAAGAACTAGACAAGAAGTTATCTAAATCTACATTCACCTTAAGACGTCTGATGAGGATCGCTACTCCAGAAGTCGCCAGATCAGCATATTATGCTTCATTCCACAGCCATCTTGTGTATGGAATATTGGTATGGGGCCATTCACCTGAAACAAAAAAAGTGTTTATCAAACAAAAATGTGCAGTGCGAATCTTAACAAAAGCAGAGCAAAGTGCAAGTGCAAAACAGTGCTTCATAAATCAAGGTATACTTACCATTTACTCTATTTACATACTTACCTGTTTAATATATATTCATGATAACAAACAACTTTATGTGCTAAATAATAATTTTCATAACCACAATACTAGAATGGCTCAGAATATAATGATTCCATACCATAGATTAAATACTAGTCAATGCAGTACAAATTACCTAGCTATAAAAATGTATAATAAATTACCTGAATGGTACAAAACCTTAATGCTAAAAGTTTTAAGAAAAAAATCAAGAATAAACTGTTACAAGGTGCCTACTATAGCATTAATGAATATTTCTGTGATACAAATTTTTAACTTACTTTATTTTAACTTCATATTAATCTGTTTTATGTTTGTTTTAATTAATAATTTAATTGTCTTGTTTATTTTAATCTATAGTTTTAATGTAAGTACTTTATAGCTACTAAGTTTTATACCCAGCGACATGTTAGTTGCTAAGTATTCTACAAATATTTATGTACACCAAAAATTGTACCTACTGCTGACATTCCATGTAATTTCTTGATGGTAATAAACTAAACTAAAAAAAAAACTAAACTAAAAAAGGTCGCTGGCTAATAAATGCACGACACGCCGCCCTGCTGCAGAGGGACGCTCCGGAACGTTTGAGATAAAGGAATTATAATGCCTTTGGTCGGGATTTACGGCGGAAGGATAGCTTAAAATTACAATAATGTATTTCAGTAATGAGCGGCCTTTTCGCTTTACCTCTGAATATAGATTAACAATGGTGACGTCACTAAACGTATGCGTTCGAATGCAGCATTGACTTTATACCGTGTGAACCGAGAGCTTATCTCTACTTCCTTGACATGGAAACCAGAAAATAATGCCACAGTTATTTAACCTCAGTAATGAGACATTGAAAATAATGTGAAGAATATACAATTGCTATAATAACTGTCTGTATGTTAGACAGGGTACCAAATCCACCAGAAAGACTAACCCACATAATATAATATGAGTGCTGTTGGAAGCAAGATAATTTTGTGCGCCATAGTCTTCATCAGTCCAATACGATTATAAATGAATGTGCATAGAATTTGTAGTAAGTAGTGTTGGTATCTTGTCTGGCTTTTTCTATATCTTGTCTTGGTATTGCAAGACAAACCAAGATAAGACCAAGGCAAGACTTGAGAGATCGAATTGCAAGACAAAATACATTTACAACATTTAAAAAAGTCTTGCAAGACAAAGAAGGAAATATTGTTGTTGTTTATATACTTTATAATGTCTATCAATCATCGACAATCGACCATATTGATAGTTATGTGTGAGCTCCGAGCAGAACGGTATCTGACGGAGAGGAACCACCACTGTTATCAAATTTATAATAAAATTCCATGTTTCTCATTTGTATGCATGACTCCTGCAAGGATCATGCAAACTTGCAAGGCCATACAAGACATGATCTTACAAGATCAAGCGAGAACAAGAGTTTAAAGAAACTGTTTTGCAAGATAAAATTTTCTTGTCTCAGGCAACACTAATTTGTAGTAGTATACTGTAGTATTGATAATATATAAGTTTATAGATTTAGTGGTTACCTTAATAAAGCAATCTCTATCCGACAATATTGGAGGAATTTCCTTTAATATGTATCAAACTGCATATTTATTTTTAATATCGGCACTTCACTATTTCAGTCATCAAACCATATCTGGATGCTGGTTTGTAAGGAAAATAAAAATCGCTTTAATTTATGTGGGTAACCAAATGGTATGGCGTAAATTATATTACTGTTCATTAGAGATAAATAGATTTCTATTTTTTTATTCTTTTATGAGCTGTGACACTGGAATAATAAAGCAATAAGCTAAATAATTTATGAGATATATAAATTAATGACGATTTTAAGTAAATGTCTGGGATGGAATTGTGAATTGTGATTTTCAATACACATTGCGCTCACCGAATCCATGAGTCTCACATGCGATTTTGCGACTGTTACTCAGTGTTAACCTCGGTAACATACACCAGTTTTTGATGTGACTTCAAAAATAAAAGTCAAGTGGATTTAGGTCGGGCCATTGAGGGAGCCATCCAACTGGACCACTTCAGCCAATCCATCGCCCGGAAACCATTGTTGTCGCACTAGTCGCGTAAAATGTAGTGGAACACCATCGTGAAGAAACCACATATGCCATCTAACGTTGAAATTAACTTCTTTGAGGAGCACCGGTGAATAATTATTACGCAGCAAATTGTAAATAAAGAGCACCAATTAACCGATTTTCCAGAACAAAAGGAACAGTAAGTAGGTACTCCGTTCGCAATTCCATCCCACACATATACTGAAAATCGTTGATGAAGGCGTGTTCGTGACATGCGGATTTATCAATTTTTGTATTGTAAAAAAATATTTTACTTTTTTTTCACTATTCGTCATTATTTGTCCTAAACTATAATTTCATGTGTATAGGTTAATAATCACCCTGTATACAGGAAGAATGCCTAATGCCGATTAAAATAAATAACAAAGGACATATGCTTTTTCACTGAATATTTACCTACTTGCAAAAATGGATCCATGAACTGATCTGAGACATAGAAATTCAAAAGTGTAGTGAGTTTAGGAAATGGTAATAGTAAGGTAATAACCAAGGAAATGGAAGATAATAACTCTTTACAAACATAATCCGTGTATAATTTAGTAGTAAAGTTTTCAGGGTACGTCTATGTTAATTGATGACACACAAACATCACATTTTTACACAGTACCTCGCGTGACTGGTACCTACTTCCAGGGTCCTTCGCTTCGTGCAAATTCCAAAGAATCATTTCAATTTACTATAACAACAGTGTTTTGTAGCTAATTACGTTAGTCGCATCGACTGAAATTGTACTATTGTATCCCTTGTGGTCTGTCATTAACTTTGAATGTATGTCTAATGAAGTTTAGTCATTTTCCGTGCATTTGTGCTAAATACCGTCACCTAATTGGGGTTGTGGAAATGATAATATCGAAACAAACAGTTCGGGGAAATCTAAAGATTGCAGATAAAATTAATCTGATTTTTAGGTTTAATTGCTTGTTAACTTATGTCACTTATGTAACTTATGTTATGATTACTGGATAAGGAGAATGAAATATTGAAGATTTTGTGAAATAAAATATTCAGTTATGTGTTCTGTCTAGATTTTTTAATGTTGGTAGTATATTACTAAAATGTACTTCTTCCAAAATCTGTCTCACCGAAAAATATACGACGTAGTTTAAATGTAAAATAATATGATAATATAAAATAGAGTAAATTAATTCCAGTAAAAAAATTTGCCAACACAGCTTAAACTATAAGACACATGTGTACATCCATGAGTCATTTGGACTTTAAAAAGCTTTAGAAAACAGATGTATTCACGCTGCATTTGCGAATTTGAACATATGCACGTTTTTGCGGTTACGTGATTAATTGCTCAATGTTAGAAAAATTCCATTGAAAAACGAAACGTGATTCTGTGTTTAGTTTCTCAGATTGCAGTAATTATTGGTAAATGTAAAATATGATACTTACTATAAACAATAGATATTAATCGTGATGAATTCATTAAAATAAAAAAAGATAGATGTAAAATATTCACTTCAAAACCAAATTGTCTTTGGATATATTGAACAGTATTTTTTCTCATATATTTTCAGGTATTAACAATATTGTGTGAAACTACTCAGTGGACAAAAGCCCCAACCTGCGTTGAATTACACCCACAATATCTACCCATATATTCCTTATTATTAGCTTTTGTAACATTTTTTACTGTTTAAGAAAGGTATTTTAAGCTAATATGTATCAAATCTCCTACAATTCCTATCAATGAAGTCATATGTATGTTCTCTGATACCAAACATCTAGGTATGCTAATGAACATCCACAGACAAAACTCTATTCAATAATTATCTAAAAAATTTTTAATATATTTACTAACCTCTGGAGTTTGTACTCGTAATTCAACCACAATAATTGTGATCTCACTTATTTCTGCGTTTTATTTTGGATCGCTTCATCAGGTGGCCTCCTTTAACTTGAGTCAAATATCTAACTATAAAGATGATTATACCAATAAATTAAAATTATTTGAAAATATATGGAAAAAAAAACTATACATAAAAGGTAAAATTTTTATTAATTTTTATTTATTTTAGTAGGTTGTTATGATATTCATTGACAGTTAATCAGTTTGACGTTGTCGATATTTAATTTTGACATTCAATTTCAAATAATTTTAATTTATTGGTATAATCATCTTTATAGTTAGATATTTGACTCAAGTTAAAGGAGGCCACCTGATGAAGCGATCCAAATTAAAACGCAGAAATAAGTGAGATCTCAATTATTGTGGTTGAATTTCGAGTTCCCACTCCAGAAGTTAGTAAATATATTAAATTTTTTAGATAATTATTGAATAGAGTTTTGTCTGTGGATGTTCATTAGCATACCTAGATGTTTGGTATCAGAGAACATACATATGACTTCATTGATAGGAATTGTAGGAGATTTGATACATATTAGCTTAAAATACCTTTCTTAAACAGTAAAAATTGAACAGTATATCATGAAATGTTTACGAAACAGGATTCGTACCTTAAACCTTGATTGATATTCGTCTCTCGTCAGTTCCGCATGTGGCCTTCTCTTGCATGTGTATGTTTTTTTTGTTTGGTCCTCAGAAGCAACGAATGCTCCAGGGGTCAAAACACTCCATTTTGATAATTTGCAGTTATATTTAGTCGTATGTCGTAACTACATACAACGTCAAAAGTCTTGGTATATAAAATGATTCGATTAAACCTAGTGTTTTTTTTAATGTGGTAAATAAATACATGTACAAAAAAGACAATAAAAAATTGCAGATCATGAACCTTTACTTCATTACCGATGTTTTTACAAATCTAGTCAGTTTTGCAGCGTATTAAGCCAAATGTTCCGTTGAATTTTTGTACATCATAATGCCAGGACGTGAAATTTCTGCGTTTACCCGACCAAGAATGACTGCTTTGCATGATTCAGGACATTCTAAAACAATCGATCAGAACATGTTGGGCATTCCTAGATCATGTGTTGTACGAATAGAACACAGATATGAATACTTTGATACAATGGAAAACAGACCACGTAGTGGACGTCCTCGAGTATCTAACGAAAGGGATTTGGTGCAATATGCCCGTAGACCTACTATTTGAAGACGACTCCACAATGCAAATTTACGTGCTAGAAGACCATTACGGGTCCCCACTCTACTTCCAACGCATCGTGCTGCCGTCTCCAGTGGGCGCGAGAGCATAGAGCTTGGCTTTTACGCCAATGGCGGTGGGTCTTATTTATAGACGAAACCACCATTGGATTGATTACTGATGACAATCGGCAAATAGTCTAGAGAAACCAGGTCTACAACACCGACATTTTCTCCATGAAGCTGGTCCGTATGAAGGGGGTACCGTAATGTTTTGGGGTTTAATAATGTTCCCCATTAATTCGTATACCACAGAATATGACCAGTCAAATTTACATCAAACAAGTTAGACCATTATCTACCGCCTGCGTAATGAGTTAGGTGAAACTTTTGCGTTTATGGACGACAAGGGTCGACCACTTCGCGCAAGGGTTCAAGAGACACTCGAAACAGGACATATCAATGATTAGATTGGCCAGCCAACTCTCCTGACATTAATCATATTGAAAACATGTAGGATTTCGTTGTTAGAGCCATTCATAATCATATTCCTCCACCTCAGACTGCAGACAAGTTAGTCGTGGCGGCAGAAGAGGAATGGAACAATATTCTGCAAGAGATCGTTAACCGCTTGATTATCTCAATGCACAGGCGTGTCAATATGCTATTAGAACGTGGTGGAGGTCATATCGAGTATCAGTCAAGTAGAGAATTTGTTTTGCTACTTCTTTTTGATTGAATAAATTTTGTCAAAAATGTCACATAAGTATTTGCTGCCTTTTAATTTTCTAAGTACTGAGCTTATCAAACCTATGTATTTTTTTCACAAAAAAAAAAGATTCAGAAAACAATCTACTTTTATAAATGTATTTGGTTTTTCTGACAAAAAGATTTCTTTAACAAGAATGAGGAGGGCCCAAGACTTTTGACGTTGTGTGTAGAAGAAGCTTCGCTTAGTACCTACGGATTCGTCACTGCGTTGATACCAGTAGCTCGAGGTCAAAGGACTAGATGTATCGCCAGACACACCTCTTGTTTTTCTGAAAGGGAAATTCGAATCGTTTAAATTTTTGCCTGTCATGTTATGTACGTGTCTCATATTTAAGAGTATACAAAATCTGGGCGGAATATGTTGAAGGCGAGGTTTAGAATCGCAAATCAATCCGTTGTTTTGGCTGAAGAGATGATAAGAATCGTAATTGTGTGGTTGGTATGTGTTTCTGCACCAGGTGACGATCGAGATGTTACAAATGAAATGTATTGTGGTTTGACCTTGTTTACATATTTTTTTTCACAATTTAAATCGAAGAAAATTTAATTGGTTGAGACTAGATTTGAGAATAACAATGATCTAAAGCATAACTATTGTGTAAAATAGGTGTATCATCTTCATCAAGTTATTGAAAAAACAGTTATTTTGATATCTGGAGATTGATCGTGAAGAAGTTCACAGTTTTGTATTTACATTTATGTAGTGTGAAGAGTGGTTTAATTTGAATCAACGACAATGCATGATACGTCATGATGAATTATTTTTTTAGAAGGTAATCTAAATTATCATGCTGATCTGCCATCACATATAACGGTTTAATTATTTGATCAGAATAGTTTGAAACCAATATTCAAAATTAAGACAAAAAAATGTATAGTCTCAATAAAACAAAGTCATGTTTAAAACCTTATTGCAGCTGGTCTATAATTCTGAGGAATAATATAGTGATTTGTATGGTTATTACTACACGCAAAAATTCCTAGGCTTGATGGTTCATCAAATTCAAACTGCCTTCAGTCACTTCCGCTTGATTATTGTTTGATTGATGAGCTTGTAAAATATATTAACAGAAACCTTTCTTTTATATGTTATGCTGTTTGTTATTACTATTTGTCAAATTTGGATAAACAGTTTAGCTTTTAGTGAGCATTCAGGTTGAAGTGTTGGTATTCTATTGCAATTGCGAATTGATCATTGTAAAACGAATCCCAAAGTCGGAACTTTGGGAAACGTTTTGCAGCTGCAAGTACTTGCTGGAAGCCATTACAACAAGAATTGCAGACTGCAATGCGGCTTTTATAGTTGTATTAAATTAATTCTAGAAATGCTTATTTTTAAAAGAATTGTGGAAAAAATGTATAGCAGCTTCCAGAATTCGTAAATATGATGCAAAAAAATTGGGTTTGAAGTTAAATATTCGACGAAAATATTCTTTCCCATATTAGAGAGTTAAACTGAATTTAAGGAGAAAATTCACATTACTATGAAATTTTACCTGGACATGCTACCTATATCCTATCACAAATCTACCAGAAATGTTCTGCGAACGTATTTCTCAAAGAAAAATTTCTGCAGTACCCTGAATTTCGCCCGGTTTACGTGTATTCATATTTGACGATTATTTTCTCTTCTAAGTACGGCATATCATAAATCATATTTGTCAAAATTCGATTACATACTGCTTTCGTGATTCCGAATCGATAGAAGCCCTAGGCTGTTATAAAACCTCTGAATCAGTCAAGGAATGTAAATAGTTCCTGACCCCGTACAATAATTTTTGCCACTAAACATAAAAAATATGAATCAAACATGAATGAACGAGCCCACGTCTTTCCTTATAAGAAAAATTGCCGTTCCTAGAAATTTGTGAGTAAACCGATATTTACCTGCTTAGCGGCGTTGACTCACCTGCTTTCTCAATTAATAACCGGCTAGATTGGTCAAGGTCATTGTTACTATGCTTGCTCAATAAGCAGAAAATGCAAATAATGCCACTTATGCCATATATCTTATTCGAAGTGGTTTTGTACTTAGGTGTATGCTAATTTTTTTAATATAGCGGAAGCGGTGTCAGAGGGAGGCGGTATCGATACCAGTGTTGATTTATTTAAACACAGTTACTAATTGATGAATCAGAAAGCGTTGATATTTTTTATGCTTTGGCAAAATATGCGGTACAATGTGATGTGTAAGCTACTAATTAGTTCTGTATATGACTGACTTCCAAAAAAATGCAGCTGGAGGTGAAAATATGGGTATATTAATTGAATTCAATTGAGTATGATAGTTGGTCTCGTGTAGTTTGAGGAAATATATTGCACAAGGTGCGAATTTCAGTTGGGACCTTGAGCTCATTTGCACATTTTAGAAATATCAAATGACACACTTAGTAATTTTGGTTGTAATATTCACATCATTAATGGTAATGGTCATTTAAATTAAAATATTTTATCCGAGAATTAGTTGCACCATTTTAGCTTATTTGAAATTCATTTCGTCTATATTTACTATTGTTAAATATATATTTTTTCATAGACAGATCTATTAACAGATATTGACTTGGAAATTACAAACAAAACCTTGTTCCTGATCGATCATTAAATATATTGATTATGATAATTCAAGCTTTGACTGTTGCTGCATTGACAATTTTCATCACTATCATAATGTTCGGTAAAATACTAGACGATGCTAGATTGAAGCGTGTCTAAATCAACTGTTTTGATGTATTAAACCAGAACTCCTGTATGACAAATAATATAGTACTAAAAAATCACCAGAAGCATGGCCAATGTTTTATTTTCCTAAAATAGATCCAACTGCATTCATAATTCTTGGAATTTCTATCGGTCGATATTTGAATTGGCAAAACTGCTTCAAAGAATTGCATTGGAATTCGGCATTGTATTTTTTTGCAAAAATCTAACGGTATGAAACAAAAATGGAATAGAAAGTGATAAATTTGTAATTTATTTTGCTTGTTTTTTGTACATCCGGATCGAAGGACCATGTTATAACGCTACGGTTATTAAAAAGAATGGACAGTATTTATGTAAAAAATATTACGCGACATGCAAAACGAATGGTTGGGAAGGGCTTACCTTGAACTGCAGTTTTCTTCTGGCATGAAGGGTTCTTCAGAATGTATGTACTTAGTATATTAAGAATATAATTTATTGTTGAGGAAGAGGACAAAGTTTTACTAAAGGTTTTTTGTATTAAGCCTTTTTTTTGTTTTAACTGTAGCTACCCGAGTTACGTTATCAGTGCCAGCGTGAATTATGAAGACGGGCCGAATTTTATTGATATCAGCTCTTTTCCAACACGGCACCTGACTGGTTTGAAACCTGTCCGAAGCCGTCAGTCAGTTTAATAGTAGATACAACTCCGCTGCAGTCGGTGAACGATTTGGCTGTCCACTTGGGACAGGTTTCCAACCAGTCAGGTGCCCTGTTGGAAAAGAGCTATGTTCTCCTCTTTCATCATAATAACGACAGTCTCTCTAATATAGAAATGTTTCAGTATTTACTTTCGGTATTAAAACATGAACCTTTGAGTGTTATATAAAATGTTTATAGTTATTTAATAAATATAAAATCTATATAGTAATTTAATAATCATTACATAATTTCATGCATGTTAACTAATCGTTACCAAAATAAAAGAATTCCTTCAAATGTCTATTGGCAAGAGATATTTATACCTCAAGCACTTATTATTAGATATCTTTCAAGAAAATTTAGCAGCACTTAAAGTTTTGAAATTATCTGTAAATAGTTGGGATTTTATATTATTTCAATTGCCAGTAAAAGAAATTTGATTCGGTTTCAGCAAGACGTTTTGAATTACAAGAACATTGCAATGATATTCAGTCTTACAAAACTATACGACTTTTTTTATTGAATAAGTATACAGCTCTTGAATCTATGCCTTTGTCCTTTGTCAAAAAGGTACTCTAAACTTTAATATAATTTTTTTTTCTCACTTTCTCAAAAGTCAACGACCCCTCGTAATAAACCTTTCTCTTCCTTTTTGATTAGTAATAGTTTTACTTTTCCAATACTCTTTGCACTATTTGTGGCTCTTATTCTCTCTCTTTAAATATCCTACATTTATTTTCAAATTTCCACAAGAGATACTACAAATCGCAAAGAAAAATAGTTCGTGCAAAAACTGCCTCCATTATACACATAGCGCTAATATCTGTCGTTCAAATTATTCTTGTCGCGTTTGTAAATCTAGACGCCATCTAAACTTTCCTCGTGCATAATCTTTTTTCTTCCAGTACCAAATAATGTTTTTTAATTTACCTGACCCATATTCAATAAATTAACCTACTTCTGTTAATGCTTCTACTTCTCACCTCGACGTTCCAGCAATACGACTAATCTACTCTGAACATCAATTGCTAAAATTTTAGATTCCCATGGATATTATCAAGAAATCCGTGTTCTCCTAGATAGTGCAAGACAAGCAAACTTTTGTGTCAATAGATTTGGGTTGAATATAAGAAAAATACCTCACGCTATTTTCGGTTTAGAACAAATGTCCTTATCTTCCTGTCATATCTGCTTCTAGCTCAGTTGAATGTGAAATTCGACCTCGTGGTCAAAGTTCCCTCATATTTAATCGATGATGACTTAGTAATACCCAAAATTTGTTTCGATATGCCAATTGTCCCTATTGCTGTAGAAAAGTGGAAACATATTTACAATATATATCTATCAGATCCATGCTTCAATATTCCTGGTAATATCAATTTACTAGGTGTTGATGTATATTCCCAAATATTAGAGGATGGACGCATCATCTAATGGTGATCTTCATGAACCTTTTGCTTTCAAGACCATTTTCTGTTGGATTATCATGGATATAGAAAAATGTTCTACTGTTAATTCCGTTATTCTTTGTTTTTACGTCTATTGCATGTTCATTGGATACTACTTTAAATGTTGGGAATTTGATAAAACATCTCAGTAACCTCATCTCCAGAGAATTTACTATGGGTACAATATTTTATTTCAAATTATTCTCATGATTTACCTGGCAAATATATCAAATTCTGGTCCTTAATTTGTTGATTTATATTCTGGTGCAATTCATCAATTTTATTCATTGGAACGTTACTTACTTTGTGATCCTTTATTATACACAGCATATTCCGAATTTATAAAAAAAAAACTATTTTAATAGTAATCACTCCAGAATGCTTGAATAAAATTTGATAACTATAAAAGTATGAATAAATAATCCAAAATGTACTTATCTATTCCCAGTTAATTTTTCTTATTATCTATTCTAATATTTCTCCTCAATGTTTATTAAGTGGTTTTACTCTCATTCTTTAATTTTTTATTCATTTTCTTCAAAGTAATTCTAATTTGGTCATCGCTATCAATTTCTTCATTACTATAATTTGTAAGTTGCGTTTTCAGTATTTCCGAGATTTACGCAATATTTCTCGCAAAAAAGTAATTAAAAATGTTTCGAATGCTTCTTAATGATCTATTTTTTGCCAGGAATCATCGACTTTCCGTTGATGCGCCAAACAGTAATTATATTGGTTTTTATGCGACTCGAAAGTGGCAGTAAAAAGAACAAAGTTCAGAATTCGTAACAGCATGTCAGATTAGCGAGGGAATCTTGCGATTATGAGATATTTTCATGCATTTTTTCCACCGTAACAAATGCGCTGGTACGATTCTTTGATCATAAGATTTTTTCATGATTCTAATTTCATAGACGAACCGACAACCGCTGATTAGTTTTCTATTTAATCAGATTTATTAGAAACTGCGTGAAGTTGGACGAGAATTTCCAAAGTGGACTATATTTCAGTATGGAAAAAAGTAATTAGAAAATTAGTTAATTTTTATTGTATCATAGGTAGATTGTGAATTTGTTTACAAAATTAAACGTTAAAGCAAATATATAAAAGCTGTGTCGTTAAATTTTTGTTTACAGAAAACTATTGCTCCAGTAAAACTAATATTAGACAATAGTTGCACATGTGAATTATCTGAAAACTTATTGGTTTATCGAATAAATAGCTAAACAAAGGTATGGTTTACTTGATATTTACCTTCGCTACACTATTTATTACTTCGAAAAAGTCTAAATAATGTTATTAAAACTGTTTTCTCCGAAACATGTTGTCTATATGGTAGATTTTAATTAATTGGTCATAATTTTCTACCTTGCACGCAATATTTTTTCATTTTACAGTCACGGTTACAGTTAAACAAACGTTGACACTTCCTGTTCGGAAAAAAGTATTAAAATTGAATCATTTTCTTTTAGAAAGTTCAATGATACACCTAAGCCGCAAAATTAAGTCGAATTCTTTAATATTACTAGAATATAAACATTACAGTTCTTATTAAAGGTGACGTAACTCATTTTGCAACAGCCAGGGACTACTCTAATATTTTAATCGAATAAGGCGAGAAATATTGTAATAATTATCAGAACAGACAATATTACAGAATGAAACCGAGGGTTTTAGACCAAAACCACATCTCATTAATTTTTTTTTGTTTTGGCTAACCAAGAATTAATTGGCGTAAATTACACAAATGTAATCGATTGCCCATTGCCCCACTTTACTGACAGTTTTTGTTGAAGCAGCAGCACGCATTTAACGGATTTTTTTTGTTACAGTTATATTTATCTCAATATGGCTACATATCGGCTTCCAGGAGGAATTCTAGTCAACTTTTAGATGAAAATAGTTACAAGAAGGCGATAGAAGACTTCCAGTCCTTTGCTGGACTAGACGTCACAGGTAATTGTCTTTTTACTTTAGAAAATATAAGGAAACTAGTTAGACGACGAAACGTAGTGCGCAACATTGGCACAATTCAATAATAGTTAGATTTATTTCTGTTATTGATAAAATAGTCATTATAATCCGCCTTTAATTGCATGTATGTAAGATCCACGTATTAATTATTATTTTTTCAATTCAAGGATGAAAAGGAAGTAGGTCGTGAGAGTGTAATTTTTTTTATATATATGAGAAATAATTCTGGGATAATCGTGATCACATTTTGCTAATTACATATTCATAGAACCAGTCAACAAATCAATGATTTCATGTAGAATAAACGATTGTATCAATGTGTTGGCAGAAATACAAGTATATTACAAGTTATCATTGCAGGTTAAGGCTGTCTACAACCAGCATATACGTATGTTTCAACATCTAATATTTTTTACCTATTTATTAAATCAATATGGGTGTTTAAAGGACTATCCGTTATAAATAGCCTAGATAATTGTTATAGTGTTTGTGTTGAAACTCGATATATACAGGGTGTTCAGCATAAGAACCGATACAGAGCACATGCATGTAGGGGGTTTCAAAATATTGCAGTTTAACCAAACATACCCATATACAAAATTGTACACAGGACACTTTTGATTAATCCGTAGCTGCAGCTCTTCCAGGCCGGACCTGTTTTATGGCCTCCAAGATCGCCTGATTTGAACTCTAGTTTTCTTTGTTTGGGGATATTTAAAGACATTAGTGTATGGTACTCCTGTAAATAGCCTGGAAGAACTGCAGCTACGGATTAATCAAAAGTGTCAAGAAATCAAACCAAGGAGGGTGTTTTCGAAAGAGTTCGAATATCGTTGAGTCGAAGATCTCGTGCCTGCTTGGAAATGGACGGAGGGTACTTTGAACATCTTCTGTAACTTTGTTTTTTGTTTGTTAAAAGCTTCCTTTGTCTGTGTATTCCTAATAAAATAAAATGTTTGAAAAACGAATAGTGGTCCATATCTCCGCAACCGTTACTTTGCGGACCCATGTTTATTAAGACTTTTCTGCTTATTTTGGTTCATACTATTACCTCTTGAAATATTTTACACTCTTTTTTTAACACCCTGTATAGGCATGTATGATTAAATTGCACCCTGTATTTATAGAGTGTATTATAGACTACTTATTTGATGAATAATTAGAAAAATCTTACCATCCTTCAATTTGATCTCTTATAAATTTATGATTGAGAGTAATACAAAAAATTTAAAGAAAAATTTTCAAAATCCTTATAAAACATTTGATAAGAAAAAAATTGTTTACCTTACCATTGTCATTTCTATTTAAGACGCTTTTGATAAGAAAGGTAAACAGTTGTTAAAACAATTGCCTGATGAGATTGTACTGCTACTTTGAAAATACTCTTTTAGATATAGTGATAATGATTTTCCCTAAAGTAATTTTGAATAATTTGAGAACACTGAACCAGTTATTTTGTAAACATGTTTAGTTAGCCCAACTAAAAACTAAATTACATCTACCTACATTTATTAGAACAATCTAGTAGGCAATCAGCTCTTATTATTCATAATAATATACGAAGGACACCATAAGGCAAGTCCTAGTGGCAATACTTTCAAAGAATTATAGTGTATTAGTAATTCTTTGTACTGTAGGTAACTAATTAAACATTAACAATTAAGAAATTTGACGACGTTTTCTATACATAATTTAAGTTTTATTCTATCTTTTTTGAAATAATACATTTGACCCTTGATTAAATAATTAATAAGTATACCAAGGTTATTCATTATAATAATGAATGTCGGAAGTAGATGAATCGTTAGTTATAATAATAGACCGATATAAATTATCCTCGTGACAGGTTATTTCGTGAAAATAAACAGCTAATGAAATAAAATGTGACAACAATAGTTTGATTATAGTGATATTCGAATATTACTTTATACAGAGTGAACAATTCATAATGGATCATATAGCAGGGGTGACATCTTTATCTAAATATACAGCTAAATATGTCTTAGTAAAATGTTGCTGTGGAAACAGCAACAAAATCCTTGAACTTATTCCTCTTCGTCATATATAATATAAAAATACGTAAAAATTAAAAACTTGGAAATGAACAAATATGCAACATTTTCGAAAATATTGCTAAAATTGTCTAAAAATGAAAAAACACGCACTTATATAACTTCATATTTCCCAGAGATATTTTATTTGTTTATTACTGTTGTTCTTAGCATGATGATCTTCGTAAGGTATATTTTGACTTCTTTTATATTGACTCCCAATTCTTTTTTTAGGGGAACTGGATCCAGTTACTTTAGAGACTATGACACTGCCAAGATGTGGAGTAAAAGATAAGGTTGGAACTGGAGATAACAGAGCCAAAAGATACGCTTTACAAGGTAAATAAATTAATATTCGACAGTCACTGGTGTGTAATTATTAATAATTCATAAGTACGCATCAGGTTAATTAGTAATTATAATTACGCATCAGATACTTGTTGGGCAATGATTTCGAAACTACTAATAATATGTGATGCATAATTCGTAATTAGTAGTTAATAATTATGCATAAGAGTACTAATTAAGTAGTACAATTATGATGATCATTCGACAATGATTGTCAAATCAGTAGCAACATTGGATACTTCATTAGTACTTAGTTAATAATTTTGTCACAAAAGTTACTAATTGATAATTACGCATCAGATGCTTGTTGGACAATGATTTCGAAAATACTAAGTGATGCGGAATTACTAATTAGTAATAAGTTACGAATTAGAAAGTTGTAATTAGTAATTAAATATTGTTAAAAAATTATTTCCAAAATATTAATAATGTGATGCATAATTAGTAATTAACAATTATGCATAAGAGAACTAATTTAGTAATTCTGATCATTGGTCATTGATTGTTAAATCAGTTGCAACATTGGATACTTCATTAGTACTTAGTTAATAATTTTGTATCACAAAAGTTACTAATTGATAATTACGCATCAAATGCTTGTTGGACAATGATTTTCAGTACTAACAACATCTGATCCGAAATTGTTAATTAGCAGTTAATAATTATACCTAATTAGTAGGTAATTAAGCATTGTTGGAGAATTATTTCTAAAATAGTAATAACATCTGATGCATAATTATTAATTAGTGATTAATAATCACTCAGAAGACTACTAATTAAGTAATTATGCTTAAGATGATTACTGATGATGACCATGACCTCCGAAGAACGCAATGAAATTATAGTGTAAAAAATAGAGATCTAAAATCTTTATACTCGTAAAAGTAAATATTTTCATCATATGGAAGTCTTATACAAACATATAAAATTTCTATAACGTTTACATATCAAATATTATAAATTATTGTATATAATATTATAGTAGTAATTACTTAAAAAAATATATCAGTATTAGATTAAAACTGAAAATCAGCTAGTAACGTAGGTAACAACTATCTTATAATATGTAACAAACAGTTTTGAAAAATGTTTATTTAATGTTGCAGTATATTGATCAATAGAACACTTGAGAACACTCAAACTGTAAAGCTTAATTTTGCGAATTTTTAAAAACAGGGCAATAGATAAACAAATAAGTGTCAGTCAGTTTACTTAGATATCTGTCTAATAAAACGATTTCAATATATCGTTATATTTAGAACGCCCGTTTTGTCGATATGAAACCCGTCTGTAATATATCCTGGATTCGAGAAATAAACTCACTGTCACTCGTATTTATGCAAATTGTGTATCAGAGAGAAAATAATAGTAAACGAGAGTGTCTATTCAATTGTGTTTCCGTGGTAATAAGAGGGATATATAGCTTTATCTCTGTTGCACACTGACGGGCCAATCAAAACCGGTGCCCATAAGAGGCAAATTTTAAAATAAGAAATTTTAAATATCCATTCATGATATATACTTTTACTTGTTTTGTAATTTACACTTGAGTTCATAATTGTTTTATCAGTCAATTATGAATTCAGTTGCAAATTAAAAAACAAGTAAAAGTATATATCATGATCATGGGACATTATTATCAGATCGAAATTTAAAAAAAAATAATAATAAATGAAAGTAAGGGATATGTTAACACAAGACTTTATTGTATTTGTTCGGCGATATATAAAAAATAAATGTATGAAAATTCAAAATAAGTAAAAAAATGCTTTAATTCTATCATATGTAGTTCAGGATGGATTAAAAATAAAATTATGCACTATTATGCATATAAATATATACGAATATACAGTGTCCTTGACTAGAAAAGGGTACTAACTCTTGTAAACGTTCTCATTGTTAATAATGTCTTCTCGGAAAATCAACAATATAAGAATGTTTACAAGAGCGAGAACTGATTCATCAGTCATATATTGTAGAATAAATTAAATATTTTAAACATTATATCGTCCATAAAAATATCACATTCTGTGTAATAAATAAAAAACAAATAAAACTGCTTAAAACAAGAAAATAACAAATAACTTTAACATAACAAATAAGTAAAATATTGCATATAATCTCTTCATTATAATATACAAATTAAACTCCTAATATCTCACAGGAAAACTATACCTAAAATATAATAAATAGATATCTGGAAAATAAAAAATATATATTTACACATTTGGTTTTAAATGTGCTTAATTTTTTATTTTGCCACTTTTACTTGTATTTGAGTCTATAAAATTTTTGTGAATGTTATCACAATATTTCTTTACGATTAGCATCACAGCATTTGTACTAATGACTTTAAATATTTCATCATTATGTTCCTGACAATTAAACCATGAATAATTTACTTTATTTTTAATTAACTCTAATATTTTATTAATAAAATTATCTGTCGTGCCTTTGGTTTTAATATAACATTTACAATTCTGTAAATGTGATCTATAAAATTTATTAGATCAAGACTAGCATATAACAGCCTCTTCTTGTTATCATATTCCCTAAACATAGTGTAAATATGCTGAGGAAGTACGTCTTCAGATGTTAAACTTGCCATACATGCTGGACAGTCTTTGATTTTACATTTTTTCACTAAATACCCACAAACATAGGTGATGGCTTGCATGTTACAACTGTCCAAGTCACCAATTACTCCCTCTGGAATATTTAATTCTAATAGTTCATTACATGTGTCTAATGATTTACAAAAATTTTCCAATCTATCAATTGCTAAAAAATTTTGTAAATTATCTAATAAACTACAATTGTCTTCCTCACAATTTGCCCCTCGACTGTGTATAGATATTAGATTGTTTAACACTGCAGTTTTAAATGCTGAAATAAAATGGTAACAATTTGGTCTTGTGTTACCAGCACCGTATTGTCTTATTGTCCCAAACAAATTTTCCAAAGGGTCTTGATTCAATCCACGTGTTCGCAAAATTTAAAACCAGCCCTATCCAGTACTGTCCATACACCCTTGACTGCATTAATTGTTTGTAACCACCCTTGTTTAAAGGGCATACTCTTTTTAACGGTGCCTTTGTCGGGGTCTATAAATTCCCATGTTTTTATTTCACTATAAACTTTATTCCAAAATAAAAGATGGGGACTTTTTTTTGAAAGAGGGTTTAACAATGGTTTACAATTTTTGAAATTTCCTACCCCATTAAAGGAATCAAACAACTTGTCTACAGTTGCTATAAATTCAGCAGTTTGTATAGCTTCAGCTGGTAACAAGTTGCCAGAAGCACACATAGAATAAATTGCACAAGCAACTCTATAACTTAAAGTTTTGCTGCTACACTAACTTTCATTTTATATGGATTCATGCCATCTAACTTGAAATAAATTTCCCTTAATTTGTGTAGCATTTGAAATGGTCGTTCTTTGTCTATATTGAAGCAATCAATGATGTACTTAAATTTTGCAATTTTTAGAATTAAATTTTATATTATATTTAAAAGTGCATTTCTCGTATTTTTAAGAAGATGAGGTGGGTCAAACATTGAGTATATTTTTTCACCGTTTACTGTAAAATAAGGGTCGAATAAGTTTGAATTTGACAACAAATCAGAAATTGCTCGTCGATTGGTGGGCCCTTGATCGCAAATTAATACTACTGGTTTCAAATTAATATTTTGCAATTCTTCAATTATTTTTATTATTATTTGCTTTAATTTATTGGAAGAAATTGTGTGTTCCGTAAAGTAGTACGCTATGGGTTGTTTGAATTTTTTATGTAGACCTCTGATCATGAAAACTAGTGCATGTTTGGCTACTGCATTTGTTTTGCCTTCTTCACCCAAATCTACAAACCCTATTATTTCATCTGTTGCACTGCAATAATTGAGACCTGCTGTTAATTGTATTTCATCAAACATTACCCCTACATATTTATCTATATCTGGTAATTTTTCAAATCGCTTTTTTAATCGTAACATCATATCTTTATTTATGCCAGTTTTAAATGGAATACGATTTAAATATGATTTTAATGTGGTTCGAGACGGAAGCAAAATAAAATTTCTAAGAAAACGATATACACTTGGACCACGTTTATATAGAGCCAAAGCTAGCACTTTATTAGTGTGGTTCCAACAAAATTTTTTCTTTTTCACATTAGAAAACTGAGCTTTTAGCAATGCTACTCCTGCTGGATCCAATCTTTGCTCTATGTCTTTAAAGAAATGTTTACTTATAAATTGATATACATTTTTAAAATTGTTTCTTGATTGAGCCAACTTTCTTTTTAGTTTACATACATTAATACGTTCTTGTTTGTGAAGATAATACAATTTCTTTTTCTTAGGGGTTAGCTCTTTCACTGATTTTTCATGTATCATTTTCAAAATGTTTTGTTTGTTTTTCGGTTTGATTTGTTTATCAGAACAAGCACTTGCTGCAATCGAAGACGTAAATGACAGTCTTCTTTTACAAGTTGGAATTGAATCAAAAGGAATTTCAGGAGTTGTAAATACACTAATTTCTTGTTCAATATGTTTGACATTAATTCCAGAACATTCAGGAATTGGATTTTCAACAACAAGAGTAGTATTGCCATCGACAGAATTAATTTGAGGCTGCTCTTTAATGCAATTAAATTTTGAGGGAATTGCTACTCTATGTAACCTGTTTAAAAACGTACTTGTGAAGCATTCAAGTTTGAAATGGTCATGACAAAGGTAATATGTTTTGTTATCTAAAAATTGTATGTTGTTACATCCACAGCCGCCAATCGCAGAATACCATTGTTTACGTACTGATAAATTCAGGGGAAACTTGAAAAAATGTTTATTTTCATAGTACTTATCTGCATCAGTTAAATAAGCATTACCACAATGTGGTGCTGAACACCTGTAACGAAGTCGACCAGGATAGCTCATCATCAAATTATTAGTTGCAGTCAGTATATTTTATCTAGGGTTGCAGTATCTTCCTAAGCATACTTATAACGCAAAATGTAAAACCGTGGTAACTGGTAAAGCCTTTTCTATCGCATTTTCGATTACTTCTACCTACTCCATTGAGGTTATGTACTTTGATTTGAAAATTTAAAAATTGTCAAATGTCAAACTTATAAAAGATGTCAAATGAATCTTAGGATTTGATTGGCCCGCTAATGTGCAACAAAGACTTATATAGTATTTCGCATAAGTTAGAAAGAGATCAAGAATATTCCTCAAAATATTTCCATTCTAGTTTAGAATCGGGCTCTCTCGTTTACTATTATTTTCTCTCTGTTGTGTATATTCCATGTTTATCGCTGTACAACCGTGCGTTATCCGTTTCCGCCCAAATATATGCAATCAGATCTGATTGTGCTGTGACAGATAATAATTTCCTTACAGTCCCGTGAAACAAGCATGTAGCGGTCATAGCTGACAGATCCTACACCGACGAATTAAATGCGGAAAATCGTGTTTCATTTGAATACTATGCGCAGGTTCGAGTTAAGGTCGGTACACACGTACGATAAAAAGGTATCGTAATTCATTTTATGATGATTAGAGACTGGATTTTAAGCAAATGCAATACTTTGCATATATTTTGAAATTTTACAATTTAGAGCATATTGTGCAAATATCTTGTATATTTTTTTATTTTGGAAGTTGCAGTTATCAAAAAATGTATCCCAAAAAAAAAATAATTCGAGATACTGTGTCTCCACCTATACTGACAAGTAGTAAATTCTTAGATTAGTTTTACTTAAAGGCGCCGTATTATTGAAATAGTGTTTTCTACAAATACAAATAACTTTAGACATTTAAGAACTGAATAATGTTGAGTTTAGTAAATAACAGGAATGTTATCTCATGCCACCTGCGAATATTCAAAGGTACCGAAGTAAAACAAATATATAACGGCAGAACGCGGTCCAACCAACAAATTTTAAGGTACAGAAATTTTTCAAAATACGTATTTTTGAAATTTAACTGTAGATGTAAATATTGTTATAAGATAAACTAACATAGTTCTGCATATAAGATTGTTTGCTTTTGTTTATAAATATGTGAAAATAATTGTTAAAATGTGGGGTTAGAATAGTACATCAAGAATTTAATTTTTGATATTACTTTTGTTCTATTCGTTTTATTTTTCTGTACCTAAAAAGCATCTTGAATTTGGTCATTTTACTTCAAGAAATACTGCGACGTTAAGAGGTTTTTATTACTCAAGTACTTAATATAATAAAATATCATTTTGACAAGTGATCAAATTTGTGATGTTTTAGGCATAGAAATCTCAAAAAATCAAACATATATAACAAATGTAATATCAAAAATAAAACTCTTAATGTTATATTCATTTTCACTATTTATTTTTTTTTTAAATAAAATATTAATTTTTAAAAAGCGATTGCAATACATATTATTTTGCAACTCTAAGCCCACAGTGTAATAATTATTTTCACATACCTAAGTTTATGTTATAACAATACATGTACAGTTAAATTTAAAAAATACGTATTTTCAAAATTATCTAAAAATTTGTTGGTTAGACCACATTTTCTTGCTATTTATTCGTTATACTTTGAAAATTCGCAGGTGACATGAAGTAACATTCCTGTTTGGTAAACCCTAAATTATTCAGTTATTAAATAATGTCTAAAATTATTTTCATTTATAGGAAATACCAGTTGAAGAATATGCCGGCTTAAATAGAATTATTTTACCTATATCAACTACCAACGGCATTTTTTGCTCCTTACACTATTCCCATACAATTGTAATATTGTCTCAGTGGAAAATAAAATATTATTATTATTATTATCTACTATAAATTATTTGTTTCATTCTGAAATTACCAACATAATTGTTGTTACAATACTTAGTACGTCCAAAGTGTTAATTGGTCATGTCGAAAATTTATTGTCTCTCGTGGATTAAACGTTATCTAGAACGTGTTTTGGACGACAGCAGTATTTTCTGCAAGGTTTGCCTTAAAATTGTTGGAAAAAATTCTAAGTAGACCAAAGACACCAAGACGTTGTCTCACATTACTCAGATTCACATAATGAAATGTGATCGTGTTGCGTCAATGTTGAGAGTACCTTTTGAGATAAATATTAATGACTAATGGTTGCCAATACGCAAATGAAGACTTTTCTGTAAAAGTGTTACAAATGTAACGCTCTTGGTGACAACATTACAAAGTTTTCGTACAGATTTCAAAAATAATGGTACACTAATTTTGAAACAATTTGTGTATTGAACCGGTTCTAGCTTCAAAGTCAAAATTTTGTCTTGCAATTTCAGCAGATGTAGAAAAATCAATGTCCATTTTATAAACACATCCTTTATGGTGGAAGGCATAATTTCTTAGTTTCAGGATTAATATTAATATATTAGTGTTATATAAGAAAGTACGTAGTATTTGTAATTAATGTAATTTCTTCCGATTTAATTAAATTTATAGTATAGCTTGTTTTTAATAGTTTTTATTATTGAATAATTGACCCAATACCGTAATTTAGTAAAAATATAATTTGGTTAAAAGTCATAAATTAGTAATTTCATTATTGCATATCCATTGCATTCTCCTTTAGTTTTTTGTATATGTCCTGTATCAATTTTAAAAAATATATGCATGATTATGTTATTATATGACCTTTTGCTTACTCAGCAAAATATTTATTATATGAGATATATTTGTGCATTGCTGTATCTAAAGGCATTTAAGGCGCTAGGAATTTTTTATGTATTCGTACACATGTAGCGGTATTTCTGAATGAAATGAATGGCACAATAAGCGTCAATGGACCATATCTCCTATGTGGACCGATTCACAAAACTTGTAATTAACATATCAGTTAATGATTGTTAATAAAATTGATTGAAATGATTGATTGAATGAAGTTACAGTTAACATTGATGCATACATACATAAGTTTTATAAATTGTCTTTCTCTCAAGTATTAGCATTCAAAATTATTTTCTTATTATTGTAAGAAATAACTACATAAAAATATTATAATTAGTTAGGTGCATACAACAATAATTTTATAGATATGAGAAAAGTTCAGTTAAAGAAAAATAAGTCATGGAGAAACACAAAATATACTTTTAAATTAATGTGACTTTTAGTAAGTTAAAGATGCACAAAGTAAAACCAAACTGAATGGTGGCTTGGATTTCTTTTTGGGAGAAAAATAATAGCATGTCTCTTCATTGAAAAACCTAGGTATTAGGTATAT
The DNA here is from genome assembly GCA_025584915.1 of Monochamus saltuarius. NCBI lineage: Eukaryota > Metazoa > Arthropoda > Insecta > Coleoptera > Cerambycidae > Monochamus > Monochamus saltuarius. Next base: position 7,724,828 of record CM046723.1, on the reverse strand, counting down.
CGACCTTTTTATTTTGTACCTTATACGGTATTGTATAAGTAGTTCTAAGTACCTAAGTTTATGTTATAACAATATTTACATCTACAGTTAAATTTTAAAAATACGTATTTTGAAAGATTTCTGTATCTAAAAATTTGTTGTTTAAGCCGCTTTTTGTAGATATATATTCGTTTTACTTCGGTGCTTTGAATATTTGCAGGTGGCATGAGGTAACATTCTTGTTATTTGCTAAACTATATTATTCAGTTCTTAAATGCTTACATTTGTAGAAAACACTATTTCAAGAATACAGTTCGTGTATGTTCTGTTGTAATTGCGCAATACAGAATTTAGAAAAATAAAAAGATTAAATTTTATTAAAAATTACATACAATCTTTGTTTGTAACGTATTTTTTATTAAAAGTAATACAATTTCACATACAATCAAACATTACTGCATAATAGTAATACAAATTTATACTAGACGATCGGGAAGTTAGATAGAATCGAATTTAACAAATTGCTCTGTTTGTTATGTAGGAGTACGTGATTCAGACCTTTCTTCAACGGTACTTCTCACTTCTGAGGAAGTGGGTTTAACTCGATTTAGGAGAAACATGATTTGCAAAAAATTATTTAAACTGATCAAGGCTTCCCTATTTCTAGACAATGTTTATATTTCTATGTTCTCGCTTTGTATCACATATATTTAAATTATGAAAATATTTCCTTGCACTACAACCAGTGGTACCTGGTTGCTAATAAACAGAATTTTTTATTTTTGGTAAACATTTTAATTGTTTAAGGAAGTTCATCAACGTAATGTTCTAGGTGACTGATATTTTCGATATTTAGTTCCTGATTCTCTCTGTAATATAATTATGTCGACCCTGTACAAAAGGCTATGATTCATAAAGCGTTTAGTCAACGCGTCCTAAAAATAGCATATGGTTCTGAAATATTTAAACAAAATATAATAAAGTAATTGCATTATGCTTTATGAATCATTAAATAATGAATTATATGGAATGAATCACTTCTGGTTACTCTTAGAGGAACAGTCTAATAGACTGTCCGCGCATCGAAATATTAACTAATAAAAAAACAAGTAGAATTAAATATATACAGTATGACAACTAATTCTGATATGGATGTTATCCAATAAGCAAATAAGTATTATATAGCAGATACTAAATTTTATCTACAGCTGTCACATAGTGACTAAATCTACGCAGTTTCGAATGTCATAATGATGTACATTATCCCACATGTGCTTTTTTAACTTTATTTACATACTCAGTGCAATAATGGCATTGCAAATTAAATTAGACTCAAACTTGACATTAATTAAATAAACAAAATATGAAAATTCATTTATTCAAACAGTGATTAGTAAAATATTTACAATTGGATAAATTAATAACAGATGCTGCAATGACAAACGATTTGCTTGAATTGGTGAAAATATTTTGAGTGTGAAAATAATTTTTAGATGTTAATGAAACTTTGGATGTCGAGGGAATTTTTTTGATTTCCAATGGAACGTTAATGAAATGTCAATTTTATACATTTGTTATCAATAAAATTTAAATTTTAGGCAGCAGATGGAAAGTGAAGGACCTTACTTACAAAATTTCGAAATACCCAAGCAAACTCAAGCGAGGAGACGTTGACAAGGAAATTCAAAGGGCATTCAATGTGTGGAGTGGATACACTGATCTCACTTTCACCCCAAAGAGCGGTCAAGTCCACATAGAAATTAGGTTCGAGACCGGGGAACACGGAGATGGAGACCCGTTCGATGGACCAGGTGGTACCTTGGCCCATGCCTACTTTCCAGTAAGTACATTAATTACATTCTTTTTCGTCTTAGAAACGGCATGAATCATAACTTATTATGTATAGGTGTTTGGTGGCGATGCGCATTTTGACGCTTCCGAGAGTTGGTCAATAAACAGCTACCGAGGCACTAACTTATTCCAAGTAGCAGCTCACGAGTTCGGACATTCCCTAGGTTTGAGCCATTCCGACGTTAGACAAGCACTGATGGCGCCCTTCTATCGAGGTTACGATCCTCTCTTCAGCTTAGACACGGACGATATAGATGGTATCCAAGCTCTGTATGGAAAGAAAACCAAAAAAGACACCCCCTCATTCGGTGATGACGGAATCGACGACGACCAAGACGGAGATTTCGATGAAAGTCCGAACAACGGAAAGAAAACACCAGCACCGCCCGCGGTTGATCAAAGTTTGTGCGCTGATCCTAAATTTGATACCATCTTTAATTCCGCTGAAGGATACACCTACGTCTTCAAAGGGGATAAGTACTGGAGGCTGACCGAAGAAAGCATAGCTCCTGGTTACCCGAAGAAAATCTCAGAAAACTGGCCTGGACTCGAGGCTAACATTGACGCCGCCTTTACTTACAAGAACGGGAAGACTTACTTCTTCAAAGGATCTAAATACTGGAGGTAAACACTTGCATCTCTTAATTTGTTCAAGTGTATTAAGTATTGATGTTTCAGGTACAAGGGTAGGAAAATGGACGGTGAATACCCTAAAGAGATTTCCGAAGGATTCACAGGTATTCCAGATAATTTAGACGCAGCTTTGGTATGGAGTGGAAATGGAAAGATTTATTTCTACAAGGGAAGCAAATTCTGGCGATTTGATCCATCCCAACGCCCTCCTGTCAAGGGCACTTATCCCAAGCCGATCTCGAACTGGGATGGAGTTCCAGATAATATAGATGCAGCCTTCCAGTGGACCAATGGTTACACGTATTTCTACAAGGGCAATGCTTATTACAGGTAAATATTATCGACTAAATTCGATATTGTATAATTAAAATTTTGACTGCGACGTCACTAACCTATTGCTCAGATAAAACTACACCATTTAGCTAGTTCATATATATGATAGCTTCTGATTCTACGAATCATTTCAGGTTCAACGACAGAGCCTTCGCCGTCGACGTCACAAATCCACCATTCCCCAGGTCGACCGCTTACTGGTGGTTCGGCTGCAAGAGCGCGCCCTCTGGGACCGTCGGAACTAGTGAGTCTAGAGGGTGGTTAATTGGTGAAGAGAGCTCTAGTCGATCTCCTTGGGATGATATGGTTAATGATATGGAAACAGGTAGGATTTCTGCTAATCATAATTTTGAAATCGTATAACCCGCGTATATATTGCAGATGATGTTTACGTGTTTAATTGTGTTATACATTGAAAGATTTCAGATTTAAGTTTGTTCGTTTGCAGGTAGAATGTTTCCTCATTTCAAATTCAGGATATATTTCTAGGTAACTATGTCAGTAGATGTGTTTTTATTTAGCCAATAGCATGATGATTATAGTCCAGGCAGTTTTGACCGAGGAATAGCATTAGAAAAAATATTAAAAATTTTTTGAAATTTTGGTAATGAATTAGTGTCAGGTACAAATTTTCACTGTTCGATGGATGAAACAACCTTTTTTTTTTTTGAAAATACTATTTTCTACAGGGGATTGATTTTTGCTATTTTCATGTCAAACTGTATGAGGGTAACAATAAATAGAAATACAATAGTTTCTATTAAATTTTTCTGATATAAATTTTGTACTGGTCATTGCACTTTTCAACAAGTTGCAACTTTTAAATAAATAGAGTCATGGTTTAAAAAATACGTAGATTTATCCTATATCTGTCCATGGATACTATTTTTACTTCTAATAACATTTGTCATCGGCTCAGTCTAGCAAAGAGACAAGAAACATCAGCAATAGGTTTTCCCTGAAACTGATTCATAACCAAATTTTCAAAAATATAAATTATTCCTTCTTAAAATGCTGACTTGACGGAAGTATTAATAGTTGTTGTGTTTTGATTTTGATAACAAGTGTGCTGAAAATCTGCAACAAATATTCAGTATTTTTAAAATAAAATAACAAATATGTGGTACAATAAAAACGAATACATAGTTTTGTTTTTGATTTTCTAACTGCATGCCGAATAGTGAAATTTTATCAGTTGCCACTGAAATACCACAAATAACCTCTGCTAAATAATCTAGAAAAAAATGTCTTGTACTGTCAGATTCGTAGATAATTCCTAGAAGTTTCCAATATGACGTAGATATATTTTAACGGAATGAGTAGTGAAACTAACACAATTAAACATTGGTGAGGCCTTCGTGGGCCAATTGACCGAGACCAATTGTTGTGAAATGATGAAACGAATTCTGCAATGTATAACCGCTATCATAATTAACATTTTTTTTTACTAAATTTACTAAAGACATTCCTGACAACAAATTGTAAAATATACAAACGCTCTCTTCATCAAGTATGTATACCATTACCTTCTAAGTTACTAAGCTTGTTGATGCATGATTGTCACACGTAGGCTGCTTGCTAACCCCACATGTAGTCATAAGTGTAACTAATCCTACAAACCATTGAAAATATGTTGTAAGATGTAGTCACTGTGTTGTGTCTTCTTCATCTTATGAAGTATTCTCGATACCTAACCTATATTTAGTATTTGTTTCCATCACTTTAGCATAATAACTCACTATGTGTCTCACACTCTTAGAATTACTGTTATTGTTTCTGTATATGGCACTTACAATGAATGGTTGCACGGCTAGTAGAAATGCCTGAGCACGGCATGTTTCGTCTAGTAGAACAATTGTGCCGTAAGATGACACCACTGCGATGGACAACCCTTTTTTGGTTTATAATTTGAGAGAAAATTATTTTACTGGACAATTTCTGTTAGTTCAGTTTCATTGTTTTTTAGAAATCAAATCTTTGTTTCATTTCCTTATGATTTAAAAAATAGAAAAAATAAGGTTTTCATTTGGTGATTGAATTGGTCATTTCGTTTTCTTGATATGTCTAACACCAAATGTAATTTAGTAATTTTATTTCTGACCGGGATATTATAAGCTTATATTGTCATAGTTACGCTATCAATAAAGAGAGTCATACCTCCCTTGGGACATTATAGATTCTATAATTCCCTCTACCCTAATATACATATACGTAACATAGCAACAACCTAGCAACAACAAAACTCTTATAATCAATGGTAACTGATTCAAATATACTGGGAATTTTTCCGTTTTAAAAATAAACAATATTTTATTGAAATCGGTCAGAAATAAAATTATCTATGTACCACGGGAATTAATGAGCCTTAATAACCTCAGGCAATTGCTGTCCCTCAGGCCGGAGGCCCTCGGGACGCAAACTTTGCCATCGGTAATTAAGGCCCTTATAATTCCCTTGATACATAAATAACTATTATTTGTTACTTCAAAGAACAATACATTTCTCAGTTAATAAATTTATGTTAGACTAAATCTATTTCAAGCTATGGTCCAGTCATGTTGAAATGTTGTCATTTGGCAAGTGGTGTCATCTAAAGCAAATAAAGTACAGGATCTTATACACTTATTCTTTTATGTTAAAATAGTACCTTATTTGATATCGTAGAATTAATAATCTCATTGACTCGTATTAGTTCATGATCACAAACTATAGTGTGGATAGAGAAAACAGTTTTCTTATTTAAAATATAATTTCTAGTAAACGACTTTTTCTTTAGTTATTACCATTTTCATATGGGGAATATATGGGGAATACTTTTTTATCAATCGGTATGGTGTAGGGAAATTTTGATAGTTTAATTTTGGTTTATAATCATTAGAAGTATTCTTGCCTTCAATCTGTAAGACTTCAACTTGAACTTTGTCAGACTAAACTCTTTTATTACAAATGACTATAGTTATTACGAGTACAAGACTAATTTAAATATATAATATATAAATATAAAAGTAATTTAAATTAAGTGTTTTTAACATACAAAAACAAATAGTTATCAAAAATTCTCAGTTACTACCAATTTCAATAAATCTAAACTCTGATAATGAATAAGATTATTTCAATATTAAGAATAATATTTTCTGAAAGATAGAAGAACCACTTTATCATTTTTGTTTTCATTTAGCATATATGGTTTTATTTACTTTTTATGTATTTATTTTTAAAATAAGTAGGTGAAAAGCTATAACACCTAAATAAGTAATATAATTAATAATCTCAACAGCTAATTGAAATTGGGAGGATTGATAGTCATAATACTGTGTAGGATCCTGGAAATACAATAATTGAAATACGTAGTAAATTGTTTTTGAAAAGTTCAGATGATTACAGGTAATTTTTATGATATGCTGTAAATATCAAGCCCAAAATAAAATTACTAAAATATAACAAATAATTTATCATAAAATTTGATTAAATTTTACATAATAGTTATAGTGATGTTTAAATCTCTACATCTATATACAATGTTGTATTCTACGTGCATGTGCATGATAATTTTGAGAAAAAATATATAAAAACTTGTCTTAGTATGTAAATACAGGCTGATCCATATGCGATGCCACAATACTTGACTATGCATTATTGGAATCAATGTATTAGTATTCAGCTAATCAGTTAGTGAAATGCTGAAAATTAAAAATACATATATGTAATTATTTTGTAAACTAAAACCAGAAACGTTGAAGTAATATATAACTCACCCTAAAATTTTTCGCAGAATCTAAATATACATGATGTTTCATTTAAAATAAGAAGTTGGTGTTGACTTCCGGTAAAATTGAAAGTGCAGAAGAGTTTTAGATAGTTTAATTATATTCGCTATAAAAACTTTTCCAAAAAACAGTGGACGCAGTTCTACGTGTTACACTGTAGATAAATGGTCTAAATAATATATGGTTACGTTATTTTTCTACATAATTACCATGTCGTTATAAACATGTTTGATCAAGCTCTTAAAAACTGTTCGTATGCTACTTCACCCCCTGAAATGGCAGATAGTTTTACGTTGAGGTTTTCTACAGCTAACTTGAAGGTTGAATCAGTTTAGGTGAAGAAGCATCTAATAGGAGATTTATGATCATCCACCTTAATGTGCATCAGTGACTTTATTCTACTCCTCATCGTTTGGGAAAATTGAAACAGCAGATTAAGAACTGATGGTTAATTTGTTTTTTTTTTTAACATACAATCTCAAGACAAGCTGATGGCACCGAATAAATCCACAAATAGGGAATTCTTTAAAAATTTTGTGATTCTTTTTATATTTAATGTACTTATTCAGTTTTATTTATTTATGGGTGAAATCGTATTTGTGTGATAAAATAAAGATGTAGTTTGTCACAGTTATTTTCTACTGTTTGTAGCCATAACTAATACAATACTTTGATGAACGAATTAGATCAGTGACCTTTTTGTAAATATGTCATTTTTAACTGAAAATTCTCTAATACTATACATATGTTGTCTTGTTATGCAAGACAAGATTTTTCAAACTTTGCAAGATATTTTGTCTCAACCAACACATAGTTTGGAAAGACATGTAGAGAAATAACGTAACTATGCATGATTTAGAACTATTTATACATTAAGTCTTACTTCTGAAGTATGCCTCAAATGTATTTGAATTTTCTTGTGAAAGTTGATGAATACTGAAAATAGTATATTTCTATATGAGGATTAAAAGTGTCACTTGTAGCAAATACAAAATTGCAAATGCAAAACAACACTTAATCTGAATAAAACATGTTAATTTTTCTCCAACCGAAATCTCCCATTTAATCATTAATTTGTGCTTTGAAATGAAACGCTTAATCTAAGAATTAAAAGTGTCAACTTAAGCTCCTAGGATTAAAAGTCAATATTTTTATTCCTATTCCAATTTTATTTTTCAGTAAGGAAGATTTCAGCAGAGAGTCAAAAAATGTCATAGTTTGTCACCCTGTCCTATTGTTTTATTTTTATTAACAAAATATAGAAAAATATTATTTTACGTTTTTTTAACAAAAAGTTACGCAAGACTTTTAAAAAGATAGGTGATAGTGAAGGTTTGTTGTAATTTTCTACTTCAAAAGACCATTAAAAAACTACTGAATATTAATATTTTGATTCTAATACATTTAATTTGTTGAATATCCTTGCTATACCAGTATATATATATATAGCCGTATGACGATTTATGACTTTATTGATATCATAGAGATTCATGCAGCACTGTATATGGAAACCTATAATCATCTGAAGGCTGTAAAAAGGCTTATGTCGAGGTCACTTAGGTATCAACGGGTAGCATGTATTATAGAGTACCATTTTTTTCGGTTTTTTATTTAATGGAAATGGCTACATTCCAGAACACTACCGGAAATCTCCCAAGCAGTGAGGCGCAGCCGCAAAACCATTTTTTTAAGTATGTGTCGTTCTTTGTTTTTCGTTCCGCATCATCTAGTTTTAAGTTGCGCGAAAGAAATCTAGTCATCTTGACATGCATGCGAGGTGGTAGCCTACGATGGGATAATATACCTAATTCATTTCATGAAGCATCTGCGCCAAGGTGATTCTAAAAGTAGTGTTAACATCGGAAGAAATGTCTAGGTTCGGAACTTGTTTTCTCTTCTGCTCGCTACGGACTATGCATGAATTCTAGAATGGCGATGTGCGATTTGTATGGAATTCGTACATAGTGTGTAAGGTTTTTATGATTGGATTTTTAGCGAACAAGAGCGAATTCCTCGCATATCACGAATCGCGCATAACGAATCGTGAATACACGCATAGTCTGTAGCAGGCCTTACAGTCTATGTCTCAAGATGTAACATGTAAAGTTAACACTGATTTTAGAAGCACTTCATGGTTATTGTCATTATAAAAAATGAAGGGGTAGACCAAGTATCACATTGATAACCAATTTTTTCATTAAACGACACCATACGCATTTCACATTTAATCAAGATAATACAAATCATTATATATTTTATATGTTACTCATTTGTAAACGTCAATTTATCAAAGCACCGTATTAATCAAAAAATTTATTTTCAGAAGCTACTAACTTGTAAATTGTTTACAAGATAACTGTAAATTTTGCCAGTTGTAGCATTATTTACATTAGAGAATTCTATTTTATTTATTTCACACAGATATGTTAAAAATCATGGAAAACAACTGTTATTTCCGATAATACAAAATTTAGACAATGAAATAGTTGAAATTTAACCATCTACTAGTGCATAGACTGCTAGAGAACTAGAAGACAAATGCATAGCATTTCTAGGACTCTACTAGGAAATCGTTTTTTTCGATATTTCGATTTTGTTATTGATGGGATCTTTGACATAACTCACTGTATTTCCATCCCGTTCAACATTTTAGTTGTATCTCCATCCGCATCCACAATCATGGTTGCCCGGATTGTCGAAAAGAATGACCAATATACTCAGGTCCTTTCAATCCTAAATATTTTGCAATTTTCTTTAGGACAGCGCCAATAGTCTGCTGACTAGCATTAAGGGAAATGCGCTTTCCATTTCAATACGTTAAAAAATCGTAGGCTTTCTGTTCTTGGAACTCGAAGATTTACAAGTATATTCTGTATAACATGCAGACCTCGAAACTGCAGCCATCGTCGGTTATGGTAAATCTTGGTAATTTTTTTTTGTCGCAATCTTTAGAAATCTACAAATGTTAACTAGACGTCACATTTTATCATATAATTTTAAATAAATATCAAAAGCTGCGAGCTTGAACATTTTCCATGATCTCTCTGAAAAACTTTTTTAGTATATACCACTTTGTCCATAATGTATTTGGATTGAATCTAACAGAACGGGTATTCTCTAACTTAGCATTCGAAAACGTATCGTTATTACGCTTAGCGTTTTAACTCGTATAGCAAAACGACTTACTTAATGTTATGGTATTCTGTAGCTAGACGACTTTGTTTTCATGTCGCATACTACTAGCTACTTTTTACTTTATAAGGTTAAAATCTTGGTTGTCATTGCACATAAAATTCACTGAAATTAAATTTTATATTATGATACTGGAATGTTCATCAAGATGCGCGAATTGATTATTACTTGTGGTCAGCGCCATATTTATTTTGTGCCTCCTAGCAATGGCGGAGCAATAAATATTTAGCTGATTGTGAATTGAAATGAAATTCAATTCTGGATATGAAGAATTATTTGGTGCTATATGCTGGTTAATTTTACAGTCCTTTGTAAAACATGACATGTTCCAACAATAACACTCATAAAAATACACAAAGAATAACACTAACGAGATACAAGAGAAAATAATGTACTGGTAAACCACGCCAATGACGTGTTTAGAAACAAATTAATGGGAAATTAGGAACACAATTCATATCGACATCTTGTTTTTTTAACCTGAATAATTTTATGAAACTGAAATCGAATAAATCGAATGGATCATCAGGAATTTACCGATGACTCATATTTTCATCATTTTCGATCTCCTATCAAATTTATTAATAATATGTCCTCAATTTCCATTTTAAGTTTATATTTTTCACATTAATAAGTTTATAAGGTAATTATTTATTTTATCAAATAACCTCAACATTAAACTTGTCATTTGTGGAACTTCGTTTGTGGGAACCACAGATTACGGAATAATTATCTTTACAGTAGAGAAGTCGAGATGTCAACACGCCGGCGCCGTAAAAACGATAAGCAAAGAGCTACCAAATGGTAACTGTTTTCAAAACGGTGAGCGTTTTTACGAAACCAAATCGCAAAGCAGTTAGAGAATACAAAATTGCAGATGCTATACGTGAATTGACGTCATAGGCGTTTGAAAACGCTTAGCGAATGATACTTAGAGAATACCCGTCCAGATAGTTCATGTAAACCAACAGAACATCTCGATACATCAATCACACCATTTTTTCCTGTCAGTTTTAGAAGTCGCTATATTCAAGCTCGTATCTTGAAGATGATTTTTTTGCAATACATTTGCTACACTTTTGGTTTCCTTAATAATTTCTTCTGGAATATTTATTTTTATCGAAATAAATAAACAGTGAAATTAACAACATACTTAGTGACGGCAGAGCTTCCAAAGCTTACGACAAATTATTGAGGTTTTTGTTATCAAAATTTGAATATCCATCTGATGTATTTACAAATGGGTAACAAATAGAAAATAAAATATTTAACAATACACTAAAGGTGACGGTTTTTACCGGCTTCAGAAGGTGACATTCTCATCTAGAACTCGTCAATCAAACCTGTCCGCTAGTAAAAACCCTCTTACCATGCTAGTAGTGTTATATATCTACTATTGCAAAACTATAATACATCAATTTACAGACAGGTATATAATTTAACATATTCATCAACTCATATCATAATTTACTTACAATGGCTAGATTTTTTTCGTTATTTAATTTATTTATCATCGCTTGTGACAATTATGTAATATATTTTAATGAATACATATTTCAAGTCACACTTTATTATATTTTTTCTAAATCTTGATTTGTTTTCAACTTTGTTTGTACAATCGACAAACTATACTTTTTCTTATTTACATTAATATATTTTCGTTTTCATATTTCAATAGCATAAACACTAAGAACCATATCTACTAACAACAATGTCCTAATTTTTATATACAGCGTGTATCATTTTTAAATAAAGTAAATTACATACCTTTTTTTATGGCGAGACAGTATTAACAGATTCTTTAAAAACATTTTAAATTAGAAATGACGTTAGGAACAAAATTAACATATTGGCTGGACTTACGTTTTGATTCCTCATTTCTACCTTTATACGAATATAGAATTTTTTGTGTAACTACTACGTCAGAAACTTTGCAAAAAAAAAAAACAAAAACGTAACTGTGTCATATTTTGATGAAATATGCTGTAGTATAAAACATTTACATCCAAAATTTATAAAATTATCTTACATGCTCTGTACCTCCAGTTCTATGTTGCCATGTCTTTTTGAGACACCCTGATGAAAATTATACACTGTGTATGTACAAGAACATCAAGCGTATTGTAAATTGTTGATGAAGATTTAAATATTTTACAAAATTGTCAAGCAAATATATTTCTATGTATTTCTGTAAGTGCTCATCATCATCTAAAACTATTGCAGAAAAATATGAACCTATTACGATGTTTTCCATCAAAAGGTAAAAGTATAATGCAAGTCATTGTCTCTTTTTTTTCATTGTGAAAGCATGCTTTACGCACTTATTTGACAACAAAAAATTATTATATAATTAACAATTGATCAGAGGAAATATATCTACATTTTGTTCAAACCAATGTTTTTTGTTGTCAAGTATTCTTTTTTGCTTTGAAATACGTGTGTTTATGACCTGTACCAAATATATTTTTCCACGTTTCCAACATTTTTCTGCAATTTTTCTAAATTGCGCAGCATGCATCACTTATCAAAAAAATGTATCTTAATACTGTATTTAATAGAAAATATGTTTTTAGGTGAACTACAAGACCATTCTGATTCTCCCTTAGGGCTGCAAGGTGGCGAAAATTCCAGTAGTCGAGTTGCGAGTCCACTAACAGTAACGATACTAGTGACACTAACGGCGACGTTTCTAACTAGTGTATTATAGAAATATATCGAAGTGTTCCATTTTCGTTTTATAAACGAAAATCGCTTTGACTGAGACTTTAACCAATGTGTGATGACCACTGTAGTACGTTTAAGATTGCTTAATTTTAGTTAAACAAACCGATGATCTACCCTTGAACTTAAAAAAATGTAATTTATTTTATGTTCGTTTAATTTAGTAGGTACTTATTGAATTGTTGTTAAATATGAAATTTTGTTTGTATATACAGGGTGTCCAGAAAAGACGTGTACAACGGAAGACCACAGACTCCTGGGTTCAAAATAAGCCGATTTAGCCCAATTTACTTATTTCCAAAATTGCTTCGTTTAGCCGCTAGAGAGCGCCAAAGTTTGCGAAAAATTTTTGTTTATTCCGAATATCTCGAAAACGACTTGATCGATTTTAACCATTTTTAGGCCACGCAGTTATAAGTCTAACCGACACTTTTTGGCGTTATTTAGAATCTTTTGGTGGAAGGAACCAAATTCGCGAAGTCGCCTTTCGATGTTGGCAAAAGTTTGATGATTTGGCACTCGTCGATGAGGGAATCTGTCCATGTAGACCCTAACACTTTTGCGGCCGTTACCTTAACAAAATCCATAAACCAAAAGCATATCTACTTGTTCGGAATATGTATACGTATCCATGATGAAATAATGAAAAATGAGAAAAATAAACAAACACAACAATAACGACAACAAATAAAGTAAGATCTAAAGTAACTAAGTAATTGAGCAAGAAGAATACACCGAGAGACTAATTTCAGTAGCTGATTAGATTTGACACACAACTGACACTTAAAATAACAGAGCCAACTTCTGGTACTTCATTGTTGCAGAACGAATGCTGATATTGTTGACATATGAAAATATTTTTTCTGCCTAAACTACTCATCTATTCAAAATTCTGTGAGTATAAAAAAAGTTTCTAAATAAAGTCAGCTACTAACAAAAAAAAACTGAGAGTAATTGTACAGGAGGTTAAAAAAATATGTGCTTATATTTGCATGATACATGATTTTTCTTACATTTCTAATAACTGCAAAAGATTCTAAATAACGTCAAAAAGTGTCGGTTAGACTTATAACTGCGTAGCCCAAAAATGGTTAAAATCGATCAAGTCGTTTTCGAGATATTCGGAATAAACAAAAATTTTTCTCAAACTTTGGCGCTCTCTAGCGGCTAAACGAAGCAATTTTGGAAATAAGTAAATTGGGCTAAATCGGCTTAATTTGAACCCAGGAGTCTGTGGTCTTCCGTTGTACACGTCTTTTCCGGACACCCTGTATATAAAAATCTGTTTTAATATATGTAGTTAGTTTTGAATATAAAACTGAAAAATGAATAAAAAGAAAAGTGTCGTATTTTAAGGAAATTTGATAATTTTTACAACAAATTTTGATGATATTAATATTGTCACTAAGACCAAGGTATACTTTACATCTGATACATATCTGACAGTTTAGGTTAATATTTTAGATGAGATTGTACAAAAATTGTACTACCACAATCCTTCTAAGCAATAAATTATATTTTATAATTTTTGTTGATTCATTTTACTTTTGTACCCTATACCATTTATTATTTATTTGTTGAATAAATCAACCTACAGCCTAAAGCTAGTTAGCTAGTTACATATCGACAAGACAACACATTGAAATAAGATATTGCAAATGTAAATAAATATAGAGTTTTTTACTGTAGATAGAGGTACGTATTTTCCCAAAATTTTTCCTAAAATTCCTATAAATGACAAAGTTGTATTCAATAATTATGCACAATAAACATCTAAATTGACTGGTTTAATGAAAATATTCTTAATATTCAGTACTTAAGTTCACTTTATAAGTTGTGGGAACTCGAAAATTCAACCACAATAGATGGGATCTGATCCATTTCTGCATTTTTAGGATTGCTTCTTCAGGTGGCATTTTTTAAATTGAGTTAAATAACTAACTATAAAAATTATTACATAAATGAAAGTTAATTGAAAATAAATATCGACAATGTCAAAAGTGAGGTTGATTTGTCAAGAAATATAAATTAAAGACATGAGATTCACGTTCACCTACTTTATCCGAATTTTTACCCTTTATGTTATCTTTTTTTATATAATACCTTTTTTATAAGACATCAACATTGTGTGAAACTAACTACTCTGCGGACTAAAGCCTCGACCAGCATTGAATTACAGCCACAATATCTGCCCATTTATTCTTTATTAATACCTTTTTTTAAGCTAATATAAATCATTTTTCCTAAACTTTCTATCAATGAAGTCATATGTATGCTCTCTGATACCAAAGATCTAGGTATACTAATGAACAATTCCATAGACAAAGCTGTATTAAATAATTATCTACAATAAAAATTAATCTGACTAAATTTACTATAAAGAAAGTCATACCTCGTTTAATGAAAATATTTTATAATATTTAGAACTTAAGTACTGTTGGTATAAAACTATAACCATAATTAAAAAACTAGTAATAGCTAAACAATCGATAACTTAAAACTAATACTTTTGGTCAATTTTTAATAAAAAAAAATCAGGTTTCCATTTGATTGATGTTTGTTTAAGGACGCCGTATTTTTGAAATAGCGTTTTCTACTAATTTTAGACATTTAAGAACTGAATAATATAGAGTTTAGCAAATAACAAGAATGTTATCTAATGCCACCTGCGAATATTCAAAGCTACTGAAGTAAAATCAATATATAACGGCCAAAAGCGATCTATCCAGCAAATTTTTAGGTACTGAAATCTTTCAAAATACGTATTTTTGAAATTTAACTATAAATCTAAACATTGTTATAACATATACTTACATAGTTCTGCATATAAGATAGATAAGACTTTTATGTATGTGAAAATAATTGTTAAAATGTTACAATAGCGAAATAATGTTTGTCATACAAAAGCATTTTAAAAGTTATTATATTATTTGAGGAGAGTTTAAATAGTAAAAGTGGATAAACAAAACATCAGTAATATTATTTTTGACATAACTTTTGCTCTACGTATTTTATTTTTCGAGATTCCAGTACCTAAAAAACACCACAAATTTGATCATTTTACAGCGAGAAATACGGTGACCTTAAACAAGAATATCATAAGTAACAAAGGTAAAAACCGAACAAAACATTTGGATTCACAAAAATGTTACTGATAAAACAATTCTTTTCGTATGGTGGCCCATAATTAGGTGTAAAAATATAACGGATTATTCTTTAGGTCAAGCTTAGAAAATGGTCAAATATTAAAAACTGTTTGACTAAGATGAACAAAACGATAACTTAACTAAACAAGAATTCGCTGAATTTGCAAATCTTAATGAGTCATCTCTTGGAATTTTGAGGTTAATTAGTATTTTCGAAATTTAGTAACTTATCCAATTCCCAATTGAATTTTAAGATATATTATTAGAAAAGATTATCCTTTTTGAGTTACTGTTTTAGTTTAAAATTTTCTTACTTCATAGGAAATTTAGTTGTAAATTCAATGCTACTGTGATAGGTAGGTACCTATACCCACACGAAACCATTGAATTGACTCATATATGAGAAAGAAAAATAAGAAAAATACATCAGCATTGCAGTATTTTTTTTTGTTGGTGTATTTTCCTAGAATTCTTATTAATGTAGTCATATGTATGTTTTTTTTTATACCAAATATCTAGGAATGCTAATGAAAAATTCCATGACTGTATTATCTAAAATATACATAAATCTAGTCAGATTTTCTAAAAAAGGCATACCTATCTTGTTTAATGAATCATTCTATAACATTCAAATCTTTATTTCACTTATGAATATGTGGAAACCGTCAATTCATCCAAAACAGATTATATCTGACCTATTTCTGCATTTTCAGGATTGCTTCTTCAGGCGATCTCCTTTAAGTTGATTTAGATATCTAATTAAGTATAAATATTATTATATAAGTTAGTAGTTATTTATGCAACAAGTAGAAAAAGTAAGTGTCGTCGAGTGCAATAAGCACTTTTTGTACGAGTTGCATACAATATTTTTCTACGTTCATGCAAAAACCAAAAAATGTTTTATTTAGATGACACAAGTCTAGAAAAATATGACGTCGATTTGAACGTTTATGTTTGTCATAATGAAAAAACGCTGTAGTAGAATGATAGATGAATGCAATAAGCAAATAGTTTATAAACAATATAGTTCAATAAAGTTTTGTTTTTTGCATAAACGTAGAAAAATTTATTTAAGAAAATAAATTTTGAAATGACAATGTTAAAAGTGATAATCTGTCAAGAGCAATTAATTTCTCACAATATTGGTAATACCTACTAAAAATATACATAAAACTTGATAACACAAAGGTTAGGTAGATATATGAATGAAGTACTGTAGCACAACATATTGGAAGGATAAAGGTACAATATATTACCTATATTGTAAACTGGGCCAATATGTGTCAGCTATGCCCAATATTGTACCAATTCAGTTCTCAGCCGTATTTTCAATATATTCACCCAATATATAATCAATATTTTACCAACATTGGTAAACCATTCAATATTAACATATTAAACCAATATTGGTCCAATGTGTACAAATTAATATTAATTGGGCTAATGTATATGGTTCCTTTGTCGCTGTATTGGGCGAATAAAAGTACAACATGTTACCGATATTGTAAATTGGACCCATATATGTTCGCTATGCCCAATATTGTACCAATATATAGTTCTCAGCAGTATTTTCAAATAATCTTCCAGTATATATTGTATATTTTACCAAGATTAGCAAATTATTCTGTTATATTAAAATTATTAACCCAAATAAGCTTCATATGTAGGAACTAATATTGGTTAAGTAAATGTTGATTCCTTTATAGCCATATTTACTTATTTGTGAGTCGCACGATATAATATCGGTCTTTCATATATTTTTTATTAACCGGTTGCTCATTGCGCATGATTGTCTTCCCTCTGAACAAACTTTCATTTTCATAATCTACTTCATTTGAAATGTGAAAATTGCAAAATATGTGAGGGTGTGTGGAATAAGTAATATTCAAATTAAATTTATTGTTATTATTATTATTTGAGATTGCAACAATCAATCAAATTGCATATTTGAACTTCCATGGACATTATAGAAATAGCGTAAAATTTCCTTACTATTCAACCACCCTGTAGGTTATATATACATTATAAAGGCTTTTAAGACATTCTGAAAGACTTTTTTGAATAAGTAAAATTTGTATAAACATTTAATTTGAATAATAAAATGGATCATAAAAAGTTTACATATATTTATATCTCCATCCGGGTATACACTGTTTATTTCTTAGTTTTAAATTTACCACGCATAGCTACTGAAACTTTGGCGGTCATGCATGATGATGATGATATCGCACAGAGCCAGAAGCCAGAGCCATGTCATGTTGAATGTCAGAGTTCAGAGTGCCAACAACTTGTTGAAAAGTTGAGAAGAAATTCATTGATTTAGTGAATCAAAAATAGTGCACAGGCCATACAGAAATAGTATAACTGCAGTTACTTGACAGGTAGGCGTGCAAGATCCTATTTAAGAAATAATTAATAGCAAACATCGTTTAGTTTGTGGTGATTTTACGCATTTTCTAAAACGTTATCTGGTTTGTACTAGAATTTGCACCCATTGTTGTTAAGACGCGCGTATAATACCCGGATATTTTTGTAAAATACGGTGATATATTTTGAAATTACGTTAATTATCACTAATTACTCACAATTTTAGGATGCCTAGGCATAACTATGTAATCTATAAAATAAATACCTATGGATTGTATTATACAGGTCCAATATTTTCCCAAGATTGGCAAATCAGATTCTTAATTAATAATAATGTTCATGTAACAGGGTCTTTTACTGTACCTAAACTTTCTAAAATTTTTATGATTGAAAAAGTTTACTAAAATAGATACACTTAGATCACATTTAAAGTATATATTTATGGCCAAAACATAAAATTTCATCATTTGCTTCCTGATAATTGAAAGCCACTCGCAAGAAAAAATAAATTTAATTGAAAAGTAAGTTATATTAATTCTGTTTGAAATCAAATGTTAACTAAGGAATTATTTAATAATAAAGAAATCATTTAAATTATATTTTCGAACTTATAGATAAGTACTACAAGGTACCTATAAGAAGTATAACTGATATAACTACCATTATTTTAACAGTTGAATTTAATTTTGACATAACTAAACAAAAAGGATTATACCTACAACATGGAAGTCAATATTATTGGTATAATGAAAGTACTTTATTGAACTAACTAAAAGTAAAATTTGTGGAAACAGGATATACCATTTTAATTTATGGTATATCCTATTTTATAAAAAAAACTATTTAATGTTCAGAATAAATTTAAATTATAGAAATACCGTTTACTGACTTTAAAAAAAATCGACTTTTTATTCGATTATTAGTGAAGGGCAATAACAATTATTTTCTACAAATCAGATTTATTGAAACATTAAAAATTACTTTATTATTAAAAGGGTATGTTCTGTTATAAAAACTGTCCTGTTTTTACTTTTATTTTAGTTTCAAAAAGTACTTATTTCCCCATTTTTCTTGTTGTAAACAGTACAGTTTAGGGCCAATTTTGGTGATGATACCGACATACTTTTACATTCATACTACTCGAAAATTTTAATGTTACTAATTCTGTCGTTAGATTGCATTATCATCAATATTTATAATTCTCTTTTTGTTTGCTTATGTCCAAATAACTATCTTACATCCTGTATTTCCTGAATTTACGCTACAAATTTATAATTTTTTTGGAATGGAGAAAGAAGTTGCTATTTTGTATTCTGGTGAAGGGAAACAAAAGAAAAAATCATTTAGGGACCTCAAAGTCTTTGACGCAGTATCCAGTAAATAAGAAACTACTCTTGTAAACCTACAGTTATACTCAAATGACTTTTACTCTTATAGGGGCAATTCGTCGCCGATTCAATGGCATGACGGATGTACAAATAAAAAGGGCAGTATCGGCATATTTAGCCGGATCAGCAGATAGAGATGGAGGAAGAACATTGCGGGAATCCAGACGCAATCATGGTCCCCCGAGAAATGACTCTGATGAATTGTAACTTTTATTTGCATTCTTAAATTATATAAGTTTATTTCATCACAGATAAATTATTATTTGTTTATCATTTTATATATATATATTTTAAATTTCAGAAATTTATTTTTGTTTACATTTTATGTACACTGCAGTTTATTTATATATATATAAATATATAATATTTAAAAACACTATAGATTTTGATTACGATAATATCCATACCTGCTTATATAAGTGCTTCTGTTACTTTAGATTCACGTATAAAATTTAAAGATTGAAAATTTTGGATGTGTGAATTTTGAGTAAATGAAAAAAGTTTTCGTGTGAGAAAAATATTAGTGAAACAACTGAACATTCATATAGGCTGTTTTATTTAAATAAAGCGGGTCCTATATACTACATTTCAATATCAATATTTTGCTCACACGTGGGCTTATTTTATATGTACAAAATTCAAACAAACAAAATTTTGCCAGACATTGGCAATATTGAATTGCAATATGGGTACTATATATATACTGAACATATTAACAGCATATTGTGTAGCAATATGGTACCAATGTTGATTTCCAAAATATTGCCAATATTGATTGCAATATTGGGCGTTCATAGACAAAATTGATTGGCAACATATTGTGCAGCAATGCGTCGCCAATGTGGTACCAATATATGTCACATATGGCGCCAATCTTGATATCCCATATGGTGCCAATATTTGATCACAATATTGGGCGTTTTTTGACCAAATCTGTCGTTTGGTAAATTGGTCCAATATGTTAGTGCCTATATTGGCCCAATAGATTTGTGCTGCAGGGGTAGGTCAATGTCTTTAATTTATATTTATTTTGACAGGTATGTCTTTTTTTTTGTAGTAAATTAAGCTAGATTAATTTTTACTTTAGATAGTATAGCTTTGTCTATGGAATTGTTCATTAGCATACCTAGATATTTGGTATCAGATAACATACAGGGTCAGTCATTAATAATAGTCCATTAAGATACTCCCTAATTTTCTAATTTAATTTCCGCCGAATTTCAAAAAATTAAATCGTCAATTTCTCGAAAATAGTTGTTTATCGATTTGTAACACGTATACTTTTTCTGTTTAAAATTGAAGGGAGTTCAATAGTTTCTTATTAAAAAATTCAAAAGTGTAAAGTACAAAAAGTTAGGCATATTTTGACATCGGCAGTACAGTATAACTAGCACCCTCTAGTCGTGACCCCAACACTGTTCGCATATTCGTAATTGCCACGTGAAAAAAACATAAGAC
This sequence comes from Monochamus saltuarius, assembly GCA_025584915.1. Taxonomy (NCBI): domain Eukaryota; kingdom Metazoa; phylum Arthropoda; class Insecta; order Coleoptera; family Cerambycidae; genus Monochamus; species Monochamus saltuarius. The sequence goes on along the minus strand of CM046723.1, from coordinate 7,703,993 downwards.
TACAATTTTTCAAAACAATTGGTCTACCTATACGTTCTTAAAATATAGCAATAAATCGAAAACATTTTTTTTTTCAACTTTAACACCCTGTAGAATGAAAAGGAGCAACAATTGAATAAGGCATATTGGGCACAATCGCCTTATTTTGACGATAAAAATATGCCCTTAAGCTAAGTACCATTATTAATGACAGCTTGTGTATGACTTCATTAATAGGAATTGTAGGAATATATTAGCTTAAATACCTTTACAGTAGGGTAAAAAATCTACAAAAGCTAATAATAAAGAATATATGGGTAGATGTTGTGGGTCTAATTCAACACTGGTCACACAACACAATATTGTTAATGCATAATACTTAGTATATATACCTATAACAAAACAAACTGAAGTAAATTATTAATATTTACAAATATTGAAGTAGATTATTGAAATGACGAAAAGTGATCACTATATATTTGATGGTTATTTTTAAATGTAAGCGGTCATTGACTTTGGTCATTTTAGTCGTATTTGGCAACTAACTAATAAAAACCATATGTTTGTAAAGCAATTAATCGAATAGTATTTCGAAAAATGTTAAGAAATCGGTACCCCTTAATTATTGTTTTTAATAGACAAAAATCTGTAAATAAAAGTGTGGGATTATTAGAGACTCTAAAACGAGATGAATAAAGGACGCCCTAAATATGAGTGTTATCCAAGTACAGCGGCCTGGCGCGGTCTCGACGAAAATGGCGAATGCGTCGGGGGAAGACTTTGCGGTTCTGCTCTCGGCCACCGGGGGCCGCTGACGGCGGCGCAGCCGGCTCCCTCTCAGATGGCACTGATTGATGAGAGGCGGCGAGCGAACGGCGGGCGGCGGGCGGCGGTCGTATCGATCGGGGCGGCGCGTGCGCCTGTCCGCGCCGCCGCCGCCGTGCCAGTGTCGAGCGAGAGACGGCCGGCACAGCTTCGGCCCGGGCGGGGAGGACTGTGACCACATACCTTCTCAAGATGGCGGCACACCGTGACCTCGGGAGCGAGAGTCAGCGCGTCTAGTGTGTAGTGTGCAGTGATGTGATGCGCCCCGGGCCCTCCGACGAGCATGCAGCATGAGCGAGGGTTGTGGGGGGCCCGCGTCCACTCAGCCTAGCGGGCCCCGGCACACGGACCCCGGGGGCACTCGGAGCCGCGAGGGGGGGCACTCCGGCCGCCCGCAGCGATGCTCCCGGCTCCCGTAGCCGCCGACGACCGAGCCGCCGCCGACGCCGCCGCCGTCGCCACCGCACCCTGCCCCGCAGAATGCCCCGGGCCCCGTCGGGCCTGTCGCTGCTCCTGATGGCTGGCCTGGCGTTCGCCGCCACCTCGCCGCTCGAGATCGTCAACCCCTGGCTGTCGGCGAGCGAGCTGCAGTCCGCCTCCGCGGCGGTCGACCTGCGGCCTGGTTGCTCGGCCCCCGAGCCTCTCTGTCCGCCGCCCTGCCCCGCCAACAGTACTAAGTCTACTCAGTGCCTTTATTATTTGCAAGAATCGCACAAAGAGGAGGTGTGCGGCCGCGACTTGGTTCCCGAGCGCAGGCGTGACGTGCTGCACGGACTCCGGATGCGCCACTGCTGCGAACACGCGGTCGACGCGGCCCTGCCCGAGGCCGCTTTCCAAGGCGGCCCAGCCTGCCGCCGGCTCCTGGGAGCCCTCATCCACCTGGACGACCTGGCTAGGAAGATTTCGTGCAGCCACGCCGACCTGCTCACCCGCTACGACTGCGCTCAGAATTACTCCATTGCACACGACTGCAAAGACTGCAAGGTAACCACACGGCCATGTCGAGGCCATCGCCGTGTCCTAACCTCTCTTCCTGCTTCGGGACGGCAGCGGGTTTTCGCCGCCGCCGCCGTTATCCCTGCGCACTGCGCGCGCGCCGCCAGCGCCTCGGCGCGCGTAGTTTTAAGCGCAGGCGCTCTCACGAGTCCGCTACATGTACCCACAAACATTCCCGAAAAAAAAAAATAAAACAATTATCTATTGCAAAAATCTGTACCTACATGAAAGCACTCAAAACGTCCAATTGCAAAACAGATAAAATTGTCCTAACTAAATAAAAAGTTACAAGCGCAAAGCACTTTTGAACAAGAAAATGGCCATCACAAAACTAAGTAACATTTTCACTAGGCCAAAAATCAATGCTCAGCGTGGTCACTATTCCTTATTTTTCAAAAAGTGCATATTAATTGCCATGATCTTAAGAATTTCTTAAATAAGAATTTATTCACTCTAGTATACTGCAGCCTATATTGCTTATTGGAATCAATATAGATATCAAATTAGTATAATTACGGAAATTCGTATTAAATCACTAACATATGTTAATTTAATTAATTTTCAAAAAATAAATACAAATTGATATTTTTATCCAGAGGGAAATTTGTTATTTTCATGTTCAGTGGTAAATTGTAAATTAAAAGCACGTACTGAAACATATTTGGAGTTTTTGTTCAATACGTTGGAAACTAATAACTAATGTATCATATTCCAACTAATTTGTTAAGTACTAAAAATCATTTAGGTATAGTAATTTCACTAGAATATTCGGATTTTCACTAGAATATGCGGAATTTTGGCAAAATACATAAATACCTACATTGCATTCATTTACAATTTTACACTTAGTAAAGAGTTTATTGTAAGAACAAGAAAATTGCTTATATAACAGTTTTAAGGCACTTCTCACACTTCCCCATTTGGAATCATGGAATCAATGTCAAATATACAGAAACAAAACAAACTTTTCATTTTCCCGAAAAAACACTCTGTATATTTGTCCATAATTTATATAAGTAACTACTGATAAAAATCATTTAGGTATAGTAAAGTTCACTAGAATATTCATAATTTGGGCAAAACACATAAAGGTTTATTATAATAACTAGAAAAAAATTACTTATACTACTACTACTACTACTACTTATTATACTAGTTTTAAGGTCGCCGTATTTCTCGCCGTAAAATGATCAAATTTGTGGAGCTTTTAGGTACTGAAATCTCAAAAATAAAACACGTAGAGCAAAAGTAATATCAAAAATAAAATTACTAATGTTTTGTTTATCCATTTTTACTATTTAAACTCTCCTCAAATAATATAATAACTTTTAAAATGCATTTGTGTGACAAACATTATTTCGCTATTCTAACCCCACATTTACACAATTATTTTCACATATGTATAAACAAAAGTGAACAATCTTATATGTATAAATATGTAAGTATATGTTATAACAATGTTTACACATAGTTGAATTTAAAAATACGTATTTTGAGAGATTTCAGTACCTAAAAATTTGCTGGATAGATCGGTTTCTGGCGTTATGTATTGATTTTACTTCGGTTTCTTTGAATATTCGCAGGTAGCATGAGATAACTCATGAGATAATTCATGTTATTTGTTAAACTCTATATTATTTCAGTTCTTAAATGTCTGAAATTACTTGTATTTGTTGAAAACACTATCTCATACTCCTTCATCATTTGGAATGTTAAATATATAGAAACAAAACTATTTTTCTCGAAAAAACACCCTGTATATTTATCAATAATTTGATAGCATAGCGGTAATATAAGGTTTAGAACATTTGTCTGCAATAATAAAGGAAGTCTGGTAAAAAAGTCTGATAAGATTTGTCACACCTATTATCACTAAATTCATTTCTTTTTGACATACATTTGTTGATTTTAATGAGTGGAGTATGTGAAGAGCCCCTAACATTTTCCATAAACTCCTTTTTTTAATTTTTGCAATAAACTCTCTATCTGAAGGAAATTGTAGTCAAAATCGCCACGAGTTATCTAGAACATCCCATACAAGTTGTTCCAGGAAAAAATTTCTTTTGAAAGGGCGCTAAACCTCTTAAGGAGAAAGTTGTTATAAATCATAGTGGTGATATTGCCGCAACTCGGCGTCAAACTGAAAAGTAAATTATGTGTCAGGGGGTTTGGATAAGAAAGATAGACCGAAAAAGAGGAGCTGCAAACACAATTAATTTTCCAGATATTAAGAAGAATGATTTCCTTTGCCCTGACACCTTTATGTATAACTCCAATAGAAAAGAGAATCATTATGTGGATTGCTTCTACCATTTTTGCTCGTTTGAGATTGAAAACAGATTTTAATTCAACAGAATACTAAATAATTTATGAAAAAAGACACTGCTGTGAGAATTCTACGGAAATATTAAAAAATCAGTTATTATACTTTTAATATTCAATTTCTTTTCTTAATAGCAATAGCCCTATGTAAAAATATCGACTGCTTTGATTCAATATTAATTTCGAAGATACATATTTTGTAATTAAGAGACTTACATTTTTAAAATAAAGTTTGTGGGTACATTCTATGGAAGAAAGATTAGGATACTTATATGTGTTTTTGTATATGTCACCATTTTTTATTATTATCTCTAGTAGTGTTTTTACTTTATTGTAAAGCTAATTCATATTAATGTTCCTATGAATGTGAATTTAATAAATATCTAAAATTAAAAATAATCCAATAAAATTTACTAACGAAAAAAACGTAATACCTGATACGAGTATAAAAAAGTTATTCAAATATTTTCAAAATTCAAACTCACTTTTGGACATTTGATCCGTAATATGACTGCCTTTATTTTGGTGATAATACAATTACGATAGCAAACAAGTCTTGAATATGTGACAACGTCATGTCAGGTGTTTGTACTGTGAATGGTTTTCTTAGAACTCTTTTCATAACATATAATAAAATGTGTAACAGTTATAAGTGTTAAAAATAAATGAGTTTGCTTGTGTAAAGCCTTTAAAGTACAAATGTCTCATAGCCACAGTTTTGCTCAGATTTGTCATAAATTAACATGTCACGCAGCTGGTCATGCTTACTATAATGAGTGCTCTAAAACTTGTTGGTTTTAGAGCACTCATTAAAAAATAGAAGAAGTTTTAGATTTATACCAGCTATCTATTGTATTTTTACATTTCTTAAGTAAAGTATTGTTACGGAAGCTCACCTACCTTTTTAGTTTGTTATGTTCCTGTTTGCGTTCGAATTTATAATTTTTGTAATACCTTTATTTTGACGTATTCCAGGCTATATTCTATTTGTTTCTCGACACGTTCCCGAGATCACAGAAACTTCGAGAACTTTAGAAATCTATATAAGCGGATCAATTCCGCCATCACAGTCAGTTTATATTGAGCAGCCAAACGCGAGTGACAAACGTCAAAGTAAAGCATTTGACAGCTGTGAATTTGTTGAAGGATATTTCTTGTATTATCAAGAGTGACAATAAAGATTGTTTGTCTACGTGACGTGTTTCTACGATATCCCACTTCTGACACCAATGTAACCTTGAAATTGGGTTATCGTAGAAACACGTCACGTAGACAAACAATCTTTATTGTCACTCTTGATAATACAAGAAATATCCTTCAAACCAATTTCACAACTGTCAACGCTTTACTTTGACGTTTGTCACTCGCGTTTGGCTGCTCAATATAAACTGACTGTGACGGCGGAATTGATCCGCTTATATAGATTTCTAAAGTTCTCGAAGTTTCTGCGATCTCGAGAACGTGTCGAGAAAAAAATAGAATATAGCCTGAAATATTCCGGAAAATGTCAAAATAAAGGTATTACAAAAATTATAAATTCGAACGCAAACAGGAACATAATTAACGAACTAAAAGGTAGGTGAGCTTCCGTAATAATATTATTTAAAAATACTTAATTGTTTTATACAATAATGTTTTGAAATAACAATTGTGTTTTTTTCTTGGTTGTCAATATCTCGTTTGTTATGTGTGAAATTTTTTCAGTAGTGGATAATTGTCACTGTCAAATGAACATAAAATTTACTTTTATATAATAAATAAATAAACCTTGCACCGAATACTTTATCAGAACTTGAATAATTGTTTGAAATGATTACTTTTCGTTAAAAACAATATCGTATACATTTTTTTTTAGTATTGTCTCGTTAAGTTAAACATTAGGTATGTCAGTAGTTTGCCTTAAATATTCTTTGTATTGTATTTACTAGCGAAATAGCTAATAAAAAGTCCCTAAGTAATTAACTTTACTCTGCATCAAATACAATCAAGATAAAAACTGCCGCAGCATGATATTTTGTCTCAAGGCTCTTATAGGGTTCTTTGATATACCTAGAGATGAAAGGTGCGAGATATTCCTCCAGATAGCCTGAAAGATATCGATTTTGTACCTTGGTTGTATAACGTAATTATATTTAAAACATCTTGGAGCCAAAGTAAAGTCAAACACAAGAGAAAACCACCCAGATTTTACAATATGGATATAACGCGACTTGAATTTATAATAGATAGGAAAAATATTTAAAAACTGGAATAAAAGAACTGTTCCCAACTAACAAATTGGTATTTAATAACAACTACAAAAGGTGTTCGAAACAAATCTTACAAAACAGCATATAATAAGTCAAGAAAATTGTAAGAATGTTTTTACAAAAATTAAACCAAACAACAACAATGGTGCCACCATATTATAAAGCACTGTTGTGAACAATTACAAAAATAGTTATACAAAGTGTTCTACAAGCTCTATGACAAACTTTAGCTTATGGCAGCTGGGTTAATTTCAAACATCAAATTATGGTTGCTATAACAATAATTATTATTTGTGTTATTATTTTTGTTACTTCAAATAATTCATGATGCAGCTAACTAGATAAGAAATGATCCAAATATCATCCGTCTAGTAACAGAAGCTCAAGTTCGTTGATGTAAGGCTTGTATTCGAGCCGAGTGAACATGAGGTTAACTAATATTTAAACTTTAAACACAAATAATAATGGAAGGAGTTTAGTGGATCAATCAATCTTACAAGACACAGGTGGATTTTGGTGGCTAGAGGATCCAGAGAAAACAGATGGAAGGAACAACGAAGCAACTGCGGACAACGTTGTTTCTGGGTTTTTGCCCTTCATCAGCGCAGTGCAGCCTAAAAACAAGAGATGGAACAAGACGGAAGGGCAAAAAACACAAACGCAAGAGAATAACACGTAGGGAGCCTATCTCTATTTGCGGCTTCGTGTTACACAGCCTCTGTTTATAGACCAAGAGCAACATTCGCCGCGGAAGAGAATCCAGCAACCACTGTCAGGGTCTCAGCCAGGACAAACACAAGAAAGGAAGGAGCTTAGTGGATCAATCAATCTTACAAGACACAGGTGGATTTTGGTGGCTAGAGGATCCAGAGAAAACAGATGGAAGGAACAACGAAGCAACTGCGGACAACGTTGTTTCTGGGTTTTTGCCCTTCATCAGCGCAGTGCAGCCTAAAAACAAGAGATGGAACAAGAAGGAAGGGCAAAAAACACGTCTCTAGCCACCAAAATCCACCTGTGTCTTGTAAGATTGATTGATCCACTAAGCTCCTTCCTTTCTTGTGTTTGTCCTGGCTGAGACCCTGACAGTGGTTGCTGGATTCTCTTCCGCGGCGAATGTTGCTCTTGGCCTCTAAACAGAGGCTGTGTGACACGAAGCCGCAAATAGAGATAGGCTTTCTACTTGTCATTCTCTTGTGTTCGTGTTTTTTGCCCTTCCTTCTTGTTCCATCTCTTGTTTTTAGGCTGCACTGCGCTGATGAAGGGCAAAAACCCAGAAACAACGTTGTCCGCAGTTGCTTCGTTGTTCCTTCCATCTGTTTTCTCTGGATCCTCTAGCCACCAAAATCCACCTGTGACAAATAATAATTATTGTTATAGCAACCATCATTTTTACTAATCAGGCTGCTTTGATTGAAATATGAAATTATATTTTTTTTGTTATGATAACACTTCTTTACTTTTCTTCTAAATGCGTTTCTTCTTGTGAATTTTGTCCACTGGCTTAAATCTAACATGTTTATTGTTATACAATGACTATGAAAACTAAAGCAAGAGGTAAAACGATACTTCTACCATTCGCTATGACACAAGCCAAACAAAGTAATGCCATTTTGCTGTTACAAATTTAGTTTAAAGAATGGTTTGTAATTTTGCATGAAAATACACGCTTTTCTATTGTAATTGATATATTACTATTTCTCTTTTACAACTGATGATATCATTATATAATAACTATCTTACATTGTATAATACAATACATCTACTCGTTCTTAGAAATAAAATTGTTTCCAAGTATATTTTAAGGCCGCCGTATTTCTCGTCGTAAAATTATCAAATTTGTCGAGTTTTTAGGTACACGAATCCCGAAAAACACGTAGAACAAAAATAATGTCAAAAATAAAATTATTGATGTTTTGTTTATCCACTTTTAGTATTTAAATTGTCCTCAAGTGAAATAATAACTTTTAAAAGGCATTTTGTAAGGCACACATTATTTTACCATTCTAATCCACATTTTAACAATTAGTCTAACCAACAAGATTTTTGAACCCGAAAAGTTGTTGGTTAGACTTTCTTTCTGTCGTTATATATTGTTTTACTTCGGTACCATTGAATATTCGCAGGTGGCATGAGGTAACTCTATATTATTCCTGTCCTGTCATTTTCTATAAGCTCTATATTACTCAGTTTTAAATGTCTAAAATAATTTGCATTTTTCTTAACTGTCCTTTCATCTTCCATACGGTCTAGACTTCTATTTTTGGTGCCTAGTACATTGCATATATTTTCTCATTATTTCTCCTTTTCTAGCCTTCCTCCGTCTTCTTTTCCCCTAGAATTCTTCTTAAGATTTTTCTTTCCCACCTTAATAGGTTTTCTCTTGACTTCTTATTGAGGATTCAGGTTTCACTGCCATACAGCGCTGTTGGTCTCAAAATTGTTATATATGTTACACACAATACTCGAATTCGGACAATGTCCGAAAAAAGTATGCAAAACTATTTCTGAGCTCACAAAAATTCCCATACCCGAAATTTTACGTTTAAACACCTTTTGACTACTGTAAAATAGTAGAACTAGTTCTGGGCATTATAAATTGTTCAAAATTAGTTTTGTGCATTTTTATATGACCAAAACTAGTTTCCTTCATTTTCTGAAGGTTACGATATACATAATACTCGAAAAAGTATGCAAAACTAGTTTTGAGTTCAGAAAATATAATGACAAAAATGGCATAACCCTACTTTTAATTAATGTAACTATCAGAAAATTAATAGAACTAATTCTGGTCATTTCAAAATGCACAAAACTAGTTTTGAACAGTTTATAATGCCCAGAACTAGTTCTCTGTATTTTGTAATATGCAGTAACCGTTTAAATGTATAAATTCGGATATGGGTATATTTTGGAGGTCAGAACTAGTTTTGCATACTTTTTTCGGACATTGTCCGAATTCCAGTATTGTGTGTAACATATACAATCTAAATTTTACTCCTCCAGACAAATTTTTTGATTTCATTAAATGGTTGACTGCTGCCGAACTTGTGTTTGTTTTTATTATTCTCCTATTAATTTCTTGCTCCTCATCACAGTTAGCTGTTATCATCGCCCCCTAAAAACACATATTCTTGAATTTCTTCAGATTCCATCTCTCAGTGCTCTCACTTTGAAATTGATATTTTTTTTCTGTTGTCACAAGTTTTCTCGTTACTTCTAATTCTTTATTATCTCTAGCAATTATGGTCACGTCATCTGCATAACTAACTATTTGCTGACTTTTAAACATTATGTGTCCTTCTCTGTTCAACTAACTATCTCCTATAACCTTTTCTAGTACTAAATTAAAAAAAGTGTTGAAAGTGGGTCTCCTTGTCTCAGTCCTGTGTCAATAGTTAAACTTTCCGAAAATTCATCTTTTATTCGTACTTTGCATTTAGTATTTTCCAAGGTCATTTTCAATAGCCTAATCAGCTTGGTTGATATCCCAATTAGTTTCAATATTTTACTTAGTTACTTTTGACCGAATCATATGCTTTCCTGAAGTCCACGATAAGACCATTATTTTCCTTCATCATGAAGATTTGGTCAGTTGTTGATCTGCCCTTTCTAAAACCTGCTTGATACTCCTCTATCTGTAGTTCTGCTATAGGTTCTATTCTCTGTTTTATTAACGTTGTCATGATTTTATACCCTATATCTAGCAATGATATAATAATAATATCTCTACCCCTCATTCTAATCACAGGGATTAGCCCAGAAGTCGGAGACTTGTGCGGGTGAGGGGGCGGCATATTATTATTAAGCAGGCCGTATTTGCGCCCAGGAACGACTTACGTTGGTAGGCCCTAACCACTATTCAGTGCAGGAATGAGGGAAACTTGGAAAACCTCATTAATTAGGGGGGTAGTCAAATATCAACCGGTATCAATCTCTCACATTGACCCAAGCTAACATTATTCTACCCTACCATACCCGCAGAGAGGGTACCAATCCTCTCCACAAATATAGCTTATATACGGTCTACCGGCAGCTGGGCGTGAACCAACTCCGATCTAGTCACCTCGATTTAAGTACTGACGCCTTAAACCGCGCGACCACTGACCGACCAACCATATACCCCTATAGTTTTTCGCAGTCTGTTGCATCTCCCTTTTTTAAATTGGTATAATCATAGTCTTCAGGCATAGATTCTCTTCTCCAAATCTTTTGGATCACTTCGTATATTCTTTGTCTTAAATCATCTCCTGCGTATCTAATGTTCTCTGCCGTTATTGCGTTTTTCTCTGGACTTTTGTTATTCTTTAAAGCTTCTATAAGTATGTCTACTTCCTTTTTTGTACGTTCTTCTGCTTCCACTTCCTCTTCCCCTACCAGTATTATCACCGCTTGATCCTCTCATTCTCTTTCGCTCTCTCCATTCAACATATCTGCAAAATATTGCCTTCATCTTTCTCTCACTTTTTTAGAAATCGACGTCATAAGAAAACCTTCCAAATTTCCGGCATCGTACTTTCTCGTAATCGACTTTCAAACGCAAGATCCCATATTTTTTAATCCCGTAATAGGCCCTAAATCATGCCCAACTTCCGATCTTCACAGTTAGTTAGGCCGAAACACGGAAGCAGTCCGGAAAGGTTTGTTAAACCAGCAGGAAACGCAAAAACGTTCTCCGGCGCCCAATAAGAGCGGAATTGTTTGGACGCCGCACCTATTTCAGCGCCATTAATCACGAATAAAATAAGCCGCTTAGGCTGAATGAAAATACCATCCCCGCGGATCATATTGAAAATCACGTAGGTGGAGAGATGCCGACGGAACGGCGATGATAGAGGGACCGGTTGCGGCCGCTAATGAGACAGGCAGGTTCATTCAATACGTGCAGCTGCCCGCTCTCACATTAGTGCCCGTGCAGTGTTTGCCACTCGGTTTAGACATGTTCGGGCTGGCGCTACGCAGATGTAGTTACATTACCGCCAATACCACTGGGATCGTTTGTACCTATTGAACTGGTATCTTTTTAACGTTGGATATGTCGAGGATATGACATCTGCAATTTTTCACCTTCATGTTAAATATTCTGTTAAGGCTGTAATGTTCCCAATTTTACAAAGCCGTTTTTAGACGTCCACGTGCTTTCATATTTCTCCTTAATGGAAATTCGTATTAAGATGGAGCAAGTTTTAATCAACTAATAAAAGTCTATTTTACTAGACAGCAGAGCCATATTTTCAACAAAAAAATTAGATCTGAACTATATTTCGGTCGCAATATTGCCCACATTTAGAACTGCGGTGAGACGTTGTTAGGCACTATTATAAAAAAAGAAAGCTGTAGGCTAGTAAATTAAGTCTTCATATAACAGACAATCGCCTCAGATTTCAATTTTTTGCATTTATATTCATGAAATCTGTCCGCCAAGAAGACAAGTTTTGCTAAATTTCTGCATACAACTGCCTAACTTACAGGGGCACAAAGTTAAATTTGCCGTTGAAAGTGCTGATGGGCGGAGCCTGATATGAGCCTACACTGTTTGATCGAACATTATACCCTTTAAAGGCCGCATTTCATTGTGGCTGGTCCAGCCAGTCTGGTCCGTCCTGGGCTAGTGGTTGGAACAAGTGCAGCTATAAACTAATTGGGCTGCATTTCTAGCATATTTTTTTAGTTACATACACTCCGTAGACAAATTTTTCATTTGAATTATGTCAGTATATACAGTCATGCAGACCAGCGACAGTGAAGACGAAGCTCTCGCGAGCAAAAAGAAAACGAAAAGTTAAAAGATACTGGGTAAACGATATTACCGTCTTTTAATTATTCCCGTAATTTTAACTACCTCCAGCCAGGCATTTTTCTTAATTTCTATATCTTTATAGCCTATATTTTGAGGGTCATATAAGCATGGAAATATTTTCACAGTGTCTATAAACATTTCTGTATTGTTACTATCTGTCTATCTTCTTCCATTAGTAGAAAACAAAACTAACCTCACTGTGGAGTGGATCCACAACTATACGGCTGTCTACTGGTGACTAAGATTGTACAGCGACGTAGATATTCACGTGGTATAAAAGCAGAAAACTGATTGGTCTATATAGGATCCCGCATAGCTGGTCCCGCTTGAAAATGTAAATTATTACAAACATGGCTTGTGCCGCCTGAGCTCGAAAGCAAGCTCATCGTGTACCAGCCTGTGTGAGTGTATGACCATTTGCTATACTACATTTCAAATTTGGCTGGACCAGCCGGGCTGTACTAGCCTGGCTGGACCAGCCTCAGTGAAATGCGGGCTTAAGACTTATTAATAACAGTATATAATTCTCATTTTTTTCATCTACACTGATAAAAATTATAAAGTAAGTAAATGTACATGTTGTTCATCCATGTATTACTGTAAAAATACCAAATACATACTGTAATGCAAGGAACCTCATGTGAATACAGTAGAATTATATATTTTACGCCAAATGGCATAATTTTTATTGAAAACACGTAATGATTTTATAAAATTGGATTTTCGGTGCATTAAAATGAAGTTGTATTCCATATAATTATACAAGTTTGCACTATATCACGTAGTAATGCTAGATAGACGAGTAGTTACATTTTTGTGTGTTATTGTCAAGGAAAATATGAGAGAAGAGTATATACAAATTACCCGACATACAAGGTGTAACAAAAAAGCAGGTTATCTCACTAACTGCACTGCATTTGGCAGCAGAATATGACTTACCTATTCAAAAATGCCTCCCTTAAAAGATACAGGGTGTTAAAGTTGAACTTATATGAGGGTTTTTCGCTATAATTTCTTCAGATTTTTATTATCACTTTGAAATGTTGTAAAAATACTTTTTGTTATTAAGCAAATCTTTAAGGGTACTATTGTAAATGACGCCTAAAAACAAACGTTGAAACGGGGGAAAGGGGTTATTTTATTCCTTCCCCCCCACTTTTTTTAACGTACGATTTTCTATAACGTCGTGATGTAGAAGTTTGTTTAGAATATTTTATTACTCTTGATAATTTTCAGTAAAATCTTCATTTTCCACAAAACATCTGTTTAGTGGTTCAGAAAGGGGCAATAGATCTGGGTTGTAGGATATACCTTTGTTCTAAAATTCTTAATTTCACAACGTAAAAGTTTTTCTGGACGTTTTTGTCTTATTAATTTCATTGTACAGGTAGGTATACTGATTTGATTCAATGTTTCTACTGTCAATTATTCTTCTTGGTCGAAAAAAATGTCAATATCACCTTGTCTCCAGAAGGTTAGGAGTAAAACTTTTTTGGTGGTGATAAATTCAAATATTTTCATTGTTGACAGCTTACTACTTAAAAGAGGACGGAAAACAAGCATATTATCTAAAGTTATTAAAAATAAAGGATGCCATATCATAAAATACGCCTTTTAATTATGTTGTTGGATATACGTGAAAGAGAATATTGTTAAGTAATGTCGTAATTTTATACTGTTTTGATCATTACTTAAATTCATGCATTTTTCATCGATGCTCCTTTTGGTTTCTTTGGGCTGCAATGTATTATTCTAGCAATCACATTTCGTTATTATGTACCCGATTAATTACCATTTTAGTTATATCCGAAAGACATTTGATGTTTAAGGCTGATTGTTGGTTTCTTGATGTTTATTGGTTCTCTTCTTCAAAAGGAACTTTGAAACTGGTGAAATCTTATCATGGAGGAACTTTGAAATTGGCGAAATCTCCTCAAGGACATGAGGATGTACAGTAGCTTCTGACTTTTGGATCCGTCATTTTTACATATAAATTGTTTCCATTTTTCAGGTAGTTTCGAATTTGGTGAATTTCTGTTGAGATTCTTCAAAGTTTTGGTCTGGATGTTCTTTCCTACATCCAGGTCCACAGGTACTCTATATCCTCCCTATTTTGCGCAGCTGCTGCCTTCTCAATATTGTTATACTTTAGGTGTGTTCTTTTATCATTGTGCTAACGTATCTTCCAATTTGTCCAATGACTATCTTGCCAGGGGTACTCTTCCTTGAACTGTTATGGAAGATATTAACAGCATCTATTTGCTTGATCTGATAGAACATTCCTGATGGTCTATTCAATATTTATGTTGCTATACTCATATCCTCTGTGAACAGAACTCGATGCATTTAGGTGTTGACCTTATTTCTTCAGCGCTTCCTGTAACCACTTATACTTATGTTTTCTACCTATTGATTTTCAGATTCAGCTTAACACTACTTCCTATCTCGCGTAAGGCAGTAAATTAAAGAACGAGTCATTTTGTCCCCAAAAACTACTGCTGAGAACTATTACCTTTAAAAAATTTGAAACAAATAAACAGATTTTAACAGTTACATGAACCATTAACATATGTAGATAACCCAGTTCAAAGTAGCTACTATCATGCAATTTGTGCAAACACTTATCGGTGGTGAAGGAATTTATATCAGCTACTAATGTTAAAAGAACTTTGTCCATAAAAAGATATAAAATTGCATAAAATTTTCCGCGAAATATCTACCCTACTTCAGTTCGACTGGTGTTGTTTTCAACGCAAGATAATTAGCTTTTCTTAGTAGCGAATACAACAAGGTTAAAAAACTGCTGCGACGCGATATCTTATTACAAAGTCCTCACAAAGCTCTTTGATATTGAGATGAAAGGTGCAAGATATTTCTCCGGATAGCCCGCAGGATATTGATTCTGTGCTTTGGCGACAAGATATAACTCTGTTATTTAAAATATGTTTCAGGTAGGTATATGAGAATTATATGGATACTGTAATTAAATTTCAAGAAGGTCTTTTGTAATTATATAGGGGATCCAGCAAATTTGTAAAAAGTTTAAAGATAGTTTGTATGATCTATTTTAATAGAGTTTCTTTATGTGTAGGAAATTTTTTGAAACGTTTTGAAATTAAGAAGTAAAATATTTAAACTGATGAAACTGCTTCTGAACGAGTATTTTTTATTCTACTCGTCATGTTATAAGGTGTTGAAATACAGTATCTCCTGTATACGTTTTTTAAGTTAACATATTTTTTTGAAAAAAAAATCGTTTAATGCTTGTTTTTTATCTCTTATAGTGTCATATGCTATTGGGACTTTGTAAGTTTATATTAAGAAAGTTACAATTGGGTTGTTGTCACCGCTACTCAACCAGTAAAACAGTTTTATAATTTTCAGGTTATACGACAACTATATTTTATTGCCGTATTATTAATTCTTTTGGAATACATATTTGTTCTATTATAACGGCAAATACTATTATTTTATTGTAAATAATTGAAATATATTATAAATTTATCACAAGAACATTTTGGCAGCTAAATAAGGCAAACTATTTTAACATTTATGCGACAAGCTTATAAAGTATTTTAGCTAATAAAACTAAAGCGTTTTCTAACAACGCTATAAAAATGTTTATAATTGCTTCTTAGATGTGACTGTTATATTAAAATATACTTGGAGATAATTTTACTTCTAAATAGATGTATTATATATTTGAAACACCAAAACTTGAGATTATACAAAAATGTTCATTTGGAAGTAAAAACACTATGCACCACGAAATTTAATTAAAAAAATTATGCACAATCATTGTTTCTACTCAGTGCAGGAATATATGGACACTGCTTCTTTGCTCTAAAATTTTGTTTCGTTTTTTTTTCTATTCTTATACATATATAAATTGACTAAGTAAGTTCATTATTATTGTTTTAAAGCTGTTTTCAGTCCTGTCTTCAATTTGGGTAAACGTCTGCGTAACTTCTTGCCGCAGCGGTTGAATTAAAACATTGTTGGGCGTAAATTGAGATCCTGTCCGTCATTTTACCGTTTGAGAAAAAGTTATGTCTTGGCATTGTACAAAAATGGAGAATTTTATTGCATTAAAAGCTGATGCCTATATCACATATGTAATATGTATGTAAAACTAATGTTGACAGTACGAATGGATTTGACAATTACCTACTAGATTACATTTGTCTTTTCGTTGCTGTATGGTGTTATTTGTTTATGTAATAGCCAGAAGTGAAATTTTGTGAAATTTGATTCAAGCGATCGAAAGATAAGAAAGAAAATGTGATTTATTTCTTCAATTTTGACACCCTGTATCTTTGTTATTATTGATTTTGGTGAATTTTTCAATTTTTTTCGGATTAGCTAAAGTAAATCGACTTATTTTGGTCGCAGTATTATGCTGTTACAGTATGGCCCATTACTTACGCAACAATTTGACTTTACTTTTAGATAAATTGCATGCATCATGAGACTTAGATGCGTTTTTCTCAGAAACCATTGCTTCTAACGACATCAACAAGGTGTACCTTTTTTAACTAGAAAATATAGGGAAGATTTTTCCAGTCCAAAATAAGATACAGTGTAGTACAAAAAAGTCGTAGCGATTTAAAAGGGTCCAAACCATCGCTGGTGGCGCCCTCTATCAGAGACACCAAAATCGTCGACATATTTGAATTTCAAGTCCCAAGAAATCCCCCTATACCAAATTTCATAAAATACGGTCAATGCGATCGAAAAATAATAAAGAAAATGTGATTTATTTTTTCAACTTTGAAACCCTGTAGCTCCGTTAGTATCAACTTTTGAATTAAGGTGAGTTGAATTAATTCAGCTTATTTTTATCCAAACTATCTACATCTGAAGTTTGGCCCATTCTTTACTGAACACCTTGTATACAGCCCTCGTGTAGGTAAGTCCGACCTACCCGGTTGTAATTTGGGGCACTGAAAAATATTGTGGACGTAAATTACGACCGGCCGAAATTTGTTCCTTTCTACATATTCTATTAAAAAAGTTATAAGTTAAGTTTATGTTCATTTGCCTACTAAAGCTTTAACAAATTCTATACACTCTAAAGACCGCTTTATATTTATGCAATACTTATTGCATGCAAAGAAATATTGCATGCGCGCATGCGCATTAAAGTTAAAATTAATA
Organism: Monochamus saltuarius; assembly: GCA_025584915.1. Taxonomy (NCBI): domain Eukaryota; kingdom Metazoa; phylum Arthropoda; class Insecta; order Coleoptera; family Cerambycidae; genus Monochamus; species Monochamus saltuarius. The sequence continues at coordinate 7,686,668 of CM046723.1, read as the reverse complement.
ACCGACGCCATTTTCAGTCCATTGCACGAATATAGAGTCTGCTCTAATTTGATTGCATTGCACGTGAAATTCTGGTTCCTTTTCTGGTAATATTCAGTTTTGCCATCCTACACAAAAGGAACTAACAGTGAGGAATTAAGTAAAAATTGAATTAACCTCAATTAACCATAATAATTTTGTTTTTTATTTCATCCATTGAAACTCTAGGTTGATTGAAACTTTACACCATAGTATACAACACCGGTATGTTTTGATGGTTTGCAGAAGACCAGCAGATCGAAATTATTTTCATTTTACTAATTTGGCAATGGGCAACATATTGCATAAATGTAAAACAAATGACACCTTGCAATATTGCATGAAAGATTTTGCTGCAAAATAGTTTTCATTGCATTGCATGCTCCATTGCTTAAATGTAAAGCGGCCTTTAGGCACAGTTGAGAAGCACTCAGGGGCCCCATGTGTTATTTTTGTTTAAAATTGATGGTAAATCATAAAAAACTAAATGTTCAACCTGCCGTATTGTTGCAACAGCGACAGTTCACGGGAACGCTTAATTTAAATTTTCGTATTTAATCGCTGTAATCAAAGTTATGTACAGGGTCGGTGATTGGTACATTTACGTTATTTGAGACAAACCGAGTGCTACGGATGTAATAGACACTTCCCTTTAGCACCGACGAAAATATTTTGAAAGGCCCACTGACGTTCCCGAGGACGTGCCCCGTGGCGTGTATTAATTTTCTCAGCTGTCACCGATATTCATCTCCGTCGAGAAGTCTAGCTAATATTAATTTAGCTTCATTAGCGTATAATTATTGAATGTCTCTAGCGTTCACCGTCTTCCACTCTGGGCGCCAAATTATTCATTGATTTTCAGCCATTTATCTCAATATTCATCCGCCTCGTCGTCCTGGGCTCTCGTATCTCGAGCACGCTGTTCTACTTGTTTATATACTTGCTCAAGGAGCTGTTAGTGCAAATTTATGATAAATTAGGCATTTCTGCCTGTGAAAGACGGGAAATTTCAGACAAACGGCTCGCCCGATCGGAAAGCGTCTTTTTGCGGACTAGGTCAATTTTCCGCCCAAGGATTTTGAGATACAGGAACTAACCGGCCTTCTGCCTACACAACCACGGTCCACAACAAAAAATGTGCGCTGTTTTGTTTATCAATACTATTCTACAGTGTGTTTTCAAAAAAGTAGCACAAATGGTACCTGTAAATCTACAGCTAAATAGAAAACGTTTGCATGAAAATACCTTTAGTAAAATCTCCACCCTTTATGAGATGCAGCCCTTCAAAGCTTTCAAAAAAATATGGAATAACGGTTGTAATTTGAAAACCAAAAAAGACATAATAGTAAAACTTTACACAAATTTTTTACAAATGCATGTGTAACTTCTCAACAATTTTTCGAAAATTTCTGCTTCTTAGAAAGAGTTGAAAACCACCTCTAAGTTATTTTTGCTGCTTGTTTGACAATAATTGAGTATTCAAAAATACATATCCAATGGCCTGGTTTATTTTAAAAGTATTATCTCTCACATTTTTTTCAAACTAACCGTAATAAATAAAATTCATTATCATTCACGTTACAATTCACACGATTGCAACTGAGAAATATTTAAGCAGGGGTCGCTATGCTAATCTCTGTCATTAGACCTTTTGTGACTTTTCTTCCTGCTGAGGCACATTATTTTCGATATTCAATAAATATTTGCATCATATCAACATATTCATCATGAGTAAAATTATTTGCCATAATTCTTTTGAAGTTATCGAAAAAAATAACATTTTTAAGTAGCAAATCTAAGGTAGCACAAAAAAGGATCCGCCTATTTACATAGTTTCTAGTTGCAATCGGATGAATAATTGTAATGCAAATTGAATTTTATTTTTTGTTAATAAACGGTTAGTTTTATAGCAAAATAATAAGAGATGTAAAAGTTTTACAACAAACCAGGCTACTTGTCACGTGTACTTGAATACTCAATTTTTGTCAAACAAATAAGTTGTAGCAAAAAATAACTTAAGCGAAGCGATGATTATTTCAACTCCTTCCAAGGAAAGAGTAATTTTAGGAAAATTGGAACTTGCACATGTATTAGTAGAAAATTTGTGTCAAATTTGACTAATATATCTTTTTTGGTTTTTAAATTACAGCCGCTATTTCATATGAAGTTTCTCGATACATCAGAAAATCATTTCTAACTGAACAGTATTAGAATTATCTGTCCACCAGTATATGAAATAAAAAGTCTATGGTATGTGTATTTGGGATAATATTCAATCGAGACCTTCACATGTTCTGCATCATGAACAATTCAAATTTCTAAATGCCTTGAATAAATATTCATTTCTGTTGGTGAAAAAAAACAACAAGGATATCTCTGTAATATTAATCAAGTGTGCATGTATTAAATTCCAAACTTTTTCTCTGATATGTCATATGTAGTATAAGAGCAACTTCGGTATCAGGTTTATTACCTAATTTGAATAGTAATTTGTTTTTTTTTTTAGAGAATATTGTAAGCTTCATATATAAGATTTCATTCTGTTCTGTGTTTGTAACGCACTGCTACATTATAATAATGGAAATTTTTACAAGCAGGGCAGATGTTATCCCATTTGGAGTATTGTTTTAACACTGCTGTAGCAGTAGTTAGATGCTTAGCGGATACATTTTCTCAGACACCTGCCTAACAGAAAAACATTTTTGGTAGAAGAAAGGCCTTGTCTAGAAAGTGGTGATGTTAAACCTCAAAATAATAATTAAGGTAGACCTACATCAGCTAGAACTGATCAAAAAGATTAACATATATTAGATTTGGTCTCCAAAGATGCAACCATTAGTATAAGAAAAATGTTTTTACAGATAAGTACGACATCTTCTAGCGTGTGGATAATACCAAAAGACAAACATTGCATCCATACTACCGATGTGGCAATTAAGTTCCGGGAATTTGTCAATGAAAAAACAAGCAACTCTCTAACTTTACACAACGATTTCAACGTTGGTCCCACGATTGGAAGCAGCCTTGGTAATCTTCCGCAGTTAACCCGTTTCGTACCTCCTGTACGCCGCCATGATGAGTTCCCTTGAGGTGCGACTTCATCTTGGAAAATAATAAAAATCGCAGGGGGCAGTATCGGGGCTATAGAGTGGGTGCGGCAACGTTGGAATGTGTTTTTTGCCAAAAACTGTTGCTTAATGAACGAGGAATGGGCTGACGCGTTGTCGTGGTGCAAGATCCAGCCGTTCTCGGCGAGTTCGGGTCGCACACGGAAAACGCGGGCCCGCAACCATTCCAGGATGCTAACATAGAACTGTCCAGTCACTGTCTGGCCGACAGGAATATATTCACGATGAATAATGCAGTGGATATCGAAAAAAAACGATCAACAATGCCTTCAGTTGTGGACCTCCTCGCTATCGTTAGCCGCTCTCCACTCTTTTCCACCTACTGCTGACTTTGTTTACGACTCTCGGGGTCATACTCAAATATCCAGGTCTCATCTCCAGTGACTACCCACTCATCCAGGCTCTACCGTCGCTCCGAATGCGGGACAACAGATCCTCGCAGATCGATGTTCGCATGTCTTTCTGTTTATGGGTGAGAACTTTTGGTACCATCTTTGCGCAAATCTTTCGCATCAAATTTTCGTGTAACATCGTGCGAACGGTTTCTTTGTTGACGATTAACTCGTAAGACAACGCATGAATGCTTAGGCGCCGGTCAGACGTGACCAGTGCACGCAAACGGTCAACATTTGCGTCAGTACGAGATGACGGGAGCTCCTTGACATGGATCGTCTTCTACCGATTCACGCCCCTCCTTGAAATGTTTTGCCCATCAAACACACGTGTTTTCGACATGCACTCGGCTCTATACACCATCTGCAATTTTCGAAGGATTTCCGAGGGTTTTTCGCCAGATTTCACTAAAAATTGAATCAGAAAACGTTGCTTGTAATTTGAGTCACTCGCTTTCACGACGCCACTAAAAAAAGCTTCTACCAAAAAATACATATAAAACACAAAACCAAACGTGCTATCGATTTCAACCTTAGACTGAAACTAAAAGGAAGGTTCCCCCTCTCTAGAAAAACGGTGACAAACGATGCAGTGTTGCCAGTTTCCGAGTTATAACTGAATTCCCGGAACTTAATTGCCACACAGAACCCATAACATTATAAAAAAATTTACGGAGCATCTAACTGTAGTGACACTCTGAAAACATTTCACCTGAAAACATTTGCAAGTCTGCACTGCTAATTTCCGTTATTATTAAGTAGTATTAGCAACACGTCACAAACAGAACAAAATAACATATTAACGTAATTGCAATATTCACAAAGAACAAATTACTATCAAATCTGAAAATAAGCAATTTACCATAATTTTTGTTATACAAAATATGACATAAATGGAACAGTTCAGGATTTGACACATACACCCATGATAAATAAGTACTATTACTTGACTTGGCTTTACCATAGTTTCCTGCATTTTCCTTAAAAACGGATTTTAACCAATTTACTATGGGCACCTTTTTGTGTAAATTTTACATAATATGATAAGGCTTAGAATGGAAAAATCCCCAAAAACTTAGAGAATAAAATGTCAGCGAAAATGCTTGTAACAAGCGCCTTCTACTTTGTACTAAAAAATTAATAACACCGGCGTGTTTGCCACCACCAAAAACGTACCTGTGTCTAATTCTAAACAAATATCTTTTTCTTTTAAAACAATTGCATCCAAAATTTGATTTTTTAAAATTATCTTACCTGTATCTCAAAAAATGAGTGGCTCTAGGACATACGCATATTACGCAAACCCCTCTTATTTTTTCAATGTTCTATCAGCTCTAGTAATATTGCCACGTATTTTTAAAACAACCTGTATATCCTTTTGCGATTAAAAATTTGAGAAAGAAAATAATGATTTTCTTATTAGTCACATCATACTTCCTGGATTTTTGTCATCACTTGAGGTCGGGTTTGAACAGCAAGACTGATAGCAAGGGCTAAAAAAACGATTTCTGGATAAAAGGCAAGGACAGGCCCGAATCTAAAAACATCTTAAGGAGATATAACAAAACATATAATCAGATGACGACAGAAGACAAATTGATGTTTGATAAATGATCCGGATCGTTTATCTGTGGGGCACCATTGTTGTGAGGATGCCCGTGATGCATATTTATTTCAGATTATGGGTCTAAGGTCCAGAAACGATCATCTTACGTCTCAAATGTAAAAAGCAATGACACATGATAACAATTATTATTATTTCTAGTCAGTATCAATTATTATTTGTCAATTTATATCTCTTATGTTTTACTGTATTAGAAAGGTATTTTAAGCTAATATAAATCAAATCTCCTACAATTCCTATCAATAAAGTCATATGTATGCTCTCTGATACCAAACATCTAGATATGCTAATAAACAATTCCAAGGACAAAGCTCTATTCAATAATTATCTAAAGAAATTAATCTAGCTAAACTTACTAACCTGGTTTAATGAAAACACTCTATAAATATCTAACTTCGCTTTTGACACAGTGGGACCTCGAAAATTCAACCACAATAGATGAGATCTGCATTTTCAGGACTGCTTCTTCAAGTGGTCTCTTTTAAGTTGAGTCAAATATCTAACTATAAAAATTAATATATAAATCAAAATTATTTGAAATTAAATATGGATAATCTCAAAAGTGAAGCCTGTCAATGAATTTTAAATAAAATATGACATATACCTACTTAAATAATGTTTACCTTTATGTACTCGCTTTTTATATATTTTTAGGTAATAATAATGTTGTGTGAAACTAACTACTCTGTGGACTGAAGTCCCAACCAGTGTTGAAATACACCAACAATATCTACCCATATATTCTTTATTTTGTAACATTTTTTACTGTATTAGACTATCCTGTATACTGAATAGAGCTTTGTCTGGAATTGTTCATTAGCATACCTAGATGTTTGGTATCAGAGAGCGTACATATGACTTCATTGATAGGAATTGTAGGAGATCAGATTTATATTAGCTTAAAATACCTTTCTAATACAGTAAAAAATGTTACAAAAGCTAATAATAAAGAATATATGGGTAGACATTGTGGGTGTAATTCAACACTGGTTGGGACTTGGTCCACAGAGTAGTTAGTTTCACACAATATTGTTAATACCTAAAAATATATAAAAAACGATTATATCCCTTACTAGTAAGTTTTACAGTTTTTCAGTAACTTTTTTTGTAAGTATTATCATTTTATTGTTAACTGTTGAAATGACTTTTATTTTCAATATATTTATAAATTATTAATTATTAAATTAATAATTATTATTTGTTATATAGTTTGACTTAAATGGTGATAATTTTAACCACGTATTCTAAAGGTCTAATAAAGACAGAAGTAAAGTAACTCCATAACTCTAGATAACATGGCGCTTCGTAAGTATCCATTATAGTAACGAAAACTGTTACCGCAAATTCAATTAAGTCGTAATAATGACTAAATCTAATAACTTATATTAGCATAGTTGTAAGTACGTAATCTTCACCATTTCAAATACTTCACGGTTTTGCAAATTTTTGTAGGGCGGTTTTGTCTGGAACGTAATGAAAGCAGAAGCACTGTAAATGTGTCTAAACTTTAAAGTGGATATTAAAGGTAATGGCAACTAAACACATATATATTACTTAAAAGTGACAATAGCTTTGAAGTGTTTGTAATTATTTTGGCGACGTGGTGGCAACCTTTACTTTAATGTGGTGGCACTTATACATATGTGGCAGTTGTCACCACGTTATTCATGCTTAAGTGACTTCCACATTTTACATAGGATCAAAATTACTACAAAGTTGCTAATTCCTTCAAAATCCACTATGGAGGAACCTTTACCCAACAGTTACCTGTTTCCTACATGGCCTTCTGATACTAGTTACTGTACAATAGTTTGCAATAAGAATGACACTCTCTTAAAACAGTTTTGACCTTCTGGAAGTTCTGAGTAGAAATTTCATTAAATCTCTATCGGTGATGAGTGAAACAACTAATAACTAATATTAAAAATGTGAGTAGATTTCATTACAAATACATCAGAAATTCTAAAGAAATCGCAAAATTCATTTTAATGAGTGTCATTATTATTGCAAACGATAGTACATTAGTTTATTACCAGCGTCATCCTGTGTTTAGTGCAAGATGGGTAGCAACAAAAAAACCTCGCAGAAAGAAGACTTTTTGGCATTTGATTACGTTTTATAGAAAACTAAAACAATAAACAACTCTTAAACATTATTGTTTTTCGAGTTGAAGGGCATTTTAAAATGCACCTAAGCGAAAACCAAGTGCCTTCGGGAGCACTTGTTGGGTTGCTCTCTCTTGATTGATTTCTCTTTGAGAATAGTTCTGGCCAGAATAATGTTTCGTCGTTTTCCCACTGGTATGGAACAATACAGAAACAGATACCTTTTTTCTTTGCCGAAGACACTATTTTAAAACTCATTGTACATATACAATAGTTGTACATATAAAAATGCGCGAGATGTGAGATGTTGACATGAAATACATATATTGCAATTTTGAAATTATGACGAATTAATGTGAAGTGGTGAAACAACGTTACTGTAGCGTTGCTACTACCTTTAAGTGACCCGAGAATTGATGCGTTAGTTCGATTGGCCATTTTTTTGATGAATGTAACTAAAGTGTTAGAAATGTATAGTTTCTGCTACAATTTTGATCCTTTGAAGTATTAATTTAATACCCTACAACTAAGGGAGCCTTCCTTAGAGGCACTGTATAATAATTGTACCATCATCACTTTTTTTAAATCCCCGGAAAGATTAAGTCTGCTTAAGAATTCCATGAGTTGAAACTCCAGGAAGAATCATTGTTCACTTTTAAATAGTGACTCAGCTGATTCTCCCCCTAAATGCTGATTTATGATTGCAACAGCATGATTGATTAAAATGTTGTTTGTAAAGTTTCGTTTAACGCCGAATAAAGCCGCCTTTGATTATTTTCTATGTATAAGTATGTAATATACACATATATTGTGTCACTATATTAGTCACACTTAGGCGTAGGCGTTATGATTGGCAACTTAACTGCCTATCGTATTATTACTTATGAAATGCTTTTAAAACGTCACTAAAATCCTTCTTTTTCATAACAATGTAGTCAAAGTTCAACACATCCTTTATTTTTGTCACTTAACGAGTTAAACCGAAAACCTAGATTATTACTAAGTGGTAGAAACAATATCTTTTAGGATCAATCAGTAATTTTAGAGATATGGTATTGAAACTACGTTTATTCTGGCAATTTTTATGTTCCTCGGCGTCAACAATTGGAAGAGTAATTATTGTCTGAATAAAGAGGAAATCAACCTAGGTAAGCTCTAAAAAGATGAATGCTTGGCTCTAAAGTAACACCCACTTTATACATGCATTTTGTGAAAGATGTGGAAAAAGATATGGATATGCATTGTTCATTCAAAAATTAAATAAGCACACATTTTTAAATTTCAGAATTTGGCATTTCGAATCACGACCACGAACCATTGACTCAATGATTATTTCAGTCATGCTTCACTTACTGTCTGACTTTTTTTAAAAGCACACTTAGGAGACATCATTTTCAAACATAAACAAGGGAAATTTGTCACTTCGATTGTTGGCCCAACGGCCATGACCCACGGACTCAATGGATCTTTCAATCATGCTTCACTCACTATATGAATTCTGTTGAAGACCCACTTGGGACACATTTGTTTATGTTTTGAAGATCATTTTTTCATCTGAAAGCATAACGTCGTTGAAGGATATGTGGTGCAGGTATCTTGCAACAAAGAATCTATGCTCTACGAAGAGAGAGAGAATACGCTGTACCGATGACTGAGCTCCTAGTAATACGAGGTGTGGCAAATAAGTTCTGGGAATTTAGTTTTAACTCGGATACTGGCAACACTGCATCGTTCGTCAACGTTTTCCTAGAGAGAAGGGACCTTCCTTTTAGTTTCAGTCCAAGGTTGAAGTGGATTGCACGTTTGGTTTGTGTTTTATGTGTATTTTTTTAAAGTAACTTTATTAGTGGCGTCGTGAAAATGAGTGACACAAATTACAAGCAGCGTGTTGTGATTCAATTTTTAATGAAATCTGGCAAAAAATTCTCGGAAATTCTTCGAAAACTGCAGGTGGTGTATGGAGACAAGAGCTGTTGAAACACGCGTGTTTAAATAGGCAAAACAGTTCAAGGAGAGGCGTGAATCGGTAGAAGACGATCCACGTGAAGGAACTCCCGTCACCACTCGTGCTGATGCAAATGTTGATCGTTTGCGTGCACTGATGACGTCTGACCAGCGCCTAAGCATTCGTGCGTTGTCTGACGAGTTAAACGTCAACAAAGAAACCGTTCGCAAAATGTTAATACGAAAATTTAAATAAGCGAAAGATTTGCGCAGAGATGGTACCAAAAGTTCTCACCCGTGAACAGAAAGACATGGCGAAAATCGATCTGCGAGGATTTGTTGTCCCGCATTCGGAGCGACGGTAGAGACTGGATGAGTCGGGTAGTCATTAGAGATGAGACCTGGATATTTGAGTATGACCTCGAGACCCGTAAACAAAGTCAGCAGTGGGTGGAAAAGGATGGAGAGCGGCCAACGAAAGCAAGGATATCCAAGTCACGACTGAAGGCAATGTTGATCGTTTTTTTCGATATCCAATACATTATTCATCGTAAATATATTCCTGCCGGCCAGACAGTGATTGGACAGTTCTATGTTGGGGTCCTGGAATGGTTGCGGGCCCGCGTTTTCCGTGTGCACCACGACAACGCGCCAGCCCATTCCTCGTTTATTATGCAAGAGTTTTTGGCAAAAAAAACACATTCCAACGTTGCCGCACCCACCCTATAGCTCCGATATTGCCCCCTGCAATTTTTTTTATTCTCCAAGATGAAGTCCCACCTCAAGGGAACTCATCGTGGCAGCCTACAGGAGGTCAAACAACCGTGGTGCTGACGGGCTAACTGCGGAGGATTACCAAGGGTGTTTCTAATCCTGGGAGCAACGTTGAAATTGTTGTGTAGAGTTAGAGGGAGACGATAATAAAATTTTGGCGAAATTTAATTTGCTTATTTTGCATTGACAAATTCCTGGAACTTAATTGCTACACCTCGTACATCTGCTGCAGGTTGGCGAATAACAAACATCCGAAGGCCGAGCATGGCATCTGAAAGGTATTTTGCGCATTTTCATTGCATAAATAAAACGATACAGCCGAGAGGTGGGGTGTGGGGAGCCGGGGGGTGGCGGTAACTGGCGGTGACACTAACGCGCGTTGACAAGATATAACTTCACGCCCGCCGCCCTCTCACCGGCACTTGATTTCTCGTTAAACTCCACCGCCCGTCTGGTGTTGTCGTTGTAGCTGCTTGTTTGATTCCGACACCGTTCGACAGGGGCCTCGTCGTTGCAAAATAGTGCAACAATATTGTCCATTTAGTGCTTCTTGTTCTACTTTTGGGAAGTCATTAAAAAAACGCGCTTAATCCCACGTTACTGATTTGCAACTACGATTTTCTCGTTTGATGACAAGACACGTCATTAAACGCATACAGATTTTACAGGTACAGATTTAAGATTAAAATGCCTTTGCAAAAATATGTTTATTATACGCTTTAATTTTCCTGTCAAATTTGGATAAAATCTATTAGAGCATTTTTTTTAATATGACTACCCTACTGTACTCAGTGATTTCTAAAATGAGTTTTTACCAACCTTAGAAAATCGTTTTAATAGTTAATAAATAATAAGTAAGTAGAAACCTGAAAGACCTGGTGTATTTCCTCAGAGAGTGAAATAAATTCACTCTTGGTACTCCACGTACACCATAGACCCCTGTTCCTGAACCCTGGTCTATCTTGGACACATCCGTGAACCAGACAAGCCTCTTTGAAACCTGAACATCAGGATTACCGAACCAGATTTACCTAGTTCTACTCTGTACCTTAAATTTCCTTTGAAATACGTTGATAGGAAATATCTTGTCCTAACGGCTGCAAGAATCTCATCCCCACCAACTAGCTTCTTAAGGATCACGGTATGACCCTTGCCTTGATTTGTATCTTGTTTCTCCACTGTTTTAACCGATAAGTGAGCCCTATTGCCTCTCCTTCAACCTCGAGATGCAGTTTTGGAAGAGAAAGAAAGAGGTCTCATCGGGAGTTGTGTGTGTCAAACCGAACACGCTGAAACAGGCCACCATACTACAGCAGCGTAAGTGAAATAGGGCCTAACCACTGCAGTATAAAGCTACAACGTAGCAGTGTGTGTTAAGCCTCATATTTTCCAAAAGAGCCCCCTGCAAATCCAAAAGGATGCAGTGGTGTACCTAGGACAATTATCATTTAGAGTTACTCCTAAAAACTTGACTATTTGTGCTCTCTGAATGGCAACGTTGAAAATAGGCGGCTCCCTGAAGACAACTATCTTCCGCCTCCTGGTGAAGAAAAGAAAATTGACTTAGAAGGACTAAGCTCCTGTCCAGCTTTCTATAATATTTAGAATCTTCTAAGTGAGCTCATTGATAAAGCTCAGCGATTTCCCTGACATGAGTTTGACGAGATCATTGGTATAGGCTTCAGTATAAATCCCTCTATCGTTGAGGTCACAAAAAAGACCATTGAGCACAAAGCACCAAAGAAGAACTTCACCCTGCCGACATCCTGAACCCGCAGTCTTTAAATCAGCTAAATGATTAATTTTAAACGCGTTACAGTAATTAAATGAAGTATTTTATGTCGGATATGTTAGTGAATAATTATGACGAATCTGCAAGGAGTGAAAATGTAGTTTTGGCAGTGTGCAACGAAAGAATGAATAACAAATACAAAATACTGCTGCAAACCGGATTAGCTGTTATTTATCAGGTACTTAGACATTATTATTATTAATAAAAATATTTATTTTCATCGTTTCTACACTTGACAATGTTGAAAAAACGACCGCATGGTAGTTGACATATCTAGCCATGTCGGACGATGATTGATTGTTATAGGCGCCGACTTTCCGTAGAAAAAGAGGATTTTGCCCCATTTTTTATACATCGAGCTAGAATTCCGAAATACATTTTTTATTGTCTTTTAGACTTCCCTGAGCACGTGGTTAAAATTTTTGTATTTAGTCATCGTTAACCCTGTATAGGCTTACATATTCTTCTCGCACGAGCATCATGTTTCTAATACATTTTAGTGCTCTATATGAGGCTTTAGAATTGGTCCATCACCTCAGGTTTTCTAAATATTTTAACCTAAACGTGTAAAAATCATGTTTTTGTTTATTACGACAAGTAGAATTTCGTCTGGATATTAAAGATTGTATCTTAAAAGTTTCTCCTAGTCTTCTCCTTCAAAATCAAATTGGGTTTGCTTGAATATCTTGCTTTCTCTTCGAGATATCGTTTATTGAAATTTATTAGTTTTGCACTTTATTGAAATATAGGAAACTAACAAAATTTGTTGTTTTCACAGCACTTCGTTATAATTTATGGATTTGAACTAACAAATACCAGTATACGATATCTCGAAGAGGAAAAAAGATAATCAAGTAAACTTGAATTTTTAGTTTTGTAATGGAACTTTATCTATTGACTTAAAATAAGCTCAAATATAGCAAAATGAGCGTTTTTTGTTCCTTTAGGTTAGAATATCTTGACAACTCGACGTAGCAAATCTGAGAACACATTCCGATTCAGCGCACTAAAATACTTTGGAAACATAAATTAGTGTTGTGCGTTAAAAAATACTAAATTTTGTAAACTTGTATTATTATCGAAGATCTTTGCGGATTGACAAACCGCCGAAAAACGTTTCGATCAAGAAATTACGGTTCGGAAGTTCGGTGTCTTACATATGGACGAGTGGGAAGGTATTTCTCAGATATATAAATCAATAGTAAGACAAGGGCGGCCGCCATTTTAATTAGACTAATATCTAAAGTTTTGGAATCGTGTTATGAACGAATTATAGTTCGGGAATCTGTCTTGTCACCGTTCGCTCAACTCAATTTGTGAGAAACTGGGAAAGTATGACAACTCAAACTATAATTGATAAGCTAAAGTCGCTCAGTAGTCTCTGCTCGTAATTACGTGGAAATATGTCTCTAAAATTCAGGCATTTGCAAAAGTTTAATAAAAGAATCATAATCAGTCATTTAAGTACTAAAAATATGTATTTTCTAGCTCATAATTGACAATATTTATATGTATTTTACGTTTTTAAAACGTAATGTATCAAATTAGTTCATAATTATAACAATTTTATACACAAAAATTCTACATAATATATAAAAAAATATTTTGTCCAAGGAAGTCCGTAGGTACATTAAAAGGGTCAAATTTACTTCATCGCGTGTTGGTAAATTTTACAAAGCCTCTTGATTAACGTATTTTGACAAATATTTGGAAGAATTTACTTGCATTTACTAGTGTAAATATGTTAAAATCTGGTATAAATCAATTACTATATACTATGTGGTGTGAATGTTTAAACTATAAGCCTTAAAAACTAGACCGTCTGGTTTAATTAAAGACAATGTGTTTGAGGACCATATATACCTATAATACATCTTTATATACTCGTGGCATTAAAATCATCCCTAAATTTTAATTGGTAAGAGTATTATTGACTATTAAAAGTAATTGTTTTCCAGTCCTATCCAATAAAAAAGTAACGTCATTTAATAAAACAATGTCGAGAATTTCCATAAAAAAACACTTTATTTCTATAAAAATCACGGCTCGTTGTCGTTGTCGCCAGCACTTAGGTTTTAATGTTGTGGATTCCAGGGCTTTCTTCTCAAAGGTTTCCATGTATATATTGGCTCTCTCCTTCTTGGATGTGTTCGTTGAGAGAAAACTAGATGGCACTTTAGGACATCGAGTATATAGGAAGCCAACTCACACAGACAGATATTTAAATGCTGAGTCTCACCACCATCCAGCTCAGAAGCAGGGGATCATAGATACCTTGATTCATCGAGCCCGGATTATCAGTGAACCCAGACACTTGGAGGAGGAACTGGAACACCTACGCGACTTAGAAGTTTTTATTACTTATTTTTCAAATTCCGGTTTGGTTTAAATTATGTCGCTGTTTTAAATATATAAAAATTACATAAACCTAAATACTTAAAACAGTATCTTAATACTAAAAAAATCATGAATTCTACCATTCTCTGTTCAAAAGTAAAGTTGCAAAACAGTCTAAGCTAAATTCGTTAATTTTCACAATAGCTGCTTATCTTTGAATTTTTGGTGATCACTAAAAACAAGCTGGTGCATAGTAGGCAACCCACAAACGTGCTTAGCTGGCGCAGCGAACTAGTACACACTGTTGCCATGTTGTGATAATATTCCTTGATATAATAAAAGGGCCCTTGTACTATTTAACCTTTTTGTATATTATCCATTTTATACTGAAGTTATGGCAATCAAACCTCTAACATCCTGTATTGGTGTAAATTTGATCAAATAATTAAAATATTAGATTTTACCTTTTACGATTTTTGTAAATATTTTTACACTGTAAAATTTTGCTACTACATTGTTTTACTACTTCCAAAATAGTAGCGTGTAAAGTTGATGCCGTGCTGTGTAGCGTGTATGAATACTATGACCACTGAAATAGCTATTTATAATTATAGCGCCTTCTGTAAAACACACGTTCTCCGATGAGAATAGCTTTACGTAACGCCCAAATCGGACTCTATTCATTGCACAATCTAAAAAGGTCAGTTGGGATGACTTCCAAGCTACTCGGGTCACTCCAGCTTCTCCGACCGCTCTGTGTATTCGATTCTAGAAGTCAGCAGTCGAGAATAAGATCAGGAACGGACATAAACAATATCTGGAGGCAGGTATATCTAGGATCACGTCTGCTGGGGTTGCAAGCGGCTCTCTTGATATCGATCCCTCCCACGATTCGGTAGGCGGGCTAGCGAGGATTGCTCGAGTGTCAGAATACGGTGTCAGAACGATTTTGGTCTTCTAGGAGAATCATTTAATACAAATTAATAACTACAAAAAAAAATAATTCAAAAATATGAAATAATATAAGGAAATGATACGACGACATTATAAAAAAATACTTAATTTATCTAAATACTAAAATGCACCTCTAACAAATTACAGCCCTTTAAAGTTATAATAAAGAAAGTAAAAATTTAAATTTGTTTTAAACATTAATAATAATAATAATAATAATAATATCTCTACCCCTCATTCTAATCACGAGGATTAGCCCAGAAGTCAAAGACTTGTGCGGGAGAGGGGGCGGCATATTACTATTAAGCAGGCCGCATTTGCGCCCAGGGACGCCTTACGTTAGTAGGCCCTAACCACCATTCAGTGCAGGAATTAGGGAAACCTGAAAAACCTCATTAATTAGGGGGGTAGTCAAATGTCAACCGGTATCAATCTCTCACATTGACCCAAGCCAACATTCTTCCACCCTACCATACTATATATTATGAAGATATATATTTTTTTAATTTGGCACACGGCCACAGTTATTGAATAGCCATGTTTTAAAATGTATAATATGGGTAGGGGTCTTTATTCTACTCTGTATCTTTTATAAAACTTGTTTCTTTCGACATTTGATTGATATGATTAATATTAAGTATAAGAAAAAATCGGAATAGCTTTATCACGTTGTATTTAATATTGTTAATCGTTTGAATGCATACAAAGTGATTGAAAAATACTTGGAAAAAATTGGTATCCACATATTTTATTATTATGTATTTAACTTCAAAATTAGAAGGAAACGGCGGATTGTTGGTATTTTAATTTTACAAAGTTATTAAGTGTTTTTAGAAAAAAACATGTAATTTTATGTAAATCATGTAAATGTATGGTATTGACATGGAGATTTTTGTAATACAGTATGAATTTTGTATTTTTTTCTTTAATGTATGATGTGAACAACGTATTTTATAATCATTTTTATTAGTGTACATTACTCCTATATCGTCAATAAATTTTATTGATATTACCTATTTATTAACATGGATCATATGCCAAATTTGAAAATAACGTCTTCAAATCTTTGGAACAATTTCATATTTTTACTTCTTTTATTTAACAAATTGTACATTTTTCAAAATGTGTGGTTTTACGGAATGAGCTATCAAATAGATGCCAAAAGACTATTTTGATCTCTAGCTTCCACCGAATAATTTTGGTTACATATTTTAAAATCACTTTATACCTATTCAGTGCTAATATATTTTTCTTTTAAACTTTTCTTATGCGATACTATTTTTTAAATTATATTATTTAAATCTTTAAAGTGACCTTGTACTATTTCAATTAATTTTAAATAAAATAATGGTTTATAATGTAGTTACTTGTTGTGTAGATTTTATCTACTATTTATTACTAACTAATAATTATATTTAAAATGCCAGTAATACTTTTATTGTTATTCTCTGAATTTTCATTCTTCTTTATTTTCAGGTAAGATAAACAGAGAAAAACTAACCATGGGATAATAGGTATGTATGTATATACTGTTAATATGTTTTCAACATAGTATCTATTGTAAAACAATGTCAGTCCATTTTATTGTCAATATATTTCCATATATGCAACGAAATTTGTGAAGCACAAATCTATTATACATTAGTAACTGGTACTGTCGATTTCAAGTGCACATAATAATTTCCTTTATGATAGCAAGTAGTTCACTAATTATTTGAAATATAAATTCAGTGTATAAATTATTATGATACTTGCTGTTATAGTAAATCTAATACAACTTATGTCCGAGTATTTGTATTATTGCAGATAACAAAAATAATTAAATTTATACATAGAACAGGTCAGCAACAATAAAACTCTCATATAAAAATTATCAGTACTATAAGGATGATAAAAAAAACTAAAATGATCTAAATATTACTGAAAGTTTTGCAAATATTTCCAAGTATATTTGAAAAGTTAGTTAAGAAATTCATATTAAGAAATTATAAAGCAGACGGCAATTTAAATTGGTAAGTTCTGTATCAGGAATTCAGTTTAGGAAATATAAAATATAAATACCTATATTTCTGAAAGAAAATAACAATTTGTAATGAAGTAGTTCTGAAACTTCTATAAAAAGTGTATAATTCTGTTGCAATTGAAGTAGTATTTGCTAGTAATACAAACATTTATTTCTAGTGATACCACCATGATGTGACATAAGCATTCCCTAAATTATTTTTCTACTACATTTTATTTGTTTGACAAAAAATTTATATTAAAAAATATACTCAGATGGTGATAAAATAAAAAATAAAGTTAATTGTCATTCGCATTATAACTCGGATAACTGCAATTAAGAAATGTGTAAGTAGGCGGCTGTCATGCCAATTTCTGTCGTTAGATTTATTATGACTTTTGCGAGTGCTTCTTCAGTTTTGCTACTCGATATTTTATGAATATTTCTTAGCTGCAATAGTGTAAGCTGTAATCCGAATGATAATGAATTCTATTTTGTTGTTAACGGTTAATTCTAAAGAATATGCATTAGTAGTGAATTTGTGTAAAATTTAACTATTATACGTCTTTTGGTTTTCAAATCACAGATTATTTTTGTAAAATTTTACTATTATCCCTTTTTTGGTTTTCAAATTACAGACGCTATTACATTTTTTTGTTAAATTTTGAATGGCTGTATATCCTAAGGCTAAACATTTTACTAAGTTCATTTTTATGCAAAACCTGTTCTTTTCGCTGTATATTTACCAGTAAAATTTTTGCTACTTCATTTGGAAATATATTTTTTCTTAGGTCATAATTTATTATGATGTATATTATTTATGTATGAATTTATATAGGTTTTTAAAAATGTTTAAGGGTAAAAGTTTTAAAATGAAACAGGCCATCTGACACTTATTTATTAATACTCAATTCTTGTCAAACAAATAACTTGTAGCAAAAAATAACTTAAAAGATGCTTATTTCGACTGCCTCCAAGACACAAAAATTTTCGAAAAATTGTAGAAATATACATATGTATTAGTAGTAAGATTGTGTAAAATTGAACTATTATACCTCTTTTGGTTTTCAAATTACAGTATATTTTTCTGTAAAATTTGACTATTATATCTTTTTTATTTATTACAGACGCTATTAGATACATTTTCTTTAAATTTTGAATAGCTGAATTTTACTAAGTTCATTTTTATGCAAAACGTGTTCTTTTTAGCTGTATATTTACCAGTACAATGTGTGCAATGTGTGCTATGTGTGCTATGTGTGCTTAGAAATATAATTTTTCTTAGGTCATAATTTATTATGATGTATATAATTTTTTTTTGTTTATATAGGTTTTGAAAAATGTGTAATAAATATCAAGTTATCTCAATTAATATTCAGATCGTTTCCTTATTTTAAATGTACACTTTTGCTTTTCCATTCGAGAAATTGTTGACAAAAATTGTGTTATTAAAGGAGTTAGATGCAGCATCTTCATAGTGATACACACAAAGGCTTTACATTCGTAACACGATTAATATCTCAGTGCATTAAGTGTATTACGGGTATCATCGTAATGTCACAGTTGACCACTCTCGTATGCAATATCATTGATATATCTAATGGATGCACTAGCACCATTGACCTCGACTGCAATATGAAACGTTAATAGTATTAGTTGCAGTAGTGAAACAAAAACGATTTATATTTGTTCACGATTATGATAAATGTTTTTTACAAACGGCAAAATTTGTGCTAAGTTCGGTACGTTACCTTTTTACATCCTGTATAAATATAGTCAGAAAGAGGTTTCTTAAATAGAGTGTGTTCCCCGTTGGGGTACAGTACTCTTACCAACGATTTGTTGCTGATTTCTGGGAAAAAGTTATTTACACATTTTTTTATTGGTATTTTGTGGTAGGTATATTGTGTGGAACTAACTACTCTGTGGACTAATGACCCGACCAGTGTTGAATTACATTCACAATATTTATACATACACTCTTTATTATTAGCTTTTGTAGATTCTTTACCATATTGTAAATGTATTTAAGCTAATTCTAATTAATTTCGTATTAATGAATTCATAGGTACGTTCTTTGATGCCAAATATCTAGGTATGCTAAGGAACAATTCCATATACAAAGTTAAATTCAATAAGTATCTAAAATATAAGTTTATCTCCCAAAATTTACCATACGCAACTGCGGAAAATCTAGAGAGGGACTCATGTTATAACCGCTCACAATTTATAGCAGTCAACACGAAGAAAAATACATGCAGCCCGTATATGTTTCTATAAAATTGTAAGTACGGTATATCCGATTACACAGCTTCTATTACAGCAAATACGCATGAGCTGCAGTTAATACGCATGCGCTGGATAGAAACGCTGAATGTCTATTGGTTGTGAGGAATTTGAATGTGATTAACTTAGCGGAATCATAGTCAGCACTTCACTTAAGTGTGACGTTTTATTTAAGGGCGCCGTTTTATACGTAAATTTTCAACGAAACTTATTAAAGTGTGGTACGAAACTATCGTATGTTGTCATCCTGCATTCTTATCATGTAAATTGCAAAGCTAAGTGCACACTTAACCTTAAGTATGATCTATGAGTTCCACCCTTATTACTGATTTTGTGTTCCATACGGTGAGCGCTCTATCAAACGATATATAACATCTGTTCCAACAACCGTCGAGAACTGTTTAGTACCGTGAGAAATGTTTGACCAACACCGTCTTACGTCGCATTCGCCGAGAGTACATTAACAACTAAACTGACTGACTAATTCTGGACGGTTCGGAATCGATTCTTGCTGTGTTGGAACAAACCTATAGTTTTCGCTCAGTAACTCCTTAACGGATAATGATAAAAATATGCGGTTTTTTTTTAATAGACTTCAAATATTATTTTACGTCGGCGCTGTGTTTTGAAATTTTGAAAAAGTGTAAAATAAATTTTTTTAAAATGAATTTTGCATATTTTCAAAATTTCAAAACACAGCGCCGACGTAAAATAGTATTTGTAGTCTATTAAAAAAACCGCATATTTTTATCATTTTTCATTGAGGAGTTACTGAGCGAAAACTATATCCCTTTGGGTCGAGCGCTCACCGTAAGCATTAAGCATGGAGAATAATTCAAGTTCTACAGCATATTTTAAAAATCGTAAACGTTGTAATTTAACAAGTGAGGAATATCAGATGATGACATGTATAAAGGGATTAGGGCGCGAGATAAAATTATGAGTGTAAGTGATGTGTTGAAATATGTAGTTTATTAATAAAAATGTACATCAGTAGTAGTATATATGCAAACTGCAAAACGAAAAATAGTGGAAAGTCATGGAAGGAAGATCATATTTTAAAAATGAGCTTTCGACAATAAAACATATTGAGTTGCCATATTTTACAGGATGAAATTTTACTTAGCATATATTGTATTGAAGAGTACTTGTACGTGACATATGAAAAAACTTTGATGAAGAAACATGGTAAATGAAGGCCTTACGGAAGGCGGTACTATACAATATAATAAGTATTAATGTGCGACCGTTATAGTGACATTGCTAATAACCAATAGTGAATAGTGTGTATATACTCGCAGAATTCAGACGTCTAACGTCACGACTGACGTTACACAATTGTTTTTATTGTCAACATAATTTAACTATTTGGTCGCGTTAAAAACCATTATTTTTTAAATTTAGTACAATATATAATGCAGAAATTTAGTGTAGTATATAGTTTCATTACTCTCAGATGCAGTTTCTGATGAAAATATAAAGAATTATTCATTTGTTCGTATGATGTATGTCGTCTAAATTCTTGACGCGAGTATAGTGTAATGTATTATAAAGCCTTTTGTCCTTATGGATGCAAAATTCGCGAATATTTGCGTGATTTATTTAAAGATGGGAAAATATCTGCTTTTAACGAATTTTGTCAACTATAACATTTTATATCATTTTCATCAGGAAGCCGTCATTGACTGTCATGGTAGATTGCCAGAAGCTCAAAACAAACTTATTAACACCACAAGTAACAACAATATTTGTACTGTTTTACTGTTTTGTTAAATTTGTCAATAGTTGAGATTTTCCCACCACAAATATCCGCGAATTTTGCGTCCATGAGTAAAACGCTTAAGTGTTAAAGTGTGATATCCGCTGATTGCGCATCAGACGATCGTCGTTCAAAAGGACTTCATTATATATTTTTTAAATAATAATCAATTTTCTGTTTTTTTTTAACAAATTTATCCCCCCTACTTAACCTGCTAGTATTATTAAATTTATTAACAATTTTTCTTCCGGTATTTTAAATTTCTATTTTTTTTGTTTGTTATATTTATACCTAAAATTAGAAATCTTAAAATTATTTAAAGGTTCTTTACCACTTTCAGGTATTTTGTAGTTTTATATTTTTTTATTTCTCTTCGCTTCTCTTTTTTGTTAATCTTGTGGTTCTGATATTATGTTCCTAGTTTTAAAATTTCAGCTGATTTCCATATTTATACATTACAATTATTTTAATGTAGTTTTGAACATTATGCTATATGGATTGCCTCTTACCGTAATGCTGTTAAAGTGGTTCAAAAACTTTCTATTGACTATATTACAGTACTATTTCTGAAGCAGTGTATATTAATTTCTAATAAACTTTGTCAAAGGCTACTTCGTTGCATGAAATTATTGCTCGCCAATCATCGATTTCATATGTATTCGTATGCAAGAACTGCCTGACACGTGTTTCCAGCCACGTGTCTGGACCACGTGAACTTAGAAAAGTAACCGTAACAAATGCCAGTTATTTACGCTTATTGATTAACTAACGTCTTCCAGTTGCCGCTAAATGCTGTTGACGTGTTTACTAAAAAAGTCTTATTATCTAAGACATCAATGCAAAGTCTTCCAAGTCAATTTTGTTTCCCGACTACTCCCGATTTGATAGAATTGTTCAGCTGGCTTCAATCACAAATAAGCTGGGGCATCGAAAACATGATAAAACAGCAAAAAAGGAGATATTTTCAATAAACACGATAATAATTAGACAGTTATAATTCCACTCAAATTAATTTTGTTTGTAGTAGCTTAAGAGTAAATATCCGTTGTTTATGTGTTGAATTGGCAAATCCTGCTGTGCCATATTTAATCTAAACTAATTAAAGTCAACGTGATTCGTATTACAAAAGATCTGCATCACTTTTGCCAAGTAGTGTATTTATATTTTTGTTCACGATTGTCCTATAAAATGTTCAATACACATGTATTTCCTAAATAATAATCAGATCCATTATTCATTAGTGAATAATGAAATCATTATTCATTGGTTTCAAAGAATCGGAAATGAACTAACAAAACAAAAATACTTTTGTACCAATAATTGAACATGAGTCTGTGTGAAAGCCAAACGCTAACAGCTCTTCCAGTTACGACAATATTAACATTTTTCCGAATGATGGTAGAAGTTTAGTAATTAACTGAACGGCAAATACCAACTTTAAAGTAAGGTGTTTAGGTAGTTTTGAATTGTTTGTTATTTCATGTTTATGTTATGAATGTCAAAATGTGTGTAATGTTTTCAGTAAAAAGTTTGCTAAAATATTGTTAGTACGAGTAGTCGTAGTCGTTGAAGTTCAGTTACAGCCAATATGTTCATTGAAAAATATAATATTTTGCCATTCAGCTAGATCTAAATATTGCTTGTGAGTTAAAAGCACATAACGCTATATACTCGCACTATAATATACAGGGAGTTTGAACTAGATTCTACAGGTAAAGTGTTATTCTCGACAATTTTTGGTAAGTCATTAGCCATTATTACAAATAAAATAGGGCCCACCAAGCTGCCTTGCGGTACACCATGGTTAGTAGATAAAAAAAATGCGATTTTATGCCATAGCTAGGAGCAACGCATTGAATTCTATCGCGCAGATATGACTCTATCCAGTTAAAGGCAATGCCCCTCACTCCAACTTCAAAAATGTATGAAGACTTCATTGTATTCAATCATTTTAATAGCAAAGGCATGTGTTGTAAGGCTAGACTTCTGCTGATAAATTTATTCACGTAATTAAAAAATGAATATGTTGCTTTCTCGACGAATGACTAGGAATTTGTCACTCTACTCTGACGTGTTACAGACAAAACAATGCGGATCGTATACATGAACAAGACAACACAGTTTTTCCGCGTACGTACAAAACAGAAGCTAATTGCTTTTTTACTAATTTATAAATAAAAGTGATTTATGTTCCCCAACAAATAACTTTTTGTAAATATTTTCTCCCCCTGATCTCTCTACTAAATGCCTTTAATGACACTCCGTTCCGTCCCTCAGATATATACGAAACTGCGATGAAAAATGATCGCATTTAGTATCCGTTTTTACGCGATTTCTTTGCCTAGTTTTCACTGGGAATATGACAAAATTTTACCCAATTTCTCTGGCATTAATTGATTGATTGGGATGGGGAGCATTTTTGCCTGCTCCACTTCCGAATAACGAGAAAATTATTATATT
Organism: Monochamus saltuarius; assembly: GCA_025584915.1. Lineage (NCBI taxonomy): Eukaryota > Metazoa > Arthropoda > Insecta > Coleoptera > Cerambycidae > Monochamus > Monochamus saltuarius. Next base: position 7,663,093 of record CM046723.1, on the reverse strand, counting down.
TTTTTGTACACTATCAGGGGATCACTAAATACATAACATACAGCGAATTTTGCAAATATGAAAAAGGTACCACACAGATCGAAATACATACAATAATTTTAGGAGATGATAGAATACGTGATTTTGAGTTGATTTAAACAAACATATATATCTAGTGTTATAATATTTGAGATAATTAATTTTTTAATATTTTTTTAATTTAATCGTGCTTTGCTACAATTATTGAAGTGTAGAAGAAAAACAAACCTTTTTATAATAAATATTTCTATACTTTTTTAATAGGAATGATTGGATTATTAAAATTATTTAACCAATGAAATCCAAAGTGGCTTCGCTAGTTACCTTAGAACTTCATATACATGATTTTTCTTCTTTGTAAAAACGAAGTTATATTTGAACGTGGATTTTATTTAAACCTTTGTTTGTAGTTTAATTCAGATATTATTAAAAACTTACCTAAGCAATGCTCTTTCAGTTCTTAGGAAAAGTTTCTGATAAATATTCTAAAAATTAGAGAAATTAATCTTAACACGTTTAAGTATGCAGGGAGCGCATTCGCCAAAACAGAGGGCAGCCGTTTAGTATGTAATAAAAATGGTTTAAGAAACCTTACAACCTTATTGAAGTTAATAAAATACCGGATGATTCAAAAAGCTAAATATTTATTTCAATTGTTCAAATTTTGAAAGCTAATTCACGTTATGGCGTAAAAAGTAAAAGCAATGTTTCTATTAATAGCTTGGTACGCCATGAGAAAACAATTTATCTTAGTTTCTATAGCAACCGTAAATGTAGATCAACTGTCAAACTATACGTTCGAATCTCAGTTAAAGTGTAAAGTGTCTTTATTTTTATTACATGCTCAACGCCTGTCCTGTTTTGGCGAATGCGCTCCCTGCATATTTAAACGTGTTAATATTAATTTCCCTAATATTTAGAATGTTTGTCAAGAAATTTTTCCTAAGAATTAAAGACATTATCTGAATAATGCATTTTCAGACCTATGGTTGGTTCTTTCCCGTGGCCACTTCGATCTCCTGGCCTTAATCCTTTGGATTTCTTTCTTTGGGAACACTTAAAGGATTGGTCTATTTCATTCATGTTGACACCAGAGAAGAACTTCTACAAAGAATTGTCACAGGTTTTAATATCATGTTGTGTGTGTGTGTGCAACGGAGACAATTTTATAAAATTTATAAAAGTAGAGGTGTTCATATTAAAAACGTTCCTTAATATTATTCATTATTTTACATTTTTTCCGTATTTCTTTCTGCCGATGGTCATAATTAGCCAACATTAATGCACGATGACCAAGGGTCTTCATGATCGAGAGCTTTTGTGCCGGATGATGGTTAGACTTTGCATGGAGATATCTATTAGTATATGTCTTCTTCCTGTAGGTACCGTGTCCCAAGACGCCAGAGGTATTCCTTTTTACCAGAATCTCTAGAAATGGTAAGATTTTGTATAGCTTCACTTTCATGGTAAAGTTGATGTTATTGTGTTACTGGCTAATATGATTCAAACATTCTTGCAAAGTGTCTATTTCATGGCCAAACGATGAAAGTGTCGTCCACGTATCTAAGTCAGCACTTAAGCTTCCTAGGAACTGATAGAAACGCTTTTCAAAGTTTTTCATAAAGAAATTGCGTCGCGAGACCATTCTTTTATTCGTAGCATTGTCCATTGGAGATGAAGTATGTGGAAGTTAGCATAGCTTAAATAAAGCAATAGCTTCAAGGGTAAAGTGGTTGTCCAACAGTTGTAAGCTATCCGGGAACGGAACTTTGAGATACCGTATCTTTTGTGTATCACGGTAAAAATGTAAGAACCTGAATCATTTAAAATTATAGTTTAGGAGATAAGTTTGTCTATAAATATTTCCTTGAGCTAATGTATGAAATATGGGTCATTCCATTTAAAATCGTCTGAAAATAATAAAAATTGTTGCCGACCCATTTTAGATTTTGGTGTAACTTTGAAAATCTCTTCTATAGGGTCCCAAACAACAAAATTTATACGAGTTTGATTTTTACAAGCTCTTGTTTCAGCCTATTTAAATAAAGGCTCTTAAAAATTGCTATTTTTAAGCTTTATTAATTTTTTCTGTCAAATTTTTCTGTTTGAAGATATTTGAATGATCAAGACGGAATTCAGAGTGGGAAAGATCATAGTTTCAGTGTAAATGAAGATAATTGGCTCGGGCGATCCCTTTGAATAATAGCAGCGTGCTGAAAATGAGGGTTTTTTTAGTAATTTTTCGTGAATTTCAATCGACTCTAGCGTCTTAACTGTTGAGAGTTAAAAATTCATGCTCCGCGGGAATTAAGTATACATATCATAGACAAAATTCAGCCACAAGCTGACCTGAGTAGCCCACTCTTTATAGAAGAAAACTTTGCTTGAGTTTTGAAATTTTTAAAAATCCCAATATTCAGGCTATGAAACGAGCGTGTTGACTGCGAGATAAAAATCTGATACAGAATCTACTGTTCTACTAATCTACCTTCAACTTTAATTGACTATATTGCTTGTTTTGTTATTTTCATGTTTAGTGCATGTACGAGCCGATTTTTTTTACAGCAAAAATCTGGACGTTTTTACCAATGAATTAAAATTACTTACCATCAAAAATAATTATAAATATATAAAATATTTCAAGTTTTAATAAAGTTATGGATATTTAGAGTAAAAAATTGTTTCTGGAAGTAATTATCATCGAAAATAGTAACTGATGTAAACAATTTTTCAACGAGAAAATTATGTACATGCACTAAACATGAAAATAACAAAACAAGTGATGTAGTCATTTAAAGTAAGAGCAGTAGACTCTGTGAGTATCAGATTTTTATCTCGTAGTCACCACGCTCGTTTCATAGCCTGAATATTGGGATTTTTAAAAATTTCAAAACTTCAAGCAAAGTTTTCTTGTATAAAGAGTGGGCTAGTCAGGTGAATTTGTGGCTGAATTTTGTCTATGATATGTATACTTAATTCCCGCTGAGCATGAATTTTTAACTCTCAACAGTTAAGACGCTAGAGTCGATTGAAATTCACGAAAAATGGCTAAAAAATACTAATTTTCAGCACGCTCGGACGATCCCTTTGAATAAAAAGGGATCGTCCGAGCCAATTATCTTCATTTAAACTGAAAGTACTATCTTTCCCACTCTGAATTCCGTCTTTATCATTCAAATATCTTCAAACAGAAAAATTTGACAACAAAAATTAATAAAGCTTAAAAATAGCAATTTTTAAGAGTCTTTATTTAAATAGGCTGAAACAAGAGCCTGTAAAAATCAAACTCGTGTAAATTTTGTTGTTTGGGACCCTAGAGAAGAGATTTTCAAAGTTACACCAAAATCTAAAATGGGTCGTCTTTGCTAATTAGACGATTTCAAATGGAATGACCCATATGTAAACAATCAGTGTTTTATTTAAAAAACTGAAGCACAGAAGCACAGTTTCTGTCATAAAAGTACTACGTTTACTGTTTTATAATATTGTTTTTAAATTCTGAAAAGTTTTATAAAATTTAACCCAATCCTTTTCTTTCTGAAGTACAAAACAAACAGAGGAAAGAGTCCAAAACGACACGCCAGTGGAACCTGTAACAAAATAAGTTTGTATAGTAGGCACTGACTGGTTGCTAAGGTAATTTATAATCCTTCTTCTACCAAAGAAAATATTTTATTAATGAAATGATGTGCTACATTTCGAACCTCTTCTAGAAAATTCACAGCCCACTATCCCATATCGTTATTTATGGCACACGGTAATTCGTAGGAGCGGTGTGGATAACGTAGCTTTTCCCTTAAATACTTAATAAAGCACGAGCCAGGACCACAGGCAAATCTCATTCGTCTCTGTGAAGCTACAGTATTGCAGGCTGGCGGTAGACAACACTAGTCCTTTTATTTATTTAAAATATATGGGATCGAATATCACGCTTTTCTTAGTCGGCCATAAATAAGGCCCGCAATTGATCAGCCTGACGCAGATTGTGGAAGGGCAATTGAACAGCCAGGAACTTCCAAATGATCAATTCCCTCGACAAAAAATCGACCCTTTATTGGGAAATAATTAGGCTGGTGTTTTCATGAACACAAATTCATCTATTTCAGACATATAGAAATAATGAAACAATACCAAAAACTATATTTATTTATTTATCCACATCGCCTTATAATCGCACTTTTATCCACACATATAAGAACCTTCTAAAGTGATACTTTATTTAACTAACACAGTAATGTAAAAAGTAATGAACCTATAATAAATCAAATTTAATTTGTTTACTTATTAACATTAACATTTACATTTATAGTACCTACTAGACATTTCGTTTTTTGTTTTATCACATATGTAACTTCCTTTCCGATAATGACAACTCTTGTAACTTTTTTGACATCATTTTCGGAACGCATAACGCCGAAGTTTGTGAAGAACTTGCACAAGTTACTGATGTCTCTTCTTGTAATGAACAGCTAAATAATATTCTTAGATTTTCTTGCAAGATATAGAACATACATTTCTGCTACAGAGGAGCTTATACGCGTGCGCTTCATACAATGACCAGTACATGTTTCTGAATTTGCCATACTCAGGAATGCAGCAACTACTGTGGTTATCTTTACCAATGTGTTGATTCCAACAGGCTGAGCAGTACATTTTTGATTGATGTATCTTAAAATGAATCTGCTAAGCCAATTGGGCGCAGAGAAATATATTTTATGCATATTTCAACATCATTCACGCAAAATCCTTCTTCTATAATTGTAAATTTTCTTGAAATGCCCTGGTGGCAGGTATTGAAACAAGTTGAGACAAATTTGTCAGTTCGCAACATCAATTAACATGTATCAAAAACCTGAGGTTTTACTAAGACGTATAAGGGCCATATTCAATAAGTATATTACATACCTAGCGGGAAAGTAGGTCATTACAGCCCAGGCATTGTTAGAGCCGTGGCTGGAATGATCTTTCCCGCGTGGTATGTATACTATTTTATTCACAATCGCTTAGTTACAAGCTTTTAAAAACATTAACTTTAAAAAAAATTGTTATCATAATTTAATATTTTTTTCGACAAAGAACTCCATGACACTGTTGCTAAGCAATATTACTAGCTTATTGGTTTTGACAATTAAGTCAAAAAATATTATTTCCGTTACGAAATTTTAATTTTTTTGTTTAAACAAGTACATAATGTCTGATTTTGAATTAACCTGTACTCCTCCGGAAGTCCGAGAATCTGCGGACACTGCGCTTGACGGCATAATTCCGGAGAAGAGCAAAGAAACGAGAAAAGTAACACAGGGTTATATTCTCGATACCGTAGAGTAAACGTATGTCGGTCGATGTGGTCTATAATTAAAATCATATTTTGAAGTAATTGTCATATAATTTGATAATATTTTAAGTGCTACGTGCAGCTCACACCACCCTGAGTAAGATCATCTTATTATTAAATCAGTTACTATTCTATTAGCAAAGATCTATTGCAAAGTGCATCTTATTTGTGTGAAAATTTACTGAGCACAAACATCTTTTTTGTCCGCATTCCTAGTAGTGCTCTGCTTTAGTTAAAGTGTCTACACGTTCCTGTCTTCTTTCCTGTGTCTAATATTTACTGTACGTCGAGTCTGAATTATTATAATTCAAGATGCCGACCAATTGCCCATGCTGCAACGAGCCGATTTCTAATCAGGCACAGGACACGTTCAAATGTGATGGGTGCAAAGTGCGCACTCACATTGCCTGCGTGGGACTGTCGGCAGATGAAGCTACTAGACTTACTCGTTCCAAAGCCAAGTCGGCAGCGGTAAAAACATTTTGCACTCCCTGCGCAAATAATATTGATAAGTTTTCGAAACTAACTGATCTGATTACGAATTTACAGAGTAATTTGGAATCTAAAATTACAGAATTAGTCAATAAAGTCTCTGAGCTGGAAAAATCTAAGGGTATTACTGATCTGAAGCCAGATTTGTATGAATCTATTGTTAACGAGACCATGGATAGAATTTCTAGATCAAAAAATATAGTCATTTTTAATGCCCCCGAAGCAACAGACCCCAGACAGCAGAAAATCCACGACATGGCTATTGTTAAAGACGTTATTGATATCTTGGAAATCTCCGATACTGTTGCACCTCTCTCGGTTCATAGATTTGGGAAGCCGTCTACTAATAAACCACGTATGATAAAAGTCACTTTTAATAGTCAAGAAGAGGCCCGCCAAATTCTTCGCAATAAAAAACGACTAGCCAACACACGCCTCTCAACGATCTCCATTCAAGATGATAAAACTATGAAGCAACAAGGATATTTAAGAACTGTCCGGGCAGATTTGAGAAGACGCGTAGATGAAGAAGGTGAAAACGATTTGACTATCAAATACATTCATGGTATTCCCACCATAGTCTCCTCAAAAACTAAGACCGTGTGTTAGAGCCTCTTTGTATATTACTGTCCCGCCACTGCATGTCTGCGCGCGACGACACGAGGCAGCCCGACCAGCCCGGTGATTTTTAGGTTGGTACTCCCCGTCTCGTCAGTCAGTCAGTCAGCGTTATACTGTTCAATGTAATACAGATCATTCAAAAACAAAATGGTAGTTTTCATTTAAACGAAGCAAACACAAATCAAATTAACGCAAGAAGTGTTAGAAGCCAGCCTATACTTACAGTCCACTGATATCAAGAAATAGTAAAAACATATTGGTCCATCTCGCCGTATGGTAGTTTAGGTTAGAGGTGACTTCTCTCTCGTGTCCAGTAGTAAGATCGAACGACATATGGATTAAGTGAGTCCTTTGTTTTCATATCCCGTTTACTGTAGCATGCTTTCGATTTACGTTTTTGTATAAATTATTACAATACCTATAATATTTGCCTGCCTGCTCAGCGTATTTGTTTATAAAACAACTAGAAACCGGCATTTATATCGCATCATTCTATATCTTGTAATAAATTTAACGCCTAAGAAAGTATAGTATTGAAAACTATGGCTACCCTCACTGAATTGGAAAAACTTATCCGCAAACGAGGCTCGATTAAAGCAAAAGTCACTATTTTCTCCAAATTTTTAGATAGTTTAGAATTAAAGTACCCAGACAAAATTATTTTGGATAGCATACTAGTTAACGAATTAGAAGATCGAACTGAAAGATTTCGCAATACCCTTGATGAATTCGAGTCAATACAAAGCGAGATAGATATTCTTTCAGACGATATAGATAAGCAATTACAAGAACGTGAATTGTTCGACAACGAGTTTTACGTGGCAAGCGCTAGAGCAAAGACGCTTGGCACTGCTAGCGGCGTAGTGCCGGCCATTTCTCCTACTGACAGCGGCGGCAGTGTGCATTCCGTGGGGTCTGTCGCGAGCTCTCGCGCAGATTTCCAATCAAATATTAAACTTCCTATCATACAGCTTCCAAAATTCGATGGAAATTACAACAACTGGTTGGAGTTTAGGGATTCTTTCGATTCTCTCATACACAGAAATGATACTATAAGTGAAATACAAAAATTTCATTATTTAAGAGCAAGTTTAACGAATGGAGCATTAGAAATTATAGCTAGCTTAGAGTTTTCCGGTCTTAACTATCCTGTCGCTTGGGAATTAATATGTAAGCGCTACAATAATTCGAGAATATTAATACAAAACCACGTAAAAGCATTATTTTCATTAGATAGAATCGTCGAAGAGTCATCCCAGGCTCTTAGGAAAATAATGGACAATGTAACCAAACATCTTAGAGCTTTAAAAATTCTTAAAGAACCTACGGAAAATTGGGACACCCTTATTATACATTTAATAACACAAAAATTAGATCCAATCACCGCACGCGAGTGGGAGCAGAAAAAGGCTTCTTATGACAAACCTACCTTAGAAAATGTACAAGACTTTTTGAAGGATCGTGCAGATCTTTTAGAATCTCTAGAAAACAATAAACAAAAAAAGGTCTTTAGACAAAAATTCGAAAACAAAACTCATTCTGCAACTAAGTCATTCGCGACAGGTCAACGCGCTATTTGCCCATTTTGCAAAGGGGATCATTATGCACAGGAATGTCCTGATTTTCAGAAATTAGCTATTAACGAACGCCTAGCTGAAGTAAAAAAATTACGATTATGTATTAATTGTCTCAGATCTAGTCACTTAATTAAAGAATGTCGTTCAAGCTCATGCAAAAACTGCCAAGGCCGTCACCACACTCTGTTGCACATTGGCGAAGCAAAAGAAAAAACGGAGGCTTTACAAGAAAATGTCAGAACAGTCTGTTCAGCGAAAAACATCCAAAGTCCCAATACACAAGTATTATTATCCACAGTTTTAGTTAAAGTTTATAAAAAGAATAACGAATCACGGGTGGCGCGTGCGCTATTAGACGCCGGTAGTCAAAGTAGTTTCATCACTTCCAGGCTTGCAAAAGACTTGAATTTAGACTTATCTCATATAGAAATCAAGGTATGCGGTTTAAATCAAACAGAATCCAAGGTTAAGCACAAAACTTCATTATATGTTCAATCTCGTTGCAACAATTTTAGTAGACAGGTATCTTGTCTTGTAATACCTGAAATCACGGGCATGCTACCAAATTTTCCAATTGATAAAAATACTTTAGGCATACCCAGTAACATAACATTAGCAGATCCCAACTTTCACATACCGGATCAGGTAGATTTGCTGCTGGGAGCAGATCATTTTGGCATGTCATGTGTGTAGGACAGATTAAGCTTTTAAATCAAAATGCAATGTTGCAAAAAAGTAAATTTGGGTGGATACTTGCTGGGGTTATACCTTCTCAAAATCGTCAAATAGTTCATTGCAATTTACTAGCAAATTTAGATATAGATAAACAACTTCAACGATTTTGGGAATTGGAGGAGGTGCCCACCTCAAAACCTCTTTCTCGCGAAGAACAAGCATGCGAATCTCACTTTAGGATACTATTCAACGCAATAAAACGGACAATTTGTTGTGACAATTCCGTTAAAAGAAAATCCAAATATTCTAGGAGACTCGTACGATAATGCAAAACGGCGTCTGTTAAGTTTAGAGCGCAAATTTAGAAATAACCCTTCCTTTAAGGCGGAATATTCGAAATTTATTAACGAATATATTTCACTGGGACACATGTCAAAGGTCGTTGAGGATGATAACTCAGAAATTTCATATTACTTGCCACATCATGGGGTGGTAAAGGAAAGTAGTCTTACTACTAAATTACGTGTCGTCTTCGACGCATCCGCTCCCACTACTACCGGTTACTCTTTTAACGACATACAAATGGTAGGTCCTACCATACAGCCCGACTTGTTTTCAGCTCTTATTCGATTTAGAACCTATAATTATGTCATAGCAGGGGATGTAGAGAAAATGTATAGAATGTGTCTCGTAAATCACAGCCAACGTTCATTACAGCGTGTTTTATGGCGCGAGAACTCTGAACAACGTATCGATATATACGAATTAGCTACTGTCACTTATGGCACTTCATCTGCCGCATTTTTGGCCATAAGATGTCTTCATCAAATAGGAATAGAATGCTCACAAAACTCTCAATTAATCTCCAATGTTATTAAAAATCACTTTTATGTAGACGATTTGCTAGCGTTGCAAAAACTATAAACGAAGCTATATTTATCGCGAATAATGTTGCTCAAACCTTAAAAAACTATGGTTTTACGTTGCGAAAGTGGATATCGAATTCCCCGGAAGTATTAGATAGTGTAAACACTCAAGACAGGGTTAATGCGCTAGATTTCGGAGCTCACGAGCATACTAAAACTCTTGGTTTAATGTGGAGTGCACGTAATGATTATTTAGGTTATAACATAAGTGAAAGTTACAGCAAACAAATAACTAAGCGTACGATTTTATCCGAATCTTCTCAAATTTTTGATCCGCTGGGTATTTTGAGCGCGTCAACCATATTGGCAAAAATCCTTCTGCAAGATTTATGGTTAGAAAAATTAGATTGGGACGAGAGCCTACCAAATTATTTGCATACGCGATGGTTACATTTTCGTGACGAATTAAGTTCATTTAACAATTTAAGGATAGAGCGTCAAGTCTCTTGCAAGGATGCCAGTGCTATAGAAATGCACGGTTTTTCCGACGCTTCAACCAAAGCTTTCGGTGCGTGTATTTACATGAAATCGTACAATTCAGAAGGTGCTTGCAAGATCGAATTAGTTTGCGCAAAATCAAAGGTAGCGCCACTAAAATCACAAACTGTACCCCGTTTAGAGCTCATGGGTGCATTATTACTCACTCAACTTATGAACAAGGTAATAAACTCCTTAGAAGAACCAGTAAACGATATCACATATTGGTGTGATTCTACAGTGGTTCTGGGTTGGTTAAAGACCTCACCCAATCTACTGCAACCGTTTGTAGCAAATCGGGTAGCTAGAGTGCAGGAGCTATGTAATATCGCTAGTTGGCGCTATGTGCCTACACTTGACAATCCTGCTCCACCATTTTACACTACTGGCGTAGACTACTGTGGTCCTTTTCTGTTAAAGGATAGGAAGGGACGAGGTTATAAAATAACTAAAGGTTATGTTTCTTTATTTATATGCTTTGTTACGCGTGCTATCCACTTGGAGCTCGTTTCGGACCTCACGAAGGATGCTTTCATAGCTGCACTGCGCCGTTTTATCGCTAGGCGTGGTAAACCATCTCAAATATATTCGGATAACGGTACCAATTTTGTGGGGCTAGTTCAGAGCTAAAGCCGCTAGGCGAATTTCTTAAACAAAATTATGATGATCTCACTCACGTTATAGAGAATGAAGGTATCGCGTGGTCATTTATTCCTGCCCACTCTCCTCACTTTGGAGGCTTATGGGAGGCTGGGGTGAAATCCACAAAACACCATCTCAAACGCGTAGCAGGCACCGCAACCCTTACTTTTGAGCAGTTCAACACCTTATTAGTTCAAATCGAAGGTGTGCTAAATTCTAGACCTATGACTCCGCTTTCCGCCGACCCTACAGATTTATCCCCGCTCACACCCGCTCACTTTCTTATTGGTCGACCTATAACCACGGCTGTTGACCCAGATTTTACCACCATACCAGCCAACAGACTTAACTATTTTCAACAAGTACAGAGATTGCAGCAGCACTTTTGGTCAAGATGGTCTGTTGAATACATATCAGAATTACAACAAAGACAAAAATGGTTACGAGCCTCTGAGAGGAAACTGAAATCAACGATCTGGTTCTTATAAAGGAAGACAACCAACCCCCTTTGAAATGGTGTCTAGGGCGGATCATTGACCTGCATCCAGGGTCTGACGGTATTGCTCGAGTAGCTACGATAAAGACTTCCCATGGGGTGATTAAGCGTTCTTTCTCAAAATTGTGTCCACTGCCACTTTAATCTTTTGTGAAGTGCGGTAAGAAAAGGTGTTAACGCCAAGTTGTGTCTTGTGTTCCGCGGCGTAATGTCTAAACCTACCGAAAGACTGTCCTTGAAAGATGTAACATATCTGTTTGTTTCTCGGTCAAGTTGAAAAGCTACATCCTGTGCAAAATTTTATATTTAATGTAAAGAGCTATGTTGCTCTATAGAATGTAAACATTTGTTCATTTACTGTTTTAGCGTTTGTATTGTTTATTTGTTATGTTTCACTCTTTTGCCTTTCTTGTTGAAAGTATACCCTTTCAAGGGTGGGAAATGTTAGAGCCTCTTTTTGTATATTACTGTCCCGCCACTGCATGTCTGCGCGCGACGACACGAGGCAGCCCGACCAGCCCGGTGATTTTTAGGTTGGTACTCCCGTCTCGTCAGTCAGTCAGTCAGCGTTATACTGTTCAATGTAATACAGATCATTCAAAAACAAAATGGTAGTTTTCATTTAAACGAAGCAAACACAAATCAAATTAACGCAAGAAGTGTTAGAAGCCAGCCTATACTTACAGTCCACTGATATCAAGAAATAGTAAAAACACCGTGCTTGTCCGAAATATCACTCCTGTATACAAACCTTGATTCGTTGCCGTCAAAATTTCCTTCTTTACTTCCCTTCATTCATCAAGAGAATCCAGATGCTATTCTGATCACTGAAACTTGGCTGCAGCCCTCAGTCCTAATAGTGTTGTTGATATTACTGGGTACACATTATTTAGAACAGATAGAACTGATGGTCGTAGGGGTGGGGGAGCAGGGATATACTTAAAAACAGGATATTTCTCTAGTTTCAGAATTGAAGAGCGGTCTTGGGCTGTTGATGGAGTTGACGTTGTACATTTGTTTATAGCTAATTTCAGAATTTCTTTTCATTTAATTTGCATCTATCGTCCTCCAAAACAATTACAAATCAAGATGAGCAACTGTGTAGTAAATTACGTGAAATTAGCAATTCTACACAGAATTTAATTATATTTGGTGATTTTAATTTCCCCAGTATCTGCTGGGAAACTGTGTTACATAATAATAATAATGATTCATCCTCGTTGTTTTCTAATACTGTACTAGAAGTAGGCTTTACACAATTAGTCAAACAAAACACTCGTTTTCGCGCCAACCAAGTACCTTCACGTACCGATCTACTACTCACTAATGATGAACATCTTTTCTCTTCTGTTCGTTACCTACCTCCTGTTGGAATATCTGACCACATTGTTATTGGGGCAACATTACAACTTTTAACTTATAGTACTCCTAAAAATGAGAATAAAATAATTAAAAAAATTGACTTTTCAAAATTGAATAATTTATTTCGGGAGACAAATTGGCAAAATATTCTCAATTTTGATAACATAAACTCACTGTGGCAATCATTTTTGACAGTAATGAAAGCCAATACAGACAAATGCACTAGATATAAAACTATCACTCAAAATGTTAAAAAACCATGGATTACAAGTGAAATTATTGCTAAATGTAAAACTAAAAGCAGACTTTGGAGAAAATTCAAAGTATCTAACTCTCAATACGATTTTACGACGCACAGGAATTTCTCTAATGCGCTGCAAAAGAAATTGAGTTGTCAAAACGAAATTTCAAACTTAATCTAGTGCATAGGGGCCAAAAAGCTGTGTTCAAATATACCAGAAAATTTATCTCATCTAAAGTTTCTACTCCACTAGTTCGTAATGCCTCAGGGGACTTATGCGCCTCTGATTCTGAATGTGCTGAAATTTTAGCTACTACTTTTCAAAAAGTATTTACTGAGGAACCTCTGGGTCCTATTCCAGAATTTTCAACTCTTAGGCAGGACCACTCTTTGGAATCTATAACATTTAATCAGAATGATGTGATACACCATCTCAATAACCTACGTGTGGATTTGGCACCGGGACCCGATGGTCTTTCAGCTGCAGTACTCAAACGCTGTGCTTCTTCTTTAGCAGAACCTTTATATTTTATATATAAATTTTCTCTTGCCACGTCATCTCTCCCATCTGATTGGTTGATAGCTACTTCAATTGCTACATTAAAAAAGGCGATAAAACAGATCCCGACAATTACCGTCAAGTGAGTTTAATGTCTATTTGTCTTAAAGTCCTAGAAAGAATCATAGTATCCCAAATAATTCAGTTCTCCTTAACTCATAATCTGTTACCAATATCTCAACATGGTTTTATTCCAGGCAGATCTACTACCACCAATCTTCTGTCCTGTTTAAATCATTGGTCCCTGGCATTTGATCGAGGAGATCCTGTGGACGTTATTTACTTGGATTTTTCCAAAGCCTTCGACAAAGTTCCCAGATATAGACTTCTTTTAAAACTTGACCATTTAGGAATTCGAGGCGAGCTGAACTCATGGATTTGCAACTATTTGTCCAATAGAACTTTTTCTGTTCGTGTCGGATCAGATTATTCATCTTGGCATCAAGTAAGGTCCGGAGTTCCACAAGGCTCTGTTCTTGGACCACTTTTGTTCTTGTTATATTCGGCGGATCTTGATGACCTCATAACTGTCCCTCATAGTTTTTATGCTGACGACACAAAATTATATGGAAATCCACTAGAACAGCACAACACCATTCAAAGGAATCTTACAGCGATTGATGGCTGGTGTAAAACTTGGTTAATTCCTCTAAATTCGAATAAATGCACTGTACTTCACATGGGCAACAAAATCCTCATAACGATTACACCATTGATGAATCCCCAGTTAAAGCAGTAGCGGAACAGAATGATTTAGGTGTAACAATAACTACAGATCTTTCCTGGTCCACACATATTTCCAAAATTACAAAAAAAGCTAATCAAAGATCCTACATACTTTTTAAAGCATTTCAAAATCCTAGCCCCAGATTGTTTTCCCTTCTATTTAAATCCTACGTAAGGCCTGTGGTGGAGTATGCTGGTATCATATGGTCACCTCGATTGATTAAAGACATTAACCTACTAGAAAATGTTCAACGCAAATGCAGTAGACAAGTGACTACTCTGAGGAAACATACTTATCATGAGAGGCTGCAAATTCTAAATCTCCCACTACTTTCCGAACGCAGATCTAGAGGTGATATGATTTTCACGTACAAATTGTTACATTTTTTCAATCAAGAAATTGGTGCATTGCTGACATTAAACACAGATGACCGCTTACGTGGCAACCAGTTGAAACTACGCAAGGAAAACTTCAAGACATCCATAAGACAGAGTTTTTATTCAAACAGAGTGTTTAACCGATGGAATCAACTACCTAGTGATGTTGTAACTACTGGAAGTGTTAACAGTTTTAAGCATAAATATGACACATTAAAAAGAATGAACTGATATGATGTTTCAATTGTAGTGTTGTTTAATCGATTAAGATGTCATACTTACTTTTAATGTTTCAACTTATTAAATATGTTATAATTGCCTTTGTAATTTGAGCATAATAGGTTTTGGCCTCTGCTCATTCCCTTTAGTTTAATAATAATAATAATAATAATAATAATGCTTCTGGCCGAAAAAGTACTTTTCCGGCTAGCGTAGAAGTGAAGGTAAGTGATGAGTCATTTCCCTACCGTTTTAAAGATACGAAATATCTATATTACTAACCGATTGTGAATAATAGTTATTTATGCAACAAGTGCAAAAAGTAAGAGTTTATTGCACGCGATGTGAAATTGTCCAACGAGGCCATCAGGCCGAGTAGGACTACACGTCGAGTGCAATAAGCACTTTTTGTACGAGTTGCATACAATATTTTTTCTACGTTCATGCAAAACCCAAAAAATGATATTTAGATGACACAAGTCTAGGAAAATGTGACGTCGATTTTTATGATTGTCATGATGACAAAACGCTGTAGTAGAATGACAGATGAATGCAATAAACATTTTATTGTACTAGTGCAATAAAGAACCACTATTTCCACTAAATATAGTTCAATAAAGTTTTATTTTTTGTAACGTAGAAAAACATCTTTATCAGTACAACCTTTCAGTTGACTGGGAAAACTACATCATGTTGTTGGTTTGAATATATGGCTAGTTCGTGAATCTTTCTAAGAGCTCATAAGTTTTTGAAAAATATAAAGAAAAATAAATCTAATAAAATCCAAAAAAACTTAAAAAACTGTAATTGTGATATGGGCTCTTGTTTAAAATTTTAAAAATTGTAGACATGAATTACACTGAAAAATTGAAACCATCAGCATCTAAAAAAACAAAAGCATCAATTGTTAATGTAAATGCAAGCCTTTCAGTTAATTTTGGGAAAACTGCACTATTTGTTAGTCTGAATATTTGGCTACTTTGTGAATCTTCTTACTTCTTTCTAAAAGCTCATAAGATTTTTGAAAAAATGTAAAGAGAAATGGGTTTAATAAAGACCAAATATCTAAAAACAAAGTAATTGTGATAGGGCTCTTGCTTAAACACTTCATTAATGCTTTAAAAATTGCACACATCTTTCACTGAAAAATTGAAACCATCATTTAAAAAACAAAAGCATCTTATCATTCCCATTATCCATATCACCCTCTATACAAAAACGTACCCTATAAAGACCGAAAGTCATACAAATAGAAGTTTATGGATAGCTTTTGTGAACCAGAATTCAATTCCCTTTCGGTGAAGGGTTTCATAAAATGCACAATGGCATTTTAATTCAAGTTCCAGTGCAATGAGCGGCAGGTGTTTTGTGTCGACGGACTGATTAACTGTCACTGAAATTTCAATGATTATTAATTCTAACGGATGCACAGATTGTATATAACGAGAACGTTAAGGGGTGATAGCCATATTTTGTACTCTATGACAATAAATGCAGTAGCTCTGCACAAATTATATAAACACAGTGTTAAGGAATATTTATTTCTATAACACTAGTGTAGTAGTGTAAGTAAAACAAATACATAAACATCGTCCATATCTACGTGCTCAGGGAGGCCTAATATACAATGAAAAATATTTTTCGGAATTCTAGCTCGATATTTAAAAAATAGGGCAAAACCCTCTTTTCCCCCGGAAAATCGGCGTCTATGAAACTCATCGTCCTAGATAGCTTAGATATGGTGCTACCATGCGGTCGTTTTTTACAGCATTGTCAAATGTAGAAACGATGAAAATACGCACTTAATAAATTAATTAATTAATTATAATACCTGATTACTTGATAGATAACAGTTAATAAGGTTAACTGCAGTATTTCGCATTCATTATTCCGTTGTACACTGCCCAAACTACATTGTTACTCATTACAGGTTCGTTAGAATTATCCACTAACAGAATACATAGTCCGCGTAGTTAAATAAAATCACCATTTCTCCTATTCTAAGAAAATCTAAATTTAATGTAAGGAATATCTAGTAATAGAAAACTCTCGCAATGCACCCACGGCAGACTTTAATTATAAAATCTTGTATGATTGCGGTAGCTCCATTGGACTAAAAAACAAACAGAACATAGCATAGGGTGAACCATGTGAGTAAGTCATGGATATCTCTTCTTGAAGGTAATAGTTATACAGGGTGTCCCTAAAAAGTTGGGACAGCGTTTCGTCACAAAAAGTATAGGTGAAAATAAGTCGATTTAACTAAACTTGCCTTAGTCCAAAAGTTGATAATCACGGAGCTACAGGGTGTCAAAGGTTAAAAAATAAATCGCGTTTTCTTTAATATCTTTCGACTGTTTCACGATAATTTTACGAAATTTTGTATCTAGGGGTTTCTTGGAATGGCAAATTCAATTTTATTGTCTATTTTGGTCGACATAAAACAAATATACCTTATTTGTGAAAAATAGATAGTAGAACAATATTTTTGTATTAAAACTTTCGTACACACACTGATAAAAAAGTTATAATCAGTTTTTATCAACCAAGAGCACATTTCGTAGATTCTACAGCAAAATTAAGTATGGACTGGTTTTTATCGTCCCAGAAAATCCCCTAATCCAAATTTTCAAAAGAATCCTTTGAAATCTTTCTAAGAATTTTAAGAATTTCGAATTCAAAATTTTTACTATAACGCCCTGTAACTTTTTTATTAGCCACAAATGGACCAAGGTAAGTTTGGCTTAATCGCATTATTTTGATGTAAGGAAAATACTCTTGCTCTGTGTACCATTAATTTCAGGACACCATGTATACCACTTTATAGAATTTTACTTGCGGAAATGGCCTATCTCTTCAAGAACAAGGCGTTAACGTTAAACGAGCAGTGACAATACGCATCCGGGATCACAGCCGGGGGTGCGGGCGTCCCAGTTTCACAGCCACCGATCCGGTCCGCGCAGCATCCCTGCGAACAGAAACAAACGCTAACTAAAGTAGATCGTGATCGGGATTTGTTCAATCGTGGTTTGAAAATTGGCACTCGGGGTACATCGATTGACAAGCACTCGGCGGGCTACTACGGGCCCGTATCCTCGGAAGGCTGGGGATCGGGCCACTCGAAGCTACGCTGGAAATCGCACGGGACAGCGGGGATTATTCCGATACCGTTTCGAGGGGGTGCGTCACTGGCAATCCCTAGATCGAGATACGGAGTGGTGTGGATTGAGAATTGAGAACGAGGAGATGGTAAACTAGGATGGATTGGGGATCGTCACAGGACTTTGAGAGTGGGGCTCGGTTTTGTGAAACCTGGTTGACTAAAGCTCTGTTCTCACAAGAGTCACGAATTGGTTTCAAACTGTTAGAAATATTCGACCAATTAAGTTGTGGATGCATTTTCAGTGCATGTAGTTTAAGAAGTAGTTGGTCGAATATTTATGACAGTTACAAACTAGTTTCTGACTGCTGTGTGAACAAACCTTAAGTGGTCAAGTTACCAACCAACAAGCCACGATCGCAATAGGTTTTTCATGAAAAATGGTGTCACCAAACCCAGTCAGGCAACTTTAGTAGCCTTCTTTCTATTTTATTTACATAACTCTGCTGCTATATCAGCAAAAATAGCATAACTTTCAGTATTTTTTTTAAATTCACTGTTAAAGTGTACAGAGTGATTCAGAACGTATCTAAGAAAAATCCTGAGTGTACAGGGGACTCTTACAATTTCAATTTTGTAAGGAAAAAATCAAAAAGAGCAGTTCGAAAATGATTTAAAAATACACTTCTGCACGGACCTGAAAATTGGTCCACTGTAAAACCTGATAATGCCGCAACCTGCGACCGGACAAAAAATTGAAATAAATGGTCAAGGAAGGAAATAAATTTTATAACGCCGATTTTATACAGCACATTTAACTGCTTTTGCCCGCTATTGTTATTAATTATTAATAGATTTAATTTATGATTTTAATTAATACAAATGTTTCTGCATCTTGTCCGTTTTGAACTTGTAGTATAACGTACCCGGGTTCGTTCAACATTGTTGAAAGAGGAAGTATTTGGCCAATAATCGAGAAGATTTACCTACGTTGTGTTTATTTATATTATTTATTAACTTACCTCGAATGTGCTACATATTTACGAAATTAGAGAGATTTGAGTAGCTTTAAATAAAATAAAACAAATTATTAAATACACCTCGTTTATTAGTTTTCTTTCAATGGTGTAATAGCCTACCTAACCACCTATCAGTGCCGTACTCAGCCTTGAATTCACGGGGGAAAAGAGCACGACAGAGAAAATCCCGATCACAATTCAAAGAATCGCTGTCGCTTTTTGCAATGGGAATAATAATGATAACAATAATAAAAATGTATCTGTACTTCAGTACTTGAATACACGGTAATATAATCATAATTCTACATACAAAATTTAAGAGTGTTTTGGTTAGTTAGCCGACTTGCGTCAGAAGGTACTGAGGTCCCATACGGGAGGCTACCCAGCTAGTAGTTGAGGGGTTGAACAAAAATCTAAACTATGTTTTATCGGATGTTTGTCCAGTGGCGGGAGAAAATATTAATAGAATCACCAAAACTCTTACAAACATCTGACAAACAAACCACTAATTCAAGTAATAAAGTAATAGTAGTAGATTAATAATAACTACCGATACCATTTGCACTTGGACTCAAGCTAAAGTTGTACATATAATTTAAATAAACCAATAAAGTATCGTTTTACCTTAAAATTATAACAAAATATAATGAAACTGTCATAAAATATTAAACAGACAAGAAAATAATAAAAGGAATACAATGACAATTAGTCTTAAATGCAATATACAAACACAAGTTACTGACCTGTAAAATTAGAACAGATGCACCACTTATCATCATTCACTGTCTTCCAGCCAACCTGCCGAAGTCTTCAAACCCAACTAAATACCCGCCGAGTCTCACTCAGCGTTCCCGTGTTTATTATTTCTTCGTCTACAGTTTTCCCTCTACCTAATGCATATATAATATTCTATACAGGGTGTTATTCATTCAGCAGTACAGGTATAACAAAACTATAAAGATTTTATAAACATTTGTTTTAATATATCGACTCCATTTTTCATGACGCATCTACTCCCAAATTCGTTTGGATAAGTGAATCACTATGTATAACCTAAAACTCGCTTTACAGTATGCAATTCTTTCTGCAATTTGCAAGTCTTTTACAAGAAGACGTGTTTCATGAACAATAGCGTTTTGCAAAAGCCGTAATATCTGAAAGACTCTTGCATTTTCAAAATATAGGTCTTGCTCGATTTTTATTGTAGCATTTCTGCAATTCTGGGGAATAATTTAGTGATTTATATGGTTACCAGTATACGCAAAAATTCCTAGGCTGTACTGTCAAATTCAAATTGTCTTCTTTCCTTTCTACTTGATTATGGTTTGATTGTTGAGCTTGCAAAATATATTATCTGAAACCCTTGTTTTATATTTTATGGTGTTTGTTATTCGTACTTGTCAAATTTGGATAAACAGTTTAGATTTTAGTGTGCAATCGGGTTGAAGTGTTGGTATCACTTCTACTGCAATTGCAAATTGATGACTGTAAAACAAACAGAACTTTGGGAACGTTATTGCAGGCGCAAGGGCTTGCTGTAATCCATTGTAAAACGAATTGCGGTCTGTAAAGCGGGTTTAATGCAAACCAGTTTCCCACAATTCAATGAAGTCATATGTATGTTCTTTAACACCAAATACACACAACGTCAAAAGTTTTGAACCTGTATATAAAATGATTCGATTAAACCTAGTGGTTTTTCTTAATGTGGTAAAAAAGTATATGTACTTAAGGAACAAAAAATACAATAAAAAGTTGCAGACCATGAACCTTTACTTTATTACCACTGTTTTTACAAATCTGGTCAGTTTGGCAGTGTATTCAGCTAAGTGTTCCGTTGAATTTTTGTACATTATAATGCCAGGACGTGAAATTTCTGCGTTTACCTCAGTATGAATGACTGCTTTACATGATGCAGGATATTCTAATAATCAGATATCGAACATGTTGGGCATTCCTAGATCATCTGTTGTACGAATAGTACACAGATATAAAGAATTTGATACAGTGGAAAACATACCATGTAGTGGACGTCCTCGAGTATCTAATGAAAGGGAGGATCGGTATTTGGTGCAATATGCCCGTAGACACCGCACATCTTCAGCTTCAGCTTTCAGGGCCCACTTTCAAGATACGTTTCGCCGTATTATATCGACACCTACTATTCGAAGATAACTCCACATCGCAAATTTACGTGATAGAAGACCATTACGGATCCCCACTCTACTTCCAAGGCATGGAAGGCAACTTATTTACAGACGAAACCAGAATTGGGCTGGTTACTGATGCCAATCGACTAAGAGTCTGAAGAGAACCAGGTCGTCAACAGCGACTTCATTTTCCCCGTGAAGTTGTCCCGTATGAAGGGGATACCTTAATGTTTTGGGGTGGAATAATGTTCAACCGCCGCATTCCATTAATTCGCATACCACAGAATGTGACCAGTCAAATTTACGTCCAACAAGTTATTATCCCCATTATCTACACGTAATGTATTAGGTAAAAATGTTGTGTTTATGGACGACAACGCTCGACTACATCGCGCAAGAAGGGTTCAAGAGACACTTGAAGTAGGACATATCAATAGATTAGATTGGCCAGCCAACTCGCCTGACACAAATCCTATTGAAAATATGTGGGATTTTGTAGCTACAGCCGTTCATAATCATATTCCACCACTGCAGATGAGTTAGTCATGGAGGCAGATGAGGAATGGAATATTATTTCGCAAGAGATCGTTGACCGCTTGATTATATCAATGCACAGACGCGTCTGATAATAAAAATAGTATTTACTTCATTAGATTTAGCTGCAAATGTTTAACTTGCTTCTGTTGTTCTCATGATATATTGATTTCGGTTTTTGTTGTTGTTTTTGTAAAAATGCGATTCAAGCTGGGTGAAATTAAATTCCGCAAACTTTCCTACCAGGAACAATTAATATTGAAAGACCGTGGTCGTTCCATGCCGTCGTTGAAAGTTTATAAAAGACATTTTAATAAAGAATCATTTTAAGGAACAACTGGATTTGTGGCTGTTCCGAGAGAAAAATGCAAGTAAGAGGTTTGATTCTGATTCATGCTCATAATCAAATGCAATTTGCATTATCTGGGTTATCAACGTACAAGCTGACCTTGATTCCGCATTCAAGAATATAACGAAAAAAAGATAATAAAAAAAAGGGATAATAGTATGTTTTATCATGTACTGTATACAATTTTGCTTAGCTTTTGAACTTGCACTACGAGTGCGTGATCAATTAAAAAATTCAGAAAATCCTGGTATTATTCGCAGATTTGGAAATTTTACGTTAGAACTTGTCAAAACGCTTAATGAATACCTTAAAAATGCAAAAAATGTTAAAGGCACTTCAAAAAAATATAAAATGCATGCATTTTAGATCGCATACTAAAAGTTTATCGTTAATGGTATCCTGAATGGCAACGCTGTTTCGCTTTGATGTAGCTTTAATACTAGAACGCGTCATCAGAAAGATTCTAGCGTACCAGAAGCGCCGCGTTACCGCTTGCTATGGATTGATTTGCTTATCTTTTGAAAGGTCGAGTAATTGTTTTCCGGTTTTCTGTGATTTTCTGTCTGTCTGAATACGTGGTTAAAATGAATGATATTGTGACTGAAAGTCGTGGACAAAGTTTATTTTGGTCTTAATTAGTGAATGTACTTTATGAAATATAATACCTGTTACATTCAAAATGTATTTATTGCTGCATCTACAGGTCGGTAACTTATTGGAGTTACTGTAATATAATTTGTCTTCGATTTTAGACTGACGGCTACTGCGATTCTCTGATTGAGAAGACATAAAACACAAAAAATAATTAAAGGAAACGAATTAAAAATATATTACTCTGCGGATGTGTGTCCATTAGCGATTCTCAGTTAGAATCCACCCTCCCTTTTCCAGCGCTGCAAAACAATGCACTACAGCTGAAAAGTTTCACTCCGAGTTTTAAAGAATAGAGGGAATCAGGAATATTTAATTACGGGAACAAAGAATGCCGGCAAAGTTACTTAGTTGTTTAAAAATTTCTCTCCCCGCATTAAAAACCCTGGAGATAAGAAATTGTTCTGAGCGCTTGAGATATTGGGAAAGTAATACGAAATTCTTTAAAATTAAACTAAATAGGGAGGGAAATACTAGAGGTCGTACAACATTAAAACCCCTGACACTATGATAAAATTATATGAAGGTATAATTAGCTAAAAGAAAAGCAAACTTTTTTGTAGCGTAGAAAGATGTTGAAAAGTAAGTAAGCAGTCATGATTAAATTTTGATTTATATTATTCCGATATGTTGGCAAAATCTAGTAAATACGAGAACTAGGCCATACAAACTTCAGTAAAACTTATTTTTACTTTTATTTCCTGCGGCAGGTAGACTGCAGACCAACTAGATTTGCGGAGAGAATTGACACTCCCTCTGTCGGTATGATAGGGTGCAAGAATGTTGGCTTGGGTCAATGTGGGAGACTGATACCGGCTGACAATTGACCACCCGCCTAATTAATGAGGTTTTCTAGGTTTCCGTCGTTTCTGCACTGAAAGGTGGTTAGGATCTATCAACGTAAGTCACTCCTGGAAGCAAATTTGGCCTGCATAATAATAATAATATTCCGCCATCTCTCTCTGACTTCTGGGCTAACCTCGTGAATGGAATGAGGGGTAGAGATATTTTTATTATTATTATTATTTGAATTAATATGAATTTGGATCCTATAATTATTATAAATGTATTACATAAATGTGTATTCTTGGTACTGAACTTTTTTCATGTAATAAATGTAATTTTCGATTTCTTAATGTTTCTTGCTACTGAGTGATTTTATATAAGCCTTCGCACTGAAGATTACTTCCATCCCCCTAATGTTTCATTGATATCAGAATTTGTCAGAATAGTAGCTGCAGAGTGGTGGAAACAAGGAGTGGTCTTCATTTCTGAATACAATAACTTATAGGAATATTATACAAGCTATTTATTCCTGGGTTAAATATAATAATTTTTCTGTCTGTTGTTAAGACAAGCTGATATACATTTGTAGAGCAAAAATGAATGTATTTTATGACAATACCCAAATGGCGCTGATACAAAACTATCGATTGGTTTTGGTTCAATAAGAGAGAGATAATTTGGTGGCATAAAAATTATGCTATCATACCTACATTTCAGTTCCGCTTATGGCATTAGTGGATTGAGAGAAGCAATAATACCAAACTCCTACCAAACATTATACAGAGTCATTCGTCTTTTATGGCAAGTTAAATATTCAAAATCGGTAAAACTCATGACTCATGGCATTGTTAATATATGTACATTTCCTAATAACCCTCTATAACTACTGGGCAGTATGGCAGAAGGTATTATTTTTATCAAGATTTAATAAATAACAATTTATCTCATACACGTTTCTTTAAAAAAATACTGCATTTGTATAAACTTATTAACTACATTGTAAAAGAAATGTGTTACTATTAAGTTAAACTGACATACCTATCTATTCTTTGCCAAAATACAATACTATCGCAGGTTTCAATAAGAGTTCTAAAATAAATTGCTAATAATTAAGGTCACTTTTATGCAATATGTGTTTAAACTACAACTTGGTACAAAATAAATGTGATATATATGCTGATACATTCAAAGTTTTTGTTAAAAATCTTCTTTAGGTCTTTTATTTTATGTTAATTTAGATTAACTTACTGTATTTTAGGGTTTCTTTATAATAAATAGCAATATGTAATTGGATTACTATGATATGTAGATTGTTTACCAATAAATAAATGTTACCGATTTTCGATCATATCATCAACCTAAAAGTATGTAACTTGTATAAGTCATTGGACCAGCCAATTACTTATAACTGGACCAGCTCTAAGCAAACAAGTTGTAATGTAAAATCCAAATTACCAAAATTATTAAATAATATATTTCTTACAATTTCACTTTTATAAACAGGTAGTCGTCATCTGAAGCACCTCTTAAAAAACTCATGATATAAAGCTGTTCCAAGATTTTTCAAGCTGGTAACCGGTTAAATTCTTTAGCTATTTTAATGCTATATTTAAATTCTTTACGAAGAGTTTTTTGACGAATCGGACATCAGAAGTATTAGATTCTTTGAAATGTTACAATTTTCATTTATCAGTAACGTAGACTAAATATAACCGTAATGTTAAATGATGTACTTCTCCAAAAAGTATGTTAACAGTATCTCTTCACTCAAGCCATTGATATTCTTTGTAATTATTCACTTTTAACTGAACTCATATACGAACGATTAGTACCCCATGTCTTCTAATGCATATTCATTACATCACCTCTGAAGGAAACTTTCTTCTTCAAACTCTTTTTCGAAAATTACTATTTTTACTTTGTGCAGACGTACAGATAAGGCAATACAAGACACAAACTTTAATAAATCTCATATTTACTTTGAACATTTATTCTAGGCACAATTATTTCAATAATTCTGATACAAATTAACGGAAACTGTTTTTTTATGAAACCTTTTTAAGCAGTTCCAGCTACTGTAGAACTAGAGCGAAGTTAATATTTGAATTAACTTCTACATCAGCTACGCTGCAGGTCCTTCGAGATACGGACTACGTTTAACTTGTAGTTCTATTAGTTTCAAAGAGAAATAGTGGCTCTATTATTTGAAGTTTCTGATGATCTCCAAGTTCTCATAAATAGTTCATATTTACAAGAATAATTATTCTTTATAATAGAAAATAAGAAGTTAAAAATGTATACTATTTTATAACGTTTTCATTATTCATTTTATATGATAAGTAGGTAGTGAATTTTATTTTGATTGAATTCGGCGATGTTAGGTGGGCTTTCGATTTTATGAGACTGACAATATACAGGGTGGCCAGATGTAAACGAAACAGAGCCATTTTCAGGAACTGCGTCAAGATTGTAGAAAACCGGTCAGACCCGTCGATTTTAGATTAAAGGAAGAAATTCTTTGCTGGCATTTTGACTCCGCCACTTTCACCTCCGAGCAAGGGTAAGCATCACCCCAAAATACTTAAATGGCATTGGGGTTGAGTAATATTTATTTTGAAAGCTCTTACAATTCTCTTTACAACAGACTTTAAATTTTATAAATCAATACTTAATAAAATTTTGATTTTTAAGATGAAACTTATGTACAAACAGTTAATAACAGTTTGAAAATTAAACACTATGGTTTATTCCATTGCGAAAAGGGTAGATATCATTTCGCTTTACTTTATGAACAATAAATGTGCGAATAGAACAGCTCATCTATTTAATGAACAACATCAAGACCGACATGTCAGGAGGAAGTATGTTCTAGAGTTAATATAAAAATTTCAAGAGTTCAGGAGAGTCAAGAGAGAGAAATTTCAAAAACGAGAAATTGAAAAACCTATAATTATTGAAGCTAGTGAAGTTGAAGTTTTGGGACAAGTTCATCTTGATCCTACATTAAGTTCGAGCCAGCTGGCGTCTACGAGTTTGTCTGGGATCAATCAAACTAGCATACAAACTATTTTGAATAATAATAAATTTCATCCATACAAAATACATTTAGTCCAGGAACTTCATGAGGATGATTATAATAATAATAATAATAATAATAATAATAATAATAATAATAATAATAATAATAATAATAATAGGGTGCTTAGGGCGCACGATTCTCGGACCCAGTAGTCACTCACTCCACGGAGTGAGAGTGGCAATTGGTAAACACCAGCTCTTCTCTGGGATGTGTCGGAGCCTCAAAGGTGTGACTGGATTCTAGTTTGGAAAAAAAAAATAATAATAATAATAATAATAATAATAATAATAATAATAATAAAAGGCCTTTATTAGTGTTTACAAAGAACATACAACATCTGGACGAAGTCTAGCTTTCGCTACTCTACTTAACCCAGTATAAGGTACAAAAAAATATAAAAACTAACATAACAAAAACAACTTAATGCTACTATTACAATCATTATAATTCAAATATATTTTTTTATCATTAGCACGTTACTGGCAAGATAAGAAAAACTCTTTAATTCTTTTACGGAAACTGTTCAGAGATAGAATCTTTAGTTCATCATTAAGGCTATTATAAATTTTAATAGAGTTGTAAGTAAAAGATCTTGTAAATACCGCCGTGGAGTACCTTGGAGGAGATAATTTAAAATTATATCTAGTTTGTACTGGGTGTGTCTCATACATAAAAATAAACTTATTTCGAAGATAAGAAGGAGTAGAAGATTGAAACAAACGATACACAAATACAGACATATGGTACTTAAAAACATTTTCAATATTAAGCCAATGCAACTCTTTTATTTTAGCTGATACTCTATCAAACCTCTTCAGACCAAACACAAATCTGCAACACGAGTTCTGAATTTTGTAATTCTATACTTTGTTACACTGTCCAAACACGGAAAGTAAAGTATGAGACAGTAATTTACAAAAGATAAAACCATTGATTCGGCCAGAGACTTACTCAATTCAAATGTCATAATATTTACTCCTGTAGAGGTGTTTAAGAGCCAAATAAGATTTTTAATTATCAGTGATATATAACATTAATATTAGGTTCAGAGGAAGATTAACACCTCCTTCTCGCTGTACTGAGTTATTTAAACGCTCTTTCACCTACCAGATAACAAATATATAATAACCTTCCTAAATCTATAAAATCCAAAACTGTACCTGCTTTCAAAAAAATTCTAAAAAATAAATTATTACATGACGCTAAATAACATATTGTTCTTCTCTCTCTCATTTTTGTTTGCTCTCCTCTCTCTGTATGTATACTTATGTACTTAATGTTATACTCTAGTGAATGTAGTAAAATTTAACTTTTACTGTGCCATATAGTAAAAATTTAATTGTAATCATGCTTAAGATTAATAACAGGGATCATGTGTACATGATCACTTGATCTTCGGCATTTTTCCTAAGAAAATAAAGTACTTTATTATTATTATTATTATATACTCTTGAAATCTAAGTCGGCAATCAAATATAATGGCAAGATTTTTTGCAGATTGCTTTAAGGGTATAAATTCATCATCAAGCTTTAACACAAGTTGAGTTTGAAGTAAACGCTCTCTGAATTTGGAACAGCAAAGTAAGGCACTGCGCTTGTTCAAATTTAGTTTTAAATTATGAGCTTTAGAATATTTAGATATTGCCAACAGATCACTATTCAAGCAAGCACTGGCCGCAACAGTATCATTAGGATCAAATGAAAAAACAATTGAGTATCGTCTGCAAACGCAAGCATTTGAGATGAACTTATTTTACTAAACATGTCGGGTGTGTATATTAAAAAGAGAATAGGACCCAAAACCGACCCCTGCGGCACCCCCGATGTAACACTACCTATGCCTGACTGCAAACCCTCAAGCACAACTCTCTGCTGCAGCCCTAACAGGAATACCAACCTAAAATAAATGTAAATATCTAACCAGTAACCGAGCAATAGCAATAATAAATGGAATGGAAGCTTTTTAAAAAATTATTTTTCACTCTTTCTTTGCCTTAAAATATAGGTAATTATTAAAGTTACTATTCATATTTAACAGTTTTTGTTTCGTATACAAATGGAAATGATGATAACATCAAAAGTTAAAATTACTTTTAGGTTGGTAAGTGTGACATCTGACAGAAAAATTATTAATAAACTTGACAAAGCCCTGAACACATATAAAACCAAAGTGTGGCCTTGAAGAAATAGATGAATTAATTCATCAATTTCTTCGACAATAAATTGTTAGTGTAATGCCCGCTTAAGATAAGAAATTACGTATATTGTTGTACAAAATAGTAAAACTTCTAAAATGAAAATACAAGGAAGAAGCATGTACTTCTTGAACAATGGTCTACATAATTTTTCATTAAAATTAATCAATATTAAATACTGTATATTTGGCCATTTCATGAAAAATTGAGAAGAAATTATGACTTGGAAATATTTTGATATGGAAAATGATTTGTGTCGCCGTTATTGAAAACAATATAGATTCCTAATCCCTAACAAACTTAGGTATCGGCAAAATTTCCACAAAGAGGGTGCCGATGTTTACATAAACATGACTGACCCCTCTTTTTCATATTGGTGCTTGCTTGTGGCAAAGGATATAGGTCAACATCCACAAAATATATAAAAAGTATATTTTAAATGTAATATTTTACTATAAATAAATAGATTTTATAAAATCCAATATATATTATATCTTTTATTTCATACTGTTCCATAATTATGCATTTTTAGATTTTCAGGACGTAAATTGAACATTAAGGTAGGACCATAAAGCAAAACTCCTATTACCTTAAAGAAACTTCCATGGTAACCCACATATTACTTTTTGACATTTCAGAAACTTGAGTTGGCAGTTCATATTTTATCAATTAATACTTTGAATGCAGTATGAAATAAATCATTGTACGGACCACGGACAAAAAGTAGGTTTAGGGTACTCGTTTTACGACTTCGGTTACTTTGCCGTAAAAATTTACTTATACTTTAAAGCTTCACTTTTTGTTCTAGAGATAAATAACGATTCTGAAGCTATTTATGTTCAAATTTCCAGTTTATTTTATATCATTTGTTACAGAGAATTCTACATTTTGTTTGTTCAACAAAACAACTATTTCTGTAAGCTTAAATGCATTAGTAAAATACATTAAATTACACTTCAGGCTAAGCAATTAAAGTAGGTACCAATCTTTGTCCACATTAGAATAAAGTTCAAAGTATACTTAGTAGTTAATGTTTCAAATAGATAACATTTGAGATTATTTACAGAGTAGGGTATTCCAATTCAGAATCAACACAAGGTCAGTGGTGAACAGTGGTCCAAGAGACAGTCCTTGAGGAATTGATATGTTGACAACCAACTAATGTAAATTTTCTTTGTGACAGATAAGAAAATAAATAAATTAAGGAAATAATTAGCCTATACCTACATAGATGTACATTTCGCTGATATTAAGCAAAGTATAAAATGTACCAGCAAAAAATGTTACTTGAAATATCAGTCCATATATGTTTGTCTGTTACATGGGAATGACCCTTAAATTCACTTTACCCTTTGCACAAACTACGCGTACATAATGATCATGTTCTGAGACGTCATCAAACTAAATCATAATAATATTTAAAATATTATGTAACTGCAAGAATATTGAAAAGACGTCATAGCGTCTTGAACAGACCATCTCACTAATGAACCGTAAAATTTATTGTGATCTGTTTGACTACTGCAACTGAATTCTGATAAAAACAATGTGAACAAATAGAACAATACTGACTTGTATTTCAAATAACAAATCAAGCCAAACAGAGTTATACAAATAATATATTGATAAAAATGAAAGTAAATACCAAATGCGTACTGAACATACAAGAAACTCCAGCTAAATACAGTAAAATCATGTTTTATGTCAAATACATAATTTTTATTAAATATACATAACGATGTTGTAAAATTACATTTTACACTGAAAAAATCACAAATGTGGATTTGCCAACTAATGCAAATTTTAATAATTATAAACAAAAGTGAACAATCTTATATGCAGAACTATGTAAGTTTATGTTACAACAATATTTACATCTATAGCTGAATTTAAAAAAATACGTATTTTGAGAGATTTCAGTACCTAAAAGCTTGTTGGATAGATCGCTTTCTGACGTTATATATTGATTTTACTTCGGTACCTTTGGATATTCGCAGGTGGCATGAGATAACATTCTTGTTATTTGCTAAACTCTATATTATTCAGTTCTTATATGTCTAAAATTACTTGTATTTGTAAAAACACTATTTCAAGAATACGGCGCCCTTAAAGAAACTAAACTCAACAAACAAATATTCTCCTGAAAATATTTTCAGAGCTAAACATATACTAAATATGTAAGGTTAGTTTATTTATTATTACATTTGCTACCAGAATAGTATATTATCTGTAATAAACATTTGACTTAATGATAAAAACCATGGAAAACATAATCCTATTTAATTTTGTCCACGTTTCCCCTATATTTGACAAATTTCTTTACATAATGAATCGAAGTATCAACAAAAGACACGCTTATCAAATAAGAGGGAAGCCCTTAAACATACACGACGATAACCATTTCATTGTTCAGTAATAAATCACTCTGATGACAGGAAGAGTCATCCCAAATCAAGGTAATCAGGGCTACCTCAAAAATACATCAGTGAAGTTTCGCACAACAAACCAAGGATCGAGCCGTTGATGAATGAGCTCGAATTAAATGATAGAGGGTCAGCGAAGAGAAGATATTTATTGTTGTTATCCAGCACAATGCTGTAAATATTTGTTAATGCTTTAATTGTTTTCCAATCATCACTGTTTTCTTTATCTAAAAATAAAAGTAAATCATTCTATAAATGTACGTTGACTATGTTTCCTATTAGGTACTGGCTATATAGTATCAGTTTTAAATACAGAAAATTTCAGAATCGACACAATGGAAGAGGATATTTTTTTGCCCTAAAACATTTTCTCTTGAACCTCTTAGTTTTTGAGATATAGTGGGTTGAATTTTAATTCGAAATATACAAAAGAAATTGAAATATGCAAAATAATTAGAAATATTTATGTTGAATTATCTGACAACAAATGTGACAATAATGACATCATATGTTCGAATGATCTGACAATGAATGATATATTATCAAATGATTTTGAGAATTCAACACTAGGCATGTTTTCACAGTCTAGTGTTTTAATTTTAGTGTTTTGAGAAATACAAATACATATATTCTTAAATTTAACTTAACAGTTTTTACGACATAACTGAAGTGTACTAAAATCGAAATGCCATTGAACACAGATGTTCTTACTTTCCGAACATGGAATCAGATTGACAATTTTTGAGATCAACCTGCCCATTTTTAATTTAAAACATAAAAAATCTTGGGAGGTAAATATGTGGGTTTTTTACATTTCCATTAGAAATGTTAATCTTGAATGATCTGACTGGATATATCGTCATACTTACAGATGATCTGACACTAAATACAACAATCTGACAGTGAACGGTGCCATACAGACAACCAATGTGACAATAATAAGATCATAAGTATTATATTATATATTATAAGATATTCTTAAATTTAACTTACAGTTCGAAATGTCATTGAACACAGATGGGAAGTTATATAAAATATAAAAAGTCTTGGGAGTTAAATATTTGTAGTTTTTTTTGCATTTTAACAATCATTTGGTTTAATTAGAAATGTTGATGTTGAATGATCTGACTGGATATATCAATCATATCATCAAACTGACAGATAACCTAACACTAAGTAAACGATCTGACATTGAACGATATCATACAGACAACCAATGTGATAATAATTACATCATATGTTCAAATGATTTGACCATAAATGATGCGTTATCAAATGATTCTCATATTCAATTCAAGATTTGTTTTCACATACAAGTGTTTTAGTTTCAGTATTTTGAGAAATATATTCTTAAATTTAACTTACAGTTTCTACGATGTAACTGAAGTGTACTAAAAATCGAAATGCCATTGAACACAGATGTTCTTACTTTCCGAAAATGAAATCAGATTAACACTTTTTTTAATATAAAATATTAAGTAGGTGTTTTCATTTTAACAGCTAAATGATCTAGCAATGTGACATTATACAGATAAATGATCTGACAGTAAACAGCTTCAAGTCATCTGGCAGCTACTGATCTATAATGATCTGGGAAAACTAGCATACATTAAGAGTCTTATTTTGTATGTAAATTTATTTTTCTACGTTTACGCAAACAACAAAACTTTATTGAACTATATTTAGTGGAAAAAGTGGTTCTTTATTGCTCTAGTGCAATAACATTTTTATTGCATTCATCTGTCATTCTACTACAGCGTTTTGTGATAATGACAAACATAAACCTTCCAATCGCCGTCATATTTTTCTACTTAATGTCATCTAAATAAAATATTTTTTGGTTTTTACATGAACGTAGAAAAATATTGTATGCAACTCGTACAAAAAATGTTTACTGCACGCGACGTGAAATTATCCAACGAGGCCGTCAGGATAAACACTTACTTTTTGTACTTGTTGAATAAATAACTATTATACTATAGACCATAGAGTTATTATATGTACCATAGAGGTGCCGTTACATATCTATCGCACATAGTTTGTTTGTCCCATACATAAACAAACAAGTGGGGATTTGGGGGGAATGTCGGGGGAAGCTATTGTAAACATTTCGTACCAAGTACAGAGGCGTAGGTTTATTTTTTTATTTAAGGAGTCAAAATTGATAAACATTGTAGATTTTTACAATGTTAATTAATTTTAGATAGTTGTTCTTTTAACATAAATTACAATTATAAAAAGGTTTTTAAATTTATAACCCGTTTATGATTTTTTTGTAACTTCAGCTACATCTCGCTTATTTGATGAGATACAGAAAAAATGTAAATACCAAATTTTTCAATTTTTGGGAGCATAATTCAATGGAGATGTTCTTTTTTTATATGCTAAATGGTTACCGAATTACGAACCAAACATGATTTTTTTAAATGGAAACCATTATTTGCTATGACAATATGGAAACCTTTTCAAAAATATATACAGGGTGTTTGAAGTTTGACTGCCTTAATTTTAACAGACGATGGAATACATTAAAATAAATAAAAAAATCCTCATATGACTTATGCGCCCAAAACAACCATTTCCGAGAAAAAAAAATCTCCAACTTTGTGACGTACAAAGCATGCATAGAATACCAAAAAATACAATGTTTATCACTGTTTTGAATTTCTTTATGCTTAATTCTAAAAAATAATTAGCGTAATAAATTTAAAATTCGATAAAATCATTGCACAATATAAATTTTAAATTTATTAGAACGCTAATTATAATAATAATAATTTTAATAAAATACATATGTATATGTTGTACATACATTTACTCGAGGTAATTTTTAAAAATGATTTTCACACTTCATATTTACAATAAAAAAAAATACCTAACACTATGTAAAACTAGAGATTTAGATAATCAATATGATTATCTATGCCTCTTTTTTAACCAAGCTGCATCACGTGGTTTTGTGATAAAGTCGCTATCTATAAAATGATCTAAACAAACAAATGCAGATTTGGCTAAATTTTCTTTCTCTATAGCCAATATCATTTATCCATGTATTTCGGCGTTTTAGATCTTTTGTAAATCTGAAATAGAAAGATTTTTATGAAACCCTATAACTACGTCAATGGATTAGTAATGCCTACCTGTGATATCTGATTTCCTTTTCCTTGTAGCTTTTACACACTATGCACCTTTTCCCCATTGTCTTTGTATCACTATTATACAATCTACTTAAGTCAAAATCCAAAATATATGCATATAAATAATTATTTAACAAAACACAACCTCAAACACCTATTTTGAATATTGATTTTTCCAGCCGACCAATAAGAAAACGGAACCAATGTTTACAAACAAAATCATGATGTTGGCGACAAACAAATGGAGCCGAAGGCGCCTCTATGGTACATATAATAACTCTATGCTATAGACCATAATATTTCCTTTAATATCTGACACAAAAGTGTCAAAGATGATTCAATATAAAATCCAGCGTATATTCCACATTATTGTGGCTAGAATGCATCCGATGTCAGGTCAGCTGAAGGGAAAGAAAGTCTTGGAAAATATGACTGCGATTTCCAGACAAATCGGTTGATACAAGGATCCTATGTAAAGCTGTGAGGTGATGCGGCACGTGCACAGCAGCACGCTGCCCTGAAAATTGGAAGTTTGGAGTTTTCAGATCCACACCGAACACCACTTGCCGGTGGCTGAAAGGAACAAAAGCGTGGGAGAGAGGATGGCGAGGCGGGAGAAGTGCGAGCTCTCTCCTCGCATATTCGGGTCACAGAGATCGATCAGCTAAGCCTCTCTCTGCTCTCTCCGAGGCACGGAGTATGGAGAACGGCCGTGGACTTGCTTTGGCAGCGTTGCCAGTTGTGTGAACTATTGCGTTTATTGTTATTTCCGTAGAACTTCAGATATGAGATACTGAAAAACGTTCATTTGTTTTTTTAAAATCGAATATTACAGTACGAACTTTAATACTTGATTAAAATCCCATAGCAATATCGACCCATTAGAGTAATATACAGTGCGGCGATAAAGCCTTGTCTCTCCCTCCTTTGAAATGGTGAGTTTATCAAACCCTTAACCCTAACTTAGTTCTAACTTAGCCTTAATCTTTACCCTAAGAAGTTAAATGTACATATTTTCACGCGTACGTTTATAAAAGTCGTAACTTAGTCTTAGTCCTCAGGAGGTCTTAAGACCTAACCTTGAAAGTTCATATCTTTTAACTTCTTAGGACTAAGACTAAGACCAAATAAATACGCATGCGCGAAAGTGTTCCATTTCCTTTTACATGCCTTCTATGGCATCAGCGATTGGCCGGGGTTTGTAGAGACAAATTAAAGGTTAAGTTACGGTTAAATATTTATAAACAGTGTCAAAATGTTAGGATTAAGATTAAGACTAAGGTTAAGGCTAAGGTAGGACTAAGTTAGGATTGAGATTTTTTTTAAACTCACCAATTTAATATATTATGACTGTATTCAGGCCCAGCTTTGAGTAGCCAATGACTACAAGATGTTTACACACGTGCAACGTCTTGCCTACTCATGTTCTATTAACAACTATCATGACAGATTGTGAACAGCTAAGATTGCGAGTTATTGGCTTCATTTGTGATATATTGATAAGAACTAACCAGTTCGAAACCAGTACATAAATAGTGGCACCGTTGACGACTAACTGCGGCTGTTTACATTAGGCATTTCAGGTGTAAGTCAAAGACGCGACGTTATTTAAACACCCAGTACTTAAATAATACTGTTCATGACAATGGTACAATCAAACTTAATTAGGAAATTGGTGTTAGTACATCACGACAATCTAGATCCAGAAATAAAAATAGGTCTAAGGAAATTAAGTGGTCTAAATCATTTCTCAAACAAGTACAGTCGCACTTTAAATCGTCTTTAGAATCAAAAACGGCAAAAATATAGGGGGTATGGTAAAATTTCATAGTTGATGACAAATTTCGTAAACTTTCATTTTCCCCTGTATATTATGTCCCCTAAATCTCAATTCTAAGTCTTGAGTACTACGACTTGTCCCATAATTTCTAGTCGCGTCAAATTAGCATGAAAAAACTGAAAATGGACAACTTTTTGCGGAGAAGTCCGATTGAGATGCGGTTTTCTGCAAAATGTTCAGGGAATTGTTTATAACAAAAGGTACATCTAACCTCTGTACGCTCGCTAATTTTTAATTGTTTATTTATAAATGACCCATTTTTGTTGAACATAATGGCAAATGTCACACACGATTCAACAAAAATGTCTGGAAAATGTTCTCTCCGGGGTTTTCGAGGTCCCTCTTTATCACTTTGGTGTTAGCTTTATTATTTATTGCGAAATTGTTGCAACCTCGCTAATTAAAAAATTAATAACTCTACTGCCGCAATCGTTGGAAACCCAGTTTTTTGCAATAACTCTGGGATCATGGGGAGAACCATCGGCACAAGTTTGTTGCACGTAATTGTTTATTTTCCAATTGTTGCGACCTGGCTAATTAACAAATTAATAGGTTAACGCCCGAAATTACTAGAAAAACAGATTTTTTTTGCAATAACTCTAGAATGATGAAGAGAAGCATTGCCACAAAGTAATTGCAAATATAATTGTTTATTATTCGATTGTTGCAACCTCGCTAATTAACAAATTAATAACTCTTCTCCTGGAATCGTTAGAAAATCGGATTTTTTTTGCAATAATTCTGGGATCAATTGAACAATAAACAATTATATTTGCAAAAATCTTGTGCCGATGGTTCGCCTTAAAAAGACAGAAATCCCGGAAAAGATTTCGGGTCCCTAGTGATTCCGGGAATAGAGTTATTAATTTGTTAATTAGCCAGGTCGCAAAAATAGAAAAATTAACAATTTCGTGCAACAACTTTGTGCCGATGGTTCTCCCCATGATCCCAGAATTATTGCAAAAGAAATCCGATTCCGGGAGCAGAGTTATTAATTTGTTAATTAGCGAGGTTGCAACAATCGGACAATAAACAATTATATTTGCAAAAATCTTCTGCCGATGGTTTGCCTTAATAAGCCAGAAATCCTGGAAAAAATTCCGGTTCTCTAGTGATTTCAGGGGTGGAGTTAATTTGTTAATTAGCCCAGTTACAACAATTTACCAATAAATAATAAAGCTAACACCAAAGTGATAAAGAGGGACCTCGAAAATCCCCGAGAGAACATTTTCCAGACATTTTCGTTGAATCGTGTGTGACATTTGCCATATGTTCAATAAAAATGGGTCATTTGTTAAATAAACAATTAAAAATTTGCGAGCGTACAGAGGTTAGATGTACCTTTTGTTATAAACAATTCCCTGAACATTTTGCAGAAAACCGCATCTCAATCGGACCTCTCCGCAAAAAGTTGCAAGTGAAATGCTAATTTGACGCGACTATTCTTAGCAGTGTAAGTTCTGATATTAAAGTCTGAATTCAGAGGTTAAAGTCTAAATTTAAAAAAAATGTAGACATGGTCCTTCCAGAGCTCCGTAATAACCTAACTTCAGGGTAATAATTGTAAAAAATTGGCTCGCGGAAATTCCACAGCCGCATTTTCAGACGTGTTAACCTGAAAAACGGGATACACTGTAGGTATATGAACTTCCACAATATTTTCATGAATATCTATTGTAAATATATATAATTTACTCCCGCTTTGACAGCGTATCAACATCTGACAAAATTGACGCGCACCGGCGGAAGAAGCCAATATTGAATATTTCCATCTGAATATTTTTCGAGACATAGCGTGCAAATCGAACACCGCACCGCCAACCAAAGTAAATGCAGGGGCATGTAGGTTTTTGAGGAACAATTCCGCGGAGAGAATCTGTTCGTATCGGCTGGGGCAGGGAAATGCTGCCGAGATGATGCATCTGCGATCCGAGCTTGTTTGCTATGCCAATATTGACCCCGTTCGCGCAAAGGTAATGCGTCGCCGGCCCCGAAGTGTCGACATCGGCCCTTTTTATGTGTCCCCCGCCGTTATGGGAACGACGCTAAACACGTCTTTCGGATACTGCTGAGAATATTTTATCCGCCACGTAACTCAACATTTCGATACCTCCATAACGGAATAGTTACTTACGCAATAAAACGACGAAATTAATGCACACTAAAAAATGCCTCAAATGTCGGGAAATCTGCTGTAATTTTACAAATAATAAGGAAATTTACAATATTATTATCTAACTATAGTCTGTTTAGAAATGAAAGCGGGTAATAAATGCTTATTATGTATGCAAATCCTAAATAAGTGTAGTACTGGTGCTTATATTCAATTTTTTTTTTGGGCTGACGGTAGCCGAACGGCCAAGGCGGCAACGAATAGTTGCTGTCAAGGAAGCACGAGCGGCCGGGAGTTGGTTCGAATCCAACACGGACCAGAATGTTTCTGTCATACCCATGGATGTTTGTGATTGTAAAGGTGGAGGGTAGTGTAGGTTAGTAGATAAAAAGGGCCAAATATGGCCTAATTACCAGCAAGCTCAGTACCTTTTTTATATTCAGTATTTTTATATTATGTATTATCGGTATAGATGAGGTGTAGAGAAATTTCGGGTAATATGGAATACC
Organism: Monochamus saltuarius; assembly: GCA_025584915.1. Lineage (NCBI taxonomy): Eukaryota > Metazoa > Arthropoda > Insecta > Coleoptera > Cerambycidae > Monochamus > Monochamus saltuarius. Next base: position 7,624,464 of record CM046723.1, on the reverse strand, counting down.
GTTTATATTTAAATCGATTTTTTTTAGTAAATGCATTATTTACAATGTACCTACTATTAATACAATTATATCAGGAAAGGTAGAACTAAATATTTATTAAAGTATTTCTGTTTTAAACGACAATATGATTTGACATTAATGAAAAAATGAATAAGTTTCAACATTTTGAATTATAGAAAACTTCGGGTAATATGAAACACATGGTGGGGTAATAAGGAATATTAAGATTTTATTTTAAATTTATACATTTAAGAGCAAATGTCATAAATGAATATGTCCTTTTCAACACCTGCACACTTTTCGTGTGCCCAGCCATGACTGCTCACACATAGGATCCACTTTTCTCCACGAAAGTCATCTGCAAACTTACCTCCACATTCTGTATCTGTGTTTGATACCGAATTGTTGCTCTCTGGATGAGAATAAAAGTCTTCACCCGATGATCCCTCTATCCAACATCAATGCTAGAATCTGAAGATGAATGTTCGAAATTCTTTTGAGATTTTGTTTTAAGGGAACATTTCTTCTTGCGAGAAAAAACATTCTTCATCACACTAGTCTTGGGTACAGGCTTGCTGTTTTTTCTAATGAGAGACAAGTTCCTCTTGGTGAGGCGTTGATGTTATAATTTGTGCTTTTCCACCGGTAGTTGACCGGTTTCTTTTTTGGATGGCAGTGGAAATAGATCACTTGGACGACATTTGTTCAGGCCACTAGTTGAAGGTTGCGGATCTGAATTAATGAGAGCTTCCGTCTGCTGAGATGGCAAAAGTTACTTGATATGTTTCCTAAGCTGCTAGTTGAAGGCTGCTGATCTCTAAAATTATTTTTATTTTGATATTCTTGAGAACCGGCAGCTAAACTTTGTTAAAGGCTCTTCAGTTAGAGTACTATGGAATACGTGAAGGTAAAATGGAATATGATCCATATTACACCCACCCTTGCATTCCATATTACCCGACCACGCCATCTGTAATATTTTTGTTGACAAATTCAAAAATCAAAAGATTTTATGAAACTTAATAATACCTGATAATTTCTTATAATTTTGTGCATCACTTATCTAATTTTTGTTGAACTGCTATTCTGAAACACACTTTATACGGTAAATTGTAAGCACTTCCCAAAATATTTCCTGGTGAGCGACAAACAATGTTTCCTCAATTTTAAGATTATGATAATTAAATCTAGAATTTTATTCTGTACGTGCATAAATGCTAACTATGTGCTGAAACTTCTGCTAATCAAAGCGGGATGGATCTACTAGATGTGCTAGAAAATATCATATTCCATATTACCCTCATATTCCATATTACCCGAAACTCCTCTACTTTAAAATTTGTCAATGCCACTTCAATTTCTCGGTCCATTTCTCTTATAAGTAAACAATATAAAAACAGCATTTCAAAACTAGAGGCTACTTTAAGCATCATAACCGGGTTAAGAGGGTTTTTAGTAATTCAAATAAAATTATTCAATATTATTATCAAAATATTTATTTAAATTTAATGAATAGACTTTTATTCCACACAAAAACATATGTATTTTGAAAATTTAAATTATGGTAAGTAAATGAAGTGTTGTATAAATGTACAATAAAGAAAATAAAAAAGTAGGTATATTAAAATTCATCCTCTGAAGATTCTGATGAATTATCTTCGTCTCCTAGATTGATAACGATAAGTTCCACAGTAACGTCAATTAAATTATTGAGTTCCCACATTTTCTCCTCTTCTTTTTGTACATGATGTATACATCTTTGCCAGTTATCTGCAGTTACTCGTTCCAAGGAATTTTTTAACAAAATGTTCACGTCACTTAATCTCCTTTTATCTGTACCCAGACTAATTCGATTGGGTTAAGTTCACAGTGATAAGGTGGTAACCGTAGTACCGTTATTTGGCGATTTGTTGCCATTTTATCGATAACATATTTTTTCTGATCTTTATTAAGATTGACAAGTGTCAAAAGTTCCTTTTTCACCATATTTGTTTCAAAAGAAATGTTTTTTCCGGATAACCATTGAATTATATCGGCTTTCCTTCAAGCAATCGTAAGCGTCCGCTCGGTCTGCCGTGAATGGTAACTGGCATTATCCATGACAATTACAGACCCCGGAGGAATAAGATCCAACATCTGTATAAAACACTCTTCGAAAACATTTGCGTTCATGTCTTCGTGATAGTCACCTGTATTTTTAGGTTCAAATAAAAGTATACCGCCATCTACAAAACCACTGACACTACCTATATGTGTCACTATTAATCTTCGCCCTTTACCTGAAGGTGCCTTGAACCCTGTTGAAAGTCCATCCAAAAATGCTTGTCGAAAACGTTTTACATTTTTATCTTGCCATACTTTTGTTACAGTCCCTCGTTGACCCAAGTTCCGTCTAGATAATAAATATTCCTCCCTTCGTCACGGAATTTTCTAATTGATCTTAAGTAGGATCTTCGCCAACAAATAATTTCATCTTTATCGATAAGAATTGACTTCCTGTTCTGCTTTTCCCAGTAAAAATTCAACTCTCGTAAGACGGCCCATAATTTGCTTCTACTGATTTTTGGCAAATCGTTGTCCTCTGAAAGTTCACTTAAAATTTTGTTTAGCGTTGGTATTTCTTTTTTAAAATAAAATGAGTGTACGGCGCACATATTTTTACGCGTTTAGCAGGTACGTAATCTGATAAGCTCGACATTTTACCCAAACAATATTATATCCACTGGCACAATAGTCACTAAACACAAGTCGAATTTTACTCTACTGCACTACCACGACTTCGTATATTCAGCTCTAAGACTGGATTGATCTGTCACAATACACTGGCTCCTGCCCTATGATGTATCCAGTAAAATATACTAATGTACACCCATTACCTGTTAGCATTAGTGTTACCCGATAATTACCGGAAACGAAATATTACCACGCCCATGGCCTGTTCTTATCTCGGGGTTTTATTACTTTCTTTCATTTCCAAACCGACTATAGTGTAATAGTCCTGTTATTCGCAGAATGTATTGTAATAGTTCTATTTCAGTTTGTAGTTTTTACAGCAAATCATGTAAAGTTCTGCAAATTTAATACAATAGTATTATGTATTTTTACAGAGATAGTTATGGTAAACACATTCTAACGCATGCGCCTACAGCGTACTGATTCAGTAATGGTCGGCTTGTCTATACAAACATGTACGTTATAGATATTGTAATGCAGTTAATATTTCCACATAACTCTACATATTAAATATATAGTGTATATATGTATATATTACTACCTACTTGAAGATATTGTTTATATACCTATACATTTTTGTCTTTCACTAACGTTTGCCATATATTGCATTCTTTAATAATTTCTGTATTAATAGTGCAATAAAACTTCTAACTTGTGCAGTAAGAAGATGAACTCGATACAAAAATCAATCTTAAAATTAAGTTATTTTTCTCCTTCTTCACGCCATAGCCATCAGAAGACATCAGCGTCAGTTTTCAGTTAATGTATGGGCTGGTATTGTCGGAAATAATCTGATCGGACCGAATCTGTTACCATCTCGCTTAGATGTCACCATTTACATAATTAAATTTTGTGTAAAATGTGTTACCTGATTTGTTCGAAGATATTCCTTTAGCCAGAATTCGGAGAATGAATGAAATTTTGTCTGAGGAGTACATGAAGTCAATGATCTATGAAATGACAGTGGAGTCCCAAGAGAAACGTATTGATCGAATTCTTGCTACATGCCATTCAACAGGATCCACAACAGTTGTAAGCTAACACAAATAATTGAAGAAATAGTTTGTTCGTTCAACAGATGTAGATTTCCATGGCTATAGAAAAATAGAGTAAAGTACATGATTTAATGCCCCGACTAGTATTTAATATATAAAAGCACCCAAGGTATTAAATCTACTTTACTGCCAAGTTGAACACATAATTTTGTCATAATGACAAACAAAGCTATTTAATTCATATTATTAAAATTGTATGATATTTATTACATGAATAATAATAATTTCATCGGGTGATTTGTGATTGCTACGACACGAGCGTTATTAAGTTAACTTAGATACACAGTAATCGCCAAATTGTTTATATTTAAATCAATAAAAATAACTATTTATTATTTGAGATGGAAGAATTCACATTAACTCCGCAATAAATTATTGAATAAGCAAAGCAAATAGAGTGTAATTTATTACCAGAAAAATCAAAGAAGATATTCATTCTATAAAAAAAATTATTGATTACGATCTGGTTCAGAAAATGTATTATTGATATATTTTTCTGAATTAAGCAAAGTATAAAACCTTCATTATGGTCAATATAAGCGATGCTCAGAACTACTTTGAATGTCTACAATATGGATATTGGAAAGTATCTAAAATTAAAAGCTTTCTTTAAATTCCAATCGGATGGATATCGCGCGTTTTATAAAATGAACAAATTAAAAATTTCTGCTCGTGGCCTCTGATGATACGTATTTAGGTATAATGGTTATTATAAGCAAAGTAAACAAAGAACACCTAAGTCTGTGCCTACCACGTACTTAAGGGGCAATGACTTTGTCATATCTGAGACGTGTCGATCACATGTATTACTTCAAATGAAAATTGGAGGTGTTGAAAATAGATTGCTCATCACTCTGCCAACAAAAACAACGAAAAAGGATTCTTTATTGTAAGCGAATATTTAGATACATATCAGAAATATAGTACCGGTTTCTAAAATTTATTAACAAACAAAATATTTTAAACACCGCGGCAACATGGCTTTCGTCCAGGAAAATCAACGCATACAGCGTTACTTGCTTTATGATGATCTAATAAACTTTATTGCGATACGGTATTTGCTTGTGGGCAACTCCACCATGGCAAAAAGGTCTTTATAGCTCAAAAACGCGTGTTACGTTGTATTGGAAATATTCCTAAGACTCATACATGTAAAAACTTATTTTATGATTATAAAATTTTAACCCTTGTCTCACTTTATATTTTAGAAATTTCTGTGTATGTATATACTAACAAAAACGACTTTCGGCTTAATAAAGACCTCCATGATGTCAACACACGGCAAATAGATCTCTTATATGTGCCATTTGCAAGGTATAAAATCGCCAAAAATTCTCCGACTCATAGTGGTACTAGAATTTTTAACCATTTGCCGGATTATATAAAATCGAGCAAAAATTTACATTTTTTTAAACGCAATCTAAAATCATTTTTGTTAGAACGATGTTTTTATACTTTAGATGATTTTTTGTCATTCTAAATTTAGTTTAATGTGTACATGTTTTAAAATCCTGTTGGATTTCATTCTCATTTGACTATTCCTATACAATGCTGTATTGTCTTTTGGAAAATAAATATATTATTATATTATTATTAAGATCTTCCAGTAATATATTGGTAAAGCATATAACCAGTTAATTGGAATTCATACATCTGGAAAAATGCCAAAACAAGTTGCAGCGTTTCTCAAATTGAAGGATTCTCACGAATATATAATACCGGACATTGTTTCCGTACAATTTCAGCTACACTATTAATAAATTTAGTAGCTGAAATCATAACTTTAAAATGTATGGTGGTTGAAAATCTTCAACGGTAGCTGAAGGTTACATTGAGGAGTCTATAACTCGTAGATCAGTTATTAGCAAAGAAATTTTCCGTACTGCAAGTAGGTATATCAAGTGCTGGAAGCGATTTTCAACCAGTTTGAAGGATTCAATAGTTCAAACCAAACAGGGCAAAAGATATTCTTTATAAGATGTTCTGATTTCACTATAAATGTTTACAATGAATAAAATTATTTTTGTTGAAGAACAAATTTCAATTTAGCTGCAATATAAATTATTCTAATGCTTAGGCTAGGCAGTAATTGTGATACCGTGTTTCACTTTTTATGGAGCCAACTTATTTGTTCTTCAATTGCTCTGAACTTTTGGCAATTTATACATACTAACAATATATCTATTTTGACATTGAAAGGTGTCAATAAAAGATATGAAATTAAGCATTTTTAATTAGGGATTAGCCTTTAATATAAGGATTTGCAAAATTTAGTACAAATTTATCATATTTCGTGAGTTATGATGTCGTTTCATAAATACGTAATATCTCGAAAACCGTAAAAGAAAAGTGTCCTGCTTATTTCTGAAGAGCTCGTTGACGGTCTTTCCAGTAGCGTAAAAATATACAGGGTGTTACAGTTAAAAAACAAAAGTTACGTCTACATCTCGGAAAAGTGATATTCAATTGTTTTTATATGTGCTTTAAAAAATATTTAAAAGCTCCTCAAACTTTCATTCTTACACCTTTTTTCTTAAGTCGAATAATACTGAAAAAAAGGGAGGGAGCAACGTATGTTTATTTATTGTGTAGTAACCATAGAAATCATAAAATACAGTGTGAGTCAGAAATAATGGGTCAATACTAAGCTGGAGATACTAGACATCTAAATACGAGTATTATGTTTGAGCTCATCATGCCTCATACGAATGTCCTGGTTTAAGAAATACAGGATGTTCAAAGTTTAAATTTTATTCTGAAATTTCTCAATAATTGAGAGAAAGTTTCGATAGCATGACTCTGAAAATTGGTAGTGTTGAGTTTTGAGGTAAATCAAAATATATTTTTTATCTGTTGAGCTATGCTTAAAAAAAAATAAAATAACGTTCAGTTCTACATAAAAAATGTACTCTTGTTTAGGTCGCCTAACTTTATTGGATTCTGAGTTATTTGCATTTAAAAATTTCAATGTATTTTGTGATTTTTTTTTAGGCGCTGATATTGCTATTTCCTTTCTTAGTAGCCTTGTGTCAAATTTTCATATCAATAAACATTAGCGTATTTTGCGTGATTGTGATTTATTATTCGTGCAATTATTTAAAAAAATCAGAATAAAATAACATTGAACACCCAGTATTTCTTAAACCAGCGATATTCGTATAAGGCAAGATAAACTCAAACATAATATTTTGTTGTATAGTATCTCCAGCTTAGTGTGATTATTTTATTCTCCAATGCAACACTGACAAAAGTTATAAGTTACGATGTCTGTCACTGTTGGCTTAGATTCATAACGTAACACCCCACGGCACATCAGTTGTGAACGAGATATCAGTACTTTCTCTAAATTTTCCTTCACATTGTCTTTTAACTCTTTGGGATATCCCAGGTATTTGGCGTATTGTTTCTCAGCCATTGTTGACCCATTCTTTCTGACTCACCTTGCTTATAGAACGCCAGAAGCATTTACATTAGGCACTCAAAAATAGTCAGACTATGGGGGGGCTTAGAAAGCTGCCATCTAGGGAAAACTTAAGGTAAGCTATTGGTTATACCACATTTCAATCCCAGCGTACCATTGAAACCAAAACGGAATGTTTGTAATTATCTTATTTTGAATTTCCCGCCCATTCGTGCCAAGCTACCCCGTTAGTGCAATCAACTCATGATAGCTAAGTTACTGCAATATTTACCAGACTCGCGTTTTCTCCATAGGTTGTCTATTTTCGGTACATCTTTTGGCCTTCTACATATACATATATTTTATGATTTCTATGGTATTCAATGAGTGTTTTAATAAAATTGTGTCCAAAGAAAATTATTACATACAACTATCTACATGTTCAGTCTATGGTAACAAAAAAGAATGTCACATGTAGAAGAGAAATCCAAGAGTGACTTCCTGATAACGTCTCTCCTACACGTACCAGCCTGATTCCTAAAACCTTCTCTCAATTAAAACCCGCCTTTTATCGTGATTGAATTTAGAGACTGCCCCTTTATGTTGCTCTCGTGTCTAACAAAAGCGACGATATCTAGAAAACCACTATGACGCTGTGGGAAGTGCAATTACAGAGGGGATGTTGCGTTTTGTCAAGAGCCGGCGACTCCAGGAAGACGACGAGGCTTTTGTTCGTCGGCACTGAGCGTGCAGACATGCATGGGCGTTCGGAATGGGCAGGAACTTGATTCAGTTTACCGGAAACCACTTGCAAAGTGTTTATTGCGGGTTATATCAGATATTTTAATCCACGGACTTGATGTAAAAAAATTGGGTAGATGAGATCATAATATCATTACTTTACAAAACTTTCCTTTATATAGTGAAGTATAGTGTCTGCAAAATCCGCGTAGAAAATTTAGATGGGGACATACTGATGAATCTTATTTCTTTTACGATTAAGCCAAGTATATTTTGAAAACAATTTAGCATAAATTAACCGCTTGTATTGCTTGCTTGTAACCGTTCAGCTGACTATGTAGTTGCTTATTTCGCTACCGACCGTATTAGTTTTGTAAATTAGGTGCATTGTAATATATGTGTATTACTTTATTCTGATTTTTATTTCTGAAAAAGTCTAACTCTTCCCTCACGACCCTCTGGACATATCGTGTCTTCACTGTAGCCGCCCGAGTAGTGGTGTTTCTGCACTGTAAACAGAAACTGGCGCCCGAGGTTACCGCCACCGCAGCTCAGGCGTCACAGTGACACCGCGTCGTATCGGAATCACGACGTAGGAACGTCATATTGCTTTGACAGTAATTTCAAAACTCAGACATTTAACTAATTTATTCTAACCTTGATAGAACAATTTCTGGACTTGTCGCCACGTTGTCAGTTTAGCTTATAAAAAGCGAGGTTTATAAAGCGAAACAATTTTTTTTTGTCGTGTCTTGCAAAAGAAGGCAAGAGTTTCTTTAAAGTCTTGTTCTTGCTCGATCTTTCAAGATAATGTCTTGTATGCGTATTGTCTTTCAAGAGCCTCGCAAATTTTTTTGTCTTGCAATTTTGCTGTTTACAGGATTACAGGCCTTCTAGGCCCAGAGCTGCGTTATTTTCCTCCACTCCTTTCCTTTCATCTTCCATACGTTCTAGATGCCCTAGCCACTGCACTCTTATGGCTTTTACAACTTCGTCTATTTCTGGTGTCTGGTACATTGTATATATTTCGTCATTATTTCTTCTTACACAATCTTCTTTCCCCCTAGAATTTTTCTTTAAATCTTCCTTTCCCACTTTCATAGGGTTTATCTTGACTTCTTATTGAGGATCCATGTTTCACTGCCATGCAGCGCTGTCGGCCTCAAAATTATTTTATACTTTCTAAATTTTATTCCTCTGAACATTTTTTTTTATTTTATTAAGTGGTTCACTGCTGCCGAAATTCTGTTTGCTTTTATTATTATCCTATTAATTTCTTACTGCAATATCGTTAGTTAGCGATACATTGTTGAGAAAAGTGAAATATGCTTTGTTTAGCGCAATATATCATGTAGCAAAATAAAGGAACTTATATTCTGGAGTTTATTTTATGCATGGATTACTGTTACTATTATTTGGTTATTTGTATTCGACGACTGTGGAAAACTGTACCTGCCAATGAATTATGTTCGTTTATTTTCTACTTGTCACTTCATCTTCTATTATAAATAATTTCCAGGGCAACTAAAAGCGCTACAAATTTATGCATCCTAGTACAATAACCAACGCGTAGTGATAGTGGACCAAAATACCTCTTTTTGTGGAAGTGAAACTTTATGCCCTGAAAAACTGCTTCCTCATACTTCATTTAACAATTACCAGATTATAACTCCCAGCAATAAAACGGAGCGAGTGTTACAATAACGCCAACGTAAGACTAGTTTTACTACCGTAGCTCGGTATCTGGCCAGCGGTGTCGGCCGTAAATTAGCTTTATAGATGAGGAAATGTATCTTTTATGCCCGGTCCCTGGATTGATATACTCTGAGCTGATTAAGAGCCTCCTTTTAATCACCAACGGATAAGTCTCCGTCCATCCCTTATTTATACAGCGATGCGCTTAGCCTACTTTGTATATGAAGGGTATTAATTAATTTTTGTTTAGCTTATATTTATAGATTTTTCGTAATTACTCGAATTGACTGACATACATTTTATGTATGGAAAAGTAAACAGAAATTTGAACGAAGCAAGGCGTCTCTATGAAGATGCATTCTTCAAAGAAATAATTCAACATATTTACTTGTTTTGTAAAAAAAATTATTAAAAACTAACTTAAACACTTCACAAACAAGTCACTCGTCACTTTGTGTTATGTTTTTCTGTTTAGGTTTGACATGGAATTTACGAAAAACTGACACATGCCACCTAGATTATTATTTTATAATTAGCATTCCAAAGTTGGTTTATTGCAGTGATTAATAAATTAATTCTTATCTCGAAAACAGTGCGTCAGGGGGAAAAAGTCCAAGAGATACTTTTTAAGCAAAATTAACTTGGCTTTAACAGATCGATTTCAATGTTTCCAAAAATCAGTGGCGTAGATTTTTTTTGCTAAGAGTAAGTTATTTAACGGCAAGAACGCCACTGATGAGAGAGAAATTTATATACGTAGAAGTAACCCTTCACTGTTGTGTACTAAATCTCATCTCAATATCTTGATCGATTTTTGAGAAATGTATCGCAAAAACGAAGCGTTTCCGGACCCTTGTTTATACATAGGTATAAACTTTTTCTCTTACGATTAAACATAAAACCTGCGCCTAGATCTTCTTGACATCGTTCTGTAACACCCTGTATAAGTATGAATTATTAGATATGTAGTTACTTAATGAAAAAAAATAAATTTTGTAGAATTTACAAAATTGTTCCACAGAAATAGTAGAAAGGGTTTCGAAGTGCAAGTTCTCATCATAATATCTAATCGTTTTCGATTAACGATGATAATACAGATTGTAGCGTCTTTCCTAAAAGACAGTCTATGACTATACAGGGTGAATCCCAACGTATCCCGAATTTATTTTTCACTGTACAGGTTACCTTTACAAATACTATTTTTTTTTAAATCAAAAAGGACAGTTTGAAAATGATTTAAAACTACACTTCTGTACGGTACTGGAAACTGGTTATCTCTAAACCTGACCTTGCGCAAGGCAAAGCATGCAGTCGGCGATCGGGGCAGTGGCAAAGTGTAATAAAATATTAACGGACAAATTGGACAATTGAGAGAATTCCCCAAGGAAAGAAACAAATAAAATTTTATAATACCTATTTTATATCAGCAAATTCAATTGCTTATGGGAGGGAATTCACTAATGTTCACTTCGGTGCGTTTCACTTCATTTATTAAATATCCCCACAAAAAGCAGTTCAAAGTATATTTAAGTCAGGAGATCGTGGCGGTCATAGTATCAGTCCTCCTCGTCCAATCGTGAATGCTCCAATCAAGTGATCATCGGCAACCCCTGCCCAAACATTTAAGAAAAAGCGTTGTTGAAAATTATCCCGTTGAATCGCATGCAGATTTTTAAAATCCCAAACATGAATACGAGTATTATGAATATTATACATCTCAATCCTTGTAAAAATAGCTTCATCTATAACTAACATGTTGGCTATAAGTTTGGAATTTTGAGCATTTTGTTGCAGTAACGATTCACAAAATCTAATTCGTAAGAGATAATCCCTTGGTATTAATGCTTGGACACGCTGTATACATTGTACGGATATAATTGAACCTCTTGTATGATACGCCACTCTGTTGATTGGGACATTTCTTGTACTTGTTAAGCGATACTTACTGAGGGATTTTCTTCAACAATCTCTAAAATGTGTTCATCAGCGCTGCTGCAATACGCCGTGGACGCTCTGGACCTACATCTCGTTCCCCATTCGGTTGCAAATTTCCCGTATTACGTCCGCGTTACATTACCGCGGAAGTAGCTGCATTTGGCACATATATACCGGGAAATCGTTCTGCGTGCAAATCAGAAATTACTAAAGCATTTTTTTACTTCACCATAAATTAAAACTCCGGGTCGCTACACACGTAAGCCATTTTTTATACTTGAAAAACTAATGTGCACACTATAGTAAAAACGTTAATACCACAATCGGATTTCAGTATTCGGAATCTCCTGCATTCCGATGACGCTAGAGACTACAGTAGCCTAGCGATGAAAGGTTTCAAATATTACTACAATAATTTTTTCCGTGTTTGCAAAATATCGTTTCTCGCCGAACGCGATAAAGGTCGACAGCTTTCAATGGTGTCTACTGCATGTAGAACGCTTCGTGCCTGTGACATTTTCAGTCCGGCATGGAGTAGCGAATGGCCGATAGATGTAGTTAGTTCTACACCGCGTACTCATGGTCCCTTCTGTCGGGTTAGACAGACTAAAACAGCTAGGATTATTCGTCAGATACCTCACCTATGGCATACTGATGAGAGCTAATAATCTCGAAACCGGTATATGTCTAGTGGGCTTCTGACGAATGACTCTAGCTGCTATAGGTTTTCCAGGCGTAATTCAATGCTGGTCGGGGCTTTAGCCCGCAGAGTAGTTGTTTCGTGGAATTCCGTGTTTGCAATAATTTTTTTCTCGGAACCTAAGAATGTTACAAATATGTAACACATTACAATTGTTGATAATTTTCAAAATTAATTTGATTTTGTATAGTTAGGTATTCAATACAACATTTAACTGCTATCATTATAATCATATTGTGTGTTGACATTTTTAATAGTACAAAAAGCATTCAAAGAAGATTATTAGAAACAGTTTTATAATTGTTTTAATTGTTGTGATTATTTTTTTTTAATTTTGTTCTTGTACTTTATTATTCATTTGTTTTATATAACGTGCAATAGTTCTTAATGGTTTCTTGGATTAATCTACAGATCTTAAGAGTCTCTTGGATTAATAAAAATTATTTATAATAAATGCGTGGGGTCTAAGCTTTGAAAATAAAATGCATAATTTACTGGGATAAATTTGCAAATGTTTCAAGTCACGTGAACCAAGCATGCATCAAAACTATTTTCAATTCACATTTTATCTTGGGTCTTTACCTTATCCAACTTCATTCAGCCCTTATATCAAATCTATGACTTCTATATGTGTATGTACAATTGTTGCAGTTTATAAAAAACAAGTACATTTTTAAAATAATTCCTTTACTGACTGTTATTAAAAATGTTATTTAGTACCATAATTTTGTATCTGAATTGTATAAGGTAAAAACAGTATTACTATTATTTATAAGTATAATTAGGACCAGATTTGTCTTACTTCCAAATGCCAGAAAAACATGTAGACAGGTCATGCAGGTGAGTTGTATAATGAAATATTCACAACTCAGCAAAGAAGAGGAGCTCCCTAGAGCATTATTTACCTAGAGCTTGCAAAGGGTGGATCTGGTCTAGTTTTAAATAATTCCATATAGCATTTGGATCTTTCAACGAGGGTGTGTACCAAGATTGTTTTATTTTCTTTAATTATTTAAAACACTATACACAGAACAGAAACACAAATCATCCCCATAGTTATATTTAGTTAAATTATTTGATTTCAGTTTCCTAAAGTTAATTTGCAAGAGTAATGGGGAAATTTATTATAAAAGGTCAAACTATTTATAACTGCAAAGGTTTATAGATGGATTATTAATTCCTGAGAAATTTCATGACTGTCGAAGTCGCACGTAATCTATTTCTAGAACCATTCAATGGTGTTCGTAAATTAAACGCAAAATTGAACATCTGTACCCTGATTTAACGGGTATAACTATATTATGCGATGTGTTTAATGTTATACTTTATAGAGTAGTCCTAAATATATCACCACGATATTTTCAGAACGGAAAATAAGGGTACCTTGTTATACAGGGTGTCCGGAATATAAATACCGATACTAATGAAGCTTCTATATCTGACCAAATGCAACACAAAATTCTTATGACAACATGTCTAAAACGAATAGTTTTTCTACAAGTACATCTCAAAAATGAAAATACAACTGCAATAAAATGTAAAACTGTGTTACGAAATTACAAACTAAGGTTAAATAAAAGTTTCTGTAACGTAACTTGTGTTTTTGTATCAGTATTAATGAAGTGTATTCTCCTCCACTCCATTCTGTTCTTCGCCTTTCTTTTCCAATCCGTCGCATTTTTCTCCCTTAGATCTATTGCCACTGCCTCTCTCCATCGCTTTCTCGGTCTCACTCTTTTTTTCTTGTAGTTAGGTTTACTCCCTACTATTTTCTTAACTGCCCTTTCATCTTCCATCCGTTCTAGATGCCCTAGCCACTGCACTATTCTGGGTTTTACAACTGCGTCTATTATTGGTGCCTGGTGGTACATTGCATATAGTTCCTCATTATTTCTCCTTACATAGCCTTCCTCCGTCTTCTTACCCCCTAGAATTCTTCTTAAGATCTTCCTTTCCCACCTTACAAGGTTTTCTTGACTTCTTACTGAGAACCCAGGTTTCACTACCATACAGCGCTGTCGGTCTCAAAATTGTTTTATACATTTTAAGTTTTACTCTTCTGGACAAGTTTTTTTATTTCATGAAGTGGTTGACTGCTACCGAACTTCTGTTTGCTTTCATTATTCTTCTATTAAATTCTTGCTCCTCATCAAGATTTGTATCTTTTTTTTGTTCTCCTATTCTCAAAAACTTACTTTTCTCTTGATTTATCTGCAATCCCACTGTATGTGCTTTCTTCATAAGTTTTCTAGTTATTTTTTCTAGTTCTCTACTGCCTCTTGCATAACTTACTATTTGGTGACTTTTAAACAATATGTGTCCCCAGTTCAACCAACTATCTCTTATGATGTTTTCTAGTACTAAATTAAAAAGAAGCGTTGAGTGGATCTACTTGTCTCGGTCATGTGTCAATAGTTAAACCTTCCGAACATTCACCTCTTAACCGTACTTTGGTTTTCTATAACTTATCTGTTACGTACAATTATATTTAGGTTCTCTATTATAATGACATTTTTTACCATCCTTATCCCGGAATTTTACTAAGTGCCACAAAAATGTTCTTTGAATTACTGAATAAGGAGATTAAAAAAGCAAATTATATGATTCAAAATTATATTTTTTCTACTGATTTAGAGCGGCACGTACAGTATAAGAAGTACAATCGTACCAATTCCTTCCGTTCTTGAAATTTCAAATTATTATTCGTTTAATATTAATTCTTCATTAAGTGGTAGTAAACCCCAGAAGGTTATAAAAAAGTGGCAATTCCACCGTCCCACCCAAGCTAATTTAAATCCTAATAAATTTTTTATAGTCCCAGAATAATTATGAGACTCAACATTGAAACCGAGATAAAGGTCTGCGCTGTGTTGGTCTAGATACAGAATGTTCCCAGCCTTCACCTTTCTATTCAAATAAAATTTATAAGATCGTTTCCATCAATGGAACTTTATATAAAACGTTATATAAACATAAAATTCTTATAAAATAACACAAACAAAAGGCATAATAATTACTTTTTCTTAACTAACCAACTAACTTTTAGACTTGGCCAAGGCTTTCGATACTGTCGATCACATTAAATTAATAGAGCTGCTTGAAGATATAGGTTTTAAAGGGACTGCATTAAATTTATTAGAATTTTACCTGGATGGTGCTATAACACACACAGATATGAAATGCACTTAGTGATGAAGCGTTGGTTGAGTATGGAGTACCGCAGGGCACAGTACTTGGACCGATTTTGTTTAACATACATAAATGACCTCCTCAAACTTGAAAGTCAGGGGATTGTGTTCTCATTTGCCGATGATATGGTAATACAATATTATTCACACTTGTAACAGAGTAAAACAAATAGCTGAAACAGATTTAAAGAAAATTAAATGTTGGTTAAATGAAATGTCGTTGACTATAAATTTTCAAAAGACAAAAACCATTCCTTTTTCTTGCACCAAAAGTAAAATGGCACATTTTAGTAATCTTCAAATTAACTCATCCACGGACAATATTACAATTCAAGAAGCAAACCATACACGTATAAATTGATAGAAATTTGAAATGGAATGTTAATATATAATATATTTAAATTTAAAAAGTTAAAAAATATTTTGGATACTTACCAGATAAAAATTATCTATCTGTCTTTAGTAGACTCTCATATCAAGTATGGCATAACCGGATGGGGAGGTGCCTGTGATGTATATATAAAACGGATGGAAATTATAGAAAATATTTAAAAAAATATTATTAGAGACATCAGAAAATTATATATTTTTTGCAGATCGCACTAAAATTACCATTTAGAAAATGTAATAAAAAATTGCCGAATTATTCCACCTAATTGATTTTATTGCAGAATTTTGTTTAATAACATTTTTATTTCAATTTAAGCCTTTAATAAATTACTTTTTCTCTTAATAAAAAAACTGTATTTATTATCCAATTAAACTTTATAAAGAGTGTTAGGAATGACATCTAAAGGGTCTGATAGAATTGTGCGGTATATTTCGTGAGTAAACCATAAAATGAGAGCGTAGTCGAGGGGCATAATAAAGTAGATTATAATCACCTTTGGCAGAGAGCTCTTTTAATAATATCGTACATTACAGCCATCTACCGGTAATTTCTGAAGTAATGAGATGTTTAACAACTGCCGGAATGTTAGTAGTTTCTTATGTCTCTATTCTCGTCAAGTTAAAGATAAAAAAGAAATAAGATATAGCAAGTATAAACTCAAATTAGATAAAACTCGCGTAGTATACAAATAAACCTAATTGTTTTTTAAGTACATAACTTCGAATAAAAAATGTGTGCCAAAAATATTTCTAAATTGTTCAATTATGGTAGATTTAGGATTTAATGGACAGATATTCAAAATATAAAAGCAAAATAATTTTATTTATAATTTATCAAGAAAATGTAATTAAAACTGTTTGTAATTAAGAAATAGGAACAAATTTCACGGTCGCCTTTCATATGAATAATAATTTAGTATCCATACTTCATTCCATTTTTTGTAAGTTCATTATTTTTACTGTGACCGCAATTAAAATTGTTAAACTTCTAGTGTGTATGCTTTTTTTGTTCGATTGGTATTTGTTTCCACTTTTATGGCAATCTTTGACCCTATAATTTTTAGTTGTATGATTTTGAAGTTTAGCACTATAAAAAAATATACAATGTATATTTGTAGATTAAATTTGGTATATGTGTATTTTGATGAGTGCTGAATAGGTAACATTATCTTTTTGGTAAAAAATGACTGATACCACTTTGTAATACGGAATTATAAGATTTGTTTTTTAATACGTCCAACTCTGTAAACTCCCCACCCTACGCCGCTGGCTGACGGTGGCAATCGCCAGATCAAAAGCGACGGCGGCGGTGCTCGAAGCGCCGTCGCTCCCTGCTCGCCGCCCCCGCTTTCGTCGGTTTGGGCGAGGAGAAGTTCATTCACATAAAATAATAATAAAACTTAGTGGCCCTTGTTTGCCTCGCCATTGACTCCTTTACATTTGCCGTCGCAGGAGAGAGGGATCAGAGTTCGAGCGTATGTCGGATGAATTAGAGCCATCTTCCCGATCTAGTGATTACACAGACTTTATTATAGGTTGTCGCCGCATTTCATGCAAAATATTCAGTAGTAGGGTAGGAACACTTTAGAGTACGTATCCCATACGTATATGCATTTGTTTTATTCAGTAATTGGCATAAATTGTACAGGGAGTTGTGCCATGTTTAGGTTGTGATGACTGTTGCAATTGCTGGCTTGAATTAGAAGGCGGTGTGTGCTCTAAGTACCCGAAATAACAGTACAATGTTTATTTGTAGTTTAATAAATATTATAATATTTTCAACTTCGTTGGTAAGTTGTTACAATTTCTTAGTTGTTCAAAAGTAATGTGGTGTATAACTAAGAACCCTATATTATAATTATTATTATTACAAATGAAGCTACGGGAAGGAAATTTCTGTACAGCCCTGACAATAATACAATTAATTAAAGTGAAGGAAAAAGATAAAAAGATCAAAAATAAATAATAGAATGTTCGATCGTATCCGGTGCTCCGCCAAGCATCCAGGCGATTCTTGGTGCAGTAACTATGGAAGGAGGAAGAGAATTCCATACTGAGAACACGCGGTTTGGTAGAAACGATTGGCAAACTGATGTCTTGAAGCTCTCCTTTCTCAATTTCAGGTGATGTCCTCTCAAACGACTATCTGGACTCAGAGTATAAAGTGTGGAAGTAACAGAAGTATTGTTAAATAAACCATAAAGTGCTCTATATGTAAATATTAAATCACCGCGAAGCTTCCTTGCGGCGAAAGAAGACAGATGGCCAAGATGTTGTCTCTCCTCATAGGATGGTCGAGTACGTCCATAAGCGAGACGAGTAACAAGACGTTGCACAGCTTCCAATAATTTCTGATCCCTTACTAGATCAGCGAATTCAAGCAGCGGTCTGACATAATACGTATATAGTCTCACGAAAGTTTCCAAACTTGCTTCAGTAAACAACTTCCTCAAAAGGTACACCAATGAATTTACCTTTTTGCACCTGGATTATATGTGTCCAGACCACGACGAGTTCTGCGAGATTAATATTCCAAAATCATTTGTGAGGTAACAGATTTTAATGTCGCATTTAATAGTGAGTATTGAAGCAAGAGGTTATCCCTGTCAAGACGGAGAACAGAACATTTCTCAGCATTCAGAGGTATCATCCAATGTTGGCAACATTTCGAAATGTTTATAAGGTCACGCTGAAGGATGTTATGGTCTGTCAAAGGATTGGAATGGATTGGATTGGTATTGGTATTGGATTGGTATCGTCCGCAAAAACTGCCGATTTGAAATGTATGTGATACAGAAAGTTGGAAGTATATACTAAGAAGAGCAAAGGACCCAACACAGATCTTTGGAGTACACCACTAAGGACAGGACGTGCTAATGTCCGGTGGTCACCAACCCTCACACTAAAGGTTCTGTCGCTGAGGAAAGCCCTAAGCCACAGAAGAATATCACCACGAATGACACAGTGGTTCAGTTTGTGAAGAAGTCGCTTGTGGGGCACCCGGTCAAGCGCCTTGGCGAAGTCCAAATTTATAACGTCAATAGGTTTCTTAGCGTCAAGGGACATGGACCAATAATTCGTGCCCTGCAGCAGATTCGTAGTTACGGAGCACCTAGGAACAAAACCATGCTGTGACTCAGGCATTACTTTATTGGATAAGAGAAAAGAAAACATTTCTTGCCGTATTATTGATTCCATGTACAACTCGTGAGAGCCGTCAGGGCTATTAGAGAGTTATTGGACGTGTCATAAGGTTAAGCAGTATTTAGGTTTCCCTTATATTGACACCTAAGCATGCGCATATGTGCTGTATTATTAAGGCAGCAGTAATA
Organism: Monochamus saltuarius; assembly: GCA_025584915.1. Classification (NCBI taxonomy): domain Eukaryota; kingdom Metazoa; phylum Arthropoda; class Insecta; order Coleoptera; family Cerambycidae; genus Monochamus; species Monochamus saltuarius. The sequence goes on along the minus strand of CM046723.1, from coordinate 7,605,295 downwards.
AGGATAGTGCTCTACCATATTTATGCATGATTAAGGTAACGTTGAGCAATCCCTTATTTGATAGATCGGTTGTAATCGGTCGTACCCGTCCTAACATAAAATAAAAAAATGTTTTTCGTTTTTTTTTTAATAAGTTTTGTCGCATGTTTCAAGAAAAATGAAATAAAGGTACTTAAACTTATCTTAATTTTTTCATAATATTGACTTTTATTCCTTTTCTCATTCACCATTAAAATGGCAAGAATAAGGGAATCCCATCCGTCAAATTATTAACCAATAACTAAATTTTTCTGGACAAAATAAGGGCAAGCAGTATTTAAATATAGTCGTGCCTAACACTGTTCGGCAGTTTTAAAGGGATTTCCAGTAACTCTCTATTCTCTACCTTTGTGCTACCTCGGCACGCCACTGGTCCGAGGCACGTGTCGCCTACCCCCACCGTCGGCCCTCTGCCGGCATCCCATTATCCCAATTAGCCACCGCAAGCAGGGGTGACTAGACGACGCATGTTTTTTAATAATTCCTCCACAACGGCGTGGTGCGTACCACCACGGTTGCGACGCGTAAAAAATCATGTTTGCGAATATTCATTACCCTTTTGAAAGGCTATTGAGGCTGCAGACAAATTACCAATCGATATTAACTTTCATTCATGGCTCTATGTATTTATTATAGCTATTTAACAAAGCGGGCTGTGTAATTAAACCCCCTTTTTGCGTGGGGGACAATTTTAGCCGGTGACGTGGGCGTAATTGGTCACTGTCCACGCATTTTGTGGTCCAAAAACGCGGACGCATATGTGCTGAAATGTCGGTGTTTGTGACCTGCGAATAAATCTTTTTCTATAATAAAAAAATATTTCTTGGCAGCGAGTAAATTTAAAAGTAAAGCCTGTTCGTTTTTATAAACGCGTTTATTATGGATAGCTGTCAGTGGCGTATCCAGACCTTTTGAAAGAGAAAAGCTATTGTAAAATTGAAGTTATATAGAGTGTTCCCAAGCTCAAAGACAAACATTCGCAGATAGTAGCTGGGTCATCAATGTTTGACACTGACCCAGCTACTAGCTGCCAAAGTTTGTCATACAGCTTGTAGAACACCTTGTATATTTAATACTACCTTTGCATCTAATATGTTAAAATTAGCAGTTTCGTCTAATATTGATATATTTTCAGATGTTACTGAGAAACCTTTCCTGTTTAACGTACATGGCAAAAACGTAATTGAGCTGTTGAGTTTTTTATTATAACTTTGGTAACAACCCTTGGCTTTGGAGTTCATATGTTTTTATAGATTACTCAGTGATGAATTGAAAGATGTATTGTGTCAACTTCCCCAGTTTCCCGCAAATTATTCTTCGTCTATTTCCAATTCTTCGGTCTCCCTTATTTCTGCCATAATAATAATAATAATAATAATAATATTTATTTAATCCTCACAGACATATTTTTACAATGTATAGGATAAGTCAAATGTAGGGCACAAACAAACATATGTATCACACACACACAAATTATAGGTAACAATAATAAATAATTAAAAATGGACAACAGTGCAACAGTTACACAGTCAACAAATCTTTGTCTAAAAAATATTCATCTATGCTATAATAACATTTAGTTAATAACAGTTCCTTAACTCTGCATTTAAAGTGTATTGTATTTAAATCTTTTATGTACTTTGGAAGATGATTATATAGCCTAATACCTGCATATGCAATTGATTTCTCAAATTTATGAGTTCTGTGTCTAGGTAATACCAATAAATTTTGATCTCTTGTTGCATAATGATGCAAAGATGAACTAAGGAGGTATTTGTTCAAATTTTCTTTGATGTATAATAAAGAACGATATATGTAGATGCAAGGAAAACTCATAATTTTATTACTAACAAAAATTGGCCTACAAGAATCTCTAGGAGAGGCATTGAAAATAATTCTGACAATTCTTTTCTGCGACCTGAATATTCTTCCAGAGTCGGTGGCACTTCCCCATAGAACCACGTTATAAATAAGTAAATTATAAACCAAGCTGTAGTAAATAGTAAGCAGAGAACTTTCTGGCAGTGATTCTTTAATTTTCAATATCGCGTAGTATGAATTGTTAAGCTTTTTAATTAAAAGGTTATATGTTCAGACCAACTTAAATTGCCATCTATGTATACTCCTAAAAATCTGGTGCATTTCTTTGAAGTTATAAGACTATTACAGACAGTAAAACTTAATAGAGGTTCCGGGGTTGTGTTTGAGAAGTGAAAATAAATACATTCGGTTTTATCAATATTAACTATCAACCCGTTCTTCTTACACCAATTGACAAAACATTGCACCAAATTCTTAGTTAACAATTGGAGTTCTTCTCGAGTCTCAGCAGTAACCACTAACGATGTATCGTCGGCAAAAGTGTTAAGACAGTTGCATTTATATGACGAGGTAAGTCGTTTACGAATAATAGAAATATTAAAGGCCCCAACACGGATCCTTGCGGTACTCCTTTATCAATGGCTTAAATGTATGAAGTTGCATTTTTAAATTTAACAAACATTTTTCTATGTGAAAGGTAGTCAACAACCCATTTCAAAAAGATTCTCCGAAATCCCAAGTTATACATTTTACTTTCAATAAATTCAATATTCAAGCAATCAAATGCTCGTGACAAATCGAAGAAAAGACCTGCCACCTGTTTACTCGCATCTAACTGTAAATAAATGGCATTCAATAAGGAGCATGCAGCTGACTGCGTCGACTTACCAGCCCTAAAGCCGTGTTGGCAATTATTAATAATATTAAACTTATCCAAAAAATTTAAAATTCTATTATATACAACTCTTTCTATGACCTTTGATAACACACTTAAAATTGTTATCGGCCTGTAATTCGCTATATTTTCGGCGTCACCTTTTTATAAATAGGCAAAACAGTTCCAATTTTCAAAATAGATGGAAATTTACTGCTGCTAATCGACAAATTAATTATGTGAGCAATGTGTTTGGCTAAGACAGAACTGCCAGATTTCAATATTCTCCCAGATATATTATCCAAACCTGTAGAACCTTTATTATTCAGTTGCTTAATAGTACTTTCAACTTCGTGTGGGTGAACAGGTTCAAAGAAAAAAGTTGTATGAAACATGTTAGAAACCGTACAAGCATTCGGTTTAAACTTGCCGTAAAACTGAGTGAGAGTCTTGTCCGTTATATTTGCAAAGTAACTGCCAAAAGCAGCAGCCACTTTTTGAGAATCATGCACCAAGCTTCCCTCGATGCAGATTGATACATTGTGGAGAGATTTATTTCTTCCAGTTTCTTTATTGACTATATTCCAAACGGTTTTCGGTTTATTGTTAGATTTATCAATTAAATTTTTATAGAAATTACGTTTAGAACTTTTTAGTAGTGCTGAATACTGTTTTTTAGCATTTTTATAAACATAATATGACTCAGAATCACTGATCATCTTACGAAGCCAGAACAGATTTTTCAGATTCTTACCGGCCTGGACAATTTCCGGAGTAACCCAACCAGATTTATTATCAACTGCATATCCAGGATTGTATTTTAATAATGGGCAACACTTATCAAGAACAAAATTAAATACATTTATAAATGTTTCTAGGGCAAAATCAACATCACTCTCTGAATACACCTCATGGAAATCAGTAGTTATTAATGCCTTGGAAAATTGCTCAAGAGTATTGTCAGTAATATTCCTATAATACAAGGGCTGAATTCGTTTAGTTTTGTTAGAAACATTGCTAACACAATAATAATTTAGAATTAGAACTCTGTGGTCACTAAAACCTGCCTCAAAACCTTTGTATCACAAAATGATTTATTCATATTAGTTAATATGTAATCTACTTTAGAGACACTTGTTTGACCCCTCCTATTAGTAAAAACTCTTGTTGGAGTTAGGGAGGTAACTTGCAAGTTATAAGAACTTAAAAATTCCTCAAAAAGCAGTTTATGTGCTGTGTCTTCGAGAAAATTAATGTTTAAGTCACCACAGAGAACAACATTATGACATTGCATATTTGCATACTCGAGAATGAGGTCCAAACTTCTAAAAAATACATCCAAATTACCGCTTGGGGAGCGGTATATACTAAGTATACAAATATTGCAATTCGCAAATTTTAATTTAACCGCTACACATTCACATTGTATTTCAACAGAGAAATGATCCACATTAAGTCTCCTAGCTAGCAATCCCTCCCTAACGTAAATCATGGCGCCCCCATGAACAGTATGAGACCTACAGAAATGTGTGACTAACTGATATCCAGGAACAACCATCAGTTCAACATTATCGAGAGTACACCAGTGTTCAACTATGCTTATAACATCCGGTTTTTCATCTTGCACAATAACTTCTAGTTTATTAGTTTTATTTGTAATGCACTGAGCGTTTAACTCCATTATGGTAAGAATAGCATTTTGATTTACTTTAGTCAAATCTGTTGATTCTGGATCAATATTAGCCAGATTGTCATCAACTGAACATCTGTGAGTTTTCATTATTTCTCTTGAGCACTTCTCATCCTCTGATGAAAAAACTGATTTATCATAGCTCCTTTTGGCCATATGTCCGGATTAAATGCAGTTTCAAAGTTACAGGCGTCAATTGTAACTTTAAAAGACGAATAATATTGCGGATATTTAGAATTCATTTTTTCGCATATTACTTCAGGAAACTTCGGCTTCAAGATTACTGAAAGCTCATCCTTTTCAAAATCCGGATGAAGATTGTATACATGTAGAAAAGATTTCTTTGTAACTACTTTTGTTGTTAGGTTTTCATTGCTACCAATAATAGGTTTATTCTGACGCTTAATTTTTCTCTTATTGATAACTTTATTGAAAGGGACATCCGACGACTCATCAGTTAAGTGAATCAGTTCCTCACATTTCGCATTAGCAACAGCTAGGGAAATTGCATTAGATACGGCAACATTGCTTATAGCTGGTGTCTGCTTTTAGTGCTAATCTCTTTATTGTCATATCTGTCAACATCTGCCAGTTTTTTGTTCACCTTAGGTTTTTGTCCATCAGTACTTTTTCTGGCAAAATTTGTTTTATTTACGTGTTCACTAATATTCCTGCGAATTTTATTTTTAATTGGCACAGTTGGTACATCTTCCTTCATAGATGGCAGAGGATCATTAACTGTATTCGGTTGAAGAATATTAAATAATTCAATTTGATTTTTAAAGAACATATCAAATCAACTTGATTCTTTATTATCATGTCTTTATTTGCGATAATTTCTTTCAGATAAAAAACCTCCTTTGCTTCCAAGATATCAGTGCCCTTGGCACTGCTAAAAGTTGTATCCAAATCAGGTGATACCCATTCTGTTTCAGTTTCACAACAAACTATCGTATTCAAATCCACAAATTTAACATTTTTCAGAGATGATGCACAACTGTTATGAGATACAGTTCCACATACACAACACTTTGGACCACTTTGGGCAATTCTTTTACACTTTTTGCAACCTTTTAATACAGGAGGACTATTCGCGTCAACACAGTGCGACGCCATATTCTGCCATAACCGCACGTCAACCTTTGTCAAGTAGTTCACATATTTATTAATTCCCTAAACATCAGAAGTTTCGATCCAAGTTTCATTAAATTTAAACCACCACGTCGTTGGAGTTTCAGCTCCTTCGCGTCATTGAAAATTTAGTGCTTTATATATTTAAATGGAATGGGTGAAGTGATGGGTAAATTGTTGAGGGATTTTTAATAAAAAAATGTAGAGAGTATAAAAAACTTTAACAATAGTCACTACGGTCGATTGTTTAGTTTTTTTTTTCAAGACAATGCCTTCTCTTTATTAAGGCACTACGCTTATGACATACTTATTTAGTATTGCCTCTCTTGTTATTCGAACAGACTATTTCCACCACCTATATTTTCAAGACTTTCCCTTTTACATACCTCATCCGTATCATGGATGAGGTATGTACCATACTAGAACATTTTGTATTGCGTGTACATTAAAATGAGTTAAAAGTTTTCAAAAGATATGCGTGCCCCACGGATCTATACTAGGGCCTGTTTTACTTTCAATGTACTTAATAGCATAGACGCGTACTACATATTATCAGTCATAACTTATAAAGATGAGATTTTATCGATGACTAGGCGCTGATTTAACGGGAACAAGGGGGCGTTTGCCACCCCAGCAAATCTGCAAGACGCGCTAAGCCCCTTCCCCCCATGTTTATTACTATACTCTATGGCCGAAAATCTAGAGAGTGGCTAATCGCTAGCTTGTAGACAAGCCCGACGGGCGAAGCGTTCAATGAGCAACATTTCATAGGAGTACTAAATTTGAAGTCAAAGTAAATGCATTATATAAGATTCATTATTTTTAGTAGAAACAGTTTTGCCAATTTCGAAGCGTGAGATAATAAAAACGATAGAGTTATTTCCAAATTTACAGTTATCAATTATCAATTATTAGTATTACCAATTATCCAAGGTCGAAAATAATAGAGAGTGACTAATTCACAACACAGAGATGAGTACGGAAGGTAAGGATGGCTTGATTACCGGAGCAGGTCATTTGAAAAGCGTTCAAAGTACACAAATTTATCAAAAATAAGTTGACGTCGACTGAACTTAGCACATTAACAATTAACTTTAAATGTGCCCCCTGTGCCATCCTCTCTACAAATTAGAATGCCGTCCTTTTGAACGACAATTGCCCACAACCACCCACTTACACCTACTTGATGCGCACTCTGCGGATATTACATGTAAGCCTTGTCCTTATAGACGCGAAATTCATGGATTTTTGCCGAATTTTGCAACTCTGTTTTAATTATTTATGACGGGAAAATCTCAACTTCTAGAAATTTTGCGAAACAGTAACGCACTGGAAATATTATTGCTACTTTCATTATTATGTGGTGTTAATAAATTTGTTTTGAACCTATGACAATCTACCATGGCAGTTGACAAAATTTGTTACAAATAGAGATTTTCCCATCATTAAATAAATCGCTCAAACATTTACGAATTCCGCATTCAAAAGGACAAAAGGCTGCATACACACTATTCACTATTGGTTACTAGCACTGTTACTATAACGGTCACACAATAACACTCATTATATCATATCGTACTGTTTTCCGTATGATCTTCATACATCCATGTTTCGTCAAAATTTAATATAATCGTCGATCCAGATTCTGATTTTTTAATATTCAGTCGTCATATCACTATTTCGTCTTTTTCTATCAGTACTCTACTCTTTCGATTTTATTTATACGGAAATTCGCCTACTATAATTCATGTCACGCATAATTCCCAAAAGCGACCTCTAGGCAAAGTTTATCTTATAAGATATAACAATCCGGTTTTTATTTTGTCGAAAACTCATTTTAAAAATACCATTCTTCCTTCCGCGAGTTTCCATTATTTTCGCTTTTCGCTTATTCTACTCTCTAGATTTTTGGCAGTCTACTCTATGATCATTTTTTTATATTTTTAGGTATTAACAACATTGTGTGAAACTAACTACTCTGCGGACAGGTTAAAATCACTTTTGACATAGTCGATATTTAATTTCAAATAATTTAAATTTATTGGTATAATCATTTTTATAGTTACATATTTGACTCAACTTAAAGGAGGCCACCTGAAGAAGCATTCCTAAAAATGCAGAAATAGGTCAGATCTCATCTATCGTGGTTGAATTTTCTAGTTCCCACAGTTTCAGAAGTGAACTTAGATATTTATAGAGCGTTTTCATGAAACCAGGTTAGTAAATTTAGCTAGATTATTTTTTTAGATAATTATTGAATAGAGCTTTGTCTGTGGAATTGTTCATTAGCATACTTAGATGTTTGGTATCAGAGAGCATACATATGACTTCATTGATAGGAATTGTAGATTTGATTTATATTAGCTTAAAATAATTTTCTATACAGTAAATAACTAAGATCATAATATTTACTACCTAACTCATACATTTTAAAACAATAACATTGTTGAGAAGTCACAGCAAGCAGTTACAAGTTTACTATAATACGAAACAGTATCTTTATTTTGCAATAAATAGATATTTAGCTTAGGAATACATTATTTTATGTTGTGGATAAAATAACTTAAATAAATAGTTTATTGTATTTAGAAGTGGAATTTTATTCAATACAGCAATAAGTTTGCGTAATACAGGTACTTTCTACGTCACCAACTATAAAAATTTGAAATTAGGTGAGTTCATGGAGATGCCATTTGGACCTGCAAATGCCTCCTCCAAGAAGATTTTTATAATTGTGTCACGCTTTTCAGTATATACTTTGACATGTCAAGATGTTAATAAAAAAAAAAATAAAATTTCAGTACAACTAGGCATAATTTAATAATCGAATTTTTATCAAATATAGTGAATGCGTCTACTGCACCTTCTATAAAAGTAAAATTATTATTTTGATCTACACAACAACCTTAAAATTAAGATGAGACTTAAATATACCCTATATACAGCAATTCATTTTGGAATATCGTCACTATTGCACATAAATTATTCTCATCTACCAACTAAATGCGTTACTTAAGCGTTAAGCATCATAAATTTGTCAGGCGACAACTCGTGTGGCTTATTACCGAGTTAAATTTAGTTACCCAAAAATTCGCCCCACATAAAACATCCTCGGAATGATGTAGGTAAACGAAGGGGTCGCGAGCTTTTTTGGGTCCTCGCCATCCATCTTCTCCCACGCCCGGGCGTCCCTAGGAATGCTTCTTCTATGCTAAAATCAGATTGGCATTAATCACCTGGTGGCGACATCTACGTGACGTCACATTAATTCTAGCTAACCCGCAAGCTCCCAGTCTCACTCCCATCTAATCCGGCAGCCTTCGGCCGCCTATGATTTGACAATGACGTGTGGGCTCTGCTTTCTGCTGCATGCTCTTGGCAAACCGAACTAATCTACTACCTGCTACCGTCTTCAACACGGAGTGAATATTAAAATTTGAATTGGGATAGAACATTGATTTCCAATTAAAAAATTAATTTTATCGAGGTTTTATCAGAAACATTATAGAACATTTTAAATAAAGGATGAGTTTGAAAGTAGGGTAGTAAATTTAGCATTCGTAACAAGTGATTTGCATAAAATAGCCCAATAAAATATTAATATAAAAAATCATAAAGAACTCGTGTAAATCGTTTTTTACATTATGTAAGCCGGTGCTGTAACTCAGTAAATGTTGACAATCATACAGGGTGTTTTTAAATTAAGTAACAAAAATGAGACCACAGATCCTTACGTGAAAATAAATCGATTTTATCTAACATACCTATATCCCAAGTCGCATAATAATAAAAATACAGTGTCAAAATAAAATTTTTATTTTCGATATTTGTAAATACCTTCCTAAGAAATCCACATATTTACATAAAATTTGTAAATCGGGGGTTTTTGAGAAATTCATATTTGTTTCTAAATTTGACGTCACTAGTAGAGGACGAGACTTGCGGCACACCATGTTTCTTTTAAATGAACAACAACAACAACAAAAGCACAAAGATTTTAACAAAGCAGACCGACCTTTATGAAATTTTGCACGTTTCCATAATTTGCCGTTCCAAACAACTTTTTCAAGTAACATTATGCTGTATTTTTAGTGGAAAAGGCACTTTACTTGAAACGATAACAGTTTTCAATCGGTGCACTGAATATTTCAAATAGGATTATTTCAAAAACTGTTGCTCCTAACGACTTCAACAACGTATATCTTTTTAGATAAAACAGGTAGGAGAATCGATTGCTTTAATAGTCAGCAAAAAAGTTCTGCTATTTAAAAGAAGCATATGTTATCCCATAAGTGGCGCCCTCTACTAGTGACGTAAAAATTAGAAACAAATTTGAATTCTCACCCGCAATATTGGGATTTTTTAAAAAGTTATTATTTTTATATTTTCACCTAACAAATCTGTGGTCTCACTTTTGCTACTTTCGCGGTTGTCTGTATTTAGAGATCGTTGTGTTAAATACAAATCGTCGTGCAGAGGGATGAAATTTATAAGCAAGTTTTCTGTGCATTTCGTGGAACAGCGCCAGTCGATTTTGATTACACTCTCCGTTCACTAATAACATATCCACAGGTCATTATTATCAATATACCTGGGTCATTTTTATATCACTGTGTCAGCAAATTACGTGTAACAAAATGATACTACGCACACACTATAAAATACCAAAAATAATAACAGTACCACGATGAGTTTACATATGTGATACGTTGTTATCTAACGGAACTTTAAGGATAAGGTTATAAAAGAAAAAGTAAGCGTGAATTTCAACAGAGACTCTCTTGCAACTTATCACATCGCATGTGGTTTATCGACGACGTATTGTGAAATAGTGTTTTTGATTTATTATGGTAGGTTAATGTTATATAGAGTCGAATTCAAATTTGCAATAACTTTAAACTCGATTAGTAAAAAAACATTTATTAAGGCATTTTGTAAAATGATTTATTTTAATGCCTACTCTCATCAGTTAAAATTAAAATACCACACTTTCAAAATCACCCAGGATTGGCAAAAACGTGAATTTGAATTACAAATGTGTCAGTTTATTTTGCATAGGCACAAATTTGATTTGCATGCAGTGAAATTTGTGCAAAATAAAGATAAATTTCATTCGCGTGATGTTAATTTGCATAGGCATAAGTTTGATATGCGTGCAGTTAAATTTGTGCAAATAAAGATAAAGTTCATTAGGGTAAATTTGATTTGATTCGCGAAAAATTGAATTTCATTTGAAAAAAAATTGATTTACATATAGTACAAATTTGCTTTGCACAATTTTGAAATTTGGTCTGGAAGTCTAATTTAATTTACGTACCTACAATTACATTTATATAGAAACGAGTAAATTTAATATGCATTTGATTGGCAAAAAGCTGAAATTGGTTTACAAACGGACTTTGACTGAGACAAAGTAAATTTTAATCTGCAAACGAATGTATTTGATTTGGAAATATTTACATTTGAATTTGTAAACAGTTGAATGTTGAGTAAAAACAATTAAATATGACTTGTAAAGTGAGGGAATTCCATTTATAAACGCTTCAGTTAGCAAGAGGTTCAATTATTTGATTTGCAAAAAGATTCATTTGATTTCCAAAATTTAGATTGCAAATAACTTAATCTACGTGTGCATTTGAGCAAAATAAATTTGATTTACAAACGATTTAAACTTTAACTAGAACGATGTTGGTTTTATTTGGATTGTAACGAGGTGGAAGGGAACTAATTTGACACAAGGCTAAATTTGACGGTACAAATTAAATTGATTATAAAGAGATAAATTCAATTGGCACACTGCTCAATTTTGCTTTGCACAAAGTTAAATTTGACCCTGCAAACGAGTGAATTTGATATTTGCAAAATGATAGATTTGCTTATAATTAATTTGAGCTGGAACTTATTTATAAAAAGGTGAATTTATTTTACAAATAGGTGTTGTGCTTTGCATACAATTGAATTGAGTGCAAAACCGTATGTATTTCATATATGATATCCCATATAGAAATAACGTGTTTTTGTTTGATATCGTCAATAAATTCAGAAAAACATGTTTTGTATTCTTTTTCGTCTACAACAGCTAATAATAAAGGATATATGGATACATATTGTGGGAGTAATTCAACGCTGGTCAGTGCATTAGTCCTCAATGTATGCTTTTTTGTATTCATTTACAGAAGAAATACCCAAAATAACTAGAGACAAAATATATTAAATTGTGTGAATGTGTACAATAACAAAGGAAAGGCTCAGCATATTACTTCCTTCTGCCTATTCACGAAATCTTGTCAATTTCATACATTCAAATAATACGCAATAAGGATTTTTTGTAGTAAAAATCAGAACTCGTCGTTTCCTGCATTTCATAAAAGCTAGTTGATAATTTCAGGGACTTCTTTATCAGTGTAATCTTTAGCTTAAGAATGATCTAGCTCTCACAATGCTTTGATCCGCCGCCAACTTTTCCAATTTCGAGCAAGAACGAAAGCTTGATGATATCTAGCTGTGACAAATACAGCACAGTACAGGATCTATAATTGTATGAAGAGATGTTCCACAAAAATAATGAAATGTTGTTTATGTTCGTTTTAAAAATTTACTTTAAATTACATCATCTAGCAATAAAGGCCGAGTTCCGGCCTTTAGATAGGCAACCGCTCGGTTCATAGCTGTCAACTGGTAACAAATTGGCCAGGGCCGTACTAGAATTTATTTTTCCTTACAAAATTGATGTTCATATTTCTTGACAAAACGTTAATATAGCACTTTTTAATACAATACTATTTTTATTACGAATATTCCCATAAAACTGTATTTTATTTTTCCTACATTAAAAACGCCACACCCTGTATACAACATACATTTTCCCGTGAACAACTATTTTCAGGACTTTCAACTTTTACCTAACCGTTGTTTGGCGTCCTGTTGGTCGCTGTCACTTGATTTTATTAGGATACAACTGTATTTATTTCTACAAGGCGGAAGTTTACGAGTCCCTAGAGAGAAAACAACGTAACCGCCCAAGTGAAAAGCAGTCAAGGAGTGAATGAAAGCAGGAAACGTTTCGAAATTTCAGTCTGGAATTATCATTACATAGTAACCCCAAAGTAAACATCAAGAATGACTGATGAGAATTGATTGTTTGATTGATAAGTGCGGTTCATAAATCTAAGTATGGGAAAAAGTTTGATTAAGAACAGTTTTATTTGCTCATTCTCTCAGATTTGTTATATGTTCCGTTTTTTTTAATAATTAAAGGTACAATTTTTAGCCTACGCTACAAGTTAAAAACAAGTTTTATTCACATGTATTTAGAAACGTTTAATTTATTCTTGAGTGTTGAATACGATTTTTGTACGTTATTGTAAAGATACTCAGTAAATTCAAACTAATTTTTCTAGAATTCCTACCATATGCAGTTATGTGTGTCCTTTGATAACAAATATTTAGTTACGCAAACTAAATAACATCATAGACAAGGAAAAGAAAACAAAAGCAGTACAGGACCACATTTACTTCTGTTCTATCACTCTCATTTTCTTTCTTAAGCTCACAACATAATTTAAAAGCGTGCGAAGGCACGTCTGAGCATACAACTTGGAAGAAACATGGTTTATGTATCATATGATCAAGGTTACATGAATTAGTAGAATCTATTTAAGTATGGGGTTAATAATTTTCCAGTCATTGTCAAAAACAAATCGTAGCAGAAATAAAATAGTTTTCTTTCACTATCTTCGTTTATTTCATGTTCCTGACGTAAGTGTACACGTGCATACAAGTAAGTCCTGGTAGAAGTGGTATCTCCACATGGTCCAAGATTGGTAACGGTGCAGTGATTGCGAAGTTACTGATATGAGTCTATTGATTTGGTTTACTTGTTCTAGTTGTATGATTCATAACATCTCGGTTGCGCTCAAGCTTTGTAGTTATTCATGACTTCATACCTTGTGTAATTTGATGGAATGATATTTTCAGCTTTCAGCTTATGGAGTTAGATAATTTTGAATATGAAAACCTACTACCCCAAAGTCATTAAGTCTTCGTCATCTGATATATTAAACTCAAGTTTTCCATAAGTCAGAGTTTTTTTTTTTGAGGTTAGAGAAAACCTGAGTGAAGATAGAGCATATCTAAGAATGTGTCTTCAGCACATGAAATAAATTTAGTTTCACTAGCGTTTTCAAGAATTAATTAAAACAAGATTTCAATATGGTTTATTACAAAAATTAAAAAGTTAGTAGCAGGCTTGGTCTTTAAACTTTGAAAGTTAGTAATAAAACTATAAAACAAAAAAAAATAAAACTAAAACTAAAGAAATTGTTCAAGAGAAGCACTATTTTCTCTGAAACATGTTTACTGTTCGCCGAAAATTAAAATTTACTGGCTAACAAAAAATATTCGTTTCTTACAGCGTTACATTTATTTGTAATACGAGTCCACAAATCTTTTCGGAATTCAATTGGCGAGGAATAAATAAAATTCTTCAATGTTCCCCAAAGAAAATAATCACATTTGTTGAAGTCTGGCAAGTGTGGTGGCCAATTTTGAGGACAATTCCTCGTCCTAACCATTTATTTGGAAACTTAAAATTCTAAAGGTCTTTAAAAAAGCAAGTTGTAAGGTTTTGTAATTCCTCTACGAGTGAAAGGAATTTTCTTGTGAGAATTAAGATGCTAATGCAAGATAAACTCGCAAAGGGTCACTCGTCGATCCAAATCTTGAGGCAATAGCTCTTGCATTTTTTGAATGTGATAGATGTAGCAGATGTACGTTTAAGAATTCGATGTACCTACAGAGTTCTTGATCTAGTGTCTCGAGATAAACGTTTAATACTTTGCGGTTCGTCCTCAACTGTTTGCAAGATATTTACTTCATCTTGTTACATTTATTACGCTAGGACGTTCTTGGATATTATTGAAAAACTTTCCTATTTCTCGAGCCCGTCTTTCAACATAAGAAAATCTTCTCTTCTTCTCTATGGGGAATCACTCGATATTTTTCCACAGTTCTTCTACAGTTTCCTTCGTAGAAACTTAGTACAAGCAACATGTCAACTTATTCGCTTAATGTTTTAAATTTTCCTGTCATTGTCAAAAACAAACAGTAGCAGAAATAAAGTAGGTACCTAGTTTTCTTTCTAACTGTCAAATGTTAAAGAAAAAGCTTACTACTGACTTCCTGATTTCTTCTAATAAACACTATTAAAATCTTGTTTTAATTAATGCACTTTTCTTGAAAACCTTACAGTTTTTTAAAGTTTAACAAGAGTAAAAAAGTGTTTTAAATTGATTTCTACATGGGACATTATCATTTCTCTTAAATTCTATCAATGGAAAAAAAGTTTGGTATAATTTTAACTGTGACTCACCCTTAATGAACACCTTGTAGTGTTTCAATTTACTTGAACTCGTAGTCAAAGAACACCAACAATAAACCTAAATCATGTACCAAATTTAGATATTCCAAGTTAAAGGAATTTAGAGATATTATATTTTTTTCGGCATATTTGGCCCCATTTTGAAAGTCTGTAACTCCGCCTGTGTATATACATAGATATGTTTAGTTAAATTACAATATTTTAGCGCTCCCTAGCCCTACATGCACCTGCTCGCTCTGTGTCGCTTCTTATAGGGAATACCCTATATAGTGTTGAATTTATTTTTTGTCTATTGTATTTAATTTTATTGTATTATAATTAATGTTATTTTATTACTGGGTTGAAGCTTGTTGAATAATGTAAAAATTACCATATTTCTAAGGACTCCTCCGTGTCTCTATAAATCTCGTCGCCCATTCAGTGGCATACATAAAAGGAGGGGGGACAAAATGAAGGCCTCCCCCTTTAACAACATAACTAACCCTCTCCTGAACTACACTATAATAAAGCCTAAACATACTCGGCGATAAGCTCGGCGTCCTGGATGTCATTATAGTGGCTCATAACTCTGGTAGTTTAGTAGAATTCCGTCAAAGCGACGCTGATTGCAACTTCCCCATCAACAAGTTGCCGATACGATCGCGGAGAGCCTCCGCAATGGCTTTGTTTACTTTTTGGCGGTATGTAATCCATTATGCCGTGCCAAGTGGCTGTAATAGTTGCTCAATAAGCTGTGAAAACTGTGATGTGTGAGCTATTGATTTTGTCTCGTATCTGAGAGGGTCCTAGGTGGGGAAATTGCTGAAATGTCATATTGTGGAACTGTAACTATTATGTTTGTAAGAATGCATCAATTCAATATAAGTGTGCTAAACTAAAACTATCTAAAACCGTCTATGAAAGAAATATGATTATTTTTATTAAAAATTTAAGAAAATACTTACAAATTTCCATCAAATACAGATTATATAGGTAGTGAAACACAAGTAGTTGTAAAAAATGAATAAATATATATTAGTTTTTTAAATTAAAAGAATAATATAATTTTCGTAAAATTGTTACATAATAATGACATTTCGATTGCCATTTCAGTATCGAATTAACAGTCTTTTAAGCACATGTGCGTAAAAGTAAATTTAAATAACTGAATTTTAAATTATTTATTTATTATAAATATGAGCAACACAATCCTTCAAATCAGATGATAGGTGAACATATGATTTTTTCTTTACTTCGTATAACTTCAATATTGAAAGAAGATAACACCTGTATCTCGGTGATGCTGGCGCACTGAGTTTTTGAAATGGAAGTGGTATTTCCTTTCTTCTCCCCGAGAATTTCCCTTGCTATCGCCTGTTTATTTTGTATGGAATTTTCTATGCACCCCTCTGCCACAGAAATCGAATGCCAACCTCCGCGTCTCTAGAGCATCCATATGTTTGCTCCTGCGTCTGCAAGGAAGGTTGCAGAACATCGTCTAAAGCAGTGCCCAGTATACTCTAATGTTACTACATTAGGTAATCTAAGAAATTCGGTCTTTTTAGGAATTGAACCTACGTTATTTATACCCACTGCTGGTATAGCAGATTTTGTATTCCTGTACATGATAAAATTCAGTTTCTATATCTCCCTCTAGCATTGTCACTAATCTGGGAACATTAGTTTTGGTATTGGGAATAATCACTTTAATGAACGACTCAGCATCCTCAATGATCTCTGTAGGTAAATAAGTTAATTTTTTTCATATATTTTCAGGTATTAACAATATTGTGTGAAACTAACTACTCAGTGGACAAAAGCCCCAACCTGCGTTGAATTACACCCACAATATCAACCCATATATTCCTTATTATTAGCTTTTGTAACATTTTTTACTGTTTAAGAAAGGTGTTTTAAGCTAATATGTATCAAATCTCCTACAATTCCTACCAATGAAGTCATATGCATGCTCTCTGAGACCAAACATCTAGGTATGCTAATGAACACCCACAGACAAAACTCTATTCAATAATTATCTAAAAATGTATGATACATATTAGCTTAAAATACCTTTCTTAAACAGTAAAAATGTTACAAAAGCTAATAATAAGGAATATATGGGTAGATATTGTGGGTGTAATTCAAGAGCCTAGCCCGAGAACAACCAGGGCAGGTAAAAGAATCCCAGCTAATGCTAGGGATGTGCATTTTAACTCTGTTTCTGACAGCTACCAGTTACCGAGGTCGCGGCATAACAACCCGGAAAATCACCATGTATCACCTTGTATACTATTCCTTTACCATATGAGGTAGTATCCCACAAATCTCCTCCCTTGCGGCCGCCACTGATACAAAAGTTGTAAAACATCTCGAGTTTGAATCTTTTTAATCACAAGAGCGAATAAACTACGTTTGAAACGTCCTAAGTACACGGTGTAAATGCAATTACTTTTACGGGAAACAGCTGAGAACTTAAGACGTTATACAATTAAAGACCTCATTAGGAGACGAAACAGCCTCCATAAATAATGACTGGATCTGGTAGGGCGGCGGTGCGGGACAAGATAAGAAATGCCGGAGCAGAAGGGACGGGTCGGGACAAATTTACGTGGGCGAATTATAAACCGGGACGCTGAGGTGACTTCCTCATCGTCTTATTTACGGTCTAGCAAGAGTAAAAATGATCTCGTGGGTGATGGCGGTTTATTATCACTAATAATATTCTTGCGACAGTATAATTCCACTGCTGGGAGACCATTATATTTGTTTAGCAAATGTATGGTTGTATTTAGAGACGTTAATGAATAAGAAGCAGCATTTGTCCCTTTCTAATTTTCTATACGGAATTGAAACATACAGGGTGGGTCTTTAATAATTCCGACACATACACAAAAGTGGTATATACATTGATTGGAGTTATTGCAAATCTGTCATAGACAGAGCAAATCTGATAGACGAGGGATTTTATTCCCGCTTACTTTCTACAGTCTACTTCACTATAGTGATTTTGGTATTTTGTTTCCATTTTTCTATTACCTTTCTTGCCCTTTTGCATTATTTATGCATATGTCAATGTAGAATTCGATGTTAATCAAAGTATAATAATAGTTTACGAAGGAACAAATTCTCAAAGATTATTTTGTAGATTCCAAAGCTCTTTTTTCGAGAAAAATAACAGGCGTCAACCGTATGTCTCTATATGTTACTGTTTATATATATATTAGAAATTAAATCAAGTCACCTCAGAAACTCTTTCTGGCAGCTAAACAAAATCTAATCAGAATTGACATCTGTCAACTGCACCGTTTATTGGATCGGTTATTATTTTTGTTCTGGAAAAGTTGAAGGCATAAAGTGTTGAAATGATATATTTTTGAATTCAGCAAGTTAAGGTCTACAAGAGTCCGATGAAAAAATATAGGGGTTCTATTCAAAAAAATATCCGGTGACGTCTTCACGCGAAAACAAATGAACGTCGAAAATGCGTTGGTATAGAAAAAAGAGTCTTTAAAAAGCAAAATCGACGTGTCCGAGGAAATTTCATGAAATAATGAGTTTAGTCCATACTTTTCTTCCACACTGTATATTTTGATGCACTCAATCTGAATCTGAACTGAAGTCAGTAGCTCGCAAAGAATCACGTTAGTAAGCAGAGTATTTGAACTAAACGTTGATTTGGTGTAAAGATAGGTGGGTCTGGTAAAAAGTACAGATCACTTTTTGCGATTTTCCAGCAATGTTTTGAGATATTTGCAAAATCTGTAGATGATGTGCTCAACAGACTTCAGATTCGAATTTGCCAACATTGATTATTAATGCAGAGTAATATATACATATACACATTTTTCTATAATCATTCAGTAAAGTGGAACTATTTTTTAATAATGCACAAATAAAATATTTAACAAATTTACTTATTAGTATTTGAAACTTGAAAATTGAAAAATACGCATTGACGTATTTTCTGACAATAAATTATAATTATTTATGTCTATCAATTATAAATCAATGGAAGTGCTTTTTGAGACAGTGAAAAAAGTTTTCATATCAGCATCAAACATTAAAACTATTTTAAAAGTGTTTATATAAAAATTGAATTTTTAAATTTCTACACGGAAATAACATGAGATCTTGAGGCATTTATGGCCAACATTCTTCCAAAATAAAACACAAGCTGCGCCAAATCGAGTAACATTTAATTAACACCGCTACGATAAACACTAATAAGGTTGCTCTAGTTCCGGATCCGTGTTTCTTTCACCAGAAATTGAATTACTTTTCGCCTTCTCCCAGTCTCAGCGTCCGCTATTAAGAAAACTATCACGCAGAAGAAATTATCTCATATCTCCACAAAAATGGAAAAGTGTTATACGGTTGCGGTGCTGAAAGAATCATAGGCTTACACGGAACATTCTTAATTTAATTTACACACTACAGCGGACAGCCTAAGTCATTGATATTGGGGTTTTGTGTGAGCGAAGTACTCTCTGAAATTTAAGCAGGTGCGAAAAATATATTTTGAAATGATATACAGGGTTAACTACCATCAAGTACAAACATTTTAACCACGTACTTTGAAATTAAATACAGCGTGTCTCAGGTATTACTGGCATCATTGGAAGAGATGATTGTACAGTCAAAATAAATTAGTTTTACCCAACTATACCTATATCTAAAAGTTCACTGCTTCTGAGATACAGGGTATAAACATTTTTAATTTTTTTATAGTTCTAGGTTGTAATGAGATCTCTTTAGTCTAATTATTCAGTATGTTTAAATAATCTCGTTTTCACCAGTGGCGTAGAATCCCTGTGGCAATATTCTTTTATATAAAATGAAAATGGTACGTACGCCACTGTCTTAATTACAAAAAACGTAAGACACTTTAAATTTTGGTTATTTTGAACAAATAATTATTCTTTAAAATTTTCTTTAAACTGATTCTTACTTAGATAATGGTTCTTTAAAAATATCTCTGCATTTTGCAGTTTGTGCGTGGTGAGACCTATTATGCTGCAGTAATACAGGGTGTTACAAAATTAATGCAAGAGTAGAGCTAAACTTATTTTAGTGAAAAGTTGTTGGTTAAAAGGATACAAGGTGTCAAAATAAAAAAAATTATTCCCGATATTTCTAAATCATTTTTTAAGACATCCAAATATTTGGATACATTTTGGAGATTGGGAGATTTTGCGGATGAGAAATTCAAATTTGTTTCTAATTTTGACGCCACTAGTAGAGGGTGCCACTTATGGCACATCATGCTCTTTTAAATGGCATAACTTTTTTGCGGCTTAGTGAATACATCTGACTATTAAAACAATCGATTCTTCTACCTTCTTTATGTGAAAGTCGTTACCAGTAACCGTTTTCGAAATAAACCTATTTGAAATATTCAGCGTACTAAGGAAAAATTGTTTTGCTTTCAGGTAAAGCGCATTTTCCGTTGAAAATACAGCAAAATGTACTTGAAAAGTTAATCAAAATAGTATTATGGCAATGTGCAAAATTTTAAGAGTGGATTTTCAACTTTCCTTCAGGTTTTAATACACATATGCACGAACTACGAAATGCATAGACGCAGATACAGATATTTTAAATAAACAATTACTTGAGTACAATGCATTTTAAACAAAATTGCAAAGCATAATTATTTGTTCAAAATAATCAAAACCTAAAGCATCTTACGTTTATTGTAAATAAAAGAATAGTGGCACAGGCTTTGTGGGCCACTGTTGTTGGGAATATTTAAACATACTGAATAATTAGACCTAAGGCATCTCTTACCGTATTAGAAAGGTATTTTAAGCTAATATAAATCAAATCTCCTACAATTCCTATCAATGAAGTCTGTCCTCTGATACCAAACATCTAGGTATCCTAATGAACAATTCCACAGACAAAGCTCTATTCAATAATTATCTAAAGAAATTAATCTATCTAAATTTACTAACCTGGTTTAATGAAAACACTCTATAAATATCTAACTGTTACAAAAGCTAATAATAAAGAATAATGGGTAGATATTGTGGGTGTAATTCAACGCTGGTTGGGGCTTTAGTCCACAGAATGGTTAGTTTCACACAATATTATTAATAAATAAAAATATATAAAAACTTTTACATAAAGGGTAAACATTATTCAAGCCGGTATTGTTATACTTAATTTAAAATTGACAGGCTAATGCCACTTTTGTCATTGTCGATATTTAATTTCAAATAATTTTAATTTATATAATAATTTTATAGTTAGATATTTGACTCAACTTAAAGGAGGCCACCTGAAGAAGCAATCCTAAGATCCAATTATCCGATATAAGTAATGATAGATCATCAGCATACATAATCAGGAGAGCGTCCGTTACCAAGGCATCCAATTCGAACCTTGAGGCACTCCCATATCAACCCCTTTATATCCAGAATTGACTCTAGTTACCTTTCTGCGAATGAATCAGACTAGCATATTGTTTTCTACCTTTTAGAAAAGAAGACACCTAAGCCAGGGGCGTATAATATGCTCAATATTTTATCCTGATCTACAGAGTCAAATGCCTTACTTATGTTATGTATATTAGAAGAAAATAAGCCTCAAATGCTTTTTTAAAATTTAGCGAGAAAGCCTATTTTACAAAATATCTGTCTCTTTTCGTAGGACAAGATCAATGTACTAATAAATATATTTAAATAAATACATTATCAAATTAAATATTTTGGGAATATTTAATATAGGCTCACTCACCTGATTTATGGAAATGGTATGGCTGAGTGAGTGAAAACGTCAATTCCTGTTGAGAATAATGCTCTGTTTGAAAAGAATTTTACTTCAATTGCTCACTTACTTTAAACTGCGGGATTTAGTCCGCTTGAATATATTTCCATTGACGTTTACTTTTATGGCTTTGTCAGTGGTGAAAGGATACTACAAGATTTAAGTTTCAATCATGGTATTTCTAAATTAAGATACTGCCTCTATCAGATCTAAAACAAAATAAGTAAAAAATATTTGAAAAATCTTTTCTCATTCATGAATGAAAATAGGAAAAAAAATATTGCAGTTGTAATATGTTATGATCAAAATAAGCGAAATTTCCTGAAATTTGCTTCAAGCGATCGAAGGATAAGAAAGAAAATGTGATTTATTTCTTCAATTTTGACACCCTGTATCTTTGTTATTATTGATTTTGGTGGATTTTTGGATTTTTTTTTTAGGATAAGCTAAAGTAAATCGACTTATTTTGGTCGCAGTATTATGCTGTTATAGTATGGACCATTACTTACGCAAGAATTTGACTTTACTTTTAGATAAATTGCATGCATCATGAGATTTAGATGCCTTTTTCTCAGAAACCATTGCTTCTAGCGACATCAACAAGGTGTACCTCTTTTAATTAGAAAAGATAGGGAACAAAATTTGTCAGGTCCAAAATGAGATACAGTGTAGCACAAAAAAATCGTAGCGCTTTAAAGAGTTCCAAACCATCGTTGGTGGTGCCCTCTAGCGAATACCCCAAAATCGTCGACATATTCGAATTTCTAGTCCCAAGCAACCCCCCTATACCAAATTTAACTTTCATAAAATACTGTCGATGCGATCGAAAAGTTATAAAGAAAATGTGATTTATTTTTTCAATTTTGACACCCTGTAGATCGAAAAGGAGCAACATTCGGATAAGCATATTTGACTTAATCGCTCTATTTTGAGGTCAGCAACATGCCCTTACGCTGTTTCTCATTATTAATAAATCACCCTGTATAAGTAAGTGGGGGTAAATTATTATACTTTGCCACCAAAAATACGCAGTTAACAGGATGACCTGCTTTCTGTTATACCCTGTATATTTTCAGAAGTACTCAGCTACTTCGTCCAACATGCTTTAACTTTGCAAACGCATTTTGAATTGCATTACATCCGTTTTTCACCTACGTACAGGAACTGGAACTCTCTAAAACAGCTTTACAACTTGCAGTTATTTGAAAGCCTTTAACAAGGAACGGGAAGCGATAAACTTCAAAAAGAAAGGAGCTCGTAAATTATGTTCATTGAGATCATTCACACACATTCACATTTTCACATATTTATAATTCAAGGGGCTTACAGGCCAGCAGCTGATTGCACTTTCTTGGATGCCACGCTGAAGTTTGTTCACATGAAGTTAATTATCAATATTCGAAAGTTATAGCTACAAATGAAGTTCATATGTAAGGATGAAGCCACTTTATATCGCTAATGAACCTGTGGGACATAGAGTTATATCTAACGCCTGAAAATCGTCTCGTTTATAATACTAGTCAGTTGTCAGAAGAATATCTAGGTATACGTAATTTATTCATTTAATATTTTTAACTACTGACACTTTATCACCGGTGGGCAATAAAACTGCACTTAACTCACAGAGATCGTATGAATAAAATGCACTTTAATGCATGGATTATAAAAAAACTAATTATGTGAAAGTTGTTACTGTTCCTCACACTTTATCTCCAATGGACGATAAAACTGCACTTAACACACATGTACCGTGTGAATAAAGTGCACTTTAATGCCTGGTTGGGAAAAACTTGTTGAAGAAGTGCCCATTAACGTATGACTGTGAAAATTATAACTAGAATATGAAATTTGTTCACAATTGACACGATTCGAGAAAAAAACTAAATAGACGAAATTTATTCATTAATAGAAGTTACAATGTATTTTAACGTCTGAAAATGTGGGTGACGCAGTCCAGTTTAACGCTTAGTTGTAAAAAAATAACTAGATATATTTTATAGTGTCTGGGTGATACAATTATATTTAAGAAAACTTGATAAGTAAAACGCTATACTAGTAGTTAATCTCCAGTGAACGAAAATGTTGCATTTTACCATAAAAAAAGTAACTATGTATAGAAAATATGTTCATTATTTTTTTATATTTCTTTACTTCATTTATTGAATTTTTTAATAAAATATAATGCATTTATTAAACAAATTCCTTAGTGAGACTGACTTGGTGAAATACAAATTTACCAGATAAGACTTCATTTACATAATGTTTAACAAATTTGGATCAGACTCAATTTTCTTTACTTTTTTTATTTCAAGTTATTTATTGAAGTCAGTTTGTGAAAAACAATTAAATTTACTAACCTGATGCTTCTTTGAGACAATATATTGTAACAATTTGAAATGTGCTTATAGAAAATCAAATTAAAATAACACCTGACCGAACTTAAAGTTGAATAAATTTAATAATTATTAGTGTAAATTTATAAAAACTACAAAGATCTGTTAATTTGAATATCCTGGATATAAAGTTACTAAGAATAAATAATATTACATAGCAAAACAATAATTTAATAATTTTATTATCAAGTATAAAATAAATTTCATAAATTTGCATGACTTTGACAATTGTTATCACTCAGTACATAAAGAAAAGGAATTTAAACTCAGAGCACCATATATTGAATGAAAGGTGAAAGTCTATAGATAAATCTGATATACATATTGTAGGCAGACATTATGAAAGATATTTCCATTAAAAATAAATCATATCCTGAAAAATAAATTTAAATGTCAAATTATTAGAATTAATTCCAGAACTGTCAAAAGTAAAGGTGACTTTGCAAGAATCCCTTGTAAATGACCTAAAACACCAAATAAAGACTATTTTCATTAATAAATAATTAAAATTGTACAATAAAAACAAAAGGACATTTATAAAATGTAATTAGTTATAAGTAGTGTTGTGATAATGTGAAAAAAAAAGACATCCAAAGACTGTAGAAAACTGATGTGTAAGGACCTTTTAACATGACAATCTACAGAAAGGATAAAAACAAAGAAGTTGTTGTTAGTTACGGCTTGGGTTTAGAACAAGGTAGAAGATCGCAAGAGTGCTCCTGAAAATCTACAAAATTTATTATAACAAACAAGTATAAATTAAGAAAATATCGACTCACCAGCTAAATTTACCAGTCTCCATCCTCCAGTAAAGTTTTTTTTATTGCCACTACAGAAAATATCAACCGTATCCAGGGAAATTTGCAGTTCCATAGAATCCTACAGGATAGTTTCCAGTTTCCAGGCAGTTTCCAGTTTCCAGGAAGGAAAATAATAAATTTCCAATCAGGTACCTTAAAAATAAAGTGCACTCTAAAAATTCTATAGCTATAGTAAAGTCAAACAGATTTCAACTATTTCAATCTTTGCAAAGTATTAAGAAAAAACTACACGACTTACCAGTATAAAATAAGTCTAATCCAAGCAATATAACGACCATATTCACAAATTTCACTGGAACTAATAATATCTGTCATGCATGAACAGCCATTATTTTAGAATATATTAGGACTCTGTATTATCATATTAGATAAATACACTCTGTAGGAATGCAACCAACATTACAAGTTAAAGAATATTTATTAGCATAATTTATACAATTTCAGTTAAATTCAATAAAAACTTTAACTTATAGTGGTTTGGTAAAATTATCATCAGAGAAGTAATATTAAAAGAAAATATTCTTTATTGTTTTCAAATTGATTCTAGAACCAAAACTGTTAATCTTTCAAATATGTTACTATTTGTTATCAAATAAAAACCCTGCATATTTTGAACCGACTTCTGAGTTAAGTTTCTTTGCTGTTTTGATTTGTGGAACTGTGTCTAGCAAGGGATAAACAAAAATTGTATAAATAAGGTAAGATAAAAAATAATATAAAAGGTTTGTATTGAACAAAATATAGCTTAAACACAACATGCACTCATAAAACATAATACATAAAAGGTGCCCAACAAAAATTAATATTCAAACTTTGACATTAAATACATAATAAAATATTTAAAATTAAAATAAATAAAATTAAATAAAACATACACCAAAATAAATATATTACAATATACATAATGTTTAACAAAATTGGATCAGATTTAAAATATGAACGCACCAAATTCTGTTTACTTTCTTTAACTATGCTTATGGTAAAGATATCAATGATGATAATGATAAAGATGAAGGAAGATACCAGTGAAAATATAATGAGGATGATGATGGCGACGATAATGATATGATGATGATGACGATGATAATGATAACAATCACGAGATTGTGAAGATAAATATAATAACGATGTAATCAATAGGAATTTCCTGACCATGGAATTAATCTTATAGATTCAATATCCTGGGACAGTAGGTCATTTGAACAAAGAAACAAACGAAAACTTTAATTTTACGTACGTTTCGGGTTTATTGCATAATACCCATCTTCATAAATTACAATATTCTTATGCTAAAAGAGTAAAAACAATAAGACGTAAATAACATTTTTTAGAAAAAACAACCAAAAAACATAAACAACATTTAGTTTAAAACATACCTAACATCGCATAAGAATGTTTAATTTTTCATATTAATTTTTCCAAAAAAATATTTTAGATTAACTAAAAAACATATAAATTTTAATTATAGGTACTCGTAGTTTGTCTTGCGGAGCGAAATGAAATATAAAATATTTTAACGCGAATATTAAAAATGAAAGACGAGCTCATATTTAAGAATGTCAGAAAAAAATTCTATTTTTTAGACAAAAAAATATAAAATGTCGGTGAAAAAAGTAAAAAACATACCAGTAAATTTAAAAGTTTCTTTAAAGAGTGTATACAGGTAGTGCAAAAATCCGCAAAGAATCAATTGTTAATCAAGTCAAAATATACATGTGATTAATATCAGTGTTATTGTTAATAGAATTAGTATTTCTCTTAATCTGAATCATTTCAAGAATAGAACGTTTTTGCAAGTTATTTTCATTCTATATAATAAGGAAGGTGTTAATTATCAACTGAATAATATTATATTACTTAATAACCAGCTTTGAGAGCCCCGCGCCGACTTGCTCACCTTTCTAGTATTGTATAAAAATTTGTAAGAAATGCAACTTTAATAGTTGATCATAGAATAGATCGTATATATAATTTGTTCATTAATATTGCATTGTTTGGAATACATTAGGTCTTCAAAGATTAGAAAATCCAACGAATGATGTATTCGCTGACGGGCTAGGCATAGAATCTTAGCTTCTGGTAGTCGTGAACGAGGAAGGCGCTCTCAGTTTACAGTATCGATCGTTGGTCGTGTGGCGATTCTCAATTCCACTTCTTATAACGCCCACCGAAATGTTCCCCAACTCAGTTCTCTATCGTAAATAGCGTTGAGTGAGAAATTATAGATAGAGGCGCAACCTTAACGGCGAAATGCGTATGCGATCTACAAGTTTAACACCCTGTATCTTGAAAACAAAGGCCCCAATAGAAAATATCCATAGGGCAAAATGTTTTTAAAGTCGGACAAGAAATAAAGGCTTTCATGTGTGACGTTCCGTTATGTTACACCGTGTTTTACAGTACCTAGGGGTTTTTTGGGCCCGAGATTTGTCCGTCTGTCGAGAACTGTTGTTAACGACAGTCAATTTTCGCCATAAGGTTGTGCCTGGTAAATAGTCTTTCAGACACGAGACCGCACCGATGTTGAGTTACTTTTAAAGAAACACAAATAAAAATCACTAAATTGCCTTCTGGTTTTAAATTCTGTAGGCAAAATAGGAAAAGTTATCAGTGATTACTAGAGTACTAAAAAATTGTTTATAAAAACCAAGTACTTCAGTAAGTCAAGTGGAAAGCAACTACTTGCTAAATAGCTTCGTAATTACGAATCGATTTTACTAAATTAAGTTTAAAGTTCATGTTTGTATGATAATTTTTTAATGCCATTTCTGGAAGTGCCAACAATGACCAATAATCGCCACCGCGAATAATGTTATTTCTCCTATAATTTTAATATTTTCTTATCTCACAATGATTTACAAACAAATATCAGAAATTAAAATTTCATATTCTTTGGTGAATTTCGCTTAGTTGAAAAGATACTGGGTGTTAAGCTTAAAAATTATTTTTTATTATT
This sequence comes from Monochamus saltuarius, assembly GCA_025584915.1. Lineage (NCBI taxonomy): Eukaryota > Metazoa > Arthropoda > Insecta > Coleoptera > Cerambycidae > Monochamus > Monochamus saltuarius. Next base: position 7,577,444 of record CM046723.1, on the reverse strand, counting down.
TTAAAAATTTTAAAAATTAATGAGTGAAATAATTTGAAATAGGGCACGTAGATTTTTATATAAACATAGTTCTAAATCTGAAGCTTATTCCTAAAATTTAGAAGCTCCAGTAGCGGAGACAGTGTTGCTGGCATATTTTGCTAAATAAAATAGTACGCTACTGCATTATTGTTATTATCATAATGTTTTCGGATTCATCTTTCAATTTTCTACAAATTATGACTCCTTTATGGTTTTTGGAAAGTGCTTTGTTTTCGTGTAAAACTAGCTTACTTAATAAGCCCTTTTTTTAATCATTTGATTATTTAATGGATGCATTCGGTTATTTACTAGTAAACTTTCTACTTTTTCAAATATTAAAAAAAAATCAAAAATAATTTTGTAAGTTTAGCACTCTGCATCTATCTTTTTAACTAAATAAAGTACATACAAACTTTATATGAAAGATTCTTTTACAATTCACTAATGAATAAAAGGTTTCATTTTAGGCTACCATCTTATATAAACATATGCCTTTAACTTTTGCCTTTAGCCATCGGATCTGATACATATAATGGTGTTGCATTTTTCTGAAAAATTGTATCTTATTGAAGGTATGTGTGTATACAACAAACTACGTGATTTAATAACAAAATTAAATATTTTGTACCTTTTTGTTTTGCACACACGAATTAAAAATTAAACAGTAACAACAAGAAATTATTATTTTCTGTTATGGTTTGAAATTAGCATTAATATTAATGTTATGTTTTATGCATATGAGTATTGGTATACCATATATATGTGAAATTTAAATATAATTTGTAATTATCAGATCAATAGAGTTTATTATTACCAGCGCCATAACACTTTTCCGACATTCAATGTGTAATTTGGAATGGAAAATTAATATTATATTACGGTATTATAAAACAAATGAGTGCGTTGTGAATTTCTACCTTTCAAATTAATAACAGTGCATATTAATTATGGTTTATGCAATTTGCTGTGGCATTAAATTTACATCAAAATATTAAAGCCGATATTGTCACATTTACCAAATTAAGTTCTCAAGTCACAATCTGCTAATACATGTTGCAACTGATGCTGAATAATTTTAAAATGGGGATAGTAACCTGTTCAGATAGACTCTACAATCCCATATCAAATTCCATTAAAATCGGCTTAGAGGTTCTGAATATATTTGCAAAAAAAATAGGCCCAATTTCATAAGGCTGTAAGACTCATAAAAATGAGAAATCGAAAAAAATATGGCTCATATAATTTTTCACAGATTTTATACTTAATTTTTTCCTAGTATATCAAATAAAACTAGATTAAATGCTCAATTCCCTCCTTTTAAAATAAGTTTATGCAGTTTGCTATAGTAATACTTAGATCGAAATGTTAAAACTATTATTATAATTTCTAAATTAACTTCTGAAATTGCACAACCTGCTATTATGTAATATAGAAAACTCATATTTGATACATTACTTTGGTGAATTGGATTAAAATACATATATTTATTGTTAATACATTATTGTCGTCAACAGATTTGCATTGAAAGAAAAAATAGTTTTCAAAATGAAGAAAAAGTACAAAATGATATTCATAAGTAGCTAAATCAAGAAGTGGCTTCTAAAAATATAACATGTAGCAGGTCTTGAAACCAATGTGAATAAGCAATCCATATATTGATAGAAAATACGTATGAAAAGAATTCTTAAAAATGTTATTGTATATGTGTATAAGTACATATACGCTTACCTAATCCAAATTTGGACCTTGCCAAAAGAGAAGTTAAAAAAATGCTTTCATTTATTATAAAATCATACCGTTTTGTTGCAACACGTCGAGTTTTAAATAATTGCACCACGCTATAAAAAATAGCTACTTATAAATAAGTTCAGAAAATAATAAATAACTTATTCATTCATACGGATTGTTACTTAAGTTGCAATTGTTTAACACGCTGTAAAAAGTAGGTACTAAATTAATTCACAAAAGTAATAAGGAAAATGAAGGTTCGTCGGTAATTCAAATCCCAAATCTCAACTGTAATAATCAATTCATCAGATGTCATCTCATATGTAACTGAGCTATATGATCATGAATGTTTAATTGGCACTTTGTTTCAAGTGTCACCATACAGTCTTCTAATAATCCTAATATTAAATCATTACCATCGAACCAACAGGTCTAGTAGTCACTGAATTGAGTAGGGCAACTAACATGTAACGTTATTCTTGCACCCTAATGTAAACTAACAAATACTAAATTCTTCAATAATGAAACCCATCCAGACTTCGGTCTTGCAGGCGTTTAATTATGACATATCGTTGACTGTTCATTAATGCAGTAACAGAGCCGGCATTACTTTGCATGTCTAGCCGATTGTATCTGTTATGATGCTATTCACATCTGTAACCAAAACTCCTGTTGGTGCTGTAGCTGGCATCTCAATGGGCGGCAGTAAATGGTCTGCGCACGCCTAGATAACTGCCTGTACATTTAGGGATTAAGACAAAGGGATCATTTACAGGCCTGTGTACTCCTTTTTGAAAACACCCTCCGCTGGGGGTTGTTTTTAGTCACGGTTATCATCAATCGATTGCTATATTTGTTCATATATTATTATTTCGATAATCTTAAGACAAAAATACTTTAACGGTATTTGTGTAGCAGAAACCTACATTAACTAAACTATAACAAATAAAATGGAAATTTTCAATCAAAATCTTGAATACAATTATTTTAAAGCGGCAGTGTCTTTAAAAAATAATGAGTTTCTAATAACAAATTTTAATGTTTTATAAGCAGTAGTAAGCAGTAATATAAGCATTTGATTGATATTTTTAGAGAAAGACAATTTTTCATTTATAGTAACTCCAAGGTCTTTAACACTGTTGCAACGATTCAGAGTGTTTTACCTATTATCTTCAAAAATTAAGTAAGATTTAATAGGGAGGCTACTAATGTAATGATGATGGTGATGATGAAGGCAGGGGCTCCGTTACTGTGGTAACCACATCGAAAACAAAGACATACAGGAATTTACTCCTGAGTAATCAGTGAACTCTTGGAATATTTTTCGGAAGATAATGCAGTTTCTCTAGTCTAGTGACATTAAGCGATTGATGAATAAACTCAAGCATTAATGGTTCAAATCTAATATATGGGGATTGTCCATTGATTCTTCGAAAAGAAAGAACAGTATACGAGCATGAAGTCAGTTCTTGAAAACAAGTTTTTTTACAATATTTCAGATGCAAAACTGTGACAAGGAATTTTCAACGGATCTCAGATTCGTAAAATGATGACTGACGTTATTTTTGTCATTCTTGGGATTCGAATGGGTTATCGAGAATTTCCTGGGAAACCATAAAAGTCTAGATTACCGCGAAAAACTAGCGCAATTGGTGGAAAACTATAAGAAATCAGGTTGATTAATCTGAAATTACATTTCATGACTACTTTCCGCAATCTTTGCACTTTCAGTAAAGAAGAAGGTAAAAAATTTCATCAGGACCTGAAGAATGCAGAGGGATGTTACCAAGGCAGATGGGATAAATCTCTGCCGGATGATTACTACTGACCATTGCACAGCTCCTTTGAGAGTAAGAGAAGCAAATATTATAAAGGAATATAAAAAATAGCACACGTTATAAACCTACAAGATTGAAAACCGTTAAACTAACGACGATTGTCACTGTACAAAATTTATTATTCTGAAGTTTTGTGATTTTTTGCATTATTATTCATCGGTTACAGGGTTACGAGCGTTATTGGGTATGAGAGATTTGAGGTTGTCAGGTCAATCAGATTCAACTGTCCTGATGGTGTTAAATGAACTCCAAATTCGAATCCAACGGATCGAAATATATAGGCGTATGATGCTTTTGTCCATTTGAATATCTATCTGTCGATTTCACCTTAGAATGACCTTAAAGCTGGCCTGATAGGGTTAAACTAACCCCAGATTCAGCGATCCCAAAAACATAAATGTATGATTGTCTGGTCCACTTGCATATATATATCGCTTTGACCTTGGAATGGCCTTAAACCTAGGGCGATGGGGTTAAATGGACTCCACGTTTAGATATAGGTCTAGTTTATAGATCTTTTTTGTGGTGTTGTAATTATATTATTCTAAAAGTTTTTATAATAAAGAACCTCTGCAACTATTTATTGAGTCAGATGTGAACAAATGCAAAACATGTTTTGGTACTCTCCCTGCAACTTTTCAGTAAATTTCGATCCAATTTCAGAGGCTGTAAATCACCTAATTTGTCATCATTAAACAATCCACTCCATCGCTATTGCATTCCACGCATGGCTAGATGCGATAATCTGCATCTTAACAATGATGATGGATCGCCGCAATCCACTGTTACAAATTGGTCTTTAGCCGAGCCCTTTCAGATTTCTTACTCGAGGCCTTCTCTTCTAATAACGAAAGATTGGGGTCAAATCCAGCTCACTCGAATCCAGCTTCATTATTACTAGTTTTCTTTCTAGAGGCCATTTGCCGTCTGTAAAAGCTGTGAAATAGTTATTATTATTAGGTATGAAAATGTTCTAACATTTACATAATTTTCTAAATAGTAATACATTTTTAATATAAACGTTCTCCAATGGTTATTTTTTTAGGTATGTAATTTGAATTTTTTTTTTTTTCTCATATATTTTCAGGTATTAATATTGTGTGAAACTAACTACTCAGTGGACAAAAGCCCCAACCTGCGTTGAATTACACCCACAATATCTACCCATATATTCCTTATTATTAGCTTTTGTAACATTTTTTACTGTTTAAGAAAGGTATTTTTAAGCTAATATGTATCAAATCTCCTACAATTCCTATCAATGAAGTCATATGTATGTTCTCTGATACCAAACATCTAGGTATGCTAATGAACATCCACAGACAAAACTCTATTCAATAAATATCTAAAAAATTTAATATATTTACTAACCTCTGGAGTGGGACCTCGAAATTCAACCACAATAATTGAGATCTCACTTATTTCTGCGTTTTATTTTGGATCGCTTCATCAGGTGGCCTCCTTTACTTGAGTCAAATATCTAACTATAAAGATGATTATACCAAATTAAAATTATTTGAAATTGAATGTCAAATGAAATATCGACAACGTCAAACTGATTAACTGAAAATATATGAGAAAAAAAACTATACATAAAAGGTAAAATTTTTATTAATTTTTATTTATTTTAGTAGGTTGTTATGATATTCATTGACAGTTAATCAGTTTGACGTTGTCGATATTTCATTTTGACATTCAATTTCAAATAATTTTAATTTATTGGTATAATCATCTTTATAGTTAGATATTTGACTCAAGTTAAAGGAGGCCACCTGATGAAGTGATCCAAAATAAAACGCAGAAATAAGTGAGATCTCAATTATTGTGGTTGAATTTCGAGTTCCCACTCCAGAGGTTAGTAAATATATTAAATTTTTTAGATATTTATTGAATAGAGTTTTGTCTGTGGATGTTCATTAGCATACCTAGATGTTTGGTATCAGAGAACATACATATGACTTCATTGATAGGAATTGTAAGAGATTTGATACATATTAGCTTAAAATACCTTTCTTAAACAGTAAAAAATGTTACAAAAGCTAATAATAAGGAATATATGGGTAGATATTGTGGGTGTAATTCAACGCAGGCTGGGGCTTTTGTCCACTGAGTAGTTAGTTTCACACAATATTGTTAATACCTGAAAATATATGGAAAAAAACTTTAAATAAAAGGTAAATTTTTTTTTAATTTTTATTTATTTTAGTAGGTTGTTATGATATTCATTGACAGTTAATCAGTTTGACGTTGTCGATATTTCATTTTGACATTAAATTTCAAATAATTTTACTTTATTGGTATAATCATCTTTATAGTTAGATATTTGACTCAAGTTAAAGGAGGCCACCTGATGAAGCGATCCAAAATAAAACGCAGAAATAAGTGAGATCTCAATTATTGTGGTTGAATTTCGAGTTCCCACTCCAGAGGTTAGTAAATATATTAAATTTTTTAGATATTTATTGAATAGAGTTTTGTCTGTGGATGTTCATTAGCATACCTAGATGTTTGGTATCAGAGAACATACATATGACTTCATTGATAGGAATTGTAGGAGATTTGATACATATTAGCTTAAATACCTTTCTTAAACAGTAAAAAAATAATTTGAATTTCATCTATAAAATTATTTATTTGTAGGTAGTATTAATAAAATAATTAATGGAATGCAATTTACTAACTGATTGCAATGTGTTTTCCAATTTAAGCATTCATCAAAAACTATTTCCAAGAACTTGACACTTCGATTCTGTTTAATTTGATTACCTGCGATTGTAAGTTTTAAATTAAAGCACTGTTTTTGCCAAATACGAAATCTTATGAAATTTGTTTTTTCAATATTTAAAAATTGGTTATGAGAGGAATACCAATTATTTAAAATATTTAAACTGTCGTTGTATTTACTATGCAACTTATTCTCAGATTTATCTGATGCAAGCAAAGATTAGTCCTCCGCATACATAACCAAATGAGTGCCCAACTCCAATGGCTCCAATTCATTAGTATATATTAAAAATAGGATATGCCCCAAAATGGACCCTTGCGGTTTGATAAATTTTCTCTAACAATTTGTTTTCATCCATGCAATCGAATGCACTGCGGATATCACAAAAGATACCAACAGGGCACTCTCCTTCCTCGATATACTGGATAAGTTTCTCATAAAAATAATGAATACAGTAGTAGTTGATTTATAATAGCGGAAATTTGTAGGCATAGCAGATATTGAGATGGGGTTTTCTGCTTTGTGTTCAGGAAGGTCCCAGGAAAAAAGTCTATATCGTTTGGTTTAGCCATTTTTTGAAAAATAACTTCTGGGCCGGAAAATGCATTACACCATTATAGGAACGACTGGAAACTCGGAAAAATCGCTCGGAAATCGTTACTCGGGGGTTTTTGGGGCTGCCAAACTCGATTCTGGCATTAGAATTATCCGGAGATGCACGTGGGGGCTCTGTGGGGGTGCGCGGGGGTGAATTGGGGGAGAAACGGCAGCGTGCATGAAAATCGTTCCAAACTCGTTACTCGGGGCTTTCGGGGTTTTCAACACTCACATCATAAATAACTATTATATTGTAATTTAGGCGCTTTAGCATTTGCTGATACCACATTGACCTCATGTAACACATTTATATGATCAGAAATTATATTATTCTCTATCCAAACCAAATTATTTTCTAAACTGTTAGTAAATATATGAAATTTTAGATAAGTTCACCCTGTAAACCCTATTCTGTGCTAACGTTAAAACTGTTATCTTTCGGCCCCCAACTTTCCGCGCTGCACCACTGGCTCGGCAGGACCCAGTTTCGTGTCGGGATCGATCCCGAGCACAGCTGGCGCTAGGGCGGTGGCCCCTGCTTCCTGCCCCGCGAACGCCAGGCCCGAGGCCCGCGAGCGGTGTCTTTTGCATCATTCGGAACGCGGCCCGGCGAGCGAGAAGGGGCGCGTGACGTATCGCGCGAGCTCGCTGTTAACATATGACGGGGGCGGGGGCGGAAGAGGGAGAACTGTGCCGTTCCAAATGTAAAAATTAAATTCGCGGGCGATTGTTTGCTGAATGGGTAATAAATGTCAAATCTGCGTCGGGTTGTTTTTGTTTCATGATGGGCCCGATAATTTCCCATCGCTTCGGTTTTTTTAAATAAATAAAGAACATACTGAATACGTAATCAGCTATTTTAAGATGGTTTGTTTGGAACCGAGGCGTCTACCCACATGGTGGAGTAGCTAAATAGCAATAATGTAGAGAACTATTATATTTGTTCCTTAATATTTATATCGACTGTGTGTCGCATAAAATTTTGCTTAAAAACTATATTTCTGACGAAAACGTCTCTCTATTATCTTCTTATTTGAGCGACAGATATCAATATTATGTTGTTTACAATAGTGTTAAGTCTGGAATCTTAGAAGTGAGATACTGATTCTAATATACGTAAATGATCTACCTGAAATGTTTGACATTAACACCTTGTTTGCTTTTTGCTGATGATACCTGTGTCACTATGTCTGGCTCTGATTTGTTTGTCTTGTTTAATGATATGGCCTTGTTGCAGCCACTAGCTAATGATTGGTTTATCAGTAGTAAAATGACAGTTAACATGTCAAAGACTTAAAGTGTAATTTTTTAACTCCTTTTTTCATGACGCATCCATTCCTAATTTCTTTTAGAAAGGTTGTGAATTATTAGCAGTAAATTTTTGTAACCTTATTTTAGAGACAGATATGTACAAAATTTCAGCATATGTAAATAATAAATGTCTCGACCAGACTGAACATGAAAGGTCGCAGACATTCTTTTTTCTGTAGACACCTCGTGGATCATATTAGAAAGCAAGTGAGCAAGCTATGCTCGTTTGAAGATCTGTCTAATACATATACATATTGCTTTCGTTCATTTGGGATCACCGTATTTTTTCGCCGTAAAATGATCAAATTTGTGGTGATTTTTAGATACAGAAATCTCGAAAAATAAAACAGGTAGGGGAAAAAGTAATATCAAAAAAAAATTATTGACGTTTTGTTTATCCACTATTACTATTTATATTATCTACAAATAATATAAGAACTTTTAAAATGCATTTGTATAAGACATTATTTTCACATACTTATAAACTAAGTGAATAATCTTATATGCAAAACTATGTAAGTTTATGTTATAACAATGTCTACAGTTGAATTGAAAAAAAAAACGTATTTTCAAAGATTTCTGCACCTAAAAATTTGTTGGTTAGACCACTTTCTGTCGTTTTCCTTAGTTTCCGTTGAATATTCACAGATGGCATGAGATAACGTTCCTGTTATTTGCTAAACTCTATATTATTCAATCCTTAAATATCTAAAAATTCTTGTATTTGCAGAAAACACTATTTCAAGAATTTAAGAGGCCCCTTTTTAGTATCTTTAAACTAGTTTCAAAATAATTCCTATAACAATGATTCGGTTTTGATGAGGCTTGCAGCAGTTTCCTTAGAAAAAAAATCTAGTTGCCAGGATGCCCTAAATCATATTTTTTGACATGAGTAAACATCCAACAACAACAACAAGGTTTAAAATGTAAAGAGAACAAAATAATTGGGCATCCAAAAAGCGGATAATTATTTTATTAATTTATATACACTTTGTGTCTAAAAATAATTGATAACTTCGTAAATTTGGAACTAAGAAAGTGTATTTTAAGTTAAAGCCTGTTAAAGGAGTCGCTTATGTTCAACTAGTATTATGCCATAAGATATGAGAGAGGCGAAGATAGAAGACGTAAAGGAAGTCAGGTGATTGCAGTGCACTTAGGGGAACGATCGACTCGACTTGCATCTAGCGTGGTCCTTTGGCTATATGTCGCATTTTTTTCAGGCACGGATAACACCCTTGACTATACAGGGTGAACCTTAAATAAGTACAAATATTTTAACCAGCAATATAGTTCACTGTGTAGAACACATAATTAATAATTTTTTACAAAAAAATCAGAAATAAAAAAGTGAAATTTTAAATAAGTGTTATAATTTTTCTGTAGTAAACTTGTTGACGACCGCTGGCTTTCATACATTTATGAGTCATAGCACTGCAGATTGAACGTGTGCTTCACAGTGTTGCCAGTGTTACACAAATGTCTTTGCTTTTCTTGATATTAAACGCAGACACATATCAAGCTGCTATTTTGTTATTTAATATTGTGTGTACCTTTTCTTTAAAAATTTGTTTCACTGATTAAAGTGCGAAGACACTATATGGTTCTGGATTCGAAATGGTTAATACTGACTCATTTGAGGTTATGTGGCGAAAATTAAATTTAATATGCTGTGTGAAAATCATAGTTTTTCGTTATTCTTTATAAAATAACTTAAGGGAATTGTGTCTTGTGTCTCTTTCTAACAGTGTGGAATCACATTTAACTTATGAAACGTGGATTACTGATTAAATAGTTAAACAAACAGGTAAGCTTGTGTGCACGTTTATGTATAGTTTTTGAACATTGAACATAGTAATATCATGTAATATCTTCCTAAATACTTTATCGTTTATAGTAAGGTCAGTTAAACAGTTAAAATTTATGTTGATAATACTGCGTATCATACTACATACCCAACTTTACTGTACTTTTTTCATATATTTTCAGGTATTAACAATATTGTGTGAAACTAACTACTCAGTGGACAAAAGCCCCAACCTGCATTGAATTACACCCACCATATCTACCCATATATTCCTTATTATTAGCTTTTGTAACATTGTCGACATTTAATTTCAAATAATTTTAATTTATTGGTATAAGAATTTTTATAGTTAGATATTTGACTCAAGTTAAAGGATGAACGCACCTGATGAAGCAATCCTAAAAATGCAGAAATAGGTCAGATCTCATCTATTGTGGTTGAATTTCGAGTTCCCACTCCAGAGGTTAATATATATAGAGTGTTTCCATTAAATCAGGTTAGTAAATTTAAATAAATTAAATTCTTTAGATAATTATTGAATAGGGCTTTGTCTGTGGAATTGTTCATTAGCATACCTAGATATTTGGTATCAGAGAACATACATATGACTTTATTGATAGGAATTGTAGGAGATTTGATATATATTAGCTTAAAATACCTTTCTTAAACAGTAAAAAATTTACTGTACTTATGCTTCAAACAAGTATTTTTAAAATAGAATTTAACCGTATTACTTTACTATTACGTTAAAGGAAACTTAATATTTATATTAGAGGAGATATGGCAACCTCGCAACAAATCATATGGTTCATTAGGTTGGTTATGAGAACGGTCCTCAAAATGTGGGTATTTTTTTCTTAAATTAATATCTCCGTAAATATTAGAAATTTTTAAAAATGTCTTTCACTAGACTGATCTATATGACGAACTACACCAGCAGTTAAAATATTTGTACTTATTTAAGGTTCACCCTGTATAACGCTTACATCCAAAATTTTTATGGGTGGTGGAATTTGGTTTATATTTTACCCTTTTTGCTGCCGCATTGGCACCCCACTTGATACGTGCATTTCTCGTATGTAATTTCCGGAACATCCCAGTCGCTTACGCCCGGAGATCGTTCTTCCAAAAGCTCTCTAATTATTCATGGGTCTCTGCCTTTATTACTGCCGCGGATTACGTGTATTAGTTTCATGTATTGCCGGATAATGGCCGATTTACCGGGCTATTTTATGAACAAAACACTGGAATTCGATATACAATTGCTGTTTGTTCTAGGCGATGTTTGGCCAGAAGCTGGTCGTGACTCACATCCCACTTTAGCAGAGGATTTAAGGATGTATCTACTATATGGAATAATGTACACTCCAAAAAATTTGTTGCATTAATGAGATTTTACAGTGTGTAATTCAGGATATAAAGTATCCGATGTAAAATTTTAACACACTGAGTTTTTATACGTCTACTAATATCATACATCATATAATAATACTTTAATCGCAAGAATAAATAAAGATCTTTATTTTTTAAGGAAGGTAAGTACTTTATAACCATTAATTTAAATCAATACTTACTATTGTTGAAAATAAATATTAATATTTCAATTAACATTTCCCAGAAACATGGTTGGGAAGGGAAGAAGCCTTTTTTGCTCCGACAAGGATACCGATGTATTGGCGGCAAAAGTCTGATTCTTCATGCTATTAAGTATGCATTCTCATACAGAAATCTTGTTGGCCACTGATTCCTCAAGAGAGAAACCTGAGATTCGTCGATTTTCTTTTCAAGGGGGACACATGATGGCGTAAGTTTTGATGTCTTGGAAGCCACCCCTTAGTCAGGGGCGTAAAATACACTTAAGCTTTAAATGGCATCCTACATTGAGTGACACTTTCATATTTCGATGCATTTCGGGCGTTATCTGACGACATGCTTCAACAATTCGCAGGCGAAGCTTCTCAAGTGAGTTCGGTCGTGTTGCATAACGGATTTTAAGTATCGCCATAGAAAAAAGTCTAAGGGCGTTAGATCTGGCGATCTGGGAGGCCACTCAATTGAACCTCGGTGTCCTATACAGTGATTTGGAAAGTCCTGATTAAGAAAATCACGCACAGATACGGCATAATGTGGTGGAGCACCATCCTGCCGGAACCACACATCTTCATACGGCAAAGCGTTGTTATTTTCCAATACTTCTACAACCATTGGCTAGATATTCGTTTCCAGTCCAGTTCGACTTGTCCGATTTGTGAAACTTTTGGCAAAAAGCTATGACATATTTCTTGAACCTAAAACAAATAAATATGTGTTGAATAATTTATATAAAATCAGTTTAATAATAATAAATTAATAATACTCGTTTACTTATGTAGAACTTATTTTTGATTTAAAGTTTAAATTTTTAGGTACATGGTACCTAAATACATTTAAAACTAAACAACATACCTACGTATTAAGTAAAGTATCTTTTTAATACCGAATTTATAGATTGCTTAATTTTTGGTTTTACAAGGTGGCTCATTAAATGAAATCAAACTTTGGTGTCTACTGCATGTAGAACGCTTCGTGCCTGTGACATTTTCAGTCCGGCATGGAGTAGCGAACGGCCGATAGATGTAGTTAGTTCTACACCGCGAAATCAAAGTACTTAATTCTAATAAAACTAGTAAAATTTATATGTAATATAAATATGAATAATAAAACTCATAAATTAAAAATCAGTCTACTTCATTATTTTGCTCTAAGGTTGGCATTATTTAAGTTTTTGTAAAAATAAATTCTCACCTCAAGTTGTTTTTATTTAACGTTTTTCTCACTGCTCTGTCCAAAACTCCCACCCCAGTTTGCTGTCTCAAAAAATCATTCAGTTTTACAGAGTTCTTTGTCCACCCCATGCCCATAATTATGATCTGGTGTAATTTCGACGCAACGCTTCCATTTCAAAGTAGGCATTGGAGAAACAAATTTATTGATATGGAATTGAAAACTGTTAACATTATTTTAGGAATAAGTGAGAAGAACATTAAATAAAAACAACTTGAGGTGAGAATTTGTTTTTAATAATTAAATAATGCCAAACCTTAGAGCGCGTCGTACCCTACATTTTTGTTTATTATCGACCCGGTATAATGTGTAAATTTCAACCCTCAAATAAAATGCTTAGACCATAGAAAGTCTACGCGAAATAAGGATTCCAAATCAATGTCAACTTATAGCATTTTAAAAATTTTGCTACCCAAATTTTATGTTGAGTAGTGTGTACAAGGCCTAAGTGCCTTAATCCAAAATCTGACAAAAAATTCTAGACATATTGATGTTATATTAGCAACGAACAATATTGCAACGACCAAAAAAATTTTGCGGACATACAAACTCATACAAACTTTTGATTTTTGAATGACTTCATTGATCACCCCGTATATAATAAACCTATGGTCCTACGATAAATATACGTTATGCAGCTTAATCCGAAGAAAACTAGCTCTTAAAATTTTCAAGCTGCGTTCAAAAATTTGCATTCCTGTTGAAAATATTGAACTTTAAATTTTGCCTAAAAATCTCTATGTGTAAGTTCGAGTGGCCAGCAGCTTATTATTATAGAGGAATACGCGTTTTTTAATAATTAAACAAAATGAAATTGACAAAAACATATGTCTTGAATTAACAAATCTATTTTTACAATGTATAAATCGGAAAGACTGACTTCCATTTTAATATTGGATACAAAATTACAATACCACGGCAGACCGATTTATAACGCTTTAACGCAATGTCAAAAAATGTTGCCAAAAAATAACCCATTACTTTTAATTTCATTTTAATCTGCGTACGCCTTTGCCCCGGAGTTTCCAAGGAAAAACCGCCGATATTTAGATCTAGGCAGGCTCCTTACTCGAAATCAATCACTGTCTAAGACAGTATTCAAACCGTATTTTTTCTGCCCGGTCGTTTATATTATAACCGGGGAGAAATATAGGTTCTAAATGTTCCTTCAGCTACCAGAAAAAGAAATATATAGAGAGACAATTCAGTCACAATGAATTTCGCTTCGGTCTATATGTCCTCCAAATTCGGCGATATATCAACTGATATAAACGATTTCTAAGGTACTCTACATTGCCATTTCATCGTAGATATTGATTTTCTTCTTAATATGCGCCGTGGAAATGTGCGTTAATATTTTTCTAAACAGCAAATTTAAAGCAAAAAATGGATAAATTTTTCTGAAGATATAAAACACAAAGTTAAAATACAGTAGGTCAAACCGATTTGTTTTAAATATTTTGCTGACAAGAATATTTTTTGTAATAATTACATTGTCTATGAATATATCAACACAAAAATTTGCACATCCGCCATATTTGTGACGTAAATGTGAGTCTAACATTTTTGACCCTAAAGATATCACGTTGTTTTTGAGGTAAAAAGGTACCCTTATCATTAGTCTCAGAAATTGGCCCTTTTTGAGAAAATAGCTTTTCAACTATCAGCTGCACAGTTCCTTGTACAATATCTTAACGTAGTAGACACCAATAGTAAGTTAAATTTTAACAATTATTAGACAAAATTTATGTTAATGTTAATAAGTATTTGTAAATGTCGTATTCATCCAGTTTTATCAAAATCAATTACTTTATAAATTCGAAAAATTGTTGGCAATTAAATTTCAATGGAAACGCTGGGCAACGAGAATATTTAGGAGGATTTCGAAATAGATTACAACCTGATACCTAATCAACAACTTAAAAAATCTGTTTAATTATTTAGAGAAGGACGAAAAATTTGTCCATATTGCGGATTATCCACAAACTAACGGCTATCTGGAGCTGCAAGAATCAGTATGACTTCCATTTTTAAAAACGTTGCATGTTGAAAAATACTATCCGTATCATTTTATACCAGTGCAAATTTAATTGCTTGTCGATCTACCCTCATAGTCTAAGATCCGGCTGCAAAATTAGTACATTCATAAAGTAGTTAACCGAGATTTAATTTTTATGTAATTTTATAAATGGAGGAACCCATTTCTCATGAGGTGCCAATTAAAAAGTGCCCGCGATTATTATTAATTAAAATATTATTAACTTTTTGTGAAACATATCGTTCACGTCCTATGGAAATAAAGCATATTCTACTTCACGGCAATGTATTTAAGGACTTTGAAATGGCACAGTTGCTATTGATCACTTAGCCGTAATCTCTTCGCAGCCAGGTGTAAACAGGTATAATTTTGTTAAATTTTTACGTTCATGGCGTATATTCATTTCAGTTGTGCTACATTAAAGCTAATTTTTTCTGTACGTGATGTAACATGTCTGCCTATAAAAACAAGCCGCAAATAAGAGTTGACTGCCGTTAAAGATGCTAGGTAATTAAAATAAAGTGACAGAGAGTGAGCCCGTAACGTTACTTGTTAGACGAGGAAAGACTTTTGGATTTCAAAATATATAGGTTTTGCAGGATTTTTATTGCGGCTTTTCTGGGGAATAATTTAGTGATTTTTATGGTTACCATCATGCGCAAAAATTCCTAGGCTGCACTTTCAAATTCAAATTGCCTTCCTTCGCTTCTACTTCATCATTATTTTATTGTTGAGCTTGCAAAATATATTAACGGAAACCCTTATTTTACATGTTATCCTATTTGTTAATGTCACTTGTAAAATGTGAATAAACAGTTTAGTTTTTAGTGTTCATTCGGGTTGGTGTTGGTATCACTGCTATTGCAATTGCAAATTGACTGTAAAACATACTGCAAGTCAGAATTTCAGGAATGGTATTGCAAGGCCTTGCTGCCATTCATTGTAAAAATAATTGCGAACTGTAAAACAGCTTTTTTGTAAATTGGAATGAGTTATGTCTTTGAATACTATATTTGTTTAAATAAATAGAGAACACTGCAATTGAATTAAAAAATAAACATTAGCAATCAGTAACTGGAACACGTCAAACTCATAAAATAAATATCATTTCACCGGCTTTCGCAGTTACGAAGGAATGACAGCTGCTGACCTTCATTCGCGACAATTGTAATTATTCAACACTGTTATTTGCACGTGGCAAATCATTCTACTAATTAGATAACGCATGCAATGAAAATGCTTTAGGTATTTCTTTTACTTTTATATAATTCGTTGTTGTATATTTCAATACTGCAACGACATAATTGTGAGGTGTAAATTAAAAATGGTAATTGCCAAACAATGTTGCTTTTTATAAAATTCTTATTGCTGCTCCTGTTGGATGCGATCAAGCGTCTACAAATAAAAAAGGGAAACCCGAACAACCGTAAAATTACATTCTGTCGATTTGGATATTTCATTATTGTAACGACAATATTATGAAGTGTTAATTCAAAGTAATACACGGAGAGTACATAACAATTATAGTATTTCAGTATGCTTGATATATTGTATTTCTTTCTAGAATAGTTACTAGTCTGTAATTAAAAATATTTTATTCATATTTTAAAAAATATATTATTCTTTAAGTAAATTTTAAATTTAGGGTCATTTTAAGAAAAAAAAGTATTGAATTTAGTATTAGAATGCTTAGATGTGTGACCTTCCTGTTATGGAAGCACAAGTTTTTTTTTATTATTTTAGGGTCGTGGTTAAGTTATTAGTGTGTCTCAAATATATATATTTATTGACAAAGTTGTTGACTTACCAGCCAATGGGCGCCAGTCGATATAATCGACAAGGAGGGGAGACAAGATAAGCAATATTGTAATAATAATATTAACTAGAAATGTAATTAAATAAATGGTAAAAATGTACAATTACCACACTTAAATCAAATATAAAGTTACCAAAATTTGTTAAATTATTATGTATAAAATTACCTAATATGAATTTAATAGAAAATAATAATATTTAGATTTTTACTTGTTTTAGTAATTATAGCATATTTTTATTTAATTATATTAAATAAATTATATATAATAGTTATAGAAAAAAACAATGTTTAGGTAAGTATTAGTTTTATACTAATTATTATTTTGTTTATACCAATTAACAGCTGTTATCTGGTTTACATTAATAACTATATTAAAAATGCATAAAAACGTAAGTTAGAAAATAATTAAACAAATTAGTAAAATATTAACTCTACACTTTAGTAAACTACACCAGATACACCAATTAACAAAATTTACTATAATAGTTCATAAAAAATAGGAGAGGGTAGGTAAGTAACACACATTTTTCTTTATTTGATGAACTGTGAAAATATTTGTTGTTCTCTCTTTTCAGATATGCTGCTTGTTACGCAAGATCGTACTTACTGTAACTCCCAGGTGATTGGAACTTAGAAACAGAAGCCATGGAGCATGGAGTTGATAACAGCAAAAAACCACAAAGCCACAGCTTACATCATGGAAGTCTCTCCATATATGGGAACTCAGTTGCTCAGTTACTAACTAACATGTCATGTAGAATTGTGGAAGGAATATTACATATACAGCATGGCAGATGCAGTGGGCATTTATTTGTGCATGAAATACCTTTCTAGGTGCAGAAAAAAAGACCTACAATATAATTTTAATATTTAGATTCAAATAATGAGGCAAAAGTTTATTTTTTTAAACGAATAATTTATGTTTGCAAGATTATTATTGTTATTACCTTAGTTGTTATAAGATCTTCACTCATACGTACTTCAAACAAATTTTCACTGCCTACTCGCCGTGTCTTTATCTTTTTGAACCTCGCGTTTTTGCCTGTTAAAAACTTATCGCTAATACATATTCTAAATATTAATATTAAAATAATGCCAATGAATTTTCTTTCAATTTTATTACATAAATATACCGTGTGATACGTTCTAAAGTGTTACAGATGTCAAGAATATATAAAATGTATGTCAAATATATACTTTATTACTGAATAAATACATATACACCTGAATAAAGGTACTTAAATACAGATAGAGGAAAACAACTCAAGAACCAATGTACAAAATACAATTT
Source organism: Monochamus saltuarius (assembly GCA_025584915.1). NCBI lineage: Eukaryota > Metazoa > Arthropoda > Insecta > Coleoptera > Cerambycidae > Monochamus > Monochamus saltuarius. The sequence continues at coordinate 7,559,449 of CM046723.1, read as the reverse complement.
TATAAAGAATTAAAATGTGAAATTACTTGAATAATTTTTCATTTTACTCGTTATAAGAGAGTGAAGAAAATTTCACAATACACTATATTATACATTTCACATATTTATCTAGTTTTCTAGAAGTTAATCATTCATTTACCAATTTGATTTATTCCCAATTACGCCAACAAGATCCAACCGATGATTTTTCTAGATGTGGCGGGAATGATCTATAATCAAGCAATTTGGCCGAGCACCAATTTTTTTTGGATTTAAATTTACATTCTCTGTAAAGCCAGCAGATGCCGCAAACAAATTTTATAGCGTGATGAATATTTCTCCATTCCGAGAATGAATTTCCACCGATGTAAACAGATATAATCGATGGGCAATGCGAACTACTCATTCACAGTTGTCAGAACCACCGAGATTTATAATAATTGTGGAGTAATGAAATATGTTTTCGCTGCTTTACGCGTAAGGTATATTTAATCAAACGGGTTGAGATTTCGAACTTAAAATATGAAATGCCACTCTGAATTTATTTATTTACATATAGACAGCGAAATGGTAATATTTGTAGCATTATTTCGTATAAAATCACGCCTAACCCCCCTTCACCCCCAAATATTGATGCAACATATTTGAACACCCGGTATATATAATCCAGCTCTGCGAACATAAAATGTTCATGGCTTGGTTGATTATATTCGTCTTAATTTTGTTCTATCTTTTGTTTTTTCTTTCCCTCTGTCAATTTGTAGTTGTTGTAGGCCTTTCTTCACCTCTGTTTAGACTGTTTTCTATTTTCTTTCCGGTCGCCCTATTCTCTTCTTAACACCAATTGTTCGTGTTATTCCCATTTTTGGTGCCATCCTCTCAATATGCCCTAATCACCTAAACCTTTGAGCTATTTCCACAAAATTTGTCTTTTTTACATTCTCTTTCTGTTCATTCGATGCACTTATTTTTTCCCTTTTGTAACTGGCTGTTCATCTAATCTCATTATTATATTTTTTAGTTGTTTTCTATTTCTTACTAAAACTACGAGATCACCTGCAAATGCTAAACACTGATGCCTTTCATAGCATGTAATGTCAACTGTCTTGAGTTTTAGAACTAAACTGTCTCATCATTTAACATCTAACTAACTCTTCGGTGCTTCCAATGTTTACTTTTACTCTCAGTCTCTTTAAGCGTATCAAGCTTTTTATCTTTTCGATGATGTCCAATCCTTCCAAAATCTGATATAGTTAGTTTGTCATGGCATATAAGATACACACGTAAAACGAATCAAATTAAGCCAAACAATAGCCCCATGGGTACACGTACGTTTATATAACGTTTTTAATACGTTGTAATGGTTGATTGAACGTTTTGAGTTAAAAATTTTCAACGTTTATTTTTAGTTGAAAACTTAAATGTATAAATTATATCGTTTAAAATACGTTCATAATATTCTCATTTCATCAAAGATCGGAGTGAAAATCAGAAAATTACGTTTTTTTTTCAACGTTTATTCAACAAATACAAACGTATAAGTTTTTATTTAAATACTATTTAACTGCACTTTAAGTGCAACGGTTTTTTTATTATTAGAACCAATTTATACAATATTAGGTAATACTAAAATACACCTACAACTTTATTTATTTACATAGCTGCATATAGTATACGTATAGAATATGCCCAATGGGCACACATACGTTTATATGACGCTTTTTAAAACATTGTAGTGGTTGATGAAACACTTTGCGTTTAAAGTTTAACGTCTATTTTTAGTTAAAACTTACATATAAAACAAGTTGAAGAGAACACTAGAAAATTACGTTTACTTTCTAACGTTTGTGTAATGTGAGTATACGTTTAAATCGGCAAAATATAAACTTATGACCACTATATGTAGACACTCACATCTCGCGTACTCATTACTTTCGATACTTCTATTCTTATATCGGCTAAATATAGAATCAAGCTAGTCACGATAATCGTCGAGCTAACAAGCTCAAAACTAGTAGGTATATAATATCTAGTACCACCTGAACTCTGGACCTGGCTGTTTGTTATAGCTTTTCCTAGTGTAAATTCATTACTGGTCGGGGCATTAACCCTTAGAGTAGCTCTTTCTCGGATCATTACTGAATTATTACCATCATTTGAAAACAAAATTGTACCATAATATACTGTTTTCTTTAGTGTTGAGAAATACGTTATATAAAACGTTATTAAAACGTGGTATGAAAACTTTTATAAACGTTATAACTAAATAAAACGTTTTCAATAAACGTTTATTAACTGTTCAATTTCTGTTATTTGAACATAGCTTCATAATGTTGAAAAAACTTTTATTTAGTTAAAAATAACGCACAACGATCACATGTAGATGATTATTTACCACCTAACTTAAATAGAGTTCAATTATTATAAGAAGCATGACTAATCTAGAAACTCGTTAAATTCCTCTCAGGGCCAAATATAATTCCCATGAAGCCAAGACGCTGCTCCTGAATGTTAAATAAAGACCTTATTTTAATGATGAGAACTACATAAACGCTTACCAATTGCATTGTCGCCAACTCCGGCCAACTTCGCAATGGAATATTAACGTGAAAACGGAAAACTAATTTCAGCCCCACTCGTCACGTTATCGATTTCATAAAATATTTGTCCGCTAACTGCCTTTCGTTAATAATTCACCCCGTTGCTGTATAACATTTCATAAATCACGTTTGCCGTGCACTATTAATTCGAACTTAATTAGTCGCTTTGCAATAAGCTTTTAAAGTGGGTTTTTGGGGCTAAGTGAATATAATTTTTAATTTTAGTCATGGGTTAACTGATTTTAGTAAATGTATCGGCTGTGTCGAAAATAATAGATGGCTCTGATCCGGTAGTTTAAAATTAATTTCAGTTCAGCATCAATATGAAATGTAAAAGAATAATTCACATTTTGATGCAAAAGTACATGAAACCGTAGATAGAATAAACAATTTTAAGAGTAAAACTGTATATGAACATGGTCTTTTTTTCGATCAGTAGCGGAGTTACGAGGAGCTAAAGTTTCAAAAAAATATATATTTTTTTTATTACCAAGTTCGTATGGCACACCCACCCTCCAAATTTGATGCATGTACTGCTCAACTGGTATCGGATATTATATAAGTTAATTTTTTTAAATCGTTATACAGGCTGATATTTTTTCAACGTTCTGCTATCATTGAACCCTTCAGAAATTTTTTATTGTACGTCCCTGGTAAAGTTTGAAATGTTTTCTTTACTCCCTTGATTCATTGTCTCTCTTAACTTTTGAATGTATTCTTGTAAATTTTATTGTAAAACGTTAATTTTCGTGTATCGAAGCGAAATTATCAAAAAATATCATATTTGATTATTACGTACGATAATTTGTAAAAAAATGAAGATTTTTTTTATAAAATTGCTATTTTAGGATGCAACGAAATTTTTACTGCAATAATTATTTATTGAAAATACCTACAGCTTACGCTTTCGATAGAGAAGTTTGTACACTTTCCCTGAGTAAGTATGGTAAATTTTCACAGTTTACATGGTTTGGGTCCAGAAAATCTAGATACAATAAGAGATCTACACATTTTTAAAAAAAATTCGGTATATCTGGATGAGAAAAATTGGTAATGAGGTTTGAAATAACAGTGAATTTGTGGAGATTTTACCACTGAATATTCTTTTAAGTTAACTGTAGCCTATACATATGTATGTTTGTTAATTAAAATAAGGAAAATTGGGCACATAACGCCAATAATTTTTAGAAAACGATGTTTATGTCAGTAATATCTAAATAGTTTCTTTCTATATATTTTATTTACAAATTTCTGAAAATTACTTTATCGACTAGACGTAACCTGTAGGTATTTTCAATAAATAACAATTGCATTTAAAATTTGATTGCACCCTAAAATAGTAATTTTATTAAATTCTTCTTTTTTTACAAATTATCGTACGTGATATTCGAATATGATACTTTTTGATAATTTCGCTTCGATACACGAAAATTAACGTTTTACAAGAAAATTTACAAGAATATATTCAAAAGTCAAAAAAGATGAAATTTAGACAATGAATCAAGGAATTAAAATAAATTCAAACTTTACTAGGGACGTACAAGAAAAAAATTCTGAAGGGTTTCATGATAGCAGATCCTTGAAAAAATATCACCCTGTATAACGATTTAAAAAATAAACGTGTATAATATCAGAGACTAGTTGATCGGTATACATGTATCAAATGTATTTTTTTTAAACTTTTCTCCCCGTAATATAGGTATATATATATTTCTTTTTCTAATTTTGACATATAAAGTGACATCTTTTGTAATTGAAACAAGTGTCAAAACGTTCTACTGTATGTAACTAGTTACATAATGAGAATCATTATGCAACTGGTTACGCAGAGTTCGTTATGTCACTATAATTGTAAAAAAGGATTCAACAAAATACAACAGAAAAATAATAAAGTAACTTTTGTTTAAGTCAGTAATTTTATAAATAACACTTTATTAATTATTTATTAATAATTATTATTTAATTATAAATATTCTGAACGCAGTTGGTACAGTTAGTAAAACTAATTCCAAAAGAAATCTTATTTGTTGAACTTGCAGTAAAATTCCGTGATATATTATTGGTATTACTTGGTTCTCGATCTCCAAGAATATAACCGGAAACTGTTTTTTTTTTCTATAGAATTTTCAACATATCCTTCTGCAACAGAATTTGACTTCCAGCCGCCATTTGTTATTTTATTTTTAAAACAGCATCTGCAAGTAAAATGACCGAAGATCTTCTGAAACAGTACCCCGTGAGTAATCACAATTCGGCAAACCTATCATTTAAGCAATCATCTTTGGTAACTAACCAATAGTATTAATTCGTACTGATTGTACACCAGATTTACCATTTCTATATCCAACAAAGAATCTATTGTGTTTAATATTTTCTGGGCGTAGGTTTCTATAGTTCCTGATAATGTCAACGAAATTTAGTCCTTCTATATCTCCCGGGGTGATTACAAATTCACGAATTACTCTAGTTTTTGTACTTGGAATATTTATTCGAAAATGCGTCTGTCTCTTCATCTGTAACATCTTCAACACGTAAAAATGTTAAATCTGACTTCAGATATGCACCGGCTATTCCCACAACCAACACAAACTAAAGCAAAAAATGCGAATTAGTAAACTGACAACTAAATGAAGCAATTATTAGTTACCTTACCTATTAAAAAATTATTGTCATCCACCTCCGTCAAAAACTTACTAAACAAATATTTACTTTTGAAAAAACGTTTGATTTCTTAACGTGGTATTCATCGTACTGCCTTTTCAAAAATGCTATCAAACTATTGTATGTTTTAATGTCTATCCTTTTTTTAGAGACAGCTCAGTTCTCAAAATGGAGTACTTTGTCCATAGCGTTGAAGCCTTCAAATTATTCTTACCTTCAAAATATGCCAATAGTACTTTCTCATTGACGTGTTTTACTTTCTTCTGATCATGTCATTTCTCAAATTTTTCATAAGCCAAGTTGGGTTTTTCAGGAATCAGTGAACATACGGCATTTCTTACCGCTTCTTCGATATCGCTCAGTATATCGTCAGAATCTGAATGTAAATCACACATTTTTCCTAATAAATGGGTAATAATAACGATCAGCGTCACGGAATAGATCGGCGTCTATTAAATGGCAAGCCAAACTGACCTACTAGATAATTGTTATTTAAATTACAATTGTAAATGATCCGAATTAAAAACTTAAAAAATAGAAAAAATATTGTTTCTGGCAGCGACTACCGAGGTCACGGCATAACAACCCGGAAAATCACTATGTATCAAAAAAGGTAATTTATTACTTTTCAAAAACAATTTGATATGGTGGATTTTAATGGCTAGATGGATCCAGAGAAAACAGATGGAGGGAACAACGAAACAACTGCGGACAACGTTGTTTCTCGGTTTTTGCCCTTCATCAGCGCAGTGCATCTTAAAAACAAGATGGAATAAGAAGGAAGGGCAAAGGACACGAACACAAGAGAAATGACAAGTAGCATGCCTATCTCTATGATCCATTAAGCTCCTTTCCTTCTTGTATAATTTTTGATATATATGTAGTAATTATTTTAGATTTGTGTTGTGTTTGGCATTGCTGGGACTTTACTTAAACAAATACCAACAGGTCTCGAATATTTGTGATCACTTCAGAGTTTGAAGAAAAAGTAAACTCTGTAGAATTAGGTATAACAAATATTTAGCTACGTCCTAAACAGGCGCCCAATGACCGACTTTTCCTGACTTGTAGAAATGGTAAATGCACAGTCCAGTCAGATAGAATCCATACATTTGGAGGTATATCAAGTTATCTGCATTTACCAGAACCTTCACTTTATATGGGACATTGTTTTCGTAGCACGTCCGCTATCCTCTTTGTCAACGCAGGCGGTAGTAAGAAAAATTTAAAACGTCACGAAGGGTGGAATAGCGACATGATTGTAGAATCCTATGTTGCAAATATTTCTATGCAAGTTTTTTTTAGAATGCAAAGTTGTGAAGCCATGTTTTTATTACTTAACTAATACCGTGGAGATAAATTTATGAATTCAGTGTAGTGGGAAATATTCAAATATAGGAAATAGTGACAATTACTTAACCGGTATTTTGAACATTTTTTTAAATTGTATGTCAAAAAGTCAAAAAAGTAAAAGATATTGCTTTCAATTTAAATTTACTAATTATTAGGAACAAACACCCGAAGATTGAAAATTAGCAATAGGACAGGCGCAAAACCAAATTACATTCAACTGTGGCTTGGTACTTCGTCAAAACGTAATGCAGCTAACTCGTTAGTAGTTAAAACCCTTAAAACATAAATACTTTCCATTTGGTACATTTACAAGCAAATACAGAGCCCGGCCATAACAACTTTTCGCGGTAAGCCGCTCAACCTGTCCTAATTCCTGGAAACTTTCAAGTATTCGTTTGTGTTGCGAAAGCTGAATTTAATTTTGTATTTCTAACCGAGAATTAATTTCTCAGTAATAGGATATCATAACTACAGATAGAAGTGTTTAAATTTCATTATCATAAAAAACCCCGCGATGTTAATTAAAACTTTGAAATGGTACTTTGCGGTGCATCCGATTTAATTCCCAGTCATTAAATATTCAGTCGGGAGAATCAAACATTTTTGTCAAAAGCAGCACATTAGGTACACAGATGAAAAAATGTTTTATGGACTTAATTGTGTTAGTTACAATTAAATCCAAATGTCAGTAAATAGTTATTTTTGCCGATCGACATTAACCGAAATCCCCCCTTATAATTATTAAGTTATGCTTTCAAATTATTTAAACCAAATTTGGAAAAAGCAAAATAGGTAAGTAGGATATATTGATGTAGTCATACTTTGTCAAACATTAGTCGCCATATTGCTAATTGAATAGTTTGTGGTTCAATGTGCTCAAATGTCTATATAAAAATGAAATCTAATAAAGCTTTAGGTGTATCTGAGGAGATACTGGAGTGTGCGAAAGAAGTTTCAATCTTTCAATCTTCTCCCAAAAATATGTCGAGAAATTTATGAATATATCTATCTACCAACACTTGGATTGGTGCAATTAAAATCATTAAGTTTGTATTCAGAATATGTAGTGATGCTGTATTTCTCAAACTTATTAAATAAAATGAAGCCGTCAAGATTTTGGTAACAATATCCAATGTCGCGGTCAACGTTGGATATTAAGAAGGGGATTGATGCAAGCAAATATTCAAAGTTACGTGCTCTTCAGAAGAGATAAAATGAAAAATATGTACCGAAAAAATCGCGAGTATTTGCATAGAAACAAGTTGTTTGCTGTTTTAAATACTGCACCTGATAATTTATATTTCATGAAAAAGTAAAATCTTTAAAAATAAAAAATAATACATTTTTCTTCGGCATTTTTCTGATGAATTATTCAATTTAACAATTCATAGTGTTGAAAATGAATACATGAATACATATTCAAACTGTATATTTAATATCAATGTAGATTATCAAAAATTATTGTAAATATTGTCGAACAAACTTTTAATAATTTTAATTAAAACTTGATTAGCACTTTTAATCTAAGGATTAAAAGTGTCAGCTTTAGCTCCTATGATTAAAAGTGAATACTTTTGTTGCTAAGATACCATTTTTTCTCAGTAAGAAAAATGTTTCTCGGTATGTATATATCTTTGTCAAATTAATACAAAATGACATTAAAATATCCAAAAGAAAAATCAAAACATTGTCATTCACTTTAGCTCACCATTGTCATGACTCATGGACTCACGTACAATCTATCGCAATAACAATAAAAATGGCACTCTTTCAAATGAATTTATGGCTATTTATTTTGAACTACCCACTATTCATATGAAATCTACTTTCAACATTAGTTTTTATTTTTTTCACTCACTAATAGAGATCTGATAAAATTTATATTCAGAATTTAACAATAGTTAAAAAATTGATTTGAAGGGGTGTCATTACTATTGCAATAGATTGTACCTAACCTATTTCTGTTGCTACAGTAAACGTTTCATTAATTAAAAAAAGGTACAATTCTACAACCTTAGGATACATTTCTAATAAGTATATTTTTTCCAAATATATATCTGTTTTATCTGATCGATACCATAGAAAACTAAAGGGCTTAGTTCTGAACAAATGGCTATTGTCTGGAGGTGCCAAAGTTAAATTAGAGAATAATACAGCATTGTCTCATTAAATTTAGGTTAATTTAATAGCGATAGCGCAGCGCAGGATACTTTGCCATTATTTCGGGAATTAATTTCCAAACAATGACACATTGTACCGATAATGACATGAGTGGCATTTGCTTTAATTATGATTTTCACATGCATACATTTTGCTGTCTCATGGCGGTAGATACATGTGAATAATTTTACAATTTCTGTATTGATCACTTCGTCACAAAATATCTTCTAATTTAACTTACCAATTCTAGAATTGAAATGTTTTCATTTTAGATGGAAGCAGTTGTTTTTAATAATGCTTCTGCTATTCTAAACTATTCTATATCCATGCTATTCTGAAATTAACATATTTATATTAAATTATTCTATACTCCAAGCACTATGCACCAATATATTTTAAATACACATACGATTAGTAGTTTTGTGTAATCAAAAGGACGATTTTGTTTCATGTCCATACAAACCTTGTTAAAGTTTGAAACAGTCTTCCAAGTCCAAGCGACCAATCAGATGGATAGCCGTATGTGAGGACATAGAATAAATTGTCTCAAGTAAATAATTCTACACTAGTGTGAATCAATATTTTGCGTTGTGACCAGGGCAGGCTTTCGTGTTTTTAATACTTAAGAGTCCGTCGCGCGCTTGAAATAAACCGAATTTTTACGCTTGGCCCATAACACTTATTTAGACAACGAATAAACATAGCGGTCTAAATAAAAAAACAATCGAAAGACAAAGTTGTTTCCTAAGGCTGCTGTGTAATATTTTTTTCAAAATTAGTTTTTAATTATTTAAATTTAAAGAGTAAACTGTGCAAGAAATCGTCATATTTACAATTTATTTACTTAAAAATAAAGGCTTAAATCGAAAATTGGTTACACGAGGAAAGTCTGTCTTTTAGCTTTGCAACGATACCAAAGTTATATCGAATTGATAAAAAATTACTCAAAATTATATGCTAAATACCGAACGTCTACAACTTCAGAATCTTGCACAGTTTACTGTTTAAATTTAAATAATTAAAAACTAATTTTGAAAAAAATTTTATACAGCAGCCTTAGGAAACAACTTTGTCTTTCGATAATTTTTTTATTTGGACCGCTATGTTTATTTGTTGTCTAAATAAGTGTTATGGGCCGAGCGTTAAAAATCGGTTTAATTCAAGCGCGCGACGGACTCTTAAAACATAATAATGGTGAATCTGAAGAAGTCGATTTCTGTGCCATTTGAGGATTCAGGATCAGAATAACAACCATCAGTGTTATGAAAATGTTTATGTTGACAGTTGTCAACATAAACATTAAATAACACTGACAGCTGTCACTGTAACAAATTTTGTTAACATTCAAGGCACACTGGTAAATTAAATATGTTTCAGCTATCGACATAAAGTGCAATGACACATTCAATCGTTAAAATCTGGAAAACGACTTAAGATATCGAGATCGAACGTAAAAATGTTGGCGCTTTTATAGTTTAATTTATAAATTCTATTAACTGTACAGGTAAAAAAGGTATTAGTGTATTAACTCAACACAAAGCGCGTAGCAAGTGCCATCTACGAAATATCTTGAAACTAATGCTAATTCGTATTTCTCGCTCCCAAAAACCTGATTATACCAATTTTGAATTCGATATCTTCAACTGTTTTAAAGTTATCATTTCTCGAAAATTTATTTTAATTTTCAACACCCTGTAATACTTTAAATAGTAACATATTACTTAGACAAGTTTGGCTCAAAAGACATTTTTCTGTCTACTATCTCCGGTTGTTCTATGACCCATAAGTTATGGTAGAGTGTAGTATTTTTTAAAAGGTATTTTCTTTCGTGTACCATTACCACTAAATTTTACACGCAGACACAAGCACACCGTAAAACTATTTACCGCGACAGTCTAAAACCGCCCCTCGTCACTCGTTTTTTGAATGCATCAGCTTACGTCGCCCGTCATCTCTGCAACTTTGGAAGCTGTTACTCCCATAAGCCCAACTGTCGCCGCTCGTTCTTATGCGAGCAATAAATCTTGGTCGTTTTCATCACAGCTCATAAGATCTTGCGGGAGGAGTTTTTACCTCCAGCGGGATCCTGCAAAATCTGCCATGATTACTCGGTCAGAGTGGCTCTTTGTCCCTCTACGACTACTGAAATCAACAGCTGGATTGAACTAATAGAGGAAAAATTAATAAATGTTCTCTCTTTAGTTCACATATTAATAGCTACTTATTTAGTTTTTGAGCTTATTTAATGTTTGGTGTCCAAAAGTATTCTAAAAGATCAAGATGTTCGAAAATGGGTGGTCTGTAAGTAATGGCTCATGTAGACATACTAGATTGTACAGTACAAATGATTAAAATCAAAGATTTGGAGACCCAATATAGATATATGCCATTAACAAAATCAAAATTATTACAAACTTGTTAATATACAGAGATAATTGACACAATACAAGGGAAATCAGAGGGATGATGGAATTATAATGATCGTACATATATATACAGGGTGTCTCAAACTCGATAGTATGAGCCTATTGTGAAGATACAAAAAATATAAATAAAATTTGGTACACATACAAATTTTTTTCCTGCTAAAAAGCTCTCTTTTTTCTAATAAACTTTTATTGGAGACATTTTTCTGTATCACTTCCCGTTCAAAAGTTATAAGCAACAATGTCCTAAAGGGTCTCAAAAGAAATACCACCTAAAAATTACATTAGCGGTGGAAGGATCTAGTAATCGTTGGAAAATAATTGAATGTTCGTTGTTTAAAATGCGTAAATGTCATTACTTATTACGAACGTCAAACATATAACTTTTGTACTTACAACCTGTTTTCTCATTCAGAAAAAGTTATGTTGCTAATTTACGGGGAGTAAAAAAAAATCAAGAAGAGCTATGGAGTTATATAGAAAGAGAACCTCTCCAGAGAACCTTTACAAGAATGGTGGCGACCTAGCGACGAATTGAAGATACATTTTCTGTTTGGAAGAATCAAGGGTAAGAAACAATGTTAATACAGCTAGACTGTTACACTATTTCAAACAAAATCCACGAAATTCTATACGGCAGGCTAGCCAGGATAGAATTTGGATAAACCGTTCAACTAATTTTAAAGAGCAATGGGTATCAGGACTACAAAATTCACAATTTTTAGTATTTACCTGAGCATCACATTGAAAACAGGCTTAATTTTATAGCTCCAATTGTAGTAAATGTAGAAACTGTTGATCAGAATTTGTTGGCACGTTTCCGGACGGACGAAAGTCGGTTTGTCAGAAATGGATTGCAAAACAGATGCAACGAACACTACTGGTCCACTGAAAATCTCCACATTGTAAATCCAGTCCAAAACCAAGGCCATTTTGGAGCAAATGTATGGTACGGCATCATCGGCAGGTATTTATTTTTATGAACATACATTGAACAGCGCGAGTTACCTAAATTTCGGACAAGAAGAACGTTCTGCACTTTTGGAGAAACCTATGGTTTCAGCACGGCAGAGCTTCACCCCACAAGGCCAGGATTGTGCAGCAATATTGAGATAACACTTGCCCAGAAAATAGATTGGGATTAATAAACTTGTTCAGTAGCCAGTAACGTCACCAGATCGAAACCCCTCGATTTTTTATGGAAAGTTTTAAAAAATAAGGTTTGCAAAACACCTTCGCGAGATGTTAATCATTTGAAAGAAAAAATCACAAACGCTTGTAATAAGTTAAATGGCGAAATGTTAATAAACGCAGGCCACAAAGAAGTCAGCGAAAATTGGATAAGTGTCTTGAAATAAAAGGAGGTCATAGCCTGTAATATGTATGTATGTTCTTAAATAACAAACATTCATTCAGACAAAAGAAAAAAGAACAATTAACTCATTATAACTATTTTACATTAATTATAACTATAAGCATGGCTGTAACATCAGATAAGACATTCTAAATTAATTCACTGGCTTTAAATATGTCATAATTTTTCTTGAACAAACTTACACTTGGTGAAGACACTATATTAGTTTGCAGGCAATTCCAGGGATTGAATACTCTGTTAGAGAAAAAGTTCTGCCTTATTGTTGTTTTAAAGTTTTCTTTCCGAAGTTTGATTGGATGGCCACGAAGTCGTTCGTCATTATTTAGAGTTAATAAATCACGAATAATGTCACAAATTATGAAGCAGTATATATGTAAATATCAGATCTCCTCTAGATCTTCTTTCGGATAAATGTGGAAGACCTAACGTTGCACAGCGGTCCTGGTACGTATGACTTTTAAGAGACATTACTTGTTTTGTAGCTTTTCGTTGGACACCCTCCAGGAGTTTTATATCTCTAATTAGGTGAGGTGACCATATTATGTTAGCGTATTCGAGAGTAGGCCTTATACATGACTTGTATAAAAGGTGGAATAGTCTAGGGGAAGGATTGTGGAACGTTTTAAAAATTATGTAGGATTTGGAGTTGGCTCTTTTGACAATATTTGAAATATGGGAAGACCATGAAAGGTTAGAAGTTACAGTTACACCTAAGTCAACTTGTTCATCCACTGATCTTATGGAGCTACCATTCAGCTCGTAATATAGGTGAGGATTGTTATTTCCAATATGTAATATAGTACATTTTGTGGTATTCAACAATAAGGACCAGGTGTTACACCAAAGTTCAATATTATTAAGAGTGCACTGAATAGCATCGCATTGTTCAAGAGGATTGCCATATATTTTGATATCGTCCGCGTAAAGAGAATGGGGAATAGTTATAATATTATCAAGATCTGACGAGTGTAGAAGGAATAATATTGGCCCTAAAACTGGTTATTTATAGAACACTCGAATAAACGTTACGAAGAGAAGAATAATCAGAACCGACGCGAACTGAAAAGACTCTGTTAGTTAAATAGTTGCTAATCCATGTAAGCAATTCCCCACGAATGCCAAGATGATCAAGTTTTAAGAGGAGTCTATATTTTGGCACCCTGTCAAAAGCCTTTGCAAAATCTAGGTAAATCACGTCAACTGGATATCTATTATCTATGGAACGAGTCCAGTGATTCAAACTAGCAAGCAAATTAGTTACCGTTGATCTACCAGGGACAAAGCCGTGTTGTGTCGCGGGCAAAATATTGTGGGTTAAAGAAAAATTCGTGATTTGTGACACTATAATTCGTTCTAGGAGCTTGAGACATATAGGCATCAGACTAATTTGTCTGTAATTAATAGGATCCGTCTTATCGCCCTTCTTAAATATAGCAATAGATGACGCTGTAAGCCAGTCAGAAGGAAGGGTCGTTGTTGTAAGAGAGTGTCTAAATATAAGAAATAATGGCGCGGCCAAAACAGAAGCACAGTGTTTAAGCACGGGAGGTGTTAAGCCATCGGGGCCAGGAGATATATCAGAGCAAAGTTTTTTGAGGTACTTCAAGACATCTGCCATATTGGTCCTCATATTCTGAACACCTTGCCATGTTTTTAAATTTTTCGTTGCATCAAAAAATTAACATACCATATTTGCGGTCTTATGAAGCTTTACAGTTAGCGTTGGTGTTAGTGTTGAAACACTACGAATTTTCAAAATATTTTTTTCAGATTAACTAATAATTTGTAAAATTTATTAATTAAAATTATTAAATTTAATATGAATGCTACGAACTTATTCGTAAACCAACTCAATATTTTAGGATAAAGGTAGAAACTTAATAATTCTTAAATGATAGTTGTAGGTGCAATTAAATACTAAGGAAAACGGGAAGCTAAAGCTAGGATATTTTAACACGCAATCTTTGAAAAATAGACCTAGAGCACGATAGTCGGCAATGTTAACTACTTAGAACATCAAATTAGTATTATCAAATTCAATTTACACGATTTCGAACTTAATATAAAAATATTAAAACTAAAAATTTTATTTGTTTGTAGTTTTATCAATTTACTTAGTTCTGAAGACATGACACGACATTTTTTAAATGGCTTCAAACTGAGGCCGTCTCGGCAAGATCTGTACAACGTTGTCGATATATCGACCGATTCCTTTCCTTTATCAGAGTTAAATGGCTCCTATAATCGCTGATACGATTTATTATTAACGATAACAATTCCACTTCCTACGCCACAACAGTTTAATTCGAGGCGATGTTCCCTCAAATTGAATCGGGATTATTTTTAAAATTCAATTAATTTGCCGTCTGCCTCGAGGAAGACACAAATAAAATATCGGCGAAATTTAATATATCGGGAAAGTATTAATTTCTTTTAAGTGTAATAGGAATTATTAAATCTTTGTTACATAGATACTAACTTTAAACGAAGTACTTAATGTACCCATCTCTCTAAACTTCTAATCGAGAAAAAATATACAAATTTAGTTTATACAGTGTGTTTTTAAAATCAGTGTCATAACTAACTAACGAGATTATTGCAAAACATCAAGAGTTGCAAAGCTTTAGGTTGGTTTGGCATCAGTTTAATCCAGGTGTCAGAGGTTGAAAATCACTGGATTATTCGAATAGTTGCTATTGAAGTTTATAATTTTTGTTTGTATCTATGAGGAGAGAAAAATTTAAAATGAGCATGAAAATTTAATATATATTTTAATATAAGAAGATGATATAATACATGCTATCAAGAAAATTAAAGGCAATTTTACAATGGGACCAGACTTAATATCAGCTTTGTTAGTAGTAGATTGTGCAATAGTCCTTGCTAAACCGTTAAAAATTATTTTTAATACCATACTTAAATCTAGTATCTTTCCAGAATCTTGGAAACTTTCTAGGATTTGTCCTGTTTATAAAAAAGTTCCCAAAAATAATGTAACTAATTAATTTAATTTTTAAAAAAATGTTTAAATAATTATCCACAATCACCTTTACTCTCATGTCGAGAAATATATCTTCCAACATCAACACGAATTTGTAAAAGGACGTTCTACAACAACAAACCTAGTCTACAAAGTATAATATATTTCCGAGGTATTAGATAGGGGCAGTCGGGTAGACGTAATATACACCGATTTTTCTAAGGCGTTTGATCGTCTTAACCATGATCTATTGATTGATAAACTACATTCTGCGGGTATATCTGTTCTTCTCTTAACTCTGTTTCATTCATACCTTACAAACCTTTTTCAATATGTTCAGTACCGTGGCGATCAATCAAGCAAATTTCCTCAATTTTCAGGGATGTATTTTGGGGACCTTATTCTCTATTATATTTATCAATGACTTAACTCGGTTATTAAATATTAATTATTTTTTGTATGGGGATGACCCTAAACTATTTGCTGAGATAAAGTCAATATCTGATTGTTGTACTAAAGTACACCGTTGGTGTGAAGAGAACTATTTACCATTAAATATCAGTAAATGTAATATTATGTCGTATAGCCGTCGGAAAATTATTCAATATTTTGATTATCTTTTGGATGCTACTATTTTAAACAGTGTCGCAAAGAGCTTGGTGTAAAAACCTGGGTTTTATTTTGTGTAATTCTAAGGTTTTTTGCAACTCGGTGGCATTAAATACACTGTTTAATTGTTTTGTTCGCTGCGAACTTGAATATAACCCTATTAGAAAAAATACAGCGTAGATATTTAAGACACTACATTTTATCATCTTTGGTATTTATCCGGCATTCCAGAAGATATTTTGCTATCAACTTTTGACTTAATTAGCTTGCAGCGAAGGCGCATATTGTACTCTCTAATACTTCTACACAAAATTTCCTAAATGCTCCTTAACTGGTATCTAGAATTTTTTATCGAGTTCCTATATTAAATTTTAGATCTAGTTCTATATTGCAGTTGCCAACTGCTCGTACTAATATACTTATGGCATCTCCTCTTCATCAAATGATTACTACCAGTTGTATGAAGATCAACTTGATATATTTTTTCACTCACTTAATTTTATTAAATCTCTCTCTATTTGCTTATCTATCTTTTATTTTTGTTTTTAAGACAAATAATTAATACATAATAAGACCATTTTTGTAATTTTATTGTTTTTTTATTGTTTATTATTATGTTATATTTTTGCTAATTACTGTTTGTATATTTGATATTTTGTTCATATTTTGTTATTTCTCTGTTTTTGTTTATTTTGTATATTTTGAACTGTTTGTTTTTTTTCTTGTCCTGTAACTGGGATCCGTCTCGTTGGGCGCTGTGTCTAAAAAAAAATTGTTAAATGAATAAGTGAGAGGTTTTCGCGTTTTTCTCAAATATCTCAAAAATTATGAATTTTGGGATGTTCAACGGACAGGATGTACAAAAATCAGATGATCGTATTATTTGTTATATCAGTTATGTTTGTTTAGTCGATACTATTATTATGAAAATTTCACATCTATATGTTTAATCTGAGACTCGTTTTAAGTTTGGGTACCATGGAAACCCAAAATATTTTCGAAATATTCATCCTCCAGGGTACCCTGGACGATATTAATAAATGTAAATATTTAGGTACGTCAAAATAATGACACACGGGATATACTTGGTATATCTTTGAACTGTTTTGCTGTACTATTCCATATAACTTTCACCACACTCTCCTTATAATCATCTGAGCTCTTTTTCTTCATGTTAAACGTATAGACATCTAAAATTTGACTGTTTCAATTGAAATAGATGTATTGTTAATATCAAGATTTTTCATACCAAACTGCTAAATTTGTGTTCACGCACTCTCTACACCTTTTTGTGGCACTAAATTTTCAACTTCTTTTCTAATATTCTCTTGATTTTTTTTCCAAAACGCAACATTTTTATTTAATACTTCACTCGACTTTACAAGACGAGAAAATTTAACGCAATGTTTGACAACAATAAACACTCATGGCTAACTAACCCTTCCTTTTCCATGTCTTTCTATAATCTTATTGTCAAATAATCAGAAATTTTTTCGAGGTTACAAATGTTTTGAAAATCATCCCAAGTAGAAGACGAGGCATAATAATAATAATCCAAGCACTAGGAAGATTACAAGTGAATATTTATTTTACTTTAGAATTATTATAAAAAATGTGAAACAGTGCGTGTTAACGTCAATACTAAAAGAACAAAAATAGATACAAAGAAATAAATCACGTGGCAAATTGCAGTTACATGAATCATGGGCATTTATAAACGAAATCGTTTATGAAGAGGAAAGTTGAGTTTAACAAATTCTTTCAACGGCTAATTAGCAGGGGAGCTTGTTAGTTACGTAATTTTAGTTGTAAACGCCGGTTCTTGCATTAAAAATGTTGTTAAGCTTTAAGAGCTTTATGAATCCGACCGTATTTTAATTAATGAAGAATAATTGCCAACTTTCCCCCCTTTTTAGGTTAAATATTCTATTATTATTACGAATTACGGCCTTTTTCAGACTCATAATTCCACAACAGATAACTGTAACAGTTTTTTAAATGCTTTGCAGAATTATTTGAAATTGGTACAGCTATGGCAAAAAAACATGTTTGGCATTCAATTTTTAAAGAGATTTAATAAATAAATATTCAACAAGTAAACATGCAACGTCCTTCGCAAGTTAAATCAACCGCACTTTGCATATACACAGAGAAACTAGTTGATCAAATAAAAGAAATTTTTATTCCAACCAAATTATTGGGCCGTATATACCTAATAAAATATACGTTTCAGCCAATTGATTATTTCTGTTGATTTCCAAATACATCCTTGGTAAAAACAATTATACACGATTCTCTTTGATTATAGTATTTATTCAAACTGACAATATTTGGTTCTATTTCAGAATCAGTAAGTCAATTTAGCCATTTCATTTAAGGCAATGCAAATGACCAAGACTATTAGTTAGTCACAGTAAGGCAATGTTATGTTATTTTCACAAATTGTTTTGGTGGACTAATCAATTTTAGCATTCACTTCATTACTCGTATAAATTAAATTAACAATTTATAATTTTTAAATTAAAGACAAGAAAAACTTAAAATTACAAGATATTATTATTGTTTAACATAAGATAAATTACTTTTTACCGATTAGTGAAATTACCATTCACTAAAACTAACCGTAATTTGTGCACTGAGCTGTTCCCTACATCCTGAAAAACCTATAGCAACAAACAGCCACAGTTACTTGTCAACAACGGAGCTACCACACATCTATCGACTTCGATCTTGCTAACTGATAGATAGTTGTTGGCTGATGTTCACTTGTGTCATAACCGTGGATGGACAAAAATGAGCGAGATGTAAGCATCTACATCTAGTGGGTACTAGCTACTCAATAAAATAATATTTAATGATGCGAAAATATGCTCAATGAATATAACAGCACAATTGTGCTCTCCAAGCAATTTATTTGTGCATATAAATAAGAAAATCATATG
The DNA here is from genome assembly GCA_025584915.1 of Monochamus saltuarius. NCBI lineage: Eukaryota > Metazoa > Arthropoda > Insecta > Coleoptera > Cerambycidae > Monochamus > Monochamus saltuarius. The sequence goes on along the minus strand of CM046723.1, from coordinate 7,540,364 downwards.
CAAATAATAAATTCTATTATTCTATAACATTTAAAAATTACGGAAGAAATTATTTAACAAGATTGAAAATTTTAGCGCTTTTCTATCAGAAATTGGCTCTATGCGTATGACTTGTAATATTTTGATCGTCACAATTGAAATAAATCCTTTATACTCCTGTTAAAAGTTTCAGATATTATTCTGGATACTAGATGGCATAAACTACCTTTATTGTCTTTAGGTAAGCAGAATAAGGTGGAGAGAGCTTTTAAGGTGGAGGACAAAGTAGTCAAGCTATTGCTAAGCTTTCAATACGTGACCAATGTCTTTTTTACGAGCAGAGAGCGATAGAAGTCCAGTCGTTACAAGTTTACAGCACGCTACTATCTAGATTTAATTAGAAAACACCAATCACCAAGTCAATGGTGGTTGGTATACAGATGTAACATCACGGCAATATATTTCAATTTTAAGATACTGCAAAATAGATAGCAGCTTGATTTATTTATTTATCAAAAATATTGTATCTACAGGCGAATCCAAAAGTGTGAAAAATACAAAACATATAAATTACAAGTGGTGATATAAAAGGAAAAAAATAAAAGAATAAGGAAACAGAAAGCATGAATAAGAACAAAAATAAACTAAGTGTATAAATACACATAACAGGATACACTAATATACAGGGTTGGTCATTAATAATGGTACATAGCTTAAGGGTGTTAAAGTTAAAAAAATGTTTTAGATTTTTTGCTATATTTTAAGAACGTATGGGTTCGATTGTTTTGAAAATTTGTAGTCTTAGGTTTTTTTAGGTGGCAATTACGAATATGCAAACAATGTTAAAGTCACGACTAGGGGGCGCTAGGGTACTTTTGAATTTTTTTATAATAAACTATTGAACCACCTTCAATTCTAAATAGAAAAGGTATACCTGTTACAAATGGATAAACTCAACCGTTTTTAAGAAGCATACGATTTAAGTTTTAGAGATTCGGCGGGAATTAAATTAGAAAATTAGGGAGTCTTAAGATATCAAAACTGAATTAACAATAAGACGTACACTACAACAACTGAAAATTTTGCTATGCATATCTTAACAAATTATTAATCATAAAATATTCTGACCAAAAGGGACTTCAATGCACTTTCTTAGCTTCTTATTTAAATTTTGTATGACGTTGAATAAAGTTCTATATGGTTGTAATAATTGTTGTCGTAGAGTTCTGTCAAGTGAGACACTTGAACTTCTTGAGGTATACCTCGTGTGCTACGTCTAGGATGCCTTTCGACAATGTCAAAAATATGATCCTTTGTATTCACATCGATCTGTCGATTCAGGCCATGATTTTCAGGAAGAAGTACAACACTACTAATTGACATACTTCAACAAATACTTCTGTTCTGTTAGGCAGCCCGCGTCGATGAATACGTCGTGCTCTCACAGAATTGTGGCAAACTCTATAAATTAATAACATACCGAAACACTCACATACGCTAAACATTTCAACCAATAAAGAAAAATTAAGGAAATAATGGTACGTAAAAGAATTTGCGACAAGCGACAGACACTTCCCAGTTCACACACCAACTGACTTGTATGCCAGGCCAGTCCTTGAGTATATTCTCGTGCTGTTGTCACATTCTGCGATATCGTTCTTATCGAATTTTATTGATTAACGAAAACATTGTTTTATTAAAACTAAACATAAATAAACTGAAATAAGCGGTAAATATTGCAGTTTATGATACATTTAATGCACACAATTATGAGATTCCTTAATTAACTGAATTTTTGCACATCAAAATAGGTGATTTGTCAGTTTTTTTTCTCAAAAATGGTTGAATTTAGAACCCATGTACTTCTTTCAACTTTCTTTGTAAAAATAAAATTAATGGAGACATTTCGATTTAAGCCTCAAAATACCAAAGTGAAAGAAAGCTTTGAAATCAATTAACACTGATGTCACCATTGCCAAACCTAATAACATAATCTTGGTATTGATAAAGTGATAAATAAGTAATATTATTGAAAGCGACAGCTCAAAAAGTATGTCTGTGTGTGTGCGTGTTCAAAAAGTACCGAGCTTGTATGGAACAAGACACAATTTCTTTACATTTACTTTAGGATCAATGCAATTGTTTATTAAATAATAGTATTTATGTGTTTTTAAAGGATACCATGGACTTAAAAATAAAAAATCCTATCTTAGGCATGAACAAGTTGATAAATTGCAATATGCCATATGATTCCGCAACTTTTGGACATGTGATCAGCATTGTTTGCTCTGATTAGTGTAGGAATTCAAAACGAAACGTATCAAAAATGTATAATTTCAACACTTTACTCCTTCAACTTTAGCAATAGTGCAGCTATTGAAAACTGTTATCGTTTCAGGAAAAGTGCCTTTTCTACTGAAAATACAGCAAAATGTTACTTGAAAAAGTTGTTCAGAACGGTAAATTATGAGGACGTGCAAAATTTTAAGAAGATCGGCGAGGTTTGATTTTGAAACCATTTTTCAACAAAGCACAGATTTTATCAAAGCAGGCCGATCTTTTTAAAATTTTGCACGTCTCCATAATTTACCGTTTTAACTTTTTCAAGTAAATTTTTGCTGTATTTTCAGTAGAAAAGGCACTTTACCTGAAACGATAACAGCTGCTAAAGTTGAAGGAATAAAGTGTTGAAATTATACATTTTTGAATTCACCAAGTTAAGCTCTACAAGAATCCGATGAAAAAATATAGGGGGTTCTATTTAAAAAAATATCCGATGACGTCATCACGCGAAAACAAATGAACATCGGAAATGCATTAGTATAGAAAAAAGAGTCATTTTAAAAAGCAAAATAGACGGGTCCGAGGAAATTTCATTAAACTTCGTTGTTATAGAAATAATTAATTTATTCCATACTTTTCTTCCACACTGTATAGATATTGTTGTATTCATTTTATTGTAATGTTTTAAACTCACTTTTTTTAATTCTTTAATGTTAAGTTTGTTATTTATAAATTGTGATGTAATTTTGAATTTATTAAATTTTATAGTGTCCTGAGGATGTCACGACAATTGAGAAAATTTTGTGTTTTCTTGGAAATTTGGACTCCAATTTCCCACTATCGACAACGAACTGAATATAATTTTGTGCATATAAATTTAAGCAGAATATTCTGTATAGAAAAATGGCTTAATTTAAGCAAGATGCTTACCTTATACGGATTTTACTACACGTATTTCCAAACTGACAAAAGGGAGACTACAAAATCCAAGCCAATCATTAATCTATTAAGGCCCTTTTTCCCCGAGTTATCCTGTCGGTGTCCCAACGGGATCGGTGAAAACTGACACTCTAGTTGCGATTTAATTCCGCTCGGAATTTCTGTATTCTAGACTCATCGGGCTGGCCAACTATCAACCACACTGCCGGACACGTAAATTGGTCGTTGAGGATTCGCGTTTGTCAAAGCCGCCCATCGAGGCCGCTCGTTTTTTAATTTATTTCGGCAGTCAGTTTTGCGCCGAATGGACTCGCGGCTTAAACGGTTTGATTAAATGGCACCAGGAATTATTGCGTTCGAGTGACACATTCGAAACATTTATTTCGCCATGAAGTTCGGCAGTTTATTAGAATCTGGAAAATACACTCAATTTGTTGTTAACATATAGAATAAACATGAAAATCTGATCAACCTAGATAGAAATACAATTTGAAATAGTTATACGATGTTGAAATAAGTTTATTCCTTTAATGATGAGAATGTTCAGGGTGTCTTAAACTCTATAGTATGGGGCTGTGAGGATACAAAAAGTTCAAATAAAATTTGGGGCTTGAAAGAAACGACGTCATTAATTATATTTTTTCCAGAAACATACCCAATTTTTTTTGCTGATCATCATCGTCATCGTTGGAAAATAACTGAATGTTCGTTTGGACGCGCCCAAAGCCGTTTTCTGCTTATACAAATTGTTGATGCTCAGATATGTGCGACAGAGATAGAGCTACTCCGGGCAAAAACCCACAGATCATTGGCCGAAAAAAACAAAAACCGTAAATGACAGACGTATGACATTTACGGTGACAGACCGACTCCACCATGGTTTATGAGTTTTTAAAAACTATTGCTAATAAACACACTAAACACAACTAAATCACAAAAGGCACACAAATCATTAACAATATTAACAGGAAAGGTTTTGTCAGGTTATGTTTATATATTTTTCTGTCACAGAACATCTGTTTTTTCCCGGACTAGCTTCATCCCTCTTGTACACATCAGGACACCGTACTTCTCTTTCTAGGGCCGGTCCATGATTTATAAGGTCTATGGTTGTATAAAGTGTCACAAAATACTTGTCATTACTGAATACAAACGTCAAATGTATAACTAGTGTGCTTACAAAATGTTTTCTTATTCACAAAAAATTGATATGTTGCTAATTTACGGAGAGTTACAGGAAAGAGATCATTCTTGATCATGGAACCTTTACAAGATTGGAGGCGACCTTGGGACGAAATGAAGATGCATTTTCTGTTCGGAAGAATCAAATAATTGACCCATGAGTAAGAAACAATGTTAAATACAGCTAGACTGTTACCGTATTTCGACCAAAATCCACGAAATTCTCTATGGTGGGCTAGCCAGGAATTGAATTTGGATAAATCAACCTTTTAACAAATTTTAAATATCAAAGTCCATTATGACTACAAAATATACAATTTGGAGTATTTGCCTGAGCGTCAAATTGAAAATAGACTAAATTTTATTACTGAAATTGTAGTAAATGTAAAAACTGTTGCTCAGAACCTTTTTCGCCATGTTCTTTGAACGGACGAAAGTCGGTTTGTCAGTTATGGTTTGCTAAACAGGCGCAACGAACACTACTGGTCCATTGTAAATCCAGTCCAACACCAAGGCCATTTTGGAGTAAGTATATGGTGCGGCACCATCGGTAGGCATTTAATTGGACCTTATTTTTATGAACATACATTGAACAGCGTGAGTTACTTAAATTTCCTACAAGAAGAACTTTCTTTACTTCTGGAGAATATGCCTTTGTAGCTAAGGAGAAACCTATGGTTCCAGCACGACAGCTCCACCCCACAAGGCTAGCACAAGGAGGGTTTTATAGAATAAGTTTTATAAAACACATTTGCGAGATATTAATCATTTGAAAGAAAAAATCACAAACGCTTGTAATAAGTTAACGACGAAATGCTAATAAACGCAGCGTACAAAGAAGTCAGGCGTAGATTGAATATGTGTAGCGTGAAAATATTCCCTCCAAAATTATTTCTCGCTATTTATTTAAGTACTTCAATTAATAAAATCTTTAATAAGATCCCATGAATAATGTTACATACCGATAATTAGTCATTTAGACTATAAAAATGTAATAATGCTATTTATTTATTTATTTGTTTGTTTATTTATTTAACTCTTCACCATTACAGATACAGATACAGATAGTACATATGGCAAGTCAGTTTTGTGAAACATGCATAATAGATAATAGAACTAACAAAACGTATAGCAAAAGCACAAGAAAAGTGAAATATTATACCTACTAACATAATAAACATTACAAAAGAGTGTGGACTACGTAATTAGAAAGCATGACATAATCATTTAGCGTTATTTTCTAATTTTAAGTAGGTACTCTGAGATACTGTAAAAAAACATTATCTTATAAAAAAACGTTTTACTTCATATTTTAAATTTATTATACGATGCTATGTGTTTTATATTATTTGGTAGCATATTAAATAAAGCAACGGCTTTTAAATATGGAGAGTGTTCAAAATGTGCAGTATAATGCTTAGGTATGCTTAATAACAAATCTCCAAGCCTAGTGTTGTATTGGTGATAAGATGAGCATTTTCTAAAGAGGTGTTCATTTTTTTAGCAAAAATAGTACATTTCAGTATACATAATGAAGGTAATATCAAAAGAGAAAACTCTTTAAATATAAGTCTACAACTGTCTACTGTCTTAATAATTGTTTTTGAGCAACAAAAACACGATTTATTTCTCTTCCACTTCCCCAACATATATATGTATTGTATGATAAATATGAATATGCTAAACTATAATATGCACTTAACATAAATTTTTCGTCAAGAGAACTTTTTAGTGGTAGTAATGCAAAATATGCCTTATTCAATTGTTTGCAAAAATAGTCAACGTGATTATCATAAGACAATGTGGAATCAAAATATGTTCCCAGAAGTTTGAGATTAGGTGAAGACGTAAGTGCATCATTTAAAAAGAAGTTATTTGGAAGCAATCTTTGTTTGCCGAAATTTATTATCAATATCTTATTTTTATTTAGTATAAACTTATTACGATCACACCAAGCACTGAACTCGTCAAGAACCTCCATTACCTTTCGTTGAAGTTCCTCAGGAGTGATGACTGAAATTGTGATTGTAGTATCATCTGCAAACATCGTTACATGGCCATTTATAATGTAATCAGGTAGATCGTTAACATAAAGCAAAAATAGAAAATAACTTAGTGAGGACCCCTGTGGAACTCCGAGATTCAAAGGATACGCCTCTTATAATGATTCTCCAAGTTTAACTCTATTGCTCATATGTGAAACTATACAGGACAAAATGTTTCCTGGAAAGCCCATGTTTTCTAATTTTTATTTTAGTAAAGTTTATTAATAGTGTCAAATGCTTTTGACAAGTCAACTAACAGTGAGACAACATATTTACCATTATCAAGAGACCCACAGACATATTCCAATAGGTGACACGATGCTGTCTCAATAGAATTACCCTGCGTAAATCCATGCTGTGACGCGGTTAGCAGCTTAGCTTTTTCTTAGTAAGACCATATTCTATTATATACAATTTTCTCAAATAATTTAGATATGATACTTAATACCGATGTTTCTCGATAGTTATCAATATCCTCACAATTGCCTCCCTTATAAACTGTTCTAACAATAGCCAACTTTAAAATATCAAAAAAACAACCATTATTAAACGAATTATTTATTAATTGGAGCAAAATACTCACAACATGATTCTTAATACTTTTTAAAATGTCTAATGAGACATTAAGTTTATCTATTACTGTAATTGGCAGACATGTATATTAAACATGTATGGTTTTCATGCCTGTGTCCAGCTTAATATTTTCTCTTTTTTTCTTGCAGGAAGCATACCGGCGGTGGGTGTGCAGTTCTCTGGTGCCTCATTACACGCGCGCCGGCGAGCGCGTGCGACCGTGTCTCAGTGTGTGCCAGGACGTGGAGCAGCAGTGTCCGTACCTGCTGCCAGATCAGACTGTTTCGCCGGGAGAAGCAGCCCACCCTACGCCACAATACGCTGGGGAGCCGACCTTCCTCTGTCTTGGTATGTATCCCGTATCCTGTTGGGCCAGTCCCATCTCTCTACTTAGCAATATCCGCCGCTTCTCTTGGCATTTGGATGATTGCATCTGCAACTGATATTTTACTTAGCTATGACGGTACGGAAGAAAGTAAGTAGCTACCGATGAACTTTTTAAGGATTTGTGCGTAACAAACACAAAGCGTTACGTTTTGGTTATATATAAAGCTGGTTACGGGCCTTTTAGGCCCAGAGGTGTAATACTCTCCTCCACTCAATTCTGTTCTTCCTCGGTTTCGCTCCTTTTTTCTTGTGGTTAGGTTTACTCCATAAAATTTTCTTAACTATCTTTTCATACTCCATACGTTCTAGATGTCCTAGCTACTGCACTCTGCTGGCTTCTACAACTTCGTCTATTTTTGGTGCCTGGTACATTGCATATATTTACTCATTATTTCTCCTTACATAGCCTTCCTCCGTCTTCTTTCCCCCTAGAATTCATCTTAAGATCTTCCTTTTCCACCTTAATAGGTTTTCTCTTGACTTGTTCTGATGTTTTTCCAGATACAATTCTTAAGCCGTCTATGACTCTTTAAAGATTAAAATACAGTATTTTGATGATTTATTCAATGGCCGTTAAAGAATACAGATTTTAAATTTGGTGGAACAGTTAATATACAGAAGACATTGCTATGCGCATTCCATAATTGCGGCTTTTGCTATTTCTAATCTGTTCATAATCAGCTAAATCAAGTCGTACTAGTATGTTGAATCAGCCGAATTTCAAGACTATAATTCTTTATTCCTTCGTTATCTGGAAACACAAATAACTCATAAATGCATTTTATAAAATAGTTTGGTTTTGACTTTTCCATTATGAGTGTTGAGGTTATTGCTCTCTCCATCATAGCAGCGCTCTCTAACAGTATACTGGAGAGGCCTCTCACTGCTCAAAATTTTAAACACCTATTATCTATAGGTATAGGCTGAGTAGGCTAGGCTATAGTCTAGGTACCCATAACTTGAGGGGCATTTTGCTGATTTTGTTAAGACAAAAATTGCTGTAAAAATTATAAAAGTAAATTTACCCAACTAAACGAACGGTATAGATATAACATATTTTTATAATAACAAAAATAATAATAAAAATAAAGGAATTGGGCGATAAAAAGTATTTCATTTAAATCGAACTGCAAATTTACTTCAGGAGCAATATCCAAAAAAGTAAAAGTTTGTATATGGTATAAGAGAAAAAAATAACCATTATTTTTGTAAATCTAGATGTTGCATTTTATATATTTTTATTTATGACAGTAATTAACTGTAGTGTGTAGTGGGGAGAGATCGTTTTCAACTTTAGAAAAGGTAAAAAATCATAACCGAAATTATGTGACAAAAAAACGGGCAATCTTTCTTTGTAGGTCATAGAAAATTACTTAATAAAATTCCTACATAAAATGCTTCACACTAAAACTTGATAACTATTTCAAATGTGACAAAAAAGTTTTGTGGCATTAACTGCAGGATTCAATCAATATTGAAAGCGATGTTATATACTTTCGATTTTAAATGACCCCATAGGTAATAATCAACAGGAGTAATGTCTGGTGACCTTGAGGATCACTCACAGATCCACCTATATTTATACCTACATATGTTTGGAAAATTGTTGTTTGAACTGCTTCCCCCAAATGGAGACGTAGTCTTACGTATAAGATAGGAATTAAATGTAAATTTGATGATAAAAGCAGGTTTATTAGTTTTTACTTGAAGAAATCAAACAGATATTTGATCAAACAATCAAACATGAAGACTTACACGCACAACTGCAGTAATTCGCCATAACCTCTACTATATCTGCTCTACTCAAATGCCTGAACAGGATTTTCAAAATCGTACATACACTTGTTTCTGTGAATAAGAAAAATATCAAATGTTTTATGCCACCAAATCTGCATTTCTGTTGCGCTTATGACTTTAGTGGATTGAATGAAATAAATAGAATACCTGTACCGAATTTCACTTGATAGTGGTTCGCATTTTATGGCATGTTAAAGAAATAGCCAAATTTGGTAATGACAATGGTTAGACCCTTCAACAGCAGGTTTTTAGGCCTTCTAGATATCCTGTATTCACTGTTAACGTATGTACATTTTTCAATGAAACACCCTGTATAACTATTTGCGTTTCCATGAAGACATGTTTTTCTCTTTTAATGATATTCAAATTGACACGTTTTCATTTGACAAAAATTATTGTTTCATTTGTGTTTTCAGCAAGCTAATTTTTTACGAGGAATACGATTGTTCCCATTTCTTGTTCTTGGCAACCTGTTATTTCCACAGCTTTTCTATTATACAATTAGTACTTTGAAAACGCTAAATTAAATGAGCAATTTCCTGCAGCGCAACTCAATGTTCATTTCCATCGATTAAAACAATCTATAAGTTATCCTACTTTAATAAAAGATTAAACTCCACGAAGCTATCAACGGAATAAGAAGCAGTTTGTTGCGATGGTGTTATTTTTAGTAGGACTGACCCACTCCCTTCCGGAAAGGAAATTTAAAATTCCGTTCGAGGATGAAACTCCTTCCCAAGTTACGGTGGAAGTGAAGCCGTCGGATATTAAAAATTGAACGCTGCCATGCTTTTATTTTATTGGGAGTGACACTGCTCTCCAGCTTTGCGTTGTCGATGTTCGTCAGGCCATTATTTGATTTTGCCTTCCCTCGGAATGATAAAGGAACCTATAAATATTTTACCGTTAAATGTGTTCTATTATTTAGCAATTACCAGTACGATAAGGTGTTTCTTCAATTGAGGTTAAAAATCCAGAGGCATATTCTGTGGCAAAAAATAATGTTTTTTTTTTAAATGTGGAGTCCTAGGACAGCCATTGTCGAACTTCAGCGTGTCACAAATAAAAAAAAATCTTTCATAATAAATGTATTAACTAATATTATCTGCATAAACTTAATTTTAATGAGTAATCAATTATAAATAGCAAACAAAAAATGTTTGTTACAACATGAACGCTCAAATAACATCAACTGAAGTCAATTTGTCTGTAACTTTAACCTATAGGGCAGATTGCCTATGCCATTGTTAACGTCACAGCAAAACGCTAACTTGTGGTTGAAACTTCCTCCAAATGAAGATATTTTATGGTAATTTAATACCAATTAAATTATTACTAGGTACCTACATACGTACAAAGTTCTAGTCTTGGATTTATTTGTGATTAAAAATTAAAATTGAAGCCAATAATATTGTGGGCGTATAATTCATTCAATTAAACAGAAACAGTATGAATATTTCAGAATGGAACTGAGTTCAAATTTAATTCACATGCACTATTGAATTCATTTGAGATGATAATAATGTTATCTTATGGAATACTTATGATGTGTATATTGATATATTACTATTTACACAATCTGCAATGTTGACCGATTTTGATAGGCGAAATATGAACACAATAATTATTTTTTAATTCATTTTTTACAATTATTGTGCAATATCTGCTCTGCTTTATCTTTTGATTTACCCGTACAACACAAATATATTTTCACTGCAGATCATCAAAACACAAAACAACTTCAAAACCCTTTTGAAGATATGTGTGAATACATAACACGTAACAAGAAGCTTGCTCCCTAAAAGATCTTTCTGAGACACATTTACGTCGAAGTATTATTAACAAGTAAATTTGTACCATAATACAGGACAATATTTCTATTAGGTTAATTGAAATGGTGATCAATTCCTTAGAAGTTATCAACCAAGTTGCAATTAGGTTTATATTGTAATAAAAATAGAACTCAGCAAACTGAAGAATTTAATGGTGCAAAATAACTAATTATTACCTTATTTTTAACAACTAGCTGAAGACAAAATAAGTTTTACAATTTCGTAATAAATATGTAAATATTTACCTATCGTAATAATTTAAAAATCCCTGGATATTGAAGACATTTCAAGGAAAAATTAAGTAAATTATAACTTTGTCTTGACATATATTTCATTTTACAGTCATTACATTACTTCTGGATAACAAATATTTGACTAAAATGTTGGTATTATAAGATTTTGTAACATTGAGGAAGTAGTAAATTTTGATCAATTTAGGTTTATGTTTCTTGTGTCTATTATGCTAAAATGTTAGTTGGGTAAGTATTACAAAGGCGACGCGATTTTAGCAGACGATTAGTAGATATTCGAATATTTTTAAATTATTTTTAAACAGTTTTTGATTGACTACCCAATTGGGAAATTATGCCTTAATTTTCTTTTGTGTCTCCTACAGTTACTCAGTGTTACACTCAAACCGACTGTACAATAAGCTTCTTGCGGGTTAGTTTCAGCTGGGATGAACGTAGCTGCCACATTCAATTAAAATATCCGACGCCAAATCAATACAACGGAGTTTGCCGCCTATTTGGCCCAAATTGGACGGGCAACGTCTTTTTAACGATTTGGGTAAGGCAGGCCGGAATTAATTACTATAGTTAAGTCCATTAGTAGTTTATTAAAATGGCAGGCTGTTAGGGAACAAGGCAGTCGAAGTTTGACGAAGACAGAGAGGGGTTTGCCAGCACGAAACGGGCGCTGCTGGACCAGATGATATAGATTTAAATGAAAAGAATGCGGAATGATCGTATTACACAACACTTCAAGGGAAAAATAAGAATGTGATTTGCAGGAAAGAGAATACAATTGAAATTATTGCGAAAACTTCAAGTTCCAAGGTGGATATACAAGAGAAAATGTTTTTCCCCAAAGTTTGAAATATATTGTAGAGTGAAAAGCTAAAGTCGTAAATACCTACTTAAATGACACTAGTCGGAAGTTGTGTAAATATTATATTGGTCTGAAATGTAATGGTAATCTTTCAAACATCAGATCATGTGGCGGCAATAATCACATGATAATTAAAATATTATCATTAATAAATTACCATAGAATGTAAACAAAACCACGTGGCCGAAAACGCGATATCATAGGTGTGACGTTACACGCCATTCAACGCGGCTTGTTTCCGGGGATAGAGGTACAGGTTATGGTGTTGATGATGTAAACAGGCGTTTGTTTCTTGTATTTTTGCGTTTTGTGTGTCATTTGTGGGTTATAGATACATAGATACTGTGTAGGCAATACTCAAAGCAAATTATTAGTGCTGATGTGGTGGTATTGTTAAACGTAACTTTATTGCTTTGTTAACAAAATAGATACGATTTTGGAAATACAAAGTTTGTAGTTCCAAGAGTCTTGAAGGTCGAGAGATGTAAGTGTCTACATCTTGTGGCCACTGGCAATTCTTTCTAGTCCTGAAGATCGCTATTCACAAATCTGAAGTCTGATTTCCAAAATTCTAGATGGCAGGTTTAATATGGCGGACGGTAATCTAAAGAATGCATGTAAAAATGAACAAAATAGGACCCTATTTTGCATGAAATTCCGACTAAAAAAAGTTAGAACCAAAAGGGTTAAAATATTTCGAATGAAATTACATCATCGCATTATTTTATTATCAGTACGCAATCCACTGTATCCGTGTAAAAAAACCAAATTGGACTACTACGGTACTTTGTTTTGTTTGTATCGCTAGAATTATCTGCAGCTAGCAGTAACAGCCTCCAAAACTGCCCAGAAATGACCATGTTTGCACTATAAGGATAGAATATCTCAAAATAATGTGATTCTGAAGGCATATTTGAATTCAGAGCGCCAAATTCCTTTCAATGAATTTTAAGTACCATGCCATTATATTAAATACCCTTTTATTTGTAAATCTGCTATCATAAATATATTTTATACTTTTAGGAATTGCTAAATTGAAATATCTACTTTCTCAATGTGAGGTATGTTGCTGTATGGGGTATCTGTTAATATTTTTATATTTTATTGGCAGGAATACACAAACAAAAAATAAAGGAAATAACTACATACAATAAAATTTTCTTACTGAATAGAAAATTAACTTTCGTTTGGAGTGATTTTGCAAATATATAGGGTGTTCAGTTAAGAATGGGCTATATTTTAAAACTAGCTTCCTTTGACAAAAATAATGGGTTGAATTCACCTTAGTGCACCTACTTTTTTATTTCAATTTTTTACAATAAATTATTTTTTCGTTGGGTAATTGTACTCAAATTTTGAAAAACAAGGATTTTTGGGAGATAGCGACGAATGTGTAATTGTTTTGAGTTAAATTTACAGAGCGTTCTTAAAGCCTGTGCCACTATATTAATCCTTTAAAAAAATTTTAGGATAGAGATTCTTTAAAAATTATTAGTTATTCTTAAACATATTTCGACTAGTTTTAAAAAAGATTTGTTGCATGCCGCCAAAAGCATTATTTTGGAGAACACTGCGTTTAATGTATTTGTTAAGCTTGGAAATCAATACATAGATTCTAATAAATTATTAATTAAAATAGTTACAGTTAATAATGTCTAGTCTGTCTGGCGCCAGATGTATCAAAAATAAACTTAAAATAAAGATTTTGTTTGTGCTGTTGCGTTTTGGGTTTAAGTGGTTATTTTATTCTTATATATTAAAAGCTGTTCGCACACTTGACTCGAAAATTGCCCATTTTACCGCCACAAAGCCTTTTTTGCGAGACGTGCGGCGCCAACGGCTAAACGCTACGCCTTTCGCCGTCTTTCTAGATTGCCTACGGCGTACTTTGATGCCGATTTTTTCGCGTTTTCGTAGCTAAATTTTCGTCTTTCTGGTGGGTTCTCGCGCCTAATCTACGATTTTCTGTGTGGGAGCGAGACGCATGACAAGATGGCTACCCTTAAAGGAAAATCGAGAAACGTCAGACGAGTTGACAGATGCGATATGAGAATGACAAGCAATGGAAATTCGAGATTTTTATGTATTCCTACATCTATTTCTATAACACATTATATAGAAGCTTTAAAGGATATCGATATTGAATCTTCTAAAATGTCCAGCATGCCTAAAGTCTGGGTTTAAAATTCGATTTTATAACTAAAATTGCTTAAGTTTCAGTCAGCTACGAGGCGCACCGTCGACCAAAATCACCGAAACGTCAAACGTATGCTCCGACGGTAAGAACTTGGAATAAAACGTACGAAATTTGGAAAAATGGGCCGACTGGAGGCCGGCAAAGATCAAAAACTGTACATTTGAAATCTCTTGAAAGTTTCCCGTACCCAAGAGCTGGGGTTTGAGATCGTTTTTACATTGAACTTTGCATAAATACGAGTGAAAACGTGGTAAAAATGAGCTAGACAATATGGTGGTAGTCATTTCATTGCCGTGTCGCTTCAGTTTATAGGGTGATTCAAAAAGGCTTGATAGACAGTGTTAAAATAAAAATTGATAAAAAAGGAAATTTTCGGTTTTTGTTCAGCCAAAGTCACGTTTACATTTTACTATTCGCAGGCGAAGAGCCGCGCGCAGTAATGGTAATTAAGTAAAAGGCACTATACAGCGGTGGCTTTAGCCCGAAGTAGGGTCAAGTCGGCGATAGCCGACTTGCCACCTTTCTAGTTATTTTTTAAATTTTGTCTTTCTTTAATGTCATATTTCTCTCTGTTGCGTTTCATGCTGTTTTATAAGGACAACATTACTAACTGCAGTAACTTTATGAATTGTTAATTTCTTAAAATAATTATTGATTTCCAAGCTAAACAAATACGTTAAACGCAGTTTTCTCTAAAATAGTACATTTTGGCAAGGCTGTTTCAAAATTTAAGAAAAAAACTAAAAAAAAATAACAGAGTGACACAAGCGCTCAGAACGCCCTATACTTACATGTAAGTCGAACATTATTTATATATTTGTATCTATCTCACAAAGCGAACCTTATATTCCAAAATATAAGTACAATTACCCCACAAATAAGAAAATTATAGTAAAAAAATTCAAAACAAATACTTTCTCAGGCCTATAACTTCTTAAGAAAGCAAAACTGTACTAAGTTATTTTTATTGGAGGAAGCTAGCCTTAAAATATATCCCATTCTTTCCTGAACGTACTGTATGATTTATTAAATTTAAGTGAATAAAATCAGTATACAGATTTCTGACTGTTTAATATATTTTTTGAATTTCACGTGTAAATAATTAAGTATATGCGCGAGACATGTGCATTGCGATGGAAAATAAGTAATTTTAAAAAGTATCACATTTAATTACTGCCCCAAAAGTGGAATCACAAAAATTTCATTAGAAGAAGCTGGAATTGCAATTATCGAGCGTATGATCAAAGGAAGGGAAATAAAATAACGTTATTTTCCAGTCGGTTCGCCTTTGAGAGGGCCCGCATTCATTCGGCGCCATATTTTGTGCACGATTTGTCTTTTATTATGAGAGGAGATGGAGACAAACCGAAAAATTTACGATTCGGGCCGGAGGCGGCATCTACCTGCTCCTGTGTAACATGTGGCGCAGGAGGTTATCAATTTTATCGGTCATAAAATATGTAGATGTACGGAAGTGGTGTAAAATTTTTTATAGTAGTTAATCTGCAATGGCTTTCTGCTTTATGTGGGATTCAGATGTATTGACTCCTTACTTTAAATTCAATACCGCAAATAAAGCTTATTAATTAAGTACCTAGTAATTTTTATGTTGTATACAGGGTGTTAAAAAAGAGTGTAAAATATTTCAGGACGTAATAGTATAAACCAAAATAAGCAGAAAAGTATTAATAAACATGGGTCCGCAAAGTAACGATTGCGGAGATATGGACCACTATTCGTTTTTCCAACATTTTATTTTATTAGGAGTAAACCAACAAAGGAAGCTTTTAACAAACAAAAAACAAAGTTACAGAAGGTATTCAAAGTGCCCTCCGTCCATTTCCAAGCAGGCACGACATCTTCTTCACAACGATATTCGAACTCTTTCGAAAACACCCTCCTTGGTTTGGATTTCTTGACACTTTTGATTAATCCGTAGCTGCAGCTTCTCCAGGCTATTTACAGAAGTACCATACACTAATGTCTTCAAATATCCCCAAACAAAGAAATCTAGAAGGTTCAGATCAGGCGATCTTGGAGGCCATAAAACAGGTCCGGCCTGATCTGAACCCTCTAGATTTGCTCTACGTGTTTTATTTTTCGAGATTTTTGTACTTAAAGAATACAACAAATTTGATCATTTTACTGCGAGAAATACAGCGACATTAATCTGTTTCTTTGTATCATCCTGTCCAGCTATTTGTATGTATGTAATAGTAAGTTAAGTAATTCCTTCAGATTTACTTAAATAATTTTAAAAACTTTTACATGAAAACATATTTTTCCGTTGGAATTGAAAGTATGTAATATTCCTGCGCCAGATGCTCAAGTAGTTTTAATAAAAGACGGCACACTTGTTACCTGAATTGGAAACTAGTCCAAAAATAGAAGTGGTACCTAGTTCCAGATATTTTGTTAAAACAAAATAACAGAAACGTAGAACTTGTAGAGAACAACGAAGTAAGTAGGAAAGTTACGTTTATAAACTAGAATATTTTGTAAACACAAGAAGCGTTCATTCAAGTAAAAAAGTTAAAATTTGGGGAAATTTTGCTGTAGATATTTAAATAAGTAATTGCATAATGCCTTGGAAGAAAGTAAAATTTGAGATATAAATTAATTAGAATTGATTTTTAAATCCTTCGACGGATTATAAATTCTTTCATAAATGCGAGAGAACAAAATTTTTAAAGCTGTATAGTTAATTATCTAAGAACTTAACTTTATTTCAAGTTTCAATAACATCGATATACAGTGCTTTCGAAAAGTAACGAATAAATTCATTGAAATTGAGAAGTTTTCGAAAAAATACCTTCGCACGTTGATTTTGTTTTTAAAAAGGGCCCTTTTTGACATACGACCCATATTTGTGACGTCATCGTTGTTCGAGATATGACGTCATCCACAATATTTTTAAATAGCAACCCTCAATTTTGATCATGCAATTTGAAAGAGCGTGTCATTCTACATACATACATCATGAAGAATTATAGTGTTAGATAACAAACAATTCAAGAACATAATGTTTGAAGATTTTAAAATTTAATTTTCACAATACTGTTCACCTCCCCATTATGCAACACCCGTCCGTGCTTATTTAGATGAACTGTTCCCAAATTCGTCACAAGATACATCGTATACCTGCTGAAGTTATTGATAATGTCCAAAAAGAATTTATTAATCCTCTTGGCTACTGTCAGGCAGCAAACGGTGCACAATTTGAACATTTAAATTAGTCGATTTTTTACATAATCATTATCATTTTCAGTATTGTGAAAATTAAATTTTAAAGTCTTCAAACATTATTTTCTTGAAATTTTTGTTATGTAACACCATAATTTTTCATGATGTATGTATGTAGAATGACACGCTCTTTCAAATGGCATGGTCAAAATTGGGGGTTGCTATTTAAAAAAATGGTCGATGACGTCATATCTCGAACAACGATGACGTAACAAATATGGGTCGTATGTCAAAAAGTGCCTTTTTAAAAACAAAATCGACGTGCGAATGGATTTTTTCGAAAACTTCTCAATTTCAAAAATAATGAATTTATTCGATACTTTTCGAAAGCACTGTATTATTTGAGGAGAATTTAAATAGTAAAAGTGGATAAACAAAACGTCAATAATTTTATTTTCATTGTTACTTTTGTGATGTTAATTTTTCGCGATTTCTAAAACACGCCACAACGAGAAATACGGCGACCTTAACAAAATTTATTTTATTATGCCGGCAACGTAACCTTTCTGAAATTTGTTTAATGCAGATATTGTGCTGGGGCTAATCATTCTCTACTAATGGCTAATAGATATTTTCCCCTCAATACTTCTATTGAAAAACTCCAATATAAAACTATTCTGCACGAATATAAAAAAGTAAAGGAATAACTGTTTAAGTAATCGTTTTATATCTTTGACGGGAACTACTATTATCCTTTGTTTTAGCACATAAAGCACTCCCTCGAGGTCTATACTGCCTCAAGCATTCACGGTTCTTAGCTCAACCGACCTCGTTCGCGGCTGCATATCTCAATTTTAAAAGAACTTGGAGGTTCTTTTGTTGAAAATTACCCAATTTTATTAACACTTTCTTTTGTGTGCACTTTCTGATACCACTTTTATTCTCTGCCATGAAATAATTGCTGTGTTTGGCAATAGAAATTCGAAGAGAATAGAATTCCATAGGTGGTAAAAAGAATGTATATAGTTGCGGCAAATGTTATAATGACATGTACAAAGTATCTAAATAAAATTGTGAATATGACAATGTTCCACCCATTTTAGTTTAATAAAATTACTAAAAATTGTTTAAAATTAATCTACTTTAAAACTTAAAACTAAGTTATGTTATGTGTTATAGTAAATTCTTGAAAATAACGTATTACAAAACTAACTAAACTTTTATTAGCTTCTGAAATTATTTTATTAACATGAAGTTCAAAGTTCAGCCCTTGGTCCAAATAAACCCCTAAATCATTGATAAAATTAGGTTTTTGAAGAGGAACGTTATTTATACTTTATTGATAATCAAAACTGATCCTTTTCCATGAAGAAGTAAATGTTTTCAATTTAGCGATATTTACTATACTCGCATCAAGAATTCAGACGTCTTACGTCACGGCTGACGTTACACATTTGTTTTTATTGTCAACGTAATTTTCGATATTTGGTCGCGCTAAAAACAATCAATTTTTGCAATTTAGTGCAATATATAATGCAAACTTTTAGTGTAGTATATAGTTTTATTACTATCAGTTGCAGTTTCTTAAATATTTTGATGAAAATATAATAAATTATTCATTTGTTCGTATGACGTAAGTCGTCTGAATTCTTGTCGCGAGTGTAGTAACCCTTGAAGTCAAACCAGAAGCTAAATAAGTCTATCAAGATTTTCCTGGAGATTAACGAAGTCCTGAAAAGTTTTTCTCCTTAAATACGTAAAATGATCCTCTGATTCCAAATATGTCAAAAAATACAGAGTGTCCCATTCAAAAATATAAATTTACGGTCATGAAATCCAAAATGACCTCAAAGAATTCATGGCAACATCCAAATTCAAATTTTTATCAGCAGTCATATAACAGTTACAGCGTAGGTATTCCCACTTTTCGTTGTCACCCTGTATATCTTTAATATCGTCAGCATATAAAAGATGATGAACATCATTCAACAATATTATTAAATAAAAGTCAATCTAAGATTAAATCCCTGAGTCTGCAACTTTGGCAGGCATCTTACCAACGATGTTGGTTCCAACTGGTGCATTTTATGACAATTCTTGTATAATTAGTATTCGTCCGACATAGGGCTATGTACTTTTTATAATCGTTCAAATATAATGTAGAGTCTTATTCATCATATTTAGGCCTTCCTTTATTATCGTTACTATTAGAGATACAAGATAAAGTTTCGAATAAAAGTTGTAGCACAGTGGCGTGCAGAAATTGGAGGGTTGAGGAAGCAATAATATATTTTTAATGGAACGCCCTATATATTGTTGAATTTTGGATTATTTCATTTTTTTCTGATTTCAAAAATATAACATATGACATTCCTATCTTTAACCGTTTTCAAGTTATTAAACATTTTGCGTTTCATTGGATTAGCTGCAGAAACAGCTACTCATCTAATATTAACAACATTGTTTGCTTTTTTCTTGGTCTTACAAAACAAGACTCGACAGCATACATTGTAAGACAAGAAAATATTTTTAAAAAGTCTGCAAGACAAGACAAGACATGATCTTACAAGATCGAGTAAAACAAGACTTTAAAGAATTTCTTGTATTGTTTTGCAAGACAAGACAAGACTTTTTTAAATTTTACAAGATTTCTTCCCAAACAGGAAATTCCCAAATCGTAAAGCTTTTGTACGGGTTGATAAGAGGTTGACGTTCTGTTGTTTTGTTTATTTTAAATTGAATTTAAGTTCAAAAGAAATAATACAAAAGCCTTATTTATATACAGTGCGGTGATAAAGTCTTGCCTTTGGAAATAACCTCCTTTTAAGTTATCATCATTTATGTGGTACTTTTAGTAGTTTTGATTTTCCCGGGAGTGTCGTTACCTCTCTTTTTTAAATGGAACACTAATATTTTTGTTACAGATATCGATCTAAGGTAAATTCTGTCCTTTTTTTCCAAATACATCCTACCAACCGTTATCAGTTTCAAGGGGGGCAAGATTTCATCACCGCACTGTATAATATAGTTGGTCAACCAGTCAAACTTATAAGTAAGAACAATAGATGGCAATATTCTTTTAAAATCCATGTCAGCGTTATTTGCACCGTAGACAAGGGTGCCTTGGATTTTAAAATAGTATCGCCATCTGTTATTTTTACTCCTAAATTTAATTGGTTGACGAACTATAGGTTTATTTTTGCAGCAGATGGAAACGGTTTGAAACTGTCATAAATATTCGACATTTCTGACAGGTTCAAACCGTTTTCAGCTGCCGCCAAACCAAACCTTATATTATGTATAAACAAGAATAAAAGTCATTATTCCAGAATTATTTTTCAGCTAGCTCATATCAAACCAAATTAACCAGATTGCAGTTTTCTGTCTCATGCATCTTGCTCAACCCGAATTACCGTCCTCTACGAAGACGCCCGCCAAAAAACAGCATTAAAACCTGGACCACGTAGCGCATCGCAAATTCCGCGCAGATTGCATACAGTATTTAAGGAAGCCTCCCCTTATCCCCGAAGGTTACATGATCGGGGTGTAATTGAGACTGGCACGATATCTGCAGATCACGTCTGTCACTCGGCCAGTTCGGCCGCTTCCAGAGGGGCCATAACGGCTTAAAGATCAATCAATAATTCACAGCCCACGCGGCTACACGAAATCTCCACGGCCCCTGCCGGTCTCGAGACGTAATGCGATGTTCAATTTCAGATTTCGCCAGGGGCGGCGGCCGCAGGTGGCGCGGTCGGCGGTGGCACCCGCATCCTGCAAAATTTCGAATTAGATTCGAGTCCCAATTTTCATCTGAATGGTGTTAGTTCGCAGGCGTCAGGTGCGCGAAGAATTCGGATATCCATGTAAAGCATTATGTCCGTCAAAATATGCTCGATTGTTCGACCTAGTAATAGTTATTTATAGTCAAGGAATATGTCAACTCGTTCACTGAATGTAAATTTTCCACCCATTTTCAATAACAAACAGTAGCAAAAATAACATAGTTTTATTACTAACCGTAGTATTTTAAGGACAAAACCTACTACAAACTTTTTGATTTCTTCTAATAAACACTATTAAAATCTTGTTTTAATTATTGCATTTTTTCTTGAAAACCAGAACGTTTTTTAAAATTTAACAAGAGTAAAAAAAGTGTTTGAATTTATTCACCGCGGGATATTATCATTTTCTTAATATTTTTAGGTATTAATAATATTGTGTGAAACTAACTACTCTGTGGACTAAAGCCCCAACCAGCGTTGAATTACACCCACAATATCTACCCATATATTCTTTATTATTAGCTTTTGTAACATTTTTTACTGTATTAGAAAGGTATTTTAAGCTAATATAAATCAAACCTCCTACAATTCCTATCAATGAAGTCATATGTATGCTCTCTAATACCAAACATCTAGGTATGCTAATAATAATAATAATAGGTCAGATATCATCTATTGTGGTTGAATTTTCGAGTTCCCACTGTCAAAAGTGAAGTTAAATATTTATAGAGGGTTTTCATTAAACCAGGTTAGTAAATTTAGATAGATTAATTTCTTTAGATAATTACACAGGCACAAAAAAAAAGTTCTGTGCTCGAGCTCCGACCTATGATTCCCCATGTATTTTTGGCTCCCGAAACCGCTCCCGGGGTCGGTATAGAACAGACGTTCCATATTTGCGCGCTACGGTAAAAAAAATACCAAAATTTGGCCATTACCTGGAAATAAGCGCAAAGTTTTATCTCCGTGCCATTGAAGGGTTCAAACATGAATCAGTTGATGAATAGGACCTCACACATCCCAATTGTCACTTAAAAAATTTCAAATTGTCAGAAAAAATCATATGATTTCACCGTATTCAGGATAGAATTGATTTAAGAGGATTGTCTTCATGTAGCATTGCACAGTGAATAAAGACATACAAAAAATAAACGTCTGGGCTATACCGACTCCGGGATCGGTTTCGGGAGCCAAAAATACATGGGGAAACATAGATCTGTTCTCGGGCACAGGTCTTTTATATTTTTTTTGTGTGCCTGTGTTATTGACTAGAGCTTTGCCTGTGGAATTGTTCATTAGCATACCTAGATGTTTGATATCAGAGAGCATACATATGACTTCATTGATAGGAATTGTATGTATGTATTGGTATGTTTAGTCAAATTGCAATATTTTGGGATCCCCTAGATCCACCTGCTCTGTGTCGGTTCTTTTGAGTAACACTCTGTATATTATATTTTCAAATTGAAATATTATCTGATATTTTATTTAAAACTTGAAATAATACAGGAATTTTACAATGCAAAATAAAAAAATATTGTAAACAAATCACACCTAAAATTTACAAATTAATGTAAAACCACATATGAAATTATAAAAATTAGAAAATATACCAAACCCATTTCTACAATAAAATTGTACAACTACAATTTTATTTGTGAAATTATTGGCAATATAATTCCCATTTTACAAGTAAAATTACAAATAGTTTATTATTTTCAGTATAGTACCAAAATCTGTAGTACCTTAGTAGTGCAATAAAACAAAATTAACGATTCAAATTTGTTTTCTTTGTTTTACAATAAAATATTAGGAAAGTGGCACCATTGGAGATATACTGCAACTGCAAATATTCGTTGTTCATCCGCGTGTTTTATAAATGTACAATCGTTTGCAATAATAACGACACTCTCTTAAAATAGTTTTTGAAATTGTGGAAGTTCTGAGTAGAAATTTCATTAAATTTCTATTGGTGAGAGAAACAACTATTAACTAATATTAAAAATTCAAATGTAGATTTCATTAGAAATACGTCGGAAGTTCAAAAGAAATAGCAAATTAATTTTAATTAGTGTCACAATTGTACATGTTCATATTTTTCTGTTCTGGCGAAGTATGTTTGAATTTGGGTACACTAGCGTCGATGTAGGTTATTTACGGCTACTTTTAACACATGTTAAATCCGTTTAAACAAGTGTTTCAGATTGTTAACCTTTATTAAAACTGAAAATTAGTGTTCATATATTATTTGCAACTCTTTCTAAAAAATAACAGCCAGTCTGGTGGCGAATATCACAATTAGGACATTATGTTATTGTTTGTAGTTATTTATTTGTTTTTTTTTTGTTTAATTTGGTATTTCTGCCATTAATAAACATCCAGTACAGTTCATATGCATATAGTATTATTGTTCTTGACAGTATTATAAGATATCAGTTTCAAAGGAAAATAATCTTGCAACCTATTGTTTAATTCTGTAACCTTCATCACCTGACATAAATAACAATTTAGCCTATAAAAAATAATAGACAAGTTTCTGGGTCAAGACACTTAATATGATTTTTTTGTTTTTCTGTACCCTAACATCCGTGTCTAATACATTTATTCAAGAACCCTTCGAAAATTCTCCCTTAAATTAATATTATATTCAACAGAAAGATATAATTACTGTTATTATACGAATCTTGCATTAAGCGCAAAAAACAATCACAATCAAATTAAATAAAACACTCTGACTAATTACACCACCGAAATTAAAATAGCAAAAATATAATTATCCCGTTATAAAAAAATGTCTTTCATTCTCCGGGTCTCCAAATTATTATTCCTTTGTATTGCGCCGAGTTTTCCTGACAACGATTGTCCTCGGAATTTCAAAAGAGAGGTGCTCTCCAATTCGGATGGCGATATAAGAAGAACAATCTCATTGTTTTGTAAATGAGTGTTCTTGCATTTGGTCCAACGTCGCATGTCAAACCAACGCGAATTATTCGCTTCGAAACGCTACCTATGATATTACAGGAAAAGAAAGTGGTCTGTATTTTTGACCAAACTTACCTATTTTATGTATTTTGACACACTTAATGTCAAACAATCTCAAAATTTTGAGTAAATAGCAAAAAAGAACGAAAAATCGCAAAGAATTATACATCGAAAGAAAAATTGGTGCCTGTAAAAAAATGTTATTTCATGGAAATAGGTTTGTATAGAGCCAAACAAATATTTATTTCTTGATACCAAATCATTTTTTTTTTTTTTTAAAAAGCAAAAATACAGTTATTTTGAGTAGAGAAAGCATTTGTTTCCATTAAAAACAATATTTCAATATAAAACAAAATTAGTATATCTCAAGGATTTTTTTTTTTTCAATTAAACAACTTCTTATTTAGGTCAATAACTTATTGCTCAGGAATTTCAGGAAACAACTTCGGCCTAATGCCCTGACCAGCATAGAATTACACCTGAAAAATCTATAGCAAATAGTCAATATATCAATGGTTTCGACCTTATTAGCGTCATAGGTGAGCGGTGAGTTAACTGATCTCTATAGTTGTTCATGTCTCTCAAACCTGACATACCTGAGCATGTGAAATATAGCACAGCTACATCTAGCGACCACATGGTGACAATTATTTTTTGTTTATAGGAAACAATTAGAATTTTTTCTTTCAAACAAATATTTTTTCGACGATACGACTGTTTTAGGAAATTGATTTGTTTTAATTAAGAAGAAGAAATTAATTTAAGATTATATAATATAGTAAAACTTCATATAAAAACTTTACAAAAGAAATTAAAAAATTACATATTTTCCTTTTCCACATCCCTTAATTAAAAATATCCATTTTTGAATTAAATAAACGCATTATTTGATTTAAAATGCACATTCATTTCAATTAATAAACATTTCTTCAAAACGTTAATTTATACAGATTTGAACAAATATTTTAGAAAAATTTAAAAAATACGAAGTAAGTTTTACATTCAAATGGAATATATGCTTGTTTCACTTGTCAAAAAAAAAGTCAATTTATGTTTGACAAAAAAGTGATCATTAATCGTGAATAAATTATGTTTAAATAAATTGAATCCAAAAAAATTTGGAAATCATTTTTCTGACCTTGACCAAGTGTGTTTCTTGTATGTATTTTGATTCGCTGAATTCGAATCTTAAGTCTATTGAGCTGCATTACTTACAGATTTTGCAAAAATCGCGAGAATTAGCTGGAAATGTTGAAAAATCGTTTAAAATCGTCAAAATAGTAGTCTGTGCTTTTGACCAGACTTATCATTATGTACTTTGATGGACTGAATCTGAATATGTAGTTGGTTTTGGATTCTCCTACTGATACTTTAAAAATTGTTTATTTGACATTTTGCTCTATCTCTTAAAGTAAGGGGTAGGGGCAGGGTAGAATTGTACCGCAGAAAAAGCAAATTTTTTAATACATATTTTTATTATATATATTTTTTAAATTTAACAAATTATCTTAGTGTTACATAAATTATATAAAATTCATACGAAATATAATATCAGTGTCAGGACTAACTTTATGCGAATGATTTATTTGATTCTATTAACATAATTATAACATTTGATTCTATTAACCATGTCACCTTAAAAGTTAAGCTCAAATATTTCGGTGTCGATAACATTGCACTTATTTTTTTAGTAATTATTTATTTTACCGACGTCAAAAGATTTTCATGTCTAATACTGCGTCTAAATTTCTTCCTATAAATGAGTGTTCCACAGGGGAGCGTACTTGAACCGCTAATATTTTCCGTGTATATTTCTGATTTGTCAAAATATTTATCTGTTTGTGCTGTGCATCAATATGCTAATGACACTCAGATTTATTACTCTTTTTCACATGATCAGTGATCAGTTAGATGCCATCTGCAATGTCAATTATATTTAATTCTGATTTAGATATAATTTGCAATATTTCTGTCTCGCACGAGTTAATTTTCAATGAAAAGAAAACTCCGACATTTAGATTTAAGTAACCCTGCTTTCCAGATCATGATTAATAATTCAGTTACAATTCCAGTAACTGAATGTAAAAATCTTTGGCTTATGTTTAATGTTTATTTTATTAATATTTTAATCTTAGATTCAGATCTCATGTAACGAATTTAGTCCAAAAATGTTTTCTGAAATTGAAATCTTTGTACGATTAGAGATTAGCCGACAGTTTAGTCCTATCTATATTATCATATTGCAATGTTATATTTTGGCCCGCATTACTACAAGTGGACAAAAATAGTCTTCAAAAATAACTTCGAAAATTCGACCATATTTCTGGGCTTTTAGGAATTCTAACTCGTTTACACTTAATGAACAATATAAAATACATATGGCTTGTTTAATTTATAAGATAATAACTTTAAATGTGCCTACATATTTATAATAGAATCGTTTTCGGATGGCGAAGTAGGCAATAAAACGTTGGTGAAACCAAACATATACCTCTGAGCCCTTTCCACTTGTTTGTAATATACCTAAGTCATGCTCAGGTACGCCCCTTAATAAGGTACGACTAATGTTACAGAGAAATTACCTGCACTAAAGAAGCATGGTCAATAAGATGTACTTCTTGTCAAAAACAGGCGGTTGAGCAGAGCCGAACTTGGAATAGTAGGAATGTGTTGGTGATCTCTGTTGGATACCGCCACCCAGCATTAATTATTTTTCTATAATGTTAGTGTTAACTGTGAATAAAACTATTATTATTATTAAAGGTTCACGGGTAGGATTGTTTTTTTAGTTTAGTAAAAAAAGGAAACCTGAGTGACACGTTTTTAGTGACCCACACTGTATGTAATTAATTTTACATTTTAGTTGATTTGTCTAGATATTTAATTACTTATTATATATTATATAGACAACATGCTTCTAATAACTCTAGCAATTTTATCAAGGAATCTAGACCAGATATATTACCAAGCAACTGAAAATGTCAGCATCCGCCA
This sequence comes from Monochamus saltuarius, assembly GCA_025584915.1. Classification (NCBI taxonomy): domain Eukaryota; kingdom Metazoa; phylum Arthropoda; class Insecta; order Coleoptera; family Cerambycidae; genus Monochamus; species Monochamus saltuarius. The sequence goes on along the minus strand of CM046723.1, from coordinate 7,513,096 downwards.
CTGGATTCCACATTACATTTCCTCAAATTGGTTTTTATTAGAAGCGGCAAGACGGCGGATACGCTGTGACATACCTTAATATACTGTCAATATTGAGTTCAGTACCAAAGGTCATCTATTTTCTAATTCCCAACCACACGTGGCTGAACTTCCCGATATACAGCACATCCAAAATAATAAATTATACATCTAGGTATAATAGTGAAAGTTAATTTTTATAAAATAAATTTTGCCAATAACAATCGACATTTTATACAGGGTGTTCTGCATAAGAACCGACACAGAACAGGTGCATGTAGGGGGTCCCAAAATATTGAAATTTAACCAAACATACCGATATACAAAGTTGGATACAGGTAGAGGGAGTTACAGGCCTTCAAAGTGGCGCTAATTATTTCGGAAAAAATAAATATCTCTGAATTACTTTAATTTGGAATAACCAAATTTGGTACATGATTTAAGTTTATTATTGGTCTTCTTTGACTATGAGTTCAAGTAAATTGAAATACAACTTATTAGAAGAAATCAAAAAGTTAGTACTAGGATTTGTCTTTAAATTTTGACAGTAATATAGCTGTTTTATTTCTGCTACTGCTTCTTGTTGAAACTGGTTGGAAAAGTCAAGACAAGTTGACATGTTACTAATGCTAGGTTTTTGTGAAGGAAACTGTAGAAGAAGTGTGGAAGAATATCGTAGGAAATTTCCAAATCGAGTTATTCCCCATAGATAAGCATTTTCTAATGTTGAAAGACGGGCTCGTGAGAAACTTAAAGTTTTTCAATATTATCCAAGAACATCCTAGTGTAATAAGGGTACAAGTAAAATTACGCCACTGATATTATTCTTGCTCCACACAAAGTGCTTATGTCTAAATATTTAACATTTTTAAGAAAACTGTGTACATAGCGCATTCATCTTATATTATAGTATTATATAGTTGTTAGCTGTACAATTGTCGTTGCCATTTTCATATTATGAATTATTGTTGTTGTTCTCAATATTCTATTTTAATTTCTATAATATTTAAATTTTCTACTTCTCTGTAACTCATTGAAATAATAATACAACCTGTCAAGCAATAACAATGTTGTCATGACTTTTAACTGTCTACCACATTACCAATGAATAATTAGGCTTACACTTAATCAAAATACCTACACACATATGAAAATATATTACAACTGAATCTGTGATTCTATACGTTAAATTTTAAGAAATACCTAGAGGTATATCCCAGCTAACAATTTCTTGTTCTGTAAAAATTGTAAGAACGTTTCCAGAGCAAATTTTATAGAGCAATGTTTGTTCTAAGAACATTTTCAAAATGTTCTTACAACACTTATACCATAAAAATGGGCACCGTTCTATAGAACCTTTTAGTTCTTTAAGCGGTTCTGTAAAGCTTGCAGGAAATAATTATAGAAGTCTTAAAGAATTTTTATAACACAGTTACAAAGCAATCTCATAAAAATTCTATAGCACTTCGCTATACAATTTTGTGTTGCATGGTGTTATATTTAAAGAACTTTAAAATCGTTTAATTGTATCTTTTAAAAACAAAATGTTTCTGTATCGCACATGTTAGAAATAATATGGACGGGCCAATAAGAACCAATAAGATGGGCCTAATCAGCCTACATAGGAGTACTTACTTACATTAATACGAATTGCTTAGTTTGTTTGTCCATCAGGGAGCAGTACATTTTAATGCGAAAAAGTTTTATCGTGAAATATGTGGTACATAATGGTAATTTTTTGACGCGCCCTCAGTTAACCTTATATTTCCTATGATGCTGGAAATTTAATAAAAATTTTTTTTCCTAAATTGATGAATGTAACAACCAACTGTACATAAAATAGTCAGAAAGTAAGTATATCCATATTATTGATATCATTTCACCTATTTATATTTTACATATTTTTAATTAAGATTTTTTTTCCTTCTTCACAATATGGCGGCAGAAAGAAAGGCTTCATCTTGTACTTCCAATGGATTCTCACTAATATGACATTTTTGTGTCGATTGCAATGATTATAGAACAAATATGCTTCGTAAGCAACTACTTAGTATTCACAGTGTTGTCATATTTTATTATGGTAATTTCACTTATTTCAATCTTATTTAATAAATCTATTAAAATTCTTTAACTTCAACATCTAAAAGTGAAAATGTTTAAGGTTTGGAATGTTGTTCTACTATCATTAAATATTTTACTAAATTTCTATAAGAAAATCAATTTCTCTTAGCAATCAAATAAATCTTATCTATCGTAATGAAATTTTCTTTCTGCAGGCAGATAATAATTTTTACAAGTCACGACTATGTTATACAAATTTTCCCATTATACTTTGATTAAAATATTTCGTACTATTACAGGCATGTTTTGTCAGATGGGGCTATGGGAAATCTACATATATAAAAAATGTTAGTTCTATAGCGTTTCTTTATGGAACAAAAAGGCTTTTGTTACTTATTTACTTTATAATGATTTTATAACAACTGTATTATTATTCTCTACAACTGCTTTAAAGAGCTTTTTCTCTTAAGTTCGATAGCAGCTTCCATATTTGTAATTTGTTTTCCGCAGCATAATTGTAACTTAACAACGCCTTATACAATAGTTCTATAATTAAACTATAAGCGACATTACGGAATAATGTTATAAGAGTGTCACAGGAGATGGTATAATTCTATAAAGCAGTATTGTGCATCGGTTTTACAGTAATTTTATTCTATAAGCACCGTTGCTGTAAAATTGTGTTATTGTACACACTTATAGGGCTACATTAGCAGTTATCTTATAACTGCTCTATAAATTATGCTCTAAGAACGTTCTTGCAACAAATTTAAAAACCAATTCAGTTTCTGAAGGCAAAATAGTCTCATGTACCACATTAATGCAACAATTTAGTATTCTAAATACAACTATAAAATATTAACAGAATATAAAACTCCTATTACTCTAAATTTATATAACTACTTTGCTAGCTGGGATATAACTACAAGATATCTTATTTTCTTAATAAGAAAACCTGCATTTCATTTTTTAATAGAATGCTTATTCTAATAAATGAACTCAATAAGCCTTATATGCCTTATTCTCTGCAAGAAACGCCCCAAATATGTAAACTATACGGGGCGTTTTATTTAAATTGACAAAGTTAACATCAGCGGCCATTTCGTTTGGACTTAATTATTTGTTGTTCTACTATCATCTGCAAAAACTTACTTACATAAAAAATTGTGCAACTTTTGCATTTCACATTTTTTTATAACTCTAAAAACAAAAAGTTAACAGGGCGGTCAAAATCAACGAATTGTAATTACTAGAAGGAGGCTTTTCAGGCAACAAAGCAAATGTGAACAACGAAAAGAAGCTTTTGGTACGATCGATCGGGCATCATCGACGAGAGTTCGGAGATAGTTGGATGCGGCGGTCATTAATGTGCGTTTTCTATAGTGGTATTTGTAAAGTTTGCATTAAATAAGTTTGCAAAAAATATTATTAAATGAATAAATTCATATAATAATATTTTAGTTTTGGTCATTTTTATGCATCCTCTATTGCCGCCACTGCTGTTGCGTCTCTTTCGATATACGTGAGTACTTATCAAATTCGTAATATTGATAGTTCTTTATCTAGATGTTGTTGATGAAAGTAATATATTACATTCACACCTAGGGGTTAGAATTCGTTGGTCATAATATAGTGAACCACCCTGTACATATATATCGCACTAAATATTTACTTTATTCTAATGTTTGCATTCCCATATTCAGTGCATCTATCCATTACCTATTTTATTTGTCAAAAGTTGACCTATTTCCAAACATCAGCGAACTTCTACCAGACTACGTTAGAAAGGTCGACCCTAATGCGGTTTTGTATTCAAAATTATGCACACAAAGACGTTAGGGGAAATAAGCGGGAGAAAGAATATTTTGAAATATGACGTTGTCGTTCTTATTTTCACTGTTAGGTTCGGTAATATCTAGGACGATGTGTGCACAAAACTGCATGTGGATCGTTGCCAACGACTTTGATTTTATTACATGAAGTAAACCAGCTGATAAACGAGTCGTTTGAATTTATGGCGGAGGAGCTGGGTGCAACCATTATAAAAAAAATGCAAGGCAGTTATATTGCTTCTCTTTAATAGCATTTTAATTATTCCTTTTCGAGAGGTTGTATAATTAAAAAAAAACTAGTTTATAACAAACACTAGAGTGATAAAAATAATTGTAAATTTACACGTTGATCACACCACCACCAATAAATCAAATAGGTATTTTTGTGGTAGAAGATAGCTATGGTATCTGCAGTATCTTCAGTGATGTTAAATTACCGTAATGTAAAATTTTGGTAAATTACAGTGTAGTAAATTTACCGTTTTTTATTACTATTTTTAATTATCTGCTAATTTATTTTTGTGGTTATTTCCGATCGTAATTTACCAATTTTGTTCTTTATATTTAAGTAAATATAATAAAACATTTTTGTATAACAGAAATAGAAAAAACCTTCATTGGTAACAAAACATAGTTGAAGAATACCATTTAAACTTTAATAGATCAAGATACTATAAAAATGGTTGTTACATTGGAAAACATTAACGTAATAATATCACACAAAATACTGTTATATGGTATATTACAGCAGTACAAACATCAAGTATAGTATATATGTAGTACATAGTAATGTAATGTAATATTTACATACATTACAAATACAACCTTTTATCAATTGAAATCTGAATCATCAATATTCACTGAGTGACATTAAGTCTTCTAAGGAATATGATTCCTGGGAAGGATCTTCATTTTGCAATGCAGTTTTGGGTTCACTTAGTTTTAAATTGCAACTAACAGATAGTAGCACTGACACTGCAGCATGGTGACTGCGCATGCGATATATGTAAATGGTAATTTAAAATGATAAATTACGGATTTATTACGGTAATTTATTTTGTAACTTACTGTGTAAATTACGACTAACATTACTGAGTATATCCCATAAAAAAATTTCTTTTTTGAAAAGTATTGTTTTTACAGTGTTGCCCTACTAAATCCCATGACATATTTTTTGGACAAACAGAGAAAATCTTTGTTATGGACCCCCCCCCCAAATTCCCATAAAACCTTTTTGGGTCATAATCTTCTGGGAAATTTAAGCTTACAAATACAATTTAAATTGGTAAGGGGATTCTTCTAAGCCCGTTGAGGAAAAGTAAAAATTAAAACAAACGTTATCTATTGTTGTACTGTTGAGTGAGAAATTAGAAAGAGGCGCAACCTTAATGGCGAAATGCGTATTCGATCTACAAGTTTAACACCCTGTATCTTGAAAACAAAGGCCTTAATAGAAAATATCTATAGGGCAAAATGTTTTTAAAGTTGGACAAGAAACAAATGCCTTCATGTTTGACGTTCCGTTATGTTACACCGTGTTTTACAGTAGGAGTTTTTTGGTACCGAGATTTGTCTGTCTGTCGAGAACTGTTGTTAACGACAGTCAATGTTGAGTGTTCTGTGTGATTCAATGGTTTAACAAGCAAAGAAAACCTCCGTGAACAATAAGTTGTCGATAAATTGACGAATCTTAGAACCAAAGAGCTGCTATTACCTAATACTATCTCGGGCCCAAAAGTGGATACGCATTTCGCCATAAGGTTGCGCCTCTTTATAATTTCTCACTCAACGGTTGTACTCAATAGCAAGCAGAATGTAAAAATTCTGCCTCAGTGTCATTGTAACTATTCTGTAATTATTATCTTCCGGCATTTTGCAGATCCCAACATCCCGGAGTCGGGCGAGCAGAGGCTGAAGTCCCCGCGCGGAGACGAAGACTGCTGTTACACCCACTGCGGCGCCCCAGGCAGGGGGGGCGTAGCACTCGCAGAAGAGGGCGGCGGATGGAGCCCCGAGACGCTCGGCGTGTGTGAGCACTGCCCAGGGCGGCCCCCGACGGCCCACCGACGGCCCCCCAACGACTCTTCGACGGCGGGCGCCCAGCCACGGACTATTAACAAAGTGTTTCTCCTATGGACCGCATGGATTGCATTGCTACAGACAGACAGACTAATCTATTATAACACAATACGATGTTTGTTGGTTATGTGCGCGGTCAGTGTGCGGACACCGATGTGCTGGTTGAAGACGAGATGGAGACATTCGTGCTCATAGAATTAGGGGAGCTAGGCAATATGTGTTCTACCCCAAGCCCGCGACGGTCTGTCTATGGCGCGTGCTGCTCAATGGAAGCGGCTGGCGACCCCGCGCCCTTGCTCTCCTAGGCCGAAACCTTCCTTGGGCCACCCTGTAACTCGCAATAGCATCCGGCTGTTTCTTAAAACGTAATAATTATGCAAGTTACAGATTCCCGCCGGGCAAAGTAACATAGGATGGACATTTTACTAATCGCTAAGGTCCGTACAAAAATCGTACATTATTCAGAGGCGGATTCAGGCATGTTTCTAAACTCCTTCTAATATTTTTACACCACTGCAATTTGATATGGTTTATTATCAAAATACGCCAACAAAATACGTAATTAATCTTTATAATTAATATCTTTAAACCAGTGAAGTTGAGACTAATACCATTCCGACTGGAATAGATACTTGCTCCGAAACGTTAGAAATAATGTTTCTAACGATTTAATTTTCAGTAAAAGAGACTTGTAACTTATCTTCTGATATATGATTAATTCTGTTAGCTATTACCATCTCAGGACGCCTAAATGTATCAAATGCAGTTCCTTCGTCTAATATTTATTTTGAAAATTCATTTTTATTTTTAATCGACTGCTCTATATAACCTTCTGCAAAAGAACGCCATCTACCACGTCTTTTTAATACTGACAAATCATCACTTGCTTCAGCAAGTAAAGTATGCTCATGTGCATTTTCAATTCCAAGAAATTCTGCTCTCTTTTGTGGCATATTAGAGGATGGATTCAATGCATTTTTGATTTTTATTGGTTGAAAAGAATTGTCAATGTGGGATATTTCTTGGCCATATATTTTCGAAATAGCATGGATGACATTACTTAAATTGACAACAATGAACATTCTTTGGTTGTCTTAGTATCTGGAATTGTGACGACCAATACACATTCTCTGTCTTCAATATCATCGATAGACATAGTTACAAGCTTCTCAATTCTATAATCTTCAGAACTTCCATAATTAAGACTACCTTTAGCTAGCAATAAATAATTTATATCAGGAGCCGTATCTAAGAAAGTTTTGAGATTTTCTCTGGTAAACACATAATTTGGTTGATAACCAATTGATTTATATTTTGAAAAGGCCTTTACCTAGTGAAACTACAAAGTGTAAAACTATATAAGTACTGAAGGCACGAAAATATATTATTTGTTTTTATTATATAGATAAAATGTGAACCTACATGCTTATGTCCACATTTTCTTTAACAGACAACATTTTCTTAAGCTGTGAATAATAAGACCATTAATGATAAAGATTTCACACTTTTGATTATTTTGTCATTTACACCCCTTTCTTGCTTTCTGTTGCTCCATTCCCAGAAATTAATGTCCTCTTTCTATAAATATCAGATAAATTATTCATCTAAATAATTTGACAAAAATCATTTGCTGTAATTAAAAGAAGTGGTAGTATAAGCAATGTGGCTGGACATAGATATGGTCAGTTCTGTAAGTACAAGACCATATACGTGTACTGCCATCATCATAAGTAACTTATCTACTTATCTCACCTTGCTAATAAAGATAGAATTAAAATATCTCTTTAGATTAGATAAAATTAGATAGATAAATAGCCATTTGGTTAACTAGGTTTCATTCAACAATTCATAACAAATGTACGAGCGTACTGATTATGTCTTCATATAGGAAATGGTATTGGTTATATAAAGTATCATATCCAAATCCAGTCTTCTTATTTTTGTTAAACTATTACTATTCACTTTTTAGTGTATGCTTTAGTGTATACTTCAATCGTGGTGTCTCATGCCATTCCTAGTCATCATAATATTATTTGGGAAAATCATTCCTTCCATTCTCTACTGTACTACGCAAAAGAAACATTAAATTAAATTTGCCTGAGCACAATTTTCTTAACTTTTATGTTTGTTTAAATGCGTTATTTCTTTTCCTCGCATATTGAATATGCTGCTGAGATTGTGCTTTGGCAAGATGCATATGTTTTGTATAATCTTACATCTAGAACGAGAACAAAGTACGCCCCTGGATTGTACGGACCTTACTGGTAAAAGTAACCTAATATGTCCAACTACATATAAAAACGTTTCGAGAATATAGCATCACATCTGATGCTCCGAAAAAACGTTAGTTTGTAAAAAATACTGTTGTTTTTTATATTATCAAAGTAATTTAGTCAGGAAACAAATTTGAATGACAAATTGGCCTCGGAGGAGATTCCGTCAGCGAGAGTATCGTGCGGGGACTGTTTGATCGCCAGAAGAACCCTTTCAACTACAGAATAGCTCACACAAAATTTGTTATCATGATCGATGTGTTCAAAACTTTTAAGACGTACATTACTTAAACACCTTTTAACACTTACCTACTACGATCGTTGTACCACTATAACCAAGTATTGTTTTATACGTAAATGTCAAAAAATCTGTCGACATCGAATACTACTAGCATTCAAATTTTGTTCCATCTCCATTTGTTCGATTTTTTTTAGTAATGCATTCAATTTTTAATGAACAAACTTCGAGGGCAAGTAGAACTTTGAAAATAATGACAGTTTATTATATTTACAGAACATTTAAAATTTTTTAAAAGGAAGATACAGAGTGTTAAAGTTTTAAGAAAAAATTTGGTATAATTACTAAAGTAATGGAGATATTTAAGCCATACTTGGTACATAGTGTAGTTAGTTAAGGTTTCATAAAATGTGAAAATATCAAGCACTTTGAACAACCAGTGGCGGAGATATGGGCAGTTCGTATCTTTAATTTAGGAAAAAAGGTGTATCGCCCTGTACAAAAGGTTATGACATTTTTAAAAGTTTTAAATGTGTATTTTAATTTCTAACAAAAACCCTATCTTACATTTTTATATACGTAACCATTTTCTCGTTTCGGGTATTATTTATCATCAAACAATATTACCAATGATGATTAAGTTATTTACCGACAGGAACAGTGAAATAACTGAAAAAAGTCAAATTTACAGCAGATACGATAAAAATGTAAGATAGGGTTTTGTTAGAAATTAAAATACACATTTAAAACAACTTTTTTTCCCTAAATTAAAGATACGAACTGCCCATATCTCCGCCACTGGTTGTTCAAAGTTGATATTTTTACATTTTATGACACCTTATCTAACTACGCTGTGTACCAAGTAAGGCTTAAATATCTCCATTACTTTAATAATTATACCAAAAAATAATTATTTTTCTTCAAACTTTAACACCCTGTATATTCCTTATAAAGGCCCAAAATTATAACTATTATATAATAAAATGCCATTATTTTTCAAAGTTCTACTTACCCTCCAAGTTTGTTCATTAAAAACTGAATGACCCGTAGAAATGGAAAAAGTATCGAAACAACAAAGAATTTTAATTGAGGGAAAACTTAATAATTGTGTATTAGTGAATGTCGATACATTTTTTGAGGTAGTAAAAATATCATATTGTAATTATAAAAAATGCGCACAAGACATTTTCATTGCTTTCAAAATTTTAGTGTGTGTAACTTTTTTGTATTTTTGTAAAAAAATCGTATTTTCTATTACAAGTTGTTACTAAATATAATAAAATATATGTGATTGTACAGAACTTATATGAAATTATATAAAAATGGACAATTACTACATATTTGTGACGTAAAACCAAGAAAATATTCGAAAAACGCATTGAACCATTTTGCTGTACGCGTTTGTTTTGAAATAGGTCGGTTTCCGTTGTTCCGTTCGTATTTTTTCGGTCCACGCCACACAGACAGATCGTCAAAGGCTATTTGGGAATTCTTTAGAAGAGTTTTAAATCTTCAGGCACATAGAACCTGTCTAGGACTGCGATTTAATGTGGAGTCAGAAAAATACCGGCAGATTGTCAATTAAATTTCGGTATTTTGCGTGGAGAACCAGGCAGAAAATTTTTGTATATCTTTTGATATGTAAGACATGTTACAAGTTTGGTATTACCTGACTCTCATTTTTTACATGGCTGTTGCGAAGTATATATAAAGCTATATATAATTGTTGATGTTGAAGATATATTTACTGATTTTTATTGCTTTATTTTGATACTAAATCATTTGCGACGATGAAGCGAAGTTTTCCAATCGGTCAACCTAACAGCAGACATTGATTCAATTTCGGCCAATCGACATTTATTATGCCGTTAAATTGCCATTCTCTGATTGGTCTAAACTAATTACGATTTATATAAGTACGAAGACCTCCACATGTTGTTATAGTATTGAAATTTTATCACGTTGACTAGCAGACCTCTACAGACCTAGCTCCGCATCCACCTTCACTCAAAAAATTAATTATTCATCAATATTACCAAGAGCAAAATCTAACTGAGCTGCTTCCAAATCCTTGTATACGGCAATTTTAGTTCGTCTAGTAACTGACACTCAAATTTAAAATAGTTGAGCAAACTGACAACTGAACGAAGATAATAAAATTTTGTTAAACATTTTATTTGTTATTCATTTGTAAACATCAATTTATCAAAACACCGTATTAATCAAGAAACTTTATTTTTACAAGCAACTATGTAAAATTTTTACAGGTGAACTATCTATTTTACAAGTTAGTAGCATAATTTGCATTCTGTTTTATTTGTATCATATAGTATGTTAAAAATCATGCTGCAACTGTTGTTTCTGGTAAAACAAAATTTGGAAAAATTTTTCGTCATTTCGATTTTGTTACTTATAGAATCAACGACATAGTTCGTGGCAATTTTGCTGAATTTCCTCCCTCTGCATCCACAACCATAGTTACCCAAAATCGGCGAAGAGAATGGACATCAATAGCATGCAGACCAGCATTAAGAGAGATGCACTTTCCATTTCGATATGTTAAGAAAATCGTAGACTTTTTGCAGCCATCATCGGTTATAGTAAATCTTTATGTTAAATTTTTTGTTTGTCGCAATGTCACAATTATGTATTTGCCCATATCTTCTACATCATTCATGGTCAGGAAGAAAAGCTCTTCACATCGACAACAACCATAAATCCAGAATATTGTTACAATTTTCGCAAGTAACCAATCGTCATCAGAAGCATCCAACAGAAATCGTTTAACCTCTTCTTTAGTTAAAACTTGACCATTTTTGAAATGTGACGCTCATTCTTTTATTTCGCCAACTCAACGTCACGTTTTACCGTGTAATTGATTTCCTTGATTTCTAAACTACTTTTTAGCATAGACCATTTTGCCCATAATGTATTCGGAGTAAATCAGTTGATTCATGTAAACCAATAGAACATCTTCTGTTACTTCAAGCACATCATTTTTTTCTGCCAGTTTTTGAAGGCGCTATATTCACGTTCATACCTTGAAGATGATTTTTCTGGCAAGAAACTTAAAGCTACACTGATGCCTTCCTTAATAACTGCTTCGGGCATATTAATTTTCACCAAAATAAATAGTCAAATAAACAACACAGGTAGTCACGGCAAATAATTGAGGATTTTCTTGTAATCGAAATGTGAATATCTATCTGAAATATTTATAAATGAATAACAAATAAAATATATAATAATACATGCAAAGTACGATTGAAAAATAAGTCCATTGTTTTTTCAAAAACTGTAGTGTAATGATGCTCATTTTACTTCAATTTTTCTTTACACAATGGTTTTTTTGGGCCAATAGAAACACATATTCATTGTTTACCGTTGCTTTTCCGCCCGAGTGATTTTTATAATAATTTGTTAAATTAACATCGACGGCTTTGATATTCATGAATGACAACTAGGCTTCAATTAACTAAATTTGATTAAAAGGTAATTTCAGTCTCTCCGTCCGTCTGCTACCATAGAGGTGACAGAGTTCTGAGACTAATAATTATATCCATAACTGTTGTGGTGTGAAGCTAGGTGTGCGAGAGATGCGTCCTCCAAGTTAGAGCCTCCAAAATATACTTGCCAATCAGCCAAAGCAGTCGTCTAGTAACCTTTTGTTTCTTTGTCTTTTGAACTTACCCCTGGGTTCTAATCAGTTACCTAAATTCGGCAATTTAGGCATACAAGCAGAGTGAAAAGATATTTAAGAAATATTGTTAAATGTGAGATCCTGTAGTTTTTGGAATGTAGAGAGAACTGAACTGATCAAGTAGCGATTTACAACAAAATAGAACACCATCTTTTAGTTCTGTGCAAGAATGTCCGACTGCCAAAAATCACGAGTGCTTAGTGATATATAATATAGTGTTATTAAAAGAAACTCAAACGTCAACGACAAAACGGCACAATTACTTCATATCAACTGATGACTTTCCCTGTGTCGCTATCCTGTTTCAGTTATGGACTACTGGAAGAGACCAACAACTTTTTTTGGAAAAATACATTCTCCGGATCTACAACCAAGGCTTTAGGAAACAAACTTTTTCAGCTGACCATTACATCACACTAAACCAACAAAATAATCAGAGCAAAACTATTTTTTTTTTATTTAGCCAACGAGGGTCATACCTGGAAGAGTTTGTTGACTAGAAACATGCAAACATTGTTACTTTGTCTCGAATTATTCAGAGAATGTAAAATGTATGGCGGCTTTCAAGCACATATCAGTAGTTTGAGGAAATATTCCTGGATTTTCAAAAAAAGAGATGTTTTGGACGAAAACCGCCATACACAACAATTTTTGTGATAATTTACCGTTACTGTATTTATACTTAAAAAAATATATGCCCGAAATCTTCCATTCGCTGAAGTTTCAGTTGAATTGTGCCCAATCCGATGGAGGCAGCATAAAATCAATACAACCAAACCAAAACATGTGTCGTCTGCTTACGTGCTGGAAGAAAGTTTTACAGGCATATTTTCCGACCTTCGGTATGATATTTTTCCAAAAAGACATTGTTATCTACCACCCGACGAATAGTTGTACCCAAAACAAGCTTTGTGTTGTCGCAAGTTTGTATAATAATTTAAATCAGGGTAAAATTTGTATTATTATTGTATATGTTGTATTTAAAAAGTGTTGGCTTGAAAATTCGCGGCGGAATTTAAGAAACAATGAAACCACTTCAAAGCTCAAGTACTACTATTCGTTATCTAACTTTAAAATTTATACTACTGCTTTTTAGGTTATGTTCAGAGATAAGAATATCCCACAGTCCACCCGCACATGCATAGTAGTTTGAAAATTTCAAGGGTAGACTTTGGGCGTATTTTTTAGGCATCTAGTGCACTGTAAACCAACAAAGAGAAACGTAATTTTAAATTTTATATTACCTACAATACACATGCCACAACTTTAGTTAAAAACGTCAGGTCCGCGTTTTTATGATTAAGAAAATTGTGAAAATTGTTTGTGTGCGTATGTTTTAGTACAGAAATCAAAATATATTATAAAAATATGGTATAATTGGGAACGACTCTACGTAGATAAGTTCTAGAATCGTCCGCAATGCGAGGTGTCGCTAGTGGTCTCATATTACTAGCTGTGTTCGTTAGAGATATCTGCAAATGCTATGATATTGCGGAGGCATGCTTGAATGGAAAAAATATGCCATCTAAGGTTATTGAAATTAAATACTCATATTTAGTTTCGAGGCTTTTAACAAAAGGAAAAAAGTTGCAAATGGCTCCCTTTTATCCCCAATAAAATTAGTTTGTATAACTAAATCTTATAATTCCAATACTTTAAAGTGGAACCAAAATGCTTAGTTTAACTTTAGTAGCCTCTGTATGCTAAAAATAAATAATTTAGACATAAATATGCTACAATTAAATTGAAAACAAGGCACTTACCAAATTTGAATGAAGTTGCTTTAGCCCATTTTTTGTCATGTTTCTTTAGTTCTAACACCTAAATTTGGTTAAATATTCAAGTTATCAAACCCAGACTTTTCCCATGTTTTAATTATGTTGTTCAAGCATGCCTCTGTAAAACTATTACCATGTAAATTTTGAAAAACGTTTCCACCAAAACTAAATCTGAATGTATCTAGTTAGAGCATTTATTAGCAAAAGTGTTGTTGGTTTAGTATAATATATATAAAAAAACTATTTTTATTGTCAAGTAGGTTATAATTTAAGCCGTAATTTCCACAACGTTTTTTAACAGTAATGTGCCAAAAAAATGTGAAACCCGCAAATATCTGACTCCCCAACTGAACTCCATTTGAAGGAAGAAATTTGTACGAAATTTATTTTTTGTATGTTTATTACAACCTGTGTAGTATTTATATCTCTCAATTTTATATACAGGATGTTTCGCCAGCAGTATATTTAATGTATAGCTATATTGATTTTGTTAAATGTGGCTCAATAAATAAATACATGTAAATTGCCTTCAACAATGCAAAATGGATGCTACATAAATTATTGATAACGTTCGTGACATTTTATTGTAGTTTATTTATTCATGTTGATTCCAAATGTAATATTTTGTCTAACATTCAAACAAAATTGGTTTCACTTTAACAGTACGTTTTAAATCATTAATAGTTTTCTTTAAATTCCTGGATAACTGAACCTAAATTGGTTTAGCTGAAGAATGTTTTTTTTATTAATTATATGTTCTTTTTCACCTTGTTAAAATCTCTTTCTCTTATCAAAATATTGTCATTGTCACATAAGAATTACAATTCACTCAATTCAGTAAAAGAAATTTCTAAATCGAAAAGTTACATTACTTTTAGTCATAGTCATATTTAAACGTGTAGATGACAGGAATTAAAAAAGAACAAAATGCAATAAATGGAAGAATTTTCCAGACTAACACGAAAGCAGCCTAAAAGGAAAACTTCTGCTTTGCATTGTTGTAATTGTTGTTGAAGTTAAAAATATATACTTATTGTTGCTAGTGCTAGCTGTTGTTGTTGTTATATTCAGAAAATAGTAAATATATTTTTATTTAATTTAGGAAATATGTGATTTTCATACATAGTATACATATAGAGCGCATCTAAGTACATAAGGATAAGTTTTCACTTGCACAAATAGCAATTAGATAAAAGAATGAAAATGATAGCCTAAACAGAAAATTATTTTTTGAGTGTGTTTATTAAAATTTACTTTATACAAGATTAAATATTTTTCTGTTGACCAAACTCAAATGCACTCTTTTTTTATTAGGAAATTTTATAATATGTTGCGCGACAGTAAGATTTTTATATGTTTTGTTGTGTAGACCAAATCCTTGTAATTGACTGAATGCATTTATATATAGATAATGTTGTTGTTAGTGTATATAAGTAGTAGATAAGTAGTTTGTAAGATATTGGCTGGTCTGACCAGATTTTTTATGACACCCTTTCTGTAATTAAACCAAAAAATTGAGTGTGTCAACTTCTAAAACAGAAGCATCATTTCATTTCGTAGAAATGACTAGTACAATTTAGGGTAGGCGTCGTATATTTTCGAATTATGTTTATTTGTTTGAGATTTTTGGACTGGGGAGAGTCGTGAATGTAAAATTATTTCACTGTCACAACACCAACTACTTTATAATATTTATAATGTGCAACTGAAATATGCTAGCAATATGAGTCAGATATTTGCACACAACTATCGTTGGAAGAATTGAACCGTTTAAATTATTTTCGAATAGAGGAGACTCGGCAGATTAGGTTATTACATCAAATGTAAAAGTAATAATCAGTCTACAGATAAAGTGTGACATTGAGAAAATATTTAACGTATGAAAAGTTGTGTTCCGGCCCATTTTTAGTTGAATTTTTCCAAAAAATTCTCCTCTAAAAGATCAGAAGTGGACGAATGAGCAGACATGTTATTTTGTATGTCTTTTATGCATATATATTCCCTAAATCATGAAACATCTTTTTTAAAGCACTGTAATATTTCTAACAAATTTTGCTAATACCAATGTTACATTTTTCAATTGTGGGTTGAAAAAATCTAAGCCGTCTGAACCGAGTCTTCTTCTTTAAACAAACGTATATCCTTCCATCGAAAATTTTTGTGGAAACGTTGTATGTATAGAGATTAAGTTAAATTTGCAGGAATTTAATATAAACTTAATCTGTAAGTCACAAAAATATTGATTTAAGGTTGAAAGTTTTTTTATTAGTGAAAAGTATTATAATATTGAAAAACGATGAAATAAACAATTCAAACTAGTACTGTTTAATGTTGTTGATAGTACAGTTGACAATAAAGAACATTTCGGGAGAGTTTTGTTTTAAAATAATTTGTCCGTTTCAGGTTTTCGTTGAGTTTTATCAGGTTCTGTTTTGTTTATCCCAGTCAGTCTACGTTTTATTGGCGTTTCAATTAATTTAATGTATATGCAGGGTGTTAAAAACATGGCAATATTACTAGTGCTGTATCTCAAAATTGAGTGGCTCTTTGACATACGTTTACTAAACAAACATCACAATGTTCTATCAGCCTTAATAATATTGCCATGTCTTCTTTAAACACCCGGTATATTAAGTAGAGGGTGTCTCAAACTCGATAGTATGGACCTATTGTTTGGATATAAACAATTTAAATAAATTTTGGGACACCTGATGTTAAATGGGATGAGGTAAGTTCCATTTTGAATCGAAAGTATTATCTTTGGGATTTGATAGAAACCAGTAATGACGTCATCATTATTTTTTTTCCAAAAATATACCCATATTTATTTCCTATTGAAAAGCCCTCTTTTTTTCTAATAAACTACTACTTGAAAAATGTTTCTGTATTACCTCCCTTTTAAAAGTTATAAGCAATATTGTCATAAATGGATTCAAAGAAAATACCACCTAAAAATCATATTAGCGGTGGAAGGAAGTGTAGTAGGCGTTGGAAAATAATTGATTGTTCATTGTTTAAAATGCATAAATGTCATTAAAACTAAATAAAAGAATTTAACTCTATAATTCTTTAATGCAGTTAAAGCAAAAGATGATGATAACAATAACTACAATCTATTATCTATATGACCTCTCATTTCAACACATATCTTCGCCTGGCTTTATTAACATTTCGCTGTTTAACTCATTTTGTCTCTCAAATAATTAATATCTCGCAAAGGTGTTTTGTAAACCTTATTTTTTAAAACCTCCCATAAAAAATCGAGGGGTGTTAGATAGATAGATAGTGACTTTCCAGGCCACTGTAATTCCAACCCCTTTTTCTAGGAAAGTGTTACCTAAATATTACTGCGCAATCCTGGCCTTGTGCTGAAACCATAGGTTTCTCTTTAGCTGCAAAGAAATATTTTCCAGAAGTGCAGGAAGTTCTTCTTGTAGGAAATTTAGGTAATTTACGCTGTTCAATGTATGTTCATAAAAAAGGCTCATTAAATGTTTACCGATGATGCCGCACCATGTATTTATTCCAAAATGGCCTTGGTTATGAGCTGGAATTACAATTTGGAGATTTTCAGTGGACCGGTAGTGTTTGCCGCGCCTGTTTGGCAAACCATTACTGACATACCGACTTTCGTCCGTCCAAAGAACGTGCCGAAATAGATTTTGACCAACAATTTCCACATTTACTACAATTTGAGCTATAAAATTAACTGTTTTCAATGAGACGCTCAGGCAAATACTTCAAATTGTGAATTTTGTAGTTGTGATACCCATTGGTCTTTAAAATTCGTTGAACGGTTGATTTGTCCAAATTCAATTCTCGGTTAGCCTGTCATATATAATTTTGTGTATTTTGTTCTAAATACTGTAGCAGTCTACCTGTATTAACATTGTTTCTTACCCTTCGGTCAATTATTTGATTCTTCGGAACAGAAAATGCATGTTCATTTCGTCGTAAGGTTGCCTCCAATCTTGTAAAGGTTCTATGATCAGGAATGAGGTGCTGTGGATACATTTCTCGATGTAACTCTACAGGTCTTCTTGAATTTTTTTGTGACTTGCCGTAAATTAGCAACAACTTTTTCTAAACGAAAAAACATTTTGTAAGCACAAAATTTATACGCTTGATGTTCGTATTGAGTAATGGCAAGTATTGAATAATTATGTTCCAATGAATACTTGACCTTTCACCGCTAATGTGATTTTTAGGTGGTATTTCTTTTGAGACTCTTTAGGACGATATTGCTTATAGCTTTTAAACGGGAAGTAATACAGAAAAATGCCTCCAATAAAAGTTTATTAGAAAAAAGCTTTTTAACAGGAAAATAATTTGGGTATGCTTCTGGAAAAATATAATAATTGATGACGTCATTAGTCGCTTCTGTCAAAGATCCCATTTAACACCACGTGTCCCAAATTTTATTAAAGCTTTTTTTATATCCTCACAGTAGGCTCATATTATCTGTTTGAGACACCCTATACATGCATATAGTGCATTAAAGAGAGTTGTGAATCTGTCAAGATATAAATATCCTTATTTAATTTAACATTTTTACAAGAGGAAAATCTTCGCCATGAAATGGATTTAAATTAAAAAACTATTTACCCTTCCAGCCAATTGCGAAAATGAACTAAAAGGAACTACGGTTCATTTTCTATATGATTACATTAGTAACATTCACTGATTAGTAATTTATTTACTGTGATCATATTCTAAATAGTTTTCCCTAACAATAATTCTGATTAATGCGTGGACCATCTACAAAACTATCTATTATGGAATGAATTCGTGCTTGTGGTTCAAACTAGGGGTACATATTGACTCATCATGTCTTCTAGCGTTTACGTGCCATATGCAAAATGTGTGTCTATGATTGCATGTAGTTAGTCAGTTTAGGGATTTGGAGTAACGATACCATGGCCTTGTCGTTAGACATACAGGGTGTCTTAGGTAATACTAGCATTCTTGGAAGCATATTGTTTTATCATGAAGGATTTCCAAGTAAATAAAAATATGACATTTTGAAATATTTACTTCCTGTATCTTGAAAACTGTGAACTTTTAGAGGTGTATTGGGATAAATCCCATTTGTTTTGACTGTACAATCACCCATTCCAATGATGCCAGCAATACCTGACACCCTGTATACAAAGAGCAGCAGATGATATGCTTGACAACTTTTGTAAACGATCAGTATTCAAAAGGTAATGTGACTGACTCGTCAGATCTAAGGACTTGTGCTGGAAAAAGATGCAGTTATTACCTGAACTGTTAAAATAAAAGTATGTAAACATAATAATGATAGATACTTAATTTATTTCATACTGTTCAATAACGATTCATTTTTGAATAATTATAGGACGGAGAATAGAACTTGAAAGTACAAGGACGATATAACAAAATAAAGTAAAAGTCGTAGTACCTTAAAGAAATTTCCGTGATAAGGTATTACCTATTATTGTGGGAAATTTTTTTGACGTTTCAGAAACGTAACATGATTTTTTAAATAAAAAACCATAAATATTTACGATTTATTAGATTATGTGAATACTTTAATAATTACAGTATGAAGTAATAAGTCATTTTGGAATCAATGTAAATAATAATATTTTATAAGTGATATGTGATGTGACTGCCATTCCATCACCCTTCCCTATTTAATACGTGGGTTGTCATTAAAATTTATTTAAAGTCCTAGTACTTCTACTTTATTTTACTACATTACTGTAAAGTTCAATTTTTCGTTTTAAAAATGCATCATTATAGAATAATATGAAATAAAATATTGTATCTAGCACGAAGGTAAAGTAGCTTTAAGGTACGTATTTGTAAATTTACTAATACCTTAAAACTTCACTTTTCAGTCTAGATATATAAATAACAATTTTCAAATCTGTGAGTCTCGATCGTAACGCTCATTGGATCTACAAACGTCTAAATGTGTAGCCAAAAGTAAAACCTTCTTTGGCATATCTGACAGTGAAGCTTATTTAAACAAATATGAACATCAGAACTATTGATATAGGGCCACTAAAGTATCGATACTTTTATTTCGGTATCCTATCCAAGTTTTTGAATCCTCTAAGTCTTGAACTGAATCAAAATTTACGAATTACCAGTTGAATGTTAGAAATCATCTAAAATAATAGTTGTGGTCTAAAATATGTACATAAAAGCAAAAAATATTAACGAATTAGTTGCTAACATTTATCTTATGTCATGTGACTTCATGTGATACCACGTGACGTATTGCAAGGGTATCTTTAATTGTCTTCAATCCTTTTAGTTCACAGTTATTGTGTTCAAATTATCTATTCCTAGGAATACGAACTGAAAGGAGACGATAAATAAAATTGATAATATTACTGACAATTTCAATTGATGAATGTAATTGATGGAGCTGCAATCAACGCGCCAATACGATATTGCTTTGTGAACTTCAGGGAGTGCATGCGTGTGTGTAGCGTTTCTCACCGTGGAGTTCAAATTATTTCATTTTTTTTTAATTATTTAACCATTTTTATTCTTTACGTCTAAAAATGGGCTCAAAGACATATTTGGAATTCCTTGCCTTAACTTTAGCTGTGTGCGCTTAAAAGAAAGAAAAAAAGGAGAAGGCACTGGTCAAAAGAATGATATAAACTGAGAAGATTATCTCGTTCGGTGATAGGAATAGATTTCGTGCAGCCCGATACATCCGCCATGTTCGTTATCTAGCAAGCCACTGACGAAACGTCAATTGTGTTGTTACACAATCAGTTGGCTGCCAAAAATGGCCCCATCAATGCGTTTCAATAAAACTTTCTATCAATCTCCGTCATTCGATTGAAAATCGCACATAATCAATGAATCTATCAATAAGTTTCATTGTCGGTAACATTGTTAATTTTATTGATCGTCTCCAGGGAGGGATCTTTAGATCAGCGGTTCTTAACCTATTGTTTACCGCGATCATCCTTTCAATATTATTTGTTTTTACGGATCCCTAGTTACCTATTTAGATATAAGTCCCAATAGAATATGAATAATTATAAACTGCACACCAAACGTCAACCATAACATTAACAACAATATTTAGAAATACATGAAACAGTTCCTTTCTAATGGCTTTGCCAAAAACGACAAATGAGTAAATTCACTACAGTGCAATTTTAGAACCAGTGCTAGTAGGTAATAGTCCTGTTCGTTGGAAGTTAACAGTTGGGAATTGTTTCCAACGGTCAGACGCATTCATATTGCACTTCTGATGCTCACATAAATTACAAAATGCAATGCTTTAGATGTAATGAGCATGCGTCTAATGGTTGCAAATGATTCGTATCACTACCTATCAATAACAACTAAATAAAATAAAAGCACATAAGAGGCTTTCTTTTTATGTGTTCCATTGGCAGCACAGCACTTGCACGCTATCTGTTACTGCGTTCTCAAACGCCGTTATAGATAACTGCACAATAGAGACCATATAACTCTATGGAACAGGTGAAGTTGAGCAACGGTGTAAATTTAAATATAATAAACAACAATAAGTTACACTGTAACATAAGAGAATGTGTTTTCTTTATCAAGTTATTAAATGTTCCACAAAACTTTGCAGACACCTTGAGAATAGATGGTGGACTCCATGAGGTGATGGAACCCTACTAGAGTACCTAAATTAGATATTGGAAAGGAAACTATACAGTGTGGAAGAGAAGTATGGAATAAATTCATTATTTCTAAAACAACGAAGTTTCATGAAATTTTCTCGGACCCGTCGATTTTGCTTTTTAAAAAGACTCTTTTTTCTATACCAACGCATTTCCCACGTTCATTTGTTTTCGCGTGATGACGGCATCGGATATTTTTTTAAATAGAACCCCTATATTTTTTCATCGGATTCTTGTAGAGCTTAACTTGCTGAATTCAAAAACATATATTTTCAACACTTTATTCCTTCAACTTCCCGAGAAAAATATTAATAACCGATCCAATCCATTAAAAAAAGAATTATTTTCAATTGAAAAAGTTAATCCCAAAAAAAAACAAATGAAAAATATACAAGGGCACTGTTCAATAAAATAAAATCAAACTAAATATGAATATTTTAGTTTGTATTATTGCTACTTCTACTACTTAGATAAACATGAATAAACGATAAAATTAACACTTTTTTAATTAATGGAGAATTTCAGAACCAGATGTGACAATGGATTTACTAAGTCTGGAAGTTCTGAGTAGAAGTTTCATTAAATCTTTATTGGTGAGTGAAATAGCTAAGAACTAATGTTAAAAGTTGAAAGTAGATTTCATTACGAATATGTCAGCAGTTCAAAAGAAATCGCTATTGCAAACGA
This sequence comes from Monochamus saltuarius, assembly GCA_025584915.1. Classification (NCBI taxonomy): domain Eukaryota; kingdom Metazoa; phylum Arthropoda; class Insecta; order Coleoptera; family Cerambycidae; genus Monochamus; species Monochamus saltuarius. The sequence continues at coordinate 7,490,781 of CM046723.1, read as the reverse complement.
TTGTACACAAGGGGTTCCTTTTTACTTGACAGATTGGCGCATTTCATATACGTTATTATATTTAGTTTGACTCATTATTTCATTTTAATTTTGAGAACGCTCAGTCAGTTGAATATCCACTCCATTTACCTGACCTGACACCACTCAGATTTTCTCTAAATCCAATTCAGAATGAACGGTAATTAAAATAAAATGATTTCCGTTTTCGATATTAGAGTTCTTCAACATGCATAAATCAATTTTTTTAATGGAGTCATCGATCTATTTTATGTGTATTATTTGTACCTCATTTTTATAATGCAGTTACAGGCCATAAAAAAAATGTTGTCGATTTGGCAGCAAAACATTAACAAGAGTGTATCAAAAATAAATGTGAGCCATCAATAATAATAATAATATTTCTTCTTAATGGTGATTTATACAAAAGTCAAAGGGAGCAGTAGCTCATCTAATTCTAACTTACAACAAAAAATTACATTAAATAGATAATTAATAGGCAGTATTTAAATTTATACAAGAAGTGAAGTGTAGTAGCTATTATAACAAGTGTAAATTATATAAAAAAATATACTAAAAAGCTAAAAACGTACTTAAATAAAATTTCTGTTGTTGGTTAGGCAGCCAACAATGCACGGAGGTGTATTTAGTATTGCCTAATATTAAGATTTCAAAACATTTCATCATAATAGGGTCTAACCTACAAATTCTCACACTCACAATCACTTTTCTAACCTATTTTCTAGTAACTAATAAATAAAATGTAGATATTTTTTATAGTGGCAAATATTATTTATAAAATTTTCTAAATAAAGTGATAAAGTATGGCTGAAGAATTTACACAACAGGAACTAATTTTACAACCGTGCAAATATGAATGTAAGTGAACAATTATATAGCTTGGGCCACAAATAATTGTAATATTTATTTTTATTCTAGATTTGGACCACACGGCAGACGTGCAGTAAGTAGTCAGAATTAAACATATCTAGTATGTAGCCATTTCATTTTCCTATAATTTCAGACTACACGCATGGGGCAACAGTTTAAAAGAAGCATTTGAACAATGTGGGATCGCCATGTTTGGATATATGACTGAATTGGACAGTGTAGAAATAAAACAGTCTGCTGAAATTGAAGCCACAGGTCACGACTTGGAAAGTTTATTGTTCCACTTCCTCGACGAGTTATTGTTTCTGTTTAGTTGCGAACCGTTTTTGATTTGTAATAAAGTGACTATTACCGAGTTCATAACCGAAGGTGAAGAAATGAGAATAAAGTGTAAATGTTATGGAGAAGAGTTTCAGATAGGAAAGCACCCACAAGGTACTGAAGTTAAAGCGATTACATATTCAGCGATGCAGATTGTAAACGAACCCGAGAAAAATCGGTTTGAAGTTTTTGTTATTATAGACATTTAAATTATAAAAACTCAACGAGGAGTGTCTTTATTTAATTTGTTTTAATATTGGATAAGTGATGTGAAAATAAATTTATTTTTATCTATAGACTCTAAGTTGTAAAACATTATACCTATTGTGAATTTTATAACAAATAATGCCTTGAAATAAATTTATTAAATAAATGTAATAATTTGTTAAATACCAAGTAAAATAAAAAGTAACAACTTTTTTACTTCAAAAATTAAATTGTAAAATTGTCAAGAGATTTTATAATGTTTTGTTGCAACTTCAAGAAAAATAGTTAGAGAAAAAAATCAGATTCACTGAATATTTGTAGGTTCTCTGCATAGAGTTCAGGAGAGAACTGAATATTTCCACTCATTTAGATTTGTATGTAAATATAAATATTTAAAAAGATAAAGATTTGCAAAATAAGATATCACTGTACATTTTATATCATATTAAACCGACAAACGAAGACAACAAATTCTAGAGATGATTTCATGTATGATTTGACATAAATCGTCTTATCTAAAAATGGTTCCTAAATGAGGTAGGCCTCTTTTTTTAAATTTAATTAGAATATTAGAGAAACTAATCACTTTATGAATTGAAAGTAATGGCCACCACGTAGAGCATCTTTTATTAAATTAATGTGTTTTTGTTAATCGTTTTGTTATAAATTTTGCCAATTTGTGATATTATTTAACACAAAATTCCAACTTTTTTATAGAATTTTACTTCATGTGTCATCTTGTACATTCTAGCCACTCAAGACAAGAGCATCTTTTTAAAACTTCTTTCAATTTTTCTATTAAAAATACCAAAAAGTTAAAGATAAAAAACATATCAGTTAACCTTTCCAAATGTGACGCCTATGATTACAATTGAAAGATCATACTCCATGCTGGATCTAACAAAAAACAAAGCAATGAAGTAGGCACTATTGAAAGTCTCTATTGCATTTCGGCGATAACGTTTTTTGCAAATCGGAATTCCAGGACACAACTACTCTGCCCTGACCAGCATTGGATTACACCTGAAAACCTATAGCAAAAGTCATTTGTCAGCGACCCACCAAACATAGACCGATGGTACTGATGGTAGGCCGCGCCAACTCGCGCTTAATATGCTTTGAAAAGTATAACACGGATACAATGCAAGCAGGTTGAAGTAGGTCAGTGCCGAAAAACCTGGGCGCCCAATTTTACCATAATGAATTTAGTTGTAGTGTAAATACATTTATTATTTTGCTATTAACAGGTTCACTGCGTTACCAGTCTCATGTAACTGGTAGTGCACTTACCATTGCCGCGAGTTCAGTAGATGACATCTATTCGCAAGTAGCGAAACCATTTATTCAAAAACTACGCGTCGTACAATTATGTTACAGATACCTACTTGAATCACATTACATTCCCGATATTTCTGGGAAGTACCAGATATCGGAGACTGGTACAAGGCTGGTACGCACTTTATGAATATACTTTCTGTCCAGTGCGATACCAGACACATTTAACTGGTATGACTATAATGATACATTTTCATTTCAAGATGTGTTCTATGCCTCCCCTGTTGCAATGAGAGACATTCTAATATTTAAAAAAAGTAATATGTTCTATAAATTAAAATAATAACCCCTCTAAACCTTTTTTTAGCGTAAAATAAAGTCATATTTTTCTATCTCAATCATTATTAGAATATCGATCGGCGAATCATGTAAAATATCAAAATAATAATAATAATATCTCTACCCCTCATTCTAATCGCGAGGATTAGCCCAGAAGTCGAAGACTTGTGCGGGAGAGGGGGCGGCATATTATTAATAAGCAGGCCGCATTTGAGCCCAGGAACGACTTACGTTGGTAGGCCCTAACCACCATTCAGTGCAGGAATGAGGGAAACCTGGAAAACCTCATTAATTGGAGGGTAGTCAAATGTCAACCGATATCAATCTCTCACATTGACCCAAGCCAACATTCTTCCACCCTACCATACCCGCAGAGAGGGTGCCAATCTCTCCACGAATATAGCTTATATACGGTCTACCGGCTGCGGGGGCGAACCACACAGCTATCTAGTCACCTCGATTCAGGTACTGACGCCTTAAACCGCGTGACCACTGACCGATACATTTTTGAATTCAGCAAGTTCAGCTCTACAAGAATCCGATGAAAAAATATAGGGGTTCTATTTAAAAAACTATCCGATGACGTCAACACGCGAAAACCAATAAACGTCGGAAATGCGTTGGTATAGAAAAAATAGTCTTTTTAAAAAGCAAAATCGACGTGTCCGGGGAAATTTCATGAAACTTTGTTGTTTTAGAAATAATGAATTTATTCCATACTTTTCTTCCACACTGTATAAATAGTTAGATCACTTATTTTATGTTATCAGAGCCGATACAGTGCTTTGCCTGAAGTCGTAAATCAACTTCACAGATGCATTACAAAGAATAGCAACAATTTTAGATTAGCTACAGCAGATCACATACGAGAGTTTTTTATAATATTACTGTGCTATACAGGGTATCTCTGGTATTACTAGCATCCTTGGAAGGAGTGATTGTACAGTCAAAATAAATGAGATTTAGCCAAATATACCTATATCTAAAAGTTCACTGTTTCCAAAATACAGGGTGTCAAAAGTTTCGAATTTTTTATTTACTTGGAAACCTTTTGTGATAAAACAACAATAGTACTATACGTTGTAATATAGTCTAATTATTCAGTATGCTTAAATATTTCTATTATCACCAGTGGCATAGAAACCCTGTGGCACTGTTCTTTTATTTAAAATAAAAATGGTACGCTACTGTCTCAATTATAAAAACAAATATAAGACACATAGCTACAAAATGCAGATATTTTTAAAGAACAATTACTGAAATACGATACATTTTAAAGAAAATTTTAAAGAATAATTATTTTTTCAAAATAATCGAAACTTAAAGTTTTATAATTAAGACAGTGACGTACCAATTTTATTGTAAATATAAAAAGAGAAGCACAGAGTTTGTACGCCACTGGTGACATTGGGAATATTTAAACATAGGTACTGAATAATTACACCTAAGGTACCTATCTCAATATAATCTAGAATTATTGTTGTTTTGTCAGGAATATTTTCCAAGTAAATAAAATATATAATAAAAATTTAAAAATCTTTGACACCCTGTATCTCAAACACCAAACTTTTAGATAAAGCTATATATTTGGGTAAATCTCATTTATTTTGACTGTACCAATCACTCCTTCCAAGGATGTCAGTAATACCTGTATCTTATAATTTCCATTAATACAAATTTTAACTCTGATAATAAATGCATTGGAATAGCTTGATACGTATATTAATTTATACGTAAGTTTTGCATATTTTAAATATTATTATTGTTAGGTAGGTACTTATACATTCACTTTGTTATATTAGATGTATTGGGATTTTGTACAGGTAAAATTGGCGGGCACATTAAGAATTAAATTTTAAACATAAAATAAACATTCTTTAATTAAAAATTGCCTACAATTTTTAATTTATATTTTATTTACCTATTTGCAAAAAGCGTATAATAAATCCTAACTCCTGACTATAAGGAAAGTAAATATTTTTAAGAGAAACGGGTGCTCAAACCTTACATCTGAAAATTGTCTTAACATACTGTGACCAACCCCATGGCAAATACAAACATTATTAAAAATAGATACAAAAATATTTTCTAGAGATAATAAATTAGTCTTAAAATCACTAAATGGCCCTTTACTATCTTCACAAGCTTTTAGCTTAGAAGATAGTGAAAAGTGACTTGAATTAGGTGCGTTATAGTATCTACTCTAAATAAGTATCACATGAATTTATAAGGCATTTCACAGGACACTGAGTATCAAAGAGACCCAATAAATAGCTGATGGTCCGCCTATGTTCAGTTGGTGGAGAAGGGGAAGTGGGTTGGCAGAAGAGAATGAGTGATGGGGGTTGAAAAGACCGCGCCGATAAGCGCGAGCGAGAAACCTGCTTTCACTGTATTTCTATCCTTAACACAGTTCTCCTCTATATATCGTTTTTCATAATTTTCTATAAGGAACTCTCTACGGTAATTCATCAGTTCAATTTTGCAATGCTATATATTAAATATCTCTAAGTATCTACCATAGATGTTACAATAACAGTAATATATTACAAAATATTTAAATAAGGACACGATTTAAGGCTAACACAAAATGTTTCGTAAATTTCGAGAAACTTATTTTTTATTTATATTATTGTTTACTTCTCGCATTGACATTATGTATATTAACGATATTTTATTCACAGAAAATTGTAAATTAGGCAGATTATGTCATTGTCTAAATAATTTAATAAATACGAGACCTACTGGCATTCCACATGTTTGTGTTTTTAATTAAATGTTAATAAATACACAACTAATTGCCAATATTACCATTCTAAGAGACTAATTAATGTAGGCGTGGTGTGATGTCGACACATTTAACAACGTAAAAAAAGTCTGCATAGGTAATTTAATAACAAAAATGTTGCCCATACATTTTATGTCTAGATTTCCATAATGCATGTTAACAAACGCAAGTGTACCTAAAGTACCTACCTACGTATTAATTTTGAAATTCTGTCATTTTGTTAAACAGTTAGTTGCAGCAAAACATGATTGAGGTACAGAAAATCCTAACGATGAAGTACTCAGAGCTTGGTATTACTCAAATACCTACATTATATTCATGAGTAGTATTCAATACATTATATGTGTAATAAGTATTCAAGTATTGAGTACTTTTATCTGACGGTTTTCAGTATTATTAGTAATCGTCACGTTTAAATATGTATTCAGAATTCAGTACTCGAAAATAGTATTCATAGGTAGTGAAACTATTTTATGAATTTAGGGCATCCATGAATACCCAAGTACTATCTGAGGAGTACTTACAAATACTGAGGATTCTTGGTTACTGGAGTATATATGAAACCTGAGGCTGTTACTGTTCTTGCACTATATTTAACCAAAATTGCTAAATACAGATTTTTCAATTTCATATCCTTTCATCTAACTTAAACTTTTATATTTTTAAAGCACACAAGAACTGATACGTAGGTTACAAAATCTCACACAAGTCAAGAAATATGTTGAATAAGATAAAAAAGCTGGGTTTTATTTAATATACCCACAATCTACTCTTTGATTACGGGCACAGGCGAACTAACAGAGCCCAAACAGCATAGTAAATATCCGTTACTCCACTGCGCTTTTTGCTGATGTCCGACGGTAACCATGATTTTAAATTTTAAATTAAATAAGTATTTTTGTTATGAAAATTTGCAGGAAAATAGCCCTCCTGCATCAGCTGCCGCTAGTACTGTGAATTGTGTTCTCTAGTCCTATATTTTTAAATGTATTGAATTAGATTTAAATATTATTCTACACATCGTAAATATTCGGCATTGTATTCATATAATAAGAAAAATACTTGAATCCAAGTATTCAGGATTCAAGTAATCATGAATAAATTTTACAGAGTACTCAGTATTCATTGATTCAATTCCTGTATTCATACCCAATTGTTCTAACTGTACTCACTGAACTATAGGTTCTAAGGCCTAGTTGCCTTGTGAAAATTTATTCTTCAATATGTACTATACAGGGAGCTTTTCAAATAAATACAGTCCTGCATAGGAGTAATAAAGGACGTGAGAATAAACACGTAGTAATAAAAATATTAACAATAATAAGTTGTCATAGAATGTAAACAAAACCACGTGGCCGAGAACGCAATATCATTGATGACGTTACACACCGTTCAGCGATACAGATGCAGGTTACGATATTGGTGATGTAAACAGGCGTTTCTTCCTTATATTTTTGCGTTTTTGTGGCATTTGTTGGTCATAGATGCATAGTGTAAATACTGTGTAGGTAATGCGATAATTATTAGTGGTGATGTGGTGGACATACGGTATTGTTAAACGTAATTTCTTTGTTTACAATATAGATCCGCTCGTAACAATTGTGGAGACAATGCTGTTGGGTAAGTACTAGATACTTAGATGACTTTACTTGAGGTATTTATAAAATTATACCATCTAAATAATAAGAAAAAAAGTAATGAATACTAATATTTAACATTAATTTTTTAAAATTATTTTTTATACAAATTTATTGTTTGTTTATATATTTACTACTGATTTCATATCTCCTTAAACATTTTAAAAAAATCCGTATTTATTACTTTTATTTATTATGTTTTCAGAATAAAATATATCATTTAATACAGTGATGTTAGGGGCAAATACAGAACATGTTATTTGAAGTCGGAATAAACCTCTGAATACAATAAATGAGAAAAAAATGTAAGTTTGCTTTATCATTGATTTTCTAAACGTCCTGTATAGATTCTAGTAGCTTAATAGAAAAGTTGAATTGATACTTTACAACTTTACATTGTTGTATATAACGTCATATCCAAATAATATTTGCACTGCCGCTACATTAATACCATATTTACTAATTCTTGAATTGTAGACATTTTAAAATAAAATATAGCGTAAGATATACATATAGCCAAGAAGTAAATATCCTATACTTTTTTGTTCACAATGAAAACTGTTTCGAGTCCGCTAGAAAAAAAAATTAAATAAAATTTAAAGAAGAAAAACTGGATTATTCTTACAAACTTACTCGCTTTGGTATATCTAAACAACCAACAGACACAGGTACAGATAGGTATGTAGATACTTTTTTATTTATTTTTTAAAATTATTGCGGTTCACAAGATTTTTATTTGCAAGATCACAATTTTAGGTCGAGTTTCAAGGGGTCTTGGAACCTTATACAGGGTATTTCAAAAGTACATTATTTGCTTAATAAAGTATGTCCTAGGGCCACTCATTTTTGAGATACAGTGTGTAAAATAATTTAAAAAAATCAAATTTTGAGAGTAATTTTTTTAATAACCTATAGTTTTTATTAAAATTTGACACAGGTACAATTTTGGTGGTGCCGAACACGCCGGAGTTATTAGTTTTTTATACAAAGTAGAGGGCGCTAATTGTTAACATTTTTGCTGATATTTTATTCTCTAACTTTTCAAGTTGAGTTTCTACCATTCTAAGTCTTATACAGTGCTTTCGAAAAGTAACGAATAAATTAATTATTTATGAAATTAAGAAGTTTTCGAAAAAATCCCCTGACACGTCGATTTTGTTTTTAAAAAAGGCACTTTTTGACATACGAGCCACATTTGTGACGTCATAGTTGTTCGAGATATGACGTCATCGACTGTGCACCTCCCCATTATGCAACACCTGCCCGTGCTTATTTAGATGAGCTGTTCCCGAATCGTTGGATAGGGAGAAGGGGGCCGATTGAGTGGCCAGCCAAATCGCCTCATTTGACACCCCTAGATTATTTCTTGTGAGGATACTTAAAAAGCAAAGTATACGTTACTAGGCCGGTTAATTTAGAAGATTTAAAAGCAAGAATTCGTCACGAGATACATCGTATACCTATTGAAGTTATTGATAATGTCCAAAAAGAATTTATTAATCGTCTTGGCTACTGTCAGGCAGCCAACGGTGCAACATTTAATTTAGTCGATTTTTTACATAATCATTATCATTTTCAGTATTGAAAAAATTAAATTTTAAATTCTTCAAACATTATTTTCTTGAAATTTTTGGTATGTAACACCATAATTTTTCATGATGTATATATGTAGAATGACACGCTCTTTCAAATGGCATGGTCAAAATTGGGAGTTGCTATTTAAAAAAATTATCGATGACGTCATATCTCGAACAACGATGACGTCACAAGTGTGGGTCTTATGTCAAAAAGTGCCTTTTTTAAAAACAAAATGTACGTGCCAAGGGATTTTTTCGAAAACTTCTCAATTTCAAAAATAATGAATTTATTGTTACTTTTCGAAATCACTGTATTATACAGAATTTAATTTTACACAAAAAAGACGCTCTTAATAAATTTGTTAAAAATTCACCGTTTTCAAAAAAAAAAAACTGTGGTAAAGTAAACCAGACAACCCTTGTAATAGTACTTACTTATCAAGTGTGTATGTGAAACCTCGAACTTATTCATTTATATGTCATATTTTGTATAAGAGAAATCCCGGTATGTTGATTATTCTCTAGTTTGAATAGTAATTTGTTATGTTAGAGAATATTGTAATAATAATTTGCTGAGAAGCAGCTACCAAATAGAAAAAACCTTTTTGTAGAAGGCTTTGCCGAGAAACTGGTGACGTTGAACCTAAACAAAATAATTTCGGTAGACTCAGATCAGCTATAGTCGCGGCAAGAATTCAGACGACTTACGTCACAACTGAAATTAGGCAATTATTTTTATTGTCAACATAATTTTCGATATTTGATCGTGTTAAAAACATACATTTTTGCAATATATTGTGTGCAAACATTTAGTGTAGTATATAGTCTCAATATTCTCATTTGCAGTTTCTTAAATATTTTGACTGATGAAAATATAATGAATTATTCATTTGTTGGTATGACGCAAGTCGTCTGAATTCTTGCTCCGACTGTAGAACCGATCAAAAAGGTCAAGATATTTTAGATTTGGTCTGAAGATCCAACCATTAGGGTAAGATTTCTTTACAAATCAGTATCAATCTGATGTGTCCCAATACACAAATTTAGCGAATTTGTAAAGTTATTAAAAGGTTTTTATGTTGCATTAGTTGCATATCGTTGGAAAAAGGATAGACTAGAGAATTTTTTAAAGAAATTCGAGGATCACAATCGCTTTTATTTTTTTTTTCAAATTTAAGTTTAAATACTGAATTTTGGGAGTTTTCAAAACCACAGACGCCTTTCGCCCAATTGCATCAAACACCCTGTATATTTCTAGTATTACTTACTTTCCCCTTCCCGTAATTGACTTCGACCGTTATACGGTGTATAAAAAAATAAAATATCCTTCCACATCCAAAATGAAGACCTTGCCGAATGTAACACCCCTCAAAACCCTCGTTTTCCACTACGGTATCAGCAAAACCCCCGAATGCAATCATCATTTATCGGGGGCACTTACCATTATTTTCCCGGATGCCAAAGCCCGAGTTGGTCCTTTTAAGAATGCGTCCTGCGTTGGATCCCATAGAGTCAGTTCCAAGCTCTGCACCGAAGGAATAAGAAGTTTCTTAGTGCAGCTCTCGACACGCGTCTACAAATTTGATTTTTCGGGGCTGCTGACCGACAGGGAGTGCGAATAGTCTAGGATACGACGTAGTTGGCTTTAACAGTGATGAATGGGGGTGGTGTTTTAAGTTCGAGCAGGATGGAGTGGTGAATACAATGTAAAAGTGACAGGAAAGATGGAAAAGAAACTGCGTCCGTATGTGGTGGGTTTCCTTTTCGTTTTGTTGATGGACTACGGGGAGACCATCAAATGGCTGTAAGTTTGGTTTGAATAAGATGAATTTTTGGTGACATCTGACTATGCATCTATGCTTTGTTTACAAACATTTTAATCGAATACAGATAGCACATTGCACCAGAAATTTGCATAATACAAGGTGTCCGGAAATTTCACCGACAACTTTTTGTTGTATATTCACGACTATAAATACGATACGATCTGCGAAAAACGTTAAATAAAATCTTTTTCGTTTTTAAGTTATAGGCCTTCAAACTTGTCAGAAAAAAAACTAATTTATTTAATAGTATTTAATAACTTTATAACATCTTTACCAATCGTGTTGAAATCTTTATTGAGAAAGTAGTGTATTATCTCTTAGTGAAATCGATATACTGAGTGACAGTTTCCTTCGGTTACCACCTCCTTTTAGCGGTTAAAACTTTTTCAATGATCTTACCCAAAAAAAAAAAATCAGCAAACAGTTAAAAATAATTTTTTCTCGAGTAATGATTACTTTTTTGTCAAAAATTATTTATTTTGTAAGAAAGTTAAATTTGTTTGGCGAGTATTTGTTTAAATGAAACAAATAGTTATTCCATTTGAACATCTTATGTAAACTTAATTTTATGTGGACTGTTTATAGATTTTTCAGGTGTAATTCTATACTGGTCGGGGCATTAGCCCGCAGTTGTTTCCGGCAAATAATGTTTTTTAATGGAATTAAGTGCTATCGTTACCCAAAATAACTTTTTTTACAACATTAAAGGTCGTATTATTCTAAAAAAAATATTGTCTCTTAAGAAAATCGCCTAATCAATTATTCTTGAGAAAATGTCATTATTTGTACATCTGTATATGTTTTTGTTTCCGTAGCATCACAAACAAGATGTTGCTTGCTGTTGATATCAGGTTGTAATTAATATTATGTTCAATACAAAAAAACTACTTCCTAAATAAACTAATAGAACTGGATTTAAAACGTTAGCAAAATTAATTAAAATTAAAATAAAAGTAGATAATGATATTAACCAGATAGCAACAGCAGCCAACATTTTGTTTTCATCGTCAACTTAACTCAAAGTTCAAACAGACCTACAAACAATACTATTTTTCTCAATAACGATTATCTGTAGGCAATTTTCTCAAGAAACATATTTTTAGAATAAAACGACCTTATATATGTTCCCTATTAAAAAAAAAAATAAATAAATAAATAAAAATATATTGTAAATATATTATTTATTTTTTGTTTTCTAGATCGTATTACAACTAAATGTTGCTGGCAAAATTTGCGGACGCCCTGTATGCAAAGTGATAAGCTAGTGTACTGGAGTATACATGAATTTTCTTCTTCAATTTTCTTCCAATTCTTTTTTTATAAAATAATATATTAGTGTTCGTAAAACATCTTAAGAAATCACTATACTGCCCTGTTAACTATAGAAGTCGTAACTGACAAAATCTTCATTCTGAGATACTGCCTGGATTAGGTAATTTGCAGTGCCATCAAATTTTTAATAAAAATATTATTTAAAATATTACGATATGTTTCACATTACATTCTATGAAACCAGAACCTTATTTTATCATATTAGTGGAAATTAGATTTTTGATTGATACGATCTTTTGCACTAATTCCGTTTTGAAAAATAATGAACTATAAATACGACTAAAAAATGTAATTGGGATAGAAATTTATAAACAAGATAAATTTTTATTGGAAAAAGACAACTTTTGTATTTTTTTTTTATTAATAACGCATTAAAAATGCTCTCAAGTCTAAATTATGATTGACAATGCAGTTTTGCTCTGCTGGATGTTTTTTTTAAGCAGAAGTGAGTTTGTCAGAGTAAATTTTAATAAAAATATGTTTCTGTATAACTATTTCTATTTTTTATTTTATTGTGCCTCAATGTCGTTAGTCTCTGGTAATTCATTAATGTCTTTCTCACAGACCGGTAAGAACAACTCCTCAGGTCATCGAGATAGAACCGTAATCTAGCACTAATGTGTGACTTTGAAAAATACTTTCGTAGAGAGCTTTTTCCGAGAAAGTTAATTTAAAACCTTCATTTTAAATATATTATGTTACATTTGGTAAGAAAGGTAAGAATACAAAAATAGTTTCAATTAATTATACAGTGTGTTTCCGATTTTTGTTCTTGCCTTGGGAAAAGATACAGCATGAAAAAATAATGGAAGTCTTTCCTATAACATTTTTCTCTGTGCTCTCCATTTTCCAGATACATCAACATAAATATTTTATTTTATTTACTATCTCATTGTTTATATTATAGGTACCATTCTGTTATTATTGTATCCCCTTCCTCTCTTTTTTTATTGTATTTTAGATATTAAGGTGACTGTTATTATATAGTTTTTTTAATAGTTTTCGGTATAGGTTTTATATGTTTTTAACTTGTTTTAACGTTGTGTGTAGGACTTTTACATTGCAATTTTATAGCTATACAAGTTGTTTTACAGATCTAATTGAAAACTGGCATACCACATTTGTACGAATATATCTAAACCGTGGTAAAAAAAATCTATTCTATTCTATCTACTAAATAATAACTACTATTACTTGAACTAAAGCCAGTGGCGTAGACTTGCTCACCGTTGAACCCCCTTTTACACCAATGGTAAAAAGTACTTTTATTTTCCGAAAGAACAACTGTTCTTTAGGAAATTCTCTAAGAAGCTTTGTTTTTGAGATATTTTGACTATTTCTAATCAGGGTTATTTTATGGAATTACAAAGATTTTACAAAAATTTTGGGATTAATTAGGCATTGCTTGTTTCTAAGTTTATAACAAATCAGTTTGTTTTTTGTGCGGTTAAGGTTAAAGCATGTTAAAATTATAAGTAGCTTAAATATCATCTAGGGAGAAAGAGGGATTAGCCTAGGTGGTCCAGCTGCTTGGCCAGCTCCATCACCAGATCTTAATCCACTTGATTATTTTCTTTGAGATTCTTTAAAGGAAAAACTATAGCTCCGGTGTATGATAGAGGAAATCTATAATAAAAATAAATATTTTTATTTATTTTAATTGGGTATTTTGCTACACTTCTAAAAAAAATAAAGATTAATTGAATAAACATTTGCACCAAAATGATCAATCAATTTTATAGAAGAAACTTAAATTAAAAAAATTGAAATATTTGAAAAACAAAGCTTCTTATAGAATTTCCTGAAGAGCATGTTTTCAGAAAATATAATAAAATTCTAATATTTATACTAAAAAATGCTGTTAATTATTGCGCATACGTCTAGGGATATCAAGGGTGAATAAAACCCCCAGCTATGTGGCTGGCTTTAGTTGAAAAAAGTTAATTAGTCAAAATATTAACTTTTTATTATAATTTCTGCATAGCAAGTTTGAACAACAAATATTTATTTATTTAGGGTAGATAAAAAAGAAAATAAAATATGTTTCTTTAAGTTGAACGCTCAATATCACGAAAACAAAGTGTCATAGAGATAAATGTCATAGGAAAGACCTGTATTATTGATTCATACTCTTATCATTTTCCGAGGTTAATTACGAAAAATCTGGGACACCGTGTATAGTCTGTGTGCAACCAGTTTAATATTCGCAAATTGAACTGTTGTAGTGTTTCGTGGTTTTCTATAAACAAGGAAGTACAAGATAATGAGAACAACATTTTTCTAGGCGTAAATTTTAAAATATTTTTAGAAAAATATATCATATTAAAACACGTACACCACTGTATTGCAAGTTTTTGCTCCCTGTAGTTTTTTTATCTTATTCGAGTAAATTATTCAATTCTGCATTATGAACATCTTTATCGATGGAATAAGTAAACACTTTCCGTTTCGAAAATTATAATACCAAATGCATACATCTCACCTCCCAATGCTATTAAGTAATATTTTCATTGATAAACCCGTATGGAACAATAAATGTTATTGTACATACGATTTCTAGCCGTGCAAAAATGCTTGCACCACCCATGGCCGCATTAACACACAAACAGAATTAGTCCATGATTATATGGAACGCCTACTCGTTTTTCTGAAATTATTAATAATTTATCATATTCTCTAATACTCGTTCAAGTAGATAGATTTATTTCATAACTAACGTTACTTTAATAGGATTAACGCACGAGTTTTTGAGAAGAAAATACTCGAGAAAGCCCACACTATTTCAAGTACAGCCTGCTACAATACTCCACTTTTCAGTATCGGGATCCTAAAAGTTGTTTCTGTCGTTCCAAAATTCCCACAATTTTAACAAATTCGTGGATGCCAAACGTATTCGTCAATTTTTTTTTTGGTGTGTGCAACCTGTTCACGCCTTTACAGGGGTAAGTGGGTAATGTATATCGTTAAATTACTATTCTACGGTGAAAATTAATACAAACTACAAGATAAATTTTAGTAATATACTTATCTGCTTATATGTATAATCAAGGGGGTAACCACTTATGGAAATCTTGCCATAAATCTTGCGAAATCCTTGCGAAATCCTGCGATATCCCAAGAAATCGCGCGAAATCGCGCAAAATTCCGTGTAATCTGAAGGTAAATTTACCCGACTGACTGACAATACTGCCCACCTTGCGTCATTATCGACCTTATTATACTTATTCGCGTTTCCATTTCACGAATAACGCAGATTCCGGCTCACATTATTATATGCGCGATACATATCACGGTTGTTTGGAAGGCTGTTTGTCTTCAAAGTATAATGCTTTTTGTTTCATTTTATTGACTTTGCACTTCAACGCTAATTTTTTAATTAATGCCCCTATCCACTAGTTTCTCTAAAAGTTTGAAAACATTAATACCGGACACCCTGTACTATCGTTTGCAATAATAATGACACTCACTAAAATTAATTTTGCGTTTTCTTTTGAACTTCTGACGTAATCATATTGAAATCTACATTAAATTTTTAACATTAGTTATTAGTTGTTTCACTCACCAAGAGAAATTTAATGAAATTTCTATTTAGAACTTCCAGAAGTTCAAAAACTGTTTTAAGAGAGTGTCATTATTATTGCAAACGATACTATCGTGATGGGGCGGGGCAAGTCAAGGTTAACTTAAGAGTTAACTTCGGCGTTTTGCACCTTGTGAAACAATTTAACTGTTGAACAAAAAATCGCTATTTCTAAGAAACTGTCAATTTCATATTTTTTGTCAATCTGAGAGTTTCAGCCATTGTCGTAAAGCGCCAACTTTCACATCTTCGCCGCTGCTATCGAATAATTTTTATCTAACCCAATTTACCCGAGTCTAAAATTTAATAGTACAGGATGAATGAAGACAATGGGTTTACGTTTATGATGTAAATCTTTAAAATCCTATCCAAAAAAACGGTTGATCAAGATGTTTCTTTAAGAAAAAAACGTCAAAGAATAAAAATGATTGATTAAACAATCCATACACCAGAGCACACAAAATTTATAACGATTTAAATGTATGTAAAGTGCTGTAGGTGGCGCCCTCTACAATTGACAGCAAATTCTAGGCCATATTTCAATTTCTTGTGTCACAAAAATCACCACTATCAAGTTTTATACATTTATTAAAACTTATAATACAGTTATTTAGAAAAAACTAAAAAAATTCAACACGTATCTCGGAAATTATAACATTTTTGACTAAAGTAACTTGATTTAGGCCATCATATTTTGACACCTTGTATAAGTATAGTAACTTTGTAAAGAATTTTTGTAATAATAATAATAATAGTCTTTATTCATTCCAAAATCTCTTACAATAAACACAATTTGAAAAGAAATGAAAGGTGAAGTTCAGCTAATCCTTCTTTTCAACTTAACCTTAAGATTTTATGTTTAAACATCTACAAGTAATACTAAGTATCTATTATTCTGTCTAGGTTTCCTAATTAAGAAATGTTAATATCATTATCAAAAATTAGTCATACCCTGCCTTTCCTAGCAAAAAGGAAAAAAAAAGTGAAAATGCTATTTAAAATGAAAAAGAAAGATAATTAAAAATGTAAGTCCCCGCAAGTGGTTTTAACATTTTATTAAAATTAACTAATGCTAAATTTTTAATATCGTTAGGCAGCTGGTTATGTAATTTTGGTACTAAATATGAGAAACTACAGTAAAGGTGGTAGTTTTATGTTTGGGAACTGACAGAATATTTTTGAGATCGACTAATATTAGCACTACCAAGTTTAATACTTTTTTTATACAAGTAAGAGTACAATGTAGTGTTGCTGGCAACATCCCCACCACCAGTTTAATGTCAGTAAAATAAAGATTTATTAAAGTTGATTATGTTTTTGTTGATTATGTAATGTTCAAATGTTGCTCCTCTGGATAGTTGAAGTTGGAAATTTTGAACTTCACTCGACTTCAAGAACGAATACAATTAGTTTCATTGGCTGAAAGTCACGTGACTTAGTATTGCTGGCAACACTACGTCGTTTTCTGAAGCTGGCTTAAAGCATATAAAATGATATTAGCTCTTTTCCAACACGGCACCTGGCTGGTTGGAAACCTGTCCCAAGTGGATCACCGACATACTTCAGCGGAGGTGTATCTAATATTAAACTGACTGACTGCTTCGGACAGGTTTCAAACTAGTCAGGTGCCGTGTTGGAAATGAGCTATTTGAACATGTCAACAATTTTTAACCACCCAGTATCCTTATACTTGTGACTTACGTTATCAAACTTCCTGATACCATAAAAAAATCACAATCATGAATTTTTGCAATTTCTGGAGTCTGGATTTATCAGTTTGCAACAAATTAGAACCATACACAGCATCACAATAAGATAATTTAGAGATTATTAATGAATCACATAGTTGTAGTTTTAAATTTTGATTCAATACTTGTCTTTGTGGGAACAGTATGCAAAACAAAATATTATAGCATGACTTTAACACTTGATTTATATGCTTAGTGAAACACAGATTTGAATCGAACCAGAGCCCTAAGTTTTTACATTTGCTAATTACGTCCAATTCTATGTTATTTAAAATAATTTGTATGGCATGTTCCTCTAGTAATATTCTTTGTTTAGACCTGAATAATAAAACGTGTGAATTGTTTGGACTTAATTTCTCTTAATCTGTGTGTACTGAGGAAGCAACATCTTCATTAATTTTTTTATTAACATCTACAAAATCATCCATATTGAAACCAGTATATAGTTGGGTATCATACGCATAGTGAAGTATGTCACAAAAAGAAACTGCTTTATAAAAATTAGAAATATATATAAAAAAAATAATAAGGTGCCTAAGATGGACCCCTGTGGTATTCCGTACTTAACAGGCAAGGGGTCAGATACTTTAGATTTTAAGCGTATCATTTGAGCTCTAAAATGGAGATAACTTTCTATAAGAGCAGTAGAACGTAAATCGAACTCAAAATAGTTTAGTTTCTTACATAATAATTTATGACCCAAAGTATCAAACGCCTTGCTAATGCCTAATGGAATTAAACAGGTGACTACAATAATTATCAGTATTACGAAGTATTTCGTCAACTACATGAGATAAAGCTGTGAATTAGAGGAACAATATTTTGTGTGAATGAGTTTGCAATTTCACAAATAAAAGGGTATTTAAAGTTTTCAAAAACTACTTTTAAATGATTTTTTTCGTCGTATGAAAACGACCACTCTCGTTAAGAAAGAAATAAAGGAGCAGCGACATGCTGGGTGCCTTTTTTAATGTAGTAGCCTATATTTTATTCTAAATATACAGGGTCCGTCACTTAAAGTTCCTCAAGGCTATATCTCGGTTACTTTTTAAGACATCTTGGCGATCAAGATATCATTTTGCAGGTCTACTCAGGGTCCTCTAAGCCAATCGTTTAATTAAAAAAAAAAAAATTGTTTTTACAGAATGCCCACCTTTGGAAATTTATTTTCCCAGGCGGATAACGCACATTATTACGCCATCGAATAGATCATGAAAGGAGCTTTAGTTTGATATGTGAGACAATAGCTTTTGTTACTGTAGTTTAGATCAAATCATGTTTGGCTTTCAAAGTGCAATGGAAAGTTCAAAACGAAATACTGCCAAATAATAACAAAAACAAACAATTAAATTCGTATTTATATAATCATCTGGTGTAATGAATATAAAATCATGGGTATTTACTGATTAGTGATTAGTCCCATCATGCTCAACTGCAGTAATCACGCGCTGGCATCGTGTCAGCTGTAATCTGCACACTCGACGTAGCTAAAAGGGTGGCAAAAATAGTTATGTTTTATCCAAGCTCACTTAACTAATGTATAAAATTTTGCGGAGGTTTTGAACTTACACTACGAGAGCATGATGAATTCGATAATTCCCAAAATCCTGGTATTTTTCGTGGATTAGAGAATTTTAGGTCAACTTTTAGCTAACTGGTCCGAAGGTATGGCCAGAAAAGAAATTTTGCAATTTGTAGTACTTTATCCTTTATCAATCTAGTCCAATAAACAATAAATATCTTTTAAATTACCAGAGATTAAGTGAAAGTCGAAATCCCACTCGCCCCTATTTTCTTTAATTCATTATTATACAAAATTTACGTCCCCGCGATTCGTCGTAATAATTTAAACACTGCTTGACACAAATCGGCGACATTTAACATAGAAATTGTGCCCGAGAAAAGAAATAAATCGCCATTGTTTAGCGGTAAGTATCACTTACCTTAACTTTTGACAGTATCTAATGCTTTTTTTGCGTGCGTCCTTTATTGCAGCGGGCAATGTAAATAATTTCACATCATGCAATTCCTTGTGACTGTCAAACATTTGCTAACAATCTGAATAAGAAAAAAAGGGTAATTTATTACCCTGGGTATATCAGGGAAGGGAAATGAAATCTCGACCGACCAAAGTGGTGTTAAGGGTCATGCGTGCTTTCTATTTGTATAATTTTGCATACACTAATAATTTAATGATTATTATTCGCTTCTTTGTGAACCAATGAAAGAAGTTTATTTATGAAAATTGTTTTAAATCACACGTTAATTGTCGACTTTTGCAAACAATCAAAATCGTTTATTACATTTCGTTACACAAAATATACAGGGTCAAACACCATTGTTCCATAGTTGTTTTATTATTAACTTTACTAGGCAAATAGTGCTACTGCTGAAGTTTAATAGTACCTACACCTGCTGATAAATGTATATAGTAATTTTCTAGGTTATGCCGTGACCTCGGTAACGGATCGCTGCCAATAACAGATTTAAAGTGCACATCCCCCAGCTTTACCTGGGATTCTTTGAGCTCCCTTGTTGTTCTCGGGCTAAGCTCTGTAGGGCAAACCCGCCCATATATTGATTTCGACCCCTGTTGTTGGTATTACGACTGCTACTGTTGGAACAGTATCTCGGATAATGGTGGTTTTCTGAGACATCCCGCAGCCTCTGGAACTGGTTGCATGGCATGCTTCCAAACGTTTCGCAGCTCTTCACTGTCGGCATCTTCAATAGTGACTCCGCAAAAGCTTCGCCGAGATTTTCTCAACAATTAATTTCTATCCTTAAAATATGTAAATACTTGCTGAAAAGTAAGCGAAAGTCGGATCTGTCAAAATGTTGATTTTTGTTTTAGATCAAGAAGATTTTTTATTTAAATTATTGTATTTTTTATTATACGCGTTATTTTTCAAACAAAATAGTAGTGTTACATGTTGACATGTTCGTAATTTTATTCTACATGTTATTGTCAACATCCAATCCGTTTATAAAAAAAACAGCTGAATTTTGCATAACCAAAACTAATGGCCTTAGAAGCTTTCTTTCGACGAAAATCAATTTGTCGTATATTTTTATCCTCTTATACCATATTTCAGTTTCTCCTATTTTTCGTCTAAAATCGCTTTTTCAATTTTTTCACAAAAACGGACAACCTTGTATCTTTCTCTCATGTTCTCTTCCTTCTTTTTCCCTCTCCGTCCATTTGTTTTACCCTTCCGCTTTCTCCCTTGTTATCCCTCCCCACTCCCTCCTTTTTCCTTCCCCGCTCCCTCCCTCTCTGCTTCTCCTGCTATTTCTCTACCTTTCTTTCTCATTTCAGTGAATTTTAGAACATTCAAGGCAGCAATAATCTTTTTTATAACTGCCAATATTTTTGCATCATTTTTAAATAGAATAAAATTCTCGATTTGTCGATATTTCCAAATTCTCAGAAATAAGGATTGTTTGACAAGTCATAAACCGACTACTAGAGATCCTGAACGAGTGAAAAACGTTTTGTTTCTTTCATTTGTAAACATCAATTTATCAAATCAAGAAAATTTATTTTTACATGCTTTTACTTACCGTCCCATAAGTATTGTTTCTGTTTTTGGGAAAGTCATTGGAAAAATTATAAAGAAGCAATAATTGTACGCCTATTTCCAAATACATAACTTTTTCAGTAATTCTCAATATGGTTTCAGAAACTCTCGTTCTACCACTCAAGCTGTCTATCATATTGTGAGTGAGGTAGTGCAGGAGCTTGAATCTCACAGCGATTATGCTATGTGACTTGTCTAAAGCATTTGATTGCGTTTCCCACGATATTCTTCTGGAGAAATTGAATCACTATAGAATTAGAAGAATTTCGCTTGAACTCATTAAGTCTTATCTGAGTAATCGTCAGCAAGCTGTGCAGTTGAACGGTGTTACGTCTGATTTCAAATCTGTTAAATATGGTATTCCACAAGGTTCTGTAGTGGGTCCTCTGCTGTTTGTTGTTTATGTAAACGATTTGTGCTGTTCTGTGTTGCTTTATAAGTCTGCTCAGTTTGCGGATGATCGTTTATACTGTCTGCTCGTGACAAGATTCAAGCAGGGCAAACGAGTGGTTCTTGTACAACAAGCTAAAATTTAATAGCGAAAAAAATCAATCTATGCAGATTTCCTCCAATCGGTGCACTAACAACGTTTGTGACACAAATATTGTAAACTACTTGGTGTTACGTTGGATCATAGGCTTAAATGGTTTGCTCACGTGAATGGGCTAGTGGGGAAGCTTTCTCGGTCGTTATTTATACTCCGTCAGTTAAAAAAATACCTAGTATTAATACTATAAAAGTTGCATATTTTTCCCTATTTCATTCCCATATTAGTTATGGACTGTTGCTTTGGGGTAATTCTTCCCATGCTATAAACCTTTTTCGTCTGCAGGGCAATTAGAATAATGGCAGGCATTGGTTTTCGGGATAATTGCAGGTCGTACTTTAAAGAACTTAAAATAATGCCTTTGTCTACGTTATTCTTATTTCAGGTTCTTGTTGAAATTCACGGGAGGCAGTCGATCATGCTCAAGCAGTCTGACGTACACAACTATAACACCCGGAATTCTCACCTAATTAGAAATAACCGTTTTAGATTATGTATATCTGAAGCTAATTCGCTCAATATCAATTACTTTAACTTATTACCAGGTACTTTTAAAAACATGAATGCTACTTCTATTAAATATAAATTAAAAACATATTTTCTGTCATTGTTTCTACTCTGCTGATGAATTTGTGGAACATTTTAGATCTCTGTGACACCTCACTTCATCACTTTACTGGTACTTATTGTACACTGTTTTAAATTTTGTATTTCTGTATTTCTTAACTTACTTTATTTATTCTTAGGCTTTTTTTTAATGTGTCTTGTGAACTATCATAATTTTAATTTATTTTTACTTGCTTCAAACATATTTATTTTATGTAACGAGGTCAAATAACAACGATAAACAATAAACAATATATGTGAAATATCATGGGACAACTGTTATCCAAAATTTGGACGATAAAATAGTTGACATTGGACCATCTATTGGTGCAGAAATTGCTGAAGAAGACAACGGTATAGCATTTATAGACTCCAGGAAATAATTTTTTCGACATTTCGATTTTATTATTGGTAGAATCATTGACAAAACTTGTGGCAATTTTGCTGGATTTCCATATCGTTCAATCTGTTCTTTAGCTAAAACCCTCTTACCATGCTAGTAGTGTTACAATTAGTCAATTACTATTGAGGTGAAAGTAGGCAAGTTTTTTAAATAAAAATATTGTTATCTGCCTGAATCGATAAACTTTCAATGATTATTATTTTTCTTCCAAACACGATATATTGCATGAACTTTTGAATTTTCAGATGCAGTCTTAAAAAAATAATTTAAGAAAAGACACTTTAACGCGATTATGGTCTGCTCAAAGCATACTTTTATGGCACCAGATACTAAAAGCAAACTTGTTAAATTCAACAAACGATCCGTCATGGAAACAATCCGCCCATAGGTGTTCTTGGTGGTAAGGCGTATCTAATCTAATTTACGCTGGAACATATAAAGACTATGGGGGTGTAAGTCATGTACACAATAGAAACGTTTACAGTGAGCCTATAGGAGGCTTGTTCAGATGATTAGAAAAATTCGTCACAGTTAAGGCATTTATCTACACTGTTACCAATAGATTCGTATCCCATCATTTTCTACGAGAAATATTTACAGATTTATCCGCGCTCTAACTAGTAAAAATAAAGTAGCGTTAAAAATCTGAGTAAAAATAAAAGATCCATTATGATTTTTTACTGTCCTAATTTGAGAATGGGCCTGGTGCTGGGGCCAAAGAGCACAAACCAATTTAAAATCGGGGATACATCGCGTGAACGTGATGCAATCTATAATTAACGTGATAATATCGTTCAGGTAAATCAAGGGGCACCCACTAATTACAGATGAGGTTGGGACGGTATTAGGTGCCAGCCTGACGGCATAATTTTTCCTAAACCACATATCATCTACTATTTATTACAAGATCAGCTGCTGGGTGGGCAGGCAAATCATAGTGGTGCTTCTAACTTGATTAGGAGGTTTTTTTGTTTGTTTTGTAAGATCCGCATTAAAAAATCAACATGGTTGGCAAATTATGGTAATGTGAAGACAGGGGGGTGTTGCAAACTGAATATCTAATACATATATGTATCTGTTTTTTACTCTAGGCAATCTCATAATAAACACAGACGCTATAGGCACTGCGAATCCCATTTGTCATGCTACAGTTAGGGTATAAGAATATGTAGTCTATAGTCGGATTTCAAAATAGTAGAGTAGCTCATTTTATAAATCCGCTCATAATTAATATCAGTTAACACAAAATAAGATTATACCCAATTTCATATTCCATCTGCACAGCTACCATGGGTGTGAGTGACAGTCAAGTTCAAGTATATATTTCTGCTAATTTAATTGTGATTGTAATTAATTTATTAGAATTTTTGTGTTTGTGTTTTTAAAGATGAAGACTAATTCAAGCTCTACAACGTGTTCTGAAAATCGTAAGTGCCCTAATCTAACAAGTGACGAATATCGGTTCGAAAAACGTGTGTAAAGGAATTAGGGCGCGAGATCAAAATGTGAGCGTTAACAAGTGTCTGTGAGTAGTGTATATCGTGCAGTAAAGATTGACAAAGAACATTCAACCGCGAAACGGGAAATAGTGGAAACGCGCGGAAGGAAGAAGATAGTGGTTGATGACGACACGCAATACGCGATTCAAGGAACAATTCATAGAAAGTATTTTAAACATGAGCCTCCGGCAATAAAAAAATAAGTTGCAATCTAACAGGATTAAACTTTGCCTAAAATACCTAGAATGGTACCTTTGTGAATTGTGCGTGAAAAAAACCAAATGGTAAATACAGCAAAGAAACTATTTACGACAAATAGAAGAAGAAATCTGATAAATTCTGTTCATTCAGACGAATTTTAATATTTATTGTAAAATGAGAAGGCGATTTCCCTTCTTATAAGTAGGGGTACATTTTCTAGTGCAGCGATTAAAATTCATATATTTTCCATTTAAACTGATAGGTAATATTACTAGAATTTGTTCCAGTAACTACTTTTGCCGAACAATGCATTTTTTACAAACAACTTGATTTTGAAAAATACAGGATGATTTACAATTTCACACAAAAAAATTGGAAATAGAAGCTTCATGAAAAATGGAGACAATATTGTAAAATAAATTGTAAAATCTTGTAATTAACTACACATCGCTGGGTTACTGTAGTCTATCCAGTCGATTCCGAATACTGAAATCCGATTACTTATAGTATTAACGTTTTTGTGATGCGAGTGAAATTAATTTTTTAAAAGTCCAAAATAGCTTACGTGTATAGCACCTTGGAGTTAATGTATATCGTTTTAATTTATGATGAGGTGAAAATTTAGAACGATTTCTCGGTAAACATGTGCTAAATGCAGCTACTTTTACCGCGGTGTGCAGTGTAGTAGTAGTAAAGTGCGGGCGGCATCAGCCTGGCAATTAGGCCACAAGTGGTCCCTTTTTGCCTAAACTAGCATCCCATCACCTCTTCACTATCCGCCCTCGGCCTTCCTCAAACCTAACCGACGTCCTAATGAACGCCAGGATCTTGGTTTATGGTAGGCGTAGGCCCCTCATCTCTTCCCTTTGCAGCTCCTCGGTGCCAAAGATCCTATATCTTAGTCTTTCAAGGTCCGCACAATATCCTAAAAAAGCAGTGCAGTGAGTTCAAGTGTAGTGCAATCCGGGCGTGACACGGGAAATCTGTAACCGAATCGTGGAAGAGATGGAGGTCTAGAGCATCCACAGCGTAATGCCCCAGTGTGGCGTATCATACACGAAGCTTAGTTATATCCGTACCATGTACAGCGTGTCCAAGTATTAATACCAAGGGATTGGATGAGGAGGACCGGTACCATGACGGATATTTAAAAAATAAAGTGTATCGCACCTTTGCGTATTGATGATTTACGCAAACGTATCATAGCTGCTGCCAATAACTTACGAGTTCACAACAGACAAGAAGCTGTAACATTTATTTAAGTTTGCAGAAACTGGTAAGATGGGCCCACAATCGGACCCTACATTTTGTTGTTGTAACATCAGGTAAGTCAAACTATTTTATTAATTATATCGACAAATGAATTCTATTAATAATAAATAGCAATAACCGTAAAAGTAGTTGAATTTGCTGTATAAAATAGGTGTTGTAAAATGTCATTTCTTTTCTTAGCATTTTTTTTTCAATTTTTGTCCGGTCGCCGATTGCATGCTTTGTTTTGCTAGACCAGTTTCCAGTGCCGTGCAGGAGTGTATTTTTAAATCATTTTCGATCTGCCCTTTTTCATTTTTGTTTACAAAATTGTATTTGTAAGAGTTCCCTGTACATTCAAACATTTTTTTTAGAAGTTTTGAATCACCTCGTGCATTTGTACATCTTCAGTTATTTGGAAGAAATTTGTATTTCACTTTTTTTACTCCAGCTTTAAAGATAACTCAGAATTCAGGCGTATTTTGGGTAAATTACTTTTAAACAAACTATTTTGACCTATGGTTTTTACTACACAGTGAGCGACAAAAGTATGAAATAAATCTATTTAAAGATGCCCTGACCTGTCATTTTTTATTTTTAGTTACGCATTTTTCAAATCAGTTTACATGTATACAGGGTGAAGCAAAAAAAATATGTCATGGTCAATTTTTTTTGAAAATTGACGGGTCCGAGCGATTTTCCAAAAAACGATTTTGAATTAATTTATTCCATATTTTTGCCGCTCATTGTATAAGTTTGACCTCATATTTTAGAACCATTTTGCACAAATAATAAAAAATTCTAAACAAATCATAAAATTAGGAAGCTACTAAATAATTAATTCACTCTGTATATCATTAAATTAACATAAAAAGATAGTGATCGCTACTAAAATAAAAGATATTTGTCAGAATATGCAACTCGATTTTTTTTCTTATTAAAAATTAATTTGTCACACATTGAAATCTTTCAACTCCTCGTACTCATCTTCAGCACGCCATTAACGATCGTCCATTCATCTATGTACATAAAAATCCCGTATTTGCATGTCGCTGGTGACGCCTGAGGTCGAAAGCCCTTGTATGTGCGTTGTGGTCATCATCTTTCAAAATGCGTGCCTTGTTGATACAGTTTTATAGCTGTAATTATGACTCTTTACATACTCGTTGGAAATCATACATTTCCTGTGATTCCATTGTCTTTAGTTGGGAAATGATTTCGGGTAAATAAAGGACTGTCGTTCAAATACAGGGCCGTACTTGAATTTACGTAAAAGCATAAATTAATATGGTAGAATTCAACGAATATACAGGGTGACTACTTTTATTTGTGTATAAATCCGTAAAATCATTATTCTTCACGATAATTAAAAAATATTTTTTTATTTTAAATGGCATCGAAAGACTTGCTATATTTTTTATACCCCCGAAATTCAATAAAAACGTTAACGATTTTTTTATTTAAAATCTGATGCAACTTTGTATATAAGTTTGTTTGGATAAATTGCAATATTTTGGGACCTCCTACATGCACCTGCTCTTTGTCGGTTCTTATGCGGAACACCCTGTATAATTAGATTAAACAGGGTGTTTCTAAATAACACCGAAAAATGTAAGAGGCGATTCTCTGATGAAACTTAATAGGGGTCTCTGGTATAAAAATTTTTTAAACAACCCTTTGCTGAAAAGTTACGCCCCTCCAAAAAAAAATTGTTTTTCATTTTTATCTTCTATGTAGGTATATCAAATCACAAAACTTGTGAGAGTTATTAACTTGTTTCTATTGATTCCATTGCAAAGAACATGCCACTATATCTTTAGGCAAAATACACTCGCGTTAAACAGCTCATCTTTTTAAAAATGCATTGCAATAATTTTTTCTCAGAAATCCTTAATTTTTCGAAAAAACTTGAAGAGACCAAAAAGTTATCAAATAAATGGGTTTTTTAGACATATTTTTATGTTATCGGAAAAAAAAATTATAAGAAAAAATATCATAGGGGTTGCTTATTCAACTTCTTACATAAACACTTCAGGGTTGTTAAAATTTCAAAAAGTTAAGTTTTCTGACAGATAATGTTCACCAAGTTTGGTTTCTTTAGCTTGATATACAGTGTGGAAGAAAAGTATGGAATAAATTCATTATTTCTGTAAAACAACGAAGTTTCATGAAATTTCCTCGGACCCGTCGATTTTGCTTTTTAGAAAGATTCTTTTTTCTATACCAACGCATTTCCGACGTTCATTTGTTTTCGCGTGATGACGTCATAGGATATTTTTTTAAATAGAACCCCTATATTTTTTCATCGGATTCTTGTAGAGCTTAACTTGCTGAATTCAAAATATATAATTTCAATACTTTATTTCTTCAACTTTCCGAGAAAAAAAATAATAACCGATGCAATAAACGCTGCAGGTGACAGATGTCAAATCTGATTAGATTTTGTTTAGCTGCCAGAAACAGTTTCTGAGGTGACTTGCTAGGTAGGTTGCTATCAAAAGATGTAATATTCTAACATGCAATCTAATAAAACAAAATAATAAATTAGGGGGTCAAATACGATTGAGGCAACTAGAATTTAATTATTAATTAATTAATTAATTAATTACTTATTGTTAAATTGTTTTAAAAATGAAGAGTCCATTTTACTCTCAACCAGCCCATCATATACACAAATAGGAATATTCACATTTTTTTCAAGCCGATTTTATTGGATCGGTTATTATTTTTTTCTCGGAAAGTTGAAGAAATAAAGTGTTGAAATTATATATTTTTGAATTCAGCAAGTTAAGCTCTACAAGAATCCGATGAAAAAATATAGGGGTTCTATTTAAAAAAATATCCTATGACGTCATCACGCGAAAACAAATGAACGTCGGAAATGCGTTGGTATAGAAAAATAAGTCTTTTTAAAAAGCAAAATCGACGGGTCCGAGGAAATTTCATGAAACTTCGTTGTTTTAGAAATAATTAATTTATTCCATACTTTTCTTCCACACTGTATATGCAAGATAACAAAGAAAAACAATTTTTTTTAGAATATTTAGAAAAGCGTAACTTTTCAGGGAAGCGGTATTTTAAAAAAAAATTATACCAGAGACTCCTATAACCCCTTACATTTTTTAGGTGTTATTTAGATACATCCTGTATATCTTTACAATAAGGTAAAAACGATACTATTACAGCAGTATTACAGTTATTATCTTTACAATAATTGTCGAGAAGATGCGAGTTTAGTGAAATTGTCTACAATCCGCTTGGGCGGCGCCTGTCCTGTATAATTAGAAACAATCACGAAAAATCTATACAATTAACACCTCTTCCTACACTCGCGGTACAATATTAAAGTTCAAACACAGCCATAATAAACATTCTTCGACACCACTCCACCCTCCACGTATGACAAAACACAATAGCTCAATTGCGGTCTCACCTTTTTATCTTGTGCCGACAGATTTTATGGTTTCAGCAGATCGTCCGTCCCATGATCCACATCGGCCGCAATTAATTCAGCGTTTTATGTGACATGTGTGGAACGGAAAATTGAAATTTTAAATTGTTTTTAGTAAGTGGCTATTAGAGACGAAGAAGATTATTAAAGTAAAGCAGAGGAGCGATGTTTGGACAGGGCAAGGTGTTAAGTACTTGAGACAATAGTTGGGAGATTATTCTATACGCATTCACTGTTTGCATTAAATCGATCGTAAGACGCGGTCTCACCATGTACGGGGTGATTCAGAAAGAATGGGCAATCTCTAAACTGGAGATAAACAACACAATATAGTGAGGCCCAACTTTTAAAATTTGGTAACGTCGCTACCATTGATTTCGGCAACAACGCATGTGGTTATTTAGAAACTACATTGAACGTTCTTAAGGCCGCATTTCACTGAGGCTGGTCCAGCCAGGCTAGTGCAGCCCGGCTGGTCCAGCCAAATTTGAAATGTAGTAAACCAAATGGTCATACACTCACACAGGCTGGTACACGATGAGCTTGCTTTCGAGTTTAGGTGCCACAAGCCATGTTTGTAATAATTTACATTTTAAAGCGGGACCAGCTATGCGGGATCCTATATAGACCAATTAGATTTCTGCTTTTATACCACGTGAGTATCTACGTCGCTGTACAATCTCAGTCACCAATAGACCAGGACCAGCCTGGCTGGACCAGCCTCAATGAAATGCCGCTGGTCCTGGTCTACTGGTTGTACAGCGACGTAGATACTCACGTGGTATAAAAGCAGAAATCTAATTGGTCTATATAGGAACCCGCTTAGCTGGTCCCGCTTGAAAATGTAAATTATTACAAACATGGCTTGTGCCGCCTGAGCTGGAAAGCAAGCTCGTCGTGTACCAGCCTGTGTGAGTGTATGACCATTTGCTATACTACATTTCAAATTTGGCTGGATCAGCCGGGCTGCACTAGCCTGGCTGGACCAGCCTCAATGAAATGCGGACTTTAGGGTGCAGACAGAGTTGAAGCAGGTTTTGCGCTTACCGGTAACTCGCGCTTATCGGCGCTGTTTTCTCCCGCGGAGACCGCACACAGTAGAAACTGTTAAAAGCGGAAAGAAACTAAAATTTATTAATTTGGATTTTATAATTACTAAGTAAGTCAAAGAAAAAACAATTTGGAATACA
Source organism: Monochamus saltuarius (assembly GCA_025584915.1). NCBI lineage: Eukaryota > Metazoa > Arthropoda > Insecta > Coleoptera > Cerambycidae > Monochamus > Monochamus saltuarius. Next base: position 7,460,534 of record CM046723.1, on the reverse strand, counting down.
TCCTATTAATAGCAATAGAAGACATGAATGGAGAGTTTCATTTATTTAAAATTTAAGAAACGACAAGGAAACATTTTCTCAATATACAGGGGCGGCACAAAAAACGTTTCACTGCATTTTAAATAAAGTGAAATGTCGTATAATTACAAATTGGTGTAATTTATATAAGCAATCTATTCTATCGGAGGAAATACTTGTTATTACTTTGATGTAAGTAATTGTTTAATGGCACCTATTTAAGAAAATTCAAATTAATATTCAAATTAATTGGCATAACTATTTTAAAGCCAATATCTAAATTATAAATTAATCTAGCTAAATTTTATAGCGAAAAAATATATATCTGGCATAATGAAATTATTAAATTATTTTCAAAATTCACTTATCAACACAATTGTAGCAACATACAATCAGCCACATACATTCAGCAACCTTAATAAAAATATTTTTGGAAACTACCACATTATTAATATACAGAATGTATGGAATATAAGTGGTATTAAATGGGCCTATATATCTGACCAAAAGAAACAAGGAACTCTTATGAAAAAAATGTCTAAAGCGAATAGCTCTACAAATACATTTTAAAAATAAAAATACAACTGTAGTAAAATGCAGAACTGTGTTACGAAATTAAAAACTAATTCACAAATAAGGCTAAGTAAAAGCTCCTATAACGTAATTGTTTTTTTCTTATCAGTATCAATGAAGTAAACAATAATATAGGTTTCTCAAGAAATCCATAAATCTGTAACGTACGACAACATTGCACCAATTACCTACTGCTGCTAACCTTAAATTATTATTACTAGTTGTTGTAGCGGTGCAGCTAGTGCCTTTCGTTTTTCTGAACCTAGTAATCAATTGGCATTTGTGTGTATATAAATAAAAATGAAACAATTTATAGTAACTATGACCAGTTGCATGACGTTAATTTATGGCGAATCTGAGTAAAACTCTCGGCTACGATACGTTTGTACGGTAAACGCTTTTCACAAGCAACGATATTCATTTTGAACACTTATAAAAATTTCATATTTTATTCTGTGTTGTAAAAAGAGCTCTAAGAAAACCATTCACAGTAAGTATGTTTATTAAGTGTATTTGTGTTTATTATGTACAAACACCTGACATGGTAGATGTACGACGTCGTCGCATATTCAAGACCTATTTGCTGTTATAATTCTCTATATCATTGGTCAGAGAAAAAAAATTGTTGAGTCAAATATTTTTTGTTTGGTATAATTTATCATACAGCAAAATAAAGGCACTAATATTTCGGACACCCTGTATATTTTGTCCTTTTTGTCCCATTATAGTCCTCGAAAAACTGAAGATATTAATGGTTCTTTGTCCATTCTTCTAAACACGACCGGTGCGTACAAATAAACTAAAACTTCATTCTGATACAAGCGGGCTCGCAAGTTTCCGGCGCTGGCCTACTTCAACCTGCTTACACTCTGTACGTATTCATTAAAAAGTATATTATAATTTTCAAAGCATATAAGCGCGTATCGGCGCGGGAGATAAGTAAACAGGAAACCTGCTTTCACAGTGTTCGCTTCAGTCTGCTGTAACCTGCTGTTCTTATGTCAATTTAAATATGCAATTATAACTGTAATAGCTTATAAGATCGTGTTCGACGCTTGTTACCAGTAAATGGGAAACCTACTTTCACTCTGTCTGTAGCCTTAGTATCCAGGCGTCAGATTCTGTTGTCCGTAAAATTCCTGCTAAAAGTTTTTTTCTATGTTTTTTTTTCATGCTTAACAAGAAGAAAATTAAAACTAGACACCAAAATCCAATGTGCAGCATACTGACCACTGAGAGAAGGGTTGCCAACGGTCCCCGATTTCCGGTACGTTCCGGATTTCAGGATACTTTCAAGCCGTCCCGTAAAGAACACTTTACGGGATAGTAATTGTCCCGGAAAATCGTTGAAGAAGAAAAATATATCCAAAATGAAACAACGTCTGAAAGTTAGTGATTACTTCGGTCATCTCAGACAACTAATTGTTACTATTCATAAAAATAATGATAAAGCTCCATTTTTTTTTTTGTAAAGGCTCACTTTTAACTGAGGTTAAAAAATAGCTTTAATGTAAACGATATTTTTGATTGATAAGTTTGATTTTGAAAATAACTTTTCTTTTACGGGGTTTTGGTTACAAATCTATGGATGCTTTCTGTAATTATCTAAATTATTTGCTCATAGTTTCCAGACATCCTGTATAAACATGCACTTACTAGCAATATTATCAATTTTCATTTACAAGAAAAAAATTATACGCTACTGTAGCATGTATGCATTGCCACACCAGTGGTGTAACTAATATATTTTTACGTATCAAATACAATCAATAATTCAGAACCTTCTATTTTTATAAATCTACGGTTTTATGGTTATATGAGATTAAAAACAAAGGAACAGAAGCAGAAGAAATGTCATTACTTCTTTCTCAACTACCGTACGTGACATACCGCGGTTATTGAAAACCCCGTCACTATATATTTAAACAGCGCGATGGGTTATAAATACCTACCAAATAAAAAAATTCAATTGCTTCGTGTCTAGAATAAAGGTCCGTTTTTTTTTAATTAAACGCCAAACAAAAGGCCACGGTGCAGAATGTTGATTTAACGAAGTTTGATTACCGTACATCATTTTTCAGACAGGTTTTATAACACCTTCAGGAGATAATTACAGGAGAAGAAAATGAAAATATTCTTGATTTATGGTGCATTAGGCGAAGCGAAGTGTAAAATGAAATCGTGATAATACGTGAGAAATATGTGTGCGGGCAATTTCCAGTGACGTACCCAAAAACTCTCTTACTTAATTTTTCTAATGCTTTTACTATTGATCATCCCTACATAATTATAGGTGTAATATGGGTATTAAAAGTATATTAAACGTATGATAAATTGTATCAAACAATACATATTTGACTTAACATTTTTTTTCTCTGACCGGTAACAGAATAATTAAGAAGCAAACGTTTCTTGAGCATGTGATAACATCGCACACATACCATGTGAGAAGTTTGTACATAATAGTTACAACACAGAATAAAGGAACTACCAGAAGCGAAGGAGAGAGCTGCCGCCAAAACACAATTTTAGTGCGCATGTGCGGCGCCGCCATTTTACAAGTGGTTTATTAATCAACCTCGCTTTGCTTTCTTGTTTATGTGTGTAGCTGTGTCGGTTTGGTGTGTTTGGGAAAGTGATAGATTCTTTTAATTTATAGTTATGTAAAATAGGTATTGTATAAATATATATTTCATGAACCATATACCATATTTGTGTTTTCTTTAAGACCATCTCCGTTATTATTCTGTAAACATTGAAAAATAAATTACTTTTATTCAAAATTAAAACTAGTTGTCTTGAAACTAGTTTCAAAATAACTCCCATAATATTGATCTCATTTGAGTGTTACACCAGTGCTCTTAGAATCTAGTGTCCAGGGTGCCCTAAATCATATTTTTGACACAAAGTGAACAAAATAAATGGAGGGGAAAATTATTTTTTTAAATTTATGTACACTTTGTTTCTGAAAATAATTAAGAATAACTTTGTAAATTTGGAACTAGGAAAGAGCAAAAGATGTAAGTCGGATGATTGCTGTGTGCTTTGCGGAATGATTGAGTTGACCTGCATCTAGCGTGGCCCACCAAGTAGGTACTCATACCTGAAATCTATACTTGAAATGAAAATAGCTTCCATAATTGAAACAAAGGAAATATTAGTGACTATACTATTTAAAACATCTATTGCAGTATCAAATCTTCTGTATGGCAAATGTATCTGAAAAAGCTCTCCCACGTTAAATAAAATATATAATTTTCACAACAATAAAAAAATAAACAGGAATAAATGCAATTTATACATGTATTTTATATTTTTTAATAATTTTATACATAGTAGGTATTTTATACTGCTTAAAGCTTCAATATGACTAAATAAATATAGTGTCAACTTGTTTCTTAGTGTAGACTGTAGATATTATATACAACTTTCTCTCAGTGTAGTAAGTATTAGATACGTCAAATTTCAAATTCAAGGTTAAATTTTTGTGACCATCCAAGATCAAAGGCGCCGCCTTAGCTTTCGCTTCTGGTAGTTCCTTTATTCTGTGGTTACAAACAAACCTAAACATACAAACTGTATTAGTTTTATTAGAGCTGTTGTCATATACAGAATAAAATGTGAAATTGTTGCAAATGACTATGTGTTTTGTCTCATAGCCAGAGTTTTGCCTAGATTCACCATAAATTAACATATAATGCCTCTGGTTGTGGTCACTTTGAATTGTTCCATTTTGCTTATGTACAAATATGCTAGTGCTATAGAGAAAAACTAAACGCACTAGTCACAATACTATTATGACTATAATACTTTTAGGTTAACAGCAGCAGTTAACAGATTTCAATATTGTCGAACGTTGCAGACGTTACAGTTTTAAAGATTTTCTGGGAAACTTCAATTGTCCCCTTTATTAATACTGATGAAAAACAAATTACGTTGTAGACGCTTTTACTTACCTTAGTTTGTAATTTCTTATCACAGTTTTGAATGTTATTTCAGTTGTATTTTTATTTTTGATATGTATGTAAAAAAACTATTCGTTTGAGACATATTTTTCACAGAAGGTTTTTTGTTGCTTTTTGTCGGATGTACAAACCCCTTTAGTATCGGTACTTATATTCCGAACACTCTGTATATAGGGCGCAGCGTGTATAATGTATACAAATTAAACTACAGCTTCCGGATGATATTTGTAATAGAAAAGCCACAGTTTTGAATGTTATTTCAGTTGTATTTTTATTTTTGATGTGTATGTAAAAAAAATATTCGTTTTAGACATATTTTTCACAGAAGGTTTTTTGTTGCTTTTTGTCGGATGTACAAACCCCTTTAGTATCGGTACTTATATTCCGAACACTCTGTATATAGGGCGCAGCGTGTATAATGTATACAAATTAAACTACAGCTTCCGGATGATATTTGTAATAGAAAAGCCACAGTTTTGAATGTTATTTCAGTTGTATTTTTATTTTTGATGTGTATGTAAAAAAACTATTCGTTTTAGACATATTTTTCACAGAAGGTTTTTTGTTGCTTTTTGTCGGATGTACAAACCGCTTTAGTATCGGTACTTATATTCCGAACACTCTGTATATAGGGCAGCGTGTATAATGTATACAAATTAAACTACAGCTTCCTGATGATATTTGTAATAGAAAAGCCTTATATGAAAGACTTTCCCCTTTCCGTTTTTTTTCATGTATATTAAATTTCAATTAAGCATCGAAAAATTGTCACTAGCACGGTCCTGATTGCAGGGGTTGTTGGTGTGGTATACGAGTACTTGTACTGCTTATTACCTTCCTTATAAAGAAAATTATAATTATTTTTTAGGGAAAATTTTCAATTCAAAAGTATAAACCAAGAAATATAATTTTAAAAAACGTTTTATTTTTTTATTATAGTAATGAATCGTAATTACTCTGTTAAATGCGTTGGTTTTGAAATGTAAACACAAAATTATACTTCCCTGTTGCGTCCTTACTAGATCACCCTGTAGTTGTGTTCCTAACACGACTACAGGGTGATCTAGTAAGGACGCAACAGCTCGTATAATTGAGGATTGAACTTCCTTACAGGTAAGTCGTTTAATCTCAAATAATAAACTGTAACTCCCTACTGAAAGCCACCAAAATATCGGAAGCGAAATAAAACTTTGTGGCCATCTCATCGTTCCCATTACGCCGCGAATGCATTTTTCTGGCTGCATCATACACTAACACCATATCCATAAGTTCGGTAATAGTAAATATTCGATTCATAAGTTTAGTTTGTGTATAAACTAAAAAATGAAGCAACGTAAAAAATAAGAATGTACGCACGTTACTCTTATATTTTACTTTATACAAAATCAGCTGATTGAACAGGTTTTTTGTGACAATGTCTATAATCTTTTAGTATTATATCATACCGTTTGCTTATACGTTAAAAAATAAATAAATATTTATGTGACGTCACAAACATTAACTTGCCAAACGGCATCGTCGCAAATTCAACTTGAACTTCCGCATATAGATCAGCATAACAGGAATAGACATTAGTTGTTTCTCTATAGCTATACAATTATCTATTTGTTTATTTACTTTTACAGTGTTTATGGATCATTGTCGATTGTTAAAAAGTACTCGTATTACGTACAGTCTGATTCTAACACTATAACTTTAAATTTTGTCTTCTTAAAAAACATTAAGTTTAGTAAATACCTTATACTTCATATATACAAAGTGTTTAAAAAAGACTTATCAATTTTATTAGAACTGATGAAACTTTGAAAAATGTGTTCTAGAGCCACTCATTTTTGAGATACAGGCCGTGTAAGATAATTTAAAAAAATCAAATTTTGGATTAATTTTTTTAATGATCGACAAATTTGATTTCAATGTTCTATAAGCCCTCGTAATATTGCCATGTCTTTTTGAAACACCCTGTATAATAAGAACACGTCAGTTCCAATTACTAAAGATACAAAAGTACTAACACATGAAACTATGTTTTTTATTAAAAATTATTTGTTAGATAACAAAATACATTAACGGATTTCATACTCTTAAAAATCTCTTTCCATAAATGTTCAGGTCCCTGCAGCACTCCCATCTGCACTGGAACATGTCGTCCGTAAACAATAATCCGGGTAGAGGCATACGGTCCGGAGTCAGATCCCCTTGTACTGTAGCCCGTAGAAGGTACGGACTTGTGAAAATTCAAGCAAAGCTTTGCAGAAATACCATGGAGGCGATGCCCCACGTCCAGAATGCCGCCACACTGGCCTCCGAAACTTGCAGAAACGTGTTCAAACACAGAAGATGGAACTGCTCTTCGATTGTTACAGCTCCATACCTTACACCAGATTTAACCAGAGGTAAGAAATCATAATTCTGTTTAAAAAAAAAGAAATGTAGGGATAGGTCAGATCTGTAGTTCATAGGTTTTCAAAGCCGGTATCAACTGAATTTCTCGGCTGTTTTGCCGTGGTCGATTCTTAACTGAAGACGTTTCGCCATAATTAACATATGTTATCTTCAGTTCTTCTCTCATCTTGAGCGGCAGCTGAATGGTTATCGCGTTGTCTAAGCCGAGTTTTTATTCTAATTGATGTATCAATATCAAAGTCACTGCATGGCGTCAAGTACACTCCCGAAGTTTGTAACGGACTCAATTGATCTTTCGGGTTGTGGAGTTGCTGATTTATTTTACATGTTGTGAAAGTAGTCCACACGCCTTTTTTGCATAGAATTTTCGCTATTCTGTCACATTGGGGATGGGTGGTTGTTGTGACTTCATCCTTGGGTTTTGCTATTTGCTCACGCCAAGGGCTAATGGCTCTATCGATGTGTTTTTTAGAGTATCCATTTGCTAGGAACACAGATTGGATCAAATTTATTTCTTCCTGTAGATGGTCATCATCAGCCAACAAGGGTCTTCATAATCGAACTTTTTTGTTCCGGATGATGGTTAGACTTTCCGTGGAGATTCTTCTTCCTGTACACACCGTGTCCCAAGACGCTAGAGGTCTTTCTTTCTTCCAGAATGTCTAAGTTACACACTTAAGTTTCTTAGGAGTTGATAGCATTTCTTCGTTTTCAAAGTTCTCCATAAAGAAATTCGCCATTACTGGAGTCAATTGACTACCCATCGCAACACCATCCTTTTGTTCGTAGAATTGCCTATTTCAGGCGAAATATGGGGTCAAGCATAGCTTAAATAAAGTGATAACTTCAGAAGTGAAGTGGTTTTCCAACGGTTGCAGGCTGTTTTGAATCGGAACGTTGGTTAAAAGAGACTACACACCGAAGCTGACCAAGACGTCCTGGGGATCTGTTATAATTGAGCTAATGATGTTCACGAAATGTGCCGAGTTTCTTACATGATGTTCGTTTTCAACCAGTGGCTTTATTAAGTTAGCTAGCTGACGTGCTAGACTCTAGCTCAAAGCTCTATCAGGTTGTAGAAATTGAAATTATGAAATAAACTTATCAGTTTCTGTTTTAATAGGAATATTATGTTAAATTTTATCGTAATTTTCAACTTTTTAATAAGTTACACAATAACCTACAAGAACCCACGAATAAATTATTACAAATAATTCAGAAATTTGTTGCCCCAAAAACGGTACACCCTTTGACCAGACTTTATATAACGCTTGATGAAGACTAGACTTCTGATTTCCGACAGACCTCTGAACAAGCCAACAGCGACAGGGTGTACACAACAACAGGCGTTTTGTTTTCCCTGCACGTTTTCCAGGTCGATTCTTCTCCCTAGCAATCATTAATAATGACGGTAAAAGTATATTATCCAAAAAGATTAAAGCGATCGCCGAAAAAGAAAATCCAATCCCCGCAGCGATGTCCCTTTTTCCAGACTTTCTTTTATTCGATCAGTTTTCAGACGTGAGCAGCATTGCCGATGCATGCACCGATTGCCTATGCGAGAAAAGTTTCTTGATAATAGTAACATAGCAGTGGCGTATCGTAGGGATCTAACGAAGTAAACCATCAGTAAATTGAGAATAAAATGTAAATAATTTGTCTCTGCAGTAGCTAATGAACAAAACAATGTTTTTCTGAATGCAAACGATGTTTGATACATTGTTTCACATTTAATTTTTAGTATGAGCAGCAATCAAAGTCATAAACAAATTTTAATAATTTCTTAACAATTTTATTGAAATGTGACTACTGATTAATTTTGATTGCACTAAACGAAGTATTATTATGACAATTGGTTAGTAAACTTAGCTTACAAAAGGAGCAAAGCTTCGAAGAAATCTGATCAAGCTGGAATTTTATGGAGACCTTTCATTTGTATGTCTTAAGCATATTCTGAAAACTATCTTTTATTAGAATTTTAATTATTATTTTGTTGAGGAAAGTTGTTATGAGCAGTTATAGTTATATTATTCTATACAAGAATGTTGCTATATTGTTTTTTGTAGAATCAATCGTTTTTAAATGAAAGGTGAAGTAAAATTGTAATATCTGCTCTTTGTTAAAAAAAATACGTACCTTTTTCACACTACAGTGCGTTTTTTTAAATGGCTTTCCCAATTGGTCTAATCGAAATACAATAGGAAAAAAATAGTTTTAATTATTCGATGTTTTCTTCCAGATCTGTTTCCCTTAAAACTCCCTCATTTTCTTCAACAACCTCAGCAATAGATTCCTCTGTTAATTCTACCATTTCCTGAACTAAGAAAAGCATTTTGTCTATTTCTTCATCAATACCTGTTTTACTTTTACTTAAGTCTTAGTATTTACATTATTTATTAACTGATCAGGAGCAGGTGACAAAAGGTTCTAAATGGGTTCTAATATATTGGTATTAATCGTCCATTATTCAATCATAAATCGTATTCAGGATTTTACTAATTATCAAACCATTTTTGGACCTGGAGATAGGCTCTAAATCATTGCCATATACAGGGTGATTCTTAAAAATTCATAAATGGTAAATTATAGCTGAGGATAAATAATGACGAATAAATGTAGTAAAATATTTTTACTTTCGGAAGCTTACAATTGTTAAGAAGTAAACATTTCTATGCATAAAGTATTGATGAATGTAAAAATTGTTTTTTTTTATTTTAAAAGCCAACTATGTTCCATAGATTTTTAATAAGATTCCATTTTGAATTCATTTTTCTGGAAAACTATTGCCGACATCGAATTTCAACAGGAGTAACTTTTTTATGTAAAAATCCTTTAAGTTTTTATTTTTACTATAAAATTATAAAATAAATATGCACAAAATAGTTAGGGTATTTTTGAAGCACTACCCCCCTTGTTGTTACCCGCCTCTGAACAAACTGTATTTATTTCTTTTCAGATTTTCAAAAAGAGCAGAAAAAGTTATGGTAATATGCCAATTTTCATTAATTTATATTTACACATTTGGGAAATACTAATTAAAAACAAAAAATCAAGTACTAGCCTTTCACACCCTGTATGTCAATAACGATTTTACACGTTTTTATAGACTTTTTGTCCTATTTTGGGGTCCAGAAAACGCAGTTAATTTTGTGCATATAGGTCATGAATCCTACGGTAGTGTGGAAAATGGAAAGTATTTTCTAAGGAAATGAGGATATAATAGCAAATTTACCTTATCTTTTACTCTAAAACGATCGACTACGAAAAAGAGTTTAGAGATGTCGTAACTATTTTCCAAAACTACTTCTGAAAAATTTGACCAAAACTAATGGCAATATTTAGCATCAAAATAAGTCTCCACAAAATTCCAGCTTGGGCTGTCAAAATAAAAAAAATCTTTTGAATTCTCATAATTTTTCCTGGTTTCCCAATGATTTTCTGTGGCTCTTTTGCCTTCCCCGAATTCTTCAAAATTTCCCGTAAATTCTTACCTTTGAATTCCTCTGACTTATTTCTGATCTGCTCGAATTTGTCTTTAACTTTTTGGGATTTTCCTTCAATTTCTCACATTGTTTCATAGTAATTAAAAAATCTATTTTATACTTAGATATAAAGCCAGAGTTTAATTTTTTCCAATTTCTATGTGCATTCTTTGTAAGTTCCTCTGAATTCCCTTATATAAACATGAATGTCACCAATTTCTCCTATGAAATGAAATGAAATTAAATTTGTATTTATTTTTTTACAGCTACAAGAGAACAAGCGTACGTCTACGCGATCAGCTCGGCAGCGTTGACTTTCACAATGGCGCGTGCATGTTCGAGCGGATCCTTGTACCATTGCACTTGTGCCAGCAAGCCCAGCAGCCCTACGAATGGACAGTTCCAGTGGGGTGGGTGTGGGGATAATATTAAGTGGGGAACGCAGTTCGCCAAACGCTTCATTGATAACGTAGAAAAGTACACAATGGAGAAGAGCAAGGCAAAGCCAAAAAGGCATAGTGGTAGTGGGAAAACTGAAGAAGGTGAGAAGACGGTAAGAAACGAGGTGGCCATCGTCAATTTGCATAACAACAGGGTAGGCAGGAAGGTGAGCCCGAAAAGTTTTGGACATCCTTATTTCTTTTATAATTATTTACGTGCTTTAGATTATTGATCCAGCTACAGGTTTTTGGCGAATTAATACGAGACGTGTTTAGTTGAAATCTATTTTTGGTCCATAGAAAACAATTAAGGCGCACTCGTATATCCAGTTGTTGCACCAATCGACATTCTATGAGCATATTATGCTCATAGAATTCTTGTTGTTACCTATCATTTAACTCATTGTTCAGTGGTTCAAGAATATAAAAATTGTAAAGTGATAGATCTAGGCGGTGGATGCTCTGAAGCCCATTTTCTTTGTTAAATATTTCCCTTTTAACACCTAACAGGGTATCTAATATTCAATCGAATTTGTTTGTGACTAGACGTAAATTAGAAACTTATCAACTTTTTCTGAATGAGAAAACACTTTGTAATCACAAAAGTTATTCGTTTGACGTTCGTATTAAGTAATAACAAGAATTTTGTGACATTTATGCACTTTAAACAACGAACAATCAATTATTTTCCAACGACTACTTGACATTTCACCGCTATTGTGATTTTTAAGTGGTATTTCTTTGAGACTTGTTAGGACGATATTACTTATAACTTTTAAACGGGAAGTAATATAGAAAAAATTCTGTAATAAGTTTATTAGAAAAGGGAGCTTTTTAACAGAAAAAAAATTGGATATGTTTATGGAAAAATATAATTGATGACGTCATTAGTCATTTCTGTCAAATCCCAAAGATAATACTTTCGATTGAAAATGAAGCTTACCTCTTCCCATTTAACACTACGTGTCCGAAATTAACAGATAACAATTTATCTGTTGAATAATTCAAAATAATGACACCAAGTTTCATCGCCATAAATTACTGGTACGATAAAGTCATTCCATTCCTACACATGTCATATTGATTTCTATTGGTGCAGCGTTCAGTGTACCTGAACGCGATCTATCTTTAGTCAAGGTTTGCAGAATAGCTACAAGTTGAGTCACTCTCCAAAAATCTTATGTTCACGCCGGAGCAAACATGCCTGCTCCCAAATTTTTACAAGTGTCTCGAATTGTTTTTTGTCTATAATACGAGGGCTACTTGCCTCTTATAATTAGCAGCTTCTTTCCAACATTCAGGTGATGGCTGAAAGCCTCCAGACCCAATGCAAGTGTCATGGTGTTTCCGGTTCCTGTAACATAAAGACCTGTTGGAGAGCCCTTCCACCTATGTTGGTAATCGGTCAAAAGGTGCTCCAAAAATACACCAACGCCATCGAAGTCTCCAAAACGTTGCTGGAAAAGGATTTGCCGGAAGGTGCGTTCAAGAGGACGAAGAACAAATCTCTCAATTCTCAGCAACTGATTTATCTTTCAAAGTCACCTGATTATTGTACAAAAGACGAAAAGCTAGGCAGTTTTGGAACCGTCGGAAGGTGAGCAATAAGTTTATTGCCATACGTACATATAGTTATACAAGGTGTTCATTAAAGAATACTTTATATACTTTACTCATATTTTAAAATTGTTCTTATGAAACAGCATGAAACACAACACAACGAAATATAACACAACATTTAAAAATTTCTAAAATAAAATATTACCACTTCAAAGAAAACGCAATAGTAAACAGAAAACCTTGTTGATTTGATTTCAGGTATAAACTGCACTGTGCTACCTAAATCAAATACATGTTCTTTACTATCACACTTTTACAGTCGAGTACTGGAAGCATAATATATTCTCGTCAAAAATTTGCCGCGCAGACAGATATCAAACCTTTGTAGATTGTGGCTCTCTCTCTCTTAGAAGGTAATGCTCAATAAGAGTTAAACGTATTTTATTCTATTGATACATTCCTTAAGACGCCTCTTTAGATATTTTAAAACTAGTTTCAAAATAACCCGTAATAATGATCCGATTTTAATGCGTCTTGCACCAGTTTTCTTCGAAAAAAATCTAGTTTCTTGGATACCCTAAATCGTATTTTTTGACACGAGTAAATTAGGGTTTATAACGTAAGGAGAATAAAATAAATTGGCATCCTAGAAGCGGCGAATTATTATATTAATTTATATACACTTTGTTTTTGAAAATAATTGATAATAACTTTGCAAATTTGGATCTAAGAAAGTGCAGTTTAAAGTTAAAGCCTGCTATAGGTTTAGTATCAGGCAATGAGGTACGACGCAGACAAAAACAGAAGATGTAAGGGAAGTCGGACGGTTGCAACACGCTAGCGGAACGATCGAGTTGACTTACATATAGTGTAGCTCCTTAATGAGTACCTGCATAGGCGCTGATTTAACTTGACAAGGGGAGCGCTTGCCCCTCCCCATTTCAGTAAATCTGCAAGAAATCTAAAAATTTACCCCAAATAAGTATTAGGTCATTGGCGTAGAAGTTGGGGCAAAAAAATCCCGCTACCCTACCCGTTTCTACGCCACTGACCTACAAAAAATTTGTAAATTTTGCAGTAAATTATAGACATTCGTAAGTATTAACATCATACCAGATTTGAATCAAATTGTTACAACCATACCAGAGATATCATAAATAATATGATGTAAAAAACAGACCAATACGGCCCTGTAGAGCGAAGACGGTGAGACATAGAACCTTGGTTTATAAGGCAATTCTTAATTACTTATCGAGTTCTATCTGTGGTTAAAATTTGATTCACTCGAACTGAAACACCCTGTATAGTTTTTTCAAAAGTAAATTGGCAATGTAACTCATAATCAGTTAAAAATTTGTTGGTGCCTATGTGTTTGCTTAAAAACGAAAAATCAGATACGACCACCAAAAACAATTCTGAATATTTTGTTGCTCTTCAAGTACTTACTGAAGATGTATAGTTTTATTTTTCAAAAATTAAAATATTGGTTATTCAACTCATAGTCAATTAAAAATTTGCTGTTGCCTTACGTTTGTCTGAAAACGAAAAATAAAATACAGTCGGCAAACCAGTTCTGGATATTTTGTTGCTAATTTGTACCGCCAACTTCAATTTTGTAGCTTGTGTCATTTTCGAGAAAAATGGTGGCTGCTAGCGTAATAAAGGCTTAATAGGGAAATGGCCAAGTTATTGTATTCTTGAAAATAACTACAGTTTCTGAAGGTACCTACTTATCGAGCAATAAAATATGTTGCAGAAATCGGTATCGGTATGATATCGTTCTTGACTGCCCACTGCTAGCATAATATTAAGCTAGCAGCCATCATTTTTCTCCAAAACGGCACAATCTCCAAAATTGAAATTGGTGGTACAAATTAGCAATAAAATATTCTTGACAGGGTTATAGACGTGAAGCGGAGTTTTATTTAATGAATATACACTAACGTAATATAGGGACAGCAATTTTTAAGTTTCAGTGTCTATGAGTGGGTACATACATGCTTTTGCAATAGTAATGACACTCTCTCAAAATAGTTTTTAATTTCCGGAAGTTCTGAGTAGAGACTTCATTAGATCTCTATCGGTAAGTGAAACTACTAGGAATTAATGTTAAAAGTTGAAAGTAGATTTCATTAGAAATACGTCAGAAGTTCAAAAGAAATCGCAAAATTCATTTTAATGAGTGCCATTAATATTGCAAACGATTGTACATACCTGGTACATTTGTTTTACAGTATGCCAACTGACCTTGGAGATTATAGTTACCACAAATGTAGAAATTTTGAAAACTTTAGGTCAAAAACTATTTTTTTGATATTTTACTACGATTCTTTTTATTAATTTGTTTACAATTTAATGCATAAATTTACTGAAAAATTGAATTTATAATATGAGCATCACACGACGATATAGGTATGTACAATCGTTTGCAATAATAATGACACTCTCTTAAATCAGTTTTGGAACTTTTGGACGTTCTGAGTAGAAATTTCATGAAATCTCTATCGGTGAGTGAAACAACTAAAAACTAATATTAAAAATGTGAAGTAGATTTCATTACAAATACATCAGAAGTTCTAAAGAAATCGCAAAATTAATTTTAATGAGTGTCATTATTATTGCAAACGATATAGGTACAGTACTATTTCCAACTAAACACATCCAAATTTTGTAACCAACGAATTAAATCTTAAATCTTTCGGTATTTTCTCCGTCATCGCCTGCACCTCCTTGCTCATTTCAACAAAAGGCAGTTTAGGTGGCCGCTGCAAATTATATCTAAGAAAAAAGGGTACTTCTGCAAGATTTATGGGCGCTAATTACACCGGGCCGCTCGCAGCAAAAAGTGGACAGTATCCACATTCAGAAAACAAATTAAAATGTTTTAGTTATATAAAAGCATTTTTAACGGGAGCGAGAGAGCAGTCAGCAGTTATATCTGGCCGTAATTGAGCTCACTTTTTGCGCCCTTCGCTGGAATCATAGTGGAAGCATACGTCTTCCCTGATATGTTAGATGTGCGTTAGATGACAACAGAAATTTGTAGTAGTGTTAAAGATATATCGCGGAAAATTGCTTTTACCACAGCTGAGTAGTTTTACTGTTTTCTAGCTATTAAGAATTTCTAAATGATCCACACACAAACGCTAAAAATGTATTTGCTTGAAACAGTGTATACAGTGCGTCCATAAAGTAACGCATACATTCATTCTTTATTAGGTAAATAAACAATATTCTTGAAAATTCCCGAATCAGGTCGATTTTTGATTTTAATTTACTGTTATTTCAAAAATAATAATTTAGTATACCAGAGTGATCTACCTTCGAGTAATGACGTCATCACCGGTTTTTTTAAATGGAACACCCCATCTTTTCTCTATTTCCGGATTTATCTTGCTGAGCCATTGCTGATGAGCTGATTCCAAAAATAACCACATTCTATTGGAAGTTCATGACGTCAAGGCAACAATTCGGTTTGTCAATTTTAGAACCACCCAAATCGTGGCGGTTCAAATTTTTGGTTTATTTGCTTTACAATTAACAAATATTTTTAAACGTGTGTAAAACACAACCCCACATAACCAATGCATTCAATTGGTAATAATGATGACGTAATGAATTTAGAACCAAAGTAAAACCACTGTCAAAAAATCTGCCAATTTTATGTCAACCGCAACCAGGACCGGAGCTGAAAAAAATTCGCCTAAGGTATCACAAGTTGCTTTAAATTGGTACAGGCTGGGCAACATTCAAAAAAACCATCGAGCATCGCAAGGTTCCAGGGGGTGTGGCCAAATCGTGGCTAAATGCGCAATGAACACCAATGAAATTCATATGTACACGACGAAGTGGAAGAAATTCTATTTCTTGACAAATCACCGCGCCCCTTAAGCGCGCGAATGTGCGCGGCTAAATGCGCAGTCGTCTTTTGGTCGTCTAAAAAAAACGAAATCTGGGACCTCGACATCAAAGGAACCGACGTGAAGACGCTGGACTGTATAATAGACTGTGCTTTGGCGAGATACTGATGATTAAGTAATTCCATAATTAAAATTTTAATTTTTTATTATATAGAATACAAAACTATTCGAATCCAACTTATGGAGCAATTTAAACAATACTTAATAAAAATTGTTCTCATTTCCCTGCTTTTCTATGCAAAACCTATATCGTTACTTCAAATTATTTAAACATTCGGTCAGTGGTCAGCTATGGGTTTGAATTACGCGACTGGTAGACCGTATATCTGCTATATTCGTGGAAAGGATTGGCACTCTCTCTGCGGGTATGGTAGGGTGGAGGAATGTTGACTTGAGTCAATATGAGAAATTGATACCGGTCGACGTTTGACCACCCCTCTATAATTAATGAGGTTTTCCTCATTCCTGCACTGAATGCTGGTTAGGGTCTACCAACATTAAGTCGTTCCTGGGTGTAAATGCGGCCTGCTTAATAATAATATGCCGCCTCCTCCCCCGCACAAGTCTCCGACGTCCGGGCTAATTCTCGTGATTAGAATGAAGGGTAGAGGTATTATTATTATTACTTATTTTAGAGGTTCAGGAGATAAAGCCCACTAAAAATTAGAATTCTAGGAAAAAACAGATCAAACAATTTCTCAAGTTTATGTATTTTTTCCTAGTATATATTTCTAAATCACCCTGTATAAGGAAACTGCTGACTATAACATCATACCGAGCCTAACTGAACTTGAATAAATCATATTTTCAAAAATTTCAGACATGCTAAATTTGCAAACTCCTTCCAACAAAGGTGGCACATTGAATAATTTTATTTGGTAAATAACTGCCCATGAAAATTTTTGGTTTTTCAAATAAAATTAACTTAAACTGCGCCATTTATGCCTGAGTATTAGTATTTTCTCATGAGATTACAATTTAAACGTTATTCAATATAGGTAAATATGGTTTGAGAAAAAAATTGCTCTCAAATATGTACATATGTAATTTCAGAATACTAAGTTAATGAGAGAATGTACAGGCTGCTGTCCTGCTGGAACCGCTTTCAGAAGTACATCTGTACAGAAATTTAAGTCCTCCTAGAAGGACGTGAGCCAATTTCAAAATTTGTCCACCGAGACCTGTCTTACCCAGTTTCTACAAACTAATACAAATATTTCTGATTCTTGTTCGTTATGAACTTGTAAGTTATTGGCATAATTGAGCCTCGTGTATGACACGCTACACTGTTGATTGGGATATCCCTTATTGAGCGATTTTCCTAGTACTTATTTGGGAATTCTCAATCCTCAGCTGTTGCAATATGCCACGGGCACCCTGGATGTCCATCTCTTCCACCATTCGGTTGCATTTTCCCATCTCACACCCGCGTTGCACTACCACGGTAAAAGTAGCTACATTTGGCACATGTCTACCAGGAAATCGTTTTGCATATAGATGAGAAACTGCTAAACCATTTTGTCTTAACGCCTAAGCCATTTTTGACACTTGAAAAACTAATGTAAAAACGTTTATACTACATTCGGACTTCAGCAATCAGAATTGCCTGCACTCCAATGGCGCTGGATACTACAGTAACCCAGTGATGTAAAGGTTAAAATAGTACAGCTTAAATACATTTTTTTTCTTGGAAACTATGGATTTTACAAAAAAAAATTGTTTTTCTAATTTACTGGAATCTCTTTTATAAAAAATTTTAAATTTAATCGACATCAAAGTTAAAAGACACCAGCTACAAATTAACGAAAATATACTAATTTCTATTTAAATTTTTTATAGTAACTGCACCCTGGTATGACCTAACCATTTATTTATTTTTCTAGGCAGTGTAACGTGACCTCCAACGGCCTAGAGAGCTGCAGACAGCTTTGCTGTGGACGGGGATACAGAACTGTAGTGGACGAAAAAATCGAACGGTGTCAGTGCAAGTTTTACAACTGCTGCTACGTGAAATGCAAAATTTGCAGAACGATGACTCAGGTTTACGAATGCCTCTAAAGCGAATGTCCAGTTTAAAAGTGTAATCAAAAGCAATATATTTTATAATCGAAACTAAAATAATGATTCCAAAAATGAAATTTAAACAGGGTGGTCAAATTCGTCATCTATGGCTCATTTTAATTAAATTTGTGCCACTCTGTATAACTTGTTTAATTTATATAAAATACGTAAACAAGTTTTTCCCCATTTTTTTTTATAAAAAAAATTCTTGAAAATTCATCTATAATTTTTTACGAATTCAGAAATGCTTTGTTCTCATTTCAAATATGTCAATATCCGTACTAAAAATATTATTGTATAATTAAGTCATATTTATTTATTTATTATACAGATGAAAATTAAATCTGTTGAATCATATAAACTTAAAAAAAATATACAAATAAAATTACTTACTAATTATTTATTTTATTTAGATGTAAGGATGGATATAATTTAAAAACATGTAAATATATTACAGTTTCATGAATTATTAAAAAAAACTTTGTACATATAAATTGAATTTACCTATCATAATTCCGAGTGTATATCAGTCCTCTCTGTAAAAAAAGTAATCAATAAAAATTGTATAATACAAACATAGGAAGTTCGCATGACGGCCAATACACTGATCACGATTGGTCATCATGCGACGCTTCCTTATCTTGATTCTTGTTACCTGTTTCATCCACATCTGAATTTTCAGCTGGATCGGTATCTAATAAACCAGAATCTATTTTTTTCTGCAGTTCCCGAATTTCATCATCGTACCCTTTCCATTCGGGTAATATCCTGACAGCTGCTGTTAACTTAGCCTCTTTCGTCATCGGATTATTACACTAAAATCGAAAATAACTTACCATTACGAGAATGTAACGTCAGAAGGGATAGAAGTATAGTCAGTCAACTTAAACTTTAAAGAAGTGACGAGAGATGGCAGAATCGGTACTACTCTCAAAATATTTTCTTATAAGGGTTGTTGAAAGTTAACAATTATAATAACATTCTAATTCTTTACCAAATCTATAGTTTTGGCTCTCTCTTTCGAAGCGTCGTCGCACCATGTTTCGCACCAGAGCCACTCCTGCGGCAAGGACTTAATAGCCACTTGATGTATCATGTTATTTGGCAAGTCTTGATCTAGATTAGAGAGACTGTTTGGGTCCTGACTGAGAGCTTGGTACTGCCCTCTCAATCGATCACCCGCGGCTATCCTTCTAAACCGCTTCAAGTCCACCACGTACAAGGCCGAGATGTGGTAGCGTCTGCCTTGTAAGTGATTCTTCCAATATCCGTGCTTCCAGAACCTAAAACCATCCATTTCCTTCCGGGATTCACAGAACGGAGTGTAACCGTAAGGTGCCCCTCCTAAATCTAGATTCTGCAGTTCTTTCAGATCTGCTCTTACGACCTAAAATTTGTTGTGTTGAAAAGATCTTCGTGTTATTTTTGCAATTGTTTACCTGATCAGCGTCGACGAAGATGATTTTTTTTACGTCTAGAGGGAAAAGTACGTCTAAGAAAAGGATTTTATAGCCCCAAATTATACGTTGCTTTTCTGTTTGTTGGTGCAACCACCTTGGCCACTTGTACTGGACTAGCTCGTATTCAAAACCGTACTCTTTAGCCATATAAGGTAAGAAGTCCTAAAACGTGTACTTTAAAAACAGAGATGGGTGATAAATATTGAGTTTTACCTTGACTTGAGGTGAAAGATAATTTTTTAAAAACCAAAATTTAACTGGTGTTTTGGTATGTTTGAGCACCGACAGCATCATAATTCTAAGAAACCGTTCGTACAGATGGCCAGACGCCAATGAAAAAATGTTCAGCTTTTCATCTGTTTCCTCCTCGTTGCCAGTGAAGGAACTACAACGTTATAGTTTTAAAATCGTACATAAATTTAATCGGTAACTGGTGCACGACCAATATAACAATTTTTTAAGCCTTATTTATCGTTTTATTATCTAAAGTTTTATAATAGTTATTTATGCAACAAGTACAAAAAGTAAGTCATGTCGTGTGCAATAAGCACTGTTTATGAGTTGCATACAATATTTTTCTACGTTAGTGCAAAAACCAAAAATGTTTTATTTAGATGACACAAGTCTAGGAAAATATGAAGTGGATTTGAACGTTTATGTTTGTCATGATGACAAAAGCGTGTAGTAGAAGGACAGATGATTGCAATAAACATTTTATTGCACTAGTGCACTAAAGAACCACTTTTTCCACTAAATATAGTCCAATAAAATTTTGTTTTTTGCATAAACGTAAAATATTAATCACATCTATATGCCTTAAAGTAAAGGAAAAGGCTTGTAGATTTCACAACATTTTGTTACACACACCGATGTTTTAAATTTTTGTATCTAATAAAATCCATTTTACAATCTAAAACTACCGTATTATACCTGTATAAAACTTTATAATCACCTCCCAAATAACTTAAAAATAAAAATCTTTTAATGAAGTTAAAACAGATCTATTCAATTTACTATGTGAACTGGAGCCATACAGTATAGCGGATTATTGCAGTTAGAAGTGTCAATTATTATGTATTTGTATCTGAAATGGGTCAAATTAGTCGTAAGGCCTTAGTGTATAAACCTATATTTGTGTAAAATAATGCATCTGTGTATCGTTTCTTTCTTTTGACTAGCCTGTACA
Source organism: Monochamus saltuarius (assembly GCA_025584915.1). Classification (NCBI taxonomy): domain Eukaryota; kingdom Metazoa; phylum Arthropoda; class Insecta; order Coleoptera; family Cerambycidae; genus Monochamus; species Monochamus saltuarius. Next base: position 7,439,466 of record CM046723.1, on the reverse strand, counting down.
ATTCTGATTTGTAACAAGTGCAATAAATTATTATTAAAAGTTTTCTCAATTCAATTTTATTCGCTTTCTATTTCACAATTCTCTTCAACTTAGTCTAAAGCGGGCATTACACTAACAATTTATTGTCGAAGAAATTGATGAATTAATTCATCAATTTCTTCAGGCCGCACTTTGGTTTTACATAATATGTTCAGGGCCAATTTTTGATCATTCACAACTATAAAAATCATCGTAAATGTGCGAAGAGTACGAAATCCCATTTTGAGTATTCGCATCTTTGCGTATGCTCACATTTTTATACGTTTCACTGCGAGGCCAAAATAATGTAACATTTCAATGGACTAATTTTGTCATAAATTTGACAGAATGTTTGTAACCCTACATCCCTTCCAGTCTTTATTAGCCCCCTCGAATGCCGTTTAATTTATTGGCAATATTTTCGCAATCGTTCTTGGCGTCCTTCATTGTATAGGTTTGCGTTTAATTACCGCTAATTAATTGCGGCTTCTTTTTACATACTCCACGAGCAATTTTTTCTGCTTATCTTCTTGTTTTCCGACATTTCACACGCTTCACTAATTATTTTCAAAATAATAAATTGTCAAAAGCTGACAGTTTACACAACCTCTTTATAAACTAATATTATATCAATTGCCCTGTTGCCTGATCAACCATGCGTAATGTTGCGAATGCCTTAACTCAGACGTATTTTGACGCATATCATCCAAAAATTGGTACAAAGAAAAGTATACGTTTCATATCCTGCGCATCTTAAGCATACGCAAACAAGCATAGATTCCCAAAAATTGGCCCAGGGCTTGACAAGTTGCTTAACAATTTTGCTGTCAGATGTCACCCATACCAACCTAAAGGTAATTTTAACTTTTGACGTTATATTCCCATTTATATACAAATCAAGAACTGTTAAAAATGAAAAATAATTTTAATAATCATATTTTAGGGCAAAAAAGCCTCCATTGCATTTATTATTGCTGCTGCTCGGTTACTGGTTAAATATTTACATTTATTTTAGGTTGGTATTCCTGAATTGAAGTAAAAATTGACGAAACATTAGAACAAGTTTTAAGTTGTCAATAACTTGACAAAGTTCTTCATCAATTTATTTGACGTCCTAGTTTTAGTATTACATTTGTCAATTGACTTGACAAAGCCACTTGATCAATTAATTAACAAAGAAATTGTTAATGTAAAGCGGGCTTAATACAACCAACGTCTGAAAACAAAAGTACTCTAGTGTCAAATGTGTCACGTAAACCTAACCTTAATTATGTCAGCATATTATATTTTTTCAGTATTTTGTATTTCTTTGGAGCTTTTTTTTTTTTGATTGATTAAAAACTTACAGTAGTTTGGTTAAGTATTTTAACTGTTATCATTTCAAAGTATGGAAGATACACGATAGAATAGGTATAGAAAATATCAACAAATCTGCCTAGGGATTTTTGTTTTGGTTGGCATTACCATATTCACCAGACTTGAAAACAATCTACAATTGCGATTTTGTCAGAATTTGTCTTCAATTCGCATACTTAAGGAAACTTGAACTTGAGTGAAACCATTTGAAATGTAAAATGGCTTTAAGTTGACTAACCTCATTTTTTTACACAAACGTGAAACAGACAACCAACCAGTAAAGCTAAAAATCTAAATTACTACAAACGTTACCATTTTCAGACAACTGTATATTGTAATCATAATATTTTTCAGATGCTTTGGTTTATAGAACGGTGAACCAGTTCTGGTTAAAATCTTAGAATTACGGTACACAACCTTCACATAGCCAACTACTCTATTTTTATGGAAGATACTCATTGTGGGTATCTGTTCTTTAACGAAATCTAAATAATAAATTTCAGATTTTTAATGAAAAAAATTGTGCTAAAATTGCCGAGCATCGCAACTTGCCCATTTCATCTTTTAAGCAATCAAATAACGCATGAACCTGACCAATTTTCGTTAAGGACACAAAGTGTAAAACATAGGGTACATGATATCATCGAAATTTTACTGGCTAGGTATTACACCATAACCTCAAATTTATGTTCTGTTTAAAACTAATGATGTAACGTAAAATTATATAATAAACACATATAACACAAAATTAAGCATAAAATCATTTGAAATTTAAGTTTGCAGTATAAATAGATTCGTAATAGCTTTTAAAATTAAGTTAACAATGCACTGGCTGATTTACGTCATTTATGGTTAGACAGAAATGACAGAAGACATAAGATAATTGACAACTGACAAGCAAGTTTTTTTTTCTGAAAGAGAATTATACTCGACCTCCATTCTCTATTGGGCGGCGTTTACAAATTTAGTGCATAATTGTAATTTAGCTAAGATTTATGAAAGTTAGGTATAATTTGTAATACATAATGATTTTATATAGAATTTTAAGTTGCCATTTCACAAAAACATACGTTGCATGCATGTACAAGTATCAAATAAGTATCAACTAAGTAAGTATCCGTGTTTAAAGACAGGTGGCGTTGCTGAGAGAAGTTGACATTACTGCTGTGTACTGTCATCTGTCAAACAACACCATACAGCAGTTGTCTTGATGATACCATCTTTGCCTTTGTGTAGCAGGTTCACTCAGAAAATTCCATTGTTTTGACTTGTGCTTGGTCTCTGACGTATAATAATGTATCGAAGTCTCAACGGTGATGCCTCAATGCAAAAACTCAAAACACGTGTGATACCGCTGACTGCCAAATAAAACTAACCTATGAAACAGTCTGAAATTTAGTATGGTATCATTTGACAGATGGCAGTACACAACGGTCAACTTCTCTCAGCAACGCCACCTGTCTTCAAACATGGGTACTTATTGATCGACCCTTGTGACATATGGATCAATTTCATTTGGGAAAGAACTTGCAACTGAGATTCGGCAGAAATCAGGAAACAATAAGGTAGGATGTTCTTGGTAAGAATTTATATTACAGGTGGTGATGATTTCTAATAGGAGAAATATTTACCTGAAGATTCTACTGGTGAGCATGCAAAATTTAAATAAAATTCATGCAAATGTCTAGAGAAAGCCAACCATTATTCTTACCTGGTTATCGAATTCCAAATGCCAGAGTTTGTGTCTTCGTCAGCCAACAAATCCACGTTTAACTTGTCTGGTTTTTTCTGAACCCTCAATTTAACAATATGGGATCTCAAAGAACTTATAAGTACTTTAATATCACTGGAATTCGCCGGGCTGTCGGTACCATCGTGACTGTAACATCAGAATACACTTAAACGATTCCATTTGCGGTAAGTCTAAAGCTTACCTGACTATGTCGTAGATGTCTGCGCTTCGGCCCTGTCTCAAACGAAGAAGCCAAGCACCTGGATTAGCTTTCAGTTGGAAGTAACCCAAGTTTGCCATGACGATGGTGTCCACTATGACAGGCCTACTTTCTGTGCCCAAAGTTATCTGTAAACCTCTAGGTGGACTTCCTGTGTTCTGTTCAAAGCAGTGGCCTTCGAGGAGGAGATATTCTAATTCGTATTCGCTGGAAAAAGACTCGTAGTGATCAAATCTTTCAAATATTTGCCATCTTACCTATGTACGTTACTGTCTACGTTCTCTAACCGAATATTGTCCAAATCGTAAACAGATCGTACGACCTCTACCAACCAGTTGTCTGGCACGTGGTAGTTTTGAGTCAAAAGCGGGGATGTTGGCATATTATTAAACCTTGCTATGGGACCGGGAAGTTGTTTGCCGTCATCGCCAAACTGTATCTCGGGTTCCAAAACAAATCGGTAGAAACTAAAAATCACACACAACGAACATTTTATAACTATTTAAAAGAAAATGGAACAATGTTTTCATTTGGTTTCGTACATAAATCAGACAATGTGCTTTCTTGATTTTTTTTAAAACTGGTTAAAAGAACATCGTAACTTCACAATGCAAGAAGGCATTTCAAACTATTCTGAACTGTCAAGACAAAAGACAATCTATTCTAACCTTACTTCTTACATCACTGTCATTGTTACTTTATTTTATTTTTGATTTGAACATTTTTATTTGCATCGATGAATTGATTTGTAATGAAAATTATTCATAGACCGCCAAAGATTTAAAACAAAATCATAATACACAAACCCAAATTTATTGTCAGAAACAAATTGAGAAAGAACACGTCAATTTTAAACACAAGAACAGTTTCACGTGCTTAGCCATGTTGCCTGTTGTTACCTTTTATAAATCGACCACATTAAACATAGACTGTATGAAACAAACGATGTGGCAGAGAGCATAATGGCAATGGAAAATAATTTTATAAAAATGATCTACTTTTCTATGAGTTTACGACATGTTATGTTTAAGTCTCAGTGTCAAAGACCTTTGATTATGCACACACATTGTCTTAACCACAATAACATTTGAATCTGTTATAAATTGTGGCAATTCGTAATACTGGCAGTAATAAGTGATGTCATCAAATTATGCAACTCAATATACAGTGTGAAATATGTTTTGTGACAAATTTTACAGTAACATCAATATTGGATTATGAAGAAAATATTTTGAAAATTATAAAAAAAATAGTGTATTCACAAGGGCCTAAATATGATTTGTATTTCTCAAAAAAAAAAAACAACAATTTAATGTAAAAATATCGAGTTATTCTTACCTTTTCACCGGCATATCGCTGTTCTTCTCCACGCAATTCAGGAACACTCTAATGTTGCAATTCAGCACCTCTTGCAACACCTGCAATATGGGCCCCAGCTTCTGCGCTCCTCTTGAAACCGGGTCGACTATCGCCACTATGTCGAAGGCTACTTGATCGGGATGCGGCGCAGGTATTTTAACTACAGAATGCTCGTCTCCACCAAAGCTGATATCAAACCGTGACTTTGTTTGTGGCCGTGAGACCAAAAGGGACACTATTTTCAGTAGCACGTTGCTGGAAATATCTGAAATCAATATATAAATGAAGAAATAATTAATTTTAAAGAGGTACGTATTTTTAGGTGTGAAAAAGACAACGTACCGTCTTCTTCATCGCCATCTTTTGTCAGGATATTGTTAATTTTGTCCAAATATACGGTAGAACTGAACCTTTCCAAAAGGTCAAAATCTTCAGAGGAAAAGCTCTCGTTTTCTTCCAAGGGGCCCAAAACTCTCCCGTTGGCAACCACAGCCCGTTCGCCTTCTTTTAAATTCAATACTCTCTGGCTGTACACTCGTAGCATTTTCAAATTAAGTTCCTGAGCATTAGTTTTCGAAGACACCTCAACCTATAGAGAATGATATTATTTCCACATAATAAACACACGTATTACTTACAGGAATGTCCAACTTCTCTCCCTTTTCCAGTTGCTTTGCTGCTTTATCGTGTCTTAAAAGGGACAAGACTAGATTTAACAATTTTTCTGGAGGCAATTCCTGCTGGGCTGCAAGTACGATTTTGTTCAAAATATTACTTTTGTCGCCATTGACGTTTGGCAAGAAGCTGACTCTTATGTCGCTCTCAGATTTCTAAAACAACAAATTATAACAATAAAAAAAATTGCAATACACATTGTTTGGGGAAGTTGATAAAAAGTAGTTCAAATGTTCCGAGCTTAAATAGGGTACCTCTATTAACAAAATATTATATCATGAGATTTTTCAATTCAGTTTCAAAATTATTTATTTTTTCATTTATAACCCATATATGAATGAGTGGATTCTACAGAAGCAAAACTAAAATAGCTTCGTAACAACTTTCACACGATAAATGTATTTTATATCACAGAAACTTTTTTGTATTGTCGAAGACAAAAGAAAAAAAGTAGTTCAAATGTCCCAAATTGGATTACAGTGCCTTCTTATTAACAAAAATGTTGTATTCTGCCACAAGATTTTTAATTCAGTTAATGAGTGAAATCCAGTTTTACATTTTCCGATTTTTTTAGTTATACCTCAAATAAAATTTGAAAGAATTATAAATCAAATATTCGATATGCCAGTGGATTTTACAAAGCAAAACTGAAACAAACTTCAACAAATTACAACTTCCACACAAAAAAAATATTATATCACAGAAAGTTTTTCTTATTGTCCGAGAAAAAAAGCAAAAAAGTAGTTAAAATGTCCCGAGCTTGATTTTCAAGAAAAATTTATTGAAGTAAAAAATACTATCAATATGTAAAATTTTTTAAAAATACAGGGTGTTTTCCGTGTCAGACTGTTTTTTGTAACGGTGTTCTTGGTTGCTTTTTGAAACGCTGAACAACTTTTCTATTAAAAAAAAATTGTATTTCTATCAAAAGCTTTTGAAATCAGTTTTTTGAGTGCAATTCAGTTCTGGTTTTTAGTTATAAATAAACAAAAGCATGATTAATAAGTATAAGTTTTGGTTTAAACTGAAATACTAGAAATTATTTTTAAAAAATAATGCATGCCACTGGATTTTACAAAATCAAAACTGTACAACAAACCTTGTACAAAAACTTTTATAAAAATGTCATTTCACATCACAAAAAAGTTTTACTAAAGAAATAGACAAAAAGTAGTTCAAATGTCCTCAACTTGATTTTCAAGAGAAAAAGTAATAAATACTATCAATATGTAAATTTGTTTTAAAAATACAGGGTGTTTTCTGTGTCTGGCTGCTTTTTGTAACCTTGAACAACTTTTTTATTAATACAAATTTTGTATTTTTATTCAAAGGTTTTTTGGTTCTGGTGTTTCAGTTATAACAGAAAAGCATGATTAATAAACAATAAGTTATGGTTTTAACTGAAATACTAGAAATTATTTAAAAAAATAATGCATATATGCCACTGGATTTTACAAAAAGAATTTATTTCATATTAGAGAAAAAGTTTTTGCTGAAATAGACAAAAAGTAGTTTAAATGTCCCAAGCCCAATTTTCAAGAAAAACTAGTTACTAGAGTACACAATAGAAAGGTATTTCACATAATATGAAATGAAAATTGCCACTCACCAAATGTTCCAGAGCATCCAGTAACAACGTCCTTGACTTTATGCAGTTCAAATCCCCGACAATCCAATAGGTCATAGTGTGATACTGTTTACCTTTCTTAGGAACGGTGAAATATTTCAAGTTTTCCACAGCAGTAGCCGTCATGTCTCTGGGGCTGAGTTTCAACAGAGTTTGTACGTTATTTATACTTGTAGCTGTCCCCGTCATGTCCAAATAAAATGATTTTTCCTTGTTGAGTATTCTGTCATTCAGTCGAGGCATGACGTTGGGTTGGTTCATTATGTAATCGATTACATCATCGGAGTCCGACAGTTTACCTCGGTAAACGGCTTTTTGGAACTTGGGAGTTTGAGACATGACTTCTTGTAAAATGGCTTCCTCAAAATCATCAGCATTAACTTGGCTTTGAGGTAACGGCACGCCGTTCATTAGCACCTGCGGGAATGTGTGCAGTCCTGTTCTTTGTACGAAATCGGACGATACCTGCCTGCCAAAATCATAGTTTGAATCTTCACCTAAACAAAACATCAATTTTGATACAATTTCGACGATTACAATAATATGTACCTAAAATATCTTCTGGATCATCGCTGTACTGCTTCTGAAGCTGTTCCTTAACGTCTTTCACAGTAACTTTTTCGCTAGCTCTTCCGAGAATGCCGTTGATTAAACTGAGAGCTGCAGACCCGTCCTTTTTCTGCATTACGTAGTTTAGAGCACACTGCATTGCGACGCCAGCGTCTTGCAAACCATTCAAATTAGGCACACCGTTTACTTTGAAAACTATGCCTACTCGTATGGGGGCAGTATGTACTACAAAGGATTCTATTAGCTTCAGAACATCTTTTACTGAAGGATCGGTTGGGTCAATAACAAGTACCTAGAAAGATATTTTGTATTTATTTTTGGGAAAAATAATGAGGCATGAAAGATGCTATTTGATTGTCATAACTGCATATCCTGTAAGAACTATGAAGAAATCAATACCAATTACAGTAGAACCTCGATTATATGAACGCGGCTGATCCGTCGGCGGATTCTTCCTGCCATGCGATGTTTATGACTGACCACTATCCGTGGCAGGCCAAAAACAGCGCTCGGAAACAAAAACAAAGACGAGTCGGCTTGTTTATGGCATACGCAATACGCATTATTTACTTACACAGTCTAGCATTTGGTCCGTTTACGTGCAGACAAAATGAATCGGCAAAGAGTCAATGAAAAGCGCAAACGTAAATATGTTAATTTTCGTTTTACATAATGTACATATGTATATATTTAATAGGTATGTGTAATTTTTTTGCCGTGAGGTTATTTATTTGACACATTTGACGTTTGGAGAGTAGAGCAACCAGCAACACAACTATGGTGGACGGAAAAGTAAATGGTAAAATTTGTTATTATCGGGTAAGATTTTATAATTAAAAACTGCCATGGATGCATTCAAAGTTTTATATTATCTATGAGTATTCCTTTCGTTCGATTTTCTTAAAATAAATGGGCATTTTATTTAACTGTACGCAGTGTGTTTTGTTGTCAGTGTAATGAATGAAAATGTAGTTTTGACAGTTGGGAATGAGAAACCAAAACTAATGCAAAATACTGCAGCTAACTGGATTAATTCTTACTTAGTAGGTATTATAGTCTAAGAGCCAGTAGCCGGCAACCTATAAGTAAATGATTATACCTGAAATTTTGCACAGTGAGTCTCTTATACCTATCACTCATAATGTGGGGATTCGCTAAGCCCGGCGAGGCCAACTCAAGAGTTACTCAGGTGCGAGAAGTATGAAAATGCAACCAACTTCGTTATTAATTTAACAAAGCTGCCGTTTGAAAATTTTAAAATATACTATTATTATATAAAAATAACAAAGGCAGACGATTACTGTGCTTCTAAGGTCATGGCAGGCACTTGTGAAATTGGCAAAAATTATAAATTTCAAAAGTATTTGATTAAATCTGATTTTTGACGTTAAAAAACTGTCAGAAATGTCAAGCATTGTAATATACATCACCAAATCTCAGAACCTGTGCCAGAAATAGAAGTTATTTATTACTCATATTATTTTAATATAAAAAGGTGCTAAATATAATAAATAATAAAAATAAATGCCAATGTTAGATCTGAAATTTTAAAATTTTCAAACGGCAGCTTTGCTAATTTAATAACGAAGTTGGTTAAGTTTTCATACCTCTCGCACCTGAGTAACAGTTGTGTCGGCCTCGCCGGGCTTAGCGAGTCATCACTTCATGAATGATAGGTATAAGAGACTCACTGTGCAAAATTTCAGGTATAATCATTTACTTATAGGTTGCCGGCCACTGGCTCTTAGACTATTATTATTAATAAAAATGTTAATTTTTGGTATTTCTACATATGGCAACACTATAAAAAATAAACTGATAGTTGACAGATCTAAGCCATCTTGAACAATGATTATTAGAGGCTGATTTTCCGGAGGAAAAGAGGGTTTTGCTGCATTAAGCCATTCTTTAAACATCGAGCTAGAATTCTGAAATAATGTTTTTGTCTTTTAGGCCTCCCTGAGCACGTGGTTAAAATATTTGTACTTAGTGATAGTTAACTCTGTACTGTTATTATAAATTTCTTTTAACTTGTAAATGGAATTTACTCACGGTGGCTAGTTTGTTGAATAAATATATAAATAAAACAATATTTCAAGAAATTATTTGAACGCTATGTTAAGTGTTGTAGACTTTATCTTATTTGCTACAAGTTACAACACAATCTTAACCAATACGACTAATCTCAATAGTACTGGTAAATATTAAAAAAATATATTGCGGTATTTAAGTCTATTTACAGAGCAGATAGATATCTATTACAAAATAATACAGATATAAAAAAAAAAGACTTTATGCAATTTATAAATAATTTTTTATAATCATTTTATTTGCAAGATTACTTTTTTATACAAAATTTCGAACTCACCAAATTGTACAAATTTCGCCTAACTTGACGCATCATTCCAGGAAACGTAGGCCGCAGCAACTCCATGAGACTACTCGACCACCTTCCGTACTTTGAATCATACTCTATGTCATTCAGCCAATTAATCGCTGAATCTCTAATGTCGATAGCAAATTCTTGAGAATCGCTATCATCACCAAAATCCAAAGCTAGTAAAGACGACATTCTCTTGTTAGTTATTCCAATATTGTGAAGTCCCTCCATGGACCTCAGTTCGTTGCGTAGCACCTCTAATATGCCATATATATCTATAAGATCGATGTCGTAAAACATTCCATTGACAAACAGGGCTGTATCTGACGGTTGGAGGTTTAAAGTGGATGAGAATATATCGGAATTTCTCTTCATTTCTCTCTTTAATTCAGGGTTCACCACTGTTTTCACCAAACCTTTAGCCTAAAGGAAGTAAAATGTTTTAAAGTTTTAACTATTATACACTAAATAAAATCCTACCTGCGTAGGAAAATTTTGAGCAATGTTTACAAGGACTTTTAAAGCTTCGTCCTTTGGAGCATTCATAACTCGTTCGGCAGCTTGTACGCTTAAATCCTGGAATTGCCATACTTTTAACGGAGCCAATTCGTTCGACATTTCTTCAAGATGCAATTTAAGCTTATCGAAATTGTTTTTCAATTCGGGGAATATTTGCCTAAGAATATAAAAATCTTAATACAGTCAAACATCTCTATTTCAAACTCTCTAAATCCAGCAAAATTTGTTCGAGTTAGAGAAATTTCGAGGTTAAGAGGTCAAATCACATGTTCACACAAAGTGTAGGTATACCAAAAGAACAAAAATATTTTGGAGCCATAGAGAACTTCGAGTTACAGATTTCGGAATTATAAAAGTTCGACTGAATTTAAAAAAAATAATAATAAATGTATACTTACTTTAACTTTGCAAAGTCGAAACCTTCAATTTCTATATCTTCCTCTTCCTGGGAAGATTCCTCAGCACTTGGATCATCATGTAGTTGAGTATCATCTTGCGATTTATATTCAGTTGATTTCATCTGAAGTTCGACTCCATACCCTGATAAACGTAACCGTTTATTTTCCCTGTTCTGAAAAAGAGATATATAATCTAATTGCATTTGGGAAATGAGCTCATACCTTAACGTGGTATCGAATAACATAATCAATACTACCAGCTATAGCTTCTTCTTTAAGTAAAGCATGGAATTTAGCAAAACTTTCTGTCCCTAGTTCCCCATAAAGAACCACAGCTAGTGATCTGTTGGCCGACCCTGGATAATGATGGTCAACTCTGTACAAATCTAATTTTCTATCCGCACCAGAAGGCTACAAAAAAAATCAAAAATGTACCAATATGCAATCGCACTCCAATTACTACTTACATTCTTTATCAGTTTTTTTAATTCTCCTATATCACAAGTTAAAATTCCTTTAACATCGGCAACTGATGGACAGGAAGGTAGATTCCTTTCTTGAGCTATTTGCTCATACATTTGTACCTTGGGTGAGTAAAGATGCATTGACAACCCTAATTTTAATAATCCTAATTGTGATGATGTGACGAATTGAGATGCATGATCTAAGACTTTATTGTATCGTTCTCTGTCGTTTTCTAAAACTCATATATACTTACTGATTAATTACATAAAAAAAAATTACTTTACCTATCGTCGATAATGGAGGATTTGAGGAGCTGACAGAATCAATAAAGCTCCAATAAAAATCTAAATTTTCATCAGCTAAGTATTCCGCTACCTCTAGTACCAATGGGGTAGCTTCCCATTTTGCTTCTAATAATGTAGTGACTGATTTAGATTTTTTAGATTTTAATTCAACATTACGGATAAATACAAAAAAATATATACTACAGATTACTAACACCCTCATTCTGAAAAAAAAACAAATATGTTAAAAAATGTAATTTAAAAAAAAACGAATACATAACCTAAGTAGCCGGGTAATAAATAAAATAGGTATTTTACCTTAATTAATATATAACTTAAAATTAACTTCTGCAATAACACTACGGCATTTATTTTATACCTAGTTTTTAAAATATTTATCACAAAATTTACAGAATCATATTAAATGGTTATTAGAATCTAATCTGTTTATTTGTATGTTTGTATTACACTTTTACGAATTACCAGAATCAGTGCAAATATCTTATGTACTGTCTCTTTTTGGAAGGATTATAAAAATACATACATCTCTCTTTACCTTACACTAATTTCACACGATTTACTCTGTATAATAAACAATTAAACAAATTAACGAATCTTCTTGATTAACATGTCAAATGAAAACCAATCAGATACGGCCAACTCGAAAACAAAAAACTGCGCACTTGGCACTCTCGACTTTAAAACGAAAATTTGAATTTTTGTAGCAAGGAAATAGGTAAGGTTATGTTACCTTTCTACCTTTTCATGTTTATGAAGATTATCAAGTGTAATTTATACAACCATATTATTCCAAAATATGAATTATGTGTACCAAAGAAAATTTTTAATGGTAAAGGTGAGTGTATGAAAATAAAATTGTTGTTTGTAAAAGTAAATATAAAATCCAATTATTTTTCTTCAACAAAAAGATTATACCTACCTAGATGATATCTTCAATAACTTCTTGGTTTTATTAATACAGATTAAATAATTTAAAAAAAAACAAATTATTTAAAAGCTTTAATAAAAACATTATTATAAATACACATTAAATAAGAATTGATGACATTTATAATAAAAATTCTATAAAAAAAATTAAAATACAATAGCAAATTATCTAAACTTCACATGAGCCTTTCCCAGTTATCGCAACTGTCCCTCTTACATCGGTTACCTGATTGTTATCGGCTTCGCCCATCTGCGAAAATAAAATATTTGTACTTCATAAATATTTAGTTGCTGCTTTGACTATCTACCTCATTTTCTTGCCTCCTGCTATCTTCATAATACTGAATTTTCTCCTCGGTGTACAGTCGATAGCTAGAGTCCACTGCTGAAACGAGGAGAGGGCTGTTTTCAGTTGAATCTTCGGAATTATAGGAGCTCCTCCATGACTCACTAATACCACTATCAGACGCTGTCTCACCGTCATTACAGTAGGTCTCTTTGCAGAAAAAGAACACGAAGGTAATAACGGACTGAAAACGTTTAAAATCGTTTAAAATTTTTGTCTCCACAATGAAATGTATATTATATCTCACCAGCACAAGTGTCATGCTTGCCATGACAGTGGAAGTTGTCGGAAATCCGTAATTCTCTAATAAATACCCCCCAAGAGAAGGTCCGATAACTTCTCCCAACGAGTACATACATGACCATATGCCTGCCACCATACTGTATGTGTGTAAGCTATCTCTGCATCCGCCATGGCTTCAAAATAAAAATAATATATATGTACAGGGTACAGGCCAAAATAATTGGGGTTTGTTATATAACAATTTTTAATTCAAAGCTTAATAAGAGATTTATAGGGTGTCACAATATTATAATATTTTTTTCTTTTATCCACAACTTAAATACAGGAAAAGATTACTTGATAATATTTAGGTGGTGATATTTTTCCAAAATGAACGATTTATATATACATTCATGAATCTAAAATATAATATACCAAGTGGGCAGTGTATATTTTTTAAAAAAAAGAAAGTATGGGAGTGACAGAACCTGTATATATCGAAAATGAATTGTTTTAGGATACATGTTATATAGAATTTTTGTCTTATTTTATTGTTTGTGTTTATTTAAAATCACATGTATATTAGGCTAATACCAAATTACATTCAAATACCATTTTTTTTTTCTCTTTTTTTTAATATACTTACATTGCACTGGTGAGAACACCTTGGAAAGTGGGCATAAAAGTTAAAGCTATCGAGATTCCTAAAATTGATAGTGCCACAAGGTCTAACCAAATGTTGCTATAAAACGTAACAATTACATTTAATTTTAAAATTGTATCACAATATACCTCTCAATATACGGTATAAATGGACATGGTCCTAGTAAAAGCAAACCGATAGTACTCATTACTAACCCAGCGACCATCATAGACCAATGGTTGCTGACTTTATCAGCGACCCATCCCCATATTGGACTAGACAATCCGTATAACGCGGAGAACAGTAAAAATATCAGTCCAACTTGCTCAGGACTTAAGTCAAACTGGAAAAGTAGTAATTAATAACGATTCAAACAAAAAGAATTATTAGACTTACTTGCCTCAAATGCGGTTCTAAAGTGGGATCCAAAAAGGACCAAGTACTTGCAACTACTACTACGACTAGACCGGTTACCATCACAGCAGGTACTTTTATAACTTTTAGTATCGACGTGCCCCTACCTGTAACGTCATCATCCCAATCTTCAAAAATAAAAAATATTGGAATATAAACACGTTTTTATTTTCGATTTACTTACTTTCAACAGTAGTCAACAGCCACAAGTTTAACGGAACTATGACCACCATTGCTATACCTAATACAAAAAATGGCATGCCAAAGCCACCTAACTGCCTAGAAATAAAAGTAAAGATACATTCTTTTAAAAATTGGAAGACTAGATCACTAGTACTCCAAAAATCTATACATACCGAATACAAAATTCCTCCTAACGCCGGTCCTGTGCTCATACCAAGACCAACAAAAGTTTCTAAAATTCCCTGCAAATAAATATGAGTATTAAATTGTTGAAGATATTATACAGGGTGTTCAGTAAAGAATGTGCCATACTGGCTAGCTTCCTCGCACAAAAATAATGGAATTTAAATAAATTTAGTACAATTTTGCTTTCTAAAGAGTTATTTAATTTTTTACGATAATTTCTTTATTTGTTGGGTAATTATACTCACATTTTGAGGCAGTCAGAAGTCCCTGTACATTTAACACAAAAATCAATCACATATTCTTTTCTATAATTTTAGTAAAATTATTAATTAACCAATAAGAATAATATAGTAAAAAAAATGAATAAAAAAATAATTTCTCAGGCCTATAACTCCTTAAGCAAACAAAATTGTACTAAAAGGTTAGTTTAAATCACATTATTTTTGTCCCAGGAAACTAGCCTTAATGTAAGGTCCATTCTTTACTGAACACCCTGTATAAGCTATACTATAAAATAGGTACCCATTTCAAATGAATTTTTCCTTTAGATTTTTTAAAACGTATATGAAAATTACATAGTTTTTTATGTTGATAATATTTTGATAACATTTTCTACTTTATTTAAAGAAATGAAAGTCATAATTTGTTCAATTTTGCCATAGTGAGGAAAAGGAGATATGAATGAGGATTGATTTGAGAATCTCAAGCACCAACAATAGACAAATTTGTAAAAGCCATTTATGAGAGTGCACTGGCTAGGGCATCTAGAAACGATGGAGGATGAAAGGGCAGTTAAGAAAATTTTTAGTTCATGGAGTAAACCTATTCATTTCAAGAAAAAGAGGTAGACCGAGGAAGCGATGGAGAGAGGCAGTGGCAATAGATCTAAGGGAGAAAAATGTAACGGATTGGAAAAGAAAGGCGAAGGACAGAATGGAGTGGAGGAGAATAACACAGCTCTGGGCCTAAAAGGCCTGTAAACAGCTTTATATATGGTAACAACTTTGTTTATTTAAACAACTTTAATTTAATCTGTTAACATTTTCTTTGTTTTTTAAAAACAAAGGTAGTTTATTCTTAAAGGTTTTTCATATTTATGGTTTTTATGATCATCCTATACATGCAAAATTTGCAAAGTTCTCCATGCCAATCATATTTTAAAGACCAGTAAACATTTTAATCAAGGATGGCTTTTACTCGTAAAATAAATATACTCGCGTCAAGAATTCAGACGTCTTACATCACGGCTGACGTTACACATTTGTTTTTATTGTCAACGTAATTTTCGATATTTGGTTGCGTTAAAAACAATAATTTTTTGCAATTTAGTGCAATATATAATGCAAACTTTTAGTGTAGTATATAGTTTTATTACTATCAGTTGCAGTTTCTTAAATATTTTGATAAAAATATAATGAATTATTCATTTGTTCGTATGACGTAAGTCGTCTGAATTCTTGACGCGAGTATAATAAAAATATTTTCCCTCTTTTCCACTCTAACCGTGGACATACTGTATACACAATTCTGATGATAAAATAGAAAGTACTTACTATAACTGATCCTATATTATTGGGAAAAGCTTTCACTACAATTACATAGCTAGCTGTAGAAAATGCGCTAGCTCCTAAAGCTTCGAAACCTCTAATCAAAATACAAAATGCAGTAAAAAGTGTGTAGTTTTGAATATACTCCAACATCCTGAAAAAGTAATTCAGTGAAATTTATATTAAGCTAATTCAAATTAATAATTAAGTAAAAGTACACGAAAGCTAATACAAAATATTTGTTTTAGGAGGTAATGTTTTTTTTATAAAATGTTTAAGATGATACATTGTATTTTACCCTATTTTGTTAACTAATGAATATGTAATGATTTACCCAAATAATATGTTCGATATTCCTGCTATAAGAATCCCCAGCACAAATAAGAACTTTCCTCCCATTTTCGGCAGCTGTATTAGAAAAGAAAAGTCAGTGCATTTAATAATTAATTTAATTTTGTACAGGGTGATTCAGAACTTATCTAAAATAATTTGAGAATAGATGCGTCACATGAAATATGGAGTTATCGTAAAATAATTTAGAATCCTTATAGTTTTCGAGAAAAAAATTGTTGAAGTTGTAGTGTTTTCTATCTTTACATCGCTGGGCTACTGTAGTCTTTAGCCAGGCAATTCCGAATATCGGATTACTTATAGTATTAACGTTTTTGTAATGCAAGTATTTACATTAGTTGTTCTTCAAGTTTTAAAAATGGCTTACTTGTGTAGCAACTCGGAGTTGAGATATCGTTTCAATTTATGCTGAAATGAAAATGCTAGATGCCCGGTAAACATGTGCCAAATGCAGCTACTTTTACTGGTGTGGAGTGAGTGCAAGTGTACTACAACGCGGGCACGACACGGAATATTTGCAATCGAATCTGGAAGAGATGGAGGTCCGGGGCATCCACAACGTATTGCAGCAGTGTGGCATGTTATACACGAGGCCCAATTATATCCGTGCCATGTACAGTGTGTTGAAGCATTAATACCAAGGAATAAGACGAGGAGGACCGGTACCATGGCTGCCACGATCTCCCGACTTTAAATCTTCTTTTGTGGGAATATTTAAAAAATGACGTGTATCGCATCGAAGTGGACACTATTGATGATTTACGCAAATGTATCATAGCTGCTGCCAATAGTGTACAAGTTCAAAACGGACAAGAAAATTTTGTTGTTGTAACATCAGATATGTCAAATTATTTTATTAAATAAAACCATAAATTGGTTCCATTAATAACAATAGCGGCAAAAGCAGTTGAATTTGCTATATAAAATAGGTGTTACAAAATGTTATTTCTTTCTTTCAATGTTTTGTTCGGTTGCTGACTACATGCTCTGCCTTGTTTATATACAGTGAACCAGTTTCCAGTGTCGAGCAGAAGTGTATTTTTAGATCATTTTTGAACTGCCCTTTTTGTTTTATTATTTACAAAATTTGTAAATACATTAAAAAAAAAATTAAGTTCTGAATCACCCTGCATATGAATTCTACTCACAATTTTTCCAAATATTGGTGAAGTTATAAAAACTATCAGAGCGTAGAAGCTGAACACAAATCCAGATAATGTATCTGAAAGACCCTTTTCAGCAGCTTCTCTTGGAAAGAACGGTGCCATTATCGACATTGAACAGAAACTCATAAAATCAACCAATGCTAATAAGGCTAGGGTTAATTTTTGAGAACTTGAAAAATTTCTTATTGCAGATGGTTCCAGGTGGGAATTTGTTCTGGAATTACAAAAACTTGAAGTAATACGTTCAATAATACCCATAGAATAATAATATGCTAGCCCTTTACCACATTAATGAATCATGCAATACCTCCATACCTTAATAATCTTTCTCTCATCCTAGCAATTTCACCATGAGTGTACGATTCAGGGAATACATTTGATAAAGACTTGCTCCTACAGTATTTTTTATATACAGGGCGGCTAGGGACGACCTTATTTAAGGATATTGCAAAACTGCCCTTGCTAGAACTGGAAACGGAAGGCTCTGGAGATGGCAGTGTGCTTGATTTTGATGCTGTCACTTCTTCCTTCGCCATGATGTTAAACTATCCAGAATTGGCAAATGCACGTCTTGCTCTTAAATCTCAAAATCTGAAATTTTTTTGAAATATAGAGATGTGATGTATATATTAAATTAAAATTTTAAGTATTCAGGAATATCAATAAAGCACACGTTTCACGTTAATTTAGCGATACATGAATTTATATAATCATATAAAATTTACTTACATATTTCTTCATCAAAATATAATTCACTCCTCTCTGCAAGTGCTGTAAGTGAAGTAAGATTTTTATGAAGAAACAGTACAGTAGAAAAATACTAAGAGTAGTTTGTCAATACGACAGTGATATCCTTTCTTATCTGAAAGTAATTCAATGTATATTTAGTCAATAACGTTTAAGTGTATGTAAACAGATTTTCGGATGGAAATTTCTTTTGTAATATTTCAAATTTCGACAGTTTATGATAATTTAGCAGCCCTGAAACACAAAGTGAAAAAATAGAGCCTTCTTATACATCATTTAATCTCGATCTGATAAGGTATAAGTTAGCAAGTAAAATAAATATTTAATATTTTCAGACAATATTTGTGTTGGTTAGTAACAAGGCAGAAAATAAATAGGGACAAGGTGATCATGAAAATGTTAGATTCTCGGCTGTAACTTTGGTACCCTAATAGGTATATGGAAAAACTGACACGTATATTCCTTGACAAATTTTTCGAACTTTCGAATTTATTTTATTAAAAGAAACGAGCATATCGCACTACAAATATATTAACATTAACTTTGTTATTTCTTATGAAACACGCCCTGTGTATATATTATTACATTTTTGGATTCTCCACTTTTTCCTGATTGCAATGATATCACACAATGTCATATAGGTTAGCATTTATTGTTTGCGATTGCGAGATATGGCGATTAAATAATTTCATAATTAAAACTATATTTTCTATTATAAAAAATATAAAAAAGTGCGACGCTCGATCGTTTTTTTAAATAAAAATTGATACAAAAATTAAATCCTTGTGAAAACTTAGTCAAGAAATACCTATACACATTTCAGTTTTTTATATCTGCTAGTATAGGGTTTGTATAGTAACAAGTCATTTTCTAAACTAGAATATGTACCTTTGTATAAAATATGCAATTATAACAAAAGGATATACTAAAAATTAAAATAGTATTATTTTCCTTACCATACATGGTATTAAGATAACTATTCCAGAGGATTGTTAACATAGATATGTAGGTATTTTACACCTGTCATGACATTGAAAAAATAATTATTTTATTTACTGGTAGTAATTTAACTTAAATAATTACAAAATTATAATAATTTGTATTTTTATGTAACGCACAAGTATATTCCACATTTTTGATGATACCTATATAGTTTTTTATATTTTGTATAAACAATATTAAGTATCAAGATACGAGAGATGTTTGTAAATCAAATATCTAAAAGGAATTATAGTTTAGTACTGTATCCCTACAACCGCGTAGTTTGTTAGTTATAATTGTCTTATTTATATATATGTTTATAGCTTACAAATATATTTTATAAACTATAAACATAGGCGCCGAAACTTGAAAATTGCTGAGGGGACAAACCTTTGATGACGTAAAAAGTTGTATTGAATAATATACTCCCCTTCACGTCTATTACCCTTACAAGTCAGCTTTAGTGGCCGCCAAAAACAAATGGTGGATATTTTGATTTTGTTGCTAATTTGTACCACCAATTTCATTTGTGGCTTGTGCCGTTTTTGAGAAAAATGGTAGCTGATAATTGAATTGCTTGGCAACTAAGAACGATAACAAACCGATTTTTGCACCATATTTTATTGCTACGAGTACCTTCAGAATATGTGTGAATATAGGTTTTTCAAAAATACAAGCATTCGGCCATTAATTCGACCCCCGCTTGTATAAAAAGGAAAAATCTAATGCTCATTCGTTAAATTACAGTAATATTAATCATTTTCTGCATCATTAAAATTAATTCGGAAGCTGTTTTTGACAAGAAATCAATTTTTTTTTATTTTTTCACGCTAGCAGCTCTACCACTTCTTAAAACCGGCAAAAGCCGTAAAATTGAAATTGGTTGCATAAATTATATAGCAACAAAATATCCAGAACTGGTTTTGGCGACCGTGTTTAATTTCTTGTTTTAGACAAACGTTTATAATAAGGCAGCAGCAAATTTTTAATTGACTGTACCTATGAATTGCCAATTTTTTTTTATTTTCAAAAAACTAGGTATACCTGAAATTACTTGAAGAGCAACAAATAAATGGGACAAAAACCGGTTTGCTATCGTTTTCTTACTTACAGAGCAATTCCTATGGTCTACTAACAGAATATTTCGCTAGCAGCTACAATATTGTTCTTGAAATCTTCACAAGCTACAAAATTGAAACTGGTGATACAACAAAACGGCAGCAAAATATCCGCCACTTGTTTTTCGCGGCTGCTGAAGTTGGCGCTTGCTAATAGACGTTTTCGTATAATATTTATAATATTTATTTATAGGTTATTATCCAAAACATGTAATAAAATATTATTTCTAAGCAATATCTATATTACTTAAATTTTTACTGATTACAATTTTAGAAACATATAACAAAATAAAACAACAAAACAAATATGAGACAATAATATAAAGAGGCTTCTCAACAAAGTTGAGCTAGGTAGTAAATACTTCTTATACGACCCTAGTTACTATTAAAAACGTTAGGGGACTCTGTCCTCTTGCAGATTTGCTTGGGGGAAAGCATTAATTACGACACCCCCATTTGCTTCCGCGCCTATGACTATGAAGAACAGTATAAATTGGTGAATTTTAGTTATTGCATGACCTACATAGATATACAGTTTTGTACATTTTCAAATTTTTTGAATGCATCAAAATTTTCGCACAGGAAATAATAAACACTAAAACAAAAAGTTCGTAAATTTTTTTAATTTTTTTGTATCGTTATATATTTAGGAAATGTACGACAAAATCCGCACGCAGTCCCAAAGCACAAGATAATAAATTGCGACGTAGCAAGTATTCAGAAACTTACCCAAAAGCAAAGAAGTCCTATTTTGTTACTATCCCAAAGCCAACCCCATAAACAAACAATAAATAGTAACATTAACAAATTCACGGTTGCGAGAATATCGCACACTTGACCTCATATGCATACGTCACCACCATGTGTCTTAATAAATTTTAAAAAATCCGTCGATATAGTCTCACATTTCAAAAATAATTCAGTCGTATTAACGCAAGCTTGAGCTATTGGTAGGCGGCTGATAAGGAAAGGTCGTGTTACAGAGATAACATATTTTTTAAACTATAAGTACCTTGGATTCCACAAGGCGGACTGCCATTCCATTTGGAACTATGGAAACGGATGCCAAATGCGATTAAAATATACAATTTTATTTTAGGCTCCACTTGGTTTCGAATTTGAATGATTAGAACAGTTTTAAATATAGTCATCAAGTTGCATTGTCAGACTGTCATCAGTTCCTAGATTAATTCTTAGTAATGAATAAATGATTAGTTAGTTTGAATTGTTTACAAATAAGTTTGATATCAGAATCCAAACAAAAGAGATATAGGGCTACATTTTGCTGCAGTTCTTTTTGTTTAGAATAAAATGTTAGTTTGCAGGTGCATTTATTATTTCATTGGAATTATTCACTACTTGAAAAGACATTTTAAAATTTTTATTTTCTATCTGTAGGTACATATTATAAGCTAGCATAGTCAGTATAGATTTTAGTATGGAACCCTTATTTATTTATTTCATTGAATACAAAATCAGAACCCTGTTATTTGTTTGTAAAAGCAAACAACATAGGTAGTCAATAACATACCTATTATGTTCTTAGAAATACTTACCTGGAAATTTTGAAGCTAACACTACTCATCTTGAAACATAATATGGCATGTTTTTTGTGTATAATTTAAACTAATGATGATGACCCGTGATTATACTTTTACAGGCGAGTTTGTACAGGATGTTTCTAAATAATAAAAAATAAATGCATTTCTTCATAGAAGCAGTTAGAGCATGTGAAAGTAAACTATTTGGGCCTCACCTCAAATTTCCAAGATGGCTTTTTTAAGTTTTGAGAAATATTTTTTCCATAAACTAGATGTAATTTTACGGATAGGCTTCAGTTTTATTAAAAAATAATTGTATTTGTATTTACAGCATTTTTAAATTTTTATAATATATACAAGCCAATTTGGAAATCTTAGGTGAAGCCCACGGTTTTATTTAACTTTTTTTCGCAATTTGTAAAATCGTTTTCCTTCTACTGAAGTTCTCTATATAGCCACAGTACATATACCCTAAAGTTTGGTTTGGGTCTCATGTCTGGTTATTAAGATATGACATACCTAAAATTTCACCAGCCGCCACTGCCTTACATTTTGTCTGCTAAATCTTGATTTCAATAAGGCATCTTTAAATAAAACAACGTAAATCATAGTCGACATGTCCGCATCCGGGCCATTAACCACACTGAACTTAATTGTGGATAGTTTAATGAGTGATATTAAGCAGAGACGTAATATTTTTTTGATAGAATTCTTCTCTATTGAAAATAAGTGAACATCAAAATAATAAAAATTATTTTATTAAAAATATCACAATACAACATTTGCTCAACAGTATCATTATAATATAAAATAACTTGAATACTATCATAAAGGGTCAGTTTAAAATAAAAATTAAGTTATAAATCATTGGTTTTTGGTTTCCAAACTTTTATCACACGGTCTTGACTACCAGTTGCTATGAATTCCCCTTCCAAAGATATATCCAAAGTTTTGATAGCGTCTGCCAGAAAATCACAAGTTTTTTTAAACATTTTTTCAGTAGTTTTTAAAATAATATTACCTGAGTGAGCTTTGACCTCCAAGAGCAACTTGACCTCAAAAATGTCCCATATCGATAATCCTCCATCGTCACAACCCAGCACTAACAGAAATTCGTTCCACTTTAATGAGGAAATGCTCGATTTTAAAGTCTTACTGAAAACGGGCATACCCGTCTTCACATCAATTATTTGGAAAAGTTTATCACTGCTACCTATAGCCAGTTTCAATCCTTCGGGGCTGTAACTAAGGGCTCTAATACTGGAACAATGCTTATCGTATTTCTTGAATAACGTGAAATTTGTTGTCTCCCACACGTAGATTTCTCCATCTTCGGTACCCACTGCTAAATAATTATTCTCCCTAAAATGAAGATGTAAAAATTGTAGGCTGTTGTTGACAGATCTAATAATACAGTACGTTTTACCAATTTTTGCTATTTCTGTGATAACTTGCAATAAAATCACTCAGTACAATCATATGATTGCTCTCTCAATCCACTAAAGTCATAAGCAAAACAGAAATGTAGGTCTAATGACATATATTTTTTTATTTTGTTTATTCGCAAGAACACCCTGTAGAGCAGAAATACTAGAGTTTATGATGAATTTGCTGTAGTTGCGCATGTAAGTCTTCATGTTTGATTATTCAGTCAAATATCTGTCTGAGAGATTTTTCAAGTAAAAACTAGTAAACCGACTATTATCATTAAATTCACAATTAATTCTTATTTTATATGTAAGACTACCTTTCCATTTGGGGAAAAAATATATGAATGACATTTTTCCAATCATGTGCATAGGACCGGGTGCGTCCCTTGAGTGGCCTCAAGGTCACCAAACATCACTCCTATTGATTATTACGTAAATTAATAGTCCGGAACAACTGATTAAGCAAATTGTAAATACTTACCTGTAATTAATAGTTAAGAAAGGATCCTGATATAAACAGAATATATGTAACAGCTATTTCAAAATAAACATGAAAGTATATTCAACATAATGGACACTGCATGAGCATTTATCGTAGTGTTTTCGTTTATTTTCCTTGTCTATTTTTACTGATTTACTGCTATATGTTATTTGACTTGACTGTTTTATTTTTCTCTTTAAATACATTTATTAGATGATGACAATTGGACAATTTATAAAAACCATTTAAATTTACAAAATAACAAATTTCTATTAGTATTATTATTTCTATACATAAAATACTTCACACTAAAAATTGATAACTATTTTAAATTCGACAAAAAGGTTTGATTTCATATACTTTTGATTTTAAATGGCCCCATAGGTAAAAAATCAACAGGAGTAATGTCTGGTGACTCTGAAGGCGACTTACAGGCGCACCCCGACCTATGCACATGTTTGGAAAATTCTCGTTCAAAATGTTTTTCCCCCAAATGGAAAGGTTGTCTTTAATTACATTGGGTTTTTGTTGGGTTTATTCAGTGCAGGAATGAGGATATTAAATTAATTAAATGGAAACGGAACAGTCAAGGGTTATTTTCAAACTAAGTTTGCCTAACCAAAAAATCTCACACTGAAAAAGCAGATAAGTAAAAATAACAAAAATCACATCACTATCGCGCACTTCCGTGTTATTGACGTTTCAAAACTCTCTGTTTTCGCTTCTCAAAATCGTAGTAAAAATTTTAAACGCTTGTCAAGTTTGACTGTTCCGCTTGGCGAAGGGCTTATATAATTAATCTTTATTATTTATTCAGAAGTGTGGCAAAAGCACAAAAAAAATAAAGAAAAACTAATATTATGCCACAAATAAATAGCTTCAGACAATATCATAACAATAAATTATGACTTTGATGATAAAAGTAGATCAAACAATCAAATATGAAAACTTACATGCACAACTACAATAAATTCTCTACTATTTCTGATCTACTTAAATGCCTGAACAGGTTTTACAAAATCCTGCATACAGGGTGTTATTACTGTGAATAAAAAAAATGTATGCCACCAGACCAGTATTTCTGTTTTGCTTATTACTTTAGTGAACTGAATGAAAGTAGACGCTACCAAATTCCACTTGATTATACATTGCGGTTTGTCTTCTATGGTAAGTTACAGAAATAGCCAAAATCTGTAAAACACCCTGTACTTCGGTAATGACAATGGTTTCAACCTTCAACACCAGATTTTTTGAGCCACCAAAATGTCTTGCATTCACTACTAACATATGTACATTTCCCAATGAAACAAGAACAACAACTGTATATTTATATAATTATTTTTTACCTGTCAAAACATAAACAAGTTACTTGAGAATTGTGATCTATTTGCTTATGTAGGCACTGTATGGGTTTAATTATACCATCGTTATTAAGGCCTTTCCATATTTTAACAGTGCAATCACCGCTTCCAGACACTAAAAGGTTAATTTTTGATGCGAAGGACATACAAGTGATAGCATCTTCATGTGCCAATACACTTTCCTTTACCTTCCCATAGTCTAGATCGTACAACAAACTGAAAGGATAAAAGTATTTCACTGTAGCAAATATAAAAAAATGCGAAAATATATAAAATAACAATTTGATGTGTAAAAAATGTAAAAAAACAACTATAAAGAAAAAATTTAAAAGGTTTATATGATTCATGTATCATGTAATGATGTGCTACAATAATCTTTAAGTCACCATAAAATTAAATACTTGCTGATAAAATGTCAACAAACCTATATTTAAGATGGTGTATATGCTTACAAACTTTCAACCAGGAAAATAGTAAAGTACATTTGTCTCATGTTATTTATCATCTTTATTTTTTAATGATAACTGTAATCGCTATAAAATAAGGAATTTCTTTTATTTAATATGAATCAACTCATCGTTATTTACACTGAAACAAGATAATAATGCAAAAATATTCCGAAGCTGTGACACGGAAAATGTTAAAATATACTTTGTTTTTATTTACTTACATTTGATTATCCCAACTTCCAATAACTAAAACATTAATATTAGGAAGTTGTATGCAACTACTAAGAGGCATGTTTCCAATATTAGCGCTTCTGGTTTGTTTGTTCTGCGGCAATGAGAATACCTTTAATTTTGAGTCGTATCCTACCGAAGTTATCCGAGTACCATCGTCACTTATAAAAATATGACTTACTGTATTTTTATGAGAATTAAAACTAGTTTGTAGGCATAGTTGTGTCATGGTCTTCCATTTATCTAAAATAGAAATGAAGTTTAATTGTTTTCAAAATGCATTTATTAAATACCAACTTCCTGGGAATAGTTAAATATGCATTTAAAAATATATAATGTAATAAATTACATTACTTATTATTTATTTACCTTCAAGTTTGGGTTCATCTTGTTCAATCTGATACGGTTCAGTCAATAATTTTGGTCCAACTTTGCGTTGAGGATGGGGTACCTTAAATACTTGTTTCGGTATTTGTCCAAATTCCATAATTTGTACCTCCAAAGCATGCCTCTCATTTAAGTCTGTTATTGAATCCAAGTCGACGTTTCCCTCATAACAAAGATGATAAAATACTGAAACATATCATTTAGTTCTATAAACAACTTTTTCTTTTTTGTCCTCTTACAATTATGTGCCTTAACAGCTTCTTCACCCTTTTGTTTGTAACCGAATATCAAGTCTATCCATTTGTGCAAATTTTTCGAGACAATATCACTTTCTAAAGCATCTCGTAATTTTTCTATGAAGTGTTTAGGACCGTTTGCCCAAGAAGGAAGTTCTACATCGCCTACTTTTACATTGTTGTGCCGATAACCGAAATTTATTCCCATATTATTGACTAGGAATTTCCCTTCTTGTGAGACATCATAGAATTCAGGTATCAACTCTTTAAAATCAGACATATTATTCTGACAGTTCTTAAATGCGTCCGCTACAGAATTGAACATCCTATCGGGATGATCAAATCTGCCACTCTGAAGACACAATACATAATGAGGATACTGTCTGGCTAAGTAATACAGAACGAAACCAGGGGTGGAGTAATGGGAACCATACATAAATTTTGGGTGAGACATTTCGTTATACCTCTCTAATAAGCGTTCTAATCGGAGGTCGTTTAAAGCTCCGATAGGTTTAGATAGGTCCCGGAAATTTCCTGGGTCGTTGAGATCTAGTTCCTCTCCAAGATAATTGGAAATAATCCAAGGAAACACTGGATATTGAGTCAGATCATTTATTGTTCTATCACCAAGGCTAAAAAGGGTACCAAAATAAAAAAAACAAACATGACAATAACGTAACATTATCAACACACAAAAACTTTGTTTACCATTACAATAATCAATGTGTATCAATATAATAAGCAGAAAAAATACACGTATTATATGCATACATACCTTCAAACTAAAGTAAACCTACCTGTTTATATATAATAAATATTCGTAGTTTGAAACAATCCCATTTTGCCACTGCAACGTCATAACATTCTGTTCTATTTCATTCAATTTAAGTTCAGGTTGCTGTAATAAATTATCATAAAATTCGTCTCTTAACTTTTGGTTTTTAAAAGATAAATAAATATGAGGATTAGAGGAATTTTCATTGGAGTAAATTTCGAGGCCCTACAAAATATATATTTATAGATATGTATTTCAAAATGTTTATATTTGACTTACAATTTGTTGAAGTAAGAATCTTCTTTTTACTATTCTTTTAATACTGTTTAGGTCAATTTTTAACACTGGATACTGAAATATGAATTTAAAATTTTTTAATAGAGTATATTTTGTGAAAAGTATGTAATGCAACGAAAATAGTATTCGAATATTACATATGTATTTAAAGATATATCAAATTTCCGTAATTACCTGTTCTATATTATTATATGGTTGAAAACATAAACGTGATGTAGATAAGAGAATTCGTCCAGGGTTGACAACCAAAGGTGTAACTTTATCAGCTTGGGTTTCCATTACAATTTTTTCATACAAATCCAGCCATAAAGGATTAAAACTCACCCTGGCTTGTCTAGAGTGAACTATCGTTGCTATCTAAAATACATTCTTGGTTTAGTAAAACTTTAATAAATAAAGCTCGCTTGGTATAATAAGAAGGAAAAAAAATCAATTACCATATCTGCTTGTTCGGCAGCAGGTAGGGTGCTAGCCCTGTGAAGCTGACAAATCTGTGGTAGGCAGTTCATAATATTTGCATAATTCAACAGGAATAAAAAATTTGCAGATTCCTTAAATTGATATGGGGCTATGATATTTCTCTCTAACATTTCGATATATTCCCTGCAATTTACACTGAGGACGTTGTTGCTTTGTAAAAATTTTGCGCTTCCTTTCCACTGCTCAATAATCACGCAATCCTTTAGCTGAATTTTTATCATAGGTTTGTTTATATCTTTCGGGTCAAATACCAATGATTTCGAGCACATTTTGAGTCGTCCATCCTGCTTCTTAACATCATAAGTTTTAGGGGTTGTGTCAGGTGGAATGAAAATTGCACTATAGTCTTCAAAATATATTTCGCCGGGGTCGAGTTGTAGTAAAGAGAATCTATGTAAAAATAATTTAATAACCGATTGCCAATTAATAATAAAAAAACCTTACCTTCCTCTATCCATAATTATTATTTTGCACTTATATGAGCTACATCCACATCGGATTTATAATAATCATTACAAAATTTACCATCTTCCTCTTTAAAGTTGCACAACTTACAACAAATACACAACAAATAATTAGATACTTAAATATTTACTCATTCTCAGCATTTGACAGTTTATGGAAACCACACTAACCTCAAAACTATGACATTTGACATTTACGTCACAGGCCAAGGTTCGTTAGCAAAGGTTTATTCAAGAAGAAAATCCAATGTGCTATACGTGACGTCACCAGGTCGTTTCGATTTTGTATTTTTATCGTAGTTCGTAGTAGCTATTTCATTCATTGATATGTCCCTGGCAAGATTTATACAAATATTTTTAGTGAAATCATTTTCGGTCTCCAAAACTTTTCTATAAAGGGTACAAATTTGCAACATTTCCGTGGTAAACGCCTACAAAAATGTTGGTAAAATAGGGTACTACAATTTTGCGGTTTGCACCTGAAATGCGTTACAAGGCAAATTAAGTTTTGACATTGTGCCGACTTGCGATTTGTTTTCAATTTCGTCTTTCCATTACTTTTCAAAAGTTAAACTAGTTAATAGCAACATGGGTGTTACTGAAACCGATGTCGAAATGAAGAATGCAGACAGTCCTCCAGGTTTAGAAGCAGGAGATACTAAACGCGATGTGGATTTGCAAAGTTTACTGGAAATTCGGGAGCATGCAAGGCAAATTGAAAAAGCTGTAGTCAACAAAGAAAATCGGTTTATTCTAAGAGTGCTGAGGTGTCTTCCAAATACCAGGAGGAAATTAAACGGTGCAGTATTAAGAAGCTTGATAAATCAAATTTATCCTGTCTCTGAAAGAGAGTCTTTGTTAAATTTTGTTGAGGAAGCGACTGGAGAAATAGATAATGCCCAAGCAAGAGCTAGATCTGCTGCCAAGTCTCCTCTACCCGAGGTTGATACGTACGTAAACTTACTAATTTTGGTACGTTTAATTGACACTAACAAACTGCAAGAAGCGGAACGATGCTCACAAGCTTTAATGAATAAAATCACTAGTCAGAATAGACGTACTATTGATCACATTGCTGCCAAGTGCTATTTTTACCATTCCAGAGTAGCAGAGCTGACAAATAAATTGGATTCTATAAGAGCTTTCCTGCATTCTCGTCTCCGCACTGCCACGTTAAGAAACGATTTTGAAGGCCAAGCTGTACTTATAAACTGCTTGTTAAGAAATTATTTGCACTATTCTTTATATGATCAGGCTGACAAACTAGTTAGTAAATGTGTTTTCCCTGATACCGCAAGCAATAACGAGTGGGCTAGATTTCTGTATTATTTGGGACGTATTAAAGCTGCACGATTAGAATACAGTGTTGCTCACAAACACTTGGTGCAGGCTATGCGAAAAGCACCACAAAATGCTGCTGTTGGATTCCGACAGACAGTT
Source organism: Monochamus saltuarius (assembly GCA_025584915.1). Lineage (NCBI taxonomy): Eukaryota > Metazoa > Arthropoda > Insecta > Coleoptera > Cerambycidae > Monochamus > Monochamus saltuarius. The sequence continues at coordinate 7,409,439 of CM046723.1, read as the reverse complement.
CAGAAGTTAACGGTAGTCGTCGAACTATTACTGGGAGATATTCCTGAAAGACAGATCTTTAGACAGGCCAGCATGCGACACTCTCTGGGTCCATATTTTCAGTTAACTCAAGCTGTTAGAATGGGTAATTTGCATCGCTTTGGGGAGGTGCTAGAAAACTTTGGCCCACAATTCAGACAAGACCATACTTATACACTTATTCTGCGATTACGTCACAACGTCATAAAAACTGCTATCCGTTCTATTGGATTGTCTTATTCTAGAATCTCCCCACAAGACATCGCGAAGAAGCTTGGCCTGGATTCCGCAGAAGATGCAGAGTTTATAGTAGCTAAAGCCATTAGAGATGGGGTTATTGAGGCTACCCTAGACCCACAAGGCGGTTATATGCGTAGCAAAGAGAGTACCGACATCTACTGCACAAAGGAGCCCCAGATGGCTTTCCACCAACGTATATCTTTCTGTTTGGATTTGCATAATCAGAGCGTTAAGGCTATGAGATACCCACCAAAAGCATATGGTAAGGAATTGGAATCGGCTGAGGAAAGAAGGGAACGTGAACAGCAAGATTTAGAGCTGGCTAAAGAGATGGCTGAGGAAGATGATGACGGTTTCCCATGAATTTTTTAATTGTAATTGCATAAATTGGATATTTTGTTTTGTATTTCTTAGATGAATAAATCTTAATTAACTCAAAAATTACTGGCATAATTATTATTAAATGATTGTACATATACAAGGTGGTTTGAAAATAGTTGAAAATAAAATAGTGAATTCTTCAGCTGTTTTACGAAAAAAAAGAGATTTAGCATCCCTTAAAAAATGCAACCCTTTAAAAGCGCTCAAATCAAGTTTCCATGGCTTTTAAAGTTATAACAATGTCAAAACACCAGCTAAAGTTGTCATAAAAATGATAAAAAGCAATTAAATAAACTATAATAATGGGCGACAACTAAAGTGACAAGATAGTTACGGCAAGAATTCAGACAACTTTATGTATTATATTTTCATCAAAATATTTAATAAATTGCAAGAATAATAAAACTACAAACTGCACTAATTTTTTACACTACAAATTACATAAAACAGTTCTTATTGTGACAAACTATCGAAAATTATGTTGACAGTAAAAACAATAAATACGTAAAACCAGCCATGACAAGTCGTCTGATTTTTAATTGGATGTAACTTCTTAGGGGCAGCTAGGATAATTTTTTTATAGTAAACAATTCTTCTAAAACTGGCTGAAGAATCCACCGTTTTATTTTCAACTATTCTAAAACACCCTGTATGGATCAGTATCAGAGACTAATACTAGATAGATAGAAAATATATAATGTATAAATATATAATATAAAAAAACAATATTGTTATTGGATTTATAAAACTGCATTTAGAAAAAAAAAAAATTGTCAATAACTTTTCAAGGAATTATTGACTTTCCTTACATGGTGTTTAAGTTAAAAATTTGATAAGTTATTAAATTAACTAAGTAGTGTAACTGATTGTTCTGGACTTCTGCCAAGATAGCTGCTGGTACATTTTGATTTAGTGTAACATTAAAATTAGGTGTCTGTCTACAAGAATAACGAGATGATGATTTTTAAAAAAATACAAGATATTTTTTCGTATTTTGTGCATACGAATACAAATCTGCTAGGAATACATAAAAAAAAATGTTTTTTTAAATTTTTAAAGTGCCCACTAGCCAGTTGTATGCCATTTATAGTAGGAGTTTTAATGTTAATATACAATATCTGTACCAAATTTCATTGACATCGATTAGAGGTTTCTTATTTGACATATCTTTTTTTCTTAATATAAACCTTGTAGTAGTTAAATTTATTATTTATCCATTTTTGCTATTTCTTCCGATTTTAAGTTTCTTGTAAATATGACTGAAACTGAATATTAATAGGCCTATTACAAAATTTAAAAAATGTGATAGGTACTATATAATGTTGCGTGAAATTATTTAAGTTGACTATTTACCTTAATGACTAATATGAGGCAACTTTAACAAAAAACAGAAAAAAGCAAAAATATCAAAAAAATAATTTTATCCCAACAGAAAAAAATTACATAATTTCAAACAAAAAAATACAGGGAGTTCTATTTGAAATACGAATGCTTTCATCTATCAAAATTGGTAAAATGTAACTAGAAAAATGGAACACTTGATGTATTTTAGAAATGTTAAAAACAAAAGGTGCTACCCTTGAGATTTCATAGTATACCAAAAATTAAACGCTTAAATGTAACACAAAAAAAACACAAATCAGATTGCTACAAACTTGGCCAACAGTAATTTTTACCGTTCCAAGAAGACTTGTCAAATAATTCTAGTTCGTTTTCTTTTGTCATTCTGTTTGGTGTCACAGTTTGCGTTTCCATTTACTGTGTGAAGTCCGACTCTCCACGTCTTTAAGTATGTCAAGGTCTAATAATTACATAACATATTGAAAGGTGAAAGGTTTTGTGAAAAAAATAATATACCAACTTGTTAGAAAAACTTTATTTTTTAATGACTCTCATTTTAAGTTAAACTTTCAGTCAGACTGATTGTATTATAAATATATCAATATTTAATATTAACTAATGTAACTACAAGTCACTATATACAGTAAAACCTCATGGTAATTTACAGAACAATATTTATATATATGTATATAGAAAGACCATCTCGATATTTCAAGATAACAAAATCACAACAAAAATAAATTTAATATATAAATTAAAATACAAGTTACTTTAATAAATAAATAATGGCAAAACAATCTAACCTACACAAAATTAAAACTCAATTTGGTTTACTCTGCAAACAAAAATTCAGTTCAAAACATTAAAAATGTTTTCAACGACACAACATAGTTCAAAATTTATAAATTATAATAAAACTATGGGCATGGGCATGAATATCCTACAACTGGTTAAATGACTTGGATCTGAACTGAAAAGAAATAAACTTGAGGCATACAATAATCCTTCAACAGTTTCCATTCAACAATAATTAACAAATTAAGGCCTAATACAATTTCTTCGTCACATTCATTTTATGGCTGCTATTTCTAAGTTTTATCATCAAACATTGGAATGTATGAACATTTGAACCTTTACATGGATTATTAGTTTGCCCATTTTAATAACCATAAAAATATTTCAACTATAAACAAAAAAAATATATTTTCTCTCCGAAATGTAGGAAATTATTAACATAAGGATTAATTAAAAACTTTTGATCTACCAATTGATATAAAAGTTGTTTTTCAGTAAAGGCTACTGATTTTTTATCCTGTCGTTTATGGAGCCTGATGTAAAAGCACATTCAGAAAAGCATATACAGAATCAAATATATTTTGAGGAGAAAAATCTGTGTATAATCGAATAAAACATAAATCAAAAATAATTTTAAAAATTCGCAGAAACAGGCTATTCAAATAAAGATTATGTGGCCCTCGAAGTGCTTAACTATAAAATATTCAGGAAAAATAAAAGTGGTCTATTGGTTTACTTCAATAGATTGTAATGAGTTGAATCATAGAATTTGCTAACAAGTCTTTTGTGTGGTACCATATAAACATACAGCATGAATACAGAAATTTTTACTTTTTCGTTCACGTTTCAGTATATTCGCATTCATATTTGAATTTGAATAAGTTTTTTTTTCAGGCTGAATAAAAAATATGTTTTTAAAAGCTATTATTTAGTAAATACAGAGTTTCTGGAAACTAAACCAACAATGATGCTAATTCTAGGGATGGCTTCATATCAATTTCACATAAATCGTCTTATCCAAAAATTCTAAGGGAGAACGGGTTTTTTGAAGATTATCCTTTCTTTAATTGTTCCAGTTTTTTTTATAAAATTTTACTTTATCTATTTTCTAAAGCCAACTACTAAAGATTAGCAAATAATTTGTGATTTTAAAATTATCGTGCATAAAAAAAATATAAACAACTCGAACTGATTTTTCTTGCAAGACAATATAAGTTTTCGAATTTGATATTAACAATATCAAAATGTCGAAGATAAAAAACAAAATAATTAAAAAATACCATCAGAATAATTATTAATTAATAATAATTAATTTTTATATGAAAAGGCTATATAAAAGTTATCACATAATATAGTTTGATCATTCTAGATAAACAGCAATCTAAGCAATTTAAAAAAAAAACAATGTCAAAATGTCATCTTCAAAGAGACCTACCTCCCTTAGGAAGCATTTTTGGATGAATCAAATCTATATGAAATTATTCCTAGAATTTGCTGTCTTCTTTTGTCGGTTTAGTGTCTGAACACCCTGTATATTAAAATGTTGATGCGAAAATATGTATAACAATTCCTATTCTTTCGAATGGAACAAAACACATTTTTAACATTGTTGAACTGTAGTTCTCGACCAAACTACATCTAACGGATTAAATGTACGGCAACTTATAAAATATATAAGATCTGTAGTGTCAGTAAAGAAAGTTATATTCAGGCCTAACAATATTTAAAAATTCAAGTATTCAGATGATAAAATAGGCCCTAAACTACTGATTACAATCAGTGACGACCATCGAAAGGTATACTGTGAAGATTTCTAGAAGTGACAATTCTTCTCATAGAATTGTTATATTTGCACGAATCGGTCTGCCCATTTTCAGCTAAATTCTATTTTCAAATAATTTTACTTGAATCTCAAATGAATTTAGATGAATAGTAGAATCAAAATTTCAAAATGACAATCAACAGGTTACTAAGAAAAAGTTATGGTAAAAGATTACAGTTTCTTTCTACATATGCATATCTCCTAGATTTTGCTTTCACGAGGATTTATTATAGTGTATTTAAGTTTTATTGATCAAAACCTTAGTGTTTTATGGACTTTTAATTTAATATGGAAAGTTCATATAAATGTAGGTCCCAATTATTTAATGGTGAGAAAAGTTATTTATTATTTTCATCATAAAACTGTCATTAACTGACATTAAAAATTTAAATCAAAAACTGCAAAATTCGCGTGAATATTCGCTAATTTCGCTTTCATGAGGACAAGGTTTCAGTTAGAATTCCTTGTCCTTAAGAAAATAATGAGAGATACAAAAGTTACAGTAATTGTTTACAAAAAAAATAAATATAATAAAACAAAATAAAAAAAGAAAAAAAATAAGAACAATTCAATATCACTTTTTAAATATAAGGTTGTCATGAAGAAAAATGAATTATAAAAACAATGTATGTGATGAACAAGTGTTCTTTTTTAAAGAGTATTCCTAATTGATGTATTTAAAAATAATAATCAATATATGTCGTGTTATATTTTGTTTTTAATAAAAAGAAACAAAAATTATTAACTACTATCTGATTTTGAACACGAACAAGAAAAAAAGTAACAGTTGTGCACATAATATAGAGAAAAATTTAAAGATTGTTCGTAATGCATAATTGTTAACTTGAGTCACAAAAACAAATCTATAAATTTTGGGTCTGCGTGGAGTGACAACCCTTAAAAGAATGACAACTGTAGGACATAGGCGCCCTACAGTCTGTACTTGTAGACAGAATTCTAGAAAATTTGAATGCGCTATAAATTCAGTGGTACAAAGACAAAAATTCTTCCGATTTGTTAAATTTGGCTTAGGCTTACCGAATTTTAAACATGTTCACGCAAAACAGAGTTATTGCTAAAAACACCGTCGTTAGACCCAAAAAGTAAACGATTCATAATTTCTCAACTTACCAGCATCCTGTACAGAAACAACTGAAAACGATTTAGTTTGAAACTGGGCAGACCAAATCCTACACCACGTCTTTCTGATAACTGTATATTTTCCACATTTATCCGTCATTATACAAAAATACAATAATCGTACTAGCAGTACACCAACACTAAAAGGAAGAACACAAGAAAAACTCATTCAGAAGTTAGCTATCACAATATTTGACTAAGATCGGTGTTCCACAACTTTAGCAACAGAAAACGTAATTAACTCGTAAAACTAAATTATGCTACTCCTCGTACTTAACATTTCTACATTAACATATATTTTACATGATATTCATCAATCTGTCACAAATTACCAACCATCGCTCTTGATTTGTCTTGCTGCGGGTTTTTTTTTAACATGAGTAGAGAAGCTATAAGTATTCTGACTCGATTTGAACAGTCGCCGATTTCATGGATGAAACAATTATTTGCTTATTAGGCAAGAATATTGGATGATTCCCCACCAATATCAAATATTTTTAAGGAGCCATTCAACATTTTTTTAAAAACACCCGAAATAATTCACCCAGAAAATCGGTAATTCTGCAAACTGAGCCTACAGCTTTCCTACCAACACACTGTATATACTCATAGAATTGTAAAAAGCACTTTATTGACATAATTTGATTACATTTCTTAGAACCAATCGAACCAACTTTTATTTTGTTTTACTTTTCTGTAATAAAAAAAAAAAACAATAAACTTGATACTTAATCTGTATATGGCGATGTCATTCCGCGATAAGTACTGTATTAAAAGACGTGGACTGAAAAAATTATGATAAAAATCATACGTTGTCTATAAAACACCCGGAGATTCTTGAATTTAAAAAAATTGGAAATTTATATAAAATTGTATAAAAACAAGACTAAAAACCACAAGTGGTAAAAATTAGACAAAAAAAAAAAAACAAAACGGCAGGCGTAATTAATGCCAAACGAGAAAGAATAAAGACTTTTTACATAATAATTACATGATTTTTAAACCTATATTACACATTTCAAACAGTACGGTAACTGTTCAGATCACTGGGTAAAGTCGTCCGTAACTGTACAGGTCACGCACTATCATTTCTCTGAATCGGGCAAGGGAGATGTGTATTCTAACTGGTACGTCTTCTTCTGCGTGATCTCCTCGATGTTTTGGCTGGCGCACTCGGTGCCCAGGTGGCCCGGCGCGCCGCAATTGTAGCAACCGGGTGGAGTCCTTGGGGGGTAATGGCTGGAAATTATAAGAGACATATAAGGATAGGTGTAGGTGGGGAAGGAGTTGTCAGTCGGATAGTTTTGGTAGGGGGGTGTGAACGTGGGTCTGAAAGCCTGCGTGTAATGGAACATTGACCTGTTCGGGGGCAGAGCCGTGAACGCCTGCGGGAAACTGTAAGGCACCGAGCTGTTGCTGAACGCTGGGGGCGGCGGCGGCGTCGTGTTGTGGATCGGCGGGCCCGAGTTGATCCCGAACTGCGGCATCCCGTTGGCCCTGGGCTTGTTGTCGCCCCTGCCTGGCCCGTGCGGTGTGGAGGCGGGCGTAGTGTGTGGAGTGCTGGGTGGCGTTCCGTTCGGGCTGCTATTGCTGGACGAGTTAGATTGATGCAGCGAGTTCTCGCCTTCTAGATTTAGGGCTTGCATTTGCTCAACAAGGAAAGGTTTAACGTTGCCTAGAAAATGGGGGAATCTAATGCCGTTCGGTTTCACTTCGTTCAGAGGGGGCACCTGCTGGGGCCACATTAGGTGCTTCTCTTCCACTATTGAATTTAACTGCAAAGTGAGAGGCATTAAAACACAATAGGGCCAGGCTTTTCCTGAAAGGAATTTGCTCCAAGTACAATCTTAAAAATTGAGGCGGTCTCGATAAAAGTCCATTAATCCAATTTGACTAAAACTGGACTATTGGTGCTACCTATTTCCTCAAATTTATGTTAATATACAGGTTGTTAACCCTTTCGCGACGGGTACCTGTTATATCCGCAAAAAATGGTCGTGTTCGACATACGGGAAACGGATATTTACGCAACGGCTGAGGAACCTCTTCGAGACGGGCAACGTGTTGATCAGCAATTACAGGTGTTTGTTATTGCCACAAAGATCATGAAAGACAGAGAGAGAGAGATTGGTGTGACTTTTTCGCGCCATAGTTGAGCATGTTATGCGGTGCGGTAGTGAGTACTGTGAGTTGAATTGTTTATTATAATGGCACGTAAAAAGTTTTATACAGTTCCAGATTTTTTTCCTGATTATTTTGAGCATGAAACATATAAAAACATAATATTTTGTAAAACACGAAAATACTCTTCGGAACGGGAAGCGGTTAGATCAGCTTACATACATCATTGATTCGTGAATGAGAATCGGATAAATCAGCAAGCACTGACGGCACCCATACAGGCGGCGAATTAAATGAAAAGTTCCCGTTGCGAAAGGGTTAATGATAAGTTTTGCTAAATTTTAATGGTGTATTCTACCCATGAAAATAATTAAGTTTTGCCATATAAATTTTTCTTATAAAAAAACTTCCCTGCGAAGATACAGGGTGTCAAAACTTTCAAATATTTTTACACCGTTATCTTTTTTGGAAAAAAAATCGTGCGCCACTTATTTTTCAAAGAATTTTAAATGTTTTTAAAATATACAATCAATTTGTCGCTGTAATGTATTCCTGTAAAATATTCGTAAAATTTACTGATCTTTAGATAATTGGAAAATCAAATAAGAAGATACCTAAGTATGTTGCTATTTACCATTTTCTATATAATAATGTGTAACAATAAATTCAATACCTAATATGTTTCAGAAAACAATAAACAACTAAAAACCTAAAACTAAACTAAAAAAATAGTCCCTACTAAAAAAATGTCATCCTCCAAATTTTATCACACAATATTTTTTGCTAGTGAAGTTACAGGAAAAATAATCTAAATATTTGAGACTTTTGACACCCTGCATCTCCGTAGGAAGCATCTTATCAATTTTTTTTTTAGGGCAAAACTTGATTATTTTCATAGGTAAAATACACCATTAAAACTTGGCAACCCTGGTATATATAGCACTATATCTTGTAAAATCATCATATCTATAAAAATTTATAAGGATATTCAACACGTTTTAGTCAAAAGTCCACATTGTATCTTTTAAAAATGTCACTACAATAATATAATTAGTTTTACAAAGTTTTTTTATGTTTATTTTTAATAACATCTATCTGTTAATTTTTTCTTTAAAAATCTCATGTGTCCATGTATTTTTATTTTATTTGTTATAATCGGTAGCCAAAAGTGTCAAAATAATTTTACAAATTTTAACTAGTAAAGTAAAGTGAGAATTTAAAGGATTTTTATTGTTTTCCTAAATGTCAATTATAGACTAATAAGATTTTTCCCAGAAACACCTCAATTTTATGCAAAAGATAAAAATGAGAAACAGAAAAAACAGAACAATAAAGGACATGTAACAATAGCAAAATTTCCATTTACTGAACATTCTCAGAAAATTGCAATGAAAATAAAATTTTGTTAATTTTTAACTTTTTCTTTTATTTCAAATAAGTCAGTGAAAGAGAATTCACCAGAAATCCCTATTACGGTAAAGACACACTATAACAAGTTTAGATTTGTTGAAAGTGAGTCAATTTGTTTGACTTTTGGAGACAAACATATTAGAAAACATGGCTACTCACTTAAAGGTAATGAATTGTACCATTTCATTTTGTATTTTGTCAAAAATACTAAATAATTTATAAGAATTGAATTCATGTTTTTTTTTTTAATTCTGTAGGGTATACACTATTGACAATACCATACAGTGCTTTCAAAATTAACAAATAAATTCATTATTTTTGAAATTCAAGTTTTCAAAATTTGTTTATAAAAAGGCACTTTTTACATACAACCCACATTTATGACATCGTTGTTTGAGATATGACGTCATCAACAATTTTTAAATAGCAACTTCCAAGTTTAACCATGCCATTTGAAAGAGCGTCATTCTATATACATACATCATGAAAATTATGGTGTTACATAACAAAAACTTCAAGAAAATAATGTTTGAAGATTTCAAAATTTAATTTTTACAATACTGAAAATGTTTATGATTTTGAAAAATATCGACTAAATTAAATGATCAAATTGTGCACCGTTGGCTGCCTGACAGTAGCCAAGACAATTAATAAATTCTTTTTGGACATTATCATTAACTTCAGGAGGTATACGATGTAACTCGTGACAAATTCTTGCTTTTAAAACTTCTAAATTAATCGGTCTAGTAACGTATACTTTGCTTTTTAAGTATCCCCACAAGAAATAATCTAGGGGTGTCAAATCAGGCCATCTGGTTGGCCACTCAATCGGCCATCTTCTCCCTATCCAATGATTCGAGAACAGCTCATCTAAATAAGCACGGGCAGGTGTTGCATAATGGGGAGGTGCACATGAAGTACTGAATCTTCATTAATATTTGTGCAAATCACTATGAAAGATTTAGATGTCTCAGAAACAAAAATTAAGAATGAGATTTTTTTATTAGTCCATGGACCGGCTTAGATTCGTAGAGATCGAAGGTGCTGACAGAGTAACTGAACTTACCCTGTAAACTTTGACAATGGCTATCCACGAAAATAATGCACCAACTGATGGTCCTGTTTTTGTTTGAATAATAAGAATAGAAAGCAAGTCAAAATTTTGAATATTACCACTCTCCGCTACAAGTTTTTGTAGCTGTTTATTGGCTCTATTCGTTTAAAATTGGGCATATAAAAATGATGTGTGCAAGAATTTTCTAAAATGTAAATATCTTAATAATAGTGTATTTTATAAACATAAAACAAGTCCCATTTTTTGTTTAAAAATAAAAGATTTGCAAATAGATTATAAATGAACAATGTTCTGCTATAGAATCTGCTGGCTTGTCCATTCCTTATAAATCACCCTGTATATGTCATTTTAAATTAAAATAACAGATGTCACTACTTCCATGGTTTCCACAAATAATTTTCATTTTTATCTAATGTTACTGTAAAGTTTATGCTTATGAGTTTAGTTGTGACATTTTTGTCACAAAGAAAAAAAATAAATAAATTCAAATTTGTTACTAATTTTGACACATTACTCGTAGAGGGCACCACTTATGGCATATTGTGCTGTTTGACGTGACAGAACTTTTTGCTTTTTTTTCTCGCCCACGAAAAATCTAATCTCCAAAATGTATGAAATTATTTGCAAATATCGAAAATAACTGACACCCTGTATCTTTTAAACAATCAACTTTTGTTTTAGGTAAGTTTAGCTACTAGATTATTCTGTAGTCAGGCATCTATTCTTGCTCTACATTGCAATAATGTCGGTGCACTCTGTATAGCAATTTAATCCTAATTTTTTTTTAAATATTTTTTTTTTACATATTACTTTTAGAGAAATTACTTCATATCAAGTCCAATATAAAAAACTATTGGCAAAATGTACCTACAATTTCTATACTATCAACTAATATTTCCAAAAATTATAACATCATAATATATCAAATGAAGATTAAGTAGTATATTTTTTTACTGTGGGTTCAATTTGAAAGGCCAATACATTGTGCTAAACTCATATATGTCATACCTCACTTAACTCATAAGCCAGATACTTCTACAACTAAATACCTTTGCTAAGTCGTCTTCGGCCAGTTTTAAGTCGGGATTGTTGTAAACCGGCAGGTTAGGTTGAGAGAGCTGGTCTAGAGGCGGCTGGGGCTGCACAGGAACAGGCATTATATCCATGGGCGGCGGCGGACCGTTCATGGGTACGTTAGGTAGAGGCCCAGGGGGCGGCGGCTGCAGCACTTGTGGCGGTGGCGGTCTTATGCTCATCTGGGGTCTGTGCGGTGAGGTGCTCCTACTCTGATTGGGCGAAGCTGCTTGACTGACTAACGGTGATATGGAAGGTGGGGGGAAGGGGGGCACCTGCGAAGGAGTACGTTTTGAATGGTAATACAAAACCAAATCTGTCAGAATGCCATTTAAACAGTGTAAATTACCTAAATTCGAAATTTGTAATAGAGAATGTGAAAGTAAACAATTTTCATTGAACAACCATGTAGTGAAAAATGTTATACTTTCCAGATAAATAATTATCAAATCAAGGAAACAGATAATTTTGATCATACCCTGTGCCGCCCAATTTCAAGAACGTTGCAGCACTTTTAAATAATTTAAGTAGATTTTGGCTAGAAAGCCATTGGCCAAAAACATATTTAAAAATCAATGAATTTAAATTAGTAAATACACGCGTGTCGTTCACAATTCGTTTTGCTATCTCCTTATTTTAAGGAGAAGAAGTCGAGGGACAAGCGACCGTCCGTGTGTTTGTGAGTGAGGGTAGTGGCGACGCTGTATGAGTTTTAAGACGATCAGTACACTACAAATAACCATAGAGGTACCTATTATTCTTACGGACCATTGCTAAATGAGTGTTCATCGATGACGACAAATGTTTATTGTACCAAGTGGGAGACATTCACCTGATCTCACGTTAAGAACAACTAAGTGGAAGACATTTAAAATCACCCTTTTTATTCACCTGACCTCACACCAAGCTATTATCACCTTTTCCCACAACTGAAGCAACACTTAATGAGTATGCGTTTTGAGAATGAGGGAATGCCTAAAATAGAGGTAAACAATTGGCTTTTGGGGCGATATGAAGTGGACTCAAAAAAAATCTAATTATGTTGAAAAATATTACATATTGTCAAATGTAATTAAATGCATTTTGGATTTTTAAAATGTGTTTTATTGTATTTATCCCAATAGACAAATTTTCTTTGAACAACTTTCATAAGTCAATATTAGAAATTGTACAAAAATTGCTTGAAATAATATCATCCATAATATATGCTTATAAGCAGCGGTGAAAACTATTCAACATGAATGCCATTATCCAGATATCTAATTTCATCAGCTGTAAAAATACATTGTTGAAGATCGGAACCGTCAAAATTGGCTATTTGGTACACACTCACGCCATGTCTGCTAATTCTAGATTTGAAAGAGGCATCTTTAAGTAAAATAATGTTAATCAATCTACAGTCAATGAGACACATCTGTGTCTGTGCCTTTAACCACAATAAACTAGTGAACATAACCTACTCAGTGCATTGTAAACAGTTGATTAAGTGGTACGATACAGAATGGGCCAAAGTTTCACATAATATTTAATGATTAATTTTCTAAAATACATTATGATTTACACCACAGGTTGCTTAATGAAAACTGTTTATTTTTATATGAAAATTTTATTAGAAATGTTACCTCTCCTATTTTATTAAATGTTGGAACATCATTTTCTGGACATTCCAGCAGCTTTACTGATATTTTTAGATATTATGTTGCCCATTTGGACACACAACAGAGTTGGACTTCACACTTTAATTAGATATCTAAATTGGGTCACATCAAATGATATGCAAGAAAAACTGGAACTAGAGTCTAGAATAATCTAGTTAAATAGTGTTTTGTGTATATATGTTTCTACTAAATAATTACGTGTACATTTCATATTTTCTGTGTTGCGTCTTGTACGAAAATTCAGAATAGGTATATCTACTTTTACAGTTCTTAAATAATAGTTACTATGGTTGGTTCTCATATTAACCAAGTTTTAACTGCATTATTCAATGGTAAAATAATATTTCATCAAAATGTCGGGTCTAATTATATATTTGATGCAGTTTCTATTACATCAACATCATTTTCTATGAAAAATTATATTTTAGTGAAAAAAAAAATAAATATAAATACTTAGGTCTTACAACTCAGAAACACTTCATCAACATTTTTACTACATGTCAAAAAAAAAACAACAAAACTCGTATTAACGGTAGAATTTAAAAAACGGGATTAAAAACTGTGTTAAAACCATTTAAAAAGTATGGAGACCTCTCAATTGTATTTAAATGAACTTTGTGATGGTAAATTAATCCATTTTGTTATTTATATCTTTTTTACCCGATATTTCCTTGTACTGATTGATGAGTAAAATTATGTAATAAATCTGCATGGCTACTTCTCTAAGCCTGCCTCCGTTAGTTACGTCATGTCTCCAAAGTGGGTGACCCCTTTCTATAAGAAATTTATTTTATCAGTCAAAATCGATTCATAAATATTAAATTTCAACTGATAATCATTTAACAATGAACAACTGATAAATTCCTTAAATTTTTAAGTGGGCCAAATGAGGTCATGAAGTAGTTTAATGAAATTAAGAAGTAAAATGATAAAGCCATAATCTTGATTTAACTCCATTAATCCTTCAGAACAAAGCTGTACGTTTTGTCACTATTTAGATTTAAGTTACTAAATTATTTACATCATTCACAAACACACACACACTAATGAAGGAAGTAGATAATAGATTAGAACATTAAATAATTTATAAAATACAATATGATCATCACAACCGAGAGGTAAACCGCTGGCCAAATTTTGTACACTAATGCCCAGTTTTGCCTGTAATGCCCTTAAATTTCAGAGTAATGCCCACTACTTCCCTAATAATGTCCTCTAATTTCCCACTAATGCACTATAATTCCTTCTAATGCCTTACTAATGCGCTGTAATTTCTAATACAACCAGTAATATCCTTGTAATTGTTGTAACAAATCAAAATATATTTTAGTATTTCAAATGGTAAACGCAATCTTCATATTACAACAAATAAACCCGTGGGAAAACTATGGCCTCAACTAGGACTACAAAAAATATGTTTTACAAGCAAAAACAAACTGTTGAGGTTTAAGGATTCATTTACATATTGCTTTTAGCTTATGAAATAAAATAGTTATTTTGTGCTAGTGATTTTGTGTAACTTTACATCATCACAAATTAGAAATTATTAATCATAATAATTCTTGGTGTTGGTATAATATAATTGTTGTTGCTTGACAATGTCAATTTCGTGATGTAAATCCGTAGGTAAAGGTAGATAGATAGATAGATAGATTTAATTTCTAACAGGTTTACACCCAATTACAAGAAATACTTAGATTAAATATACATAAATTTTTACTATTTTTAAAGAACACTCTTAGATTATCTAAAAATATTTTCCGTGTAATAAAATCACCTCTACCAACGTTTTGAAAAACAAAATTGTTAGTACCAATCTCGGGACCAACCCGTTTCTGGACATTTGATAATAGTAAAAAGTTGGTTTAAGCATTGTCAGTTAAATCGCGTTGTCTTTGTAAAACTTGTCTGTCGAGTCAGTTGAATTTCAATCTAGAATTTTGTAATGTCCTATAGTGTTGTGACGCCAATGTTAGTATTTGGAAACATACATATCAGGCCATAAATGTAAGAATTTGACATTAGATATTGACACTGTAATAACTTAGCTTTTAATAGAATCCATTTATTTAATTTGGTTTGCAAAAATGTATGTATATTTTATCTACCAGTTTAAAATATTAAAATACGCGACACTGATATCATTCCAATACTTCACACAAAGCTTTTGTGTCTAAATATTTTACATTTTTTACTAAACTGGGTACATACACGTATGAACTGCTACACCTCTACTTTCACCATAAAAACACAATACTTATTATTTTAGGTTGTAACAATTAATAAATTTAAAAATGACATGTAAACAGAAACGCCTTAACATATTTTGACATTTGTCATAATTTCTATGAAATGTCAAATTACTCACGAAAACAATTGACGACTATGTGCAACTACGTCATTTGTGCTTATAGTATACTGACGGGCGCGGTGACTCACTACAAATGGGCAATGGAACAGATTAGAAAAAGCACGGCTGCTACGATTTTGCTGATGATGGTTTAATCATCTAGCCATAGTCTCTATGTGTAATAATACCAAAATTTTATTACATTATTCAAGGTGGCTCCAACGTTATAACTCGTAACGTAAACGGTACATTGGGAAAAAAATTATAGGGAGTACTAGTATTATTTTGATCGTTCCTGTATACTCCCGAGAGATTACGATGTACTTACCGGACATCCTGTACACAATTTATGTTTCTTATAACATATTTTTAAATCTTTTTATTTCTTAATAAATTTGTTGTGACTGAGGTGTAAATAATTCTGGAATATTTAAAATAAGGTAATATTTATCATGTAGTATAAGGCTACAAAATGCAAATATGTATGATTCTTCAAATAAAGTATTTTATGAAAGAGCGTTGCAAACATCCTATATTTTTGGGAGAATTTTCCAAGAAACTAATGTATGCATAAGCGCACTACACACATTAAATGTCTATTAATGCCCGAGTAATTCCTGAAATTTCCCTGTAATTCCCTCATTTACCTGCAATGCCTGCAAGTTATGCCTATTAATATCAGTAATGCCCAGTAATGTCTGGATTTTGTACACCACAATTCCCCAGCGGTTTACCCTTCGATCGCAACAGAAAATAGAAATTTAGAAAATGCCAAAAAACTACCTCTGGAGCACCATATGGGAATCCCGGCCTACTCCACATTGGGGTGATAAAGTCTATGTGGGGCGGCGGCGGTAAATGTGTGAGACCGGGCGGATGCTGAAAGGTAGCGGGTGTGTCGCCACATGACGTTGGAGCTGTCTTTACCGGTATCGTTGGCATGTCATGGATCTGTTAAAATAAAATTTTAAACTAGCTTCATAAGTATTTTAACCGTTGTGGCCATGGATATAAGAGTGAAAGAGTAAATATTATAACATTTATTATGGAGAATTATACTTTTTTACTCGACAACATTCACTCATAATTGAAAACATTTTAACCAGTTTTTAAGTATTCCAGAAATAATAGTTTTTTTGTATAATACAATAAAAAAAAAGATAATTATAATTGATACTTGTTTGATAAGTTTCATAAATAATTATTATTGCCTCTATGCTTCATTGTTTGTTTTTTATATATTAGATAACAATTACGTGATAAATTCAAGATTTAATATGAATTACAAATATTTTCTTATCATAAAATATTCAAACATCTTCAAGATTAATAATAAATAAAAATGATAATAAAAGTATATCAGGTGTTAATAAAAATCAGATTTTTTTTTATCAAACTATGCTTGAACTGAAACAAATTAATCAAGTATATTTAATTTTGATTTGAAAATATATTGAATACATATATGTTTTTAGACAAGTGTTGTATGGTATTTAATACCAATAACAGTAGTTACATAGAAATTTCCAAGCAAAGTTTGCAGTTAAAAAGTTCACCTTAACCCAAAAAAATGCATTGTGTGCATTTTTTGTTAGTTTTCTCAAAATTCAGTCATAATGCTAATTATGAATTAGTAAACTTTAAATAGGTACCTAATCAGTTTCAGATTGATAATTTTTAAACTAATTACACATTATGCAGCAATAAATTGAAATACTTAATTAATTATTGCATATTCTGTAAAAAGACACAAGATTTAATAGATTGAAATATGTTCAGAATTTAAAATGTTTCGACATGTTTAATAATTTATAATACATCTCGTAATATATATAAAATTTCAATTGAAAGCATATATGATTAACTCGTTTTTAATTCTACAACTATCAATAGAGGCCGAGATAACATACAGAGCATGTTATAATCATATCATAATATGTCACCTTGATTATTAAAGGTCAAATATTAATTATTTTTTGATTACTTCCTATTAGAAATAACAGATAAACTTATAAAATACAATTCAATACTGATATTTCCATATGTATATGTATATTCAATAATTAATGGTGCTTCCCCCAAGAGATAAATTTTGTGTTTCGGTTTTTTATATTTTATGTACCTTGTGATATCGAAGGTCATAAGATTTGAACCGATGACATTGCAAACCCTGTATATTTATGTGCTTGCTTATGATATAGGTATCTGTAAAATGTATGCATAACATAGAACAAATGTAGCTATGCTATATTTTCCTCACTATAAGTGAAACTAAAGATAGAAGATTAGAAATAATTATATTTATACCATTACGCTTTTGTAAATAGAGGATTTGAAATATGATCATAGCAAAATGGAAAATATGTTGAAATCTAAATAAAGCGTTGCTTTTATGAAAAAGGCAGAATCCAACAAGATTATATTAGATGTTTCGGTAATGTAGTTAAAATAAAATATATTTACCTTCTGAGTGGGATATCCAAATCCAGGTGGATATCCAAGTGCACAGTGTTTAGCAGAAACACGATTTTCCCTAAAATCAATTAGATGTGCCAATACTTTACTAAAAAATTGTTTTTGGTCGAATGTAAATGCGGGATGGTGTAAAGCCATCGTATACAATAATAAAAATTCACTATGGAGTACTTCATCTTTACCCTTCTCTTTCACTAAATAATCTTCTATATGGTCTGTCCTTAATACCTTCTTATAAAACCAATTTGCTACACTATAGTTCCTAGATGATAGTAACGACATATACACCAACACTCGATGTCGAATGTTTTCATCTAAAATACCCTGATTAAACGACACATCCTTAGAAAGTTTTTCTAAATCGTTTGCTGTGATAGTAGGTCCCCGCAATTCTTGATAAGTATGCTTCCCTAGTTCTTCTATGCAAGAACCTATGAAACGCAACTCAAAAGGTAAACACATATTTAGTAACTCATATAACACATCTATCCTTTTATAACCATCCAAGTCCTTAAACCAGAATAAAACCTCCTCCTTACACACCATTTCCAGACTACATTGATACTACAGTAAAAATTTCTGAAAAATAAAGCTGTTTTACTTAAAAAATTGTGACATAACCTATATTTACTTACATCAAATGCATCCAAAACCATAACAAAGGGCGTACACATCAATTAAAGCAAAATTTTGTATGATGAGCCATTTCGAGTTATATTACATTATATTAAACCCTAAATTGGCAATACTATTATCAAAATTATGATGCTAAATAACCCACTGACAGAGACGTTGGACAGAAGAATGCTTGATCAACAAAAAGACACTTTTTTCGATGAATTCACTCAACTTTGTTAAACTCCATTTTTTGTAGTCTTTTTTTTTGGATTTAGTTATCCTACCACAATATTGTAAAAATTCAGCAGTCAGGGATTTTGCACACTACTTTAAGGTACGAAAATACTCCTATTTCTATTCTATCATCTTATTATGGCGGCAAAATACGGTCTATTTAAAAAATATAATGCAATATTTATTTTATATAAAACAATCCGAAACTCACTCAACACGACCATGAAATTAAACACTAAAAAACTTTAAGTGAAGCTTTTTACACCCATTTTAGGATTTTACACTATACCCACATCGTAAATGTTCTAATATTTCAGTAGTGACCTAAATTTGTTTGGTAGCCTACATCGAATCCCACACATTTTTAAAACAAAATAACAAAAAACTACAGTCGGTGTTTTAAATGGTTCTTAACAGTTTTTATATTCAAAAAATAGTTTGAGAAACTAAAATTAATGTTTTTTTAGTATAAGAGATTACTCATTTTATAGAAAATATAGATGTCTTTAATAATAAATT
Source organism: Monochamus saltuarius (assembly GCA_025584915.1). NCBI lineage: Eukaryota > Metazoa > Arthropoda > Insecta > Coleoptera > Cerambycidae > Monochamus > Monochamus saltuarius. The sequence goes on along the minus strand of CM046723.1, from coordinate 7,390,168 downwards.
ATTTAAAAAAAACTTTCTAACCATTGGAAAATTATGCTGTGATCTGATTTATTAAATTAATATATTTTTTGAAAGTAGTGGATTTAACAATGTGCTAATGTGCATTCTTTCTAGAATGTACTTCCAAGTTCCAACGCTTCCATCCCAACGGCCCGCATTTCTGTAAATATTTTGGACAACCCTGACGAGATTCCAGTGTGAGTTTTGAATATGTCACTTCTTGATAGATGTCGCGTCTATCTAACAATGGTGTAATCTTACACCTGTGTAAGAGATGTCGCGGCAGGGATATATCACGTTCAGAAATTCACTTTATTGTTGGTTGGTAATGAGTCCTTTATTTAAATTTTCTTTCCTAGACGTAAATTTCTGTTTATACAACCTGAAGTGCTTTGCGTTATAAAAACTATATATTCACTCCAATCGTTATTATAATGATTCTTATGAAATTGTGTTTAAAAGAAAAATCATTTTATTTCAAAAGGTTAATTAGAATTTGATTTATTTCTGTTAATATACATTTAACAGCTTTATTCATTTGAATTCGATAGAAAAATATTATTTGCTAGATTCAGATCAATTATCCCAATATGTGTTCCTGTTTAAGTGCTTATATTTTTAAAAATGTTTTCTTGCTTTACCAATAGTAAATGACATAATCTAATTTAATTAAGCTATTATTTTCATTTGGTTCGTATGCCAGAAAACATCATTTTACACTGTTGTATGTTGAGACTGAATTTTTTGTTAGGTAAGTATTCATTTTAGTGTTTTTGTGTGACAATTGATATCGGTATGATATCTGTATGTTGAGAATTTTTACTTATTTATAAAGTACAACCTATTAAATATTGTTAGATATTAATTTTAATGTTCTAGTGTGCCAGCTGAATAAAGAAAAAAAGTGTTGCTGTTATTTTAACTCTTTCATCTTTCTATAAGCTTGAACTTCCTAAGCGGTAATTTGTAACGTTGGTTGTATAATCATTAATCAATGACGTCACTACTAATGCAGTCTATTCAAAATACAATTTAGAAATTAATGTATATAAGTACAGTGTGACTACGTGCAAAAGCGTTATTGAAGCAAATATTTAGATATTTATTTGTATAACTGTAAATTACATTCAACTTAAAAATTTTTGAGAAACATATATAATATATTAAAATAATAAATGACAAATCTAGTTTTCCGGCGATTCAGCTTCTGATTCTGTGGGTGCTTCGGTGGTTGCTGGTTCCTCTGTAGTGGCTACTTCTGTGGAAGGCGGTTCCTCCGTAGTAGTTTGATCAGGTTCCTCTGTGGTTGCCTGCTCTGTAGTTGCCTGCTCTGTAGTTGTAGTAGCAACGGGTTCTTCGGTAGTCTCTGTCGGTGCCTGTTCTGTAGTTTCTTCAGTGGGGGCTTTAATAACATGGCAATTAAATCAACATGTGTGACAGTTTGATACAAGTATAAAGCTTGTGAATTAGTCAAATATTGGTAGTTATTCGTAACTTTTTAAACCGATGAGGTAAGATGAAACATACAGGGTGTCTACTTTTATTTGTATACAAATCCGTAAAAACTTTATTCTTCAAGATAATCAAAAACATTTTTTTTAATGTTATATGACCCGCTTCCTCTGACCCTATCACGGCATTTAAGAAGCGATCCAAGACTTGCTATGATTTTTTATACCCCCGAAATTCAATAAAAACGTTTAGCAATGTTTTTATTTAAAATCTAATAAGATGGTGTTATAATCACTACCCCTCAAAACACGTGTGAAATTTGAACAAAAACTATAGTGTTTTCTTCTACACGTTCTTAAAGTTTCATTTCTTTAAAAATTCGTAAAAATGTTATGTCTCAAAATAACGCAACAATTTTTTTTTTTATTTAAATGTCATCGAAAACAGTTAATCACGGCGTTTGAAGATGGCGATCCAAGGCTTGCTAAGATACTCTTGATAGTTTTTGTTCAAACTTCATACATACGGGTTCTGAGATGACCTGAGTAACACCACCTTATCAGATTTTAAATAAAAAAAATCGCTAAATGTTTTTATTGAAAAACATTTATGAAAATTCATACACAAAAAATAGCTTTAGCAAAATCTAATTATTACGGTAATGAATTTTTTAATTCTATGAATAAGTCTAAAACAGCTTGGAACATCATTAAAAATAACTTTACTTGTAAAAATCATAAGTTACCATTCAGTTATCGCGATGATGAAAAGAACAGTTTTTCAAGTTCTCAGAAGGTCGCTGAAACCTTTACTAATTCTTTTAATATTTTTTGAATTACATATATTAGCCCTCCTTTGACTAGTTTGATAAATCTATGATTTAGTCAAGGATGTTTTCCTTCTTTACTGAATAAAGCATTGGTTATTCCCATTCATTTATTTATTTTACTCAAAGCACATACCCAACAGAATTGCCCAATTATAGGGTACAGTAAAATATATACAGTGCAAAATAAACACAGAAGTGTATGCAAGACACAAAGATACTAACAAAACGAGAGAAACAAACGAGAGACAAAAAAAATTAATATACAAAAAAATAATAATAAACAGAGAAATATATAAGTAAACCTGTGTTACAAAGCTAAATACCTATCTAAACCTATCTTTACTAAGTACTACATTTTTTATAGCTTGCATTGAACAGCAAAAAATGTCTACGCTAGATTCTATATCATTGTATCTTGAGATAATTTGATACAAAGGCGATGCTACAAGAATATTGGTGGTTAAAGGTTAAAGTTAAACATATTATTACTTCTTGCTGAAACTCGTGGAATTTTGACTTGGATATTGCTTAGAACACTTGGACATTCCAAAATGTTATGAACGATTTTATAAACGATTTTGAACGATTTATAAAAAGAACTATAAGACTTTAATATCTAATTACCGGGGAATAGCGCTTCTTTCTGTGTTTTCCAATATATTTGAAAGAAATTTTTATTTCAGAATATTAAATTTTGCAGAAAAAAGTAATTTAATTAATAGCAATCAGTTTGGGTTTAGTAAAAGTTTGACAACACAAGATGCCATTTGATTAGAGCGTTCGATACCGTAGATCATACACATTTATTGAATAAGTTACAAAGATATGGTATAAGAGGTCCAGCTTATAATTGGCTTGATAGCGACTTACAAGGTAGAACCCAAGAAGTCCTCTTAATTTTTCACAGCTAAAACACCTTCAAACAGGAGTTCCTCAGGGGAGTATTCTGGGGCCATTTTTATTCTTACTTTTTATTAATGACATAGCAGTGATGGCTAATATAAATAAATGTGTAACATTATTCCCCGATGATACTTCTGTGACAGTTAAAGCAGAGTCATCAGTTTCGCTCAGCCACATTGTATAGAATGCTGTGGTTAGTATGCAAGATGTTTGTAAAAGCAATGGTTTAGCGTTGAACGGTTCTAAAACGGATTTAATCATGTTTACCACTAAAGATCTGGATTTTAACCTTTTAGTTAAGTTTGATAACAAAACCATTGAACAAAGCAATGTTGTTAAGTTTTTAGGAGTCCAGATGGATTCAAGGTTATCCTGGTCGTACCATATTACGTTCAATCTCGCCTGAATTATTGTATCATATGTTGGAGTAATTCTTCTCATATGAACGAATTATTTATTCTGCAGAAGATCATGAAACAATGACTAAATCACGGGCGCGGAATTCTTGTCGAGAGTCATTTGTAAATTTGAGAATTTTTACAGTCTACTCGTTGTATATACATACTCAGTTGTGTTTCGTATGTGAAGAGTCACATTTCTAAGTTTTGTGCACGGATTGATAAGACTCAATGTTGTGGTTAGCATTTTAGAGGCTTGCATTGTTTTAATATTCCTCAACATCGACTGGCTTTATCGGCTAATGGTGCTTTTATTGTGTCCATTAAATTGTATAATAATTTGCCGATACGCATTAAGCAATTGAACACTTATATTTCTTTTCGTAATCAAGTTAAGAGCATACTAGTAGAAAATGCCTTTTACAGTATTGAGGAGTACATAAACTTTGATTTTAATGTCTCTGGTTTGTAAATTAAATTCCTGTCACAGAGTAGGTACTATTTTAATCTGTGTTCCTGTGTTACATATGTTTGTCTTCTATGCGTTGTGTGTACCTACTTATACTTTTATTCATTTTATTTTACCCTACTTTTCTGTTTTTTATGCTGAGAATGTTTAAGACAGCATATTATTATAAGGGTAAGTTAATGATTTGACAATTTTCAATACTTTGTATAACAAGGTCTTATGAAAAAATATTTACGCAATAAAACGCATTAGATTTGAAATCACAATATTGCACACGATGGAATCAGTTAAAGAGGCTTGAATTAAACAATTTTACCGAACTTTTACAGAGATAGAGCGCCGGCCGCTCTTCTAACATGAACCTCATGTGTCTTTGTCCTCAAAATCGTTTTCTGGCACATTTGGCTTGCTGTAGAGACCAATATATGTTACTGAATGTAATAAATAGATTAGATGATGAAAGTAAACAGCATTAATTTATATTTGTTACTTATTACTTCCAAACTTATACTGAAGCACTGCCTCATCGTACTATGTATATGTGATGGTCTAACAATACATTCTATTTTATTTTCCTTACAGCCTGCAGGAGCTTCGCCGCCTTCTTCAGGAACAGCGCTTTCTGCGCCTCCTTCAGGAGCCGCGGCCTCCGCACCTTCCCCTGGAACTTCTCCTTCCTCGGCTTCTTTTTCAGCTGGAGGGGCTTCAACAGTTTCGACTGTTTCGGCCTCCCCTGTCTTCAACTCCACCTCAGAGGTATTCCGCCCACCCGTATCCACTGGGCTGGGGGCAGCGATATCCGGCGGTGTTTTCTTCTCTTCTTCTATCGATGGCATCGATATAGGAGGTACTTCCTCCGGGAGTTTCTCTGTTGACTTTCTTGGAAGCTGTTCCTCTGTTGCTAAAAAAAATAAATAATAAAATGCTATGTCACAAGCAATTCTATTCAGTGCTGACGTTGGTACTTACGCTCCTTTGGTTTTGCGATGGATTCCCTTTTCTTTTCTGGTGGAGCTTCCTTCTGCTTACCACCTGGAGCGAAAAGTTTGAATTCATTTGGCATTTCGTCCTCACTGTATAACCTGTCTGAAAAGTATATCCTGCGGATTCTAACATTGGCATGAATTTGTACCCTGGTGGTCTCCATATAAGTCGATCCTATGGATAATCATTTGTAATATTGGACAGAGGTACTAACTATTAATGTTGTTTCTTTGTCAAATCAACGATTATTCTTACCATAAGCTCTTTTTGTAAAATCAGCCAAATTGAATTGTACCTGGTTCCAACCATCGCTAAGGCCTATTGGCATGGTGGTACAAAATGGCAAGACTTTGGTGGAAGATTGGAAGTTGGACACACGAAATCTGCGACGCATGTCTTTGTCATCTAAACTTAAAGAATATATGTATAACACATAGCAAAAGAAAAGGCCAAACCTTGAAAATATATTATAGAAGTACAGTTCTAAAAAAAATAGATTTAATATCATCGACTAACTAAGTGAAGGATAAATATATGAACAACGATCATTATCGCAATTATATATTATTTTACCTAGTATCTGTATTTCAAACGTGAAATATCTCTTCATATTTTTGATAACCATCACCAAAAAGGGCAGTTGTACTCCTAAGGATGCTCTGGCTTGTATAGGGCACGAAATATATGTAGTAGCCACATTAGTTCCAGCTATCTCAAGAACTAGAGATTTGACGTCATCATCTACAACCCTTCGAATATGGCCGTTCTTCACCTTTCACAATCATTAAAAGCAGAATAAAGGAGAACGTTAAAATACATTTTTACTGTGAAAAATCCCCAAAATGACAAAGGTAGGAGCTCGTGTTGTACTATGGATTTAAAGCAGGAATTGCGTAATCGACTTACATGTTTGTCCCAGAGAGCTAAAGGATTACTTCCGACACTGTAGAACAACGACAAAAATCCACTTTGGTATGAATTCGAAAACATTTCTTGTCAGTATGAAACTGACAGATTTCAAAAACTAGTTTTGAAGTTTTGTTGACAGACTTGAATAACAGTGTTTGTGTGTAGTGTACATAATGCACTATAGCAGTGATTAATCATTATTCACTTGTGATTAATGATTATTCACACTTCTGTCACCAAACTGAACTAACTAAACAAAAATGCTCCGGTGCTACCAATTGAACTAGAACCTTTTGTGTGAAAGTTAAGCACTTTATCCACTATACCAGTCACAGCAATATTAACATTTTTCTGAGTGATGGTAGAAGTTTACTAATTAAAGTTTTATTTGCATTTTTAAATTTATCAAGTGAACGACGAATGTCAAACCTGAAAATAAGGTGTTTTTACAGTTTTAAATTGTATGAATTATGTGTCATGTTCATGTTATGAATGTCAAAATATTGTATAATTTTTTCAGTAAACAGTTGGCTAAAGTATCGTTAATAGTAGTGAACAAAGTATAGTATTCTACTTGCATGTAATAGCTGTATTTTACTCGGATGATTTACGACACAGGTCTACTACTCGTACCGTAACCTTCACTTTCGTGAATTAGAACCATCATTATATGCTCGTTGAATAATACACCATTTGAAAAGCTCAACTGACGATCTTTGTAATGACGTAAAAAATACAGGGTGTTCCAAATGTTAGGCCTACAGCTCAGAAATGCAATATTCATTTGTTTTTGTGTTATATGCTTTAAGAAGTATTTAAAAGTTCTTACAACTTTAAATCTTAAACTTTTTTTCGTAATATAGAATTTGGTATATGGGTGTTTTGATGGATGCTAAATAGCCTGGCAGTATTATTTTTTTATAGGAAATACCTAATACCATGAAACTGTCCACATGTACTCACTGGTCTACATGTGCTTTCTTCTCTCCATTAACAAAACAACCCACGCCACAGTGCCACCGAACTAGGATACAAATCTTAACCAACCACTGCTTTTATACGCATATAAACAAATTCATTTAATGAAGATAAAGGAAAACAAGATGCATTGTATATTTAAAATCTTGTATTTTACATTTCAGCTACCGGCACAATTCGAATTGAGCTTATTCTAAAATTCCCACTTCAGGATTTCCTCCACCTTTCGCTTTTGCGAAACGGTAAGCTTGACCATGTCCTCGATTCGCGGGGCGCAGAGGTGCGCGTTGCAAAATTCCCTGTGGATCCTGACGCCGTCCAGGGCTTTCGTCTGCAAAAGTTCGTGGTCCTTAATTTCTCTTATGAACTGCTTCCTCTGGAGCACACCCGCTCGTCTGTACCTCTGCCGGCAGATAACTCGGCTGGAAGCGATTACGAAACACAATTAGTGTGGGAAAATGAAAAAGTACAATTGGGAGGTTTAGCCAATATAAGTTTTAACGGAATGAGAGAGAAAATTGCAACTTTGCCCCTCTAGGCAATAGAAAATTCTACGTTATGATATGTCTGTCCACAAAATTTTGGTATTAGTTGAAAAAGGTAGGGTTATAGATGTTATAAACAACCGTGAACTTAATTTCTTTTTTAGTAATTATCTTCTCTTAGTTATTCGTAGTAAAAATACTATTAAAGGAGCGGGCCTAGAAAACGTTCCCTCAGTTATAGACTAGCCGAGTGACGTCACATGCTTGCTAAGGTGGCTGCGGACATTACCTTTTGGTTTACAAAATTGTAGTGAACGTGTTAACTTTGTAGTATATTGCGAGTTATATGCTGATTATATTAGTGGCGAAATTTATAATAGGCATACAACAAAAGTGTACAAAAATAGTCATAGTGATAATAATAAAACTAATAATACATTAGTGGTGTGAGTACTCAGTGTTGTGTTGTTGTGTGTTTCTTTTAATTTAGCTAATACTTAGTGCTATTACAGCATCTATTCGTTTTTTCGCCTTAAAAATATTGTGGTATTAGATACTGTATATCTAATAAGATACGAAGTCTATTAAGATCTTGGGAGGATTCCTCGGAAGAACTTCGACCTGGTACAAGTAAAGATAAAACGCGGTTAGGACAGCCAACGAACAAGCTCAGTTAATTAGATATAGCGTATATGCATAAAAATATAAAACACAATTGCGGCGAACAGAGAGGGCATTAGGAAAAACGGCTTATTTAATAATAGTATTAGACAACGCTCTATATCATTCAAAACTTTTAGAAAAAATTCCAGCTACTGGCACAAAAAAACAATATTCAAGAATTTCTTAAAATCCATAAAATTGTGTATGATACTAGTTTGAAGAGAAATGAGTTGCTGCATGTAGTCAAGAGCAATAGTTTTGTAAAGAAATACGCCATTGAGGAGATGGTTATGGTTCAGGGACATACCGTTCTACGATTACATTTATACTACTGTATACAGGGTGAGTCAGTCATAATGTCATTAATTTTAACCACGTATTCGGGAGGCCTAATAAAGGCAGAAAATCGAAAAAAATTTTTACTTGACCTTTAAAAAATAAACAAATCACCCTATAAAAATCAGTAACACGACGCTCCTGGTACGCTACGATGGCGCACCCGACGAAATTCTAATGTCACAGACTTGCCGTATTAACCATGGATGCCACATTTACATACATAATATCATCTAACACATCAGCGTGTTATTCAAATTTACCTCCATTTAGCACTGCACCCCGCATTTCTTCCCCTCAAATTTGTAGATCATGCCACACATTGGAGGGGATTTAGAGAATACAAGCAGTAGTTTGTTTATTTCGGTCTAACCTCACGTATTTGGCGTAAATTCACAACGCATAATTTTACAAATTCCGATTATGTGGAAATGGTAGTGTTATACGGAGAATGTTTACGAAATGCGACTGAATTTTATTAATAAAGTGCTATGGACGGATAAATGGAGTTATACTTATGTGGGCTGTAAACAGGTTAGTATCATACTACTTAAAAAACAATACATTTCTAGGCTAGATGTACGTAACTACAAATTGTACATTTGGTTATGTGTGGTTAATTGTACTTACGAGTAATACTAAAAATTCATATTTATTTGTAAAACGTAGTGAAAACGTAATATCAAAATTATTAAACTGTAATAGCCTAGCATTCGAAAACATTTATTTATTATCTACATTTGTTTTATTAACAAATAAATCAATATTTAAGGAAAATTCATTCATGTATCTAGATTAAAAAATAGTTTTACTCCTTGTTAAATAACAGTACAAAAACTAGGTAACTAGGTTATTGACCTAATAGGGTCAAGGTCAAGATTAACTCTCGATTAGCGGCGTGCCATTTCGGTCTTGGACAGTTTTCTGTCGACAACACGATGGTTTTTATTAAGTACTTAGTATTTAAACACGTAACACTTTTCAGCTTCTCAATAATTTACCCATTGGGTATAGGTTTTTATGTAATGTACGTAAATGGTTTATTACTCAGTTTATTATTAGACACGTTGGAGTTTTGTTGCAGTCATAACGGCTACATTTGCTCAGAGAAAAATCGACACGCGAGTGTACGGGTATCGTTTGATTGGGCCGTATTTTATACGGGAAAACCTGAGTGGACCGCGTTACTTGCAATTTTTAATAGAATTATTTGATTATTATTATTTGATTTTATTGGGTATTAACATTTTAAATTATTATTGGCTGAAGTTGAACTTATCAAGAAAATTTGATATTCTAAAATAGTCAGTACAACCGTTTATTTGTGATGTCTAAAATCTAGGTGGGTAGGTACTATATAGAAAAATATTACAACTTGACAACATTGCATCATGTCGATATCGAGTTGAACTGTCAGCTGTAACCGACCAAGGCTGTGACCGGTCAGTGACAGTATTAAAAGTTTGTTTAAATAATGATTTTAAAATATTTTTTTTAGGCGTAAATATGCATTTAGATTTTTTTTTAATCACGTATTCGCATTATACTCATTATTCCCTATCTCCTCTTAAAATTAATGACATTATGACTGACTCACCCTGTATTTATTCCCATTAAATTAATATGCAGTCAATTAAAAAGAGACATTCAAAAAAATATGTATTACTTTTCAGAATTGGAACAGTTACAGATGTTATAAGAACCGAGGTGAATAAAATTACATCAGCTAATTGGAAAAAAATGTATCGAACATGTAATAAAAACTGAAGGAGGCTATACACCAATTGATTGGCTTAAATAAAAATTGGTTTCGTGATAACTGTTGATGAAGAATCGGATACAAGTGACCTTAGTAGTGACTCTGACGAGTGTTTTTCTTATTATTTATTATATTATAATGTATAAGTAAACTTTTTGTGTGTATTTTAGTGTCGGTGTTAAGTAGTATATGAAATATATTATTATTATATATTATATCTATATATCGCTAGGATATTTAAAAAAATATTTTTGTATAATTGTTTTCTGCTGTTATTATTTTTTTTTAATTTTTGTTTTAAATTCAAGAAACTAGTAATATGAATGGTTGGTTTTTGGTTTATCATTAGAATTATGAATGCTCGTTTTCGTATTAGTTTCATGGAATTACGATTTTTTTAACCATTTATAAAAATGCCGAAAAAATTAGATATTTGGAAAGTATATAGATGACTGGCATTCTTGAAGCGGTATTAAACATTTTTTATTTTCGTTTCCAGTGGTGACACAACGATGCAATGTATTAACAACTCATTACCTTATAATAACTAGTTTATATAATAAAATAAATAACTGACACTTATTCTCACACTTGACAGAACTAAGGTTCTACTTGATTATTGTTTGATTGTTGAACAATATTAACTTAACCTTTATTTTATATTATGCTGTTTGTTATTGTTACTTGTCAGATTTGGATAAACAGTTGAAAATATTTTCTTAGTAAATTATTTTATGAATTTCATACCCAATCTCCCGCTTGCAATTACAGGATATTTTAAAATAATTTTCAAATGAATTTTTAATATTTTTCTCAGATAATATTGTATAGTGACAAACGGACTGTAAAGCGGTTTTAAAAGCGTGCATGGTAATGCCTGTGCGTTTGGCCAGCCCATTAGAGTGTTTCAATGCGCAAATTATTAATAGCTTTCAGATTTGGTTTAATTTAACAGGCCTGATCCTCCAGGCGAGAGGCAAAAACATCCTTCAGCGGTTTACAACTTATGTCTGTTTGAGAAACATGCCAATAACATGCATTCTCCCACATACAACCTGTAATGTGGGTCCATAAGATAGGTACATGATTTTAGCAGTAACCAATAAGTGAATGAATTAGGTATAAATTAAAATGTATTGCAGGTTTCTTTAATAAACGTACAGGGTGTACCAATTTTGTTGTAATTGCAAGGAATCTCAGACATTACAAGAGATGCGTGTTTTCACAACACTGGTCTATTTTTTCGAGACAATTAAGATGCCAGTCAGAATTTTCAAAGACCTCTTCGTTTTTAAGATACAAGGCGAAAGTTATAAAACTATTTTTAAAGAATTCTTTGTATCTCAGAGAATAGCTGATATCGGAATGGTGAAAATTGCTTCTGATAGACTTTTTTACATAGAATTCAGTTTTTGAGTTTTTTTATGTTGTCGCCTGGATATATTTTACATATTATATACTGTTGCAGTCTCTGTTTCCGTGAAATGCTACAAAAAAAGCGATGTTGATGTCCTTTAAAGGGTTTTGTATCTACTCGACTGAGAACGCCTGCTACAAATAAAGCTGATCCCATTCTGAGAAATTTTCAGCCCTGGAGTAGTTTTGTAAAGGGTTGAAATACCCAATCTTAGGACATTTCTTTTCAGAACTTCTTATGGATTGTGAATTTTTCCCATTTAAAATATATATCTAAACGGCACGAATTGTTTATTAACTTTTAAGTCTGATTGATTTATTCGAAAAATTATGGATTTAAGGAATAGAAAAATAAAGATCTTTTAATGAACTTTTACAACAAACAAACAACTCAAAAAAAAAGGAACTTGGAATAAAAGAGAACATGAACAAATAAATGTAGATCATTTTGTATTAGTGTGCAGTCTAACAGAAAATATTTATAAATTTTTAGATGATGGTAATCAGGTAGCAAGCCTGTTTTTTTATTCAGCTTGAACCTTCGATTGTTTAAATATCTCACAAATCAAAATCAAACTATTTAACATTGGTTTCAGAGGGATATTCTTGGATTGGATAACTCAGTTTTTGTCTAATCGATCCATGCATGTTAAAATTGAAAATGTCACGTCTGATAAAAGTATTAACCTGGGGGTGCTACAGGGATCGGTCCTGGGACCTTTGATTTTTCTTTTATTTATTAATGACTTGCCTACTTACATGGATTCAGTTGCTTTAACTGTATTTGCTGACGACACATCTGTTGTGGTTTCGGCTTCAACACATAATGAACTCGTTACAATTTGGGAGAACTGCATTGCGTGTTTTGCCAATTCGTATAAATCCAAAATTTTACAACAAATCAATAGACACCAAAACTTTTTAGGAGTTCATCCTGATCCTGCCGGTCGGGGCATTAGTCTACGGAGTAGTACTTTCCTGCAGTATCATTTATTTACAGATTTAATAGCTCGTCGCCCTGGGCGAGAGGTCTGCCTTAAGTACCTGCTGCAATGTAGGTCGCGTCCTGTAAGTTGAGCCGCTTAGGCCGAGCAGGAAGTAAGCAGACCACTTATATATCACCTATATCTCATTATCCTGATTATTAAATCATATAAACGATTTGCGCGCATCATTAAATAAGTCTTATTACGCTATATCCAGTATAAAAAAAATATGCCTTTATGTGCTTTATTGTTGACTATAGCATAATATACAGTAATCTTTCTTACAACGTCGTTTTATGGGGGCCTGCTGCTTGTAGCTACAGAATTTTTATAGCACATAAACTAATAATTAGAAACATATTTAGCATTAATTCTGGTGTGACATGTCGAAATACATTTATTTCAAATGATAGTTTAACTTTTCCCAGTATATACATTTTAAAAGTATTATTGTACGTCACAGAATATATTTATAATTTGGTAAAGAACTCAAATTATCATAATTATTCCACCTGCACTTATTATGTATCCCTGCGCATAAATTTAAAAAAATTTGAAATGTCTGCTCACTATCAGGGAATTCAATTTTACAATAAGCTGCCAAATAATTTTAAAACCATGACCAGCGCCCAATTTAAGACATCTGTAAGAAAAATGTTGCCGACTAAATGCTATTAGGTATAGCATTCACGATTTTATGAATGATATTTTATAAATAACATGTTATATTTTTCTTGCTATATTTATTTGTTTTTATTTTCCGTATTGATTATGTGACCTGTCCTATACATGCATATGTCTAAATTATTATTATTATTAGTGTAGCAAATAAAAAATGTCGAAATTTCAACAAAGTGTAAGAAAAACATACATTTATGCGTTATTTTGCTCTAGATATCTGTCCTCGAAATTTGTTGGTTTGTTGGTTTATTGTGGTTACTGACTATATATTTTACCGCGATTTTCAAGTACAATACTTTTGGTAGACATTAAATCAGTTCAAAATTTAAGATTTTGAATTACAATATAAATTATATTTTTCCCCCTTGAAGATATTATAATTATCTAGACACTTGCACATATAAAAACAACGTAGTTTAGGTATATTTTTTTAAATGATAATATTACTGTTGTTCATTATTTTGATTATTGACATTTTCACAGGCCAACACTATTTTTTCACTATTTTCCTGATAAAATTGACATTTCTGTCAAATTTAATAGCTTATTAGAACAACTAACATGCGTATAAAATGCAAAGATAACATTTCCAGTTCCTGTAACTGTACAAATATATAGAATAAGAACAATACGACAAAATCAGCAATTACAGTTTCAAATTATTCACTGTTCTGAGACAATCCTGATTGAGCTGTTAGACTGCACGGCTTTGTACCATTGGTTATAAAAACTTCTCTATCGGTATTGCGTTTAACTATCACATATTATGGCCCTTTTGCAACTGCAAATGTCAAAGGACACCCTAATAAAATTAACACGTGTTCAATAAAAGACCGCTCACCCTCTCACAGCGGTCACTTTATGCAATTAAATAAAATCTTTATACTCACTAAGGCAATTCGAGGCCCGTGTAGCTGGGATCATTACTGTCGTTTATCGTCAGGACGAATATTTCAGACATATTGTTTCGGTATCCTGTTTATTCAATTCAGAATTACTTAAAATTTCGTTTAGCACCCCTGAAAGAACCCGACTAACATACTGTTCTTCTACGCAGTTGTTTGTGTTGCTAGGTAATTGTATTTCGATCCGATCGTATTTAAAAGTTAACGTTTCTAGAAGTTAGTAGAGCTCGGTCAATTTAGGTGCTTAAACGTTAAAAAAGTATCCTTTATTTAGTAAATATTTGTATATAAAGTATGTTCAAATTTGACATAAAATATATTTTTGTAAAATTTAACGGGTATAGCACCATGAATTTGTGATTATATCGCCAATGGCCAAAGAAAAATCCATAACCTTCTATAGAACTATATTTTTCCAATTCAGTAATATGTGGGTTATTTCATCAAATGCCATTTGCCTTATGTTATGAAGCGTTTATTCGCTTATTTATGGTCAACCTAGAAAATTTGGAGCCGATCTGACAATTTTCTAAATATACGAGGTCAAATCCTCGTTGTAATAAAGACAAATAAACTGTAAAAGTCAACTGTTTGCAATTGTCAAATTTTCTACTTAAAAATCACGCTGTTTATTTGGTTCATATTGACGATGAGCATTTGCCAGATTTTATCGCTCGGCAAACAATAAAGTGACACACATGTAACACGCCTCAATAAATGTCAACTTTTCCTTGTCACTGTCAAGCGAATATATTATACAAAACTAAATATAACAAAATACTTTTGTTCCTTTGCAACCTTTTATTTCCCTTCTTAACAATACAATTCGTTAATTTAATGGCAGTATTTTTGACTCCCCTTTTTGCAGCAGCTGCAAATTTTAAAAATGAATCAAAATTCTGTTTTGGTTATATTTATTAATTTTTATCTTTTGTTTAGCCACACAGTTTATTGACACTAAAACTTACCTTACAGAAAGCGATATATACCTTTAAACAAGCACAGTAACAAAACACAATTACAATTCTAAAGTCAGATTAAAAATTATAATATATCTTTTGTTACAAAGCTACATCAGTAACAAGATCAACTAGCAGCCAATGGCACTTTTAACTTTTGACATTAGACAGTACTATACTATTACCGCCAAATTCAATTTTAGTTTGTCATTTACTTTTGAGAGAGACCTTTAGTGCTGTTTCCTAAAGATAAAACACATTTTTGTTCTTATTTATTTGTGGTCCTAAAATGGATATCCGACGGATGTAATATTAAGGACGTCTCTGAGAGGTACACTGTTGGATATCCCATGGACATCCCACCTAAAATGGACGTCCGATGGACATAATATTAAGGTCGTCCTTTAGAGTTGCTCTCTGGGACGTCCCATGGACGTCCATAATTGATCCTGGAACGTACCGACATAAAATTGACAGCTCATGGATATCGTATGCTATGTGGGTTATAGTTTACAAATGCCTATTGTTCAAAATAATGTCAAATGCCGTTTAACGATTAAGAATTGTGTTTAATTTCTACATTAAATAGTTCTAATGAAAAAAGTTACAATTTCAGGCGGTGGAATGTTCTGCGAAGATTTTATAAAATCCTGTTCCACGATATCAAACGCATTTGCAATGCCTATATAGAAAAATAACAACTAATTATTTAGAATTACGAATATTTATAAAAAATTTTCATACTCTGACGCCTCGTATAATCTTGAATTCAAAAACGTTCCTATCAGGACAACCCGCTTGATCATCTCGCTAATGTTTTTCTTTCGTCGACGAAGTGCACATAAATGCGCTCGTATAGATGGATCTAAATGGTTTTACCGCTACTATAAATTATGCAGGCACCGAAAAACCATATGTAGGCGTCTATGTCGGACAGATGTTGTCGTCAGAGAGGAAGGGGTGTTTTTTAATGGATGCGGTTAATCTACACCTACACCGAAAACCATTTAGTAAAATAATACTAGGATTACATTTCTGCATAATTATTTAACAACTTTATATTGTTTATATGTTAAGTTTTTTTTAACCTAATTAATGACAAAAATTATGCTCAGAACGTCCATTAAAAAATATTTAACACAATTTTCACTGTTCAGGTAAACACAGCCGATTTCTTTCCGTGAGAAATATAATGTCTTGGGTTCACGTTTTGTACCCTTAGTAACCCATAAATATACAAAAACTCCGCGTCCGTAGATATAATAATAATAATAATATAATATCTCTACCCCTCATTCTAATAACGAGGATTAGCCCAGAAGTCGAAGACTTGTGCGGGAGAGGGGGCGACATATTATTATTAAGCAGGCCGCATTTGCGCCCAGGAACGACTTACGTTGGTAGGCCCTAACCACCATTCAGTGCCGGAATGAGGGAAACCTGGAAAACCTCATTAATTAGGGGGTTAGTCAAATGTTAACTGGTATCAATCTCTCACATTGACCCTAGCCAACATTCTTCCACTCTACCATACCCGCAGAGAGGGTGCCAATCCTCTCCACGAATATAGCACTTATATACGGTCTACCGGCTGCGGGGGTTGAACCCACAGCGATTTAGTCACCTCGATTCAAGTACTGACGCCTTAAATCGCGCGACCACTGGCCGATCCAATACTGCAACGAACTTTACAACCATTTATAGACACAACAATAAAATCTATGGAAAGTCATTATAACACTTAAGTGGCTCCCAGACGAACAATATTGTCAATATTTGTGATATTGACAGTAAAACTGCTGTTTAAGGTCTATATTTTAATACTGTCACACCTATATTGATTGATTCTCACGATTTTCAAAGTATTTTGGGCGGGGCCCACTTATATTGAATATGTTGATCTTTTTGAAAAAATATAGGATAAAATTGTTTATTTTTGTAACAGCAATAATAGTAATACTTGAATTTTCTATTATTCTCATTTTAATAACATCTCCTGCAAAAATCAACTGGAAGTATAAATATACCATTATTGATCGTGTCGGGACTTGATATATTGATGAAATATCGGCAATATATTGATCGTCTGAAAACCGCTTTACGCGAGATACTGAGCATCAAACTGAAGCAACCAATCGTTTGACGATACGCTAGAATATTGACTGGATGATAGTACTGTAACCTCTACGTTGACTTAGCATTAGTTTTGACATACAGCACGTAGAAAAACGTAGAACTTTATTGTCACTACTTGATTACATCAGAAATATCCTTCAAACAAATTCACAACTGTCAAATCTTTACTTTGACGTTTCAGTTATTCACGTCCGACTGCTCAATATAAACTAAACTGCGGATTCAAAACCAATCAATTTCCACGGTCTAGAGAACGTGACGAGAATGAAATTAAATAAGGTTTGGAATCTTCTAGAAAACGTAAAAATAAAGGTATTACAAAAATTATAAATTCTAGCGCAAACAGAAACATAAGCTTCCGTAGCAGTACTAAAGTATAGTGAGTCGGTTTGGTTGAGTTTTTAAAGTACAATCGTTTTCGGAAAGGGAAGTGGGCAATACAATTTTGGTGAAATAAAATGTATACATTTATTTCATTTCAACTTTTGCTTGCTTATGACAGGTATAACGGGGTGGTAGCTGGCGGACCAGCCCAAATTATGCTAGGAAGGACGTTGTTTAGTATTCATTATTTTTTTATGTTTACATTTAATTTATATTATAATTAAGTAGTTAATTGTTGGTTGCATTCAAATAAAACCTGCTACTTTTTTATATATTTTTTGTATTGCACTTTTTGCGCGAAATAGGCTTGCGATGACTATTCTATTCATACTCATGTTCTGGACGCTACCTAAAGGTGCGTATAGATATGCGAGCCGAGCGGTTCGCAAACCGCTTGTGAACCTCTAGTTCCCATAGTTTAGACGTGGCTACGAGCGACGAACAAACCGCTTGTGAACCGCTCGCGACGATCCGATTCCTGTCGGTTTTTCTGACGAACACAAAGGCGTTCTCAGTTCACAGTTTGACGGCGACGTGTCTGGTTCGTCGTTTTTAATCTGCTCGCGAACCTACCGCTGAGATTAATTTTGTTTGAAGAAAATATACTTACCCTGATCGATATTATATATAAAAGCAAAACGTTACTCTGAGATCCCAAACATAAGGACCATTTTAAAAAGCCGTTAAAAGAAGATGCTTAGAGAGAAATAGGTCTTGAAATAAACATAAATGCAGACCAATGTAAGAAAAAGGTGATCTGTTTGCTGGCTTCTTACCGGCGAGAAAAGGCGAAAGTAAAAAACAGCAAAGGGACTGGAACAGGCAAGTTGAAAGCTATAAATAAAATTTTTAAAGAGATTTGTTAAGGATATATTTTATTTGTATATTTAATTCGTACACACAACGGCGTTGGTGTGCCACCAACGCCGTTGCTTCATTTTCTTTTTGTCTAAACTAGCCATCAATAAGGCCGCGCCACTCATCACCAATATGGCACAATTTTCTTCATGCGAAGACATGATGGCAGAACGTGAAATCGTACCGGCTCCGGCACTCGACGAGTGACCAATGAATTGCAAAATAATTCGAGGTTCGTTGTTTTCCCATGGATCGCTGAACGTTCGTTGTAAGGATTCATTTCAACAAACTGCTCATAAGCTGTTCACAAGCGGTTCGCGAACCGCTCGGCTCGCATATCTATACGCACCTTAAGGCTTGCTACATACTATGCGTATATTCACGATTCGTAACGGGCGAAGCATGGTTTGTGAGGATCACGCATCACGCATAACGAATCATGAATTCACGCATAGTTTGTAGCAAGCATAATGCGCTATACTTATGCTCGCTGAACTGTGCTTTGAAGCTTTGAAATTTTTATAAATTGTCTTGTGTGTATGCCGCTTGATTCTTGTTCCTGTGTTACCCTGTGCTCCCCTGTATTGGATTGAACTGACGAAGACTGAGGACTATCGGAAGCCATCATAATTGGAAATTCGGAAAGCGATGCTGAGGGTGAGAAAACATGCATATCAAGTGACCATTATTAGAGACAGAAAGCGAGCAGGAATATAATGAGGAAAATGAAACACAAATAGAAGAAAGCGGACTAGTAGCAGAACAAGAAATTGCACCGGAGATTGACCAGGAAGTAGTGATGGAAGAAGAAGAAATATTTGAAAGTCGAATCCAACGGAATACAAAACAATAAAATGGAGTAAAGTAGAGCCGGGTAGAAATGTAAGAACCGCCCAACATATCATTGTACGAATTCCAAAAATTCGAAGCAATATACAAAATATCAATAATAAGCCATTGAACTGTTTTGAGCAACTTTTCTCCGAGGATATGTGTAATCCAATAATAACAAATAAACAATTGGCAAATATGAGAGAAAACTATAAGAATCAATAAACCTGAATTAGCAGATATAGATAGAGTGGAGCCTCGAGTGGAACTAAATGAATTTTTGAGATTATTGCTCTACACTTATAACATATAAGTCTAACCATGAGGATGTACAAAATCTATTTGCTTCAAATAGCAAAGAGAGGGATATTTTTGGAGCTGTTATATCACTGCAGCGTATTTTGGCTATACTAATTGCTCTGCGATTTGATAATAATGAAGACAGAAATGAGACAAGAGCTTTTTATGCTGGAGCGGCTATACAAGAATTTTTTGAACTGTTTGTGAGGAACGCACAAAATTCTTATACAGTCGGTATGTTAGCATGTATTGATGAGATGCTTGTTGGGTTTGAGGAAAATGTTCCTCCAAATTGTATATATCAATAAAGTATGTAAATATGGCTTGAAGGCATATATTTACGTTGGGAAAATTTCTGACTCCTTTGGTCTAGATAACGAAAACAAAAATTATCTCTACTGTAATCCGCCTTTGCAAAACCTATATTTATATGACAGAGTCATCACTGCTGACAACTGGTTTTCATCTATAGAATTAATCCAATAAACATACGTTGGCACAATGAAAAAAGTAATACAGAAATATTCGCTGAGTTCCTTCCACAAGCCAGAAACGATTGCTTGGTATAATCTCACCAAAGGTGGAGTAGATTCTTTGGATGAGAAGTGTGCTAAGTATAGTAATCGATATTTGCAGCGCAAATTCTTTTATCATGTATGGATCTCATCAATATCTCAAAATAATAGTAGCAGATTTTGGTTCGTGGAAGAATTAGCAGATGCATTGGCGAATCCTCACATGGTTAGAAGATTAAAAACTAAAAATATAAGTAACGATGTTTGCCAAATAGAAAATAAACTGGAAACTCGAAAATATTGCTATATTAGCCCACCAAAAATAAAAAGAAAACTGTTTTTTTGTGTGTTTCCAGTGCAAAAAACCCATTTGTCTGCAGTGTGCAAAGAAGTGTTGCTCTACATGTTGCAACCGAGACCTAAAATAGTCACCTGACTTTACACGCCACCATTTTTATTTGTATTTTATTCAACTTTGAACTGTATCTTTTTTACTTCTTTGTTTATGTTTATTTGACATAGTTTCAAGCATGACATGTTGGAATTATTTTTATGTTGTTCATAATTTCGTAATTTATGAGAACGTGTCATTATTATTTGAGTTTGAAGTTATGTGGAATTAAAATTTTTGCAAATTTTTTTCAAACTTTCTATGAATAAATATTGTTTAGAAAAGAGTTGTTAATTTTAACTGTGCAATATTTAATTTTTGCGATAAATCGGAAAAATTGCATTACTAATATAGAGTCTCTCAGACTCCATGTTACCTTAAGGGGGTCCTTCTTTAGGAGGCCTAAAAACGTGTTTTTGGGGATTTTTTAGGATAGAGAAAAATTAACAATATAGCGATCTTTTCAGAATATATTAATGCATATTTCAACATTAGAAAAAAATGTTTAGCAAAAAATTGTGAAACGCAGCCAAACCCAAAAATGTTGTGAAATTTAAAATTTTATTAAGTTTGAAAAAAAAAAGTGATTTTTCTTAATACAAAAATCATTTCAAATTGCCAAAAAGTTGTTTAAAAATGATTTTTCATGAATGTTTTTAGTTCAAAGAGAAGAGAATACAAAGCTGAATCTTACAAGCTTTGGTTCGTTTTAATTGGTCGTCTAGTTTTCTTTCAATCACGCCCGCCAATTATTGAGAAAAATCGTAAAAATAAAAACTCGTGAAAACGCGCTTCAAAGTTTACGCTTGGAAAATATGTTAATTTTCGATTACTTACAGCAATAATATGCTAATCAGCTATTCCTATTCCATAAAGTAATCCTTCAACTTGCTCATGAAACTCATTTTGGTGGTTGAGTGAGAAATTGTAGATAGAGGCACAATCTTAATGGCGAAATGCGTATTCGATCTACAAGTTTAACACCCAGTATCTTGAAAACAAAGGCCCTAATAGAAAATATCTATAGGGCAAAATGTTTTTAACGTCGGACAAGAAATAAAGGCCTTCATGTTACGTTCGTTATGTTACACCGTGTTTTACAGTAGGGGTTTTTTTGGGCCCGAGATTTGTCCGTCTGTCAAGAACTGTTGTTAACGACAGTCAATTTTGAGTGTTCTGTGTGATTGGTTTAACAAGCAAAGAAAACCTCCATGAACAATAAGTTGTCGATAAATTGACGAGTCTTAGAACCAAAGAGCTGCTATTACTAATACTATCTCGGGCCCAAAAGTGGATACGCATTTTGTCATAAGATTGCGCTTCTATCTATAATTTCTCACTCAACGTTTTGATGCAGTTGATCGAGTCTACGGGCCGTACGAGCTTCCTTGCTAGAAAAAGACGCACGCCGCTTTTCCCTCTCGATCCGTTGTGCGTCGACGTTATCTACAAACATCTTGCACAGGTTGCAGATTTTTAATTGTATCTTTAAAAATACTGCGAATTAGATTCTATAACTTTAGTTACATATTCTTAGATATATTCGGAATAGATTTAAGCAATAAAAAAAATCGATTTTTTGAGCCATCTAAAGCAGGATCCCCCTTAAGTGATTGAAATTTAAATGTCAGTAGTTAAGGGCTACTATACTACTATACATAATTTCATGCTGTAACTTCACTGTTATAGCTTGGTGAAGTATTTTTGCCACACCGTGTATGTAAGCACCGATTCTTTTGTACGTCTATAACCGAGGGTGAGTTGAAGGCAAATCCTGAACTGAATACGACTGATAAGCGTGTGAATTAGTAACCCTGTCAGGACGCTTCCAATAATTAATGAAAAAAGCTCCTCGCATCGCCGCGCGACAGCCGAAGCCCGAGAGCTTGCCGGCCGCGGCGGCAATTACATAATAGCGAGGGTGGCCTGGCGTCGGCCATTTTTACCCGAATTCGAGCTTCCCCGTGCCCCAACGGCCTTGCTCGGGCCCTCCGCGACGGCGTCCCATCTGCGCGCACGAAATCGTCGGGCCACAACGCGAGAACAGTATCGATGCGGTTTGGTACGGGACTTGTGTAGTAGAGATGCTGTATTAAGTTGTTAATAGGTACATCTATTTTGAAAAGTGATTGATTTTTTGTAGTGTTAAACTGTGCGTTTGTTGTGCCCCTTGGATATGACAGTGAGGGAGAACAGTGCTTAAGATCAGGAGAGATATTCCGATCCGAATCGGTTGTATTTTGCTGCAAAACCACCCTCGATTGCGATAAGTAAGTTTGCGATTAGTTTTTAAGCGATTCATGAATGAAAATCGCACCGTGAGTGGTTCTAGGTTTTGTTTTCTTGAGTTTTAGGGTCAGATGTCAAAAATCGCGGGTTTGGAATTAAGACAGCGCTGTAGTATAATATTATTGATTTTAGGTATTATGCGTGGCTGTGTGGCCCTCCCCTTCACTTTTGCACCGAAATACACAAATACCTTACGCACATGCTCCTTCCACTGTACGTTGAAATCTTAGGATTTTTTATGTGGATTTTTCCTGCAAATGTGGTCCGAGTTGCATTCATCATAGTGCCTGTTTAATTCTGAGCTGCCGCCGTTCAAATGACAGTTGGCAGCCGGCCTTTACCAGAATTTTATTGATCTTTTTCTACAATACAGCAGCACCTATACCTATCTGATTATTATTTCAACAATTAAACATGTAACCGAGGCAATTTGATTCCATATAGGCAAGAAAAAAACCTTTATGGTTTTAGATAATAGATCTCCTAATAGACATCTACAGTAATCATATTTCTACGAATTGGTAATTCCAAATTTATGATTAGAGTCCGTTCCTAGATTCAGTAAGTTTCAGTTTGTCGTAAAAATGTGAAATTGGATAAAGCTTTGTTGACATTTCCACCAAAAATTAAAACAAATCGACGCGAACTGCCAACTGAGATGCCAATGACCTCCCTTGCTAAAACTTAAATTTAATCTCATGTGAGTAGGTATTCTTCGTCAATCGCGTAATCTTTGCTTCGATTGTTACATTTTAATTCAACATGGGTGACTAACGAAGCGTTTGTATAAAATTAGGACGCTTTTCAAATATGTACCTTCATTAAATGAAGTTGTCTTGGTTGTTGGATACATGTTAGAGCCTACTTGGTTTATACATTTTTCGAGTTGTAAGTAGGTTTCTGAAATTATAAAGCACTTGGTTAAAACAGAGCTAGTGTTTCATTTAAAATTGTTAATGAGGTAGTAAAAAAAGTCAATATCTTAAATTTAATGTTATGTGTCTTTCGCGTGTTGTAGGTCAATTTTCAGTCTTGCACTTGCAATATCCCAAACTTTGTCTTCATTTAACAAAAATAAGCCAGTTACATGCAGTGTTGTGCATTATTAGATCTAGACTATTTTATCTAGATAGATCATCTGAACAAAATATGATCATATTTTATCTTATCTAAATGAAACAAGTTCTTCTATACAGTGTTGAAGAAAAGTATAGAATAAATTCATTATTTCCAAAACAACGAAGTTTCATGAAATTTCCTCGGACCCATCGATTTTGCTTTTTAAAAACACTTTTTTTTCTATACCAACGCATTTCCGACGTTCATTTGTTTTCGCGTGATGACGTCATCGGATATTTTTTTAAATAGAACCTCTATATTTTTCCATCGGATTCTTGTAGAGCTAAACTTGTTGAATTCAAAAATATATAATTTCAACACTTTATTCCTTCAACTTTCCGAGAAAAAAAAATAACCGATCCAATAAAGCAGTTGACAGATGTCAATTCTGATTAGATTTTGTTTAGCTGCCAGAAACAGTTTCTGAGGTGACTTGATTTAATTTATTGTTTTTGCTATCAAAAGATGTAATATTCTAACATGCAATCTAATAAAACAAAACAATAAAGTAGGGGGTCAAATACGATTGAGGCAACCAGAATTTAATTAATTAATTAGTTAGTTATTGTTAAATTGTTTTAAAAATGAAGATTCCTTATTTTGTGATACTGCCGATGAATTCACTATATCCACTTTACTCTCAACCAGCCCATCGCAGACACAAATGGGAATATTCACATTTTTTTCAAGCCGATTTTATTGGATCGGTTTTTTTTTCGGAAAGTTGAAGGAATAAAGTGTTGAAATTATATATTTTTGAATTCGGCAAGTTAAGCTCTACAAGAATCCGATGGAAAAATATAGGGGTTCTATTTAAAAAAATATCCGATGACGTCATCACGCGAAAACAAATGAACGTCGGAAATGCGTTGGTATAGAAAAAAGGGTCTTTTTAAAAAGCAAAATCGACGGGTCCGAGGATATTTCATGAAACTTCGTTGTTTTAGAAATAATGAATTTATTCCATACATTTCTTCCACACTGTATAGTGAATACATTTGCTTGTCATAGGTTTTGTGGTTTTGTTTGACATTAAGTTAGGTATATCGAGAGGTATATATACACAAGTGTGTAGATTCGCGGCAATTCGTGAACTTTTAGGTTTGTTACTGCAGAATTTGGAAACGGATTGAAACTATCAGAAATATTCGACCAGTTAAGTTGAGAACGAGTTACCAATGAATTTAATGCAAGAAGTAGTTGGACGGATATTTCTGATAGTTTTGAACCGCAGGCAACTGCTGCAGGAACAAACCTTTTGTCATATCTTTAGGTATGGCAATAGACACATTTTCGTATACAAATTGTTGAATATCTACTGAACAGTTGAGCACATATTCTCAACAGCATTCGGTACCTATGAAATGTCCAACCGAGTTACACATAATAGTTAATAATGGATATTTTTAAAAAATCGCAGAACGTAACGAAATTGATAATGGCAAAAATAATAAAAAGCTCGTACGTTTTCATCAGATTATGTTGAACAGCTATTTACTACTGGATCACAAAATTTGACTATACGAAGAAATAAACTAGAAGACGAGCATTTTAAAATGTTCTTAGCTTGTAGGAGCCTGCTCCTGAAAGATTCATGCAGATATAAACCATAAAACTCTATTGTTTTTATTTTTTCGGCACATCTCATGTTAAAAAAGATTCACATACAATTTCACTCTTTTGTCTTCTTTTTGCAACTAAATTTATTCTTACATAATATTTTTCTGTTAAAAGGATTTTTTTTAATATCTATTTAATCCCTATTAATTCTGCAAATCAAATCAATTTAAAACATGTTTCGTTTTGTGCAGCTCCAAAAAAAAAATAAATTTGCTTATCGAAATCTTTGAACTATTATCAATAAGTAAAAATTACATTTTATTATAATTCGAAGGAATTTTTATTAAAACAAATAATAGCAGTTAGGGTAATATAATTTTAATGTAGTAGGTATACAACAATTTGCCAAGTCGAAATTTACAGAAGAAGTCAAATAGCATTATTTGTTGTTATAAAATTATAGAAATGCGGAGTAGGTACTTGGAACAATTTACAAATTAATTTATTTGAAATGTAGGTATCTAGATAATTTATATTACCTGTTATGTTAATCTAGATAATACATAATTATCTTTTGTCTATATCTAGATAATATTTACGTTTCATCTGTTATCTTATCTAGACTAAAATATGTGCACAACACTAGTTACGAGTCAACTATTTTAGGTATATCAAATGCTTACGAAGGTACACAAAAATAAGAACAGCTACGAAAAGGCATTTAAATGTAGTTATATTCCAATATATTATAGTTTCAAGTTATCTCTCTATGTAATAAATTTAGGGAGACTTCCAAACTGAATATTATTTATCTACCAAACTTTACGGTGTAGTCGTTGAAAGTTTCATTAATATTTTATCAATGTCGGTTGTCTTGCTATAAGTAGAGTTTAGAATTGTATAACTAATGCCTGAAGTTAAACCTAAAACGTAGATTGGTCATAAGATATCAAATTGTGTGTTCTAGAAGTTTCTAGCAACGTTGGGGATTTGGCTAGAAATTGTGCTTGTGCAACATTATCACGAGCCATTAGTCAACTAGAATGGTAAAATACTACATTTTCATGAAGAATACAGGCGAAAATGCTGCATTAAAATAAATCGTTACTCGTTGATTTACGTCGTAATGGTGATTCAGAAATTGTACACATGCAAAAAATTAAATTATAGTAGTATTTGTAAAGACAGATAAAGATTTTGATTAAAAATTTACTTTGTACGAGTTGGATCAGTAACAATTAGGCACTTAGATGCTTTAAACTTTTAACTTTTATGTTAGACTGAGATAAAAGTTTTGTAAAGTAGGTACTCAAGTAGATAAGGAGATCATTCAAGCTGATGAAGAACATTTTCATATACCTAACTTAAACCTGAAGCCATTAGTTTAAAATTTCTGAAATATTTAATAATTTTAAACTATAGAAGTATACATTTACGTACTTAAGCGAGAGTTATGTATCATGTACCTAAACTTTTAATAGCACTGCCAAAACTTTTATAATATTTCTCATTACTGTGTTAAATGATATATACAAAAACAAGTGAGTAGATGCTTACTACCTAAATTAATAATTTGTATTTGTTTGTCCAGTGGCGTAGCCAGAAATTTGACATGGAGGGGGTTCAGTGAACAAAGTATTTCAGACTAGATTTTTTTAATAAAAAAAAATCAATAATTTTTAATAAATTGAAACAATAAAAAGTAAATAAAAAAAAATCTCATCATAAACATGTAAATAATAAACAGGTACGAACAATATTTGTTACAAAAATGACAAAAATTAAATTAGAATTTAGTTGCAGGCAGGGTTGCCCCCTTTTGAATTTTAAGATACGAGACACATTTTTTATTATATCAGCTGAAGAGGGGAGGGAGGTTAGCGCCGCAGGCGTAAATTTTGAAATTTTCAAGGTCAAATTCCTTAAAATAAGTAATCGCGTAGGGGCGATCGGGGCAATCTAGCGTTTCGCGATACCGCAGTCGTCGAATTGGGTGCGAGTGGGGCAAATTCTGTGAAAATATATTTTTTAGTAGTTCAGAATCTTTTATAATTTTTGGTAAAAGTTTGAGCCCATAATCTAACGAATTGTAAGATTGACTATGCTTAACGCAGTGGTAGATTTGCCCAAGCTCTGCTGCAGTAACATCGATAGTTTCCTGAACATTTTCTCTGTTTGCAAAAAAATTTGTTAAAACTTGAGAAGATTTCGACATTTTTGCGTCTTCTATGCTCTTTTGTATTAGAGTGCTGTTTGACATCACTAAGGCCACCGTGACTAATTGAAAAATCCTTTTTGCACACTAGACATCTTGCAGAAAAATTGTTTGAACCCTTTATTAGCCAAATATACTCAGTCTGCCACGTTGGTCGATAGCTGCAGAGGCACTTTGCTTTTTTGGTGGCGAGATGGTCCTTTTCCGAGGTCTCCATTGTCCCTATTTTTGTCGTGTTTTTATAAATATTTATCCATATCCTTTAATTATTAAATGAATTAATGCAGATGAACTCTAATGTAAGGTTGCCGTAGGAGATCTAGTTCACTGACCGCGTTGCTAAATCTTGGCGAATAGAGTATTGCAGGTTTGTAGTGAGACATTACCTATATGACCCAACCAAACCGCCCCCCCACGTGGCTACGTCAATGTGTTTGTCTAATAACAGGAGTAAGTAATTGGTTATAAATACCATCCTATCCTAATTTTCTTCTTTTTAAATAAATAATACAGGGTGCTTCTAAAAAAACAAGGCAATATTGCCAAGACTAATAGAACATTGAAAATAAGTGGGGTTTGCAATTTTCAATTTATTTCAAATTTACAATTTGATTTTCTAAAATTATCTCAAATATGAGTAGCTTTAGGACGTACGTTTATTTAGCAAACCTCGGGGTAACCCCACCTATTTTTCAGTGTTCTATCAGCCCTAGCTATTACTAAAATATGGTAATATTTTACCATATTTTCGAAGTTCCGGCACTACTTAAGTAGAATTATTTCATGAATCTACAGAGGACTGCATTAAAAAATACATATGTAAGTTTAGTTTGTCTCCTCTTTTAATAAAACTTTCTAAAAGATTATCATACAATACTATTAATTGTAAAGTATAACTTTCTTTCATAACTATTTTTAATGTTAAAGTAATAGACAGAATTGGAGTGACATATGAAATTTAATAATCTACAGGGTGATTCAAATTATCAAAAAAAACTACAGACTTACAAATTCAATTTAAAAAAAATCAAAAAGGGCAGTTCGAAAATGATTGAAAAATGTTCTTTTGTACGGTACTTGAAACTGATCCACTCTAAAACCTGACCTTGCGCAAGGCAAATCAATCAGTCGGTGACCGGCAAATTTTAATAAAAAATTAACTGACAAAACTGACAAATTTAAAGAATTTCCCAAGGAAAGGAATAAATAACATTTTATAACACCTATTTTATGTTAGCAAATTCAACTGCTTTTGCCGCTATTACCCAGTTTCTACGAACTAACACAAATGTTTCCGGTTCTTGTCCGTTTTGAACTCGTAAGTTATTGGCATAATTGAGCCTCGTGTATGATACGCCACACTATTGATTGGGACATTCCTTGTACTTGTTGAGCGACTTGCCTGGAACTTATTTGGGGATTATTTTCAACAATATGTATTCCTTAGCTGCAATACACTGTGGATGACCTGGGCCTCCATCTCTTCCACGATTCGGTTGCAAATTTCCCGTGTCACACCAGCGTTGCACTACTGCGACAAAAGTAGCTGCGTTTTGGCACATCTCTACCGGGAAATCGCTCTGCCTACAGGCCAGAAGCTGCGAACGCATTTTGTCGAATTTTATCATACCTACATCAAAACGATATTCATCAACTCCGAGTCGCTATACTCGTAAGCCATTTTTGAAATTTGTAAACACTATCGAAAAACGTTAATACTAAATAATACTATAATCTATCTATCTATCTAATACTATAATCGGATTTCAGTATTTGGAATCGCCTGCATTTCGATGACGCTAGAGACTACAGTAGCCTAGCGTTGTAAAGGTTGAAAATTCTACAACTTCAATCATTTTTTTTCTCGAAAACTAAGGATTTTACATTTTTTTTATGACGACTCCATTGTTCATAACGCATCTATTCGGAATTTTTTTTAGATACCTAAGTTGCAAATCACGCTGTATGCAAATGTATAATTATGCATTAAGAATGTATATCTCTGGCTTTCACCTTAAACATTGTTGTTTGTCAATTTTGAATGACTTAGAGTAGGTAATCATAAATTTAGGTACATACCCTAGTATCAGTTGCAGTTGTTTTGGTAGGCTACTACCTGATAATATTGCTATCACCAAGAGGCGTGCCCTTCTCTACACTAGAAATCTTATCTAGAATCTGGCGCTAAAACAATGTTGTTCCCTATGACTAGATACTCCACCTTAACTCAAAAACCCCAGTTGATTCCTTATTTTGGCGATGGCAACAAAAATAAGTAAACCCCTTCATCGTTCCTGAATCGATCTATACGTATTTGAACAGCAATTATCTCTTCTTCCACTCCACTTCCTATTGGCTGGCAGACTTGTTGTATTCAATACACCGGCTAACACGTACGAATTATGTAAATTACCATTGGGCGGGCATTCATTGATAAGCTGGTTGTTTGTTTTCGCCTTGGGTGCAAGAACCACTGCACCAATCGTAATAACAGGCCTTATCTCGAAAACGTGCGGTATGTGTTTAAGAGGATTATTACGTTGTTATATTTTAGTTACGGAATACGGATGGGTTCGTTGGTTGGGAACTGGGACAGTTTTAACACCTAATTTATGCATACGGAATAAGTAAATAGTGTTTGCATTAGAAATTCATACTAATTTCGTGGACATCTTTTCATCAAAATGAATTTCCTAACTAGGTGCAAGCTTTGTAATAATAATGACACTCTCACAAAACAGATTTTGAACGTCTGATTAGAAATTTCATAGATTTCTATTGGTGAGGGGAGAAAAATAGCTAAGAACTAATGTTAAAAGTTCAAAGTAGACTTCTTTTGAAGTCGCCGAATTCGAGTGCCATTATTGAACAGATTATACAAACCTTGTACAAGCAGTAAGTGTTACTTCTGCAGTTGTTTTTGCGAAGGAAAACAAAAGTCGATCTTTTTTCGAATTTATTTTTTAAAAATTTAGTTGAAATTGTTATCAAAATCCTAACACGAGGAAGGTAATTATTAAATAGGCTACAATTACAAAATTAATCCATTATGTCGAAGGAGAAAGATGGATTACAGCTTATTCAGGTACTACGACTTCATATAGAGCTCCCACAGCAGTCAGATTTATTTCTATACCTAGTTATGTTGTTTTTGCAAACAATTCTTTCTTTGGTAAGCAGACTACTTATAACTTCGAGTTTGTGGTGGTAGTCAAGGCAGAAACAGTTGTTTCTCTTGTTAAAATTAGTTTTGCTGTAGATATGGAACGGTTATGTGAAAATTTATACTTATAAGAACTATAAGACAACTGTTCTACTTCCCAACTTTTCAGTTTCTTTCACAACTGCGTTCAAAATGAAAAGAAGTGGAATTTTATAGCAACAGTAGTAGATATAGGTATTACGTAACAATCTACTTTGTATTATGTATGGATAATTTTCTTTTATTTGTTTTTTATTAGTCTGTAGGAAACCTACTTAGTTTATCACTTCGTTCACTTGGATATATTTGGTTGGATGAAAAAGATTTGAAATTCTGCACTCTTTGAATTGACACTCCATCAAAACAGTTTTTGAACTTCTGGAAGTTCTGGGTAGAAATTTCATTAAATCTTTATTGGTGACTGAATCAACGAAGTACTAATGTTAAAAGTTGAAAGTAGATTTGATTACAAATACGTCAGCAGTTCAAAAGAAATGGCAAAATTCATTTTAAAGAGTGTCATTATTATTGCAAACGATTGTACATACATTGTGAAAAAAAGTATAGTAAAATAACGCCAAAATTTTATATTCGACTCTAATATTATTTTTCAAAATATTGCATCCCTGTTAGAGTTTGGCATTGGCGTACAAAGTCCGTAGCATCACTAAGAAATTGAAAAATAATTTAACTACCTATATAACCACATAAATATTGAAATTACACAAAGTAAATAGCTGTATCTTTATTATTAA
This sequence comes from Monochamus saltuarius, assembly GCA_025584915.1. Lineage (NCBI taxonomy): Eukaryota > Metazoa > Arthropoda > Insecta > Coleoptera > Cerambycidae > Monochamus > Monochamus saltuarius. The sequence continues at coordinate 7,358,501 of CM046723.1, read as the reverse complement.
AATAGCTTTTGTAGTAGTATATTCTTCATTGGTGATATAAGCTTTGATAGGCTTGTTTTGGTTCTGCTAGCAGACTGTTCCAGAACGATTCAAAATAACTGACCATTTCATTAACAAGAACTACTAGCGATGACAAGTTGATGATGCAACTGAATGACTATTTAGAACTGTTTTAGAGTCATTCGAAGTCAAATTCTTACTCGACTATAAATTATTCTGTTTCTTTCTGTATGCGATGCTTATTCTTCCATATATTGTTATATATTCCTTGTTGTTCCCAACCTTTATCGAATTGGATACTCTTAGTGTTCACTGTTACCATCTATCACTGTCATGAACGATTTCTTATTTTTTAATATATTTTGTACTTACTTTTTCCTAATTTTTCTCTTGTTGTATTTTGCAGTTTACTTCAAAGTCAAATGTGGAGGAGGTGAGTCATCAGGATCAGGGCAAGAATGGGCGTCATCTCGGTGACTCTGCTGGCGCTCCTAGCCACGGCTTGGGACGCAACCGCCAAGACGGTGTCGGTGATTCCCCACGACGCGCACCCCGGCTACAACGTGAAAAAGTTCAAGGACGCCGTCAACTTCAAACTGCTAGACTCGGACTTTTCCCAGTTCTTCACCATGTTGCAAGACGGCTCCATCATGACTGTGTCCGACGTCAGCCCCCTGGTAAACCACCCCGTTGACCTGGTGGTGCTGGAGAACAAGGGCAACACTAGCACCACGCACATGCTCAAACTCTACGTGTTGGACAGGCATAATATGCTGAGCTTCACCACCGGTACCGGCGAAGATATCTTGGGGCGCGTGGCGGAGAATTCTCCAGCTGGCACCCGTGTCGCTGGACTGCCCTTGCTTCGAGCCGCTAGCGACTCGGCAACGGTGCCGGTGACCTACAGCATCATCGTTGGCAACACAGCTCAAGCTTTCGAACTCCAAGACAGTACCACGGGCGACGTTCTTCCAAACATTACGATCGTAGATGGAAACGGTGGTGTCAATCTAGTCACTTCTCAAGTGCTTGATCGAGAGGAGACTAGTCGGTACGTATTGACTATCCAAGCCGTGGATCCTAGTGGAATTAACAAGGCTGTGACTAACGTCGTCATAGAAGTCGAAGACGAGAACGATAACAGTCCGGTATTTACCCAGAAAGTCTACAGGTTCGTTGTCGGTGACGATTCCTTGGAAGGTGACAACGTCACTATGACTTGGAAACGATTCTCTTCCATCGGTAAAGTAGAAGCCACAGACGCAGATGGTGACAAAGTAGCTTACAAGCTCGCAACTCCTACTAACTTCCTCGTGATCGTGCCCCAAACTGGTGACCTGCTCTTGACTCAGGAACCAATAGAAGAGATAGAACTAGAGCTTGTAGTGGAAGCTCACGACTTACGCACTCCCAGCAGGACCTCCCCTAGACCAGCTCAGGTGATCTTTCATTTCAAACCCGCCGAATCCTCTAAAGTTGAACTTGACTTAGACCTGCAGCAACTCGAAGAAGTGGAGTTGCACAGATCCAAAAGACGTGTTACCAGAGCTGTTAGACCTACAAAGAGGATCGAGTTCACCGAGACAGACGGGGAGACTGATGGAAGGGTTGTGTTCCAATTGGAGAAGGAAACTGATAGGGAGACTTTCAAGATCAGAGATGAGAATCCTTGGGTGACTGTGGATCCCAACGGCTCGGTTCGAGTAAAGAAGAAGTGGGACTATGAAGAGTTGGGACCGGAGAAAACCATCGACTTCTGGGTTACCATCACCAATGCCGAAAAAGGGGGTAAGTCAATACATGTTTCCTAAAAGAACAGTTAATATAAATGAATATGTTTCGTAACGAGGATTCCTTTTCTGAGAAGGATAATATGTGTGTATTCTTAACCTCATACTGTTATATTTAGCAGCACTTCTTGAGTCATATTTGCCTCGTATAAAATTCCAGGATTTTATAATCGTTACCCTTTATAGTATTCCATAATCGATTGTAAACTCGGCCGGTGCACAATTTCTACAAATTCTTAGAAAGTAATTGTGGGTGTAAATATATCTTACACCAGTAATCTATTTACTGTCATTAGATGTTATTTTTGTGGAGACATATACATATGTCGTTTAATTAAGTAATAGTTCTTAATTTTTGAATTACATTTTCTACGAAAATTAACACATGAGGATTCCTCGAATGGGAGGCGAACAATAATTAATGTTTGTGTGTATGTACAGTATAATATATTCCAACACTTTAATAACCCGTACATCGTGATTGGAAAGTTTGGGTTGTTTGAATTTCAACCTATTGAACCAAATATTGTATTAAAATATGAATCAACCAGCAAATCCATAAATAGCAATTCGTATTCATTAGGTGCAATTATATCTAACAAACCGGCACGTACGTATTCACGTTTCCTTATTATTTGGTCTTGCGTGTATGCCCGTATGACACATAAATTAATTAAAAGTGAGTTATAATGGGGAAGTTGCATAAACTTTATATTTGTTTGAAATGAATTCAAACATATTGAAAGGTCAGAACGTGTGCCTAGCGGCGGTAATCACGTAATAATTAAAATATTAACATTAATGGAATATAAACAAAACCACGTGACCGAAAACGCTATTATTATTTTCCGTTTTTAACATTACCATTATTGTAAACAAAGAAATGTTTAACAATATCGTAAGTTCACTACATCACCACTAATAATGGTAATGTTAAAAACGGAAAATAATAATAGCGTTTAGCTGTTAGGTGCGTTCAGAGGATTTTACTTGAGGTATTTATAAAATTATGGCAACTGATTTCACATTTAGCTATTTGTTTCAATTTTAAAAATAATAAATAAAGGTAATGATTAATGACATTCAAAATTTATTCATTTCTTATTAATATTTATCACTGATTTCATCATAAAAAATCCTTATTTATCACTTTTGTTCTTTATGTTTACAGTTAAATTAATGTAGTTAGATAGCAAAATTTTATAAATGCTTCAAATTATATTTTACATCTCGTAAAGCAAATACAGAACATGTTATTTCGAATAGAATAAATGAAAAAAAAAAAAAAAATAAGTTCTGGTAGCTTAATTGAAAAAAATATTTGATTATTTACAACTTTACATTTAAATTTTTTCGTTGAACTTAAAATTATGTATTTCAAATTAAACTTACAATTAAGACATTTTTATTTTTGTTTTATTTGTCTTCACAAAAAAAAACAATGTTGGAATGCTGGAGACATTAACGTTTTCATTTCGTCGCGCTTCATCGCCTTCACACCACATTTCTTGGCACAGTGAAATATTTTTTATTAGGCGATGTATGCCATCGATGTAGTCGTACATGCGTAATGCAAAACTTCTTCCATTTTCCCGGTGAGACGCACTTTGTATGCTCAATTTACGAGTCTATTTTGCATCTTTATTCAATACCAATGTCTATTTAACACAATAACACTTAATAATATAACAAATGAACTCTTATAGGTACTATATTGGCCGAAAACTGAAATCGTATACAAATATAAAGCACAATGCTGTATTAGGTATACACATGCGATGCGTCTGATGTCACAGGTTTTCGTTGTGGCGGCCACCGTTTTTGGGCGTGGCCAAATACAATTAAAAACTACTGGGTGTTTAAAAAACTGAACCATTCTCTAGAAACCTTCATGTAAGTATAATATTCTTTTGACGAAACTTTTAACAATGGTCTATATGGAAACTATTTTAAAGAAAACAATACAGGGTGTTTAAGACAACTGAATCAATATTGAAACTCCCAAAATTCATGGAATAAAAAATTTTTTTTGCTTCGGATGGGTTGTCGGATGTACGAAAGACCGTTTTATATACGTGTTGGAAAAATGTTGAACGTTAAAAAAATCTCAAAATTAAGAGAACTGACAATTTTTTTTTACTCAACTTCCATCGGGGGTCTCTTAACGCACTATTTAACGAAAAAATACAAGGTTTAAAAAAAACGAACCCTACCCAAGAAGGTCAAGTCGGCGATCGCCGACTTGCCACCTTGCTAGTACAATTTTAAATACCGTTGTGAGGCCTATTTTTCACGAAATGATCTATAGGACAAACGTTATTTCGATTAAAATAATACATTCTTTCTTCACATATTCGGAAAAAACATGAAGTTTCCCCATTGTCGGGGGCTGATGTTTGGACTCGCTTGCGAATCAGCTTGGTGCACGCGCATTTTTCGTAGGCCTTCATTTCACAGTGAAAATTAAGGCGACCACACACCACAGCGCGTGTAGAAGGGCCATACACTGTATGACCTGTCGTGTAACAACTTATTTTAACAATTATATATTTTCATGCTTTTGTTCCCTGACTAATTAACGTAGGAACAAATAAATAAATACTCTCTTTGTTTCAGAACGGGCATATTCCGATTTCGCGCTGCTAATTAGCCCCAATTGTAATTCTTTAAAGTGCCTACTAATTACTCTCCGGATCATTATCCAGCGTCTACCGATTCGGGTAATCAATCTTCGTTTAAAGACACAGCATGCTCCGATTCGTAATAAGGGAAACACGCAAGTCTTGCGAGAACAAGTAGTTGTTACGGAAAGAGTGTATTGAGTTTCTCTGTTATCGTTGTGGAGAATCGGATTTGGAAATGTACTGTATTATTACGTACACGTAAATAAATCGTGGGGAGTGATTTGGGGGTATTTTGGTGTGATATTAGTATTATAACAACAGTTCCGCGTTTACAATGAACTTGGCTATTTGTTCAAGCTTCGTTTCAAGAAAAAGATGATTGCATTATGCAGGAAATGAGGGGTCTAATTTCGCTACCCAAAAGAAGTTAAGAACCTTCAAAACATTTTTCTTTTAGAAAATATTTGTATTAGTTTTTAGGATATTTTGATGGCAACCTTTATTGTGCTGAAAACCTTAAAATGTTTAAGTTTCGTAATAAAACTTGAGACAAATCTACCTAAAAAAGCTGAATTAGTTTTTATCCCTATCTCTTCCATTCTGGTTCATTTCAAGTTTTAGAATTTTTAATGAATTGTTGGGTAAAACTTAGTACCTTAAATTGCATTTATTTATTCCTACAAGTTTGTAGTTTATGAAACATTTTAGACTATACATATATGTTGATCATTTTTATTTTTCAAATGTTCTGTATAATAAAAAAATAATTTCAGCATTCGTCACCATATATCTCGCCGTAAAGATAACAAATTTGGTGTCTTTAGATACAGATATCTCAAAAATTAAAACATAAAACAAAACTAATATCAAAAATAAAATTATTGATGTTTTGTTAATTCATTGTAAAATATTATTTAAATTTTCTCAAATAAAATAATAACTTTTAAAAGGGTTTGTAAATATATACATTGCTTTAAAAGTCCAATAATCGTATATGTAGTAGGTACTAAGTCAGTTTATGTTATCTACAGTTAAATTAAAAAAATACGTATTGTTAAAGATTTCTGTAATAAAAATTGTTGGTTAGACCGCTTTTTCTGATTATTTAGTCGTTTTACTTCGGTAACGTTGAGCATTCGCATGTGGCATAGGATAAAATTCCTGTTGTTTGCTCAGCCCTAGATTGTTCCTTTATTAAATGTTTAAAATTATTTTTGGATCGGTCAATGGTCGCGCGGTTTAAGGCGTTAGTACTTGAATCGAGGTGACTAATCGGAGTTGGTTCGAGCCCAGCTGCCGGTAGACCGTATATAAGCTATATTCGTGGAGAGGATTGGCACCCTCTCTGCGGGTATGGTAGGGTGGAATAATGTTGGCTTGGGTCAATGTGAGAGATTGATACCGGTTGATATTTGACTACCCCCCTAATTAATGAGGTTTTCCAGGTTTCCCTTATTCCTGCACTGAATAGTGGTTAGGGCCTACCAACGTAAGTCGTTCCTGGGCGCAAATGCGGCCTGCTTAATAATAATATGCCGCCCCCTCTCCTGCACAAGTCTCCGACTTCTGGGCTAATCCCTGTGATTAGAATGAGGGGTAGAGATATTATTATTATTATTATTATTATTATTATTATTATTATTATTATTATTATTATTATTATTATTATTATTATTATTATTATTATTATTATTATTATTATTATTTTTTAAATACTAGTTTAAGAATATGGCGCTCTTAAGTACAATGGCTAATTCATTGCTATGAATATTAATTTAAAGTCATATTTTATTCATTAAATAAAATTAAATGCAGTGGTAAAAAGTAATATTTTGTTATTTTGAAGTCGACTAGCGTGCTAGATGGCAAAATAAACTTGTTTATCAGTAGTCGGTCTAATTAGTATCTCGCTTTCAGCATTAAAGCTAGCTTTTCGAGCAAAAATTAAATAATCATGAGCTAGTTATGATCTTTTATTGTTCTACGGCTGGCACGCTTTGCCGTCTGCCAAACGCAATGACTGCAGTCCCTTTTATGCAATTATGTTTTCGCTGTTGGTACATAATTAAAGGATATTTCCGGCCTTTATTCCCCCGCTCGTTTGCATCGAATAAATTTATATATGAAGCACAAAATGTGGTTTCATATGACAGAAATGAAATGCAAGAGAAATATGACAGAATCTAATAGAATGAATTTATGTATAATATCGTATTGTTTATAAATTTTAAAAATAAATAAAATACTATTATAGTGTTTTATTAGAAAACTTATTTTTCGGATCATTCTAGACTGTGGATTTAAAGCCACTGATTTTACTGACAATTTTTAATTTAAAAAATTTACCATTTTTATTGGAATTCTGCCATGCCTTTGAAGGCCGGCGTATAGTTCATGAAATGATTAAATATTTAAATGGCACTTTTGAATCACTTACATCGACGCTAGTGTACCTCAATGTCAAATCTACCTCACCAGAACAAAGCAACTTGCGAGAAAAAAGACTCTTACAGCATATGCATTTGTAAAATTAGAATTAACAATATTTCTCTACAAAGATGCCAATTGATATTTCAATTGTTCGCTATTCAATGAATCAACAGAACTAAATAACAAACACGCGAATTATAACACTTTACTATTTTGTATTATTACACGTTTTAGTAAAATGGGAAATTAAATAATCAATAAAATTAACACATTTTTCTTAGTTAAGGAAAACTTGGATATGACAACTCTGTTGATACGATGGGTCTTTAAATTGTCAACCATTTTCAAATAGATCAGTGGCGTGCGAGATACCTATATATTAAAAAAAATATATATATTATTCTTATAAAATTGTTAGATTTCGAGGAAAAAAGAACCAATTTGCTGCAGGAAAAAATGGTAGATTCTAATATTTATAAACATTTTTTGTGCCATCAATATGATCAAATCTATTGTGTAGATTTGAAATCATAGTTACACAATCATTTTTCAGCCATTGCAATGGTAAGATTTTTAATTGTAACTTTTAACCGAATTTTTTTGGACAAATACGCCCCTGGATTTTTTACCTATACTTAATAAACACCCTGTATAACAAAATTATTTGAATAAAGGTGGTATTTTCAAATGTCGATACTATGAATGTTGGAAGTCTATGGTGTGAACCAAAGAAAAACAACTTAAATCGCACAAATAAACATTAACAACGATTTTTCCATGAAAAATGAACTGCCGTCGATGACGACATCGTCAATAACGTATCCAACTAAATCTGGAATTGGCGCCCACAAAAATACACACTGATCCAACAACGGCTGACCTCAGACCTATCGTCGCTAATATTGTTAATATTGCGTGCCACTGGTCGATGTAGCATCTCCGAAATCTATTACGTTAACAAGCTGACAGGCACTAATGGCCCCGAAGAGGGTCTGGACGTAAGCGTCTGCGAAGGGGCGAGCCTCCGTTAAAAATTATAATTTGAAACAATTGTGCAATGAGCTCGGTTCTAAGGAGCGTGTGAATGGGTCGATTACCCCATCCCCACGGAACAGAGTATAGTATATTTTACTCGCGTTTGGAAATGCTTTTTTGGCCAGAATGGAGGTGTGTTTTCTCGTCATTTCGAGGTGCACTGGAAAAAGTGTAATTTTGGAAGAACTAATACCTAAAAAATTTTAAATTACACTAGAAAGTGTTTCACTGAAAAAGTATATTATTTATTTTATTTTTTCGACAAGCATTAGTACCTGATTATATGAGTACAGGTAATTGCAATACAACACTGTACAACCTGTGAGTACTTAGAAGAATAGACTATTCTAGACTAACAATACATAATAACTAACATACAAGCAGCAGTGCACTAGAAGAGCAAATAATATCCCTACAGCAGTTATTGCAACAAGGTAGACATAATAGAGAGTTATTGGAAATACCTTTAATACTGCCGACCAGTATTTAGTATGACTTTATTTAAATACTGCTTGCCCTTATTTTGTCCACAAAAATATAGTTATTGGTTAATAATTTGTTGGATGGGATCCTCTTATTCTTTTGTTTATTTTTTCTCTCAATTATTGCCATTTTAATGGTGAATGAGAAATGGGACATAAGTCAATATTGTGAGAAAATGGGGATAAGTTTTGAAACAGGTGTTATTGAAACAGAAAAAAACAGTTTATTTTAGGTTAGGACGGGTATGACCGATTCCGGCGAATGACCTGATCTATCAAATAACAGACTGCTCGACGTTACCTTAATCATGCATAGATATGGTCGAGTACTATCCTTAATACTGCTGCCTTAATAATACACATATGTGCATGCTTAGATGAATTGAAATATTTTCTTTATTTCACTACGGAAGTATTGTCAAACTGGAGTAGAACACAGTCATTTATAACTTTTATTTGCCTGCAAAATTTAAAATTATCAGCGCAGAAACATTCAGAATGATGACTACATTGGGGTAGATCATTAATAAAATACAAAAACAGAAGTGGGCCTAAATTGGAAGCCTGAGGAATCTCCGAATTTAAACCTCTGGAAAGCAGTCCATAATAGTTAACTTTAAATAAGTAGGATACTTAATCTAATTAAGCTGTCATTTACCCCATATATATACATTTTTTTTAAAAAAAGCACGTCATGATCTATCCTGTCAAAATCCTTTTGAAAGTCATTAAAAATTGTATCTACTTGGAATCGTTCTCAAGATGAGTATGTCCTCGGTAAATATTGCTAAATTTGTAGATATTGATGACTTTGACATAAATCCCTCCATTATCTATTATAACATTTCTGTTTTGTGATTCTAGTCAGATAGTTAGTTACAGAAATTTTTGCAACTTGCAAAATAAAAGTAACATGTTTTTCAGAGTAGAATGAATAAGTTATTTTTATCTACAGAAGTTTAAAGCAAGTGTTTCACTATTTCAACGTTATTATACCATATTCAAGGTATATATTTCGGTACTGCAATATTCAGAGCTGTCTGTGAATGTTTTAGAGTTGCTTTTACTACTTTAGAGTTATTTTTCACTATTTTGTAACGTCTTTTCACCACTTTAGAATTATTTCTGATTATTTTAAAGCTATTTACTCTTTTCATAGTTTTACAGTTCTCTTTATTGTTTTAGAGCTGTCGTTCACTATTTTAGAACTATTTTCATACTTTCACTGTTTTATAGTTACTTTTTCCTATTTCAGATAGTTTTTTTAACACTTTAATATTATTTTTTACTGATTTGGAGCCATTTACCATTGCTTTAAAACCGTTTTCATAGATTGACTTTTTTTCACTTGCTTGGAGCTATTTTCATCTATTAGCTCTGTTATAGTTATTTTCGGAGCCGCTTTTAATTTACTTTTTTTTTACTACTTTTACTCTTTTAAATTCATATTTCACCATTTTAAAAGTGTTTTTACTACTTTCCCTGTTTTGGAGCTATTTGTTTACTACTTCAGATAGCTTTTTACCACGTTCACTTCGTTGCTTTAGAGCTGCACTTCTTGAAAGTTTGTTTCATTATTTTAGAGTTATTGCTTCAACTATTTCGACGATGGTTTTTTTCCTACGTCAAAACTACTTTTATAGTTTTTAGCGATTTACTGTTTAGAGTTGTTTTCACAGCTTGAAAATCGTTTTTTACTTCTTAAAGATGATATAATTCAAGATTATTTTTTTGTCTATGACAAAACTGTATTATTACTGTTATTTTTTCTTTAATTTACGATTAATGTGAAAAAGTCACTATCCAGTAATATATTGGAAATGGAGAATAAATGATGTGCGCAAAATAAGACTTTTCCAGCTAAAACCCTATTAATCCCAGCGACAGAAAGAGAGAAATGAGGGAAAGCCTGTTGTAATTAATATTAAATTACCAGATTTTTTTGTCTTGCAATGCCTTGGTCCGCTGGCCTTAGCTGCCAACCTTTAATAAAGATAAATGCGACTTTAATTTATTTCACAATTTAAAAGCGTAATATTTAGCCGACGACGAAGTTAAGGCAATATTTCTCGTATAAATCTTTATAAGTTAAACTCTTTGTCGTGAACTGTAATATCTTCATCTCAGCTCGGCGGTCTATCATTTTTAATCTGCTTTTCAAAAATGGTTTCCTAAGTAATAGAAAGTCATTAATTAATTCATAACTATAAAAGTGGCCTGAGACCAGTATTTATGTATTTACTAGGTATATCATCATCGGCAAATGAGGATATTTGTTGGATATCCTCATTTGCCGATGCTAAAAAAGTACTTTTTTGTAATAAGAATAAGAAAAAAAGTTTATGTAAACATGGGTCCGGAAATTGCTCTTTTTCGAGATACAGGTTGTTTAAATTTTTTTGTCTTAAATACTATATCTTCAGTTCTCAAAAACCGGTGGAAATATTGAGATGAGATTTGCTACACAACAGTGTATAGTGAAGGGCTAGTTTTACGTGTAAAATTATACGCCACTGATTTTTTGACAAATTGGTTTGGTAACCAAGTTATTTTTTTTAAGTGTCTCTTGGACTTCTTCCTTCTGACACTCCGTTTTCGAGATAAAAACTAATTTATTAATCATTACAATAGACCAAATAATGTCAATTAAAAGACAATCTAAATGGCATGTGTCAGTTTGTCATAAATTCTGTCAGACTTAACAAATAAAGGTAACACAAACTGTCGAGTGACTTGTTTTTGAAGCATTTAAGTTAGTTTTTAATATATTTTTATACAAAATAATGTGAATTATTCCTTTGAAGAAATTGCCGGCATAAATTTTATGTATGGCAGAGCAATCGAAAATTCGAATAAAGCAAGACGTCTCTATGAAGATGCATTTTCTGTCCGGCAATTTACCTTGTGCAAACACTTTTTTGAATGTTCATTGACATTAGAGGAAAACGGGAAAAGTAAAAAGGAATTTTGTAGATTGTCGGCGCAAAGATTTGTCGATCTTCTGCATTTTTTTGCTTAGCCATTGAGAATGCTGCAGTCTGACTGGAAAGTCTGCTTCAGAGAGGGCTTGAACTATCAGCAGATGATAGGAATATAGCTATTGGTCATGGAGGATTTGCTATACATTAACATGGTTCATATTTCCTAAATCATTTGTACTCATTGCAGAACTTTGTTCAACCGCTTGTAAAACATTTTCCTGATTTTACACTATTCGTGCAATTCTTTGCGCGTCAGGGACGTACAACTTTTTTTGCTAAACATGAGTATTTACCCTTAACCTAACAATATTATTTTACTCTTTGAATGAATATCAAAAATAAAAGACGATAGTTCCATGATAGTTATTTGTACAACAAAATTCACTATGATTAGAAATTCGGAAAAATCTTTTTTTACTAGTATTGATAAAATGATTGTAAATTTACACGATGATCACATCATAAATTAATGTAAAAAGTACAAAATTGATACTGTATTACAATAATCTCCATATTAATACCGTAGATTTACATGTTTCATGTAAAATTATATGATTTTTTCTAAAAATACATAACCTTGTAAAATTACATTACATGTATACAAAAACACGGTTTTACTACGAAAAAAATGCGTATTCATAAGGAGGTAGTTACAGTTGTAACACATTTTTGACATAGACAATAAATAACCAGATATATGAATTTTTATTAATAGTAGTGCTCTTTCTGTATTAGATTGAGAAAATGTCATTAAGAAATCTTTTATGGAACGAAAAATTGTTTCGAGTACGGTCCTGAATACAGTGGTTATAAGGGTTTTCATGTAACAGGTACGTGCTTGTACTGATTGGCAGACTAGCTACATCAACAAATCGATGTTGCCAGATGCCAAGAGGATATTGATACTTTGACTTTCAAACTCAAAAGTGAATGCTCAACCTTTAATGTTTTAGGCTAACAACAAAATATATAATACCTAAACCAGGTAATATTTGCATTGGTTTTTATGTAATCTCAACTGACTATGACGAGTTCTAGAGTGATTTTTGGTTGTGTCTAAGGAATGCTAAACGAAATAACACAAGACTGATATCAATAATTCACATATCAATAAACAACACAATATTGAAAGTCTAAAATCCTTAAAAATATTGCTACATATACTGTATATTTCTTGATAAATAAAAACATCTGAAAATGAGACTGATCCACCCCACAAGCATAAAACATACCTCAACTTGGACTGCACTATACAATAATGTAATATGTTAAGTTGTTCTTTGGTTAAAATAAATTTTACATTATAATCAAATAAGTCGCAGAATTTAATTTATTAATTAATTGTTCACAATGCAACTTCCAGTTTAGGCCTTCGTCCAGATTAATTATTTAAAAATTTGAATAGTTTTATGGCCCTATTATCAGCCGAATTATGACCGCTAATTTTTATATTTAATGAGTTATTTAAATAAAACATCAAATATCAAAAATATTTAGCACTTTATTACATTTGAATGAGTGATTGGAAAAGGGATAACATTCCATAAATATGGCGAACTAATGTAAGATAGCCATTTGTCTAAGAATTTATCATTTATTCGATGGGCGGAAGAAGGATAAGATAATCGCGTTAACTCACGCAGTATTTATATGCAGTGGGTTTCGTTGGGTGGAAAAAGGATAATATTCCCGGAATGTTATCTTTTTTCCACACAATTTTTTACGTGACTGTTGTTTACATACCATTACATAGCAACGTGAGAGCCACCTACATCATCGACCCGGTAGTTTTGTAGAGGCAACACGTGTTCTAGACCATTCTTATTTTTTATAAATTTGCCTGCTTACATTGGTTTGGTAAGTTGGTTTCTATTGTCTAAAAACGCTAACCATGTAAATTTACCTTCACCAAGCGTTCGCAATTCGACGCATGGCGATTTTGGCCACTTTGATAATCCGACGCTTGGCGAAATATGCCTCGCCATGATAAGGAGTGCAACAATTCGACGCTTGGCGATTTTGGCCACTTTGATAATCCGACGCTGATTGGGGGGGTAAAGTGGAACGATCCGACGCTTGGCGATAATTGGGGGGGGGGTAAATTACAACAATTCGACGCTTGGTGATGGTTGGGGGGGGGTATAGTAGAAAAATCCGACGCTCGGCGATGACAAAGGGGGTAAAGTAGAACAATTCGACGCTTGGCGATGGTTAGGGGGGGTAAAGTAGAACAATATGACGGCTGGGGGGGTAAAATAGAACAATCTGACGCTTGGCGATGGTTGGGGGGTAAAGTAGAACAATCCGACGCTCGGCTTGTTATATTTCAACTGAATTTCATTAAGTTGATTGGAAAAAGGATAATATTCCAGTTCCTTTAAAATCAAATATCTAATTTCCTAATTGATATAAAAAATTCATATTTTGTTATTAAATGCACTTTATCTAAATATACAGTTGGCCAATAGAAACATTTTTATGTAACCGACGGTTTAGCCGCAAAACTATTTTTCGATTTTCTAAAACACCCTTCACTGAAATCTTATCGTTTTTCCAATCACTCATTCATTTATATTCTACTTTAGTGACAGTTCTTTCTGGAATGATACCTGATTGACCATCAGCATACATAGTAAGACACATTTCAGATATTATTAATGCATTCAATTGATTTGTATACAAAAGAAGAAGCAGCCGAACACAAAACCTTGGAGCACTCCCGTTTTAACTAGATTTCTGTTTTAACTAAAAAAAATATATTATACCATCATCATTATGATGCGTCAAACAAATAAATTCTCTCGTGCCGTTCAAAAATGAAATAATCCAATTTCATATGCGTATAGTTAATAATTTACCATGGTGTACAGAATCAAAAACTCCATAATGTTGATTTAGTTCGTTAATCTCAATGTAAATTTGACTACTTGGCAATAGCGCATAAAAACATTCAATTCAAGAAGTCTTAAGTGCTAATTAAAAGTGAAGTTGAGGATAGAGAAAGCCGTCCATTCGATTCATCGTCACCATCGAACTCTAGGCTTTTTGTCCGTTCGGTTATCAGATGAGATTTTCACGATAAATCGCTGCAGAAAATACAACACCGCCGGTTAAGGACCAAGCCGTAATCCAGATCGCGGATTCGATCAATGCTAAACGAATCTTCTCTCGGTTTTTGTTTAGCTTCGGTCTGTCTCTGTTGCTTATTAAACTCCTTGTCGGGATGTATTGTGTCTCATGGAGAAACAGACGTAAAGCGTAATACTGTAATAGCAAAAGAGGGTAATTTATTTTTTGTCTGCGAGAATATAGACGTTGGAGAAAATAAGTCGATTCGTCGTTATATTTTTTTGACTGCACGACGAGACGCACAAATATAGGTATAATTTACAAAAAAGTCAACGCGAAAAACTGCAATGAAACCAAAATTACTTGACCCAATTCGTTTCGTATTCATTAATTTCATGACTGGAACTAGCTTGTAAGGTTTATGGAATGTTTTTAATCGTTGATATTGTCGGGCAAAATGCGTAATAAAATCTTCAGATAACGGTTTATTTAGAAATTAGATCTAGGAACGTTTATAGACAAAATTTCAAGCACCTGATAATTCCAACTTAAATACAGAAACTTGCATTAGAGCGTGGCATGACCTATAACCCTTTCTTTTGTGAGGCTCGTTTTCGAGATACAGCTTGTTAAAATTGTGAGAGAAATAAAGACATTTATGTAGAAAACATTTTGCATATTTAAAAAAATTAGTTAGTTATGTTAATGTCACTACAGAAAATTTGCAAAATTGTTTTGAAAAGGAAATAGGCAAGATAAATAAATTCTAGTAAAGTTTTGGAAGCTATTGTTTGTAAATACAATTTGCACATTTTTTACACATTAATTGAGAATGATACGTTTCTTATGATTTGTATCAAAACATGCACCAAGTCATAAAATCACATAAAATGAAAGTGTTTAGATAATTGTGACAACTGAAGTTTTGAAAGTACTGCTAGGTGTTACGAAATTGCAATTTCTACTATCGAAATGCCAAACAGGCAATAAAATAACTTTGCATTATTATCCAAATTTGGTTTGAATAATTTCAAGGCACAAATTGATAATTAAATGGGGAATTTCGGTTGGAGAAAAAATATGTTTTCTTCGGATTGAAATTACCTTTTTTGTCTCGCCAGAAAAGAGACACTTTTACTCCTAATATAACAATATACTATTGCACGTTAGGTAAAGATTATGCATCTATTTAATATCAAGATATGCGCGAATTATTCACATAAAAAGGGTTTAGATAATTTTCAGAATTGAAGTAATCCTACCATCAAAATGCCGAACAGGCTATAAAAGCAGTGGTAACAGAAAAATATGCCGAGGAATATAAAACTTTTAACCCGACTTTGAATGCCGACCCGGCACAGCACTTCTATGGAAATAGTTGGGTAGAAAGCTATTAAGATGTTTTTGTTCCGCAACCGCTTTGGCGAGCCATTTATACTCTCTACGCAGCTAAAACTACTAGGTTTATTAACTTTGCGTTTAACGTCGCGCATAATGAAAATATTTTCTCGGCGGGTCACACTGCTAAACTTTAATTTAAAAAATAATTACGTTGTACACCGGGTAATTACCAGGCGAGTCCACGATGCCGCATCCACCCCTTTCCTAATGGGAAGCCGTGGGTCGCTGAAAAGGATATTTCTCGTCAACTGAGAAAGATATTAGTTGCAACAAAATAAAAAACTTGCTTTAATTAAACCTTTGTATTTATTAACTGCTGCAGGATGTTTATGAGAAAACTGTAAAAGTTATGGCCATTTAAAAATGTATTTTTTTTCCTTATGGGCGTTTTATTGGATCTTGACTGTTACAGATGTAGTATAAAATTATGTCTAATTGTTCTTGATGAACCTAAATAGTGCAGTAGAATAAGTCAGAAACGAGTAGAGAATGACATATGGGATGGGTTTTGCAAAAGGCCGTGATCACCTCGACAGAGAATGGTCCGCGATGCACCTAGACCGTGACCGCATAGTGCGTTCTCTCCTTTAAGATTTTATGGAAGTTAACTAGCTTCAATATGTAATCGGCAATTATATCCCATCATACATTGATCTTAAATTCATATTGGAAATATATTTTTTTTCAAGTAAGAATTTTCGAGTTGTGAAGATCAAAAACCTATAATGTTAAAAGTTGCTCATGTGAAAGTTGCTTCATCCGTAAATAAAACACATGAAGTCAATACTACTGTAAAAGTTATTAAAAATTTTTGGTAGGTAACAAAAATGTTTTACTTCAACACTCTGTCCCTATCTGCGCCCCCCAACGTACAGGTTATGTTGGGGGCTCATTTTAAGAAGAAGATAAAAGTTCTTATTCACATGGGTTCACAAACGCACCGCTTTCGAGATATAGAGGATTAAAAAAAATTTTTTTTTCAGTTTTTTGACGATATCTCAGGATATTGATATGGACTCCTTTTGTAAATCTACTAATAATGTCAAAAAGTAAAATTATTTGGTCCACTAGATAAAGAACAAATGTTTTAGTCAACAACAGAACACGTTGCCACTTTGTTTCATATTTTCCATCATAAAACGCCATTTATCTTGAGAACGGTTCGCGCTAAAGCCTTTGTGTAGAAAACATGTTTAAAATATGCTTGTGAAATGCCAATTTTTGCAGAGTCGTAAAAATTAGGTATAAAAAAAACTTCACATAATTCTGTCCCCCTGTCATATGAATAAATATTGAACTAACGCCCAAAAATAGCTAATAATAATGATAACAGGTGTACAAAATTTGTCTTTAAATATCGTCAAAAAAAAATTGGAAAAAATCTTTTCTTTTTGCATCCTGTATCTCAAAACTGGTGCGTTTGTAAACTCATGTTAATACGAACTTTTTTTTTCTTAGAATGAGCCAACGAATGACCCTTTATTTTCCGACATATGTTTCGAAACACCCTATACATATAAAAGCATCTATAATATTTTGGCTTAAAGGTGCCGTTTTTATACGAAAATTTTCAACGAATTTCATAGCTGCTTGCTCAGACAGTCTATGAAAAATATGAGCAAGTTAGAAAGAATATCCCTTCACTGTGTCAATTATACAGTATGCGCCAAAAGTATGGAATAAATTCAATGAAAACGAAACAATTATTTTTTGGGAAAAATCCTCGAACAGGTCGATTTTTAATTTAAAAAATACATATTTTAGCGTAAAATGCGATTTTCAAATGTCATTTGTTTTCGAGTAATTACGTCATCGAGTTTTCTTTAACCATATTTTCTTCCTTGATTCTGAAAGATCGTTTGATTAAATTTTATACTTAAATTAAATGTTCGAATTGTCAAAAGTGTACATTAATAAACCACGTAATTTAGAAGAACTTCAAAATCGCATTCGGGACGAAATACGCAGAGTTACCCCAGAAATCATTCATAATGTGCAAGAAGAATTTCTTCACAGACTTGCGCATTGTCAAAAAGTTGGTGGATGGCAATTCGAATATTTACTTTAAGTATAAAATTTAATCAATTGTATTTTATTTTACATACCTCAGAATTGTTACCTTTTTATGGATAAAATTTACGTTTTCTAACATTCAATCGCCATTTACTCGAAAACTTTCCTATGTAAGAGGGCAAAATTTTAGTACTATCTGATAGAGAATTAAACGATCTTTCAGAATCAAGGAAAAAATATGGTGTTGCCATTTAAAAAAAAATCGATGACGTCATTACTCAAAAACAAATTACATTTGAAAATCGCATTTTACGCTAAAATATGTATTTTTTAAATAAAAAATCGACCTGTTCGAGGATTTTTCCCAAAAAATAATGTTTCGTTTTTATTGAATTTATTCCATACTTTTGGCGCTTACTGTACAAGTTTTCTCCAGGTTGTATATCAGTTTCCAGGCTGACAAGTCATTTAGAATAAGAAAAGAAACATTTTCACTTGTTACGTTTTATCATAAAATCTTCATTTTAAATGAAGTAGAAAACATGAGACCATAGATTACTTAGATGAAAATAAATCGATTTAACTTAATATACCTATATCCCAGGTGGCTTAATAAAAAAGATACAGGGTGTCAAAGTTAAAATTTTATTTTCGATGTTTGTAGATAACTTGTCCGTATCTTTAGATACCATTCTTTGTCTTTGAAATGCCAGTTTTAAGCCTTAAACTGTTACCAGGTGGTCTGTGACCCATTATGAAACACCATAAATAATGTACAAATATTTTAAGAAACAGTTGCCCCTACTTCCTTGGAAAAGCAAACGATAAACTATTTCCTCGCGCAACTTTAATCCGGAAATTATTTATGCAGTGACTCCTGATAAAACATCTCCGTAGAAGCAACTCCGCGTAAACTTACCTCGGAATGATTTTCTTCGCTGATGAATAGGTTACAAGCCGTATATTTTAAACTAACAACTTTAAAAGTTCGCGTATCCCGGAACTTTACGAGTGAGGGAATAGCATTCGGTTTCGGTATTTGCCGAACCCTTAACTAACCCTGTTAAAACTGAATAAATTCGCGCGGCGAAATTTGAATTTTAAATGGCCGATATGATTAGATTTCCTCTCCGGGCACTTCCTAATTGGTCCGGAGTTAGAACGAAGATAAGTGCTTGTTGCCTTCACGTCTTAAAATTTATGCATGCGGGCGAATATTTTACCTAATTGACTTCATCGCTTTCTAAAATGTTTTAAGAACCCCTTTCTTGCATAGAATAAAATATATAGAACGCTCTTGTACGTTGTTGGTAATAATGCGTTTTAATCTCAGCATACAATTGAAACCAAAACGGAATGCTTGTAATTGGACCATAGAAATCATATGTTTCTACGAATTGGACATTGGACAGTATGTTTACAATTTTGTAAAAATAAAATCAAAAAGAGCAATTCAAATATGATTTAAAAATATACTTGAGCCTCGTGTATGATACGTAACACTGCTGCAATACGCCGTAGACGCCCTGGACCTCCATCTATTCCACGATTCGGTTGCAAATTTCCCGCGTCACATCTACGTTTGCATACACTTGCACTCACTGCACACCGTTGTAAAGGAAGCTGCATTTGGAACGTGCTTAATTGTAAAAATCGTTGTAAATTTGCAAAATATATCTTCTAAGGTTGTGGGCAATGCTTATTTTTATGTCTTTTGTATTGTCGGGGTTTCTCAGTAGAATTGTTCTTTTTTTCCAATAAATTGTAAACATGATAAATTTGGTATGTTGAGTTCTTATTCATTTTGATATGGTGCATTCTGTTGAGTCTCTAATACCATTAAAATGAATCCACAACAGCAAAACCGCAATTTATCTGAAGCTGATTGCATTAGAAGGCTTTAAGGTTTAATGCCAATCTATCAACAATTTCTAGAATTTTGTCACGCTTTGAAAAACTCAAAGTAACAGAAGAAGGCCTGGTCAGGGTCGCCCAAGGGTAACAACTCCTGACCAGGGCTGACCACTTTTTATAGCTTCGAACACTGATACAAAGGTTTGTCACTGAAATTTTACTACGCAATGAGTTTTTCGAGCGGTATAATTTTTACATTAGCTCAAATACATTAAGAACTCGGAGAAGCTAATCTGAGACCTAGAAGAGCAGCCACTGGTCCACTGCTTACTGCAGAACACAAAAGACAAAGACTCCAATTTACTTGTGAACATGTTAATTGGAACAGTGAAGATTGGACAATAATATTGTTTAGGGATAATCCAGGTGTTGCCTGTTTTCTGATGACAGGAGGAATAGGGAATATAGAAAGCCAAGGGAACACATACCGTGCAATGATGAGTTATGGAGGTGGATCAACGATGGTGTGGGGCGGGATCAATTTGGAGATCCGTACGGAGTTGGTGTTAGTAGATAGGGGGCGAATTACAGCAGAAACGTATATTGTGGACATTTTAGAAGAATATTTTCTACCTCTTGCTCAATTTATTTGCTATAATTTCATGCTAACGCAAAACCACACGCTGCGACGGCCGTTCAGGAGGGTTTTCAAGAAGTGAAAATTCCTATCATGGTGTGGTATCCGAAAAGTTTCGAGCTCAATCTGATAGACACATGTATAACTTTTTTGCGACTTCTGGAAATATGGACTTAAACCGATCAGGATCAAATAAGAACATTAATTTTCAGTATGATGGACCGTTGTTAGGCCGTAATTCACTTCAGAGGAGGAAATACCCACTTTTAGTTTTGTGTGTTTCCGAATACACATTTTTCAAGTTTGCTAATTATTGTTAATTTGTAATATATTTTCTATAAACAAAAGGCATTTTCATGTCTAGTGTTTTGTATTACACCTCCAAAACAACAAATGAATACCTATTGAAAGGCAAAAACAAAATAACAGAGTTTATAGCATTATGCATTAAATATGGAGAGCAGTGTACTCTACGATTTCTACGCTTTATTGTTATTTTGTTTTCTTTTAGGTAATTATGTATTTTTTTATGCTTGTGACATTTACTATTAAAGCACTTACCTGCAGCACCTATTTAAACAACGTTAGAATTCAAAATGATTTCTCCTCGTAAACTTTCCCCATAAATAATTTTTTTATTTCAGTTTTAATGACTTTTTAATGCTACGGCTATGCCGAAAAAGCGAAAGCAATTTCATAAAATGTCCCATCATTGTGGCCTATGGCCTATTTCCGCTTAGCTTTCTATAAAAAATACATTATTTCTAAAATAATATCTGTTGATTCCATTGTTACCATGTTGTAAAGAAATATATCCCAAATATATCCCAAAGGTACCTATATCTTATTCTAATACCATAATAATGTGTGACTTTCTTTTCTTGTTTCTTACATACTTTTTATCTTCCTCTGCCTTTTTCGATGTATGTTCTTTATCTCTTTATTTTTTTCTCTGGTTAAGTTGTATTACAATTGTTTTCCACTTCTTTACTTATTTTCATTTATTTATTCCTATATCTACTACCACTCCCAATTAAAATATTTCATCTCAAATTTGTAGGCACTGCGAAATTGCGCTAAAAAGGAATTATAAAAAAGCAAATATTTTATTCCCAGAGCAGCGTAGTTAATTATTTATTCTGGGTAAGGCCAAATTTATTACTATACATATATTTTTCGTTTCGCGGGTTAGATATTACTGAAAAATTGAAAAGAATGGCCCTCCGGCGTCCATTTATCAATGAAATCGCCAGGAGTGCCGTTTCCTCGGTCTCATTCGGCATTCTGCAGCCGCAGGAGTTATTTTTGAAAGCGTATAGTTTACTGCCTGTAATTTTCAAATAAAGAAGGCCTATGTTATTATGGAACGCAATTTTAAATTAGTTGATTAGAAAATACAAAGATGGCCATGCTTAAGAATATCCTATAAGTATTATTTTGACAAAACATAAGGCGGTAAATAATATTGACCATATTTTTTGGAACTGGACCTAGACTCAATAAATTTTTATTTTAAAAATAATTTTATTTGTCCTTTAAACAAAGTATTCAGCGTGAGTCATACTTAAGGCTAGCTTTCTTAGGCGAAAATATGATGATACCCTGAATAGGTCCATTTCCAATCCATTTTTCCTGGAAAGTGTTATTTACATATTGCTGCACAGTCACAGCCTTCTTCATCTAACTGAAGTAGGCTGTGGCACAGTCCTGGCCTTGCGGGGTGAAGCTACGCCGTGCTAAAACCATAGGTTTCTCCTTAGCTGCAAAGACACATGCTCCAGAAGTGCAAGAAGTTCTTCTTGTAGGAAAGTTAATTCACGCTGTTCAATGTATGTTCATAAAAACAAGGCCTAGTTAAATGCCTACCGATTTGTCAATGCCGAAAAAGTTCTGATCAACAGTTTCTACATTTACTACAAGTTGAGCTATAAAATTAAATCTTTTTTCAATGTGATGCTTAGGCAAATACTCCAAATTGTGAATATTATAGTCATTATACCCATTGGTCTTTAAAATTCGTTGAACGGTTGATTTATCCAAATTCAATTCCCTGCTAGCCTACCGTATAGAATTTCGTGGATTTTGTTCGAAATACTGTAACAGTCTAGCTGTATTAACATTGTTCTTTACCATTCGGCCAATTATTTGATTCTTCTGAACATAAAATGCATCTTCATTTCGTCGCACGGTCACCTCTAATCCTGTAAAGGTTCTATGATCAGGAATGAGGCACTCTGGATATCTTTCTCGATATAACTACAGCTCTTCTTGAATTTGTTTGTAACTCGCTGTAAATTAACAACATATCAACATTTTCTGAATGAGAAAACATTTTGTAAGCACAACAGTTACACGTTTGATGTTCGTATTGAGTAATGACAAGTATTTTGTGACATTTATGAACTTTAAACAACAAACATTCAATTATTTTCCAAGGATTACTTGATTCTTCCACCACTAGTGTGATTTTTAGGTGGTATTTCTTTTGAGACGATATTGCTTATAACTAACACAGAAAGAATTGTGTAATAAAAGTTTATTAGAAAACAGAGAGCTTCTTAACAGGAAAAAAATTTGAGTACGTTTCTGGAAAAACATAATTGATGACGTCATTAGTCGTTTCTGTAAAATCTCAAAGATAATACTTTCGATTGAAAACGGAGCTTATCTCATCCCATTTAACACAACGTGTCTCAAATTATATTTAATTTTTTTGTATCCTCACAGTAGGTCGAGTTTCTGATGTCCTCTATTAGATAATTTTCTATTAGTAACAATAAGGGGTGTATATTTAGCTATGCGGAAAACGTCTTCACAAAAGATGATTATTCTCTAACAAGAGTGCTACTATTTTGTAACGAATCACTCTTTTATTTCTGATTCAGTAGATATATTCGAAAGTACAGTGAATTCATCTTATCCCTTGAAGAAATCAATTTTTAAATCAACCTGTCGATCCGAAGATTACCAGCCGATTAGGTGCTTCTCCACGACTCCTTCGAACTTAATCTACATGTAATTCAGTCACTCAGATCAGACGTAGCGCCGCGGACTTCTCGAAATTACTACGCGGATTACTACGGCGAAATTCGAGAGGGAGCACTTCGTTCCGACGTCGAGACGCGTCTCTCTATCTCTCTCCCTCCTCCGTGGACTTTTAGTAGAGCGGTGGCCGGGCGTGGCGTGGCGAAAATCAATATAGCGCGCGGATAGAGGCTTAGAGGGTAACGGTAACTCGCCACGAGAAGAAGAAACACCGTCGGGAACTGGCACGCATTCGTCTGGTCGCGGGAACTGGATTGTTCTACACGGATAAACTGCCATTGCTAAAGACCCTTCCAGATACCTCCAGATAGTCCAGTCGTTTATCCAGCGTCTTCTGGAATTGTCTAGGACTTCTCACATCATATATGAATATGAAAATGTTTATGATGTACTTATTGTTCACAAAAACGCAATACTTATATAAATCTTATAAAAAAGGTTCATGCACAGTTAATTGAGCAAATTAAATAAGAATCCTGTCAAAATAACATGAATTGTCTGATAAATAATTCTCATTCTATCAGTATACTACATGCTGTATCAAAAATATTGAAAAAAGTTATTCAAAAGTAACTATCAACAACATTATTTCTGAATATTAGTCAGGTTTTAGAAGGGAGTTCAATAGCACAACGCTATTGTTGCATTTGGATTTTTCTAAGACATTTGGCATTTAAGATATACCGTTATGAGCCAAACTCAAATTTTACGGTTTTGATAATTCATCTTTCAATTTATTTTTGCCATATCTCACAGGGCGTCAACAGAAAGTTACTTGATGACTTGCAATCGGGTATAGGTAGCGTTACGTCTGGAGTGCCGCAGAGATCGGTTTTAGGGCCTGTTCTTCATTTGACTTATACGTCGAATGTGTTCAGTAAAATAGACTAATCTCAAATGCTGATGATACTCAATTTTCAAATTTTTTTTAAGATATGGACAGTCGACGACATAATATGATGTAGCCACACTTACCTTAGTCAGTCTCAAATTTAAAATTATATTTGCAAATAACTTTTAAAGAAAAATCTAAATACATTGGAGATCGAATTTTTTTCGAGGGCAAGAAATTCAATTTTGTTTTTAATTTTAACGTCACTAATAAAGGGCGCCAGTGATGACATATCATCCTCTTCTTAAGTGGCAGATTTTTTTACGGTTTAGTGCATCCATCTGACTATTGAAACAATTGATTCACCTATTTTTTTTTTATCTGAAAAAGGTGAAGCTGTTAGGAGTAAGTGTTTTCGAAAAATAACTGAAATATTTAGTACACCGAGTAAAAACTGCTTTAGTTTCAGGCAAAATGCCTTTTTTTGTTTAAAACGCAGCAAAATGTTACTTGAAATAGTTTTTCAGAATGATAAAATATGATGACGTGCAAAATTTCACGTTTCAAGATCGGCCCACTTTGATTTAACTAACAGTTTTTACTTGGTGCACTAAATATTCCAAATAGGATTGTTAGATAAAACAATGCTCTAGGAACACATTTTAGTGTTAGTGCTATACAGGGTTAACTATGACTAAGTACAAAAAATTTAACTACATGCTCAGGGAGGCCTAAAAGACAATAAAAAAATTATTCAAAAATTTTAGCTCGATATTTAAAAAATGGGGCAAAACCCTTTTTTCCTACGGAAAGTCGGCGCCTATGATAAGAACCGACTGAGATGGCTTAGATCCATAGATAAAACTTACAGCCGTCAACAATTTCTACTACCATCGTCGTTTTTTGCAACATTTCTAAATGTAGAAACGAAAATTAACATTCTTAACAGTAATAATACCTGGTAGATAAGTTACTCCATTCGTTTTACATTATTTCGTTATAAACTGGTAGAACTACATATTCGCTCATTACAGCCACTCACTACCGACAAAAGACACTTCCCGTAGGTAGAATTAGATAGATTAGATTCCTATTTATTATAACAAAATCGAACGAAATGAATAATAGACGTTTTAATGTAACCGCGGCAGTTTTGTCCCATAACCTAGAAAACCAAACCGGCGAACTATATTGTGCGAAGTATCTGCACCCAACACAAATATCTTTATTTAATAACTATAAAACGTTTAAAAATTAAAATAAGGCACTAAAAACTGAAGAAGAACACAAAATTACAACGTAAACACAGGAATTCAATTATAACATGACAGCGATACTGACTAATGAGCGACTGTTGCATGCTTGTAGAGTATGCAACCAACAAGCATTGGCGGCGTTAAATAAGGATTTAAAATAATATCGAAAACATTTTTTTTTGGCTTTATAAATAAGTTTGGAATTTTTTTGAAGGGTGATTCCGTTAATTCTTATTTTTCCCTATCCCCTCTTAAAATATTTTTACTAAGTCATAGTTAACCCTGTATAAAAAAGTTTAAATTTTGTAACCTGTGTTTAAGACAATCTGAGGTATAAATTTAAACCCTCAAATTCCACAATTCAGTCAAATGTTACAGGGGTCAAATTTGAACACACTCTATGCGTCTGTAGGCACTTAACAATATTGATTGCTTGAAAATAACTAAAGCAATTTTTTAATTGAAACTTTGCGATAACACTTTTTATAATCTATAATTTATTATAAAAACTGACACTTCCTATGGATTTTTCGTACATCTAGGTGCCATCGGAAAAACAGTCTAGGGAAAATTCGATTTCCACCAGCTGCAGACATAATCCATCTTGCGAGTTGTCGTCGTAAAAAAGTTATTCCAAGTAAGGAAAAAGTGTACGAGGAATATAAGATCGTAGTAGGTCATCCCATCGCGGCCCAGGTGTCATTTATCGATATTAAAAGATATCTCCATAATTTTTGTCGGAGCAAGTCGACCCTCATAAATTTTAGAAAAATGATTGGAGTTCGCCTTACCTTTCCTTTTTCGCGCCGATGAAAGTGATTGATTGCTTAAACATGGGATATTTTAGTTGAATATGATAATAATTTCGTATTTATTTCTTAAAAGTTTTCTTTATTTTTCATAATTAATATTCATTTGGTTGTTCCTCTCACTATTTTCTTTTAATGGGAATTCTAAGAATATTTGGTTATACCGGGTGACAACGGAGAGTGGGAACACGCTGTAACTTTTTTATGTTAAAAATTTGAATTTGGGGACTTCATGACATTTTCGGTTTCACCGGAAATGACCGTAAATTTATATTTTTAAATGGGACACCCTATATATTTTGACAATTCTGGAATCAGCAATCATTTTACGTATTGACACATTTTCTGAATGTAAGTATTTTTTTTTAATTTTTAAAAATAAAACTAGAAGGCTGCGGCTGGCATAAATTGTTTTCTTATTTTTATGATCGAATAGTTTTACTTTCTTATTGCAAACCCCTTAAAATATTTCAAAATGTTTACATATTTTCGTTCTCTGCCTCAAACTATTAAGAATAAAATGCAGAATAGGAATTTTAGGAAATAACTACTCTGCAAACTAATGCTCCGGTCAGCATTGAATTATACCTGAAAAACCTACAGCAAACAGCCGAAGTCATTCGTCAGCGGCTCCACCAGACAACTACCGGTTTCGACCTTGTTAGCCCTCATCAATATGCATAGGTGAGCCAACCGACGACTAACTCCAACTGCTCGTATTTGTCAAACTCGGCAGAAGGTAATGTTGCACGTAGCTACATCTAGTAACCACTGACTACTGGCGATTGCAACAGCAAGCGACTTGTCATGCTGCAGGTACTATTGAAAGCTCCCGAGCTCTGTGATAGAGCGAGAATAAAATGATTTGCACATAGTTGATATTTATTCGTGTACAAATTTTGACATTTTTATCATTTAACCGTTGTATGAATTATTTTCCTCAAAGAAACTCATTCTCTAGGTTTTTTTTTTAAATAAAAATGGGTCGTCCTGAATATATAGGGTGTCTCTGGATAGATGAAACGAGTCTCATAAGAGACAAAACATTTGTTGAAAAATACCATTACAACGATTTTTTTCACGAGGAAAGTGCTGTTTCTGTACGAGATACGACAAAATGTTATGAAGGAGGGTTTCTCAAAATGAAAAACTTAGTATGTGTGCAAATATTTTGTGATATACAACAAAATGTTATTAAGAAGAGTTACTCAGAACTTAGCCTGCTCTGATAGGTTTATAATATCAAATCTTAGATGTACCGTTTCTTAGTATAGATTTTAATTAAGCCCTACTGTTAAAAATATTAAATTAATGCTGCAAATGTCCACAAAATGAATATTAAAATCGCTGTATTTCTAGCTGTAAAATGATTAAATCTATGATGTTTTTCAGTTTTAGAAAATTCGAAAAATAAAACAAATAGAACAATAGTAACATCAAAAAAATTGTTGATGTTTTGTTTATCCGCTTTAGGTATTTAAATTCTCTTCAAATACTATAATAACTTTTAAAATGCCTTTGTAAGGTACACTTTATTTTGTTATTTTAACCCCACATTTTAACAACTATTTTCACATACTTATAAACAAAAGTGAACAATCTTATATGCAGAATTATGTAAGTTTATGTTATAACAATATTCACATCTACAGTTAAATTTAAAAAATACGTATTTAGAAAGATTTCTGTACCTAAAAATTTGTTGGTTAGACCACATTCTGTCGTTATATATTCGTTTTCTTTCGGTACTTTTAAATTGTCGCAGGTAACATTCCTGTTATTTCCTAAACTTCATATCACTCTGTTCTTAAATGTCTAAAATTACTTGTATTTGTAGAAAACGCTATTTCAAGAATACGGCGCTCTTGAAAGCGAATGGTACGCTGACGCTAACTTTACAAGTTGATGTATTGTTTCGTGTTATTTCAAATCACACGATATACCCGTACTTTCGAATAAAGTGCAACGAAAGAACACTTCTCTCAGTGTAGCCTACCGTGTTACCAGTTCTTGATTGCGCTTCGCTTTTTCCGCCATCGTCTACACCGCCAATTTACTTCACCAGGACACGCTCGCATATAAAGTGCCGTTTATCGGCCCACCGTCGATTTTCCCGGCTAATGATGCAAACGAAAATTTGATCGTGAATTTTATTGATAACGGGCCGGAAGAGGACTCGACCTGAGAAAGCTAATGCAAAAAGTAATTTTTTTCTCGAGGGGGGGCCAGCTATCAGAAAATGATGCTTTTTGCGAGCTCTGACAATACGCGGTAATGAGGTTTGGTATCTTCAAAGAAAGAAGTCGTCGGACGCGCATTTGGGAGGTTATTTATAGAAATTTTGACACAATATCTCGCTTCTTATAATTTAAGTGGTTCTCCAGAACAACGGGGCGCCTAATGTCAGTAGGATAGTGGGAGTTTGTTGTGAATTGTATCTTCTAAATAGTTTCTATTTGCGCACAGGATTGAATTATTGATAAAAAAGTGGTCGAAACGAAGCTTTGAAGTTGACGCTTAACATCATATTAAGATCGCCGTATTTCTCGTTATAAAATGATAAAATTTGTGGGGTGTTTAGGTACAAGAATCTCATAAACTAAAACACATAGAACAAAAGTCAAAAATGAAATTCTTGATGTTTTGTATATCCACTTTTATTATTTCAATTCCCCTTAAATAAAATAATAACTTTTAAAAAGCGTTTGCAAGACACACACATGAGATAACATTTCTGTTATTTGCTAAGCTCTATATTATTCACTTCTTAAATATCTAAAATGTTTGTATTTGTAGAAAACACTATTTTAAGAATACGGTAGGTATGTTACTTTCTTTATAAAAGGTACACGTATAAACGATTTGACAAGACTTTCCTGATTCCAGGGGACTCCTGGTTGCATCTACACTGAACCAAAAATGTACATGAATATAATTAAAAGTTACGTGTATTTGGATGCGCTGAATTTGAATCTGAAGTCCATTGAGTTGCACCACCCATAGATTTTGCTAGAAATAGCTGAAAATTAAATAAAACTGTGATTTTCCGCTATTTTTGCAGTTTATTAAAACTTTTGAGGATATTTGAGCTAAATGGACTTCAGAATCATATTCAATGCGTCAAAATACATAAAGATCTAATCAAAAGTATACATATTATCACGTTTTTGGCGATTTTTATCAATATACCGGGTGTTCCCTCTAAGACTTTCAGTGCGAATATCTCAGAAACCAGCATAGTCAGTGTGACGAAATTTGGTATACAGACACTAGATGGCGCGTAGAATCTGATGATGAAATCAATTCTTATACAGGGTGTTCCATTTTCCAAGAAATCGATTTAATTTTGATTTTTTGGTTGTTAGCCATGCTAAAACTTATGGTTAAATTGAAATATACTTAATTATGAACACATTCTGATAAATAAACATTCAAAAATTTCAAAATTTAACATAAAAAATGCCTCCAAAAAGTACCCAAATTTCATTGTTTTGTCATGTAAAACGTGCATAGCCTTGAGCCAGACTTACACAGAAGAAACTAACATCGCTAAACGTCAAAACTATGAATTGTCATTGAATTGTCTAATATTAATGACATAAAGTATTTTATTTTACAGAAATAACGCTAAATAATGTATTTAATGCAATTTACGTATGCACAATGGTGTTATTGAGACTTGTCGATAAAAATTTAGACTTAAGTTGAACCTTTTGGAGCATTGGGGTTGCCTTGTCGGTGCAGTCTACCGCTACAGCTAGGGTTACAGTGTGAATATTATAAAATATCTGTGGATATTTTTAAATTGTTCCATTATAATGTAATAAAACTTCAGTAAATTGTTGATATCTTGATACAGTGTACATAATAATTAGGTACCCGTATTTTTTATCACAAAATAATTTACAAAATTGTGTAAGTACCTAAAGAATATCTCTCTTTTCCAACTGCTGTAATTATTGATTACTTATTTAGCAACAACTAAATTCGAACATAACGATTCCTAAAACTTTTTATTATTATAATGTGAACGTGTTTGTCGTTGAAAGTCAGATTGGAACCTACCCCAGCACCACAAAAGAAATGTTACGAACTTACGAAAGCATAACCTAGAAATTATTGAGATTACTTCTGCTGGTGTCCGCATATTTCAGCAGTTCAGCCCTTTACTTATGTTCCTGATGAATAAAATATGTTTAAGAAGAACTCTACATCTGTAAAATAGTAAACAATGAACTGCAATGTTTGTATTTCATATGATACAGAACTAAAATAAAGCAACTGGTTTTTGCTAGGAAGAATCACCTGCAGACGTACTACACCCAGTAGGTACCTATTAAATAGTCATTTAAAGCTAGATAATAATTTGTAATTGTTGTTTTTATCTTTCAGTTATGTGTGAGTACCTAGTGCCAGACTGCCACCAGAAAGAATAAGCGAAAAATATTAGACATTTTATTGGAAATAATGGAATGATGGATAAGAATTAATATTATAAGAAGTCTCTAACTCACTTTGAAAAGTATTCTATAAGACATTAAATTCAGTTGTCTGTCGTGGGTTTTAAAATTTCTAAACGAATAAATTTAAGAAAAATAAACTAATTTCATAATTCTATGGACAGTATGAAAACATCTCGTTAGAATATCTTAAAAATGTTGAAAGCTAACTGTTGTTACGATATACACAACATAATGTAATAAGGTTGGTATCGAACAATGAAATGGCAAGATTTGTTTGTAATCGTACATGCATGACCATCCCTCACATTGAACGTTGCTCTGTAATAGAAATTAGAATACAAAATAACTGTTTAATATCAAACCAGATGTAATAATGTAGATACTTAATGTAATTTTATTTTATTGTTAATAAATAAATTAAAGTCTGTATTTGTTGTTTTTATTCTACACAAATTATTAAACAAATGTTTAAGAAATAATGAATACTTAAAGATGAAGGGTCAAGTTAATCAATTTAGTCACTAATAAAAAAATAAACCACTATGTAGGCAGGTAGGATTATTTTTAATTGAAATTATGCTGGTAGATATAATAAAATATTAAAAATCACTCGGTAACATTTTTGAATATTTTGTCCTTGTAGAATACTGTTCGCAATGAATCATACTTACCTTATTTAAGAACTGAATTTTAATTCTTCAGTGAAATTTATGTTTTAGACATGTTAATTTTGTTATAAAATTATTAAACACAAGTGGTATTTGCTGTAGTGTATAATAATACTAACAATTTAATAAACTTTAATTTCCGTTATACTTGCATTATTTACATTTTTATTTAGTTCACTAGTTAACTTACATTCCATGCACTTTAATTTTATTAAATAATTAAACCAAGTACAGAAAGTTAGGTATGTTCTTATTTATGGCAAAACGTAAAGTCTAATGTTTTCTAGCAAAATTTTCCTCGTCTCTCTCATCTATCTGTCGTACGAATAGAAACTAATCTTGGCATCTGGCTTCTTCAGTATCTTATCAAATCTTTAAACCAATGAATAACGTAACTGTGTATGTCAACCTGTTTTCATAAGAGTACTTTGTTTTCCTGGTTCCTATCTATTGAAGATATGCTGGTGAGACATAACATTTTTGTGGATATTTTTACGTTTGTTCTTTCTGTTCTACAAATATTGGAAAATACCTTCTCATCCCTGCTCTTGAAAGTAAGCCAGAAATTTCCCAATAACTTCTCCATCTGAAAGCGATTAAGTAAAAATAATTCTCGTATATGGTAAATGGGCAGTTTGTTATAAATATAACCCTACAGTTCAAAAGGTCAAAAGCAATATGCAAGTTGCAATTACCTACAACATTGACATTCTTGCTTTGTACTTACCTCTTAGAGTTTTCCTTAGGCAAGCTACCATTAATCGTTGGGTTGTACTTAAAGACCTTATGATATCATCTTTTATTGTATTAATGTACTTAATTTGTGTAGGAATAGGTCTCCAAATTCTACTCAGATTTGATAAATGTGGAATCGTTTTTGAAGCAGGTGAATTTTTATTTATGCTACTGGAACTGAAGTATTCACTCAAGGAACCCATTAAATCATTATTTATGATTGTTTCTAGAGTTTAAAGCCTTTCTACCACTTGTTGCCGGCACGTTATTATTATTTTTAATTCTAGGTTAAGCAACCACAAGTTTAGATTCATACATACAGAGCTCGCAGCGCGCTTGCGCGCTTCAAGTCGAACCAAGGAGAGGCTGTTCATAAATTCAGCAAGGCAAGGTCGCTCAAACTTCCATTTTCTTTTAATAAAACTGTACCATTATTGCAAATACGTACACACATTCAATGTAGGTACCTCGTGGTATTACGTATTTATAATAAAATTTCTACAAAAATACTCAAACTTGCTTTGACAGTTTCTGTCACTTCACGTTTTGACGTCTATCCATGCGGTAGTCTGTGGCGGTAGTTGCGTGTGTGTAAATTGGACTCATGGCTATTCTCATTTGGCATGACAAAACAATGAAATTTGAGGACTTTTCATAGGAGTTTTTATGACAAGATACAAATTTTTCGTGACTTTTTTTATCAGAACGTGTTCATAATTAAAGATATTTCAATTTAAATACAAATTTTGCTGAGGTTTGCTACCAAAAAGTCGAAATTAAATCCATTTTCTGCAAAACCGAACACCCTGTATAAAAACTAATGCCATCATCGAATTCTACGCGCCATCTAGTGTCTGTATACCAAATTTCGTCACACTGGCTATGATGGTTTCTGAGATATTCGCACTGAAAGTCTTAGAGGGAACACCCGGTATATTGCAAGTTCAGGGGGTTCAAAACAGAACTCAGAACAGAAATCCCATATCGTGAGATGTAATTGGTCTGCTACTTTGTGCACGGCCTAAGTGGCTCGACTTGCAGGAAGCGGCCTACATTGTCGTAGGTACTTAACCGCAGACCTCTCGTCCTGGGCGATGCGCCATTAGATCTATAAATGATACTGCAGGAAACAACTACTCCGCCGGCTAATGCCCCGACCGGCATTGAATTACACCTGCAGTATCTGTGTGAACAGACAAGAACCCTTGTCGACCACTCCACCAGGCATAAACCGGTTTCGGGTTTGTTAGCCCTCATCAGTATGCCAAGACAGCATTCTATTTTAATGAAAAGGAGAAATGCTGTAGTCAGTAACGAAATACCGTATTTATAAGGCTTTTCAAAGCTGTCACAACTGGTGCCTTACAATTTTATGAAGAAAACTATCCAAACTCTTGTAATATAAATGATACAAATAAATGCTCATAATTTCATAAATCACTTTTAAAGCTACATCCACATCATTTCTATTTAACACCTTATTCCAGTTTGTGTCGTGGAAATTAGTTCATCTTTTTGTTCGTAGCTTTGCAAGAATAGTTCCACTTAACGCTACCGTTACAAATAGTTTATTTTTTTGACTTTCCCGGCTGTCACAGGATACATAGCGTTGCAATTCCGTAATTCCGTGAGAGTAAATCAACGGGGATACAATGTCCCAGATTTAAGGAGGTAACAGTCTGCATTTCAGACCAATTTCAGACGTTTGTGATATTATAATTCAACAAACTTTCCAATAATATATCACAAGAAAAGCTTACTGCCAGCTGAAAATGCAAATGCGCCCGGTCGGATTTCGGTTGTAATTTCAAAGTGCCTAGCAGAGATGCAGTTTATAATCTGGACAGGATCGTGTTCGCCGTTTTTTATTCTTAGTGCTTTAATTTTTTTCTGATCCTCATGAATCTGTCTATGAGAACTTTTTCATAATTTTGAAATGGCGCCAAGTGTTTTTTAATTAAAAATCAGATTCTAAATATCGGTGAAGAGACATATTATTTTTTTTATATGAGATTCTCAAAAATTCCCAATTCTACATGGTGTTTTTAAATGAAGTAGCAAAACTAAGACCACATATTCCTTAGGCGAAAATAAATCGAGTTAACCTAACATACCTATATCCCAAGTTACAAAATAAAAAAGATACAGGGTGTCAAAGTTAAAATTATATTTTCGGTATTTATAAATAGTGTCTTAAGATATCCAAATATTTACATAAAATTTGTAAATCGGAGGTTTTTGCGGGCGAAAAATTCAAATTTGTTTCTCATTTTGACGTCACTAGTATAGGGCGCCACTTGTGGCACACCATATGTCTTTTAAATAGCAGAACTTTTTTGCAGCTTAGTGTATCCATCTGACTATCGAAACAATCGATTCTCCTATCTATTTTATTTGAAAAAGGTATACCTTGCTGAAGTCGGTACGCGTAACCATTTTTGAAATACTCATATTTTAAATGCTCAGTGCACCGCGAGTAAAAACTGTTTTGCTTTCAGGTAAAGTGCCTTTTCTACTGAAAATACAGCAAAATATTATTTGGAAAGTTGTTCAGAATGGTAAATTATGGAGACGTGTAAAATTTCAAAAAGATCGGATAGGTTTGATGAAACTATTTTTCAACAAAGCACAAAGATTTTATCAAATTTTGCACGTCTCCATGATTTACCGTTCTGAACAACTTTTTCAAGTAACATTTTGCTGTATTATAGAGTAGAAAAGGCACTTTACCTGAAACGATAACAGTTTTAAATCGGTGCACTGAATATTTTAAATAGGATTATCTCGAAAACAAAATACTACTAATAATTTGAAATTTACACATCACATTTACACTTTACATCACTCAGTACAATAATTAATATTAATCTTGCAGGCTTTTGATCAAATTTTTATCTAATTTAAGCGTATCAATGTCAGTTTGACAAGTGGTAACTTGATCAAATTAGAAAATTTATTTCTATTTTAATGTGCCTAAATTTTCAAACACGTTTTTACCGAAAACCGTGCATTTTATCTCCATCATAATTTTCAGCGAAGCATATCAGAATAGAACCAACAAAAAATATACAATAAAAATTAATTGTAAAAAAACTACCAAGAGCGCCCTCTATGATATGCGGCACTACTTACTACTTCACAATGCTTGTACTTATCTAAAACATAACTGTACCAAATTTGAACATGATTGGACGTTCGTTTCTTAATGCCCATAACAAGAAAATATTTTTTTTGTCCTGTAACTTCTAAACGAAGCACTTTTGGACTAAGCTAAGTTTATCTAAATCGGTTCTATTTGATCACAGGAAGCTATGTTTAAGCTGGGTCCTATTACTTTACGGACACCCTGTATATGTATAAGTATTCAAATTGTAATTTTCAGGTATTTCTTATTTTGAGTAAATTTGCACTAAAATCAACACAATTGGTTACTGTTAAAATGAGCTCACATCTGATTGTATTGAAATAACACATTTCATTGAGTTCTATACATTTAATTTGCTAGCTAAATATTTTTTTATGGATAGCATCGAATAATATTTGAGTAAACTTAAATTGTGAATTATTAAAAACATTAAATTGAGTTTTCAAAATATTCCATTCAGATTCAGTGCACTAAAATCCTTTGGAAGCATAAATTAGTGTTTGCGCGATATAAAAAAGTTTAAATTTTGTAAACCTGTGTAATTATTTCGTATAAAAGAGGGCCAAAAATACTTATCTGAGGAATACTTAAAACTAAAATGTATAAGAGCCTATCTATTTGCTGTTCACACTGTATATTCAAATGCAACTTTCGTTTTTACATAAAAATCGTAATGGGAAAAGTTTCACCACTTAACTACCACTTCAGCGTTATACTCTTAATGCCGCACGACTTGTCGTTCCATTTATATTTCGATAACAACATCGTAGATACCCGCGGAAGCCCTCCCCGAAACTTTCCAGCGCCGACTACTGCCCTGCACGCCGACCCCGTTATTCGTATTCTTAAAGCGGAGCCGGGGTCGCGTGCAAAATGCGAATGAGGCCCCCAGACGGCTTTTATTTTGTCCTTTAGGTTCCCGTTTGACGTATCCCAGCCTTAATGCTAAATATGAATTATGGTGCAGGCGGGCTAGATATAGAGGGATTCCGTACAATGCATGAGTTTCTCCGACTTCATCCCGAACTACACGCAATAAATATACATGTGCGCCTTGGCGGGGATGCTCGTATAAGGAGTAATCCCGGGGGATAAGGGATGTATCGGATATTTACTTTAGTGAACAAAGCTCGTAAAAGGGGCTGTCAATTTAGCCAGAGAAACTTGAGGAAAAGGGAACTTTCATTACGTTCTCGCTGGCTATTGTGTCGCGTCTTATTATGTTTGCTGGCAGTACCAGTGACGACCAATAGTAGAAGGAAAGGTAGTAATGGGGAACCCCACTTTTCTAAGTAGGGTACAAGTGCTTAAGAGTACCCACCTAATTTTTAATTTCAAATAGCTTTCATTAGCAACTAAAACTCTCAATAGCTTTTGTCTTGGATTATGGAATCCAAAACACAAATAAACTGCTGACTTATTTACGTTTATGGGTACTGTGATGGTAACACTAGAGCTGCGTGTCGGGAATATAGTGTAGGGTATCCAAATAGACGGCAACCCTACCGTACAGTTTTTTCGAATGCTTTTCGAAGGCTTCGTGAGTTTGGAATTAATGAATGACGTAGTGGAGGTCCACATCAACAGCACAGTGCTGTACAAGAAATTGCCATTATTGATGCAGTACTTGATGATCGAACGACCAGTACTAGAAGCATTTCCACACAGTTACAATTGCCGCACAAGTTTGTTTAGAAAACTCTTAATCGACAAATGTTATATCCATCACTATCAAAAAGTCCATCACGTGCATCCAGGCGACGAGGTACAGCGGTTAGCATTTTGTCATTGGTTACTTGAACAGAATGAACAAAATCCTAACTTTATTAGAGAAACACTTTGGACAGATGAATCAATGTTTACGAGGAATGGAAGTAACAATACTCATAACGAGCAAAAAAATTACGTTACATTACAAAATCCACACGCAGTTAGAATTAGAGGTTTCCAACAAAGATTTTCTATAAACACCTGGTGTCGTATTTTCAATGGACAATTACTACCTATTCAAATTTTGCCTAATCGGTTAACTGGTGACGCATACATGGCACTTTTAGAAAATGAGTTGCAAGATTTATTAGATGATATTCCTATTGGTCTGCAAAACAGAATGTGGTATCAGCATGACGGGGCAGTGTCTCAATAATAATTTCAATGGGAGATGGATCGGAAGGGGCGGTCCCGTTCATTGGCCTGCAAGGTCACCGGACCTTAATCCCCTTGACTTTTACCTATGGAGTCACGTAACAATTAGTTTATGCAGAACCTATCAACACTATTGAACAATTACAAGGTGGAATTTTAAATGCAGTGCATAATATACAACATACTGTAAATTTTGAAGCAGTTTATAATTCACTTGTTTTGCGTTGCCAGGCATGTGTCAATGTAAATGGTGGCATTTTTGAACATCTATTGTAGTTCTTAACTTTGTAATAATGTTTGTTGTTTGTTTTATTATTTACTTTAATAAAATATTTTTATAACTCGTAGTCAAAAATAATCACATTTAAATAAAGGATTGTGGAAAATTAAGACTTTTCTTTAACAAATTCTAACAATGAATCCACATTTATCAATTACTCAATTATTATTATAACTGAATATCTCCTAAACGAAGCCCGATATGAAAAAAGTTACTCTTTATTTTATGTTTAAAATTCGATTTTACATATGACATTTCATTTTGGCTGTCCAGTTAGGAAACACCCTGTATAAAGGAACACATAACAAAAATAAATTTAAAAAATACCTTTTTAATACACAAAATATATGTCTTACCTAGGTAGAACAAAAATTAAATAAATGACGTAAACTCATTACTTACATTCTGCTAATATTTTATTTATTAGATTTATAACTCTTTTCTGATACCGAAAAGGCAACAGTTTTAGTTTCCGGGTCTGGATGACCTTCTCTTAATAATTAGTATTCTTAATATTTTGGCTTCAACTATTACAAGGAGTTCTATGGCCCATTACTTATGAAACCGGCTCTATATGGACGAATTTTTCTGTTATTTGGGATGTTTAATTAGTTTACAATTTTTGAATACCCTCCAGAACCGCTTTTTCGACGTAGGCCTCTTAAGGCTACTCTTTGCCGACGCGGTGTATCATAAATTACAAGATTTATCGATCATTTGACGTGGTTTTCGCGTCTCGGGGTTCTCAACAAGCGAACGGCACTCCAGTTTAGATTTATCACGGGCAAAAAATAGTGTGTTTGACACCATGATATCCTCCCTGTTTTAATGCGATTTCCAAAGCTTTCACGAATGAAGACACAATGTGAGGGAAACATCTCGGTGTAGTGCTGAAGGGAAAACAGAGGCCTATTGTTATCGGCCAACATACGTAAATTAACTTGGTAATTATATGTGGCTGTGTTTGATATGTAACACTCTACTCCGAATTTAAATGTTGAATATACTAGGTTTTTAGAATTACCTCGTTAACTGTTAGACAGTTATACGATATTAATAAACCTCCTCTTAAACTGCCTGTCGCTCTCATATCTGAATAGAGACGTAGATGGTGCAAAAACCCACCGAAACCACCTATAATTATGAAGGGATCATTTATCTTGTCTTCATTATATTCAGAATCTGGGTGTAGGTACCTTAATAATGGAAGAATGAAACCAGCAGCTTTTTCAATTGATTTTTCATTGTCTTCTAAACTAGATTTTCCAATTTTTAAGTTAGTTAACTAATGATGATGTTAAAAATCTCGTACGTTTTTTGACAACCGCTGTAAGGCAGGATAATGAAATTAAAAAAAATCAAAGAATTGTTCAAATATAGGTATCCGAATACGCTTTACTTTAACGAATGCTCTAATGAATCAGAACAAAAAATGTACTGATATACAATTTGAATAGTGCTATTATTCTACTGCCTACCTTGTAGGGTTGCCACCGGTCCTTACTTGGGAATGACAGCCCTTACTTGGGAAGGACAGTCCTTACTTGGCGGAAATGGATAAATTCATAATAAAATAGTATTATCCAGACACAAAGAGAAAAAATACGCAAAAAATGCGTTTCAATACAATTTCAGTTTCTCCAGGGGTAAGCATTGAAGAGCTGATAAAATGTATTAAAGAACTTAGAAATAAATGTAGCTCTGGGTATGACAATATATCTATGAATATAATTAAACATGTACTTGACACTATCATTGTTCCCTTAAAGTTTATCATTGATAATTCGCTTAGTTTTGGTATATTTCCGGATAAACTCAAATTGGCTCTGATTGTTCCAGTTCACAAAAAAGGGGATGAATCGAAAATTGAAAACTACAGACCAATTAGCATGCTATCATCCTTTTCAAAGATATTTGAAAAAGTTGTATCGAATCGAATTATTAGTTTTATGACAGAAACGGGACAGTGGAATTGTATACAACATGGATACTTAAAGAGAGGTCAACATTAACAGCTCTGTTCCGATTCGTTAATGAAATTTTATTGGAAATAGAACGAGGACACTTTTCACTGGGATTGTTCCTAGACCTGTCCAAAGCCTATGATACCCTTAACTATGACATTTTGTTATATAAATTAGATATGTATGGAATACGTGGCACATGTCTAAAATGGATTAAGTCGTATCTTTCACAAAGGAAACAAAAGGTTATAGTAAAAGGATGGAGAACAAGTGGAGTCTGATAATTTTGAAGTGAAGCAGGGAATACCTCAGGAAGTGTCCTCGGACCTATTTTAATTATTATATACAAATAATATTATAGAGATTACTGAGAATAATAGCCACTGTCAACTTACGACCTATGCGGATGATACGAATATATTGGTTAGGGGAATTAATTTGACTCAATTAGAACAACGATCAACTGAAATTCTTAACATAGCCAATGAATGGTTCACAAAAATAAATTAGTAATAAATAAAAATAAGACAAACATAGTGTTTTTAGAACCAATCGTAGTGGACTGGATCAGCCAGATTCATTCAGAGTAAACGATGTATCATTGGTTCCGCGGATAGATGTGAAATTTTTGGGAATAGTGTTAGATAATATTTTGTCTTGGTCTCAACATATAGAGTACGTAAGGCAAAAACTTTCAAAATCCACTTACACTTTGCAGGTTCTGAAAAAATATCCCGACACTTAAAATGATTTATCACGCTACTTTTGAAAGTAATATTAGATATGGTATCATAATTTATGGAAATTGTAGTGATATTATAAAACTATTTGTATGCCAGAAACGAGCTATAAGGATAATGTTTGGTATGAAAGTAAGAGAGTCTTGTCGCGGTGTTTTCAAAACAAATAAACTACTTACTGTAACAGCAATTTATATACAAGAAAGTGTACTGTTTTTCTTTAAAAATAAAGATTTGTTTGCAACTCATAAACCACAATCTAATTATAAAACTCGAAATTTAAACTATAATTATCCAAAGCACAAGCTAACTATGACAGAACATGGAGCATATTATAATTGTATTAAACTTTTTAATAAATTACCCAAGTATATTCAAGAAATTAGCGAGATAAATATGTTAAAAAAATGTTTATATAAATTTCTTATAAATTTAGAACCATATAGTTTGTATGACTTTTTAAGTTAATATGTGAGTATGCATAGGTGTGTTTTGTGTGTATGTGATATGATGCGTAGGTTTTCCGCCCATTCTGGGGACTTTAGCATTAATGATGCTATACTTGTGGGGACTGACAGGATTGTGTGGACTTACACAGGTCCCCACAATTTAAAACCTATCTAAACGTGATCTACGAGGTCCCTTTTATATAAAAATAACAACTTCTAAAAATGTCCCCTCAATCATAATTTTGCTATATGCAGAATTTGTGTAGTAGTCTAACTCAACTTATGTGGACCTCCGAGTGTCTTGTACAGCAGCGCCCTCTTCGACACGGCGCAGAGTCCATGAACTATAAAATGCGGCGTTGCCACATACTACTTGCTGAGACTTAATTTTTAAAATATGATTATAGAATATGTTCTGTATTTGGGGCCTGTGTGTAACGTTACAGTTTCTTATTGTGGGGTCTCATGATATTTTAAATAGATATACCTATACAGGATGTTTCATTATATAGTACTGGCTTTCAGAAAACAGTAGGTATTAAGAGATGCAGAAAAAGTTTGATAAAACCAATTTTAAATATAAGTACGCCGGAGAGGAGTGAGAATAATAAGTTATCTGCTATATTATAGGTTTTATATTAGTTACTACTACTACTAAATAATAATACAACTATATTTGCAGATTACGTATAACAGTACAGTATTACCATCCCGATGAAGACCATTAGTCCGAAATATTTACATAATTTATAAAAGTAAATAAAATGTATGCAGGATGTCCCGAAAGTAATGGGGCGCAAAGAAAGTGTAGATTCTTTCAATAAAAATAATACTATGTAGTGGAACTTGCCTTAGTCTGAAAGTTAGTTATCAACGATGATGGGTGAAATTTAAAATGTATGTTTTAAACGTTATGTTATATACAAAATTTGAGAAAGTGGATTATATGACCAATTAAAATTTTATCATATTTTTCTATTACTTGTAGGGGCGTCGCATACTACTGCATCTTCGATGTTATTAGCGCGTCGTATTTTTGCTTAGGTATATCCGTCTGTTCGATATTTTTGTCCCCTTATCTGTTTTACGTAATCAGACATATCTTACAAAAGTGTCCCTACGAGTAATTATTTTCGAAATATTTACCTTTAAACTTTTCAATTATTATCAAAGTAAAAGTATAGAGCCCTGATTTTGAAAGTTTATATTTCTAAAACTGATGAGAGAAACATAAACTTAAGGTAATAAATAAAGGTAGTTGGTAAATTATCAAATTATATGGAAATGTATAAAAATAATTTTTCTATAGACTGTATTAGTGTGATTGAAATTTATTGGGTGTTTATAGAGTTATGAGATTTCAAAGTCAGGACTCTATAATTTTTACTTTGATACT
Source organism: Monochamus saltuarius (assembly GCA_025584915.1). Classification (NCBI taxonomy): domain Eukaryota; kingdom Metazoa; phylum Arthropoda; class Insecta; order Coleoptera; family Cerambycidae; genus Monochamus; species Monochamus saltuarius. Next base: position 7,316,258 of record CM046723.1, on the reverse strand, counting down.
AGTCAGTTAGTCAGTGCTTTATGAAACCGGCAGTTAGATGCCTAGTATAGGATTGAAATTGAACACCAAAATCTAAAAATAAATAAATAAAGATACATTTAATACAAATTAACAAATTATGTTCAAAACTACTTATCAAATCTTACTGGCAATATCCATGTAATAATATTTTTATTCACAATTTCTTTCGAGTCCTAGTTCCAGTAGATAAATCAACCGGAATAAATTTAAATTTCAATTTAGAGACATAGTTATTCAGATGACGAGTTTTGCAGTTTTCCATATTTATCTAATTTCCATGTCCATTATGTAATCAATTAAGCCCCAGCAAAAATTTAAATTTTTTACTCTAAATAACATAACAGTCATGAAGAATACCAAAATCTCACACAATAATCTTTTCAATTTAAAATACAAAATGTGACAATTTGCATGTAGCTAATAAATTTAAATAACTCAACTCTTTACAAAATATTATTTTTAAAATTGAAATAACTAAAGAATTGTTAAGTGTTTATCTAAAAGTATTGGTTTAATAATAAATTATTGAAATATATTTTAAACTGATAGCGATGCCTTATTGGAATGAATCAATCCCTGAATTTTAAATGCAAACACAATATTAAAATAACGGCCTACCTACATTTATAGTAGGCTTTTTACAAAAAAAAGTCATATTACAGAAGCAATGGCAATGGATTGTCCCCACAATATTTCACACAGATACATAAACCAGTGAATTGACGTAGGTTTTCCGCCCATTGTAGGGACATGAGAATTGTTGATGCTATACTTGTGGGGACTGATAAGATTATGTGGACTTACACAAATCCATAAAATTTAATTTTCTATAAAATTTTCTGAAATGTCCCCTTAATAATTGTACATAGACTATGACGGTTTGTCAGAGGTGTGAGTGAAGGTCCCCACAATACATAAACATTATCAAATTGTGAGGACTGTCCCCGCAATTTATCACACAAGTACATAAACTAGTAAATTTTCCCATTCTGTGGGGATATGAGCACACACACACACACCTGAGCATTGTCGTTGCTATACTTGTGGGGACTGACAGTATTATGTGGACTTACACAAGTCCTCACAATTTAGGTGGAGTTTATGAACATAGTTTAATTTTGTTGTTGTCATGGTCTTTATTATTAATTTATAATAACTCTGCTTAAGTTTCCAGTGCAAATAAAAAATGTAAATGTTTCTCATAAAATTTTCTTTAATCAATTAACTCCATCAATAATTTTCTGTAACAGGCAGAAAACGTAATATCAAAATTAAAATAATTAAAATACACAGTGGGTATCACACACCCGTCTTATGGGGACTTGAAGATTTGACAACAGCGTAAATAAAAAGTGTGTGTGAAGGTCCCTACAATACATAGACACTACCAGATTGTGAGGACTGTCCCCACAATTTTTCACACAGACACACAAACCCGATTACGAGTACGTCCTCACAAGTTATTTTCTCGATTTATGATAATTCTATGGAGTGTTAAAGCGAAGTGAATGGATACACGTGACCAGTAAACAATTTTACATCGGGTTCGATTCGTAAGTCCGAAGTCCCCAGAAATCGGTCTATAGCTGGCGTCCCCACAAAGTCCTGAAAACCTGTAAGGGTGGGCGTGTGTGAGTGTGTATATGTATATAATTGTCTGTTTGTGACACTATTTCGTTTTGTGTTATATTGTGTAGCATACTTCTGAAATAAAGATGTATTATTATTATTATTATTATTATTATTATTATTATTATTATTATTATTATTATTATTATTATTATTATTATTATTATTATTATTATTATTATTATTATTATTATTATTATTATTATTATTATTATTATTATTATTATTATTATTATTATTATTATTATTATTGATGTACACAATCCTCCCCCGTATTCGACGAAGCGAAGAATGTCCTTACTTGACAATTAGAAAGGGTAAGAGTGTCCTTATGCGAGGGTTTGAAAAGGTGGCAACCTTACTATCATGTCAGGTGTTTCTTTATAATAATTAATTACAAGTACACCTAAACATACCACGAAGGGTTTTCTTACGGTTCCTCTCACAAAACATAATAATATTTGAAATAGTTATAAGCGTTGAAAATGACCGCCGTCGTTCTCCATACAAACGTCTCGAAACAATATGATTTTGTCCAGCTTCGCTGTAAATTACCATGCTCATGCTGTTCCACATACTGTTGATTCGAAGTGACAACCGATGAACAGTACTTTCAAAAATCAAGAGCTTGTAGATATTTCAATCGACGATATGATACGACAGTTTTCCACCACACATATCAGTCTTTAGGATATGATGAAAAAGAACGAAGTCAGTTTTTTGCATATTTGGTACAATGGTGATCAGCTTAAGAGTCCGTTCTCTGTACACTTCTCGGGTAGCGCTCCGGGGTCGAGTGCACGGGCGTTACGGCTGGAGGCGGAGATTATCGCTCTCCCACTACAACGACTTTACGGTGGACGTATTTAGAATATTTAGATTTAGTGGAGTAAAATCGGCTAGCCATTATGCCGTTTTGTTTTTAAGAAAATATAACCATATTGTAGAAGAACATTTTTAGTATCCAAAATGGACTTTTTTTGGTAGGGCCGCATTTTATAAAAATAAAATCAAACTATCGATGCTTGGGACATTATTTGACAATTATTACGTTTTTCGTTACATCGCGCTTGTAAATCAACGATTTTACTTATGTTCGTAGTTTTTTTACAGCTTATATAAAAAACTACAGTGATTCTCACGGTACTCACCAATAAATAAAAGCAGTATAAAAACGAAAACTAGGTTTAGCGTCGGCATTTCCTGGGCGGACATAGAAATCCTAAAATGTTGTACCATAGTTAAATTAATTAAAATTGTATTATTAAATTTCATTGTCTTCACCGATATCGAAAACTAATAATTATTACAAACAGTGCATTAAAAACATTTACTACATTTATTTTCATAAGTTTCCGCTACACGAAATAACATTGCCTGGCTGTACCACACTGTTTTTCTCAATATTAACTTAACTTATATCAATTTCTTATAATATTGCCCCATGGGGTGCAAAAATTTTCTATCTATAAAAGCATCGAACTCCATAAGATCGATTAATTCAATACTGTCTCAACTAAGAACTCCGGTCCTGCCCGCATTTACCAATCTCTAAGCCCATCCCGCTGAGTGAAACACACGTGGTTGCAGCCTTTAAAATATATTCGTTTCTGAAGTTGTAGACGTTCGGCATTTAGCATAAAATTTTGAGTAATTTTTATCAATTCGATTTAAATTTGGTATCGTTGCAAAGCTAAAAGACCGACTTACTTCCCTCGTGTAACCAATTTTCAATTTAAGCCTTTATTTTTAAGTAAATAAATTGTAAATATGACGATTTCTTGCACAGTTTACTCTTTAAATTTAAATAATTAAAAACTAATTTTGAAAAAAATATTACACAGCAGCCTTAGGAAACAACTTTGTCTTTCGATTGTTCTTTTATTTGGACCGCTATGTTTATTCTGTTTATTTCAAGCGCGCGACGAACTCTTAAAGTCACCACTTGCATGTTTTGTTCTTTTCTAGCACCGTGTATAACAAATGGCGCTAGAAAAGAATGGAGCATGTAATTGGAGAGTTTAAGCTGATTTCCACCGTACAATGTGAATCGAACGAACAGATGAAAATGAACGAAGTCTATGACCGACCATTTTTTTTTCATCGAATCATCGTACCAAATATTTCAAAAACCGATGAGTATGGTGACAAAACCGTCGTCACGCATCGTCGGTTAAAATTTCTGCTAGTACTTGATTTTTGAGAATACTGTTCATCGGTTGTCATTTCGAACCAACAATGTATGGAGATATCCTTCATAATGGTCGGTTCTTGACAAAAGTGTAGTTGCAAACAGTTTCGCAGATTCACATGCATTTTATTCGTTTTACTTATATCTTGACTTTGGGAACTGCAACCATTTCCGCCACTGAAGACAATTACGATTCGCAGACTAAATTTCCTTATAACCAATTAGTCTGACTTAATTCCGTTGATTTTAATAAATAGCCGGATTGAGTAATAAGCTTTGAGCGCATAATGGAATAAATTTCTTCCAATTTAGCGGACCGAGCGTAACGAACAGCAATGCCTGAACACCGCCGGCGAGCTGAAAGCTGCATATTTGGATTTCGCATTTAAACAGGATATTGCCTTTAAAAAACGCCGGAAGTAAAATAATATTGCCCTAGCCGCGTGATAAGCTAATAAACTGGAATATTGGAAGCGCGCCCTAACCTCAATTTCCTGGGAGATCTCTCGTAATTCCCGCTAAATGAGTGAAGTTTTCCCTTTGGACGTATTGATTACCGAGCAATCTTTCCTAGGACATCGAACAAATTTAAAGTTCTAAATGATGAAATATGGTAGACATTACTTATAAACGGAGGTAATTTCGAGAGAATTTGCCCCAAAATGGCGGTATCGTCCTGAAGAAGTATGATTCATTCGTTTCGATCAATCATTATGGCTTCGGGCCCTCGTGTTTGGCTAATCCGAGAATATATACGAGTGTAGTGTGTGCTCCCTTGAAATCTAATACGTCTGGTCTCTTTGTGCAGTTCGATACATTTTTCCCTGATAAACTAGGGTCTTACAGTATTACAAAATGTAGAAATATCATTTTCAAAGCTATAATAATATACAAGATGATCCTAAAAGTAAATTTAACTGTTTTTAATAGATCATAAATTAAGACGAAAAGTCCATATTGTACCGTAAAAAGCTTACTTTTTGACATAAAGGGTGTGAAATATTAAATATGCATAATAAATTCACCATCAGGAGTATTACGATTAGTATTTCTCAAAAGCGTAGAGATAAATTAATTGAATTTGGCACAAAGCCATAACTTTTTATGCTCTTTTTGAAAATCTAAAAAGAAATGAACACAATTTGTCCAGTGGCGGGTAAAACAAGGGGGGTAGTGCTTAAAAAATATTCAAACTTTTCACTAAGCAATGCTTATGTGTATATCAAAATTGTATCTTTTCTTTCATTTAAAAGCCAACTATGTTTCAACTCAGATACATTTTTATAATCTATTATTCTCTAAAATTGTTGCCGATATTAAATTTCAACAAGAATACCTTTTTTATGTAAAAATATTTAGTTTTCATTTTTACTATGAAACTCAAAAATTTTATATACATAATATACAAAATGTTTTGTGTATTTTTTAAACTTTACCTACCCCCTTGACACCCCGCGCCTCAGACTCTGTTAATTTATTTTAGATTTTTAAAAAGGGCAAAAAAGTTGTGGAATTTTACCGAGTTTGGAAAAAAACTAGTTAGAAAATCGTCAGCGGGAATTTTTCACACCCTGTAGGATGCCGAAAAAAGGTTTTACGATACATGTTTATATAGACCTTTCGTGTATCACCTTGTAACAAATTATAATAATACTAACACTGACACATAAAATTTAAAAAATAGTTGACCGAAGATTTTAGTAAATTGGTAAAACATTTGAAAAAAGTCGATTTCATGAAAAATGAGGGAAGCTTGAAGTTTCTTTTTTGACAACCGAACTATTATTTCCGCATATATTTTGATACGTTGAACAAGACAATAATCTGGTAGCTGGTTAGGCTTAACTAATATTATTAGTAACAATACCAGATTTAATAATTAGTAATAGTACCAGATTTAAATTAATAAACATTGCATTTTGAAACACAGCACTGTGCAGGGTCGTCCTTAACTGGTGGGACACAAATTAATTATTGAATGTTAAAATAAAACCATTAAAAATAGAAACTGTAGGTCATTTTTTCACACTTCTTCCTAGATTACGCGAAATGTAGCACGTATCTACATCGAGTGGCCACTGGCTACTCAGTCCACAGTATGGTGGGTAGCTTTCTTCTTCTTCTATATTTAGGCTCAGCGTTGTGCAGCCAGTGTCCACTAGATGTAGACATGTACTATGTCTCGCGTACTCAAGTCATTTTGTCGTTATGACTGAACGCGAACAGTCGGGAGTGTGTCACTTATGTTTAACTGAAACCGGTATATGTATGGTGTCGCGCTGACGACTAACAATGGCGGTTTACTGTAGCTTCTTCAAGGGTAATTTAACGCTGGTAGAGGCATTAGCCCGCAGAGTAGTTGTTTCCTGCAATTCCGCCTTTGCAAACTACTCCAAGATTTTCTAGTGACCAAAATTGTTAGGTTTAACAAACTGCAGATATTTATAGTTCTTGTGATGAATGTTTTTTTTAGTACGTAATAAATTTGATACTTGGCAATTTTTCACGATTTATCCCGTTTTATACAAGCGTTATTTGAATAAATATACAACGAAATTACTTCCAATAAATACTCTTAGCTAATTATGAGGAGTGGTTTATATACAACTCATTTTTTGTAGTTCAAAATTACTATGAGAGAACCGTACTACATTAATTTTGTAACACCGGGGACCATCTGCTCGTTGTGAACATTTGGGGATATAGAGTCACACGCAGGCAATGCTTTCAGGGGACCAACATTTGATTTCTATGAAAAGCATTACATTATGATGTTAAATATGTTTTCTTTCGTACTAATGCATTGTAAACAAATAAACCCTTAATTACAGTAACTATAAATATATTCATAACTCCTTTGGGAGTTATATTAAGTAGTTATAAATCCTTAATTCCTTCTAATGTATTTACAAAAATAAACAGACAATTATTGTCGAATTTTTCACTGAAATTATTTCCCGAATTGCAAGATATTGCCCTTGAACTATTGTCACTGCCTATGACTGTAATCAAACATGAAGTTGGTATTTCATTTGTTTCATGTGACATACCAGCTAACAGTATTGCAGTTTTATTTTTGAATAATACCGTAATGCTAGCGTTGAACTTCGCTATCCACTATCTCTCTTCCATGTCTTCATACCAAAGCAGTCGCAATTATCCGCAGACAATGTCACGTGAAAGCTTCTGAATCTGGCAAACTCAAAAAAACTAGCATTTTTGCTTAGCATTTTTCCAAATGTATTTTTCCCAACGGGCTGAACTGTGCAACACTTTTCGCGATACGTTAAAAAAATCTTTCTGAACCCGATGGACTCAGACATATACTTCCTCACTAGACCCAATGCAGAGAACTCGTTTTCTTCCACAATTGTAAATTTCTTACGAATATCTGTTTTATTTTCCGGAATGTCAACCACCATAACCGAACCCCTATCTTCAATATGATTAATCTTCATATTCAAAAGTTCTTGACATCTACAGTCCCGAAATAACCCATAATCGGAACCACCTGTAGCATAAGGCAATAAATGTGTAATTCTTATAGTTTAATGCACTACCTTATGTAGTAAATGTTCTTCATTGGGAGCATCCTTTAATAATTTGGCGATGTCATCCCGACTAAACACTTTAGACTTTTCTGGATCATAGCCTTTACTTTTTTGTTTGAAAAACGCTTCCCGTTCATGAAACTTTCTCCCATGTGTATTATTTATTATTTTAAATTTTCATCATTGATTTCAACTTCGACCACAGGGATTAAGACCGTCCGATTCAGACTGTAAAAAAAAAATAAATCAATATCACTTATACTAGAACGTGGAAGAATAAATACACATACCGTATCTTGAAAGTAAGCCAACATTATAGTTTCAATTATATTTTTGTTTTCAGTACAGTTAACTTTCAGCCGCTGCAGGAATTCGTCATATTTTTTTATAGTTTGGTTCCGAATTTGTTGGTAGTAGTGCGGCACGAGCTATCTCAGCCTTTTGTAATAAATCGCCAGAATCTCACTTCTTCTTCTTCAGGTATTCATTAATTTTTACAAATTAATAAATTTACGAACTTGTCAGTTGATATATCCATAGTAGTCATGTCTACTTAATTAGTAAACAACGTTCGTTTCATTTTGAAATAAAAATCTTTATCTATCACATGAGTTAGTTATTGGATGTTAATAATCTTGGGCAATTTACAATCTGTTGCCCTCGATAATTAACATCCTCATAATTCCCTTGATACATAACATAAACAAAACTTTATGGAACCTTGTAAATAAGGAGACTGGCAAAAAATTAAAAAAATATTACGCTAAACCTATATGGCAATTGCTGCACTGAACCTAAACAGTTAACAAATGTTTTTGCAGAAAATTTTGCAACAATCACGGAAAAAATTTTCTGCGTATTTTGGGAACTCTAGATCTATTAGTTGTACATCTTCTATATTGTCAATTATACGTTTTTCTTTAAACCCGTCAGTCAGGACGAAGTCCTATGCATTGTGAAGAGCCTAAAACATAAGAATTCAGTTGGCCCTGATTGTATTTCGTTAAAAGTGCTTAAATCACTAGCAACTTATATATGAACATACATACAAATATTGCCTACTTAATAAATGTATCTGTAAGTAATAGTTGTTTTCCTATGGCTTTTAAAAGGGCAGTTGTTGTGTACTTATTAAAAACAAATAAATGATCCCGAGGATATAGCTAATTACAGGCCCATATTTGAAAAATCAATTTTTAATAGAATGACTACTTTTCTTAATAAATTTCAAATTATGACTAATAGCCAACATGGCTTTAGAAAGGGCAAATCTACTAAAACAGCCGCGTGTGGCCTTGCCGAATGTGTATACAGACTGCTGCATAAAAACAAACATGTAGCAGGTATCTTCTTTGACTTGACTATAGCATTTGACTACCTTAGTATTTCTTTTATTAAAATTAAATTTTATAATATTGGGATTAGAGGAATATTTTTTGAATGGATAATTAATTATCTGTCGGACAGAGTTATGGTTGTTAGAGTTGACAATACAGCTTCTAAGTGTCGTGTTGTTAACATGGGGGTGCCCCAGGGATCTGTGCTGGGACCATTAATTTTCTTATTGTATGTTAACGACCTACCAAATTTTATTGATGCATCTAATCTAACATTATTTGCTGACGATACATCTCTTGTGGTGTCAGCTCAGATCCCTGGGGAACTTTTTGAAGAATGCCAGAATTTTATTAGCTCTTTTATCAATTGGTGTAAGACCAATACCCTAATGGACAATATTGATAAGAGCGAGATAATTTATTTTCGATCTCGGCATGAACCTGACAAGAAATTATTATCTATTTTGACTGCCAATTAAAGTGGTCAATGCACATAGATAGTTTTGCAAAACTCTTAGCAAGTCATCGTACGCGATTTTTCCAATATGTAAGACCATGCCCTTGGGCGCACTATTAAATGTATTGTCACGGAATTTGCCCCACTCACTCCCAAACCGACGACTGTGGCACCGCGAATTGCCTAAGATTGCCCCAATCGCCCCTATGCCATTCTGGTAAACAAACAACATGCCGTGATCGAGATCGGCCTGGAATAATCGGGAATCGACGAGAAGCGTTCCAGTCGTACGAGAAAAGGGATCTAGAGATACTGGAATATATCTGGAATATTCGTTGGGTCTATAAAAGAAGAATAAACGGCCGAGTTAGTTAGTCTTGTATAAGTCTTGTATAGAGTTGAATTAAAGTGTTTAGTTGGAGATATAATTAGTGTTTAGTAGTGTTCAGTAGTTAATAAAGAAGTAATTAATTAACGGATTGTTTTTCTGGAAGTAAGAGAAAAGACGGATTGGGAAATCCGTGACAATTTGGTGTCGGAAGTGGATTTAACTGGAAGTTTCAAGAGCTTTCTGGAACCCTGTGCGTGAGTGGGTTTAAGTGGAAGTTGGAAGAACTTTCTGGAACCCTGTGCGTGGGTGGAATAAAGACCCAAGTGTGATATATCACCGCACTCGTCTTGTCGAAAGGAAGTGAACGGTGGTATTTGCGAAGGACATTCTCGAACATTCTAGAACTTTGTACGGGAGTGAGACAAAGACCCAAGTGTGGCATATCACCGCACTCGTCGTGACTCAAGGAAGTGAACGGTGGTATTTGCGAAGGACATTCTCGAACATTCTAGAACTTTGTACGGGAGTGAGACAAAGACCCAAGTGTGGCATATCACCGCACTCGTCGTGACTCAAGGAAGTGAACGGTGGTATTTGCGAAGGACATTCTCGAACATTTTAGAACTTTGTACGGGAGTGAGACAAAGACCCAAGTGTGGCATATCACCGCACTCGTCGTGACTCAAGGAAGTGAACGGTGGTATTTGCGAAGGACATTCTCGAACATTCTAGAACTTTGTACGGGAGTGAGACAAAGACCCAAGTGTGGCATATCACCGCACTCGTCGTGACTCAAGGAAGTGAACGGTGGTATTTGCGAAGGACATTCTCGAACATTCTAGAACTTTGTACGGAGTGAGACAAAGACCCAAGTGTGACATATCGCCGCACTCGTCGTGACTCAAGGAAGTGAACGGTGGTATTTCCGAAAGACATTCTCGAATATTCTAGAACTTTCTACCGAAGTGAGACAAAGACCCAAGTGTGACATATCACCGCACTCGTCGTGACTTAAGGAAGTGAACGGTGTTATTTGCGAAGGACATTATCGAACATTCTAGAACTTTATACCGGAGTGAGACAAATACCCAAGTGTGGCATATCACTGCACTCGTTTCATTGTAAGAAAGTCAACGGTGACATTTACAAACATATTCCTGGACATTCTAGAACATTTCAAATAGAGTGGATGCCTGTAACTAGAAGCCAAGTCAACATGGATGCACAACTGGCGAAAATGTTAGAAATGATGCAAACAATGCAAAACAAAATGGAAGACCAGGCGAAAACGATGCAGGAACAAGGAAGGATGATGCAAGAGAAATTAGAAGAACAGGGACAAACAATGCAAAAGAAATTTGAAGAACAAGGACATAAAATTGAAGACCAGTCCCAGACAATGCAAGATAAATTTGAAGAACAAGGGCATAAAATTGAAGATCAGACTCAAATGATGCAAGAGAAATTAGAACAGAAATTAGAAGATCAGATGCAGATACTACAACAGGAAATGAAAGCTCAGACAAATGAAATGCAGACGAAGTTAGAAAAATTAGAAAATACAGTAGAGGAGAAACTGTTAGAACAAAGAAAGAGATTGACGGAGAACTGTTAGCACAAAAACAAGAAATAGACGAAGAAATAAACTTGGTTAGAGAAACCTGCCAAGAGCTTCGACATAAATTAGACAAGATAGCAAAGGAAGGCGTAATCAAATCAGAAGGACCTGTTATCCGAACTCAGAAGACGAGACCCCAATTCGACGGCAAGGTTTCCTGGAATGTATATCTGCGTCAGTTCGAAGCAGCAGCTGCAGCAAACGAATGGTCTGACTATGAGAAAGCTACTGCTCTGATAGTTGCTCTACGAGGAAGCTCTTGACGTCTTACAAGGAGTTCCTGCTGGGCAACAGAATAACTACGACATTCTAAAACAACATATGGAAATGAGATATGGGGATAAGCACCTGCAGCAAGTGTACCAGGCACAATTGAAAAATCGTCACCAGCAGAGTGGAGAGAATTTACAACATTTTGAGACAGACGTTGCTCGACTGGTTCGATTGGCATATCCAACAGCCCCGTCCGAATTTGTAGACCAGCTCTCCATCCAAGTGTTTATCGACGGCCTAAGAGATTGCGAAACACAGCAGGCACTACGGCTCGCTAGACCTAAAACGTTGAATGACGCTCTTTCGCATGCATTGGAATTTGAGGCAGCAAAGATGGCATCCGGTAGACATGTTAAAGTTCGAGCCATCAGTGATAACAGCGATAATATGGGAAATGGAGACATAATCAAAACGTTGAAGGAGGTCATTGAGAAACTCAGCCCAACTACCAATCCGAAGAGAGAACAACCTGGCAGCCGAAGAGATCGCCCTCTCCAATGTTGGAACTGTGGGCAGACAGGACATCTGAAGAGACAGTGTAGGGCCCCGGTCGCGGATCAGCAAAAGCGCGACTCCCAGGCGGCAGCCGCACAGGAAAACTAGGCTCAGCCGGCTTAACGGGGCAAAAGCCGGCTGCGTCCTCCTACCATGCCCCACGAGAAGAAATTACGTTGTCACGTCTCCAGGACTCTGACTCCTTGCTAGTAGAAGGCATTATTTTTGGTCGTATGTTCCCTATGGTAATCGATACTGGAGCGGCAAGAACTATTGTACGACCGGATATTATTGGTGATTGGCGTATTAAGAGCCCTGCCAAGCGTTATGTCCTTACAACAGCCAATGGACAACAACTGCCAGTCAAGGGGGAATGCGAGCTTGACATAGAATTAGGAGACGTCAAATTCAAACACAGAGCCCTGGTAGCAGATATATCGGACAATGTCATACTCGGACTAGACTTACTACGAGCAAAGGGGGTGAACTTAGATTTGAATGCTGGTACGCTACGGATAATGGGTGAGGAAGTAGTGCTAACGACCACCACTGAGAATAACGCTGTACGGAGACTCGTTGTTAAAGAAGATGTGGTACTACCTGGTCAGACCGAAACATTGGTTGCCACTGTAATGGATGGGGAAATGTCTTGCAGTGTTGGAGTGGTGGAACCCAGTAATCCGGATCTGTTCAATAAATCTATAGTCACCGGCCGCACCCTGATTAAACCAGAGAAAACGACAATAGTACGGGTAGTTAACCTGAAAACCTTTCCACAGAAAATTACAAAGGGAACTGAAGTAGGAGTCTGTGAACCTGTTACCATGGTCAGAACACTCAAAGAGAACAACGAAATGAAGAAGAAACCAAACAAGACCAGCCTACCGGAATGTCTAAGGGACATCGTGGATAGGGCCAAGGAAAGATTAACAGAGATGGAGGTGGAACAACTGGAAGAGCTGCTAAGTAAAAATGAAGATGTGTTTGCACTTAAACCAGGCGACTTTGGGAGAACAAATGTAGTGAAGCATCGAATCGATACTGGTTCATCATCTCCTATAAAGCAGCCACCACGAGGACTTCCACTAGCCAAGCGAGAAGAAGTTAACAAGATGTTAATCGAGATGCAAAATCAAGGCACCATAGAGCCATCTCAGAGTCCTTGGGCTTCTCCTGTAGTCCTGGTCAAGAAGAAAGACGGCTCCACCCGATTTTGTGTGGACTACAGAAAATTAAATGACGTCACCAAGAAAGACAGTTACCCACTACCAAGAATTGACGATACTCTGGACACCTTGGCTGGTGCGCAATGGTTTTCCACTTTGGATTTAAAGAGTGGATATTGGCAAGTCGAGGTCAGCCCAGAAGACAAGGAAAAGACAGCATTCACTACCGGAAATGGATTGTGGCAGTTCAATGTAATGCCATTTGGTCTATGTAATGCCCCTGCCACTTTTGAACGACTGATGGAAACTGTACTTCATGGCCTGCATTGGGAGACCTGCTTGATTTACTTGGACGACGTGGTGGTGCTGGGACGCTCTTTCCAGGAGCACCTGAAGAACGTGTCCGAAGTGTTCAAGAAGTTGAAAGCAGCGAACCTGAAGTTGAACCCGAAGAAGTGCAGTCTGTTTCAAAAGAAGGTCAGATACTTAGGCCACATTATTACTCCAAACGGTGTGAAAACAGACCCGGAGAAGACAGAGTGCATAAAGAACTGGCCGGTTCCTAAAGACAAACATCAAGTTCGAAGTTTTCTTGGCCTATGCACATACTATCGACGATTCGTCCAAGGATTCTCGGACATTGCCAAGCCTCTTCATAAACTCACAGAAGACAACATCCCGTTCGAATGGACGACGAAATGCCAGCAAGCCTTTGAGACGCTGAAAGAGGCCCTCTGCACTACCCCGATTTTGACATACCCAATACCTGGACAACCATTTATAGTGGACACGGACGCAAGCAACATTGGAATTGGCGGAGTTCTTTCCCAAATACAAGATGGCCAAGAGCGAGTAGTGGGCTACTTCAGCAAAGTCCTATCAAAAGCCGAAAAGAACTATTGTGTGACTAGGAAAGAATTGATTGCCATCGTCAAGAGTCTAGAACACTTTCACAAATACTTGTATGGCACAGAATTCCTCCTCAGAACGGATCACGCTTCCCTTAAATGGCTGCTCCAGTTTAAGAACCCTGAAGGACAGATGGCCAGGTGGCTGGAACGGCTGCAAGAATATCACTTTGTTGTTGAACATCGAGCCGGCAGGAAACATGGAAATGCAGATGCCCTTTCTAGGAGACCCTGTCCTGTCAACTGCAAACACTGTAGTAGTCTTGAAAAGAAAGAGGACATCGCATCAGTTCCTTGTAAGGTGGTAGCAGCCCAACCTGAAGACAGATGGAGTTCAGCGGCGATTCGGGAAGACCAGCAAGCTGACTGTGACATCAAGCCCTTACTAGACTGGAAAGAAGCCAACAACCGGCCCTCATGGGCTGAAGTCAGCAGTAAAAGCCCAACATTAAAGAGCTATTGGGCTCAATGGAATTCCTTGGTGTTGGAAGACGGTATCCTAAAAAGAGCATGGGAGAACAATGACGGAACGGAGGTCAAGAAACAAGTACTACTCCCGAGGTCCCGGGTCAAGGAAGTGCTGCAGGAAGTACATGGAGGTACTGGGGGTGGACATTTCGGTATCAATAGGACTCTACAGAAGATTAGGGAGCGTTTCTACTGGTTGAGCTGTAGGACGGATGTAGAAGATTGGTGCCGAAAATGTGACGTATGTGCAGCCAGCAAGGGACCGAAGACCCGTTCCAGAGGCAAAATGCGCCAGTACATCGTAGGAGCACCGTTCGAGAGGATTGCCATTGATATCGCTGGCCCATTTCCGAAAACCCAAAGTGGGAACCGATATCTGCTAGTAGCCATGGACTACTTCAGTAAATGGCCGGAAGTATACCCCCTTCCCAATCAAGAGACCACAACCGTAGCAGCCGTACACGATCAAGTCAGATCTCGAATGCGACTAGAGAGCGATCGCATGAAGACTCGATACGACGTCCGGGCCAATACAGTCGGATTCCAACAAGGTGACCTGGTGTGGCTATACAACCCCACGCGGAAGAAAGGAAGATCGCCTAAACTACAGAACCGTTGGGAGGGCCCCTACACCGTCATTAAAAGAATCAATGATGTCGTCTACCGGATACAGAGGACTCCCAGGAGTAAGATGAAGGTCGTCCATCTGGAGCGTCTGTCCCCGTATAGAGGTGTAGCCGATCGGGACGATCGGTTCTAAGGAGGGCAGTGTCACGGAATTTGCCCCACTCACTCCCAAACCGACGACTGTGGCACCGCGAATTGCCTAAGATTGCCCCAATCGCCCCTATGCCATTCTGGTAAACAAACAACATGCCGTGATCGAGATCGGCCTGGAATAATCGGGAATCGACGAGAAGCGTTCCAGTCGTACGAGAAAAGGGATCTAGAGATACTGGAATATATCTGGAATATTCGTTGGGTCTATAAAAGAAGAATAAACGGCCGAGTTAGTTAGTCTTGTATAAGTCTTGTATAGAGTTGAATTAAAGTGTTTAGTTGGAGATATAATTAGTGTTTAGTAGTGTTCAGTAGTTAATAAAAAGTAATTAATTAACAGATTCTTTTCTGGAAGTAGGAAAAAGACGGATTGGGAAATCCGTGACAGTATATTACAGTTTAGTTTATAGCCATCTGTCGTATAATATTATTTTATCGGATAATGCTGTTTAGTTAATAGTAATAGACTATTCTTTATTTAAAAGCGCATTATTATAGAATTATATTTAAACTTATCCGCGTCAAACATGCAAAAACTCTTTTAAAGACAACAAAATACTAACTCTACCTTGTATTTATATTTACAAGTCATTAATGTACATCAAAGATAACCTGCATATTTTGTTTAAAAGATATCTGATTTTCACGACTATCCAACGCGTAATTTTGACTTGTTGAGTATTCACATGCACAAATCTAAGAAATTTGAGATGTCTGTAAATTATTGTGATCTGAAACTCTAACAAATTGCCTCATAGTTATAAACATTTGATTAATGTTTTTCAAAAAGTTGGTGAAAAACTACTGTTCGCTAAATATGACTATAGTATTGAAGAATATATTCTAGACAATAATATTTGATTCTGTTCGTCCTTTGTATGACTTGTCCTATACATTGTAAATGTCTTAAAGAATTAATAATAATAATAATTATTATTATTATTATAATCGTACACGTTTTTATTATAGCTTCTAGCTATAACGTATCTTATATTGAGATAAAAAATAAAGCACGTTGAGTTTATTGAACCGCTCGTGGTGTTGAAAAACGTTTCCATTCATTTATTTTGCTTTCAGGAGTTCTTCCATCGGTTATTCGTTCTCGTTACACTAACGAATCTCGTAAAATTGTACTGAATCATACAAACAGATCATTGTTTACGCGGGGGTCAGTTTCCTGTGCCACTATTTTTATTGTAGGAAACAAAAGCGTGACTTGCTTTTTGTGCAGTGCAGAACAAATTGATCGCGCGCCGCCAGCATCGGAAGCGTTTGTTTATTTATTTCCGTGTCAAGTGAAAATTTTACGAGGAAGTTCGATACGATTTATGGACGTAGTGTGGTGCATCGTAATCGGAGGAACGTTATTATTTGATTATATGGAGGAATGTAAATGAGGTGGATCTCTGTACCTAGGCGCAGTGCAGGCGTCAAGCGATATTTAAAATATTTCCGGAAGTGATACAGAAATAAATAAAATCGTGATGCGCTTCAACGGATTGTCTGAACTGCTGCCAAATTTTTAACGTTACGATTTGTTTGTCTGGAGTTTTTGCCAAGTGTGCCGGATTTCACAAGTTTTCATTGAAAAATAGCTGTATAAATATCTTATTAAATTAATTTTAAATTCAAATTTTTCTTCAATAGTATATTAATAATGTTCTGTTTTCATGTCTCTTGACGCGATGCTGGAAGAGTATTAAGCAACAATATGTTCTAAATAACGATCAAATTTGATATGTTTCACAACTTGTTCAATTTTTAATTATTTTATTAATAACTTATATTGTAAATGCTAATCCTATATCTACTACTATTTTTAGAAGCCAATTTTTGTATCCTTTTTATCAGAAATCTTAATAACATCACATTATTGAACACCCTCTGAAATGGAATACTACGATTTATTTTCAGTTATTATTTGTGTTGCAAGGAAAAAATGTAATTGTGCAAAATTGCCTCTTTTTAGACATCAATTTAAGGAAAATGAAATGCATATGCGAAACAAAAACGTGACATTATTGAAATAATGATTAAAGTAGTGATTTCTATAGAAAAACAAATTATTTTAAACATTCAACTGAGCTCACACATAACTATGGATATGGTCGATCGGCGATCCTGGTCGATGGGTAGACGTTATAAAGTATAGAAATGGCCAGTTTTACACAATAACTAAGAAGGAATGACGAAATAGGAGAAATAAAATCGGAACTTTTTCAGTGAAGTGGCAGTGAATTTAAAATTTGTTCTAGTTCAGCAGAATTAGACCTAGACGCAATAAACTTTGATTTTAAAAATAATTTTATATATTTTGGATGTCTTTTAAATAATGTATAAACCTACAATAGCAATGCAATATTTATTTTTTCAACTAATGTTCACTTTATTACACCTTCTTATATTTGTAAGACTTGTTGCCATAACAATATTTATTGTCTTGTCTCTCAAGACTTCTTTTAAATCTTGTCTTGTCTCGAAATTCAAGTTTTGTCTTGGTCTTGTGTTGTCTTGCGAGATCAAGATAAGAAGAAAGATAGTCAACACTAATGTAAACACACAAAAAAGTAATCAATTCCTAATGTTGCAGCCGATCATTTACTTAACAATAAATCCTTTATTGGCGTCAAAATTCTGTATTCTTCATTCATTATTTTTGTATTCTATGAGAAATTAATCGTATTTGAAAAAAAACACAGTGAACAGACCATGTTTTATTTTTTCAACATCTCCAAAGAGACATTCCTTTTGTTGACTGTACATTATTTATCCCAATTTTGTTACTTGAAGAAATGTTCGCAAATGTGGTGTCATTACAGTTCCAGAAACTGTTCGAGTTTTTTCCCAGTCCAGAGAGAAAACGGCGCAACACCATTATGTCGTTTCCGTTTATGGCTCCCGGGCGCTCTTTCCCAAAATATGTAATTCGTTAAACGTTAATGCACTCAAACTAAACGCCTCCAATTTATCTCTCCCGAGTTCCTTAAAGAGTACTTCGGACTGCTGCCACTTATCATGTCATGAATATAATATTAGCGGTGGATGTATGCCTTCTTTCTCCCATCACGCAATCCGCAACCTTTTCACGAGCGGAGATTAAAAATATAAAATCGAAGAAAGCATATACTGAGTGTTCGTAAAATTACTAAAAACGAATGCAAGCTGTGGCGTTTATAATGGAGACGAATCTTTATTATCCTAATCTCACGCTGTACGAGGTGTTCCAAAGTTCCCTCTCTAGGCATTTTTCCCGAATAAATATTTTTAGTAGGCGAAAACAAGTGACAATATCTTTTAGGCATAAACCTAAGCTTTATTTGTGTCTAAGTTGTGGTTGAATTTCGAGTTCCCACTCCAAAGGTTAGTAAATATATTAAATTTTTAAGATAATTATTGAATAGAGTTTTGTCTGTGGATATTCATTAGCATACCTAGATGTTTGGTATCAGAGAACATACATATGACTTCATTGATAGGAATTGTAGGAGATTTGATACATATTAGCTTAAAATACCTTTCTTAAACAGTAAAAACTAATTTGTGAAGTCGACAACGATTTATTTATTTATTATGTATAAAGTTCTCACCTATTTTCACTCTTTAGAAAGTTACGTCCTAAAGAAGATATATGAGAAATAAATAAATTATTGCATTATAGATATATGTAATTGATTAAATAATATTTAGTAACAGTAACAGTGTAACAAAAATAAACGACAAACACATCCTTACCAGAATAATTACAGACAATTTTCAGTTTCTGTTCCATTGTTATGTTATCCCAACAACAATTACACCTTTTAAAAATATTACGTTTTGTCCACCGTATTCACCTCTGACCACACCACTCTTTTGAGCACCTTCTAAAATGGGACTGTACCAAATTTCATAAAAAAATATTTATTATTAACGGTATTTTGATTTTCATGGTTTTTATCATTTCATCTTGAAACAGCCTGTAAAAATTGCATTTAGGTATTATCCGATTTCATTCTGTTTTTTTTTTTGTTTCAATAAAGAATTTAAAACTATTTTGGCTCACAATTTGAAATTCTATTAGATATCTATACTCAAGGCTTACTTTGATTTTTTCGATGTCACAATTATTATTGATTATTTGCTAATTCTGACATCAAAAAAACCAACTTAGGCCTCGATTATTGACAATGGAATTTCATATTGTCTTCCGAAATAGTTCTAATTCTTTATCTTTAATAAAAAACCGAGCCAAATCTGATAATAAATGCAATTTTTACAGGGTGTTTCAAGATAAAAACCATGAATATCAATTTTACAGTTAATAGTAAATACCTTTTTATGAAATTTGGTTCGGTTAAGTGGACCGCATAGTATATTTTCATTAAAAATGTCATTTCCCGTCCTTAAATTCGTGCTAACCCAGAAAAACGAAAATATAGAATTCGAAGGATATATTATTTCTGTCTACTACCCCATAAACTTTATTATCTCGCCCTTTTCCACTTTATAGCATTCGGGCCTCCCAGTTCTTATTTATTTCACAATAAAGTCATCCATCCTTGTCCTACTCGATTTACTGGAGCTGCTTCCTCCTCGTTGTAACTATTTCGCAACATGATTGTAGATCCGTTTCCGTAGCTTTTGTGTCGGTGTTGGCACCCTCTTTACTTTCGCTTCGAGAAATGGGGGATCGAGGGAACCCCGCGTCAATCATTCCTCGGGCTCGATTATAAAGAGCGCACGCTTTCGAGGGAAACAACTGCCGGACGGTCGAAGGGTTCATGTGTAATATGATTCTGGTGGTCGCGGGTCATGATTCCGTGATCTCTGCGTTCGTGTGGGGTGCTCACATCTGTTATTTTACAGTTTACGGAAAAATCCTCACTTGATAATAGTTTATACAAGGTGTAACAGTAGTAAGTATTCAAAACTTGTGAGCTTGTAAAACAAGTCGAAAAATTACGAAAACCTTAGTACAATTTTTGTCAGTGGCGCTCACTTAAAGGGGTAACCTTTAATCTCTTCTTCAGGAGTTGAAATGCGAGGTTTACAAGAGAGATGGCATGTTGAGAATACATAAGATTTTGTCAAAAGAATAAAATTTGTTAAAACATCATTATTACACATAATTGCGACATTTTGTCATTGCTTCTAAGTAATAGAATAAGTAATTATTGAAAAATTTTGGAATAAAATTTAAACCATGAACACCTGTATTTCTTAAACCAGCGACATTCGTATAAGGCACGATGAGCTAAAACCTAATATTTTGGTGTTTAGGACCTCCACCTTAGTGTTGACCCATTATCTCTGAATCACCCTGTATAAAGTGGTGGAAAAAATTACGAATTTATGTGGGCATATTTTTTTATACTCTGCAGGATAATTTCCTCAGGCATTTAATGTTAATATTTACGAGAACTTGCGACATGGGCTTGTTATCTCGAGTTAACAGACTGTGATGACAGATTAAAACATCTAATTCAATAAAAAATGGTTGGAATTTTCGCTTGCACGGAATGTCATGGCATGGCAGAGAAGAGTCGTTGTACGTGTAGGTGTAAAATGCTGCGCCTACGTGGGTGTTTTTACAAATTTCTCGCTTTTTCCATTTATTTTTTTGCCCTTACATCTTTATTATTCAGTGTCTTGGGAAGGGTTGTTGCTGTATGCTCGCAAAAGGAAAACGATAAAAAAGAAGTGACAAATACTGGATTCCAAATGAGTCTTTTGTTGTTATTTTACTGCAGACAACTCCTGTCTGGTAATATAAATTTTATTAGCATCGTGAAAAATGCTTTTCAGTTACATGTATACAAGTATGTATTCGTTTCTCACTTAAATAATTATTAAAACAATATTGTTATATGCTTTCATTTCAGTTTAATAACAATTGGATAAATTATGTAAATTTTTTAAACAAATTATTAAATTTATAGATAAGAAAAGCCTATATCGATTATAACAACAGGTTAAAAGTGAAACAGAATTTTAATTTTTTTTCTACAATCGTCACAAAACTATGACATTTTTTGACTGTCGGGAACCTCTAAGCTTGACATTGTCCTTACTGAGAAAAAAAAAGTATCTTAGCAACAAAAGTATTCACTTTTAATCCTATATAGGAGCTTAAGTTGATACTTTTAATCCTTAGATCGTTTTTAATTCTAATATAACAATACACTATTTTTTAGTAAACTACTTACAAATTTTTTAAGTAGCAATAAACAGTGAACAGTGCATCTGTTTTCTGGTATTACACTTATTACACTTTTTCGATAATAAAACTCCAAAAGTTCAGAAACTGTGTAATGTTTACTCCAACCAACCCTACATCCCTTTTTAATCACAATTCGTTAAGTTATAACTTAGGTATAATATTTAATACATCTTCTAACACTTCTTTGATCTTCCTTATGTTCTTGTAGCACCCTGTAGATTTCCAAAATCATGTTTTTATAAAGTGACGTAGACCGCGATGCTCTATCATATTAAATATATATTTTCATCATCGCTACATTCCAATAAATTTGTCGAAGACTGTGGAGAAGAGGATGCTTTTCATAAATATTTCTGCTGAAATAAGCTTTTCATGAGAGGAATGGTTGGATCTGTCACGCGTTCTTTTCGCACGACGCAAGCATTGTTACCGGTAGTGTTTGTAAATAAAATATTCCTCGTGACGGGAGAGTTTACGCGATAGGGGGTAAAAGCTCCTTGACGACTGACAACACTGCTTCTGATTGCGCTCGAAGGTGGAAACTTCAGTACAGTCGCGCCAAGAGTTACGAATGAGGTGTCGCGGCCACTGTTTAGTCTTATTTTATTATTATTATTTATTTATTACTTCCAAACAGGTTTCAATGCCTAATTACAAGGTGTAATAAGAAACAACCAACCAACACAGTAGGAGCATACACATTATCAAAATTATAACATCAGGTTAACAGCTAGTACACATATAAAATATTTATAAATTGTCACCAGAATATATATTTTAAAAATAAACCAGAAGAGCTAAAGAGGTGTACGCTATTTTTACCAGAAACCAGTTTAATTAATCGGAATATCGACAATAGACATGCAAACGTGATGTCGTACGAATGGGAATGTAGACAAGTTCATGGATCCTAGTATTTCTCGGATGGGTATTAAAACACAACAGGAATAACAAATAAGAATCATCAATAAGAGAGTTTAATAATTTGTATCCAAACAGGTGCATTGCCATGACACATAGATTTCATAGTATGTTCATTTTAAACTCCTCACATAAATGAATACTTCGAGTACAGTTGAAATCTGAGGGTCTGTTATATTATTTACAATAAAGAAATCTTAGAAAATTTGTCTGCACTTTTTCAAGAGAAATCGAACGTTTTGAAATAAATCCATGCTGTTTTCGACTAACGACATTACTAAAATGATTCCATAGCAAAGAATACAATATTTGTTCAAAAACTTTAGCAGGAGCAGGAAGGATAGGTCTATAGTTTTCAATGTTTGATTTATCACCAGATTTATGTACTGGACTAATTATTGAAGGTTTCCACGGTTCAGGAAATTTATGTTTTAAAATTAAATTATGTATAAATGAAAGAAGTTTTTTGAGATAATCGGAACAACCATTTAAAACATACGGAGGTACTCCATCTGAACTCGCTGATCTTTTCGGTTTTAATTTCTTAATAGATAGTTTATAGTCTACTGCAGTAATTTGCACTATGCGTGACATACTTATGGGAACAAGATATAATATTTGTATTATAGCTATAGGTAGCAGATTGATTAGAATATACAGATAAAAAATATTTAGCAAAAGAATCAGAAATTTCATCGACTGGCAATATAAAAAAATTGGCACCGTTGAAAATGTAAATTTTTTGCTTTTAATATATTTAAAAAAGTTTTTGTAGTCTGACTGTATGCCATTTTCTATTTCAATTAAGAAAGAATTGTAGGCTACACGAGTAACTATCTTTAGTTCTTTTCTAATAGCTGTAAATGTATTGTGGTAAAAATCTCAAACTAATTTTAATTTATTAAGTTGGTTTTTTACTTATTAGAGCTTTAATTTCGTTTGTAAAGTAAGGTAAGGAGGATACTTACTAGAACTAAATCGCTTAATAGATAGGTTTTGCAAAATTTAAACAAATGAAATCATTGTCCAAGTTACTCAAGACTGAATAGAATAAATATATAATTGTTCTTATAAATCAGCATCACGGCATGTTTGTTTGATATTTTATTTCATTAAGAATATATACTTAACTTTTGAGGATATTTTGATACAAGATGTTCCGGCGAAAAGAGGGTTTTGTCCCATTTTTTAAACATTAAGCTAGAATTTCGAAAATATTTTTTTAACTTTAAGCCTCCCTGAGCACGTTACAATTTTTGCGCTTTGTCATAGTTCACACTGAATAATGAATATTCAGCTTGTCTATATGCCAATAATTACATCGTAGAATGTTCCCTATTTATTCCAACATTTTACTTTAATAATATTTTTGCATAATTACCAGTACTTAATGATTTTGTAACTTTTAAAGGAAATCTATATCGAAATCAAATGAAATATCAAATTTAAAAATGTATCAGTTCGTGTTTAATATTTCATGAGACTGCTCCCCTCAAATGCCAGAGAACCTATTATCAGAGACAAGGGTGTTAAATCTACCGCACACCATGCAGTCTATCCAAAATTAAAACCTCTGCCTAAGGCAAATGCGCGAGAGACACGTGGCTGAAAGTTTTGATTTATTGTACGAAGTTGTGAGGCTTGGGGGATTGCAGCCGAATACAATGGTTTTACCGAAATGATAAATTGCATTGCAATAAGTTTTTCTTATATATTTGAGGAAATTTAAGTAGATCAGTCCCAAGGTCTGAATACGGAAAGGAAAGTTATCCAAATTTGTATCATTTCCTTGCATCTAAATTGAAGTTACAAGAGAAATATTTGTAATTTATTTTAAAGATATCTTCAACAAGTTTAATCGAGATAGATTTAAAATATATCTTTAAAATCTAACTTTCACATTTCTGACTGTTTACTGCTTGTTTGACGTGTCTTTTTTATATAATCACTGTCATTTAATGACATTTCTATAAGTAAAGAAATTCTATTTCTATTTGCTTTTTGGATAATTTGGCAGTTTTACAATCTATATTTTGCCTCTTCCTCCATTGATTTATCAAAGTGGCATATGCCATCTATATTTGTATGAAGCATGGTCTGTATAAATGAAAGATGAAGGAAAAGTTTTAAGAAAGCCATTTAACCTCATTACAATCGACATTTCACAAGCATTTCACAGTAAACTTGATTTCTAGAGTGCTACTCTAAGTATCCGTAAATAATTGATTCCAGAAAAATATCTGGTACAGTGTGTATAGTTATACCTACATATCACCTCCATCTGACAGATTAAGTAGCGACGAACTGATGCTGTTATTAATACTTAAACGATCCATCTACCGCTGTCAAATTCAGACGATTTATGAGGTAACTTTCATTAAATAATCAAGATATCTTCAGTACTGTGACAGCCGGCGGAGAAAATGGGCACGTGTACCTTGTTTTGACAAGGGCTTGTCAGCTTGGAAGATACGTATTGATTATCTACCTAGGCCGTGTTAAATGTTGGGTTGAAATTAGGTAATGGAAACATCATGGATTACGTACGCCCATACGCAAATTGAAATGCATAAATGACTGGAATATTTTATGGAACTTTTAGGAAATTACCATCAAAATAGGGTTGCTTGCACAGTAAAATCTTATTTATTTATTTGAATATACAAACAGCCTGTAGTAACCTGGATACATGCAATATCAATATCTAATAAAATATGATACAGAACAGTTTTTGAACTTCTGGAAGTTGGTGAGTTAAACAACTAAGAACTAGTGTTAAAAGTTGAAAGTAGATTTCATTATAAATGCGTCAGCAGCAAGAAATTGCAAAATTCATTTTAAATAGTGCTATTATTATTGCAAACGATTGTACATAATGGCCAAAAATTTATAGTTATAGTTTAGTCCAAAAGTTAGTAGTTAAAGAGATGTGTTAAATATAAAATAAGTTTTTTTTCATTTATTTCATAATAAATGCTAATATCCATACTAAACCCATTTTTGGGTTTTTTGGGTCAAGGGTTCAGTTTGATTATGGTTTATAGAGCGCGCCAGCTGTGGTAGATTGAATCTGTCAAAAACGACAGACCTTTTTTCTACTTTACGAGTTATCTCATCTTTGAGATCAAATCATTTCTTTACACAAAAAAGCATACGTTATGAAAGTCGCTGTCGTCGAAAATGTTTTACGATAATTTCTCCTAATAAAATAAGACAGTCTTTTAATAAACGCGTTGATAAATGCATCGAGGTTAGAGGCGGACATTTTGGGCAACACCTTGTACTTTTTTAACCATCAGCTTTTGGACTAAACTAAATTGCAATATTTCTTCCCATGAAATTTGGCCCATTTTCTCGAAACCCTGCATTAAGCAAGCATAATATACAGGGTGTTCCGCTTAAGAACAGACACAGGATAGGTGTATGTAAGGGTGCCCAAAATATTACTATTGAACCAAACTTACAAAGTTGCAGCTCGGTGGAGTTATAAATCTTCAAAGTGAGGAAATAATCATATTTTTTTAGGTTTGGTGATAATTGGCCAAATATGGTGACAAATATGTCCGCATCATATTAATTTATTTGAAAAATCTCTCAAAACAGCATTAAAATCAGGTCATGCTTAAACGAATGCTGTCATCTAAGAACCAATGACAAATTTTCTAGCGACAAACGAAGATTGTTTTGAAGAAATTTCAATTCACCTTTTGCATAAAAATTGATAACCGACCTATATTGAGAAGTTAAATAGATTATTTTCACAGAACATACACAAACGAAAGGGCAAGGAAATGCTTTACAGCTATAATAAAATGTTTCAATCTAAATCACTGTGTATGATTTCTTGCGGATGCCAATTGCAACGTGACAACAACATGTATGGGAAAGAAACGTCATGTTTTTATTAGAAAATAGAAAGGTTAAAACTCACTTTTTACACCACTTCCCGCTACATTCCCGCCCCGAGACATGGTAACGTTGAACGAACAGAACGTTCAGACAAAACATATTGACATTCTGGCGTCATCGACTTTGGGTTATATCTTAAGAAATTCCAAAGAGTTTGTCAATATCCCTGCACTGCGATTGTTATACTGAGGCATATTCGTTCAGAATTAAAATACGAATTAAATAGTCTGGAGCCCAGTTTATGCAAATCATATTGCGACTTTGGAAGTAGTTCAGTGTAAATTTAGAAAATCAGCCTTGTACTTACTAGACGGTGTGTACCCTCATCATGGTTTTCCTCATGACATATATATTATAGTACAATTGTTTTCGAAAGGCGAAGTAGACAATAAAACATGAGACGAAATGCATAGGTGCATTTATTTCATTTCAACTTATACCTACTTATGACAGGTATAACTGGGTGTTAGCTGGCGGGCCAGCCCAAATTAAACTAGGAAGGACGTTTTTAGGAATGCCTGTGCGGTGGTGGAAAGATTAGAGTAGTGCAGGTATGTCGGTACTCAATTATCTCTAGATGTAAATTGTGCCACGGTCGGCTGGGATGGAAATCAAAGGTATAGTTCTGGTTTCACCAACGTTTTATTTCCTGTTAATACTGTTAATAAACTAATGAATAATCCAAGTATTCGTCCTCAAGCGCCAAATGCAATATTGTCAAAAATCCAAAGAATCATGAAAGTTTAGATGTTGTTCAGTTTTTGGCGATTTTAATCTTGAAGCAATAGTTTTTTCGATTATAACTCTGCGTAGTAAAGTAAATTACCTATCTCTCTGTAAATCCAATAGTTTCTAGAATATAGCTTTTCAAAGTTTATAATTTTTTCCGAATTCGGAAATTTGTAGCAATATTTTGTTGTTCTGTAGGCATTTCAGCTCTGTAGCCCTATTTTCTTCGGGAGAAGCCTCCCACTCATATTCCAATGGACACTGGAATAGGTTTGAAGGAAACTGCATATGAACCATCATCTAGGTCTGATGTATAGGGTTACTGAACTTACATATTTTTGTGTACTATTCTGTACTGTATATATTTCACTATACGCTGTAATTAAACATATGCCTATTGGGTATACATTTTGTATAAATAAATGTGTGCATAGGATACCCTAAATCTGCTTTTAGGTCAGTGCTGATTTTAATTAATTATTTACAGTTTTGGGCAGATATTTCAGTGATACATTGTAGTTTCTAATAAACGAACGTACGAAATACCAGGAATCAAGTCTATCGTCAAAGTATTTTCACCATCTGGCTTCCTGCGATGAAATATAACCTCGGATGGACTACATCTTGTAATTGACCGTGATGGGCGTTTAATTTGTTTTATTGGCCATTTGTCAGTACACCTGATTGATGAAAAATCGTTCGTGCGCTGGCCTGCTCGTAGATGCCGCCGTCGTCGACCCCCGACTCCATTTATCAAACCCACGCACTCCGATATGGGTCGGTCCGGAATTACGGCCGACGGGGGGTAGGCTAATGAAGGGACGATAAATATTGGTACCTACTAGGTTTGTTAAGTTCATCACTGTGGCACTACGAGGGTTCCGAGATTCTAGACTGGATAATGGAGTAATCACCGTTCGTTTGGAATTTGTTGCTCGCTTAAATGGTGGTGACGGGTCCTTAACCACTTTATGATACTCCCATGGAACGGTTTCTTCGTCCCAACAAATTGCTTGTATGTGGGGATTTATTCGATCGTCAATTTTGTCGTAAAATGACTTAATTGGAGATACAGATTGACGGCGATGGGCCTTTAGACATTTTCATGGGAGTAGTGGATGTGAACATTTCAATGATTATTTTTTGACGTTTCTTAAAACCAATGAAATGCTTCTTTATTTGTCACAAGGGTAAGTTTCAACCAATTATGTAATTGTTATAGTGGGAATAAATCTCTTGTGATTATTCTCGGGAATAATCACTGTGGCTTTTAATTGCCCAGCAAGTGTCAGATAGTTGTCAAAATAATTACCTAATTGTGTCAACGCGATATATAAAATGGGTGAAAATCATCGGTTTAGTACCTTTTCTGATGCAGAAATAACAAAAAGATTTTAGAAACTACTTCGAAAAATACTCTAATAAGTAATCAGTCTATATGGAGACAATTTAAGACCTTCACCAAAGAAAGAAATTATATTCTGGATCAATCTACTACAACAGCTACTCTGGCATTGATTTTGAAAGATTGGGCTTATAACATGAAAAGAAAAGACGGAAATGATTATAAAGAAGCAGTAACAAAGACAATGTGGAATAAAACGGCAAAATTAGTTCAAGAACTTTACTTTAATAAGTATAACAGATCCTTTGATCCTTTCCATGATATAGAATTCAAAAAAGCTCGAAATGCAACAGACGCAAAAAGAAAAATTTTACAAAAACAGAATTGTTGCAAATTTTTAACTATTCGGACGAAGATACACCTTGTGGATTGCAAAGAAAGTTTTTTCACGTTGCATCGTATGAACTAGCTTGGAGGGGAGGAGAAGCTACGAAATGTTTAGTTCATTATTTTAAAAAAGAAACAGACATAATAAGATTAAATACTGGCCGCATTGAATACAATCCTTTCTTTACAAAAACTGCACAGGGTGGAGCACAAAGGTGCGCTAATAGTAAATGGTTGACTCCAAACATAAATAACCCAGATATTTGCCCTGTTCGTCTTTTTGAAAAACTAATTATCTGTAAACGTGAAGAAAATATTAAAACCGAACACTTGTTTCTTATTCCAAATCCGGCTTGGCAAAATCATGGTTCTTGGTATAAAAACGTTCCTGTGGGAATAAATTCCATTTCAAAATGGATGAAAGAATCCGCAGAAAAAGAAGGTCTAGACACAGTTACTAAAAAATAACTAACCATTCTGCCAGATCAAGTGCAGTAAGTAACCTTTCAAAAGCTGGTGTAGGAGAACAAGAACTAATCAAGGTCACTGGGCATAATTCTGCAAGTTCGATTAAACCATACTTAATTGAACCAGAACATCATTAAAATATAATAAATAATCTTAGAGAAAATACGCATTAGTAAACACTTAATATAACAAGCAATTCCAAATCCTCAATAAATAATGAGTCTCGAAATATTGTTAATAATTGCGTTTTCATTGTACTAATTTAAATTGTTAATTCTTTTAATATATTCACAATGTGTCAACGATATTTTCGTATATTGTAATAATTAATTAAATTAAATTTTTCAATAGTTTTATGATAGTTTTATTGATCTTTTTTATTGTAAAAATTTGTGAATCAAAAAATAATCTAGTCAAATATAACTCGCGAGTTCCATAAATTAGAAAATAATGTGACATATTTTGTTCAAACTTGTTACCATTTGGAAATAGCCAACAATGGCAACAAGTTTTCAAAATATCTGTCAAATTATTTTCAATTTATTCTCACTCTCTTGTTATATTATTACTGAAAATATTTTGAGGAAGCTGTCACTTTCGGTTATTCCGGAAGTCGTCACCAACTTCGTTATTTTAAATGGAGTGATATAATTTGTATTCAATTTTTGTATTTGCAAATTATTTCAATGAGACTTAGATTTGCTATACACAATTCTTGTAATATTTACAATATTTCGGAAAATAATATTTTTCTGTCACAAAACTGTGACCGTTTTTGACTGTCAGGAGGTTGACATTTTCCTTACTGAGAAACAAATGGCATCTTAGCAACAAAAGTATTCACTATTAATCCTAGGAGCTAAAGTTGATACTTTTGATGCTCAGATTAAAAGTGTTTCAGCAAATTGAACCACAAATAAACTCAATTAGCAATATGGCACTAATGTTTGACAAAATATCCATGATCACATCGACATATCCTACTTGCCTACTTTGCTTTATTATCCAAATTTGGTATGAATAATTTCAGTAAGTACAAAATGGGGGATTTCGGTTGAAGAAAAAATAGAATTTTATATATGTATCTTTTTTTGTCAGGCAATTTTGCATCCGCTCGGCTATGCAACGCTTCGCTCCGCACATACAAAATTTTCTTGCTACAAAAGTGATACTTTTAACCCTGCTATAACAATATACTATTTTTCATAGCTTTGTTTGAAATTAGCATGACTATAAACCTCTTCACTTCCATCCATGTCAAAATTCTAAAAATAATATATATATCAGGTAATATTTTACTCATTTTACTTATTATGTGGGAATGTTATGAAGAAAAAACAGAATTATTAATGATTATTTTAATTTAAATAAAGGTATTCAAAATTAAAATACACTTTATTGTAATTCTGTCAGGGCCAGATTTACAAAAACCTATCTACCCAAAACCATCGCAGCAGCAAAAAGTTTAAAACATCGTTGTCTCTTACTTTACAGATAGTTTCATCATCATCATACATGAAGCTTTTGTGTTTTCCTGTTTTTTTTTTCACCGAGTCTATACAAAAATTTTGGACTCATAGCTGATGCAAATAAAAAGCATTCCCAGATGACACTTTGGGAAGGGGCATGTTCTGCTGAAAGTCAAAAGCCAAACTTCAACATGATCATTACTTTCTGCCTTGTTCGATTTTTCTTTCAGTTTCTTGTAGAACCACTCATACTTGAGAATGTGCATTTTTTGGATTTCGAAACTTCTTTTCTTCTGATTCCGCTTCCTAAATCTTGTTTCCAATGAGTCACATTTCTTGCACCTGTCTTTCATTGTACGACCAAAACTGATATTAAAGTTTTCCCGAAAATAACAATCAAACAAATCATAGCAAATTTTAAGTTCAAACGGTAGTTTGTCTTGTTTTAATTTGTAAGTTTCTGGTTCGAATTTTTTGATCAAAACCTCCAAAATCGTCACGCAACAATATCTTTCATTGTATTATACTCAGTAGAACAAATTAGCAGTATTAAAAACGAAATATATATCAAAACTTCTTATAATTTCTAAGGATATTAATTGATTAGACAAAAAAAATATTGTTGAAAATAGAAGGAAACAAAGAACATTTATTGCGTTGAATAGAAAATCGATTAAAATTAAACGTATAGATAACACAGCCACACAAAAAAAAGTTCTGTGCCCGAGCTCTGACCTATGGTTTACCATGTATTTTTGGCTCCCGAAACCGATCCCGGGGTCGGTATAGCCCAGACGTTCCATATTTGCGCGCTACGGTCAAAAAAATGATTAAAATTTGGCCATTACCTGGAAATAAGCACAAAGCTTTATCTTCGTGCCATTGAAGAGTCCAAACATGAATTAGTTGTTGACGTAGGAAGTATTGTAGCTCCTTTCTTTTTTAAATTTTAAATTTTTTTTAAATTTTTAATTTTTTTAAAATTTTTTTACTTTTTTTATTTTTAAAATTTTTCTTTACATTTTTTTTTGTCTATTCACTGTGCAATGCTACATGAAGACAATCCTCTTAAATCAATTCGATCCTGAATACGGTGAAATCATATGATTTTTTCTGGCAATTTGAATTTTTTAGGACCAATTTTGCGAGGTCCTATCCAACAACTGATTCATGTTTGGCACGGAGATAAAGCTTTGCGCTTATTTCCAGGTAATGGCCAAATTTTGGTCATTTTTTGACCGTAGCGCGCAAATATGGAACGTCTGGGCTATACCGACCCTGGGATCGGTTTCGGGAGCCAAAAATACATGGGGAACCCTAGGTCGGAGCTCGGGCACAGCACTTTTTTTTGTGCCTGTGTAATTATTTAATTTTTTTCCAAATGTTGAAAAAACCAGTGCTTCAAGGTTAAAATTGCCTAAAACTGAAGAAAGGTAGAAAATTTTGTGGGTTTTTAAATTCTTGACGATGTTGTTTGGTGCTTGAGGATAATAATTTGGATTATTTATAGACCAACATAATAAACAGTCCAGCAAAAAATCAGAATTCTCAGACGAAAGAGCTACTGGACTATTGCCTGTCTGTCCTGAAAAAAATAATAATAATTACGCCTGTTTTTTTCCTATTTCGTTACTTTCCGTTGCCGCTAATTCGTGAGGCTCGCTACAGACTATGCGTGTATTCGCGATTCGTTATGCGCGATTCGTGATATGTGAGGAATTCGCGAATAGTGTGTAGGGTCTTATTCGTTAAAAATCTATTCATATAAACCTTACACACTATGCACCAATTCCTCACAAACCACGCATCGCCCATTACGAATCGAGAATTAGCGCATAGTCTGTAGCAAGCCTTAGTATTGCTTGTTAATGGGGGTCATTTGATGTAAATAAATAAAATAGCAAAGAAAATTATCCAACATTGAAAGTATAGTAAAAATGTATAAATTTTTTGTACGCTTTCGAATAACACGCTATAGGTACGGACTCGAGTTGTTAATGTCAGTATTTAATTACTTGCGGCTCTAACGGGAAATCAATAAGCCGATATTAATTGTGTCGCTATAAAAAAGCCATGAACTTTTGAATCGGTTATTTTTTTGATAGCTGCTGGATATTTATTTTGCTTTTAAATACAATTCAACATTGGTTTGTCGAAATAACATGTTACAATTTATCCACGTACTTTAAAAATCATTGACAGGCTGCCTGCCTGTTGCTTTGTTTGAGAAAATTTGATTTTTGCTAAACTCCAAATGGAATATATTGTAAGCCGACGGATAAAAATATAAAACAGTATTATTCTGATTTGCATGAATATTATTATTTCAGTAATAGGTACCTATTTATATTTTACTATTACGAACTGGGATATATAAAATAGAAATAATTTGACGTGATAGTCTTAGGTTATAAAATATACGTAAACTAGGGATTAGGTATGAATAAATAAATAAATAGATAAAAAAAAATTACCCAGGACTCTTATTAGAGTAAAGAAACATTATAACTTAGATTTGTTGAAACTGAACAAAACACACATTAGGAAACAGATTCGTTTTGGATTGCATTTCGTCAGTAACACTAAATAATTTATATCAATCCAAGTACATGTTATTGTTTTTTTATCAATTCTTATGTAATACAGTTACTAACTGATATTTGACAATCCACAGTGAAAATTATCAGCAATACATGTCTGCTAACTATTTTATGTTAAAAATAATAATGTTGGAAATACTAGAACTAATCCACCTATCATTAAATTAAATTAGAAAGGAGTAATTTTATCTTTGGCTCTGAGGAACTGCCAATAATGGTCTTAATTCGTTAATAAATTGCCGTATTGCTTTTACTAAATCTAAATATTTTGTTTTTACTTTTTCATTAGGCAAATCAAACTTACTTGAATATTTTATCCTTCTTCGTTGGATTTAAATACTACAACTTCGCAGTGCATTTATAAAACCACGAATTAAATGTAAATTTAATAAGCCGTTCATTTTCACAATTCAAATAACACATATGTTAAGGGCGCCGTATTCTTGAAATAGTGTTATCTGCAAATACAAGTAATTTTAAACATTTAGGAACTGAATAATATAGAGCTTAGCAAATAACAAGAATGTTGTCTCATGCCACCTGCGAATATTCAAAGATACCGAAGGAAAATCAATATATAACGTCAGAAAGCGATCTATCCAACAAACTTTTAGGTACTGAAATCTTTTAAAATACGTAATTTTTTAAATTCAACTATAGATGTAAACATTGTTATAACATAAACTTACATAGTTCTGTATATAAGATTGTTCACTTCTGTTTATAGGTATGTGAAAATAGTTGTTAAAATGTGGGGTTAAGAATAGCAAAATAATGTGCGTCATACATTTTAAAAGTTATTATATTATTTGAGGTGAGTAAATAGTAAAAGTATATAAACAAAGCATCAATAATTTTATTTTTGATATTACTTTTGCTCTACGTATTTAATTTTTCGAAATTTCAGTACCAAAAAAACACCCACAAATTTGATCATTTTACGGCGAGAAATACGGCGACCTTAAATTATAATGACACCTAATTTCCTGTCTTTAGGAACTCTTTAAAATTCTATATAACGTGTAAGAAATAATATCACTTACAGGGGAATACATATTACAAAAATTTAAGGTAATGAAATATAAGTTAACCTTGCAATAACGTAAATATTTATTTGTGACATAATTTTAGTTTTTCTTTAGTTTTATTCGGTTTTTGCTTCTGAAAAAATAAAGATTAATTAAATAAGCCCTTGCGCCAAACGGATCAGTCAAGGGTTATTTTTGAAACTAAGTTTGCCTAACCAAATCATCTCACACTGAAAAAAGCAGATAAGTAAAAAATAACAAAAATCACGCCACTATCGCGCACTTCCGTATTAATTTGAGAACGAAAACGGAGAGTTTTTCGAAACGGCTTGTTTAATTAATCTTTATTTTTTCAGAAGTGTGGCAAAAACCCATTAAAACTAAAGAAAAACGTAAATATTATGACCAAAACGGGCAGAATATGTAGATTTATCATGTTGTAAAAATTTGTCCTGCTTGATACCATAAAATATTTCGTATTTTAAAGTACTCAAGTTGTATCTGCCCTGCTGGTAGGACGCTATACATTTCTGTCATAAGAAATTGATGACTTATGCGGGTGAAGCGGTGACATATTATTTTGCATTTTGTATTTAATTGCTCAGCATACAAACACGATTTGTTGTATATGTATAGCATGTCAAATATTTGACTGCATCAAACATGCTTGTATAACCGAAGAAACCGCCGCACACCCTCGTATAAACTATTCAATTATCCGCCTCGATAAATCAAGCCTATGGTTGTATAATTTGACGACGCTCTCCGCGGCAGCGGTTTATTCGCAAATCCCATCTCCTCGGATCTCCTGAGACCGTCATCTGCTCGACGTTTCCCTCTCCGTCACCTTGTTTATATTTACGTACGCGGCTGCGACCCAGTGAACTGCTATATGCCCACGATGCGGCTCGCAGAAGTGACTAACCCAACAGGTATGAGGCTGGGGCTCGTCATACTCATACACCAGCTTAGGTTCCAAATGCAATAGAGGGGTGACTAGCTTGAAAAAAATATATTTTAAGGGACTATAAGAGTCAAACAAGGTAAACAGAAATTTGTCTAGATATTAAGTGGCTATAAGAGGGACCTTCGGGTTCGATTCGTCGTGATCCAAATCCGTATTAAAGCCTACTTCTAATGGACAAATCTAGAAAAAAAGTCTATGAGCCTTAAACTTGGAGGAATCGACGTGTGTTGGGCTGGTAAAATAGGACTGAAAGTTTTTTGCTGCGATTACTAAAACAATTTTATTTATTAAGATAAAAGTTGTGTGAGAATTTATAGTTGGTAGTATAGTGATATCTCACACAAAGTAGAAAAACAATTACTTGAAATAATGTCATAATACATGAAAACAATAATTATTAAAACATATTCCTATTTCGGGCTGAGAAACATTTCAAAGGTTGTCGTTTTTACTGTCGCATATAGTAGCTAAGACTGACATACGCTATTCCATACGTATAATATCTGTGACTAAAATGGAAGCTTTTCAAAATTTTTTTATTTCTAAATGAATATAGGTGCAGGATGATTTAAAAATACACATGTAAGACCAGAAGTAACGGACAAAGAAATTTAATTTTTCCCAAGAAAAGAAATAAATAAAATTTTACAACACCTATCTTATATTAACAAATTCAACTGCTTATGCCGCCATTGCTATTTTTAATGATTAAAATTAATTTGTGGTTTTGATTAATAAAATAATTTGACATGCTGATGTTACAATAATTGTTAAATATGTTGTCGACCGACGTGTAAATACTTAAACACATTTCGGCCCGTCTTACCCAGTTTTTACGAACTGACGCAAATGTTTCTCGTTCTTGTCCATTTTGAACTCGCAAGTTATTGGTACAATTGAGCCCCGTATATGATACGCCAACCCCAAGTTGCTATTACATGTAAGCCATTTTTGACACTTGAAAAACTAATGTAAACCCTATCGCAAAAACGTTAATACTACAATCGAATCGTATTCGGAATCACCTATATTCCGATGACACTAGAGACTACAGCGATGTAAAGGTTGTAAATATTACAAATTCAATAATTTTTTTCTCGGAAACTAAGTACAAGAATTTTACAATTTTTTTACGATGTGGACTCCATTCTTATGATTCATATATCCCCAAATTTGTTAAGATAAGTTATGAATCACCTTGTATAGTTAAATCAAATACTTGTTGAACATCCATATAAATAGCATAAACTTGATCCTGCTGATAGCATTGCTACAAATTGAGTTAATCAACATCAATTAGTAGTCCTTTATTTTCTAGAAAACCATGTTGATTAGGCTTAATGTAGGACAACTAGGTACTCTATGTACCTTATTAAATTCATGTTTAATTCACATTGATTAATTTGCTGTCATTGTTTTAGTTGTAATGTCATTTTATAAATATTGGCTTATGATGAAAAACAGGGAACTTTCCCTTGTTGGAGGTTCATCTGATTTCTCTAACTACTAATATATATATTTTTTGTAACTATTGTGTAGAGAAATAAAGACCTATTATTAGGTATTATTATTATTAAATCACTCACACTCAATTTTTTAGAACAGGTGTTCTGACTGTAGCAACGTTTCTCGGATCAGGATATGTGGAAAATTTTAGTATCAAATTGTACAAAATTATTAACAAAACAATTAAATCAATACCCGTTGTTAGTTTATTTTTGAAATTCTATTGATGCCGTAACTACATCCTTTCCTGTTATTTAATTAATAATAACACTTGTGATTTTGCTACTTAGTATTCTTGAATAACCTACTAACGTAAAAGCAAAAGAATTATTTTTAGTGTTATTTTGTATAGTACGAATATAACCACTCCATGTGCGTGCTGAATATGCATTTTCATTAAATCAAGGAGCCTTTTACACCCATGTCTCAGAATCATATTTATTAGAAGTAGTAGGTGGGTTAGTATTTTTTCTACAGATTATTAGAAGAGATATTATTGATAGGATCTTGATAGGATAGGATCTTTGTTACAAAAAATTGGATATCTTCGAGACGACCTTAATTTCACTGATGCAAAACAGTCTCCCTATTGTAAACTCTATCTACCAAATGCATCACGCGATACTTTATACCTAACATTTTAACACCTTGTCGCTATTCTAAGAAGCGTCTGGACAATTAGCCATATGTGGCATGTGGGAAGAGCTGTAATATTGTAGTGTAGGTATTGAATCGTGAATTCCATATTTACTTTCCTGCATACCAGCAACAAATTGCTTTATTGATTTGTGCAGAGGTATCTTCATTTCCCACCAAAACGACTTTATTAGCAACTGCTTCTCAGTCAGTAATTGTTATGTAGATAAGAAACATTTATAGGTGTTATTAAATAATAGTTATTGCGTTGCAACAAAATATTAAAATTAAATTAATGGTATTGCTTTTCCGTCTACTTGTACTATTCTAGTATGTGCTGTAAATGAGGAATCATGGATTATAATCACTATTTATTTTCAAATAAGGGAATTTGATAGAGAAAAATAAACTTGAGTATAGTAGGTATTATTTCTGAAAACAAACTGTAAATGTTTACGTTGTGGTACAAAGCATATGTTTGTTATGTTGTGAATAGTTGCAAGCTCTATATAATCTTTCAGCGTCGAACGTTTACCTACTAAGTAATTTTTTCGACGTTTTGAAAAACTCTCTGTTTTCGTTCTCAAAAAAGTAAAAGTATTAAACGTATGTCAAACTTGACAAAGAGTTTTTCAAAACGTCAAAAATACAGAAGTGCGCGATAGTGATGTGATTTTTGTTATTTTTTACTTATCTGCTTTTTTTCAGTGTGAGATTTTTTGGTTAGGCAAACTTAGTTTTAAAAATAACCCTTGACTGATCCGTTTGGCGCAAGGCCTTATTTAATTAATCTTTATTTTTTCAGAAGTGTGGCAAAAACCCAATAAAACTAAAGAAAAACTAAAATTATGCCACAAATAAATAGCTTCAGACAATATCTATTACTTAATACTTATACTAATAATAGTTTGCTGCTTCAGATTTTGCAGAATGATTTTTTCAGTTTTTTACATCCTATACTAATACTTGGAGTTGTTATGATAAGTGAGGATAGAGTTTAGTAAACCAACTATTGTTTTATATTGGTGCAAAGTTTATTTTTTCAAGTTTATTTCCACTATGTTGAATCCCGCAGAGAATCAGGGACATATCTATTTACAAGAGAAATATATAGACCTGTTTCATCCACTGACTGATAAAACTGTAACACGGGCATAATCATAGTCTTAGAATGCCGCAATATATATAAAGCAGTGTAGACACCGTAATCGTGGTTCCTTCTACAGCCTTCTCGATCGATAATTTCGCGGTTGAGATTTCGCCGTGCCTCGTTATTTGCTTGTTCAACGGCGTCGCCCCGAATTTTGTGGGATTTATTCTCTAGTTAAGAAAACTGAATTATATGAGTGGGTAAACATAAACAGTTTGTCAAAGGGAAAGAGGAATTTGTTACTCGTATCAAAGATTTAATTTTGTTGTATATTCTTAACAAACTTCCCGTCAAATCGTGCAACTCGCAGTATTGTACAGTGGTCGCAATCGAACGTAAAGTAGGTTAAAATAGGGATGTATTAATTTAAACAGTACGTAATGGTGTACAGGCTTTATAGCAATTTATTTAAAAATGTTACAACACGCATTACATATCATTTTATTTTGATAATTTTTTGCATGTTTGCTTCTCTCACTGAAAATAAAAATGATCAAAATCGTTAAGTCTGCATAGGTTGTACTTTGATAACGTAGCATTTTGTTTTAAAAATGTCTGCTCACAGTGCATTGCAAGTCAGGGGTTTGAAGGATATGGGAGGTTGGTGGATTTGCGTACAGTATATCACCGAATATGAAGTTTTGGTGTTTTTGAAGTTTGTATCTTGTCTTATCTTCCACATTGGGTGCTGTCTTTCATTGGTCAACATCAAACGAACAGTTTACAATAGTGTAGAGAGAGGATTCAGAGGGACCAAAAATGGAATCAGGTGATCTTTAGTGACGAATCCCGTTTCTGCCTGGGAATGTACGATGGTTGTGCAAGGGTGAGAAAGCGACGTGGTGAAAGACATATTTCATAGAGAGCGTCCATAACACAGTAGGCGTTATGGTATAGGATACTATAGCGTATGGTAGCAAATCACCAGTAGTTTTCATAAGAGGCAACATGACAGTCCAACGCTACGTCCAGGAAG
Organism: Monochamus saltuarius; assembly: GCA_025584915.1. NCBI lineage: Eukaryota > Metazoa > Arthropoda > Insecta > Coleoptera > Cerambycidae > Monochamus > Monochamus saltuarius. The sequence goes on along the minus strand of CM046723.1, from coordinate 7,276,743 downwards.
TGGTGAATACATTTCATTCCATATCTTCACACCATCCAAAACGCCATTCTCCAGCAAGATAATGCTAGACCTCATGTTGTCAGACAAACAATAGCTTTTGTGGATAAACATAAGATTAACTGTTTACCCTGACCACCAAGATCGTCGAATTTGTCACCTATTATACATGTCTGGAACATGATTGGCCGTATACTGCTGCATTTACAACACCGCCCACACACTTTAGTAGCTCTTACCCATGAAGTTCAGATAACTTGGAATGAGGTATCCTAAGAACTTTAGACCCATAGTTTCTGCGAATTTCGTTATACCTACTCTGTAAATTGAGTGTCTCATTTGGAATTATATTTGAGAGTATTTGACAAGAGTTTTTATTCTCTAACAGATAATGGAGACGGTACGGCTACAGATGGAAAATAATACCATTCATATCATCCTCAACTCATATGACAGGATGTCATTAGTTTAGCAGAATTGTCCATGACCTTGGCACATAAAACTAGTTTAATTCCTCGAATAATAATGTTGAATGTTTTGATTTGAGATCATTGGTTGTTGACCAGTTAGCATAACCTTTACATAACCCCAAAAAAGTCCAATGGTATTAAATCGCAATTATTGCATTGAGATCATTGGTTGTTGACCAGTTAGGATAACCTTTACATAACCCCAAAAAAAGTCCAGTGGTATTAAATCACATAATTTTACAGACCAATTGATATCAGCATTCCGCGAGATAACATGGTCAGGTAATTTAGAATGCAAAAGAAAGATCCACATGATCGGTGGTTTTGTTCCAGTATGGAAACATATGATCAATATTGCGACATGTTGACGTTGTATAGTTTGTAGATGATAGTATTTAAATATTGACGCTCTATTTTTGACATAATATAAATTCAAATCCTCTAGTTCCAAATACACCCTATATTTTAAAGCATACCTGCAAATTTAACATAACCTTCTTTTGATGTATATTTAATTGTCTCATCTTTTATTTTTCTTTTGTCTCATTCGCCCGATGACATATATCAAATTCCTTGTTTACATGCCCTGCTAGCTGGAAAACAAAGATGAAAGAACCTGAGAGATGTGATACCATTAGGCACATTCCGGGATTTTTTCAGGTAGATGCTTGTATTAGCTCGATGTTATTTTCAACAGTGTAGGTATCAATTTTATTTTGATTGCTTCTTCTGTTTTAGTCTACATTTGTTTTGATTGTTTAAAGACCTAATGCTATTCAATTCACGTGTTGTTTTACAAGGAAATATCATAATTATTCATAAAATATTATTATTTCTGTTCAGATAACTTTTTTTGGAAAATAATCTTAAAGGGATTGGAATGGAAATAAGGCACCACAATATGTATTTTTCACTACACTTTTGAAACATGAAAGTGTTAATATAGAGTTCCTTCCTCCTTTCTTGTTGTCTTTAAATAAAAATAGTAATAACAATAGAGATATTTGTATTTTTCTTAAACTTCAATATCCTTCATTTTGAAGATTAGTGACACAAGGCATTCAGCTAATAAACAATCTCATGACGTTATGACAGAAACCTAAAGAAACACCCCTTATATGAGAAAAGTTCAGTTTGATCTAAAAATTGTTCTGCAAAAGCGTAGTAACTTCAAAATTAATCTGTATCATTGCTTCTTCCTAGTTTGCCCCACTTCGTGATAAGAACTGCATTTCCGCAAAGTTTCGAAGACTTTATGACATTTTTTTAGAAAATAATACGCGCTGGCATCAGAGTTTCAATTGTTTGGTAGAAACTACTGTTTTGTTGGTGCTTCTTACTCTTTGTTCTATAAGGTTTTATCTTACATGAGCAGAAAAACTATAAACTTTAAAATCAGATATGCTACTTTTCCAATCCTCTTTTCAGGTAGCACGAACAAGGGAAATGCAAATACTGCAAACTTGTTTGTTTCTTTAACAATTGAAGTACCTAGTACAATGTGTAAGATATACCTCCTCTTAGTTATATATACGAGTATATAATATATAAATAGATTATTACTGGTATGATGTTGACATTTATTAAAGGACAAATTATCCTTTTCAATTAGTAGACGTATGCATATATCCGTCACAGTAATTCAGAGACCACAAAGACTCGTAAACAAATAATTCATCATTCGCAGCTGGACCCCAGACTAGATCAAAGAGGATATATTCTCCGTCGCTTTGTCCTGGTGCTCAATCCCGAGCGAATCGACAAAGGTCGTCCAGGATAATACTCATATCCCGAACTATTCTTTCAAGGAAATGTTGAGCTTTCGATAAAACCGTTGATTTTATTATTTTTTATATTTCGCTCTTTTAACTGGTTACTTGGCTATTAAAATCCAATTTAACTACTGGTAAACATTTGGTAACTGTACCCGTATACATAAAAGTTGACGACAGCTCCAATAGGCCCGGAGTATAATTTAAATTTTAAAGTTTAGTCGTTTCGGTAAACTTAGCGAGTTGGGAGAAAGCTTGCCGCTGTAATTATATATTTTGCTGACAGCGGAAATTCTGACAACAAATCAAAGAGAGAACAACAGTCGACTGCTCAAGTTAGTTGGCGAATCTAGCACCTACTATTCTACAGCATCCTGTTCGCTAAGTAACAGAAGTGGAACTGGTACTTATTCGGTATTTGAAAGTATAAAGCTATCATAATATTACAGAATATACATTACAAAAAGGATTACAATCTACACTGATAACAATTATTTGGTGGATTGTTGGTTGGATTGCCTAAAACATACCACAGTAGAATGTAATGTTACAGCTGTAATGGAAAATTACTATTGAAAGTACAAAATACTGTTAGTAGTGCTTTGTTAAATTCATATGTAATGTCACCGATTCGGATTTTCTGAAAGAAAATCTGCGGTGAAATCACCTGATATTTTTGTTTCAAAAATTGAATCACAGCGTAAGTTTAGTGACAGGAGAGAAAATAAATAGGAAGTGACAGTAATTGACAGTTTAAAAATAAAAAGTGTCATCTTAGTTGTGTTGTCTCATTCCTGTGAAGAACAGGCATTAATTGATAATAATCCTACCAAGACTATACTGGGTGACGCAGAGTAGAATACCCAGTAAATAACCTGCATCATGGATGCAGATCAGCGATCGTTAGCGCGAGCTCTAGCGATGCCTACTAATGAGTTAGTACGCAGGATCGAATCGCTTTCCGACACGGTACCACTGGAAGAGGTTTTCAGGGGATTTCCGAAGGCTGAGGGATCTACCGGGACGGAGGAAAGGATCCGGAATTCGATACGGGAAGAAATACCGGAAGCAGGCACAGGATCCGAATATGTGGGAAGTGTTGTCACGACGCCGGATACGGGACATTCGCGGTTACAGTAACTTTCCATTTCTTTTGTATTATTACCTTTTACTAACTATTATACATACTAAAATTGAATAGTACTACTAGAAAATACCAAAATATATTCACAGAAAACAAATTATATATGTCCTTTGTTTTGCCTAAACTAACTTAATATAACCTTCACCTATATGTGACTAACACACTAATTTTCTAATGGAAACGTTGCAGAATTTCCAGCGTTACTGCTACCTCATTTGAAAATGTTAAATATAAAATAACATAAAGGCACAAGAAAAATAACAATCTGTAAATTTATTATCATTTTTATTCGCGCAGATTCACATTGTAAATGCATGTAATATTATTTTGTAGTTACTTCCCATTTTTCTATCGAATTTTACATTTTAGGTAAATATAAAAATGGAAAATTTACCACACATTTCATATGTAAGACGACTGTAATTTTATATTGTCATTCTCTATAAATATAAAATTTAAAAAAATAGTCTTTAAATAAGGTCTTGTTTACATTTGTTAGTGGTGTATTTATTGTCTATTATAAACAACAACAAAATAACTTTAACACATCAAAAGTTACATCAAATAAGAAATTTTAAGATATTCTTAAGTTTGTTGGCATAATCGATATAAACTGACATAAACCATAATAAGAGAAATAAGGCTTTTCAACTTGCAGAATTTGAATGCAGTCTTTGAAATAATGTATTCTGATTTAAAATAGATATAAATTTCTCGAACTTTTATTTCGACCAACGCAAACATATGGATAAATTTTAATTAAACCTGCACTTGGCCAGAAATTTTCCAGCAGTGAAAATTGCTTTGTAAATCACACTAATACATATTTAAATTGGTTTGGATGCAAGTGGGAAGTTGAAAAACAAGAATGGGGTTGAACAAAGCAAGATTTTTAAACGTAATTAACAATAATTTTCGCCTTTCAAACCATAATTTATTTAAATAAATGGGAATTCATCCAGCTTGGGGTAGATGTCAAAACATGCTTAAAATGATCAAATTTGTGGTGTTTTAGGTACAGAAATCTCGAAAAATAAAACACATAGAGCAAAAGTAATATCAAAAATAAAATTATTATTATTATTGATGTTTTGTTTATCCACTTTTACTATTCAAACTCTCCTTAAATAATATAATAACTTAAAATGCATTTGTATGACACACATTATTTCGCTATTCTAGCCCCACATTTTAACAATTATTTTCACATGCATATAAACAAAAGTGAACAATCTTATATGCAGAACTATGTAAGTTTATGTTTACATCTATAGTTGACTTTAAAAAATACGTATTATGAAAGAAATACTTTGAGTCTATTTATATACTTAAATTAAATTAGATTTCTTTCTATGTATCGATCACGAAACCTAGTTGCGTTGTGGTACATAATGTCACTTTACGCTTGACTCCAGCCATCATATGCAGTTGTGAACAGCAGGGAACATATGCCGCTATGAATAGCACGGAACGTTATTTGCCTTACATCAGTTGTGAACGTGACCACTTCTTATCCACGCCAATGACTTGAAGCATATCGGTCCTGCCCTAACAAGCACTGATTACACATTTGACATTTTGTGAACATATCTGGTTCGAAGCAACAAAAAAGCTCCGTTGTTGTCCTGTCACATGGAACGTGGGTTTGTTAAGCCAGAACCAGATAAATCAGTGCCGTGCCGCAAGCTGCTGACACTATCTCCCTAATATCAGATCCCATCGGCTGACGGGAGCTAAGCATCCGCAGAAAAGTGTAAATGACATTTTGAGTGGCTGCGGTGGCTTCGTCTGCTGGAAACCCGTCCGCCTGGTGCATTACCTCCGCCAGCGTGATCGATAAAATCTGGAAACGTACGCTGCCTGTTTCGCGAAATAAAATCGATGGGTGGCCGGTTGATCGGAAGGGCGCTTTTGTCGACGTTTGCCATTGTTATTATTGTCCCGTTATTCATTTGTTCGGAACGGTGTCATTATATCGCGTCATTTTTCAGATGGACAACTTGGATGATTTATGTGTGGGGCATTTTTCTGTATCACGATATACATTTTTGCTGTGCTGTTGTATTGCGGATATCCTGATACGTTTGTCGCGGAGGCGATGTGAAGGCGCGTGGAGAAGTGGAGCATGAAACAAAGGAAAAGCTCAAAGCAAGGACCTCCTGTAGCAAATTACAGAAAATTAAATCAAAATTATATATTTTTTACATTAGGTTGTGGTGCTCTAGTATCACGCAAAGTTTTAGTTTAATATTTAGGTGCAGTACTTGAAACCAATACTTCATAACCCTTTTTATATATTACGCCACCGACTAAATTGAAAGTTATAATAAAAAAAGTGGTGGCGTTTTCTATGAAATCGCTCAAAAGTGATATAAATTTTAAATTTGACTCCTCCAAAAACCCATCTACATTAGTGTTGGCATCTTGTCTTGCTTTTTTTGATCTTGTCTTAGTCTCACATAAAAAGACAAGACAAGATTTGACACTCGATTTGCAAAACAAGATTTAATAAAAAAAGTCTTGCGAGACCAGATGTCTTACTATGGCAAGAACTCGTGTAAATATAAATGAATATTAGCTGAAAAATAAATGTTGCATAGTTACGTGTTAGCTTCGCGTGGGACCGTAACCGACCGAGAGTAACCACCAGTGTTACGAAATCCGTAATAAAATTAGACAATACAAGACATTATCTTACAAGCAAGAATAGGAACAAAAGAGGGAAAGACAAGACAAGACTTTGTTAAATTTTGTAAGATTTCTTGTTCAACCAACACTAATCAATACCAAATTGGAAATCGACAAATGCAAAAAAGTTTTCATTAAAAATGCCCTGTATCCCTATTAATATTAACATTAGTCCCAAAAATATATATTCTTAATATTTTGACTCAAATTATTACCAATATTTCTACATATCTACAGAGAAAAATTACTTATTCTTCAGATGTTCACAACATAAACGTATAACATAAGCTCATCTTGTCTCCTTCATCTTTTAAACTGGAAATTTTTAGGCGAGCATAGACCTATGAAATATTTATGGCATTCCTCTTCAGATATTTAAGACACCCTATTGGCAACTATTATTTGATTATCAATAATTAATTTAATTACTGTCAATGTCTAGTAACACGGTTAAAATTTAATAAATAAGAACTGTTTCTCTAGGATAAGTGGAAGAACAATTTATTCCAAAATAAATTGAACTTCTTGATTAATATTATTATCATTATCATTGTCATTATGATTATTATTATCATTACCATTACCATTATCATTACCATTACCTTTATCACTATCACTATCATTATCATTACACAGGCACACAAAAGAAAAAAGTTCTGTGCCCGAGCTCCGACCTATGGTTCTCCATGTATTTTTGGCTCCCGAAACCGATCCCAGGGTCGGTATAGCCCAGACGTTCCATATTTGCGCAAATTTTGGCCATTATCTGGAAATAAAGCGCAAAGCTTTATCTCCGTGCCAAACATAAATCAGTTGTTAGATAGGACCTCGCACATCCCAATTGTCACTTGAGGGCCACGAATTGGCAGAAAATTGGTCCTAAAAAATTTCAAATTGCCAGAAAAAATCATATGATTTCACCGTATTAAGGATCGAATTGATTTAAGAGGATTGTCTTCATGTAGCATTGCACAGTGAATAGACAAAAAAATAAAAAAAATAAAGAAAAATAAAAAAAAATAAAAGAAGTAAAAAAATAAAAAATAAAATAAAAAATTTAAAAAAAGAAAGAAAGGAGCTACAATACTTCCTACGTCAACAACTAATTGATGTTTGGACCCTTCAATGACACGAAGATAAAGCTTTGCGCTTATTTCCAGGTAATGGCCAAATTTTAGTCATTTTTTTGACCGTAGCGCGCAAATATGGAACGTCTGGGCTATACCGACCCCGGGATCGGTTTCGGGAGCCAAACATACATGGGGAATCATAGGTCAGAGCTCGGGCATAGAACTTTTTTTTGTGTGGCTGTGTTATTATTATTTAATTTTCTTATTATCTTTTAGACGGTATACATTTAAGCTTGGCACCTTGTGGATTGAAAATAATATGGCTAAATTGTCATATTTTAACCATGCGAATCTCATTATTGAGCCCGCTTATTCTACAACAGTCTACTTATATCCACAGAAATTAATCTTCCTCGACGTACGCCGCCACTGGTGTTTTATGGCGTTTAATCAAGCAACACAGGACACGATTTGCGCTCCGCGTCGAGGGATTTTGTAAAAATTATTTAAAGCAAGCAAGCGTTAACTGCACACTTATGCAAATGTGCGCTCTGCTGCACCTTATTTGCATTGCATATCGTAATCCAAAAAAGGACCAACTTGAAGTTAAATTTAAAAGCCATCGCAGCTAAGAAATATTGGATAATTTTTCCTAAATCGGGTTAATAAATATTAATGTATTTTAGATTTTTAAAATAGGGTTTGGGAACCTCGCGTAAAATGTTTTAACTGTAACTAAAAGGCAGTACGGCTAAATTAGATTTGCGTCCCTTCTCCTGTCTCATCGAGGGAGTTGCCAAAAAATCGCAGTCGGCCATTAATTACAGAGCGGTCCTGATCCTGATCGTTTTTACGGCAATTTTCAGGGGATAAGGGCTTATTGATCACTTTCATTTATAAAATAGGTAGCCCGTGGGTTTTTATTTTCAAAATAAATAAATGACAGAATTTTTCGCCTCCACGCAATGGCTGACAGTTTTAGTCACTATGAAAGACAGCATTAATGCCTGTTACTTTCAATTAATTTTATCCACAATCATCTTATCTTTTATCCATACATATGAACCGTCTAAAACGATACTTGAAATAAAGTATTACTAGTGAAATAAAGTAACTAATAATGAAAATATAATAAACATATAATAAATAAAATTTATTTTATTTACTTATTATCATTAACAATTACATTTATATTAATACACATTTCTTTTTTGTTTTATCACATTTAACTTCCTTTTCATTAATAACAACCCGTATAGCATTGTTGCCATCATTTTCGGAATGCATATCATCTGCCGAAGTTTGTGAAGGATTCTCTTCTTGTAAGAAACAGCTATATTTTTCTTGGATTTTCTAAAACAAGTGTATGGTCAAACCTTAGGATTCACTGTAAATTCATGCATTTACATAAAAAATAGTTAAAATACATAAATTTAGTAAGTTACTACTAAAATACTCAAATTCAGCTGCAATTATTATGTATATTTTATATATAATCATAAACTGAAAATCGAACTTTTATGAATCACTAAATAAAAATTTGCATAAAAATATGTATCCTAATAGGTACGTACAATCAAAGATTTACTATATATTCATACATTTACACTATAGACATAGGAAAACGACATAAAATATTACATACATTTAAAAAATAGTCACGTAAAAAAGTGTAACATTCCCAAAATTACAATATCGATTACTTTAACATTGCAATTCATGTAAAATTACAAGTTACATCAACTATGTAATCATACATTATTTTAAATAATTTCAAATGTAAAATTACATTTATCATTTTGCAGTTTTTTAAGTAATGTTATATGTAAATTTACAAAACAAAAAAATCATACTTGCATCTTTACATTTACACGAGAAATAGTAAAAATACATGAAATATTACCATAATATATTTTAAAATGTATTAGTATTACGTAGATAAGTACAGAATCCCTAAACTCAACTGTATTTATGAAATTTTGTGAAAAAGCATCAACTAGTTTATTGATTACATTAATATACTACATATATTCTACTTAAAAAGAATACAAATATGTTTTCTAAATAATTTTAAATGCCAAATTCAGACTTACATCTTTACATTTACAATATAGTTTAAAATTACGATAAATTTTAAAATGTGTTACATAATTAATTTATTTATGCACCTAACTTTTCTAAATCGTCAAATAAAAATTTGCATACATAATATGTATATCCTAATTGGTAGAACCAAAGATTCACTGTAAATTCATGCGTTATATTTACACTACAAATAGGACGTACATTTAAAAAATAGTATTACCTAGAAAATTATAACATTCCTAAAGTTAAGTTACATTAACGATGTAACTACATTATTTTAATAATTTCAAATGTAAATTCACAATAAAATTACATTAATTATGTAATTTTGCACTTTTTAAAGAAATTTAAATTGTAAATTTACAAAGAAAATTATATTTGTATATATTGGATCAAAGTTCTGTGAAAATTCACTTGTATCTACATTTACACGAGAAATAGTCAAAATACATTAAGTATTAATTTTAAAATATAGTAGTATTATGTAGGGAAGTACAGAATCCCTAAACTCAGCTGCACTCAGCTGAAACTTTGTGTAAAAGCATCTACTAGTTTATAGTTTACATTATACATTACGTATATTCTTTTTATAAAGAATAAAAATACATTTTCTAAATAATTTTAAATGTCAAATTCAGGCTTACATCTTTACATTTACAACACAGTTTAAAATTACGACCAATACTTTTTAAACTGTATAAAATATTTATTAGAGAAATAAATTTAAAATCGATTACACTATATAAATGTAAAAACCATTGCAAATATGTAAAACTACTTAATAGTAAATTTACTGTGGCACTTCCCGCATTAACAAACTGTCTCGTGCAGGCAATGTAATTTTACAAACTACTCACGGTTAGGGGGAAATCTCAAGTTCCGTGCAAGTTTTTCAGTTTGAATGGTCGCAGCTTGATGAGGATACGTTGCTAGGAGTCGTAATAACCTGCGGCCCTGTGGACCTTAAGTTCACGACGCTTGCGCGCCGCTACCCTCGCTCAAATTCGTGGGGGACGTCGCCGTCGTGCCAGCGTCAGGTAGCTGGTAGACGTCATGATGAGTGATATATTTTTCATCGCAGTTTTGGTGCTTTGCGGGGCGGAGGGGAGGATACCCCCCGATAAAATAGTACGCGATGCGATATCGAGTTTCACTGGAAATTGAGATGAAGTGGAATTTTACAAGCGATTTGTTCCTTTATGTCGTTTGATTCGAAACAGTCAATTAGGGTTATTTATAAGATACTTATTTCTCTGATTTGCGTTGCATGTTTTATTTACCTTAAACGATTTAATTGAGAGTAAAAATGTATCGAATTCTTGTAATTAAACTATAGAGTTGCTTTTTTCACAGTGTTCGATAATTTGTCAAAATAGTGGCTGTTATCTTACACCTTATAGTATACAGAATGTTTTGAAAAAATATGCCTTTAATTCTGAATATTCTTGTGGACTATGATGGATCTGTTGTCTTTTGTTTGTAAAATACAGTGCGTTACATATATTTTTTTAATCAAATGTTGATCGCATCAACTTTTAGAAATTTGCTTTAAATTCCGAAGGTTTCTTGATTCATTTAGTGTGAAGACATTTATTACTTAATAATATATTACCGATGAAAATACTTCTTGCTTTAATGCCACACTGATAAAAATTTGTCAGTAATTTCACAATTTGTGACCAACGTAAAGTTATGTAAAATTGCACAATAATTATGTAAATAAAATAAGTACACTGGAAGATTACAGAAATAAATATGGATAAAATTCCATATTATATTATGCGATTTTACAACTATTATGCTAAATTCCATCGTAAATTGTAATTTTTCTGAGTAATTTAAATTTTCTAAATTTTATATAATCATAACACGTGAAGGAAAGAAATTTTAAAAATTTTCTTTGAACTGATTCAATATTTAAACAATGAGTTTTATTACCTTTATAACAACAATTGAAAAATATGCATAGAGAAATTTTTTTCAATAACTAACATTATTTCACATATGTCACTAAATATCAGTATGTAAAAAAATAAATAATGAACAATATGCACACAAAAAGTATATGCCAAAGAGTTGATTAATCAAATATTCCCATTTTGTTTAATCTGAAAAGTGTAACTGAAGCCAATTTAAAAATGTATTTATATTATTTTTGTAACTATATAAAGCGTGTGTCGACAGATAAAGTTGAAAAGAGGGAAAACTGTTGCTTTTAATGTTATACAAAAAAGTTGCTCTGGTTAAAAATGATGCTTGTTAAAATGTACAAAAATGCAGATTTAAGTGAGTCGATATAATATACAGGATGTCTCCGACTAACAAATTATTAGAAATACAGTAGATTTTATTATTAGATTTCAATAATAAATACACTATGCGAGTTAAGAAATATATATACAGCTACATTTTCATTTCTAAATAGTTAAAATAAAAGTGTATTGTTCATCTATCATCTAAAAATGTATTACCAAAGTGTTTTTGCTGAAAGTGACATTTTATTCTTGAAACATTAGTATATATTTCTTGGCTTTTGCAAATAATTGTAGATATACCTACATACAGTGTGTATACGGATGGAGTTGACAAGAGGAGAAAGTCATTTTGTTTTGACTTTATCGAAAAATGTCACTCTTTATAAAAGTTCTGCTTTTCGAAAAATGAGACTATCATAGAAACGTCTTTGTCAGATATACAGGGTATTCATAAATTAAAAAACATGAAAATACTCAACGCGAGAAATACCATTATTTATTATTTTACACAACATTTTTATAAAACAACTCTGTTTATACCCGAAATAGAGTCCTAATATAAATTTTAAAATCAAAATTTCAATTTTGACTTTTACTCTACACACTATGAATAGTTTGTTATTTCTTCTTTTATGCTCTCTTTTAATATCATGTGTCAGATCATTTGAATAAATCTTTTGTTTTAGGAAAAGTCAAGGGCCTAAGATCAGGTGGTCTAGCAGGGTAATGGGCCAAATATTCCAATCCACCTTTTACTATTGTCTGAGCAAGGCTGTAAAATGAGCAGGACAGCAGTCCTGTTGCCAAAACAGGATATTGCGTACGTCTGACTCTCAAGTATTTAAAAATGGTAAACCAAATGTTTCCAAAATGTTTTGGCAACAGGACGGCTGTCCTGATCACAGGAAGATTTGGCCCAATCCTAACCTTACACCCCTCACCTTTTTTTCTCGAAAGGGCCCTAAAACAAAACCGTTATTCAAATGGTTTGGCACATGATAGGGAAGTATTAAAAGAGCACATACGCCAAGGAATACATGAACTGAATGAACCGCTAACTATTCGAACAATTTATTAAGTTAGCGGAAAAATGTGTGAGGTGGGAGGTAGAAAATTTTAAATTTTATTGAGTTATAAAAGATTTGTTTCATAAAAATGTTGTATACAATATATAAAGGTACTTTTTCTTGAGTACTTGTTTAATTTATATATGGTTTATAGATACAGTAATGACGCAGTTTTGATGCAAATCTAATAATACATTGAGTAAAAGTAAATAATTCCAAAGTAGTATTACATTATTCCTGAAATCTCAAAATTTTACAACGCAAAAACACATTATACTTGATTTTTCCATAATATATAATGTAAATGAAAAATTTCCAGTAAATATTATGCAAAAACGCCCAATTTTATCATTGCATTTGTGTCTATATGGTTGTAAGATTTATGAATGACGATATAACCTTTGTTTCATCAGCCAAAATCATAACTCTGTCCACTTAAATGATAAAGAAATAACATCGAGTAGTACAACAGAGAGGCTCTTGTAAATTCTCTTTATAATAACTAGCAATTTTTTAGAGTTGGAGCATTTCATTTTCTCCTCTCCAAGAGTTTTCCTTTGGTGTGGTATTGCACCAATAAAGTTGTATAAAATATGGCGAAATTTTTTATTTGCTCGCCTTGTATGTAATTTTAATCTATAGTACATTTCATTCTACTTGTTTGTAAGTATCGTACGACTATCAAAATACCACATCACCAGAACACTGTTAGTAAGAAATAAGTTTATTAATTTCCTGCACACACCTTGACCCAATTACGGTTTTCATTTAAGGACTGAAAAGATCACCAATTATCGCGCAGGAACGAACTTCCTGCCCTCGCCACTGAGACACCGCCGCCTTGATGCGGAGTACGAAGTAGACCCGTCGGATTACAAGGCAAATCCGAATCGTAATCGGAACTCAGCAGAAAGTTCCTCCAAGTTAACTAATTGATAATTCAATCTGCAATTAATTTTGTCGCAAGGTGCGACGCGTCTGCCCTTTTTTAATTTCAACTCCGCCAGATCTGCAAATGCTCGTTTAATCGACATCTCCATCATTTTTGCGATCTGTTATTGTCAGAGTGATGGCTAATTGAAGCCACGCCAGTCGGGTATTCTCGCTTCCTTAAAAAAACTTGCCATGAATCATAACCCTGTCATAGATCTACGTTTGGAATGCACTATCGGTAGAAAATTTGGTCAACGAAAAATTGATAGATGATGTAGATGCAACTAAAATACATGATGATCCGTGTTGGCCATGGAAACACACTAGATTTTTCACTTGAAAATATTACGATTTAAGCCAACTTGCTTTAATAAAATGTTGATAATAAAAAAGATACAGGGTGTCAAAGCTGGAAGTGATTTTTTTTTGTAATAATTACACTTTCTCTGAATGTATCAACTTAAAAATTGGATATGAGAAATCATAATCTGTTTTTTTGTGACATAAATGTGAGCGTAACTTTTTTGGCCCTAATGTTATCACGGTTTTTATTTTAAAAAAACCTTAAATCTACATTGTTTTAGAGGAAAAATGGTATACTTGTCATTAGTCTCAGAAGTTGGCCATTATTGAGATAATAGCTTTTCAACAATCATCTGCATAGCTCATTGTACAATATTTTAACGTAGTGGGCGCCAAAATTTCCTTGCAAATTAGACATGTTGAAGGTAGATCGACAATCAATAAAATTTGCACTGGTAAAAAATGCTACGAATAGTATTTTTCACCATGCTACGTCATACTGATTCTTGCAGCTCCAGATAGTCGTTCTGAATTAGTTTGTGGATAATCCGCAATGTAAATAAATTTTTTTTCTTTTTTTCTCTAAATTCCTAAACAGATTGTTTAAATTGTTGATTATCAGGTTGTAATCTATTTCGGAATCAACCCAAATATTCTCGTTGCCTAGCACGCCCATTGAAATTTAATTGCCAATAAATTACAGTCCCCTCTCATACCTGAATATGAAAAATGATTGTGTCCCAGAATTTTTCGATTTTGTAAAGTAATGGATTTTAACCAAAACTAGATAAATACCTTACATTTAGAAATACTTATCTTTAACATAAATTTTGTCTAATAATTGTAGGTGGTCGTGGAATTATAGAAAATTTGATACTCAGATGATGCTGTGGACAAAGCTGTATTTACATAGGCGTGAAGAATGTAGAGTGGTGCCATTAGGGTTTTAACGAATGCACAACCCATGAATGTATAATTTACAGTCAGACTATAAGTGAATATTTACCCTTTAATGCCTTGTGTGAATGGCCCCTCTCTGCTTGTACTATATACTAACCCTTGTGTTAAATGCAGTTGACCTTTCCCTACACCTATTGTTGTATTAACAAATATGTTGGACCAGGGAGGTGGTCAATGTTATTTTTTCACAAAAATGTTTTTGTCCACAACTATGCTCATTATACATGTATTTCCTCAATAATAATATAACATCCATTATTCTCTAATCTAAATTAAATTAGATTCAATTGAGACATTTATTAATTAAACAAAATATGTAGGAGCACGGGCAGTTTACGTGCAATCAGTTTTGGCCCATTGCCAATAGTTATTATGCCAATAGGTTGTTTGGTACATTTACCAACATGATCACAGTTTTGAGTTCTTAAGTTGAAGTATTTTCTAATCAGTTCTACGAAATTCAAGCCATCAATATTTCCCGATGTTATAAAAAACTCTCTAGATACTTTAGTTTTGGTATTGGGTATTATGATTTGGTAGCATAGACATTCATCTTTCACATATTCTATAAGCAGATTTGTGAGTTCTTGATGGCGACGTGCGCCCGCCAAACCAATAATAAAAATTGTAAGCTCATCTGTCTGTTGATGTGAACATTATATTACGACCTCAAGATTGACTTCTTGAGGTACGGTTTGTTCTCAGAGAACCAACATGGTTATCTAAACAAAATAACGACTGATACAGCTTTGTAGATTTTCAAGCAATTATTTCCAGAGTTTGGAGGGAGGAAATCTTGTGTGTGGCATTTTGATCCTTGATCTTTCCAAGACTCCAAGGCAAGATTAGAGGCAAAGCTCAAGATTGGTTTTGCTCATATTTAAGCACCGCAAATAAATTGTTGAAACAGAACAGAAAATAAACAAAATTGGATCAGGAGTTTTGGAATTGTCGGGGGATATCACAGAAAGTATCCTCAGACCATTCATCTGAGAACAAATTACTCGTAATACTAAATCAGGTTCCAGATGTCGTTATACTAGACAAACAAAAAATGAGATGTTCAGATAGTCTAAAACATGGACAAACTCATATTGACCACTGAAATAGTAAATTGACATCAGATACGTATGCATTAAGAGTAGTAAAAGATCAAGTAGGCTTCGAGTTATTTATGTTTTTTCTGCATTAAAATTTGAAGTACCTAATTGTAGGGGAATTGATACCCTGCTCTCTATTGGAGCTCTGCGAGTAATGTGTGATATGAAACTTATAAATTATAGTTACCCATGTATTTTCTGTACCTACCAAATTTAATTAGAATATTTTTGACAATTCAGAAAAAAAGCGTTCTCTTTTATCTCTAGCACTCTCTATCTCAAATTCGAGGAACTTTAGGATTTATGTTTATGCAACCTCTTTTCATTAAAGTAATATAACATTCCAAAGTTACGATTATTACAACTGGGACAACCTGTATATTCTTAACTCAAATTTAAAAGACCAATGACCAGACAATTAATTTTGTGAATATGGCAGATGGAACTGGAGAGTATTTGCCGACATCAGTTCGTTACTCGACAATTTCTGTAATGTCTAAGGAAGTTTGGAAATATTGGAGTTGGGGTGGTAACTAAATTTGGTTCGTTTGTTTTTCCCATAATTCTCCTTCAATCTCCATTTGTTCGAGAATTTTAGATCGGGTCCAGAATTGACTTTTTGTTCATTGAACTCGTACAGAAACACTAAGGCGGTTCTGGAAATAGCGCGGCAGCCAAACGAACGGAAAGTTAAACAATAAAATAAGTTTACCGAAGTGTTCTTTTTAAAGAATCTACCTGGAAAGCAAACGCAATTAAAGGAAAATAAAGCCGTTTTAGCAGTACAGGACGTCGGATCGTTAATTAAATAATTGGTTGTTTGCATGAAACCATTATTTTTCTTGGTGGGCGGTTAATTGCAATGTCATTTTGGAAACAATCGATCCTCATCGAGTAAATCAATGTACGAGAGCGTCGCTATTCGCAATTAAACCGGCTTTTTAGAATGAAATTATTACAGTTGCTAGAATAAATGATAGGGGAGATTTGTGCAACAAGAACCAGTAATAAAAGTTTTCTTCTTAAAAAGGTACTTATCACCATATTGACAACACTATCATTGAGTGATATTATTCTATTTATTCATAAAACTGTTTTTAAAATTTTATGTTAAATTTTATTTCAGTCTATGTATATGTAATTTTATTTTAGCAACGAAATAACACGTATTCATTATATACATACCAATTTTGTTGATATTCCCGTTTTGAGAAGCAATTAAGGTAAAACTTACCCCACTTTTTCACTTTTTTCATTATGTTTATAATATATGATTAAAAGTTAAATATACTATACTAATTGGTCGATGGTCGAACGCTTTAAAGCCTCAATACTTGAATCGGTATGACCACTCATTCCTGCACTGCATGGTGGTTAAGACCTACCAACGTAAGTTCCTTAGTCTTTTCCAGTCTATCTTTCACAATTTAAGTTAACTACTTCTGGTATATCTCAAGAATCTAATCTTGGGTCGCCCATTAAAATCTAATGACGTATTTTTTTAAATAATAATAATAATAATATCTCTACCCCTCATTCTAATCACGAGGATTAGCCCAGAAGTCTAAGACTTGTGCGGGAGAGGGGGCGGCATATTATTATTAAGCAGGCCCCATTTACACCCAGGAACGACTTACGTTGGTAGGCCCTAACCACCATTCAGTGCAGAAATGAGAAAAACCTGGAAAACCTCATTAATTAGGGGGATAGTCAAACGTCAACCGGTATCAATCTCTCACATTGACCCAAGCCAACATTCTTCCACCCTACCATACCCGCAGAGAGGGTGCCAATCTCTCCACGAATATAGCTTATATACGGTCTACCGGCTGCGGGGGTCAAACCCACGGCGATCCAGTCACCTCGATTTAAGTACTGACGCCTTAAACCGCGCGACCACTGATCGATATACATTATTAAATATACATTCCACAAATGACTGCTTAAAATTACAGAAATGTATGGGCTTAGTTTAGCAGTGATGTTTAGAGAATCAGTTACCAATGAATGTTTTATTTAGCCCATCGATGTAAAGCTTGAAACTACCAGAACTTCAATTTCTTTCTCGGAAGCTATAAGGATTTTACAAACAAAATTTTACTCCATTTTTCAAGGCCATTCCCATTTTTTTAGATAAGTTTCTGAATCACCCTGTATTTAACCTCAACGCCATAACTCTGAAAATGTTTCAAATGTATTTTTCGAGTTTTAATGATATATTTTGATGATGTGGGTCTTTTTGCCCCTTAAAGCAGGGCAAATGAAACCAAAAGCGTATTTAAATCATGATCATTTAATACTCGTATTTGTTATTAAAAATTTCATAACTTTAATGAATTAAGAAGATTTTTCACATACTGATCTAACACTGACTAATGGTTGCAATTGCACTGTAAATAAATTTAAAATCTAGATTTAAAGTAGTTCTGACTGCCCGGATCTCCCCTAATACCGTCGGACGGGCCATGCGTGTGCCGAGAATTAATAACAATTATATTTATTAATCAGGCCGGCGCTGGGAATTTCTATTTTCAATTATTATTTCAAAACTGATTATATCGGGACCGGACTTTATTAATTTATGCGATCTGGATAAATGGCATTTATTTGGACGTGTTTAATGCGGAATAATGTTATTCCTGTTTTCGTTGATGAAGTTTGAATATGAATTTGATCCAGCTGACTGCCAGTCTTGATGCAATTTGCGGTGGTTTACGTGAAATTCAAATTACGATGGCGGTGCGAGGTAGGCATGGTTTGTTTGCGCAGAGGCAAAGGAGATGAAGCGCGTTTAAACTACACGCCCGTTGAACTCCAAGGAACGGAGGCCGATTGCCAAAAGACGAACGCATTTTTTAAGATTTTAATTTATAAGGCAACAGTAAATCAAACTTGATTTTCTGTCATTTCTGTAATATCTATTTATCTACAGTGTGTTTACTTTCATTTGTGTACAAATCCGTAAAAACATTATTCTTTAAGATAATCCAAAATTTTTTATATATGGCATTCATCCTACCACGGCTTTTAAGATGGCGATCCAAGGCCAGCTATGATTTTACTTATATTTCCAAAATTTAATATAACGATTCGTGATTTTTGTATATCAAGTAGGATAAGATACATCAGTACATGTCAAAACCCTTATGTGTGAAAAAATTTAATTCAAAACTATACTGTTTTCTTTTACATGATCTCAAAGTTTTATTTGTGTAAAAATCCGTAAAAAGTTTAATCTCATGGCTTATAAAATTTTTTCTTCCGATCCTATTACGGTTTTTAAAATGACTATCCAATTCATATGTACCTACTATGATTATTTAATGCCCTCGAATTTTAATAAAAACGCTTGGCGATTTTTTAATTTAAAATCTGATAATATCAATCAGGATCTCTCAAAACCACTATGGGTGAAGTTTGATAAAAAAACTATATAGTGTTTTCTTTTACACGATCTCAAAGTTTTATTTCTGTACAAATCGGTAAAAACTTCAAGATAATCCAACAAATATTTTTTTGTTTTAAATGACATCGAAAACCGCTTTTGAAACTACCATGGTTTTTTAAGATGGCGATTCAAGGCCTGTTATGATTTTTTATACCTCCGAAACTCAATATAAACACTTTTAGTGTTTTCTTATAAGAGTTTCAAAGCAGTTGAGCAATATACTGGATTTGAACTGCACTAAACCAGATTTAATTTTTAGTAAGTACTATAGTTTTTTTGTACCCAGAAACAATATTCCTATCTTACCCATTTTTATTAAAAAAAAAAATATTAGTATTTCTCAAGTCTTAAGGCCGCTTTACATTTAGGCAACGGAGCATGCAATGCAATGAAAACTATTTTGCAGCAAAATCTTTCTTGCAATATTGCAAGGTGCCATTTGTTTTACATTTATGCATTATATTGCGCATTGCCAAATTAGTAAAATGAAAATGATTTCGATATGCTGGTCTGCTGCAAAACTATCAAAACATACTGGTGTTGTGTGAAGTTTCAATCAACCCAGAGTTTCAATGGATGAAAGAATAAAGAAAATTATTATCGTGGCTATAATAATTACATGTACATGTGCCTTATTAATTAACAAAAAAACGTAGGTATTGCTGGGTTAAACCCTGGTAAACAAAAAAAAATTAATTTACACATTGCTGATGAGTTTAATTCACTTTTTACTTAATTCCTCGCTGTTAGTTCCTTGTGTAGGATGGCAAAACTGAATATTACCAGAAATGGGATCAGAATTTCACGTGCAATGCAATCAAATTAGAGCAGACTCTATATTCGTGCAATGGACTGAAAATTGCGTAGGTTATTAATTTTAACTTTAATGCTTATGCGCGCATGCAATATTTCTTTACATGCAATAAGAATTGCATAAATGTAAAGCGGTCTTTAAATGTAAATAACTTAAATTCATTTAAAGAAAATTCGGAAATAAGCTTTTTTTCACATTAATGAATGTTTGTGTCATAACAAGCTAATATGAGTGGACAGTTTATAAATGATACTGCAGGAAACAACTACTGCGCGGGCTAATGCCCCGACCGGCATTGAATTACACCTGCAGTATCTGTGTGAACAGCCAAGAACCATTGTCGGCCACTCCATCAGACATAGACCGGTTTCGGGCTTGTTAGTCCTCATCAACTGGTTGCGGGCTTGTTAGCCATCATCAACCGATTTCGGGCTTGTTAGTCCTCATTAACCGGTCTATGTCTAGTGGAGTGGTCGACAAGGGTTCTTGGCTGTTCACACAGATACTGCAGGTGTAATTCAATGCCGGTCGGGGCATTAGGCCGCGGAGTAGTTGTTTGCTGCAGTATCATTTATAGATTTAATGGCGCATCGCCCAGGGCGAGAGGTCTGCGGTTAAGTACCTACGACAATGTAGGTAGCTTCCTGCAAGGCGAGCCACTTAGACCGAGCAGGGGGTAGCAGACCAGTTACATCTCACATGAGTGAACAGTGTTCTGTTTAATACATCTGTTTCTATTAAGCACTGATGAACATCCCTATTCTCATTTTTTTTTTTGATATTTTACTGTTACGACTTTGACATACAAGAATGCCTTCACTTGACCTTCTAATTGTGAGCCAAAATGTAGTGGCTATTTTCGTCTTAGATAATTTAATACTAAAAACGTCTACGTTTCCTGAGATATAGAAGTTGTCGAGAGTATGTCCGATCTTTAAGATCGGTTAAAATCGACCGATTTTAATTATCAGTAAATTTTCAAAAACATTCGAGAAAGCTGTTTATAATTGCATCTACCCTGCTACAAAAACCTCGTGTCGATCATAAAATGCTATTACAAAATTTGGATATATTCGGTTTTAGTTCCAATTTATGTAATCTCATTGAAATATATCTTCTTAACAGAAAACAATACGTCACATGTATTGGGAACAATCTAAAATTTTCGCAGCAACTTCCGGAGTTCCTCAAGGCTCTAATTTGGGGGCCTTGCTTTTTTATCTTTTATTAACGATCTAATATCTAAGCTGAAGTGTAAGAAACTATTGTTTGATGATGACTTAAATATTTTTAGTAATATATCAGATATTGGAGATTATCAAAGATTACAAAACCAATTATACATATGAACAACTCATGTGGTAATAATTGTCTGCAGTTAAATGTAACGAAATGCAAGATCCTAAGTTATACTCGTAAATTGCGTCCTATAGAATATAATTACAAATTAGATTTGGAGATACTTGACTGGCTGGACTCCATAAAAGACTTGGGCATTTTATTTGACTCGAAACTTATAAACATTTTGTAAAGTGGTATCTGCTTTAAAGATGCTAGGCTGCATCATGCGCAACACGAAATAGCTTTAAAAAGTCTTTATAACTCGTATGTAAGATCAGAACTGGAATATTGTTCATTAGTATGGTATCCACGTTATGATTATCTGAAGCTTTCTTTAGAAAGTATCCAGAGAAAATTTTTAAAATTTATTTCGCCTGAAATAGACGGCTTTTATCCAGAAAGAGGTTATGACCATGCTACTTTACTAAATAGATTTGATTTTCCTTCTTTAAAGTTCTAGGGGTTCTAGCAAGTATAAAAATTTATATAATTTATTTATTGTAGATTCATTTGTACTAGAGTAAGGTCTCACGGTATTAAAATGTCCTCAGTCTATCTTATATGTCAACATGTGCACTACGTACTGCATAAGATACTACATTTGTTGTAAGTACTTCATTTTTGTAAACAATTTGTCCTATAAATGAATTTTATCTATTGGGCAATAAAGATTATTATTCAACCTTCTTCTAGCAATTGTCTCCGACAAAATCCCTCCCAACTAACATTTAAATGAACGGGCGCACTACAACCTACTTTAGTTAACATTTTCTAAGACCGTCTGCAATACGTCTTCTGCAATTTAAATTTATAAAATTAAATAGCTTAATTTTTAGATACCTGCATAGTAAAAATCTATATTATTTCTATGGTTCTAATTGAAGTAATATTTTTTATTCGTCTTAGATACCTTGATAAAACACCTGTAGCAAAATAAGAACAACTATTAACAACCCAAACATCAACCCTACCACTGTTTGTGTGCTTTTGTAAAATCTTAATGTGACTCTTACCGCCGACAGATGTCTTTTGGAGGCCGTACCAGAAATTCCCCAGAGCGACGTTTCTGCTCCGCGAACAGTTCAAACAAACTTAGAACAAAAGCATTGTAAACAGAGCAAGCGGGGCCAAGGAATAGCATACGTCTACGCCGACATCTGTCACGGGCAGGGGCGTAAAAATAACCGTTAAGATACCGCCGTATTGATTTAGCTAGATTAAATCCCGCAGGGGTGGTAAGGCGCGAGTAAACAAATCCCAATTTAGTATCGATAATGGAAATCTCTCGACCGAGATCGCAGTGTGCATATTGAATTTTGTGTATTGGTGCCAGGGCCCTTTATAATTTAATATATAAAAGGATGGAGTGCTCACTCGAGATGGAGATGGATTTATTAATTTTAATGTATTTCCACATTTCCTTTTGAAGGTATTGTGCTAATGGAAGTTCGTATTGGAGGGGAATTATCGTAATTAAATTAACTTTATTAACTTTAATATATTTTAAAGACAGTAGTTATTTCAGTACCAAGAATGCGAAATGATACTGCGTTCAAGAATGGAAATATCTATTGGAGAGCGCAAAAGCATTTTGATTGAGATACAAATTGAATTTACATTTGAAATCGTTTGAATCCTGTTTGAATACAGACGGTTTAGGCGGGGTGACTATCATAACGACAGCAACCTAATAAACAATAAAAATTAGTTGTGTTTGAAGAAGTAGTGTCAGAATCATATATTGTAATTCCTATTCAAAATGAGCTCGGAAAGAGAAGACGAGCATTTACCAGGGGAAGGATTGGATGCGGCACAAAGT
The DNA here is from genome assembly GCA_025584915.1 of Monochamus saltuarius. Lineage (NCBI taxonomy): Eukaryota > Metazoa > Arthropoda > Insecta > Coleoptera > Cerambycidae > Monochamus > Monochamus saltuarius. Next base: position 7,253,477 of record CM046723.1, on the reverse strand, counting down.
GCTGTTTCACAATTAATCCCCAAAAAATCGTCAAGACAATAGGAGATTGCCTACAACGAATTCAAAGAGTGGTGTAGTTCGAAGAAAATTGAAGAAGTGTCCGAAACGATATTACTGGCATATTTCGAACATAAAATTAAATCTTCGACTTTATGGTCAGTATATTCCATGTTAAAAAGTACACTGAATGCCAAAGAAAATAGAAGTATCAGAAAATTTCCCAAAGTAATACCATATTTGAAAAGCAAATCAGTTGGATACCGTCCAAAAAAGCCCAGAATTATAAAGAATGAAGAAATTGAAAGATTTTTGCAAGAAGCATCTTATAATAGATTTCTGCTAAAAAAGTTAACTCAAATTAATATAAATCGATCAATGTAACTCATTTTGGACAACTTTTCGGGTAATTTTAATAATTGATGTTTTTGGAGCTTTGAAAAGAGATGAGCTACTAAAAATAACGATCGATGATATAGAAGACACAGATTCAATTATTATTATAAGCATTCCCGATTCCAAAACTCATACTTCGAGATATTTTGTCATTTCAGTCCAGACCAAGTGAAGATGTACCGTAAATACTGTGCTTTACGTTCGGTTACTCGAAGATTTTTTGTGAAATATGTCAGGCAAAAATGTGTTAACCAAGTGACCGGTGTCAACAAATTAATGAATGTGTCAAAAGAAATAGCATTCTTATCTCAATTCGCCTCATTCGGAAACTTATAACAGGGCACTGCTTTAGACATTTTTCCGCCACTCTGTTAGCCGACTCAGAGGCCAATGTTACTACCATTAAACGACATGGGGGGAAGGGGTAGCGTTCTAGTACTGTAGCGGATACATATATAAAAGATTCTATACAGAATAAAATTTCAAAAATTTTTATCATCTTCTGCAGAGTCTACGGAACTTGATATTGGTACAACGTGCGCACCAAGAACTAAAAGCTACGATAACTGACAGCACTGATTTTGGCATAAATTTAACTTACTGCAATATCGGCATTTTCAATTTATATAGTGCAAAATAAATTGAACTCATCCTATTTATAATAGTTATGTTTTGTATTGAAAAGTTTTATTACTTAAATATTATGTAATTTATAAAATCATAAATAAGTTTCGAAAAAATGACTAATTATTTTAACATTTATTTTATGTTCTATGAGTTTTACTTCTATAATTATTATCATTGCGACTATGATCTCTTTGATTTTATCTATTTGTTAATGCCTTTTCAACTAGTGATCTATTATAGACGGTAAGTAAGTATTAGTTTCACGCGTATGGCAAAGTACTGACTGATATATAGTATAATTAATCTTGTGTGTTCCTATTAATTTACAAGCTTGTAAGTTACAGATATTCTTTAATAATTATTATTTGAGTTGTCGACTTCGTTGAAACTTATAATTTGGCAATTCTAATATACACTGAAAGCTAATAAATTTCATTAGCGAATGTTTGACTTGCTGCTACCGCATATTAATTAGTGAAGATAAACAACTTCGATTAATGGCTCAACATTGGCGCAACTAGTGGAAAACTGAGGATGCTAAAACTCTCAAAATTAATAATTTTCATCTTCCAAATTAATAGGTACTAAACAAAAAACTATTGCTTTAATAAAACTGATCCGTTCGCAAATTACTGTCTACGTATTAAGGATATCTTTTATATTTTGATTTTTTTGGTACCTAAAAGTAGTTATATTTTTTAATAAAAAGTTAAAATAATCGCATTTCCATATATGTATATACAGGATATTTTCAAAAGAAGTAGCACAAATGGTACCGCTGAATCTACAGCTAAAAATAACACTAATTCTATTACATTTATGAATTGTATAACATTCGAATTGTTATAAACTGCAAAATGCACACTTACAAATTGTAATTTTATGCTTACTTTTTTCTAATACCTCATAAAAGTCCTTATTTATGAAACGTACATGTTTGTCATGTCTCTGCGCATGTGCAACAAAAATCACATGAAAAATTCTCTTTCGTAATAAATTGAGTAGAAGTGAATAGTTCCAAAGTAGTACATTGTCTTATCTCTTTATTCCTGCAATGTCCTAATTTTTGTTACGTAAAACACATGTAAATTAAAAATCTCCAGTAAATATTATATAAAAGCATCACAAAACATGTAAATTTACACCCATTTTTATCTGTGTAGCCCCCTAAAGTTAGACGGTAACTGCACCTATGTGGTTCACGCCATAACCACAGGTTGTTACACATAAGCTGTGCCATAACCTTACCCAAATTCTATCAGCTCGTATCCTTTCCCACGCATCGCGTTTCTTTGCCGTAACGCAATAAATCCAATGCGAAAATAAACGCCTTATTTTGACGTAGGGTTTAACGGTCGCATTAATATCATTCGACGTTGCGCCGATGGTACCAGATACATTCCCACACTCTATAAAGGAATGCAAAAAGTATAAACATATCAGTGTAATGATCTCTTTGTAGGCATCGGACAGATTATCGCAATCTCGGCCGCTTTCAGAGCGCTGCAGGAAATCTAGTGTGCATGGCGACGTTTTTTTTTGTAGAAGAAACGGCAGATGGTTTAGGTTTAATAATAAATCGCGTTTTTGACGTACTTGTATATAACAGGAAGTCTGGTGTAAACATAAAAAGTTGAGGAGACATTCAAATGGGAATAATGGTATGTCGCAAAGCATAGCGGTATCATTTGAGTACGATGGATTTTTTTAAATATACTTTTACTGAGTTGGATCTACTTACTGAAGTACGGTCCTGCAAATTCCAAAAATATAATTTTAACTTCCGCGACAATTCTGAAACGGTTTGCAATAACAACTCGAGACTTGCAGCTGCAACACGTTACTACATAATGTATTGGAGCATATTGAAATATTAAGACAAATAAAATAATGCTGTAGAATGGGGATAATGGTGCCATTATTGTAAATAAAAATAAATCTAAATTTTTAAATCACTATGTATATAAAATAATCTTTAATCCACATGAAAAATCTCTTGTTTTGTAGAAGATAAAATATTATAATTTTTATTTGTTACAATTTATCAAAACACCGTATTGAAGAAAGTTTATTTTTACAAGCTACTAACTTTAAGTGTCAATTTTACAAGTTAGTAACAATAGGTTTTGTTGGGGAACGTTGCTTTGCACCCAGAGTGATGAGTGAGGAATGGCTTGTTGTAGGATTGACGTTGTGTCCAAAATATTCTAACTTTACGTTTATTACTGACAACAAACTATAACAATTCTCGAAGGACCATATCAAAATATAATTAAAACTGAAGTTGACACAGTGCAACAGGCACAACAAACTTGTGCTACAATGATGTACATGTAATAGTTTTACAAACGAGTGATGTATAAGGAATGAATGAATTTATTTTCGTAAACTGTGAGGAAACCTCTTGTACCTAATTAGGAGGGTTTCTGCCTCGTCCTCGATCTCCCACCCTCTTTCTGGGTATTCACAACTTTCCCTTGTAGGAAAGGCAATTTGGGAATTCCAAATCGGTGCAGGACGTAGCAAAGCCCTCTTTTACTTACTTTAATATTAGTAAGTAATAAATAAACAACCCTTAATATAAATGTTCACAACAGATATTACTAAATAAAAATATAAATGTACATAAACAACTAAAATAAGGTACAGTTGATGTACAGGGTGAATAAACCTTTCTAACCTATTTTTGTTGAGGGGAATTCTCAACAGGTTTGTTTTAGCAGCAGTTGAAAACGGTTTGGAAACTATCAGAAATGTCCGTCCAATTATTTATTGCGTCAAATTCAATGGTATCGCGTTCTCAACTTAACTGGTCGAATGTTTCTGACAGTTTCAAACCGTTTTCAACTGCTGCAAAAACAAGCCTATTATTTACATTAGAGAATTCTATTTTATTTCTATCATATATGTTAAAAATCATGGTACAACTGTTATTTCCGCTAATACAAAACTTGGATGAAAAAATATACTGGTACAGATACTACTAAAGTAGAAGACAATAATTTTATCGACATTTCGATTTTGTTACTGATAGAATCATTGACAATTTCGCTGGATTTCCATATCGTTCAAACTCTTCTTTAGTTAAAACTTTGACATTGTTACCATATAATTTTAAATAAAAAACAACTTTTTAGCATAGATCATTACCCATACTCGTAATGTATTCGGACTGAATCAGAAATTCAGAATTCCAGAAAATAAATTTAATGATTACGAATTCTAATTATTATCAACTGGAATACACTGGGTTTCCTTAATTAAGATTTTAGGAAGTTAAATATTTGAGAATAATGTAAATATGGGAAAGTTCCCATTTATTTATTTTGATTTCAGTTTGAAATCAACGCAGGCAACTTTACATAAACAAATGTCAATACATCGTGACTTCTTGAATAGTATGTAAGAATTCAATAGTCCATATTTGGCGGCAATTTAAATTTCATCTAGGTGGCGTTCTTTTAAAGTTTCCTAAAGTTTTGATATTCCCGCAAAGTGTCAAAAATAGAATTTTTCCAAATATAGAAGGTTTCAGATGCCCATCCTATAGAATAATGACTATTAAGCATTTCTTTCCGAGATAATAAAAGAATCAGCAATGTATCTATAGTGTATTGAAATATGAAATTTGCAGCTGCCATTCTTTTGCATTTAATTAATTAAACTAAGAATAAGTAATTCAGATCGAATGAGTTTGGTAGTACATCGCGAATATAGTCAATTTAACATTCGTATTGATCTATCGCTGATCGAAACGCGTTACATTCCAAAGCTTAATAATTAGGCAACTATTTGTAAAGGCATGTTGTTCTGGTCATTACTTCGCCAGTGAGACCAGTCGGTTTACATCAGATCATTGGATTTGAGATGTTTACCATATGCTTAAGTGCCTAATACGAGCAGGGTTACGACTGATAAACGGAGCGACTATTTTGATTATATCTCCGAATTTGTTTATTTACATAGTATCTGTTTTGATGGCAATATGAAAACACCTTTAGAGATTTTTTTGATGCTGTGATCTAGAAATCTGTGAAACAAGTGGTTGGAGCTTTTTTATTGTATAGTCAGTAACTATTTAACTGTTGTATGTAATTACTGTATATCTAAAATTACTTAATAAATATGTGCGAGCATTGAAGAACATTTATTATTAAATATAAATTTGTAAGTCATAGTATTCATAGTTGTTTACAGATATATGTTGGTTGTATCTTTGGATAAGCTTTATTACAAGTACCTACCAGTTATTTTGTTTTATATCTCTATCTTTTATCTTTCTGTTTTCATATATGGATAACCACTTTTATAACATTCCCACCACATACACCTAGGGATCTAAGAAAAAGAAAATTTGTATTTCCTTGAAAATATTTTGTACTTGATTTTTAGGACCTGATATTATACACTGATAAAAATTATTTGGTTATTTATTGCATAGGTCAATAGTGTAAAATAACACACCAGAATTACAGTTACAAATGTAATGGAAAATTACTACTTTGAATATACATTTTTTCATAGTAAAACCGTTATTCTATATTTTTAGAAAAAAATATGTAATTTTACGTGGAAAAAATTCTTTGTCATACGACTGTTTTCTATGGTTTTTTTTTATTTATCAAGAAAAACAAAGATTATTTTATTAACGATTTTAATGTTTCCTCTGTACACTAAAAAATTTATTCCACATATTAGGTATTACAAAAAATTAATTAATGAACACGAGAAGTGTATATTTTTACACATTTTTTTACTGTGTTAATTAACAAATATTAACTGTATCATTAAAGCTAGCTATAGAATTTACACCTAAAAATGATAATTTTATTAATAATATTTATAAAATTATTAAAGTCCTAGAAAATATGACATAAAAATATAATTCAGTTCAAATATTTACGAAATTAGTTTTAGTGTCTAACATACTCTAAGAAAGAACTTTAAAACAAATAACATTCTAGTAGATAAGTTATAAATAACAGAACAGAAAAATATTAAACAAAGATGTATTTAGGTACTGCATAAAAAGTGAAAGGTGAAAGAGCTCATCCTTTTTCTCTAAAAAAATCAAAGTACAGAAGCAGAAATATTGAGCAGAATGTTAACACTGTACTGGGTACGCCTAACACATTCATTTTAAATCTTTCACATGTTTACTTTTATTAATAGTAATTTGAACACATTTTGTGTAAATTATAAAGTATTTACACATGCTGAATTTCGCATAACAAAATCTCATTTGTACAACTTTTTCTAGTCCTATATCATATGGATTGTAAAAATCCTCGATGTTTAAATCGTTTTCTTATTTATCGAAAATTAAACTTAAATTAAATATAAAAAATGAATTAAAAATATTGATTCGCTTATTGCTTTAGATGTAGTAGAAGTTCTCGAAAAGAAATGCAAATATATTTCGGTCGGAACGCGGTGTTTCTCGCATTAGCTGAACTATGTAAAAGTGCCATCAATTAATCGATGGAAGCCTTCAAAGGCATGACATCGCCTTCATAGGAACTCACTGGTTATTTAGCGGAAACCTCAACTAGACCACTTATAAGCCATCGCATCTGACGAAGTCCAGGCTCAGAGTGAAGATTACCTTATTCATTTCTTTTCCTAGAAACGTAATCCCGTCGGCGCGACCGACTTCTCCCGTTGCAAGTGAGATTTATTATTGTTAAACCAACCGGGAAGCTGTGAACTTAAATCCAATTTAGTGCCGGAGACTTTCGACAAAAATTGCTATCAGAGAGAGCTTAGTTTTAAAGTACACGCTTTTCTCTAGTACAGTGAGAAAAGGAGTAACTACAATAATTCAAAATTGGTTACTTGTTGCTAGAAAAATGTTCCCGAATTCCACTGAAAATGTGAATTAATAATAATTACATTGTAAATTTACCAACTAAAGGAAGAATTAGTAAGAATTTTCAAGTAACAGCTTGATTTTACACATGTAATTTATATAATAAATCAAATTATAATTAGAAATACGCGTTAGTGGCCAAAACGTTGTCGAATTGCAATGAAGATGTTAAATTACACTGTAACTTTACCAACATGAGGTACAAAAAAAATCAGTAGCGATTATAATGAAATTGAAACTATAATATTTAGAAATTGGTTAGTTGATAGCAAATGTTCCTGAATTCAACTAAAAAAATAAATTAATAATAATTACATTGTAAATTTACCAACTATTGCCCTATTATTTTATAAAATTACAGATGTGTGTAGAATTATCGTACATCTGGTGAAAAGCAGAGTTAGTAAGAATTTTCAGGTAACACTTGATTTTACACATGTAATTTATATAATAACTTGTTGCTAGTAAAAATGTTCCCGAATTCCACTGAAAATATGAATTAGTTTGTAAATTTATCAACTGTTGTCCAATTTTATTATGAAATTATAGTTGTGTGGAGAAGTATCGTTGAAGCATCTGGTTAAAGGCAGAATTAGAAAGAAATTTCATGTAACAGGTTGATTTTACACATGTAATTTATATGTATAATAAATCAAATTAAAATTAGAAATTACATAGAAATACGTGTTAGTAGCGAATAAGTTGCCGAATTACAATGAAGATGTTAAATTACACTGTAAATTTATCAGACAATTACCTAAAATAATGAATGAATGATTATCTGTACAAAAAATATGCAGTGATTATGACGAAATTGAACAAATAAATAAGTAAATGTATTTCAAGCACTGTGAAATTTTGGTAAACCTACTCGTACATAAAATGATATTATAAGTATATTTCATGAATATGTTGTAAAATTCTGATTGATATGTGAATTCACAATAATTACATTGTAAAAAATTATGGAAAAAGATGAAAATTTTATCATAATACTGCATCAATTATATTGAAATTGAACAAGTAAATTTAATTGACGGTAGGACATTAAATGTCAAATTTCATATAATAATTTAATCAATTAATTTTAAGATAATAAAAGTTACATTATAACGCAAATGTAAAATTACATTTTTTCGAAAAATATATCTATTTAAGAAATAAGCCTTTTTTATGAGTATCTGTTGAAAATGTTTATTTACTTGTTCAGTAGGTAATCCAGAACTGGTTGAAAATATCTAGATGAATAAAAACAGAAACCAATGTTATTTATAAATAGGCAAAAAAGGAGAGGTCCCAGATGAGATCCTTGTGGCATTCCAGTATATTATGGTACTCATAAATGAATTTGTTGAATCTAACACATTGGCTACGTAAGCTCTTTTTAGGGGTATTCTCCACAAAACAATGGCCCATACAATACGATTTACTAAAATTCTGAAAAATAAAATTCCCACTTTTTGAACTGTTATTTATCTGACTTGATTGCTTTTTTCTAATTCATATTCGTAAACAAAGCAACCTTTTGGAAAAATATTACAGAACACCTGATCCTACATTTCATTGTTTTTATTTATAAACATACTGCGTGCGAAGCAAAGACCATGTCCGAGCAGGCCGAGATGTATCCAATTACAATTGTTTTCCGTAAATCTATTGTTTATTCTCTTTGTTCTTTCGTAACAAACGCTGCCAGTGACATGCGATATCTGCATCAGAATGTTGCTTATAAGACAGATAGGTACACAATTTTTGTTACCATGTCGTAAACAACGGATAAGAGGCACTAATTGTGATGTAATTGATGCTTCACTTATGTTAAACAGGTGCTTAACTTGTGTTTGATAAATATTTAAGGTAGTGATGAAGGATTGGTAGTCGATTTATTCAAAGCGTATAATGTAGATTGCATGTAGGCCAGGAATTGTTAATGAACATGAAATAACTCAACCTTGCTTTAAAAATGGGTTCATTACCACAAACTATCGTTGGTCTAGCTAAATCAATACGTGCATGTATGCATTATTTCGTTTCCGACCGCTATTTTTAGGTGTTGTGCAATTTCAGTTTTTATCTTTGTTATATTAATGCAAATATTGCGTTCGAGTTTCAACGTGGCGTTGTTATAACGAAATTTATGTATCTACATAAAAAAGAGAATGTTAAACGGGTGAAGTTTTTAGTGTAAAAAATTTACATAATTCACCTCAAGCAAACTTATGAAAAATTGCAGATGAATATTTATGCAAACACCGTCAATATACTTTGTGTTGACAAACGACAATTTAACTGACAGTATATGGTAGATAGTACAGACTAACAAAATACTTGATATAAAACTAACATTCTTAGAATGTATCGTATCGGTTGGATCAAGTGCTGAAATTTTCCAATGTTTGTTGTCCAATAACTGTTAGAATGAAGTAAATATTTAGAATCATTTAATATATAACGAATGTTATACAGGGTGTTTCAAAAAGGCATGACATATTGCTTGAGTTGATAGAATATTGAAAACTAAGTACTATTACAGAGATCGCTTGGGTGACTTTACCACAGTTTTTTTGAATTTTTATAGAAAACGGTACATTATTAACAAATTTACAAAGAGTACTTTTTTGCGTAAAATAAAATTTTACATAATAAACAAAGCTTAGAATGGAAAAACCCAACTTCAAAAGAGTTCCAGAGCGAAATTCAGCGAAAATGCTTGTAACTAGCACCCTCTACTTTGTACTAAAAAACTAATAACACCATCAAACACATACCGGTGTCAAATTTTAATCAAATCCGTTGGTCTTTAAAAAAATGACTCCCAAATTTTTTTAAATTTTTTTTACACATACTGTACCCTAAAAATTAGTGGCCATAGAACATACATGTACTAATCAAGCCTCACTTATTTTTCAATGTTCTATCAGTACCTAGTAATACTACCATGTCTTTGAAACACCCTGTGTACCAAATAATTGCTAAAAATTTTCTTTCTTCCTCTATGCGACTTGGAAAACTTGGAATTTACTCTAAATTCACTTAAGGCGCATTTAAACATCGACATAGTTTATTAAAATAGCCAAAATATAGGGTTAACTATTTTCCTCTCTATTGCCATCCTTGTGCATGGTTGTGGAATGACAAGCATAGTTCTGTTCGATACGAAAAGAGTCAATCTACATAGCGATACCAGATTCACTCAAATTTGATCATCTCTGCGCCTAGCGGTAGCGACTAAACATTAGTTACATTTTGATTTTCAATGTTATAGATGACACAAAGAAATGTGTGAATTTATTTATGTCAGGACAATGAACCTTTTTATTTAAACCACTATCCTTCATTCATGGCAGAATGTATGAATAATAAACGAACCGCCTAAATGTATTTACATTCATAGAATGCTTAGCAAAATTGTTTATTGTGACAAGGAAACGAACAATTTGGCATATTGAAAAATTTTATTGACAGGATATATGGTATATATGTCGTTGAACATTTTGCTACAATAAAATGCAATATTCCAAATTGATAAGGACATGCTTTTACGGTGCTTTTTGTGATGACGCTCTTGTACTTACGAGAGTACTTTGGGAAGATGTATTTTTATAATATGCAAGTTTAGCAGCGAGTCGTGGTTGCGAGCTCCTGCAACTTACACCGTTTAAATATTTATATCTGTATGCCGCAGAGAGCGTTCTAAAATAGGATACACTCGTTTTTTTTTCCGAAAAAGTAAAGCGGGATTCTAGTCGCTGCCTTAATGTGCTTGCAGAATTGGCAATTTGCTTACGTAGAATGAGCACTTTACTCGCTTAAGATGCACTTGTTTAACTATCCCACACTTTGTAATCTTATATTCAGTATTTGAAATGAAATTGGTTTGATAATTCATTAATTATCGATTGAAATATCCAATTCGGATGTTTTGATTTGTATTTTTAATAGATATTAAATATAAAAATAATACATAAATAGAAAAAATATATATTTCATTAAAACTAGACTGAAAATTTTTAAAATTTATTTATTATAAATTAGATCATATGTTAGTTAGTTAGTATATAAGAATAGTTCAGAATGATTCTCTTAGAAGATTTTCTTCATTTAGCTTAATGGATCGTCTGGGACAACATTCTATGTTATTTTTATTCAAAATAAGTCACACTAAATATGATTGTTCAAAACTTATATGATATCTGAATATCCAATTTGTCATTAACTAATATTGTTTTATATAATTATATGACTGAATATCAATGTGTAAAAAATGTAACAATATGCAAACTTATTAGAAAAATGTATGAGTTCATCAATGAGTAATATTTACATTTTATTTAACCTGAATATTGTAATAGAAGCCAATTTAAAATTATATTATATTATTTTTGTGGCCATATGGAGAGTGTATTGACAGATGAACTTGAAAAGAGGGAAAAGTTTGTACTTTTAATGTCATGAAAAAAGGTTTCTGTTTGTTGTACTTACAAAAGTACAGGTAATATAGCAGATTTTATTATTAGACTTCAATAATAAATACACTATGCGAGTCACATATGCTAAATAGTTAAGAAGGCTATGGCACTAGCAGAAATAACATTTGTGTAAGAAGATTTTCTAAATGTAAATTATCCATCCTCTGTAAAAGTGTATTGTTCACCCATCATCTAAAATGTATTGCAATGTAGGTATTTCACTCGTATTAGAAAATATGTTGAACATTTTCGCTGAAAATACTGCTTAATTATTCTTGAAATATTAGTATATATTCATATTGCTTTTTGCAAATATTTGTAGATATACGTAATTGTATGTCTGTGTGAAAATAAAATATTTTTAGCTCGAATTTTAGTTACAGTAAATTTATAATTAACATAACTACAACTAATAATATCAGTTGTAAGATGCAATTACTATTTTTACTGCCATAAAGGTTAATATGTTGTTTGAAATGAATGTTGTATGGAGAGACACAATGGCGTAATTTTGATGCAAACATCTAATCAACGTACCGCTTCAGTGTCTATGATATTTATGAATTGTATAATATTTAAATTGGCACAATGTTATACTTACTATTTTACGAATATTCCACAAAAAGTCCTTATTAATAAACCTTACATACGGATTCATCAACAAGGCGTAACGTTAATCAGACTAGCGGAGGTTACGCGAAAAATTTACGCATCTGTTGCACTAATTTAAATAAAAAACATACTCCTATTCACTACTATGTATAATACTTACTTTATGATATGTTAACTAATCCGTAATACTGAAAAGTACAGTTTTTTGAATATAAATACTAAATATACAATGGGAAACGCAAGGAACTAGAGGCCGAAGTTACGCGATTTTTAGACAGGTACAATACTGGGTCTAACTTTGGCGCAAATATGGACGTAAATAAACAGCCTACTTAGCAACGCATGCTTCGCTACCTAGCAACGCATGTTTCGTGAATGAGCGCAAATTTTAGTGCGGAAGACAATAAATAGTAAAATCACGTCAATTTCGCCCTTGCGTATAATCGTATGCAAGCATACATCACTGTGTTGTGTTCCGGTAATTCAATTTAAACGTAACAAAATATGGAAATCGTCTTATTAAGAGGCATTTAACGTAACGCTCGATAAATTTTATTCGGAATCAACACAATAATCTCCTGTCCAAACATAAATACGGAGAGGCTGCCTGTTTCTATGTAAATAAAACGTAGCGCCGCTTTATTCTGTTACGGGCTCATTTCAAATAAGCATTCCAAGACTTCATAATTTGTATAACAATAAATCGTCGGCCGTTTTAAAACCGACGAAACGAATTTGAATATGAATGGGTATTAAGAGGATGGAGCGAGCTACCAAATATTTATAAACTCTGTGCCTAATACGTACGAATGCTCAGGGATGTCTTACGATTCTTGTCTATGTTTTGTCGCAGAAAGTGCTTGCAAATAACAAAAGTTGGTATATGCGGTTATTAGTTCGCTGTTATTGTTTTCTTTTCTTCCTTGCGCATTCGCCATTTTTTATAATGTGCAATAATCAAATTGTTTTCAATGAAAATAATATATATTTTTTGCTTTACAGAGTTTAGCCAATTTCATCTCGTTGCGTTTCTCCCAATAAGAAAGCAAGCAACTCCATCAAAAGTTGTTCGCCATTAAATTATTGTAACTTTGTTTTGCTTTCATAAATAGTTTAGAAAATTTTGAGAAGTTAACACGGAAAAAATCGTTATATATGGGTGTTTCGAAAATGGTTGAGGAAAATGAAACAATGGGGAGTCGATTTTAGAGGGGGTGTTTCATGTAAAAATAATAACTTTAGCCCCCTAAAAAGTTACAGCCCATTAAAAGTGGGCATTGAAATCAAGTTTTCATGGGCTATTTTAAAAACCGGCTCAAATTAAACACTTCAGATTTTGTGTTACGATTACCTCACAGTAAGGGAATGAAATAATACACCTCCTATCAGAATTTTTTCACACTTAAAAATTCTTAAGAGGAAAAATTCTTTGAATAGCCCTATTCAAAATAAAACTTTCTCTTTCTCTGCACAAATTACGAAATATCTAGTTTTCGTACAAATACATAAAATAAAAATAATCTCCATTGCTTTTTATCATTCTGTGTTAGTAATTTGATACTTAAAACATGTAACTTGATTTCAGCACTTACTTTTAAAGAGTTGTAGCTTCTTAAGGGATGCTAAAATATTTTTTTTTACTTGAAGCGCCTCCTCTAAAATCGGCTAATGAATTCACTTACAGCAATCATAATAAAAAGTTAACATCTTGACGTAAATAACTCTTTTCAACTAAAGCCAGTGGCGTAGGTATGAAGTCTTGTTCAGTCTTGAATCTCCTAAACTTCTACGCCACTGGCGAAAAGTATTTTTTCAGTGCAAATATTAAAATTGTATTCTATATTATACTTAGCAGCTTTATTTTACAGATATGTTGAACTTTTTATTCTCAGGGTTATCCTATGAAATTTTAAAAATTGCAGTTAGATAGTTATTAGACAAATAAAAACAGCAGTTTGCAAATTTAATTTAAGTGGTACTCATAATGATATCTATTTTCGTCAATGCAATGATACCATCGATTTCTTAGGAACGTCTTATCCGAATTAACATTACTATTAACGTTACTATTTATTTCACCCCAAGCTCTTGGAATATGATGTACGTAATAGATTTTCTTTATTATACACCAGAGCTGCATATACTTTTTCCTTTAAAAAGCCTCAAATAAAAACATCTAGTGGATTGAGATCCGGTGATCGAGTTCAAAGAACTGGCTGACAGTCCAAACATACATCTAATTACACGTTTTTGTGCAACAAAACATTATTTGAATGGCAGGATGATTCCCAGAAACAGACACCGTACCGCAAGCAAGACTCAACCTGAGCATAGTACAGTTTTATGAGTTGGTCTGTATTCAGAACCTGTCTGATATTTTTAAGTTGATATGCAATATAATTTAGTTTCATTACCAAATCTCCACACTGATTATTCCAAGTTAGACACTCATCAAGGGTAAGGCTTAAGCATTTTACGACACTTCCAATATTAATATATGTGTTGTTTACATTGACATTGATGCTGTTATGGAATCTAATAACCTGAGTCTTGTCAGTGTTAACAAACAATAAATTTTGACCAAATCAATTGCTCATGTTTGACATTACAGTAATACAAGCCTCTGACAGATGTTTGTCCAAACTGTCTGAAATAACCACCGAATGTATGAATGAATGTATCATTGGCATAAAAGGTAAAAGATGTCGATCCAGACAACCTATCTAGATCGTTAATGTACAATAGAAACAGAATAGGGCCCAATACTTATCCCTGTGGCACTCCAATTTTAACCATTCTTTGTCTCGGAGGTCACATTTAATAGCAACATATTGGTCACGATTTCGCATAAAAATTTCTATCCACTTTAGGGGGATGCCACGAATGTCATGCTTCTCCAATTTATTAACTAAGATGTGGTGATTTACTCAGATCACAAAAGATCCCAGGGCATTCCTCCGTCTCTATAGACTTTATAATACGAGAATAATATGAGTGCATAGCCAGTGGTGATGGACTTAATGCTTATGAAACCTTGTTGTTTATTGGATATAATGTTATTCCTATCAATAAAATAATATAATCTATGCAGAAATGCGTGTTCAGAAACCTTGGATAATGCCGAGGAAACATCAATGGGTCTATAGTTTCCCAAATAACCACGATCATTTTTCTTAAAAACCGGGCAAATTTTCCCTATTTTCAAACAATCAGGCAAGTGGCCTGTAGCAAAAGATAAGCTAACCAAATACACAAATGGGTACACCAAAACATGCAGGCATATTTTCAATATAAAAGGAGGTATCTCATCAAAACCTGAGAAAAATTTACAATTAAATTTTTTAGAAAGTAACTCATAGAGTCTCATAGAGAAAAATGTTATAGAGATGATCTATTATTTTTTCATATTCTATCTTTTCCTAAAGTTAAGAAGAAAAACCTACATATGATTTTTCATTCATATGCACAAATAAATTGTTTTAAATGCACAGTAATTGTGTATTTTTCACATCTATAATTAAGTATTAAGGATTTATATGCATCTTTCAGAGTTCAAAATTATCGGAAAGTTCAATATACCAGCGAATATAAAAATGTTATTAATAGTTTCAAGAAAAGCTGATGTAACTGCTACTTAATCACATGTTATAGAGGAAGTCTGTATTTAAATGTCATGACAAAGTGGCTTAAAATGTATTTTCAGGGGTTTAAGGTTCAAATTGTTATCTATCTCCATTCGTTCTTAACAGCACGTTTCAGAACCGATCACGGAAGAAGGAATTTGTCAGGCCAGTACATATCGCCGCCTTTATTTAATATAAAACCAGTCGGATACCAAAAAAATTCCATCAGTATAAATTTAAATAAGAACGCGGCATTCAGTCGCTTCTGCCGTCCTTTATAACACCCCTTTTTGACACCACCATCGAGAACGAATGCATACGAAATTACCCCATTTACCGGCCATATTTCACCGTTACGGGGCTTTTTATTTTAAAACGCGTACCGAAAAAATAGATTATGTTTACACGAAGGCCATCAATCATCATATTTTACTGTCATTCTGGCATTCATAATCCTTGGGAGCGGAAATTTTCATAAATAAGTATGAACTTATTTGATGTAAGGAATTTTTCTGAAGTTATTAAGCAATTATACAGGACAAACAAACAATATTTTTATGCGTCATGGGTACTAAGCTGTATCAAAAATGCCTTGAAAATGAAGCTTAGTTTAATTTGACAACATCCTATCTATTATGATTATAACGGTAACCCAAATACTTTCAATATCTTGAGCATATTTTGATTAAATTTTGTGCGTATTTATGCGTATATTTTTAACATTTCCACTTACAGATTTGGGTATTTTAAGCTGAAAATCAAGAAAAGGGAAACATTGTGTATTATTTGTCTACTATTCCACAATGAAAACATAAACTGAACAAGCAGTTTTGAAGATTATAGGGCCATTGTTATCATAAGTAGGACGTAGTAGACTTATATTAATTATCTATTAATATATGGACGAAGATAGTGGTGATATATTAGATGTACTCCTTATTAACAGATGGCGTAATTATGGCATAGTCTAATAAATACGTAACAATTTTCCGCTGAATTCGTTTTGCTTTAATACTTCTTTACATTGTTAGTTGCATAACAATTTGAAATAGTATTAAAACATATTAAGGTTTCTTTCTCACTATTTCACTTTACAACAAAATTTGCACTGGACATTTCTCTGCAGTTTTATATTGACGTTTGTTGTGAAAGTATAGTAACTATAGCTAACACATTCAACGCAAGACAAAACAAGAAAAATTCGCTTATTTTCTTTCTTTTTTCGTTACGCGAAGATAAATACTGCTCCATTGTGTGCCCCTCTATTTTCGAACGTAACAGATTTATTTCCTGTGTAATTTTCGTGCCCATCAGCCTTAATAATACAGTTTGTTCACTTATTCTAAAAGAGGGTACAAGCTTTGAACGTCCTAATAAATATTTCAGTTCAATTACCAAGTAAGATTGACATAAATCGAACGAAAAGGTTTTAAATGTGGAAAATGACGGCCATAAATTTTTTCTTCTGTATACTTAATTTTCAATTATCAAGTATTTCCTTCAGTATTTTTACTATTGATTAAATAAGGAACAACTATCCCATATATATATAGGCATATTACACATTTCAGTGGCCTTATTATAACTGTATATTTATATTTTTTATTCAGATTAAAACATTGTGAACAAATGTACTTACTCGACAAAAGAACAATTAAGTTATCTAACAAAATAATTAAGTTTACTTTCAACACATCCTAATAAAGAAAAAACAAATTACATCCTACAAAATTACAAGAAACAAAACAAAATAGAAAACATAAAATAAATATAAGAAGAAACAACTTGAGTACACACTTCGGTGAGTTAGAGAAAACCAAACAGAGATAGTAACGTCAACACTCGGAGTGAATTGTCATAAACCCACAACAATTTTGATTAGTGTTAACTTTACTTTACTTCTTTGATCCAACTTCAATTTAAATATACCGCGAACGAGTATTAAAGAACAGAACTGAAAAAGTGGCTGAGCTTCTGTATCAATAGTATTTTCAGAATTATGGGGTTACAGTAATAACAAAATAAAATATTTGACTTTTCATGATTTTATTAAAAATATATAATTCAGTTCAAATGAACAACAACCAGGTTTTCTAAAAAAATAACCAGTAGTAGTACATAATAAAGGACTTAACATTCTAGTAAATCATAAACAATGAAACAATAAGCATTAAACAAAGATGTATTTAGGCACTATACATAATAAAAGTTTACGAAAATTAGCTGGTAATGATCTGAACATATTATTTCCTTTCTCTAAAGTTACAAGAAAATCACAATACAGAGTAATGTAAAACGAGTGAATTCCTAATATTTTTAAAAGTTATATAGTCCTAATTAGTTTTACCTCTATCACAATTATGAGCAATATTTGTTATAATTAGGTAAGTACTTACCATGTTCTTTGATCAAACCTCAATTTAAATTTAAATGTTATTCATTTGAACACAGCGAACGAGAGGTAACTGAACATAACAACGCTACACGACAACATAGCGTAGTGACGTGTGTTGGAACAGCTGATATACTGCAGCTGCGCAGGAGTAGGGATATACAGAGATTTATAAGTAGAACACAGAGCAGGTGTGTTAAGCACAAAATGGTGTACTTTTAACACATCACTGGTAAATATTAGAAAAAATTAGTATATTTTATTATAATACTAGTAATTTTAGCTCGTTCTGTAAAGCTATTAACACGGAAATTGTACACATTGGAAAATCTCATTTACAATGCAACTTTTTTTACAGTGTACAGATTCAATATATTACTAGTAATTTTGCTAGATTTTGTGCAAAACATAGAGAAAAACCCGAGGAAAAACCAAAGTGCAGAAATTCATCTTCTCCTGAATTACCTACTAGATTATATAATTTACACAGCAGCATTGGACAGTAAGAAGCTTATTTATGTGTTAATATCGAACATTTGTCACTATAAAGAATTCTGCTTCATTCGGATGCAGCTGAGATGGTTAAAAAAAGATGACTTTTATTTCTCACCATCGTTAGTCCGTTTATTAAGCACCAAGTTTAATTTGTCACAGTGGTAGTTAAGATGCACCGCTCGGTCTATTCCCCTTTTTCTCAATTGAGTAATTGGAGCGGGCATTTAAGAACCGTCATAATGTTCTAATTAAATTTTAATTAGCCTGCACCTGCTTTGTTTTCAATTATTCTAATTGCAGGCGACGCTACTGTGTACTGTTTTATTTAAAACGCGCCCTATTCGTCTTCGTAAAATGTGATTGATATTAATGTATTCATAGCTCAAGTGCCGTTGTATATTCGGCAATTAAGGAAAACGGTTCGTGCACGCTATGAAATTATTTATAATGTTGTAATTTATTAGAATTTTTGCTGCCATGCCTCACCTACAGCCTGTCAAGAATATTAGCTATGAAACTAGAACCTAACAGCTTATAAAAATGTGTAACAGCGAATAATTTTGACATAGGTAGTCGACATTTTTTTAAAATATAATATACAGTGTGTCCAGTTTTTCAGGTTAACTCCTCTGGAAATGTAAGAAGGCTGTGAAATTTCGGCAAGCCAATTTTTGTACAATTAGATTAGTACCCTGAAAGAAGATTATATTCTACTAACCATTTTATTGATTTTACAATAACCTGACCTATCACGATTTTTTATAAGGGTCGTTTTTCCAGAAAGTGGAATTAAACTTTTTTATATCAAAAGATGATATTACCGAGGTCCTAACTGTAAAATAAATTGACGCGGAAATTCCACAGCCTTCTCACATATCAAGACTGTGTTAACCTGAAAAGCGGAACACACTGTACATATAACGCTGAAAAATAAACAAAAAATGGATGACAAATTTTCCTAAAATTAACACAGAGTGTTGATTCTACGGCAAAAATACGACGAACACTTCGTATAAAAATAGGTAACAATTTGCATGTATCATTTAGCGTTCATTTTACTAGAAACAATGCCAATTTTTGTCGACCTATTTCTGTATAAAGTTTTTGTCCTATTTTTTTGTCATAGAATGAATTATCATCCCCTGAAGTATTTGCTCATAATTTCAGAACACCAAGTCTAAATTATCTTGTTATAGAGGGAGACTGAGCCTTTTGGTGAAAATTTAATGGACAACATGTGTTCAAAGAATATGGGGACTTCCTTTACAGAAGCATTTAAAATGTTGGGAGGGGGTCAGCCTTATGTGTTTCGAACTGAATTATTATTACGGAACTCTGTTTTTATGAAACCTTTCACAACAATTTCATTTTCTATAACTCTGCTATAATTTTAATGAAAATTTCTTCGACATAAAAATAACATTTTGTGATTTATACAATATACAATACAGATACAATTTTTATCTTTGTTGCGCATTTTAAACTTGTTCTATGCATACAGGGTGAACAAAAAAAATATGATGTGATTATCAACTTTTTTAAATGGAAACTCCTCCTTTTTTGTATTCTTCTTCAATTTGCCTTGACCGTTTTTGAAAAAATATCCGAGATTTATTTAAAGGAATGTTTAAATGCTCTTGAAATAGAAGACACGGACCAATACAGTTGCCTCCAAGATTACCCGATCTTATATCCTTATATTCCTATTTATGGGGTTATTTATCCAAGGTTTGTGCAAACACGTCTCAAAACATCGAATACTTGAAGAACCGAATATTAAATAATGTTTAAGATGATTTTCTACATATGTTTACGTATTGTCAAGAAACGAAGGGATGGCATTTTGAATATTTAATTTGACTCTATTTGTTTTAAGTGGTTTATAATCTCGAAATTTCTTGACAATTTTGCTTATTGTGATTTGATTGGTTGGACAATCTGTATATCTATTATTGAATTATTTTTTTTTCAAAAAACAGGTAAAGATATATATGGATGGTATGTTACATAAAAAATACTTAGCATTTCATGGCAAATCGGATAAAAATACAAAAAGGGGGTTTTTATCTAAGAAAGTTGAGCATGATATCATATCTTTTGTGCTTCACCCTTTATACATAAAAATTGGTTAACAAATATGCAACTAAAAAGAAAAATTGACGGGTTCGATTTTCAAAAAAAACCACCTGATTTTTAAATAAATTTATTCCATACTTTTGTCGTTCACTGTATAGCAAGATATATGCGTTGATAGTTTGTTGTCGTTTAAGTCCACTGTTGGACGTTGATGGCACTGCTAGCTTATCCACATAATACAGTTATTGCAAAGTAAAACGTTATTTCAGTGATACTGTTTCGAATTTGGTATATTTTCACACCTAGTTAGGCAACAATAAAACTAGTGATTAAAATAATGTAAATTTTAATATTTTTGGTACTTGCATCTCTAACATGTTCACAGCTTTCCCACACGGTTGCGGTTAACGATACGCAAGTGTGAAATTCTATCGATATACACCCGTTGACGGAAACCAAACCAAACTACAGATGAGGAGAGGTTTCTACTTCGGTTACTTTGTAGCAGATCAATAGTCCCAGTTCCCATATAAAAGCTGTGGTCGGGAAAGGATAGAGACAACCTATATATCCGACTGTTTTATCCTGGAATTGATGGGCTATCGGTCACTACTGTCTCGCGGGAAATGACGCTTGAAAAAAATATATATCGCCCACAGCACTATGTTCCTAAATGTTTGATAGATATAAGTTTTGCCTACTAAAATTGTTGTATAGTATAGAGCTGTTGGGTGTTTATAGAAAGTTAAGAACGGGATTACATCTACAACGTATATTACACAATTAAAATTGACAAAAAAACAACAACCTATATATGAAAGAAATTTGGTTGTTTTTATATTACCTAAATTTTATATCTAGATACATACATTTAATAAGCAAGTTTAAGCTATATAAGAATATATTCGAACTAGAGCATTTGCGAGTATTATACTACGCCTTAGTACAAACTCACTTAACTTATGGTCTGCTAATTTGGGGAGGAGTTCACAATAACTACTTAAAAACGCTAGAAGTAACTCAGAAATGGCTACTAAAAATAATTTTTAATAAGCATTATACTTACTCAACTGAAGCTTTATTCAAAGAGTCTAAAATATTAGATCTAAGGCAACTTTTCCTGCAAAGTATGGCTGTAAGGCATTTTAAATATAAAAACGCTGCATCTCAAATAAAACACAAACATGACACAAGATTTAAAGGAAAAACTACCGGCATTCCAAAAATAGAGAAAAATATCGGCCAAAGATGTTTCACTTACCTCAGTCCTGTAATCTATGCTGAAATACCTGTTACTGTAAAAAACACTTCTTCTATTAATATATGTAGAAAGCGACTACAACAATGGATACAACAAACGCCTAGAAATAAAGTACACCAAATAATTGACAGAAAAAATATTTATTATTAAATTTACCTTCCATCTAAAGTAAAACAAAAAAAAAATGTAATTCCATGATTACCTAATTGTCCTTTTTTAAGTAAATTAATGCCTTCAGTTGCATTCCACATATATATGTTTGTGTTTATTACACTGTTTAACAAGTGCAACTGCTGGTATTTTGAATGATGTATACTGTAGGTACATAAGAATATATTATATTTTGAAATGTAATTTATAGTTGTAATTTAATTTTATGATTTGTAATCTGCTTTTAACAACTTTTTGTATTTTAATTTTAATGTCACCCACGCACAAGGTTCGCCTTTGTGGGTTTTGGGTCTTATTCGTCACGTGTTACAATTTTTCATTGTCTCTGTGTGGCGAATAAGGTCTATTTTGTTTATTTACCATTCTTAAATATTTTGTAATTGTAATGTGTTCTTATATATGGGTAAAATAATCTGTATATTATTATATTATATTATTATTATATACAGGGTATCCCAACGAAAATTTGACCCCCCTTATAATTATTGGAAAACCGAATAATATTTCAAAATTCGCCGAGACCCGTCGATTTTTGTTCTTGGGGGGAGCTTTTTTGACAGTCAAGCCAACTCGATATGTTCATCCCCCTAATGCCTAGCAACCCCAACTTAAAAATTTCAAATGCAACTACCCCACTTGTGGCACATCATTTTAAAGCCCTTTTCATTGCGAATACAGTGACGTACCGTTTTTAGAAATCGGTTGAGATTTGACAGAATTATTGGTTACAAACGAAAAGATGACAAACCAACTTACGCGTAGTAATTTCTACACAAATGCCCACCACTAATAAGTTTTTCATCTACTACACATGACCTCAACACATATTTTTACTAAGATCACCAATAATTGCAGAATCTACTGTAATAAAAATGTGAGACAGCTGGAAAAAGCGAAAAAAATAACATTAGGTAGTAGTAGATATATTTTTTTTAGCAAAATCGTTTTATTATGACAGCAGCGTTACGTTTTGTTTCCCTCAGTGTGTCTATATTTCAAAATTAATTTTTCCTTTAACCACTTAGAAGTCTAATCTATTTTATTCCTCGTTTTATTCGAACATATCGCATCTGGCACAGTGAACCACATCTTTCCGCAGCTAAGGCTATCCGCACACGTCAGAAGTAATCGCCGCTTTTGGTCAGACGTTGACAAGGGTTTTTCATTAGGCGGCGTCGGACTTCTCTCGGTGTTTCTCCGGCAGCATTGATTTCCACTTGATTGATTTCACTTATGTGACTTTTCCAATCGATGTTCTTATCTGACGTGTGCGAAATTTCCTATTGCGCATTTCAACTCTCACGCCTCGTCGACCTCCTCGATTTGAAGGCGAAGATAACCTACTGTGTCACATTTACAACGAATATTGCTGGCAACCTAGAAAGCTTGGTAAGTTTAATAGTGGACACATTTTTTGTTGATAATGTTTGATGAAGTATTAAAATGTAGTAAGGGCAGAGACAGACAGACAGAACTACCTTATTGCTAACGTGAAAACAAAACAAAGAAATTTAAAAATACAAAATAGAACATATATGAATACATAAAGTCTAAATAAAATTGTGTATAACCAATTTACTCTCATAATATTTGTAGGTTAGTCGGTAAATATTTGCTGAACAGATCTAATAAGAAGTTCACTTGCTGCAAGGTTACCAGTCCGAATCAGTGTTATATTTTGTGTAATTTGTGACACTTTAACCGCTTGCCTGTCACATATATTGCTAGACAAGAGCAATGGGGAAAAGATAAGCCTAAAAACGGCATTAAAAAATTTGTTCTGGCCACGCCCCCACAAAACGCCGCTACACGGTAGACCCGTGACGTCGAACGCCGTTCGCACGTATAAAGTGTATAAGATTTCCATGCTTTCGGACAACGTAGTACATACGTCTGGAAGAGTTAATTTGTCATGTGTAATATTAGTAGGTGTTACTGTGTTAAATACATATTGGTTATTGAATAAAGTTGCAAAATAGACTCGTAAAATGGGCACAGAAAGTGCATCTCACCGGGCAAATGAAAGATGTATGAAATTATGAACGAATAAGTTATAGTCGGTCAGTGGTCGCGTCAGTACTTCAATCGATGTGGCTAGACTGGTGTGGGTTAGAGCCCCGAAGCCGGTAAACCGTATATCAGCTATATTTGTGGAGAGGATTGGCACCCTCTCTGCGGGTATGGTAGGGTGGAAGAATGTTAACTTGGGCCAATGTTAGAGATTGATACCGGTCGACATTTGACTACCCTCTAATTAATGAGGTATTCACTGTGTTAAAAATTTAAAAAAAATGTGGTGTAGGCTGACGAAGCGCCATGAAAGGAAGCATTGCAACATTGGTTTGTAAAATATAGGTAGGTTTAAGTTAATCGAAAAATTTAAAATGTAAAGAATCAATTAAACTTTTCTATTAAACTACCAGAATGTATACATGCCGTTTAGAAGACCAATAGTAAAGCCAACTTACATCTTTTTTGCATTTATTGTATTCAATGCTTCATTCCGATTCCAAATAACATGTTCTGTATCTGTTCTTACCATTTACGACAAGTAGAATGTTACTTGAGGCATTTATAAAAATTTGCAATCTGACTTCACTACATTAAATTACCTATTTTATTCCGAAAACATAATATCAAAAGTAATAAACAAGAATGTTTTTTGAAGATGTTTAAGTAGAAATGAAGTAGTAAATAACAATAAACATTTATTAAATTAATTTAAAAAAATTTATAAATATTAAATATCATTAGTCATTACTTTTTAAACAAGTAGTTTAATAAAAAATCAGATGGTATAATTTTATAAATACTTCAAGTAAAACCGGACCGGATCTATATTGTAAACAAAGGAATAAGTTCAACACATCACCACTAATAATTATAGCATTACCTATACAGTATTTACACAGTGTATGACCCACAAATGCCACAAAAACGAAAACCTATGAGAAATAAACGCCTGTTTACATCATCGTAACCTGCACCTGTATTTACGTAAACAAACCGCGCTAAATGGCGTGTACCGTTACACCAATGATATTGCGTTTTCGGCCACGTGGTTTTGTTTACATGTTCTGTTCTTTCAATGTGTTTGAAATATTACCCTGTAATATTTTTCAAATCAATATAAAATACATGCAAATTTCCTATTTAAATTCCGATATGGAGGACAGCTACATTTTGATTTGTCGAGTGTAACCATCGAGTATGAATAGTATTATTTATGTTGTCTAAATCCTGTTGAAGCGAGTCAAGGAATGAGAAAATGTTTTAGATTCATCTGCACAGTCATTTGACCGTTTGATGGCCACTGTTTCGCTTTACATACAATATGTCGTAACATAAAAAATATAGCATTGTTAGTTCTATGTTATGGTACTTTAAAGATATTTTTTAGCTGCAAAAGTGGTTTTATTTTCTGTCTTTATTGCTACTGTAGGTCCTAGAATTTGGGCGTCTGGCCTTGTAAGATATTGCTTAACAATTCATCCTGTCGCTTCGCGCTTGTTTGTGCTTTGGGTCCGAAAGTTAGTTTCCCTTATTCGTCCACACAACTTTCCCTTTTCGGTTCAGGGAGCTGTCCCAACCCCCTGTGGGATCTATTCAGTGGGCTCGCCAGCCTGAACTTTTCTAGGGCTGGTCGGCCTCGGTTACAATTTGACAATTAAGTCGGAAAGAGGGATTCTACACTCCGAGAAATGTTCAATGTCCAACACTGAGAACAAGTCGTAATCTGACAATATCGTATAGAATAATTCATTTGAGATATTTTTACATGTGACAAGATTATTGATTATATAGGGTGTAAGGGCATTTTAACGGGTGCTAGAATAAAATCTACTAAACAAAACAGCATATGCTATTGTGAGCAGTTTTTGAGAAAGAAAAAATAAATTATATCACTGTAACTGGATGTGGAACACTTAATAATATTCTAAAAAGGGATTTCGAAAATAAATTTTAGATTATATACATGACAACCAGTGGCGCAGTGAGTATTATCACTTGGGTAAAGGGAGAAGGAGTTTCTTCAAAACTACTGAAGGCTATTCATTCACAATTTCAATGAATACGTTAATAGCGGTATTTTTGGTAGGAATGAATTGCCAATTTGTTATAAATTAAATGTGTTTGCTTTTACAAAAATGATTACGTCAATTATTGATATTTTATATATTTGTCCTAGACACTAGGGGGGGGGGGGTTGAAAACCATATTGTTATATTATACATCATGCAACGTTGCCAAATTTAAAAATGTTCGCCAATATTAACCATCATGAATAAGCTTCAGTACGTACTATCTATTGCCATAACAATAACACAATTTAAAACGAGTTTGGTGCTGCTGACGTATTTATATGGCTAAGTTAGTAATACTGTTAAAATTAGTTATAAGAAAATTCAGCATGCTCCTTCATTTTTTTGCAAACATCTAGCCGTGACGTGGCAACACAGGTGTGACATTGTTCGTTTCATCGCTCGACATTTTGTGTTGTGACTAGGAAATTGTTGTCAATACAGAGGGTTATGTATTGATATGCTTCAATTTAAAAGATCGAGTAAACAATTATTTTCTTTGATTTCCGATCTCTGAATCACTGAATCACCCTGTATATTTTATTAATAGCTTCTTGCATTTTTTTACTTTACAGTAAAGATAAGTCACATTACTTTTGATAACATGAATCATAGTAATAAATAAGTAACGTAGTATTCTAGTATAATTATTTTTGTATATAAAAAATAATATCTATAAATAACAGTCATCAGTAAATAATATTTATTTAGTAAATATTTGTAAGTTTTTTCCCAATGATCTCTAATTTTAAACTATTATTAGTTAGATCAGACAAATATTAGATGCATTTGTTACTACTCTAATTTTTCCTTATCTTTCCTTAATATTAATGACGTTAAGACTGAATCCCCTGTATTTTAGATGTATAATCAACATTTTCAGTTAATGTGTTAGATTCTATAAAATATTAGCCATGTTGCAGTGCTTCTGTCCCAGTTTCCTCTCAAAACTGTCTTGCCCTATGTCCACATAATAAACAGGAACAGAATAATGTGTTATCTAATTTATCCAATTAATTTTAACTGGGTAGCATGCCGATATTTAATCAGATTATGGCACGAGGACAACTAACCACTCTCATTTTAATACCATAAAGTCTCACAGAAGCAATATTCTCCTTTTTTGAATGCTCATTTACGAATCTGCTCGACCAACTTTTAGTGGGCTTTCTATCCACGCTGAATGCAGAATGCGGAGTTTCGCAATAACGGCCCCATCCTTAAACCTCGGTTTTCATACAAATCAACCCGAACTGTATAAAGTATTAGTTCCATGCGACGGCGGCAGGAAATGAAAGAGCAATTTTCATATCTGTCTGAACACTTATTCATACGTCGCGGGTAACGATTGTGATGTGTGGCGTCTCCGATCGCTGAGGCTTTTATGGTGCAATTAATTCCTTACCAGATTGAACGGCGAGCAATTATTGAATACGCCAGCGCGAAAAGTCATAATAGATGTCGTAAATCAGGGCTATTGCTACATTTTCATTAAAACTTGGAACGGAAACTACGGAAAGAGCCGCGTGAATGAACGAACGGAAGTAACGCGTAATTTAGTTGTGATTGATGGTGGTAATCTAGATAGTACGTAGCCGATTTTAAAAATAGGCCGTCGTGGCCATATCACACAGTAAATTCTAATTCTGTGGGGTGTATATTAATGTCGTATGCATAATGTATATTTTGGTACGCGTGTAATAAATGTACTTAGATATTTATAGAGTTCCGTGCATGTCTAACGTTTTTTTATATTGACCATTTATTTACTTTTATTAATGTTCCTAACTGTCTTATACGGTATGGTTCAGTTCAGTTCATTTTGAACTATTATATTTTCATATAATGCTATGGATTCTCGTGCCAACATAGATAGATAACTTATTAATAACAAATAAAATCTGTAAAATGCAATGGCTGTTTTCATATTTATTCTACATTTCACAGCGTGGGGAAGTGTAATCCCCTTTTACAAAGAAATATACGCCATATTGAAGTTCCTCTATAATTGTGTTGATCTGTGCATTTGCAATGTCAAGAGACCTTTTAAATGTATGCATTAAGTTTGGTTCTCATGGATGCGAAATTCGCGAAAATTCTCACGCAGATCTTGATTTAAATTATTAATGTCGGGAAAGTGTCAAGTGCAAATTTCGCAAAACAAAAATATTATCGCTATTTTCATCATTATGCGGCATTAGTAAGTTTAACTTGAGTTTCTGACAATCTACCACGACAGTCAAAGACAGTTTTATGATGAAAATGATAGGAAATATTGCAGTTGGCAAAATTGGCTAAAAGTTGATACTTTTACTGCCGTTAAATAATTTGCGCAAATTTTTGTGAATTTCGCGTCCATGAGGAAAATTAATTAATTCATTCAAAAAATATTCGCAAGAGATTCAGACAAATTAGTCATTTCGTTACTTCCGGGGTACCTCAGGGTTCAAATCTGGATCCATTCTTATTTTCAGTTTTCATGATATAAATTATATTTAGTTAACGCGTTCACTACAGTTTTGTACTAAAAACTGAATTTCTTTGTTACTTTGTTCAATGACTCCAAAAATTATACATATTACGTGCATAAAACCTACTTGCTGAAAAACAAATACCTGCATACAAGCTTACGTACTTGCTGAAAGACCAAGTATTTAAACGGTTATCCAAGTTTCCTAAGTTAAGAGACACACACACAAATTAATAAGTTATTTTTTGAAGAATAACCAAAAACTATGATTTTCATACTCATCATATTAATCCGTTTCGTTACATAACCTCAAACAACGTGGGAAGTTTTTTTATTTTAATTCTAAATAATAATATGCCGTCCCCTCTCCTGCACAAGCCTCCGACTTCTGAGCTAATTCTCGTGATTATAATGAGGGTTAGAGATATTATTATTGTGAAGAGATATACATATATATTAACGAATATAACCCTCCTTCAGTCTGCGAATTTCTCAAGTTTAATAAATCCCAGTGATTTGTTGCCACATATCGATGCTCGCGTGAACGCGTAAACAATAATCTACATAATCCCCGAAAACGGTTGTATAGACGTTTTCGCTTCGACCATTCCCAAATAAATTTGTCGGTTAGCGTATTCGGCACGGAGGCCTTCCGTGCAGACGTGTTTTTCTACCACGGTAATTTGCTGGAACGCTTCTTGTAGCCGGATAAAAATCTCCCACACAAGAACCGGCTAAGTAAAGCCAGCCGAGCCGGGGGGTGTAAATTATGTTTCTGCCAAAGTCGGGCGAGAGTTATGGACCCTTTAAATTAATAGCAGAGAGAGAAAGAGCGAGACGGCGGAGTAAACGGTCAGTGAACATCGGAGCTCGTGCTGGCTGCCATGTAATAGCCGGTTAACTGTTGAATTTCGCAGGAATTAATTGTGAAATATGACGCAGATAATGCCGTTGCGAGTCTACCGGATCCGAAATTTAACGTAGCGGGCGCCAGGCCTTTTTCCGGGGGCTAGGAGACGAGCCCCGAGGTTTTGTTGCGACGGATAGTTGGCCGGCATCGGTGTTCACAAAGCGGAGATACAAAGCGAAGATACTATCCTGGGGGATAATTACAACTATTGTTCCCTCCAACGGCACCTGGTGCGCCCACGAGGATGTTACAAATTAAATCCTAATTATCTTTTAATTGGTAACCCATTTTATTAATTAATTTCTAAAGCTACATACAGAGAATGCGTGTATTTCAGATTCGTGGTAGACGATGCGTGATTCGTGAACAATTCGTGTGTAGGGTGTATATGTATAAATTTTTAACATATTCCTCCACCTAGGCATTTAGCAGTACCTATCCCATTTTGGTCATAATAACATTTATGTTATTTCAAGGTTAAATGCTATATTTCATCACCTTAATTTTTTTATATGTGTATCAATCTGAACTCTTTGAGAAACATATGTGTCTCTTCTTCAGAAGGAATTCGTAAATTTGTATATGAACCTGGGACTAATAAATAACTGAACATTCTTCGAGCTGGTTGCTACGTCATTAGTTTAGGTTTTAATATTTCAAGGACCTCTCTTCAAAAGGAACTCTGAAACTGGCATTTATTTTTTTATTGCTTCTCTGAAGAGTCCAAATATCCTAATATTCTCCTTTTCCGTAGAATCTTGATATTGTCCATGCTTTGTTCAGTAACTGTTGATTTCTTACTGTTGTACTGTTGTTATTCCTTAGTTGGCACTTGTGGTCTTTCATTAAGAAGATTTCAGTCTTGTGCAATGTCTCTCTGTTTGTCCGAGTACACCTTGCCATCATGCCATATATATGCACGTATAACTCTTGGGTCTTGGGAAAGGTTACCCCTATCTCCTTTGAGATGTTGTAGGAGGTACATCCTTTTATACGGGATAGATAGATTATTGCCAGATATGCATCCGCTTCCTTGGTCACAAGGAAATTCCTGAAAGCTTCTTCAATGTTTTTGTTGGTATATTCATTTCCTTAAGGAAGAATTAGTTCTTCTTCCAAAAGTAACAGAATACTTTAAAATGTGCTGAAATAAGTATAAAAATAATATCAATAAACTGCTTACAAAAATCTAAATGAGTTGTGATTGTAAACTTGTGTGCAATCAAAGCCTGCACATGTTATATTATCAAAAATATGTTTTAAAACTAAAAAATAATTCATATTGTCCATCAATCCATCCCTTTTTCAGTGTATTGTTCATATATCATCTAAAAATGTATTGGAATGTATTGCATTCGCATTAGAACGTGTGTTGAAATTTTGCTGAAAATGACATCTCATTCTTGAAACAATATTATATTCCTTCGTATTACTTGCAAATATTTGTAGATACCTATACCATAGAGACTAACCGATACCTACGTATATCTGTGTGAAAATATGTTTTGCTAGACTTTTAGGTATAGTAAATTTACAATTAAAGTAACTACAACCAAAGTTAATATGTGTTGAAAACTGCTGCACTGTCACAAAGGTCAATATGTTGTTTGGATTTGATGTATGGTTTAGAGGTGCAGGTATTAGGGCAGTTTTGATGCAAACATCTAAACAACGTATCGTTTCAGTTTCTATTATATTCATAATTGTATAACATTGGCATAAGCTGCAAGTGTACATTTAAAAAATATATTACACTTATTCTTTTCCGAATATCTCCCAAAATGATGAACTGTACATGTTTGTATACCTTAACACATCTAAAACGTATTAGGTTATCGGTACAACTAAATATGTCACGCCTATATTACTAGGCACAGACGAAATGGAATAGCATTAACACTCGATTACATTTTTTTGACTTGAGTTCTAGAACCATTGAAAATAATAATTCAACTGAATTTTTAACACAATTTCGTTTAATTCTCCTCATAAATGCCATGCTCTACTATTTTGAACCGTTCCGGAACCCTTAGCTGTCAAACCGGAATAAACCTAAAGTGTCCAGCATAGCACCAATCCGTATAATTCTGTTAACGGATTTTTACAAGGCCTCAGATCAGCCTTTTTCCAGCTAAAACCCATTGAAATGTTTGTTTCCAGTCGAGGCCCCTCCAGATATAAAAAGCGACGTTATTTTGATGTTTGATGTGCCGGATACATCGCCGTTGTTTATTCATTTAATCTTTTTTATGGGCCCTAATCCTCGGCTGTAATACGAACCCGTGAAAAAGCATACTTAATTGGGACTTTACTCACCGCTGGAAATCCTGATAGGGGTATCTGGTACGTCCGTGAGAATTCGCGCTGCCATTAGCTTTAATAATTAATGCTGTGATTATTTTCTGCGAATGACCGTGATTTGAATACGAGGCAGTATGTATATCATTATCGTTATATTTATAGTCTATTCATAGTTCATGAAGGAAGAAAAATGGTGGCAGATGTTGCATGCTATAATGGAAAAACCGTTACATATGTTTTGGCGTAGACTATGGCTTACAAAAGAAGCAAGTCGTTTTGACGTAAAATTGTAAATTTTTTATGTGTAATAAGTACTAATAATTCATATTCCCGTTTACAGGAGCAAACAATTTTATATTATTTTTACTAATCTTTCGAATATTTATTACAATGACAGTGATAATGATAATGATAATGATAATGATAATGATAATGATAATGATAATGATAATGATAATGATAATGATAATGATAATGATAATGATAATGATAATGATAATGATAATGATAATGAAAATGATAATGATAATGATAATGATAATGATAATGATAATGATAATGATAATGATAATGATAATGATAATGATAATGATAATGATAATGATAATGATAATGATAATGATAATGATAATGATAATGATAATGATAATGATAATGATAATGATAACTTACTTACTTCATGTAAAGTGGAAACATGCGTAACCTCCGCTAGTCGGACTAACGTTACGCCTTGTTGATGAATCCGTATGTTAGGATTTTAAAGAAATTCCCATGGCAACCTACGTATTATTGCGTTTAATAAAAACCAAACTCTTTTTTATACATCACTTTGTTTTTTAAGGAAGTTGGATTAACCTGTATTTTATTTTCTTAGCCGCAATCTGACGACTTTAATCGCTTTAGGCTTCTTTAGTTGCAAAATCGAAATGTAACATTTATTTACTGACAATTATGCCGTGGAATGTATACGTGTTGAAGGCAGTTAAGATCATCTCGTTTTAATTTGCTGGTATCAATTTACTAAATGGGGAGTAGAATTTATCGGTGTGGCGGAAAATTTGCATAGAGCCGCTTGAGGTCGGGAAACAAAATCAATGGGGACTGAACTGCTGGAACGAAAATAATAAATTTCGACGGAGACGGGTAAAAAGAACGTCTCTCTAGCCAAATCCTATCAATACAGGAAGCAAAGACTCGATAAATATTTCTTCATTCGTTCGGTCGATGGCCTAGATAAATCTTCCTTTGCGGTGCATATTAAATGAGTAAGGTTGGTTTTGTGCGGGATCAAAAGCTAAAGTTTAATCTGTTTCCGTTTTATTTTTCCTTCAGGAATCAATTCGTAATACGCTGAAAAAAGACGGCATGAATTTCACTTCGTATTTATCGGTTTAATAGTGTGGAATATAGTACAAGAGATTGTTTACCGAGTAATTTCTATATAGCGAAATACTCTATAAATTGATGGACTGTTAAAACTATCATAGGCCTTTTCGTTTTTGAGATACAGGACGAAATTAAAAAAACCTGCTTTTAAGAAATTGTTTGTGTCTCAAAGAATAGTTGAGGTATCGGAATGGTGAAATTTGTTTCTGATAGAGTTTTGCTCGTAGAATTCAGTGGTGTACTCGTAATTTCTCTAGAGGATGTCTCATAAATTCCAAACATATATATTTTTTTAATGGAACACTCTCGATATTGTATGTCATTCAATTGCATTATTTTTTCCCTTCATAATAATAGGTGCTAGTTTATATTTTAGAAGTTGACAAAAAACATTAAAAAATAATTTTTTTTAGACCCCTGTTTCTTTATGAAGCTGTTCTACCAATCAGTACAAGCACGTATTACATGCAAGTTCTTATGATCACTGCATCTAGAATCGTACTAGACACAATGTTTTGTTGCAAAAATTTATATTTAATTTATATGAACATATGTAAGGATCAAACTTTTTTATACAAGACATATTTATTCCAAGAGTTGTCAATATACAGGGCGAGTAAGAAAGAATGGGTTAACACTAAGCTGAAGATTCTTGAGCTATGCTTAAACAATCTAAAATCTAAATCTAAAATAACGCTAAATTCTACATAAAAAACATACTCTTGTTTAGGTCGCCTAATTTTATCACCTTCTGAGTTATTTGTATTTAAAAAGTTCAATGTATTTTGTGGTGATTTTCTTTGCGATGCTGATATTGTTATTTATTTTCTTAGTAGGCTTGTGTCAAATTTTCATGTCAATAAATATTAGCGTATTTTGCGTTCGTGTGATTTATTATTCGCGCAATTATTGACATATTTCAACCTTGAACACTCCGTATTTCTTAAACCAGCATTTGTATAAGGCACGATGAGCTCAAACATACTATTTCGGTATCTAGTATCTCCAGCTTAGTGTTGACCCATTCTTTCTGACTCATCCTGTATATAAGCATTTTTAAATATATGCCCAAAATCAATAAATCTATTCTATTTAAAGAAGTATACACCTACTTACATGGCAAATAAATTATTTCCTAATGCACTGCGGTTATGGTAGGTATGTAAAATGCTCAGTATATTAAGGTGATAAGCAAAATAATTGTACTGAATGAAATACTTCCTATATAAGAATTCGAATGAACGTACCTTATTTCTTCATATAAAGACTGGTTGGATCGTATTGAATGTCGCATCCTTTTTAGATAGTAATCTAGAGATACACTTATGTACACATTATCTTCACATACAACAAAAACCTTTTACTTCGATTGATTTCAGTCAACATCGGAAGGCAAATAAACGTGAGGCACACAAAAAATTTAATTTTCTTCATCCCTTGCAGGTTCAATACACTCGGATCCAAGTGTCCCCTATTTAGCCGGTGTCCATGTGCGGGTTCCAATACGCATTACAGAGATATTTCGCCTACGCCACCGTCATAAATATTACGTTAGTGCCTACAAATACCTAGGGCCATATCGTTGCGAATGTAGTACACTAACTGGTAATTAGGTTGGAAGCACGTCGCTAGTTGCATTCCATATTGATTTTGAGCAATGTGGTCGAACATGTTTTGTAACACTTGAGTAAATACGACAGCGAATTGTGCCTAGTATACTGTTACCGAGATAGTTTGTGTCATATAATTCTCTTGGTGTGCCATAAGATTCAGTATTAGGACAAGTACCGTTTGTTTTACCCTATTAATGTACAATTCGACAATAGGCTTACCGCAAACTTTACTTTATGAGAGAATATAAAAGACTACGTTATTTGTGTGTGATAACTATCGAATGTTAAAATAAATTCGGTCTGTATCACATCGAAAATAATTGTTGAAGCTATGGGACTACGACGTCACCCTTTCTGTCAGTCTGAGAACCGCAGATATTGCACTGTATGAAAAGACCGTTTTTCTTGCCGTAAAATAATACAATTTGTGGTGTTTTTAGATACAGAAATCTCAATAGATAAAAGATGTAGAACAAAAGTAATATCAAAAACAAAAAGTCACACTTATAATTTTTGAGAAAAAGTGGTAGTAGTATTTTAAACCTATATCGCTGGGATATTCTAATCTCTAACGTTACTGGAATGCAGACGATTCCGTATACTGAAATCCGATTGTACTGTTAACGTTTTTATGATAGTGTTTACATTATTTTTAAAAGTGTCAAACATGGCTTACGTGTATAGCTATTCGGAGTTGATGGATATCTTTTTAATTTATGGTGAAGTGAGACAAAATGCTTTAGCATGTGCCAAATGCACCTACCGTTGCTGTGCACCGCAGGTATGACACGGGATATTTGCAACCGAATCGTGGAAGAGATGGAGGTCCAGGGCGTTCACGGCGTATTCCAACAGCTGAGGAACACATGCTTAAAGATTGTTGAAGAGAATCCCCTAATAAATACCGGCAAATCGCTCAACAAGTACAAGGAACGTCCCAATCAACAGTGCGCATCGGCGTATCTTACCCAAGGTTCAATTATACCTGTACCGTGTACAGCGTGTCCAAGTGTTAATACCAAGGGATTATTCCTTACGAATTAGATTTTGTGAATGCTGTAGATTTATGGGTGACGTGTTAATTAGATATTAAGTTATTTTTACACTGAATGGGATGGGAACATTCATAATACTCATGTTTTCTAACTGTTCATCAAATGATTTGGAAATCATCAAGTTCAAGGTGTAGAACCAGAAATATGTGTGTTAGTTCGTAGAAATAGGGTAAGACGGGCCTAAATATGTTTACACGATGGTGGATAAAACTTTGAACAGTTATCAAGCTATGTGAAATAACGGGAAAATGAAATTTTGTGAATTAACCTATTCTTAATGTTGCCACCATGTGTAAAAGCATGAAGAAGAATTTTTTCACGGCTTCTGTACTGGAAAATCAAATGCAACAAAGTGTGTAACCCTCTGTTCTACATTGCGTTTCCTGTAGCTACTATCCTAAACGTCACTGACCAGATTCTCGAAAGGACCCAGACAGCGACGAAAAGGCACATTACGTTAGATTTAAGGCCTGTTTGTCTTCGTCCATGGCGGCGTGACCTTGCAATTAAAACTTCAAGTTTAATTTGCTTAACGACTCAGGCCGCCCGCCTGAGTCGGCTCTTCTATTCCCATAGAGGCCCAAAAATTAATTATTATCTATGGTAGATGCGGGATTGTGGGGAAACTGTAATTACATTAGTGGGTAAATTTGCGAAGGAAGAAACTCGTCCCGAATACGACGAAATACAGTTAGTGGGCCCTGCATATGTATACTCGCGGACGCGTTATTACATTCCTTCATTGCAATCTAATTAGAGGGTGATCAGTATGGTAAACAGGCACATACTTCTATTTTTAACGTTTTCGTAGCTTATTCAAGATGTTTTACCATTACTTTCGTACTCTTTGTTTTCTCCTACTTCTACACGCTGGCTCTTTTGCACTGCCGGTAGTTTGTGTTATTAACACTGTTGGCATTTTTCACCACAGTTCAGAATTTGTTCTACTTGAGTATTATTCCTAGCACTGTCAGTATTTTTATATCTGGCCATTATTTTTGAGTCTAGAGGAAGGGAGAGAGAGTGGTACGATAACGAATTCGATAAGATGACAAATTGCAAATTTTCTTAGATAAACTTTCTTGATTTGTTTAATGTAACGGTATAGCTTACATGACAATCTATGACTATCAAAATCTGTCATGCTTAAATGACGTGATTGTGCTATTTGTATTTTGTACATTTACGGAAGATGTTTGTGCCTCGTAATAAGTATTTTCTCAATGTAATTGCTATTGTATTGCTCATAAACTATTCCTCAGATATACAAATTCATTATTGTTTAATATAAAATTTACTTACAAATGGCTGGTCGTCTTTGGTAAGTTGATAAAACGGCAAAATATTAGCTACCATACTCAATGTTTAAATACAATTGTGCTTTTAACTTGTACCAAATTATCGTAAGTCACTCAAACTACCAAGACATCGGTATTAAGACTTAACCAACCTTTCATATCTATTGCTACTTAGGGGACAGTGATAAAATCTACATAAGGAAGCTATTGAACATTGAATATAACTATAACCCCTTTTCAAAAGGATTTAGAAGATAAAAAATTGAGAAAATGAAAAATGAGGAAACCAAAAAAAGATTCGAAAGCAAAAATAGGAAGAAGTGGAGTGAAACATGTCTGAAAAATAGAAAATAAATTATGTCATCACGTTACTCTACTTCCCCTATTTTGATTCGTATTAAATTCGGAAGGTTTATGATTTTTGTGATGATGGTTTGATGCGCTTGGTTTTCTGGTAATGCGGGGATCTTTGAAAGATCGATTACTTGGTATGATCTTCGACTGCTGCTTACTGATTGATATGGCCTTTGCTTGTGCTTGTAGAACGGTCTTTAACTAATATACAGTTTTAGTTTCTATATTCGAAAGAGTGATGATTTTAATTTCAACTAGCAACAGCTTAACATTAAGGCTTTTTGGACTAGAAGGAAGACCTCCAAATTTTGGTCGCAGATGATCTTGCATAATTAAAACAACTGTATCTCAAGTTGGTTCCTTCTTCCTAAGTAGCCAATACTTTACTGATCCTAATTTTGAATAAATTTATTTGATTAAGGTGGACATTGGCGAAGTACTATCCTCGTAACGTCATTGCGCTTCCTGGAAACGGCGATACAAATTACAAGGGGCCTTCGCTTCCCCGCCATCGCGAGCAGCATAGGTCAAGAGGGTCCCTAATCAGATTACCACTGCCTGAGTCATGCAGCTGCCGTAACCCCAACAGTGCCACAAGTAATTATAATAAGCTCGTCCCGTCCAGTTTACATGCGACTGCTAATTTAAAAGTACGCTAAGTGGCGACCACTAAAAGGATTACATTCTGAGCCCTGCAATGGCACTTCGCCTAGTAATTTAAGGGGATCGTATTTCACGGCTTCGGTGAATACTCGGATGTAAATGCGAGCTGTCAGACGGGGAGCATACGCTTTGGAAATGCCGAACTGACCTTCACAACTCTTTCTACATGTGGTACACCAAGACTCATCAATGTCAGTGTATACTTTTACACTTTTCATTCTTATTTCAGTACACAAATATTTCTGAAAATATTTTGTGTGTGAGAAGTCCAAGAGCGAAGTATATGAATATGTTTTCAAACACATTTAGTGTAAAGTTGTTTCTACAAATGAAATTCTATGGATAGAATCCATTCACATATATTTTAAAAATCTACTTTTTCAATTGTATTTATATTATTATAAAGGGGAGACCATATAACACTGGCATACTCGAGGCGCGATCTAACAAAACCATTGAAAAAAATTGAATGAATCAATCTCAGTAAAATTATTTTGAAACCATTTGTTGCTATGCCATTAATGTTGCATGAGGAAATTAAATTGCTGTCAAATGTGATACCTAAATCACGAAATGTGGGCCTGGTATTTAAAAGATTATTTATAGAATAATTATAACGAATGATATGAATTTTAATCAATTGCATTTTGGGAGGTTTTGTATCACCTTATTCTTGAGACACCAAAGGTTAATTAAATCAATATCACACTGCAGCTTAAGACATTCATCATTGCTGTTAATAAAAGAGTACAGCTTATATATCTTTTATGGATATGTTAAATAAAAGACGTCCTAAATTGGAGCCTTGCGGGACCCCAGATGTAATCTGTATTTTGACAAACTGGACACCACAAGTTTGAACAAATGGTTTTCTGTTAGATATGGCCAAATGAAAGGAAGCATTTTATTTGAAAATTCATATATTAACAGTTTGGATATTAGAATGATGTGATCCAAGCTGTCGAACGCTTTCGTAAAATCAGTATAGACTGGAAACCCGCATCCAGTGAATCTGCCAGAAATTGCATCATAGAAAATAAGTTTGTGGTAGTCTGTATATAAGCCTATGTTGATGTGGTGAAACAATGTTTCATGTGAAAGAACAATATGTCATGCAGCAGTTTGGTCATCCATTTTAAATAACTTCTAATAGAGAAAGCTTGTATTTTATCCAAAACAGCAGTAAACTTAGGTTTTAATTTTTTTAGACTTCTATAAACATCTTCCGAAAATTAACTGATGTGAAAATTAACATTGGAAATATTATGAAACTCAACATTGTTATTATCTTTCTCTTTCTCAAAGAGCAGTTAGATATTTGGGACAGAGGTCAAAAATTCATAGCATTCCTACATCAACGTTTCGACATTTATAAGTCATCTTCAGAATGTGAAAATTGTACATCTTTTGTCAATAATATGTAATAAAACATTTGTGCGAAAGCAAAACAGATAGCGAAGCAACTGTTAAGATACAAATGGTAATATTTCAATATTCAGTATGTACACGGTTAGAGTGGAAAAGAGAAAAAATATTTTTACTTTTAATTTTCATGCAACATGGAAGGTCTCCATGCCAACCGCATTTTAAAGACAAGCAGAAATTTTAATCAGGAATGCCTCTTTTCCGTAAAATGAAAAATAAAAATATTTTCCTTCTTTTCTACTCTAACTGTGGACATAACAATAATAATTATAATATTTTAATATCGGTGGAAGAATTGTCAATCACGATTGGTTCAAACAAATGAAACTAGTAGACATAATAAATTATTATTTAAGATACCTATAGCTAGGTTATGCTTATTTGTACTAATCGTTCACTGAAAAAAGTCCAGGTGTGAACGATCCTTTATTGCACTTAAAAAGGATAGTTGGCTATTAAGTAAACATTATTTTAGATACGATTGTTGAATTGAAATTATCTCTATTAAATCAAAGATAAGGGCAGCACAGATGGAAGACGCAAAGTCTTCATTTGCTGCAAATTATCCTCAGATAACATTGCTGATAAAATCACCCACCGGGCCGACATGGTGAAATATCTTCGCCCGCTGCTAGCCGGGTTAGCAGACTTAATCAGCGTACCCTGTCCGGGTACGGATTTTATCTTTTTATCCGCATAATGAGATCCGTTCCGGCTATTCAGGATGCCTCCGTGTTGTCTGATCCCTGTTTTGTGATCCGTTAACTTTCATTTATCGCTATCGCCGTTCTGACACCGCCGAGAAAGAATGGCCTTAATGGCGGGCTTTCGTGTGTTTTGACCCGCGATTTGTAAAGGTACATTCTGGCATTTCCACTCCGTCAAGAAAGCCTTTTATGTACCCCTCCCAGGCGACCTAAAGCTTTTTTGTTTACCCATTTAAGAGCGCCGTGTACAGGATGCGACTTGGATACTTGGACGAACAAATTGAACAACTTGTACTTTCTGAATTAGAAATGAACAAAATATGTACAGGGTTTACAAATGTAAAAACGATAAAATTAAACATTTTTATTAATAATTTTACCTGATAGGTAACAGATCCAACAGCAGTATTTTGCATTTGTTTTCGTTGTAACTTACATTTTCACTCATTACGACCACCCCATTACCAACAAACGCACTTGGCATACAGTTAAGATATAATTATTTTAAGAAAATCGAACGAAAGGAATATTACTAGATAATAGAAAGCTTTGAATGCACCCGTGACAGTCTTGTTCGATAACCTAAAAAAACAAACCGGCGAATTTTATGTTATAGGAAAATAGCTGTACGCGACTGAAATTCCTTTATTTCATATCTATAAAACATGTAAAATTGAAAACAGATACTAAAAACGGAAGGAGAGCACACAAATTCACAACATAAACACAGGATTTCAATTATGACAAATTTAGTGTTGCTGGTTGCCTATTCTCTAAACGTCAAACGCGCGGCAGAGTCGGCGATAAATAAGGGTTTAATATAGTAATTTTCGGTTTATTCCTATTATGCCCTTCTAAAATATTTGTACGTAGTCATCGTTAAGCAAGTACAATATATACAATTAGATATTAGCACCAGTATGTTTCGAGCAATTGACATATACCCGGTGATTTATTTTGATGTAACATTAGAATTGGAACCGAAAAAATATAGAAAAGTGAATAATTAGACATTTAAATTATGTTTCTAACCAAAGAAACTCACTTTTTGACGAATATTTAAAATATGTAACAAATGGTAATAACTTTCTGCAAAGAAATTACTGTAGACTT
The DNA here is from genome assembly GCA_025584915.1 of Monochamus saltuarius. Taxonomy (NCBI): domain Eukaryota; kingdom Metazoa; phylum Arthropoda; class Insecta; order Coleoptera; family Cerambycidae; genus Monochamus; species Monochamus saltuarius. Next base: position 7,212,112 of record CM046723.1, on the reverse strand, counting down.
TTTTCTCTTACCTTTTCCTAGATCTCAATAAACGTAAAAATGGCTAGCTCGTTATACTGAACGTTTTCCACTCTCCTCATTTTTATTTTTTTATTAATTTTCCAAAATCGGTGGCAAAACAAACAGTGTCAAGTAAAAAGAAAGATAAAGAAAACCAAGAATGGTGCAGCTTTTTACAAAAAGTTTCACTGTATTCCTTAGCATTTCCGCGATCTCAATAAACATTTAAAAATGTTAGCTCGGCCTAGCTCGGTATACAGAACGGCTTCCACTCTCCCTCATTTTGAACGTATAATTTTATTAATTTTCCAAAATCGGCGACAAAACAAACACTGTCGAGGAGTTCGTAAAAGGAAAAAGGAAGGGGGAGGAAAAAAACCAAGATCCTTTAGCGTTAACAACGAGCCCAACCTGAATATTAAATACATTTTTCATTAATCAGGGAGAAGTCGAGAGCGAAAAGGGAAAAAGAAGAATTCGCCCCAGGTATACGAGCTGTTCCGCGGCCCTGCTAATCTAATATTTACCGTTCGGAATTCAATAGCGAAAATAAAAGGTATTTGCAGAAGGAAGCTAATAAGACGCTGGATGGAATCTAGCTCGGAAAAATATAAATTCTCCTTTCTTATCCACCGTAGAGGAAGTAATCAAAATTTATTATACAGGGTGCCTCAAAAAGACATGACAATATTAACAATATAAACGAGTGGTGTTTTCTTTAAGCTACTCATCGTGAAAATTCAATCACTAGTGGTATTACTACTGAAAACACTATTTCAAGAATTTGGCGCCATCAAGTCATATATATTTTTTTGGAAATATCATCCCTTTCAGCACTCCATAACTTTTTTATATTACCAAACTACTGTATAATTTACGATTTCTAGGTATTGTTTTTCTTGTGAAATTTTATCTTATCTTGAATAGAGACTCATACATCATACATATATGCTGAAAGTATATAAGTTATTATAGAGTTCATAATTTTATAGATATTTTTCATGCATTTACACAATTTTAAAATCTCTAGTTCTTATTTAACTACTACGTATATTTTAAAATTGTTTCCACGTAGATAGGACCCCTAATTAAAGTGCAGTAGTCTATTTTAGCTCATTTGGCGGCAGGATATTTGCATATTATGTTAATAAACGAATATAACATGTAGCAATTAAATTTTCAATTTGTTTGACCGCTGCTCTTGAAAATTGCTCGTATTAACGTTTAAATAAAATGTGGCGGACTATAATAGGTTTATTAAATTCGGTAAAATTTAATGAGGAAGTGAGCAAGAGGAAGCGGTATAGCTGCAAAATTATTTAGACTGCTTGTACCACACCGACAGAAAAAAATTATATATTTGTCAAAAACATATGAATTGTGCGGCTTATGAAACGAACATTTTTAGCATAATTAATAATCACATTATTCTTAATGGAGATCGTTATGTCAGTTCCTGGTTCGTGCTTTTTTTAAATTAAACAATTTTGTCATGTGTTTTTATAACTATGTTTAATAGCTTGTTGAATACCCCTTTTATAACATTTTTTATACAAAGTTACTGGTTTCCGAGTAAAAGTGCATTAATATTAAAAAAATAATAAAAATTTCACTTTTTTCCAATTATCCCTTAAGTTGTTTGCCGTAGATTGATGAAACTTGACGAATGTTTGTCTGCAAATTTGAGAATCAGTGACGGAGGTTTGAAAGAGCATTGTCATTAAAACCAAAACCCTTAGAGAAACTAACTGTGCCACTGGATTTTCAGTAAAATTAATAAGAGTGTTTAATTTCCTGTCACATTTTCAATAAAAAAGGTGTTCTGCATTTTCTTTTTAAATTGCAGTGTATTTGAGTTATTTTTATTTTTTCTTAAGAATTAAGTTTCAAATAAATAATTAATAGGATACCCCAAATTATCTAAAAGTAACAGATTAGCAGAAAAAAAAGGTTTGTAGAAGGTTTTGAAAATATCCTCCACTCAGTAACACAAGCGGATAGTCTTTACATTTACTACCGTAAATTGTTAAAAATTTCTGTCATTTGTCTGATTTGCTGGCATCCATTTATGATCCCTCATCTTAAATATGCCTCATTATCTGCTACTGCTTCATAATAAATGGATTTGATAGTCCTATTAAAAAAAATCAAACGGATTTAAGTCAGGAGGTCAAGGGTAAGGACCATTTGGTTCAAATCATCGTTCAATTAGAACATCATCTCATATCATTTAACTCATGAAATATGGTATCTTCTAAAGATTTTAAATGAAAGATTGATATGAAAAACTGAAGAATGATGTTGCATATTAACAATAAACATATATCGAAAACCGTAAAATATAAGTGTGATGTATAATATGCAGGGTGGTAACTTATAAGTTAAATTAAATGCTTGAAATGGCTACCCTACTTAATGCAGCATTTTGTTTAACCGCTTGTAAAAAATATTTTTAATTTTCCACTGTTCGTGCAATTCTTTGCGCCCCACAATGTATAAAATTCCTTGTTACTTTTCCCTCAAACGTCTACGAACAGCCGAAAAATTTATTCCTACAACTACAATTTATATAATTTCGACCACCCTGTATTTCAGAAATATTAATATTGAAATTGAAGAGCTAATTTTGCGAATGAATAGTATTGAAAGCAGGGCAATAAAGCAAAATATATTGCAACAGAGGGATCGTTAAAGTACCCAAACTTCCTTAATCGGGTTTTGCGGATGAGTCGTGTTTCCATAACAATGGTGCTATGGGTGTTGCAAATTGCAGTAATTATTTGTGTTGGGATAAGCCCTCTCAGTCCGAGAAACCAATTTCCAACAATGTGGAAAGTAAATGTTTAGCGAGGGTTGTTTAGCGCTTACATCATAAGTTCTCGCTTTGAAAGGATCAAGAAACTCGTGTTTATAGGTCCACTTTCCAAATTTGGAAATGTATTCTGCAGTTAAAGCTTTTTCCGCATGCATATGCTTCTGAAATATTCAAATAAATCGCAGGGAGTATCAATTCAAATTCATTTTAGTATTGAAGGCCATATTTGTATTTCAGATCAGCCTGTTTTAGAAAATATTAATTAAATTTCACAGGTCTTTAATCGGATTCGAGTGTGTATTGTGCCAGTGCATATAGTGCTCATTCATTAACGTTTACTATAGTTTTCATGTACTTATATTTTTCTTGCAATTTTTTAAAATATAAAACGAATGCTTAAAGACGAAGTTGATAATTGAACTAAGTACATAATATAATAATGGCAAGAAAATCATTTAGTTTTGGCCAAAAAGTTTCTTATTATTTCTCCTTGGATGGAAGCCTAACAGCGGTAGAAGTACTCTTTATGTGGAACAAGGAACTTTCAATCAAATATTAGAGACGCTCAGGTTTTTTCTGTTTGGTTTTAAAGTTTTCTAGAAAATTATAAAACAAAACATTTTAAACAATTTTCTGTACGAAAACTGTATACAGTATCTTAGAGCATTTAGTTATTTCTGATAAATCATCAATGTAAAGCATAAACAATAGCTGGCCCAAATTAGGACCCTGAGGTAGGTGAAAACCAGATGTATAATATTTATGTCCAACCCAAACAATTAAAAAGCTAGGATTTAAAAAGAGAATAATTCTGTGGAAAAGCTGTAATTATCTAAGTTACTTAAGAAGTTATACAAATTAATTTGATCAAAAGCTTTCTGTAAATCTGTATAAAAACATCGAATTGTTCTGCATGTTTGAAGCTTCAGATGCAAATGTGTAAAGCGAATATGGCTGATTATGCAACATTTATTGCTCATAAATCCATGTTGGCCATTACGTATTACATTTATTAGTGAAATGTACAGAGTGTTTCCTAATTGTGTGCAGAAAATCTAGGGACGTATATATTCTAAGGTAAATTTGTTAAATAAACATAGGGTTTCTTAGATGTAAAGTTTTCAAAACTGATTAAAAAACTCCCTGAGATATATTTGGCATAATTGTTTAGTATTTTTTTAATATTTTTTTAGGTATTAACAATATTGTGTGAAAATGTTAATGGTTTATTAATTGATCCGTTGGTGTTTTATAACTTCAATATTATTTAAAATGAAACTAAATATGTTAATTGCATCTTTCAAAAATAAATGTATACCATTCATTACATACTTTAACATTACAAAAAAATGCCTTTAATTTTTTTTAATCGCGTATTCGTATTATACTATTTTTTCCTATCTTCTCTTAAAATTAATGACACTAAAACTGAATCACCTTGTATTAACTATATAAAATAAGTTAAAAAAATTGTACAAGACATGGACATAATAATATGTTTTTTTATAAAAGACCTATAAGAGATGGATATCCTCTTTCAAAATAAAATTAATTTCAGTAATGTTCAAATTGATTGTAAGCGTTCAATATTCTGGCCACGAACTCTCAAACTTGAAAAGAAAATTACTTTTCCACGCTGGCATCTGGACTTTTATGCGCTACAATTGTGCGAATTTTCCGCGATGGAACTCGAGAAATCTTTGCTCGACATTGCTGACCTCTTGTCCAATAAGTCACGTTTATGTTGGAGCGGCAAGCCAGGCCACGACAAAAGCTACGCGCCTAGCCACGACTATTCAATGCATACATTCTTATGGAGGTGCTTATAGTGGAGTACTAAAGCCGAGCCAGGGCTAAAGCAGAGAATCTAGCAAGGTATTAGTTTCACGCGAAGCGATGGTGGATATACCCGAGGTTCAAAATAATAGAGAATGATTAGTTCACAACCCTTAGATGAGTACGCGAGCTGAGGGAAAATTGAATGTCGAAAACCTCATTTCGATATATCGATTTGTTTAAACGATATAGGGCGTTTCTTATTTTGTTGCTTCTTCTATGACGCGTTATACCTTCCTTGTGTTCTAATATTTTAGATTTTTATAGAAACAATATTTATTCAGTTTTTACGTAGATTTCAGTGGCGTATGCAGTTTTGTTCATTGAATTTTTCTTAATAATCGAGCTCGTGCGACCTTAACTTTATTTTCTCTCTTCGGGAAATAAGAGAAACCCTCTGAAATTGGCCCGTCTGTACAAAATATTTTCTTTTTCGTATTTTGTTAAGAAAATACCATTAATTACCCGTCAGTTCTAATAAAATCTCATCATCTGATGAAGACGATGATTCGGTATACATATTTTTACAATTTTAAGTTTAAAACTGTTAGAACACTGAAATTTATAAACTAGAAGAATACTTGACCCTTCGCTCCAACATAAATACTGTCGCGCTCCTCCTAGCTCTTGTCTTGGAGCTTGGCGTGTAGCTTTTGTCCTGGTCTGGCGATGGCGTGTCGCTGCAACATAAACGTGCACACGTCCACTAAGACACTTTCAATTCGCAAAATCAAATTAATCGTGCGGTATCGGCGGCAGGAAATGAAGGTCCACCAGGAAATAGAGTTAATAGCATCAACCCCAAACCGACGGCACTGCAGAGGCTTCTCCGGCTCGCCGCAATATCCTCCGGTTTGTATTTAATATCATTAATATCAAGTTGGCTAAATCATGTCCTGTGTAATTACCCGCGCCGCGGCGGCTGCACTCTAACGAGCAAGAAAGTAACGACGCTCGGGAGGCGGTTATTACTTAAAACGTTTTCTTTTGTAATTAGGGGGGACCGAATAATAAACTATTTATCTCGGAGCGGCGCCGGAGAGGAGATTCCGGTAAGAACCGCGCCACAGCAGCTGGCTCGCCCCGAGTTTTTCGCAGCGGGAAGAACGAGATAATGTATGCATCCTGTGGAACGCGCATATTGCGCCTGAGGAGGGAATAATTCATTTATGCATCGATCCCCAGCGCGGGGAGTCTGGATAATACGGATTCGATAATTGCTTAGCGAAATAAGCAAAATAAAACTTCTAAAAGGTGTATGGGTGTTATCTCTGGTTCTATTCAATTTTTTTAAATGAAATTTGCATTATTAGATAAATATTTGTAAAATTATAGAATTTTTCACCTGGAAATTACGTATCTACATAAGTACGTAAGGATACCCTGTATAAGTAGGGTATCTCATGACATCCTTGGAAGAGGTGATTGTACAGTGAAAACGAGAGTGAAAATAAAAGAGATTTACCGAAATATACCTATTTCTAAAGTTAATCGTTTTCGATACACAGGGTGTCAAAGATTTTGAAATTTTTTATTTACTTAGAAACCATTCATGATAAAACAACAATAATTCTAGGTTGTAATGGGATATTTTAGGTCAGTTATTCAGTATATTCAAATATTCCCATTAGCGCCAGTGGCGTAGAAACCCTGTGCCACTCTTCTTTTATTCACAATAGAAATAGCACACCACTGTCTTTATTATACAAAAGTAAGATACTTTAAGTTGTGATTAATTTGAACAAATATTTATTCTTTAAATTGCATTGTATTAAAGTAATTGTTCATTTTATATATATATCTGCATTTTGTAGGTTGTGCATATTTGTGTCAAAAGCTCAAAGAAACTTGAAAACCCACTCTTAAAATTTTACGCATAGCCATAATTAACCTTTTTGATAACCCTTTCGAGTAAGATTTTGCTGTATTTTCAGTGCAAAAGGCACTTTACTTGAAACCAAGACAATTCTTAATTGATGCATTAAATATTTCAAACATAATTATTTTGAAAACGGTTACTTCTCTACTTACCGACTTCACAAAGTATAACTTTTTTACATAAAGAAGATAGAAGAATTGATTTGTTTTAATAGTCGGATGTATACACTACGCCGCAAAGAAGTTCTGCCATTTAAAAGAAGCGTGATGTGCCATAAGTGGTGCCCTCTACTAGGTAGTAGCGTCAAAATTAGAAACAGATTTATATTTCTTGCCGCCAAAAACTCCCGATCTGCAAATTGTATATTTAAAATTATTTACAAATATCGAAAGAAAAGTTTTTAATTTGTCACCCTGTATTTTTGTCACTTTCTACTTTTGATTAAAGTAAATTTAACTATATCGCATTATTTTGTAGTCAGAAATCTACTCTGGCCCTATAGTGCTTTCATTTCGGGAACACTCTGTATTACTGGAGATAATAGGTCTCACCACGTACAAACTACAAAATGCAGATATTTTTTTCAGCTAATGTTAAATATTACCGCTTCTCATGTTTGCATTTGTCTTCCCTTGTTACTTTTTAAAATCTTGTCGTGTCTTCAATTCGAGATGTCAACATTGCATATAAGAACTTTTCTTGAGCCCATTTAATCCAACTGTTGAATATTAGAAACAGTTATAAAATAAATAGGAGGTATATTACAGAAGAAGAATGAAACTTTTCACCGAGGTTTGTATACCATTTTATTTACAACCTTACTGCAAGTGATGGTTTTTTGTAACAAAAATAATTTCTTGAGGAATTAACAAAGTAAGATCCCTGTATAACCAGATTACGTATAATGATGGGTATTATTCATGAGGTGAAGTTTACAGCTACGAGCCGTAGGCGAGTGGCCTAAATCACCGAGTGGATAATAGCCATTATACGGGAGTAGAATACTATACAACTACTAAATATTTTTGTTGGAAAATGTTGTTATATTACATACACATTTTAAAAAACACTATTATTTTATTCTAATAAATATTTCATACATTGCATTATTGTTCATTTATGCACAGTACATCGTTATCAAAAATTATTATAATAATCGTATAATAAGTCATTTTCATTTTCAATATCCATTTTTAGTTCGTTTTTAACACAGTTTAACACAAAATATCAAAACACTGAGAAATCTATGCACACAAACAATAATGTTGACAGGTTTGAATCAAATTTGTTTTGTTTTAAAAGCTACTTAGATTTATGAAATGTGTCGAAAAACATGGCACGCAGGAACGATGTCGCCGATGGCTCAGTGTAGATGCTCCTTCCCTTCCAACCGCGGGTCCCGTGTTCGAATCTGGTCTAGGAAAATTCACTTTTTTTTTTTAATACGTACAGCACTTAATTGAAAATATTTAGTGGTTTACACACAATAAAATTTTAAAAATCGATTGTTTGTAGCAGAACAATATAATATTATAGCTAAATCAAGGAAGCATCTGACAGCAGTGATTAATGGATATTAGTTAATAAGGTCGAGGAAACAGATGTATAATGGGTACATTACAATAGTCGTTGATAAAAATCTTTATCGGTAATTTTGCATGCTTTGATTTTGGAAAAACATATTTTGATTTGGAATTTTTAAAATTTATTTAATGAAAAAACATAGAATGCAATCAAGTTAAAGCCGAGCTCGTTGGTGTATGGATTAAACCATCCTCGCATTTCGATTCACGTAAAATGCGTCGGTTGTTATGCGATTCGACTTCCCCAAAGACGATGCCCGAAATTAATTAATTTTCGCCGCTTCGTGGGGCCGCGGGCGCCCTAAGCCTCAAAGAGGAGAGGTGCGTGAGTGAGGTTTTAGACCGTTATTATGACAGATGCTGCCACAAAGAGTGCCTCCGCCCTTCCCGACAGTCAATTATACCCAAATACCGAGAGGACTCGTGGGCGACATTGTCGACTGCACGACCGCGCGCCTTGTAATAAATGGAATATAATTAATACCAGGACTATTTGATAAAAGAGAATTTTGTTTTGTGATTTAAATATTCCGATTCGACGCGTTCTGTAGGGGGTCGCTTTAATTTAGGGAATTGTAATTTTCACCAAACGTACTAATTACTGAGAATAATATTGGTTTCAGTTACAAATTGATGCTAGATAAAGAAGTATTACTTTTGCATCCCTTGTATTTTGCATAAATAGATGCCATAATAATAAAAATAGTAAAATATAGGTACCTAATCAACGGATATGGTGATGTAAAAAATGGTTGATGAAGTAACCCACACTTTCCTGTAGAATGAAAATATACATGTTGAACATTATTAGTCTGTATATTTGGACTACGAAATTATCGGTTTAATTTTGTTGGTCATGTATACCGATAATCGACAATTCATGGAATTTCGTTTATCCAACGACACACAGTGTGGAACCGTGAGTGGCTTGGCTTAAGACGTGCAAGAAATGCGATTCCATGAGCGTATCGTTTTAGGGGGTACAGATCACTATCACTACCATTAACTGCTGTCGTCTAAAACTATGATCACTGGTCTTATTATAACCAACTCTTGTATCGAATATCCACATTCATTGTTCTTCTTTTTTGTTCATAAATATTTCATTCATAAATATAATAATAATATAATACACTTATTCCATGTTTCCGCATTTACCTCATTAATGTTTAAGTTTATATATTCGCCCATATTAGTTCAATGGAGTTTAGCTCACAATGGTATGAAGTAAATCAAGGAACTGTAACACCGCAAACTTTAGAAATTTCTTCTACGATATACATGTTTCATGTATTTAGGTTTTCGTCATAGATAGTGTAGCACGATCGGACAATTTTCGAGAGTGAATTCATTTAATTTTATGCTTATGAAGTTCATTGGTGTGAATCCTAACTTCATTAGTACATAAATACGGAGTATTAATGCAAGCAGGTGTCTATTTTGTTTTTAACATTACCATGATTATTAGAGGTGATGTGGTAAATTTACAGTATTGTCTAACGTAACTCTCTCTGTGTCTACAAAGACTGGCTACTTCCAAACAGATTAGAATTATGCCATCTTATTTTACATTAAAGTAGGTACTCGTTTTAATTTGAAAAATAATAAATAAAAGTAATGAATAATTATATTTAACAAATATAATATTTGTTGAAATTAATTTTTTACTGCCATTTGCTACTGATTTCATTTCTCTTTAAACATTTTTAATAAATTCTTATTTATTACTTTGGTTTATTATGTTTTCAGAATAAAACAGGTAATTTACTGTAGTAAAGTCAGATAGCAAAATTTTATAAATGCCTCAATTAACATTGTGCATCTCGTGTGCATTAAACCAAACCGACAAATAAACAAAACGTAAATAATTTTATTAATGTTTTATTTTTCAAGATGTCTATACCTAAAAACATTACTGATTCATTCACCATGCATCATTTTACGGCGAGAAATTTACATTTTGTGTGTGATTATATTCACCGAATCTATGAATTCTCTTTACCAATTTTTCTGTATGACTCCTTTTGGAAAGCTAATATTTGGCCAGAGTTTCAGCAGGAGTTTTGAACGGGTAACAAATACCTACTCCGATAACAAATTTCTATTGCGAAGCGTATGCAAATGAGGAAAGCCCCATTATAAATATTCAAATTGCTACGTAAATATATAAAGCTATTTTAACAACTGTAATACATAATTCATATCAGTTATTCCTGCTTCCTTTTTATTCTAAAAATAGGGGTGGTTCATTCGGATTTAGTTTGAATCGATTTTAATCAACATTAGAAGCAGATATAGTGAAGTTGAAAATAGTTTTTCGAACAGTTCTACAGTTTGTTCAGTAAAGAATGGGCCAAACTTCAGGTGTAGATAGATTGAATAAAAATAAGCTGAATTAACTCAGCTTACCTTGATCCAAAAGTTGATACTAACGGAGATACAGGGTGTCAAAGTTGAAAAAATAAATCACATTTTCTTTATTATTTTTCGATCGCATCGAGCGTATTTTATGGAATTTGGTATAGGGGGGTTTCTTGGGACTAGAAATTCGAATATGTCGACGAATTTGGTGTATCTGCTAGAGGGCGCCACCAACAATGGTTTGGACCCCTTTAAATCGCTACGACTTTTTTGTGCTACACTGTATCTCATTTTGAACTGGAAAATTTTCTTTCCTATCTTTTCTAGTTAAAAAAGGTACACCTTGTTGATGTCGCTAGAAGCAATGGTTTCTGAGAAAAACGCATCTAAATCTCATGATGCATGCAATTTATCTAAAACTAAAGTCAAATTGTTGCGTAAGTAATGGGCCATACTGTAGCAGCATAATACTGCGACCAAAATAAGCGAAATTTCGTGAAATTTGCTTCAAGCTATCGAAAGATAAGAAAGAAAATGTGATTTATTTCTTAAATTTTGACACCCTGTATCTTTGTTGTTATTGATTTTGGTGGATTTTTCGATTTTTTTAGGATAAGCTAAAGTAAATCGACTTACATTGTGTTATAACTAAATTAAATAGTTAATAAATTCAATCATAATTGTAATTACATCTACAGTTGATTTTCAAAAAATACGTATTCTGAAAGATTTCTATATCAAAAATTTTGTTGGTTAGACCGCTTTTGTCGTTATATATTCGTTTTACTTCACTACCTTTGAATATTCGCAGGTGGTATGAGATAACATTCGTGTTATTTGCTCTATATGATTAAAATCTTAATCTTAAATGTCTAAAATTACTTGTATTTGTAGAAAACGCTATTTAAAAAAACTGCGTGAATTCTAACTCTTATAGTGCCCTAAATTTCAAACTTGTTTTTATTCAGGTGGTTAATGTAACATAGAACTTTATAATTTTTTAAAGTAACAGTATGTCTAACGAGCCCTTGTCGTGATACACCCTGTATTTAGCAGTACTGCCACTGCAACTGCACTCTGACACGAAAGATTTTTCATTTGCTTTTGTATACGATTCGATGTCTCTTTGTTTGCCTCCGTTCCGCCCAATGCAGCAAAATGCGTCCACCGCGCTCGACATAGACAGAATGCATCGAGCAAAAAGTAAAAATTCCGCCGATCACATAATGCGGACGACGGAACGTTGAACACGAGTCCACGTACACACATTCCGTGTTTCCAACGTTCAATTGCAGTACGATGCATGTAAAACATTGGACGGATAATAGAATTTATCGCGTTCGGCGGGAGAACGGGGCCCATAGATCAAAGTGGCTTAATAGGGGAACGATTTTCGTGTTGTACTCAGCAAAAATATGACCGCGGATCGTGAGAACCTGCGGCATCACATTTTCCAAAGAATTGTGGAATGAGTTGTATTAAATTTGTTTCTGCTTTCTGAGTGCAACCACTTTAATGTTGCAGACAATTGGACGCCAAGTTTACTGATTATTCTAAAATTATCCCACCTTGTCATACTAATTTCTGATGTTTCTCTTTATCTGTAAAAAAAAATGTAAACAATTTATGAAAATTAGCTACCTTTATCTCAAATTTTTGCGAAATTGAATCGTTTAAAATTACACAGCATACAATCTTGTACATTTTGAACTTGGTACATCGTTTAGTAGAACTTATCCTGACATGTAATTTTAAGAGACATATACTTTTTGCACATGTAGCTTTCCAAGTATTAGTAAAATTATACTTAGTTTGTATTGTACTTTATGCACTTGAAAATTTTTTAAACTGTAAATTACATTAAACGTGTAATCTTGTTCATTTTGCACTTATTACAAAATTTACATTGTAGCTTTACAAGGCATATTATATTACACCAGTCTTGTTTTTTTTGCACAGGACAAACTATTTAAAATATAAACTTACAAGTATACAAATAGGATATAATATTGTTCATTTTGCACTAGGCTAATCATTTAAAATGTAGATTTGTAAGAAAGATTACACTAAGTGTTTTGTACTTTTACATTTAATAGAAACCTTTGACAATGCAAATTTCAAATTATACTTCACTGAGCATGCAGGTATATCTTGTGCATTTGCACTTAGTAAGTTATTTAAAATGTAAACTTACAAATGTACAAATAGTATATAATATTGTACATTTTGCACTTCATCATTTAAAATGTTGCAGTAAAGAAATATTATAATAAGCATATAATCTTGTATTTTCGCACTTGGTAAATAATTTAAACTGACATGTAATTTTCAAATAAATATACTTTTTGCACATGATAAATTGCTGTTAAAATGTAAATATATATATAAAATTAGACTCAGCATGTAATATTCTACTTCTTGCACTTGCAAATCTTTAAAAATAGAAGAACACAATTTGCATGTACTTTTTGCACACTGTAAATAGCTTAAAAGGTAAATTTATAGATAAAATTTAATTAAATTAATTAAAAATTATACTTAGTTTGTATCGTACTTTTTGCACTTTAGCACTTATTACAAAATGTACATTGTAGCTTCACAAGTCATATTACATTGCACCAATCGTGTTTTCTGCACATGGTAAATTAATTAAAATGTAAACTTACAAGTATAAAAATAGTATATAATATTGTACATTTTGCACTTGGATAACCATTTAAAATGTTTAAAGAAATATTATATTAAGCATATAATGGTGTATTTTCGCACTTGGCAAATCTTTTAAAATGTAGATTTGTAAGAAAAATTACGCTGTTTTGTACTTTTACATTTAATAGAAACCTTTGACGATGCAAACCTCAAATAATACTTCACTGAACATGTAGGTATATTTTGTGCTTTTGCACTTAGTAAATTATTTAAAATGCACGCTTACGAGTGTAAAATAGGTGTAAAATTACTCCTAATGTATACTATTCTACTTCTTGAACTAAATAATTAAAAAGTTAATGTAAAAGAAATGTTACAGTAACCATGTAATTTTGTACTTTTGCACTTCGTAAATATTTAATTGTAGATTTATAAGTAAAACTACATAGAGAACGTAATCTTGTCCTTTTGCACTTAGTAGAAATCATTGGTAATTTAAAATAATGTAATAATGTAACATATTTATCATATTACTTGAAGAAAAAAGTGAATCAGGTTATGTAATAATTTAAGGATTACAATTATTATGTGTACATTAAATAAACAAATAGTGGTATGGCTCTTATATACATAAAATACTACATATACATTTAATTATACGGTCATTGAACTGAAATTTGCAAATAAGGAACCCTCTTCGTATCATATTTCAAATCAAATAAACATAAATGTATTCTCGTCTCTACTCTTAGGGTTTCCTGGAGGAAACAGGTTTAGATATCGTGAGAAATACTGTAATAACTGAGCCGGCGGTATCGTAATGTGCAATTTTCCAAAGAATTGCATAATAGATTGTATCGAATCTGTTCCTGCCTGCTAAGCGAAATCATGTTATGCGAAGTATAAGTGGTATCTGTGATGTTGAAGCGGAGCTGAGAATATCGAAAAAATGCAAACTGGCACTGCAGATTGTATCACTGCTTTTACTCGTAAAGATACCTGGTCTTTTATTTTTAATATCTGTTCTGGATCGAGAACCGTACTTCAGCTATATCGGAACTCGATCAATAAACATATGCGTCTTTATTGTAAATATGAAAGAATACGTGTACAGGAGATTCTTACAAATACAATTTTGTAAAGAAAAAATCAAAAAGTTCGGAAATGATTTACTGGTCCACTGTAAAACCTTATAAAGCGGCAATCTGCGACCGGACAAAAAAATTGGAAGAAATGCTCAAGGAAAGAACTAAATAATATTTTATAATGCCGATTTTATACAGCAAATTTAACTGCTTTTGCCCCCTTTTTTTGTTATTAATAGATTTAATTTGTGGTTCTAATTAATAAAATAGTTTGACATACCTGATGTTACAACATTTTGGGCCCGTCTTACCTAGTTTCTACAAATTAACAAAAATGTTTCTGCGTCTTATCCGTTTCGAATTCGTAAGTTATTGGCGGTAACTATGATAAGTTTCCGTAAATCATCAATAGTATGTATCCACTTCGGTGCCATACACTTCATTTTTAAATATCCCCACAAAAAAGTCAGCAGCAGACCGTTGTGGTCATGGTACCGGCCCCCCTCGTTTTTTACTATGTATATCGACTTCATTTTTTGACGCATCTATTTCCAAGTTCTTTTAGATAAGTTCTGATTTACCCTGTATCTAATATTTTTATGTCATTACCTCTACAAGTTCCTGTAGCAGTAAACATTAGTCCTGCCTAAAACGAACTTAAATAAGTGACTTTATAGTAACTATTAAATGATTTCCTTGCCATTATTACATACACTTGGTACGGCATCAAACGATTCCCAAGTTACTCCACGGTGCACATTTTAACTGTTCGAAACTGACAATATGGCTAACAGTAACTCGAAATGCGGAATTAGGCAACTTCCAAATTAGACTCAATTTTGACTGATTCAGTTAGACTTTATCTAACAAGGTAATTATGTATGTACCAACATCGCTACGAATATTAATCTGAAACTTTGATAATCATTCGCTGTGACGCCCTGATGTTTCAGGATACGTCAAACAACTCCCATAGTAAGGCTGTGGAGTGGAGTGTAGATATAGAGTTTTCCCGTGAAGTTTCGGGTACTCGATCAACTTTGGCATTTCACTGCAATCGATTGTTTGTGAGATTTAACGCGCTTTAAATGTAAAAGTTGGATTTCAAGCCATCTCCATGCGGATTGATACAGGATGATAACGATGTTACCACCAAATACGAAATTTTGTGTATTTTGTTTTCTTAACGAGAATGCCATATTATTGCAATTTATAATCCAGATTTCAGGAATTAAGATTAGGTATTTGAACTGTTTATTTCCTGGCAGGTGGTTGTTTTGTTTAGTGTTGGTATCCTGTTTTATATTTTTAGGTCTTGGTCTAAGACAAGACTCGACGAGGTTTTGAAAAAGTCTGGTGAGACAAGACAAGAAATACTGACAAGAAATCATGAGAATACATGAAAAATATTTAAGTGAACGTTAGCTGAAAACATAATTATTGCATTGCTATTGTAGGTACAGAAGCTCACCTAACCCCTTTAGTTTGTTAATTATATTCCTGTTTGCATTAGGATTTATAACTTTTGTAATACCTTTAGTTCGACGTTTTATAGAATATTGCAGGCTATATTCTACCTGTTTCTGGACACGATGTCGAGTTCGCAGAAACTTCGAGAACTCTAAAAACATATATAAGCGGATCGGTTTCGCCGTCATAGTTCAGTTTATGTCAGTTCTAAATTGAGAGGCCAAATTGATAAACGTCAAAGTAAAGAGTTGACTGTCTGAAATTTGTTTGAAGGATATTTGTTGTGTAATCAACTAGTAACAATAAAGTTTTTCTAAGTGACGTGATTTAAGGTAGAGGTCACAATGGTGTCTGAAGTGGGATGTTGAACAAAGAAGACGTTTGGAGTAGATAAGTGAATATCAGTGAAGACACATTGAAAGAGTTAATGGGAATGAGAAAGATATGAAAGATAATTTAAAAGAAATGACGAACAGTCAGATTGAAATAAAGCATAGCCAAGATGAAATGATAGACAATTTAAAGAAGGAAATGAAAAATAAATGAAAAGAAAAAATGGAAAACAGTCAAGAGGAAATGAAGACCAGTCTAGAATAAATAAGAAATAACCAGGGAGAATTAAGAAATGAAATGAAAACGAGTTTACATGAAAACAATAAGAAGTTAGAAGAGGTAATTAAAGTTAGACTCAATAAATTTGAGAAAACTGTTGATGAAGAGATCATTCAATTAAGAAGTCAGGTACAAGAGCCAGGTCGTAGAAGAAAACTGCTCTCAGTCTTAATGGCTCCTTTGCGGGCAACTGGGATTTGAAGTTTGAGACTTCACTCAACAACTTTGTCATATTTTTTTCTATGTGCTTCAGTAACAGTATATACTTTATTAAAAGGACATGCAGCATATACAGTTATTATTATATATCACAGTTTATGAGTCTAGATCCAGTTCTGTGGAAGTAGAACTAATGATAAATTCACTGTCACTTGACTGAAACAGTTTCGATTCTGCTTTGCCTATTTCATCCATTACTTATTATGTGAAACTAGTCGTTTCCATATTTATAACGTCTATGTCTAGTCGACCACTGTCGACAATCGACTATATCGACCGTAGTCGACCTCGTTGCTTTTGATAATATAAAATTATACTCAGAGTCTTTCGATGTCTGTCCATGCTTGTTCTTTTCTCAAAATATTATCAATTTGCAATGTAATGCCGAGGTTTATCGATATCTGCGCATTTTTCGCATTTTACCCCGCATAAGTAACGTACCCTTCATATGTGTAATATCATTTGAACCTTAAAAGCTCCTAGCACTCATATCTGAGTCGAGACGTAATCCGGTAAATCCATTTATCTCCACGCTGAAAAATCCGCGCAAGTGAAAATTATACGTCACGATAACTCCAACTCGGCATAATTTAGAGCAGTTCATACACTGCGCACACTGCTAGACTCGATGTTATTATAAATTCATTGTGCAATTCCCTAAAATTTAAAATGCAGGAGTTGAGACGGCCATTATCGTATAAACTCACAACGCCGTAATCAACTTACGCCGCACATATGGAAATTCCTCGACATAAGTCAGATCTAGTGGTCCTCGACAATAGACGGGAAACATTGTCTTTATGGTTCTGGCCCCGGTTCAGAAGAACGGCGCTTCGAATGCGTCGTCTTTTTATCGTTTCTGTCCTGCAACTTTTGGGTGTTCCGATGCACTCCGATTTATTTGCAGCTTTATCTCTCGGTTAAAAAAGTTTTCGACTCCAGACGATCGTGTGGAGCTTGCCAATTTGACCCCTACGGGTTTTCTCGCGATTCGTTTTGAGGAGATGCCGTAAAGGCTCGGCTTTGCGTCGTAACGCGATAAGAAATTAGATTCTGCCGGAAACAGAAGGATTAGATTAGATTTCTCAATATTGATTCTTGTTTACGGAATTTCAATGTTATGAAATCGAGAATGTATATATTTAATTTGAGTTTAAAAGCATATGTAGTGTTTCTCATGTTCTCTGGATCGAAATAAGTCGAGTACAAATGTGTTTAGTTTGGGCACTTAGAGTCGCTGAGTCAATCTTTGAATTATATGAAATTTGTTATAAATTTAAAACCATTTGTAGGTGTCTTGTAAATTGTAAACCAGGAACGAATGGTGCCTTCCTAAAAAATAATACAATTGATTCAGGCCTGAAAGACGTGGTGGCCGATCTACAGAAATATTATGATCTTTACCTATCCATTTCTTTGGATACTATTGTGTGGCTGCTCTCTAAGTGGTTTTAAACATTTAGTGAAAAATGCGGTGATAGTTTCAAACCGTTTCCTACTGCTGCAAAACAAACCTATTGACTGTCATGGTAGATTGTCAGAAGCTCAAGTTAAACTTACTAATCCCATATAATGATGTAAATAGAGATATTCCTGTTTTGCGAAATTTGCGAAACGTTGACACTTTCACGCCTTTAATGATTTAAATCAAAATCTGCGAAATTTGCGAAAATGTTTTTCTCGAATTTCGCGAATTTCCTATAGTATATTAGATATTATAAATTAGCAAATAAATCAGTTGTTTCAGGGTTATAACTCATCAAACCTACGAGATGTTGGGAAAATGGAAAGAAGCTATAAAAGTCGATAGAAGAATCAACAAAATGTTGATCTTATATTTGACCTTGAGTATTTGAGGCCATTTAAATGTCGTAAGACTTTGATATAACTAACTAAGATATTGGGAAAGTCATACCTACGAAAATGATTTCAATATCCCAAGTATATGTTGATTCTACGTTGATCCAGAGTCAACGCTATTAAAAAAAGTAGCATATCTGTAAATTATGACTTTCCTTTTGGTAGGTTTAGATCGCTTTCGGGTTTGGTGCCCATGATGACTTTTGTTGAGCGTGTTATATAATTATTTCAGCCCAACCAGCACACATTTGAATGAACCTATACTAAATTCTATAGACAACGTATGGTTTAGCTTATCGCGAACTCAATTGAGCTGCCAAGCGATTATGGTTTCAATGAATATTTTACACGTCGCCGTGCTGAACCGTCGGAACAGATTTTCTCTGGCATCTATAACACGAACGGGGAAGTAATACCCTAATTGATAGAATTATTAATCGATGGCGGCTATAAATTCCATCCTGACCGTACACGGACGCAACTGGCGGTATCGAATTGCTGTCCACATTTTAGGGGTATTAATAGATGATATTTTAACTCTCATGTCAAGTGGGCGCTCGAAGACGCCCATATATGAATATATTAGCATATCTTCGAATAAATCTGGATACCTATCGTATCTATTACGGTATTTATTGGGTATTGTGCCTCTCGGGGAAGTTTCTGGGAAAGTGGAATGTCGCCGCAGTTCGAATTATTGGTCGTTTGTGAAGAGACTAATTCTGGTTAGATTTTGTGATGTTAATCATGGATCCTGCGGTATATTTGCTGTTAGGGATATGGGTTGTCGTTTACTACAAAAGTATTCAATTGCATTGATGCGGTTATTTTGTAGGTGAATCGTTACTAGCTGATAAATTATTTGTGTTGTTAGATAGATCAAAATCATGTATATACTCACAATCAATTAATTTAATGTAATGATACCACTGTTAAATAAAAAATATAATTTTTACGAAATAATACAACAAAGATCGAAATTCTTGTATACAGTGTTCCACAAATGTTGTGATATCGCCTGACCTCAGACAGCTTAGATAAAAATAAGACAATGTAGACTAACTCTTGTATGCAGGGTACAAAAATAGTAAAATTTAAAAAACAGAAAGTACGAAAAGGAAAGTACTATCGTATAGAGTACACATTTCAATGTCAAAGACCCCGTTTTTTGCCAGTCGAAATTTCTTAAGAAATGTTGCTGGGCCAGAGAATATACAAAAAAAAACATAAATAAACTGTATAAAATACTACACAGTAGTATTTGAAATATCCATTTGACGTGCGTCCTCGACTAGATGTAAAGTCCTCTAAATGTCAAATGACACGTTATTTTTCTTGTCCAATACCTTCATGGGCTGATAACAACGCAACGACAAGTTATTTACGCTATTTCTTGATTTAATAAGACATTTATAAACAAATCAACCTACATATATATTCGATAAGACACGTTTGTATCAAGCGAATCACAATGAACTAGTAAATTTGACTTATTTAATGCATTGCAAACAATTGAATTTCAGGAGCAATTAATACTTTAGATCACATGTTGTTTAATAAACATTGTTTTTTTCCCGGCCTCTATAAGCCCATATATAAACGTCATGCCTACTGAGATATAGCCCACTGAGTTAACATTATTTGTTATATTGTTGGACTTGGACTTGGATCGATCAGTGGTCGCGCGGTATAAGGCGTCAGTACTTGAACCGATGTGGCTATACGCTGTGGGTTCGATCCCCGCAGCCGGTAGACCGTATATCAGCTCTATTCGTGGAGAGGATTGGCACCCTCTCTGCGGATATGGGAGGGTGGAAGAATGTTAGCTTGGGTAAATGTGAGAGATTGATACCGGTAGACGTTTGGCTACCTCCCTAATTAATGAGGTTTTTCAGGTTTCCCTCATTCCTGCACTGAATGGTGGTTAAGGCCTACCAACGTAAGTCGTTCCTGGGCGCAAACGCGGCCTGCTTAAAATTAATATGCCGCCCCCCCGTATAAGTCTTCGACTTCTGTGCCTATTGTTACAGTGCTCTAAACCTTTTTCTAGTCAGAGACTTCTATTTCCGCTATGCATTTTCTGTTTTGACTGTCTGAGTATATTTCTTGAACCTGTACCTAACAAAATTGCATACAGGGTGTTATTTCACTAGAATCTAGACTTAGTTAATTACCCTATCAATTTTTGATGAGTTATGCTAATGAATTTCTAAATTAGCTTTTGAATTGTGCAATATTTAATTTTAAAAATGTAATTTTAACATTAATATTTGAAATTTAATTTGTGATGTTACATTTTTTTGTACGTAATTAATTCCAGAAATAAGTCACAATTTAAAAAATACATAACCAATTAGGAATTTTTTCCTCCCATTTTGTAAGTGCAGTTACTTGTAACATTTAAACGACATACATTTGTTTACGATTGCTTTATTTTATTTACAGCATTTATGTTCCTGCATTCATCATTCATTGTAATTTAAAAATAAAATTGTGTTTTCTTTTTAATAATTATCTACCACTGCCATGTAAGTAAAGTTTTGTTAACTTCCCCATCTTTGTAATTATTGTTATTTATAAAGTTAACCTTAACAAAAATATGAATCCAGCATAATCCGAATCAAGTCACGAAAATCGTGTATTATATACTTTTTTTATTAAAATGACAAAACTTAATGACGAAATAATTACTTTTTAATGACACTACAATAATTATCCGAAACAACTATTTCATTACATGACTAGACGAGCTGCTTTAAGAAAGCTCGGTTCATTCGACCTTAATCTCAGTAGGCTTTGTTAACTCCTTATTAGATTCCATTACTTAACACAAAAGCATACGAGTTCGCTCAGAGTTTAATAGAACAGAACGACACTACGTCGCAAATTGTGTCGCCTTGCAGAAGCACCTTCTTGGGTATTATTTCGGCAACGTTGATAAGCTACGAAAACCAACATTAATTTCATTGTACGAACAATTTTCTTGCGATCGCACCAGGGATAAAATATAATTAATGTTCTCCCCTTCTAGATCCCGTTTAGCGATAACCAGGGTTAAAATTTAAGGTCTGGTACACACACATACACACACGGGTGGATGGGGATGGGTTGAGGGCATTTGCAAAGCCCCCCATAAAGCTTCTCTGTATTATGTTACGCTAGATGCAGGGCCGTATCCAGGGGAATGCCAGACGTTGTTGAGCCCCCCCTTGAGCTGATCTGAGCCCCTAAAGGAGATACACATCTGAAAACATAACATGTTCGGAATATAAAAAATCAGATCAATTTACGTTCGATAAAAGATAAACTCTTGTTAAATAAAAAATTTTCGCTATATAAATAAATGATGATAAAGTGTAAAATAGATAGTTGCGAGAATAATAAAACTATACACGGTGTCCGAAAATAAATGCAATATAGAGCAAGAGTAGATCCCTGACGACAAAATGATGCGATGTTGGCAAACTTATCCTAGTCAAAAGTTGATGGTTAAAAAGATACAGGGTGTCAAAGTTAAAATTTTATTTTCAATGTTTGGAAATAACTGTTTTTTACACAAATATTTCATCAAACCTTGCCGATCTTCTTGTAATTTTGCACGACGTCATAATTTACCATTCTGACAAAAAAAATTCAAGTAACATTTTGGTGTATTTTCAGTGGAAAAGGCTCTACGTGAAACCAAAACAGTTTTTACTCGGTGCACTGAATATTTCAAATAGGATTATTTCAACAATCGTTACTTTAAGGACTTCAACAAGGTATACCTTTTTCAGATAGAAAGGGTAGGAGAATCGATTATTTCAATAGTCAGACGTATACATTAAGCCGCAAAAAAATTATATCATTTAAAATAAGCATGATGTACCATAAGGGGTATAAGTAAAGTAAAGTTTGGCATCGCATTGTTTTGTCGTCACGGATCTACTCTATGTTGCATTTATTTCCGGACACCCTGTATACTACACCAAATGTTTGTACAACATATTGCACTAAATTACAAAAAACGATTGCTTTTAACGCGACAAACTAACGAAAATTATCTTGACAATAAAAACAATTGCGTAACGTCAGCTGGAGACATGTCTCTGAATTCTTGTCACAACTATAAATTAACAGTTGTAGGTAATAGTTGACTCAAGTTGTGTTGTATGGTCAGCCGCGTCACGCATATATTTGGGTCATTCAAAAATACTAGAGAAAAAAATTGGATATATAAAGTCCTGGGACTAGGGATGTTCCGATACACATCGATATTCAGAATATCGATACAATTATTTACGATATTCGATATTTTGTATCGATACAAATGGTTGCGATACTATTGATACATCGAAAAAAATCCTGAGTATCGAACGTTTCGATACGGGAAATATCGAATTAAAATTTATACCCGTTAAATTGTCAAGTTTTTTTAATTTTTGGCTGCTTATGTAAAATTCCAATGGAAAACCTTTGTCCAAATTTACTTTTATATTAACAGTGACTGTAACATCGTGCTATTGGCAGTGTGTCTTTGTTATATTTGCCGTTTTCTTTTGCTCGTAGTCACGGATTTCATAAATTTAAGAAATCCGTCCTCGTAGTTCATGATTTGAGATCTGAGTAGCTGATTGGTCAAATGTAAGAAACTATAGTATAGAGTATGATTGAGTTATCATTAGGGTTATGTTATGTATTTTCCTATTCATATCATGAAAGTTGGAAACACGATTTCTTAAACATCCACAAAAATGCCGAAAAATTTAGATATTTAGAAAGTATATAGATGACTGGCATTTTTAAAGTGCTTTAAACACTTTTTGTTTTCCAGTGGTGACACATATCTGTTCTGTTTTTTGTCGTTTTTTAACCCAGTTTCTATTATTTGATATTATATAATAAATTCTATAGATACTTAAATTGGATATAGTTTCCATGGTATGAATTTACATATATAAAATAATATTTGAAATTGTCTTTTCTCGGTTAGGTTCATATACTTTCAAAAGTTTCTATATATGGCGTCTTGTATAGGAGGGGGTACCACGTCGATATATCGGGTATCGATACTTTCGAGGTCAATATTTAGAAGTATCAATACTAGGTCGTTTGATACGTATCGATACAATATATCGATACATTTCGAGTCGAGGAACATCCCTACCTGGGACCCTTTGACATTGGACCTGACACTGGTTTTCGCGAATATCTTTTGAACCATTGCGTCAATTTTAAAGTAAAGTAAGATTTTTATAAAATACCAAGGAAATGAAGAGAATATTTGTTAGTTCATTTTGGAAAATATTCGTCTTGCCTCATCAATTGGACGCTACACTTTATTTACGTTTTTTTTAATTGTATTGGCAATGGCATTACTTTAACTTTAGCAACATTTTCTAGAAAATTAACTCTTAAATAAAAAAAGACAATATATGTATAGTTTTTGTGTAGAATGTATACTGGAAGGACTTCAAGGGTCCCTATAGCTTCTAAAAATTAGAATGCGCGAAAACAAAAAAAAGTACCAGTCAAATAATGTTTCAAGTTGTTTTCTATTCTAGTATTTCTAAATCAATCTGTAGAACAACGCAACATTTTGTTTAAGAGGTTTACCAACATTTTATTTCCCTCTAAAAAGTGTCTGACTGCGACTATGGCTAGACGCTATTTTATCTGAGCTTTTGTTGAATTAAAAATGAGTGTATGTAAATTTCGTTGCATTACTAATGATTCTTTCTTTCTTTTTCATGTTACCTTTCTACAGGACTAAAATGTAAGTATAAACAGCTTATTATGTAGGTCATAGATTTGTTTATTAAAAATGAATACGACATAGCTTATGTGCAAGCTTTTGCAATAATATTGGTACTTCCTCAAAACAGTTTTTGAACTTCTGGAAGATCTAAGTAGAAATTTCATTAGATTTCTAAAATAACTGGAACAACTAGGAACTAATGTTAAAAATGGAAAGTAGACTTCATTACAAATACGTCAGTTAAAAAAAATCGCTAAATTCGTTTTAAAGAGTGCCGTTATTATTGCAATAGATTGTACATCAGATTAATATTTAATATCAGATTGAAGCATCCTGTTTTCAGAAAAATACAATTTTAAAAAATATTTGAAATTTAATTTGAAATACAATAGTAGTTGTATGTCTTATCGACAACATAACATGGTGTTGAAATATGCTCTATTATCGTTAATGATGCCTTTGCAATTGAGTTCCTTTTCATGTAAAATGTTTATACCTATGTTAGATGATGCTAATAATGGTTTTATTAAAACTTGTTTTACATTTATGAATTAATAGTTAGTATTTTTAAATTATGATACCAAACTGGAATCAGAGGTATTTAGTTTAAGCAAAATAACTATGTTTTATGATCATGGGTTGAAATACACTCCTTAAAAAAGTTACAGGGTGATAAATGCCCACTGCCAATACTTTGTTCTTATCAATTTCATAATGACGAATCAGATACAAAAGATTGACGCATGTAATACACAAATTTCAATAAACTGGCCAAAAAATTAGAGACAGTAGAACTGCTATTGAACAAATTTTGCTTTTTGTAGGGATTGTTAATAAATGAATACTTTATTATACAATTTTAATATTTATTTTTATTTTAAATATTTAAAGAATTGATTGTATAGTTGTATACATCAAATAAGTTGTCTATTTTGGTTTGAGTTTAAATTTGACCAATAAATATCATAAATATATGCATGATATGCATAGAATTGTTTTTAAATTGCGTATTCGTATTATACTCATTTTCCCTATCTCCCTTAAAATTAATGACTTTGTGACTGAATCACCCTGTATACCCACTTGTATTTGCTGTCATCATGATTGATTTTTACTCTAAACGTTAGTAATATGAAATTTGGGCAATAAATTTTACAATTTATTAAAATATAGTTATAGCAAATTATGATAATTTTGCGACAAAATTCTTTAACTGATTAGGTAAAATTCATAAATGTGAAATATATTTAAGGCAAATTCTAGATAAAAATTATCTCTAACTACTTATAAGGTACCTTTAAATCAACATTTTTCAACAAATTTTCACTCTTCGATGTCAACATCGAAAACGATGCTATTTATTATTTTAATAAAAGTTTTTTACATTTGCTTACTTTTAACTTATAATATATTTATTACCAAATTATACAAGATGATTATTAACCTATGCGCATAAACTTAGGATATTATTAACAAAGCAAATAAAATATTTTTATTTTCGGAAGTTTACAAGAATTTATCAGGTGAAATGTTTTTTTACAATTACACCAATTTTACAATATCGATATTTATGGTTTCTACATATTTTAAATATTTGAAGAATATATTATCATATATGTATTTGTTATTGTAGATTATTCTGAAATGGATTTTAAGTTTATTATACTTTGTTGTTTACTATTAACATAACTTATTTTAATTCTAAAACTGGATACGTCGTTCTAGTATTTTCATTCTTAACTTTTGTAAAAAATAGTGTGAATAGTATTTTGCAAAAACGAGCACTCCTGGTAAGATTTTTAGAGGTCTCCATTTGCACATATTTTGATATTTTGGAAACGGAGACATTCGTAAAAGTGTTGAAACCTTGAACAGGTTATATATTATAAAGCTGTTTATAGGCCTTTTAGGCCCAGAGCTGCGTTATTATTTTCCACTCTATTCTGTTCTTCGCCTTTCTTTTCCAATCAGTAACATTTTTCTGCCTTAGATTTATCGCCACTGCCTCTCCCTACCGCTTCCTCAGTCTTCCTCTTTTTTTCTTGTAATTATGTTTACTCCCTACAATTTTCTTGACTGTCTTTTCGTCTTCAATACGTTCTAGATGCCCTAGCCACTGCGTTCTTCTGGCTTTTACCACTTCGTCTATTTTTGGTGCCATTGAATATATTTCCTCATTCTCCTTGCATAGTCTTCCCTCTTCTTCTCCCCCCCTAAAATTCTTCTTAAGATCTTCCTTTCCCACCTTAATAGGTTTTCTCTTCACTTTTTATTGAGGATCCAGGTTTCACTGCCATACAGTGCTGTCGGTCTCAAAATTATTTTATACATTCTAAATTTCACTCCTCTGGGCAAATGTTTTGATTTCATCAAGGGGTTGACTTGCTAACAAACTTCTGTTTGCTTTTATCATTCTTCTATCAATTTCTTGCTCTTCATCACAGTTAGCTGTTATCAGTGCCCCAAATACACATATTCTTGAAATTCTTCAAACTCCATCTCTCCGTGTTGCGTTCTCAATTTCAAATTGGTATCTTTCTTTTGGTCTCCTCTTCTCAAAAGCTTACTTTTCTCTTGATTTATATGCAATCTCACTTTACGTGCGTCTTCCACAAGTTTTCTTGTTACTTCTTCTAATTCCCTCCTATCTCTAGCAATTATGGCCATGTCATCTACATAACTTACTATTTGGTGACTTTTAAATAATATGTATTTTTCTCTGTTCAACGGACTATCTCTTATGACCTTTTCTAGTACTAAATTAAAAAGAAGCGTTGAGAGTGGGTCTCTTTGTCTCAGCCCTGTGTTAATAGTAAAACCTTCCGAACATTCACCTTTTATTTGTACTTTGGTATTTTCTAAGATCATTTTCAATAGCCTAATCAGTTTTGTTGGTATCCCAAATTATTTCAATTTACTTAGTTTATTCCTTTTGACCGAATCATATGCTTTCCTGAAGTCCACAAATAAGACCATTGTTTTAATCCCATATTTCCTTTACCATGACGATTTGGTCCGTTGTTGACCTCCCCTTTCTATAACCTGCTAGATACTCCCCTATCTATTGTTCTGCTATAGGTTCTATTCTCTGTTTTAGTAACGTTCCCGTGATTTTATACCCAATATCTAGCAATGATATACCCCTATAATTTCTGCAGTGTTGCAGCTCCCTCTATCCTACGTTTTCTCTGGACTTTTGTTATTCTTTAAAGCTTCTATAATTATGGGAACAGGTTAATGAGTCAAAAGTTCTAAATGTCAAACAGGTATATTTGTCTCATTTTATTTACATGTTTAATATTTTTAAAACATTTACTGACAGTTTTGTTATGGCACTTTATGCCATGCCAGTATCGAAAACATTGTTGACCAATGCTGCATATGCCCTAATTTGTATAATTCATACCGCGATGGCGAGTGCCGCATTCATAGCTGTCGTCCGACCGGCATGACGGCATTTTTCGAACCCGCCGGTCTACCTGCAACCAGCACGTGCCGCAGCATGAACAGGTTCGACCTTGCATAAATCTAACTCGCAATTACCTTCCCTTTTATCGATTGATGCGACCGCCCTCCGATTTATACTGAACCAGTCGAGCGAGAAGCAACGAAAATCCTGGTATAGGCAGCTTGCTAAGCCCCGAAAGACTATAAATAATGATCGGGGGTGGTGGGAAATTTCACTTTCAAACGAAAAGATGACGTTAAAAAATTCGATCGCGTTAACGGATTCCATTGGTGTAGTCCATTATAAATTTCAAAGAGGTACATTTAAAGGTTCTTTTTTTAAAATTTTAGTGTAGTTCTTTTCCGTTACAAAGTAGGTATATAGGTACATTTTGATCAGTACTATAAACACCTGACCATGATTTTTTTCTACAGTACAGTATTGGGATATCTTTCAAAATGTCTTTGAAAATCAAAATTTGAGACCACGCACACCTTGAGATATGTTTGCGTGAATTTTCTGAATAAATTATTGATATTTACTTTATTTTGCATTCTATTTATAAGCATAGGGAAACAACGTAGGGAAAATATCATAAATCGTAGGTACCACTTTCGAGATTTTCAGTAAGTATTATTTCATACAGGATAGTTTATTGTGGAACAGCATCTTTTAAACAAAATTAAACTTAATCAATGGAAAAATGATCACTTGTACTGCCCCTGGACAGAATGGTTCTTGCTGCTCTATGTATATGATTTTGTTGGTAGTTCAACGCTTTCCAATTTATTTTAACAATATGATGTCATGAAATGAAGATGGCAAATTCAAGATAATGTAATGTATACATAGAGGTTACAATTTTGAATATTTTTTTATTAGTGCAGCAAATACGGGAAGTCAAAGCAAGATGTCTATTATTTTCTGTTCTTAACATTGCCATAATTATTAGTTATGATGTGGTGAACTTACGGTACTGTTAAACGTAACTTATTTCTTTGTCTACAAAATAGATCTGCTCGTAAAACTTACGGCGATAATGTTGTTCGTTAAGTCCAAATAAAGGGTTTGAGGTATTTATAAAATCAGACCATCTGATTTCACACTAAGCTACTTGATTTAATTTGAAAAATAATAAACGAAAGTAATGAATAATTATATTTAATATATTTAAAAAAATTAATATATAGATTTGTTATTGCTATTTACTACTGATTTATTTATCCTTCATTTTAAAAAAATTCTTAGTTACCACTTTTGTTTGTTTGTATTACATTTTCAGAATAAAACAGGTAATTTAATGTAGTGTGTAGTAAAATTGTACAAATTCTTTAATAACATTCTACATCTCGTTAATGGTAGGACCAAATATAGAACATGTTATTCTGAATCGGAATAAAGCACTGAATATATTTTGGTAGCTTTAATTGATTCTTTACAACTTTACATTTTAATTTTTTCGATTAGCTTACCTACTTATGTATTTCCAATTAAACTTGCATTAAAACGGACTCAAAATCAAACAATATTGCAATGCCAAAGAGCTTAACGTTTTACTTTTGTCGCACTTCATTGCTCTACACCACATTTTTCTTTTCATTTTTTGGCATGGTATAAATATTCTTTATTAGGCGCTGTATTCGTATATAATGACATAACTATGGTCATAATAGACTAGTGAAGTGTCACACCCAGCATAGTTGCAACAGAGTATGCAAACAATACCTATTCAGTGGGACGATTTACTTTCCTCTGTAGCCAAAAATATTTTTTTCCAGACACCGACAATCAGCGCGTCATCATCCACGTGCGGGACGTCAACGACGAACCCCCCTACTTCATAAACAGACCCTTGCCCATGCAAGCCGTCGTGCAACTGAACGCGCCCCCCAACACCCCCGTGTTCACCCTTCAGGCTCGCGATCCCGACACGGACCACAGCATCCACTATTTCATAGTGAGGGACCGAACTGGAGGGAGATTTGAGGTAGATGAACGGTCGGGGGTGGTTAGGACCAGAGGGACTGACCTCTTTCAGCTGGACATGGAATACGTTCTGTACGTCAAGGCCGAGGATCAGAACGGAAGGGTGGATGATCGGAGATACCAGTCTACTCCAGAGGAAAGGCTGTCCATAGTGGGTGGCAAAAGGGCGCCGCAGTTCTACATGCCCAGTTACGAAGCTGAAATACCTGAAAATCAGAAGAAGGACTCAGAGTAAGTATCAATAAATACGTTGCATTGTGTGCCTACATCAAGACTCATTTATGAGTGAAATTATTCTGGTCTTTAGTTTTGAGGGATTCCATATTTTAATAGAGAATTGAGCTTGTCAACACAATTATTGATTAGAGTGTTGGTTTGTAAAAAAGCTACGAAATATATTGATAACATTATTCAATTTTGTGCTTGTGATAACACAGTTTAGGTAACTCAAAAGTTATTGAATATTAACCAAAAAATATTTATTTAGCCAGCAGATCACTGAATAAGCAATATTCAAATTGTGTGACTTTCAACACAATCGGATGTAGACTGGTTCTAAAAAGCAATTGTGTTGAATATTAAAGAATCATGTAGACAATGCCTTTTCCAGAAATCTTCAGATATTTTAGTTTTATTTGGTCAGTTGTCTTAAAGCTTGGACTTGAATTAGGAAACTGAAAAAATTGCCAGTGGAAAAGTAGAGAAAGTACGGTGGTTGAGGAGGAATGTAATTTTGTGCAATAATCATGAATAACAATTGCAGATTAAGCGAAAGCATTGTCTTTTTTTTCGAATAGTTGCATGCAATTGTCTCAAATCTACAAGATTAACAAAAACTTCTTGGGATTGGGAGAACTTCTGGTTTTCCATTGTGACCAGGTTTTAGCCTCCTCGTAATAACCATAGTAAACCCATGTTCATTATCCTTTATGATGCTCCTGTCATGAGCCAGAGAACAAAATTTGTTGCAACGGTACCCATTCTCAATTATTTGTTAAAATCTTTTAATACGAACCAAATAAAATGTTGTATAAACTCACCTACTCGCGCAATATGACACTCCTCGGTCAATGTTGACGATCGACCACAACAATTGGCATTTAGACTGATTGCAAGTCTTCCTTGAATCTTACAGAATGTTCATGACACCTTGACAGACTAAACTTTATGGTCTTAAGCTGTTTGCATTAGTTTCAACTGCAATTTCATATTTCATATAATCTACCACATACAAATGATTTGACACAAATACCATATCTCCCGTGAGTTGGCACAACAACAATAAAAAAACAGCTGATTGTGGAGTTATGTTCAAACAATTTTGAAACCCTCTACTTCGTATTCCTTTAAGAAAAAATCCTCAGCTATTCTCGTGATTTATAGCTACTACAGAAGCCTTTGCAGGGATATATATTTCGTAGAAAAATTTAAAAAGCTTTTGCAGTTATCTTTCACGCTCACACACCTACTTTTTTTAATTTGATATATTGCTGCGCTTTACATTTTATTTATTAATTTATGCATTTGAAATTGCACTGTCACATATGTACAGCTATAACACAGCATAGTTTTGTTATGCTGTGGCTATAATTTATCCTCTGCGGTAACGTTAAAAGAACGCTAGCTAGAAAAACATAAAGACAAAATCGCTATAACCATAAATCATCAGTTAAAAGCAACCAGATCAATGAGTTACAAAAAGTCATAGGCGAGAAATGTTTGTACTGTTGCTACGATTAAAGGTGGTCATTCATTACTGTGTTTCATAATTTGATACTATTGTAAAATTAATGTCTTTTGTTTCGTTTCGCTTTGCGACGTAAATTGATATTTACTTGAAGTAAGTGAAATCTACTCAAGAAATGAGGTAATAATCCGCAGTATGAGGAATAAAACGATGAATAATTTATCAAAGACGATATATAGTTTCAGATATTTAATGTTAATGGAAGTTGAAAACGATAAATCTTATTAGCCTCCTAATGACATACAAAGCTACTTTACGTAAATTTGATATACTAAACTTGTAAACTATTTGTTTGCTTCGGTACTTACTTCATATTTAGTCGCATTTTTTCATGTGGAATATCGAAACATAAACGACCAGAAAAATAGAAACTGTAGTGACAATTTCTGTTGGCAAAATTACCTTACTTGGTTAGTTGGTGTCTATTAAATTTCGTGATGGAAATAATTTAATTTTGATATCTATCTCTTACGTGAAGATTTTACATTAATTATGGCTTTAATTTAATAAGAAGTCTAGATGCATATAGAAATGACGTTACTCAACTGTACTTGACTATGCATAAGAAAATGCAACAACTATTTTGCAGGAAAATTAGTTTCGTTAACATAGAAATACAATCGAGTCAGCTAAGTTATAATTAGCTGCCAGATTCATGAATACCGTATTAAATATACTTGCAGTTCATGCAAAGTTTTACTAATATGGAAAATTAACCGCGAAATGTTTCTAGTTTTAATGGGTCCTTAATAGTCTTACGGAAATATAGCGAGACTGGAAGAAAAGCGATAAAACTGAGAAATTGTATGTGAACGTGCAAAAAGTACCTAGTTTATTAAAAAAAATGTTAAATGCGTAGCATATAAGCGTTTTCTCCATAAAGCATACCTTAATCTACTTCATTTGCAGCATCATATCGGTGAAAGCCAAATCCTTCGCCGATCGAGAAATCAGATATACATTGAAGGCTCAAGGACAAGGTGCTGGTACCTTCAACATCGGCCCCACGTCTGGCATCGTCAAGCTAGCCAAAGAACTGGACTTCGAAGATTTGAGGCAACCCCACGTATACTCTCTTGTAGTCACTGCTACTGAAGATTCAGGTGGATTTTCAACATCAGTAGAGGTAAATTTTGATACAACCAAATTCCTTTATGAGCATTATTTAATTCTAACTATTTTAGCTGACGATTCGAGTGACTGACGTTAACGACAACGCTCCCAAGTTTGAGTTACCAGACTACCAGGCTCACAATGTAGATGAAGACATTCCAGCTGGTACCAGCATCCTTAAAGTAAAGGCTATGGACGCTGACAGTGGTACCAACGCAGAGATAGAGTATATGGTATCAGACGACCACTTTAGCGTTGACCCTAGTGGAATAATCTCCAACAATAAGCAGTTGGACGCAGACAATAACAATGCTTACTACGAATTTGTGGTTACTGCTAAAGATAAAGGGGAACCTGCCAAAACGGGTACTGCCACTGTACGGGTTTACACGAAGAACAAAAACGATGAAGAGCCAAAGTTCTCACAACAAGTTTACACGCCTAATGTAGACGAGAATGCTGGTCCGAACACTTTAGTGACAACCGTTGTCGCTTCCGATAAAGATGGTGACAATGTGAGATTTGGTTTCGTTGGAGGCGGTACCAGTTCGGGACAATTCGTCATCGAAGAAATCACCGGTGTGATTCGATTGCACAGTAAGGCCATATCTTTGGATAGGGATAAATACGAGTTAAATGTTACCGCTATGGACGACGGAGCGTGTTGTGTCAATGGCGATGCCACAATTCACACCAGCACAGCTGTGGTCGTCGTATTCATCACTGACGTGAACGATAATAAACCGATCTTCAAAGACTGCGGGACTTACTATCCAAAAGTCGAGGAAGGTGCTCCCAATGGCTCCCCTGTAATCAAAGTGCACGCCACAGACGAAGACAAAGGTGTCAACGGTCAAGTTAAGTATTCCATCGTCCAACAGCCCAATCAGAAAGGGACCAAATTTACCGTGGACGAGGAAACTGGGGAAGTCTCCACTAACAAGGTATTCGACAGGGAAGGCGATGATGGAAAGTTTGTTTCTGTTACTGTCAAAGCTACTGATCAAGGCGAACCGTCTTTAGAAGGAGTCTGTTCATTCACTGTGGAAATTACGGACGTGAATGATAATCCGCCTCTTTTTGACAGACAGGTAAGTCGAAATGTGTTGCTTTTCGGATATTCTCGTAAGTTTCAGGATATGATTAAATCTTTGGCAGATGTTTGGTATCTCGTTATTTAAAAATTGTGGTTATAATGTACCTTCGCTTCGTGGTAAAATGCTATACTATTAACATTGTTAGACTAAAAAAAGTAGAGGAATATGAAGTATCAGATTTCTTTGTTATCGAGAAATATACAAGTGTAAAATCCAGTTTGATTAATTTGATATACCTAATTTTGACACAATTGTTCTTTGTAAATTATTCTTTTTTTACTGTAGCAAGAATTGCAATTTATTTATTTTGTTTCTTATTTTCCCATTATCGAAATTGGATTTGAAGAAAGTTGTTAGAAGAGCACTCAGGTCTTGTGGCCTATTGTACATGTCGGTCATAAAAGTTGACAATAGCACTACGTGCGAAAGCAAGCATTAGCTCTGATTGAGGTTATCTGATATCTTGACAGTCTGACAGAAGGTTCGCCGCAGGTATTTATATTAGACAAGAAGTGTCTGGAATTCTTGTTTTGTGTGCATAACATTATCTCGCGTTGGTGCTCAACCCAATTCTTTTGGAGTGCGTGTTGTGATATCCAATCCAAATGCTGCATCTGTTTAGTATAGTGATTCTTCTGTCATTCTTTGATCAGCAAATCTTGTGGAATTATATTATGGTAGGGTGAATACTGATATTGGCCCTATAAATTAACTATTTAAAACTGTTTTGGTTATTGTGTCCGCCCTTTCTTTGCCTATCATGTTAATATAATCACAAACCCTTCTTATGGGTCATTCACTCAATTATCCCACCTCAACAGGGATATGTTACTACAATAATACTTTCTGCAATCCAGGATGTTCTATGGAATAAAATCTTGTGTAATACTGACTGTCTAAAGACTGATTTAAATATTTTCCTTGGTATCGAATAATTTAGCCTGAAAAGCTATGACATAATTAATTCGAGATTAATTTCTGTTGTGATTAATATGGGTTGCTGACTATATATACTTACCGGTCAGTGGTCGCGCGGTTTAAGGCGTCAGTACTTGAATCGAGGTGACTAGATCGGAGTTGGTTCGCGCCCAGCTGCCGGTAGACCGTATATAAGCTATATTCATAGAGAGGATTGGCACCCTCTCTGTGGGTATGGTAGGGTGGAATAATGTTAGCTTGGGTCAATGTGAGAGTTTGATGCCGGTTGATATTTGACTACCCCCCTAATTAATGAGGTTTTCCAGGTTTTCCTCATTCCTGCACTGAATAGTGGTTAGGGCCTACCAACGTAAGTCGTTCCTGGGCGCAAATGCGGCCTGCTTAATAATAATATGCCGCCCCCTCTCCCGCACAAGTCTCCGACTTCTGGGCTAATCCCTGTGATTAGAATGAGGGGTAGAGATATTATATTATTATTATAAAATAGTATGTTAGGTTATTTGTACATATTCTGTAAAATATTACACAATCAGCACAAATATAATTCCTTGAGAATAACATACAGATACATAAATGTAACTCCTCCTCTCACTCTCGCATTACCACGTTATATCATGCAAACAATTTTATTGGATGATATTATATCTTGTTCGTTCACAATACATTATGTATTGTAAATACACAAGTGAATATGTATTTTTTCGGAGTGTAACCGAATTTCAATACTAACTGTAACTCATTCCAGAAGCGTTCCAATTTGTGTAAAATTTTTCTTTTTGTGTATTTAGAGTTTCAATATCCTGATATAAGAGCCAGTATTTAATTGTAACAAATAATTCTGAACTATACAGTTTAGCATGCTATAGATTATTATAAACTCGTCAGAAATACAACGTTCTTCGTATGGCTAGTAAATTTTTCAAATCAATACAGTAAACCATATGCTTTTTTTGAATGATAGGAATAGTCTAAGTAAAAAAAGATTACGGACTCGAAACAACTTTTGTAGTAAACAGAATCCTCGAAATATTTCTATTTCTAGATAAGAGGTTAGAAGTTTTAAACCTAGCTCATACGTATGTATAAAACTGCTGGAGATTTTATAGTTATAACTGTTAAAGAAGAATAATCATTGTTAAAACTAACCTAAAACATCTGCCAAAGGAGTAACCTGTACGTGTACTTCATTAGGTTTGGAACACCTGTTGCTCCAGATCATTTTATTTCACTGTGTCAATGTTTCTGTTTCAAGAAATACGTGGAGAACGTGAAGCAGGACGCCAGCATAGGCACCAACATCCTGCGCGTGTCCGCGTCCGACGAAGACGCCGACAACAACGGCGCCATAGTGTACACGCTGAACGCCGGCTCCAACGCGGCGGACCTCGAATATTTCGAGATCCAGCCCGAGTCGGGCTGGATAGTTCTGAAGAAACCCCTGGACGTAAGTATGCATTGGTAGTCGCGAGGCGCGGTAGGAAAAGCTAGACAGAAATCGTGTGAATGAGACAGAGCGAGTGCGATTTGCCGTTTCAGCATCCTCCTGGCTGGCCGGATTTGAGCCCGCTCGGGCTTGTGGCGACTAGGTACGACTGGACATAGCTGCTTCTTTCCTCATTTTCAGCGCACCTTACTTTCAGTTGCTCTGGTCGATCTGTATCGGATCGACTGCACTAATCTATCAACTTTTATTCAATCAGTTTGTTTATACGGCACACCTTGCATAAACATCAATATTTAACTGTGTTTCAGTTTATTTTATGATACAACGGGCGCGAGGACGTTTCGGGACTGTTTTGGTTTTTGATGAAAGGCGGGAAAGACGAAAATTGATAAACACATATGAAATAAAATCTATAAATATATGGAAAGTAACTCCCAGTGTTACCAAGTCAGCTTATTTGCATTTTTATCTTATCGAAATCTTCAGTATTTCAATTTATAGGTGTACAGGTGTTTCGACTTTGACACGTTAGTGTACAGTAAGCTTGTGAACTGAAATAGGACGCAAAACAATAATCTCTTTCAAAATTTGTGAAATGGAGATTTTGTCGACAATTGTTTTCACACAAACATCGTCCAAATGTTCATCAATCATTTTTGTTAAAAAATACGGACAAGCGATGGATATAAATAAGACAAATGTCCCTTGAAAATAAGTTAACAAATTTCAAATTTTTCCAATAGATCTGTCCACAAAAAAGTAAATATATATTGAAATTTGTTAAAATTATACCTTAAACAATGAACGAGACAAACGCTCGTTCAATAGCTTGACGTCATATGATCGCTGACCGAAATTGTATTTAGAGCGTACATGCATCCAGCTACAAAACAACATTTTTTACTTAACTCTATGAATATTTTGATACACCTTTGTTTTATGCCTATTATACATTTCGCCACTGATATTATGCATTCACTACAGTTTTATAAAGTCACAGGCAACGTCCACAGCCACCTCAGCAGGCATGTGACGTCACACGGCTAGCCTCTAACAGAGGGAACGTTTTCTAACTTCGTTTTTTTACAGATATTTCTACTACAAATGGCTAAGATATGAAAAATACTATAAACTTAATAGTTGTTTATAGCACATATAAACCTACTTTTTTCAACTATTATCAAAATTTTGAGGATAGATTTATTGTGTAAGTTGAAACTGCAAGAATTATTATAAAATATATATTTTTAGAAAATACAATTTTATTAAAATGGTTAAATATAATAACAAATTTACTAATTTGATTAAGTGCTGAAAATGTTCGTTATTTTAATGAATCACAAAAAATGTTTTGATAAATACTTTATGGAAATTTAAAATAAATACAAAACACTATTTGATATTTTATTTGTGCCTCAGGCAGATTTTCATGATTTGATTTTTACTTTTTGAACAAATTTTAAAATAGTACAACAATTTTGCTTTGGAATTAAAACTATATACCTTCAATTAGAACAATTATCTAGTTAAATTCTTTATAAGTATATTCTTTCATACCGAAAGTGAAATGTATTCATTTCATGTATAGTCAAACAAATATCAATTTTTTATAATTTTGATTGGCTTATTACTTATTTATTATTTTCGGTTTTATAATTGTTTTAATTATATTATTAACAGCTAACTTGAGGCAATGATTGGCATATAAAATGAGATTTCTACATATTTCTATAGAGTATTTGTCAGACTTATTTAACTTACTTAATGTGACTTTTCTTTTTGATATTTTAAAAAATATTTCTTCAACTTCTACATGGATGTAGATAGAAAATTATTTCGTATTTAAAAAAATGTAATCTTATAGTGATGAAAACATTGTAGTACAGTTTTGATAAAACATTTGTTGATGATACCGTAACTTGTTATTTGGAGAACTCTGGAAAAAAATATTTATCCTAAAATGAACTTTGTGGTTCCATTTTTTATCATTAGGTTAACTTTTTTGTTTTTTGTTTTTCCTTTACAAGGCCGAGACTTCAAAAGTTTCAACAACTTTTGAATTATGGACTATAAAGTCCAAATACTTAATAAATATATCTTAAGAAATTAGTTTTCTCATAATTGCAAATCCTAAGCCTTTCACAATTTTCTAGGTAGGTACTAATTTTTTAAAAATTATTTTTTATTGTCCTTTTCTCATTCTTAGGGTGTATTTCATAATAAATATTTTACATTAATTTATTTTGTTACCTACTATACTAATGACCTGTACGCCTAAAAATCGGAACACTCTGTATAAACACTACAACAATAAATCCAATTTCATTCAATAATCCTTAATTTTATTTTAAACGTTTCTGATAACGTCGCGCTAAGACCGCCTTTCATAGTCCATAGACGTCCTTGGGCCTGGCACATACTCAGTTACCCTTTTACTATATATTTTGGAGTAGCAAGGAGCGCTGTTTTATTTTTGAAGCCAGGTGCTACTTCGACCGACTTTTTGCCGCCATCCGGACATTTTTTCCGCACACACGCTATATGGTGGTCTAACGTTTTTTGAGATTGATGATTTTTGAGCCTGTGATGTGATTTTTGAGTGATTTTTTTGCAGGTGGATCGAAACTAACCGATATATTGTTTATTAATCCGATTTTGGTCCGGGAGTGTCGCAGGAGGGCGGTTTTTGAAACCCGGGGGGCGACGCGACCTCTTGCGCCACTCCGACGAGACATTGTGACATTTTTAACCTGTGTATGGGGCGGCGTACTAACCACAGAAAAAAAAACTAACTTAAACGTCCATCGTTTTTTGAGGGTCGTTTACCAAAAAGGAGATTCAGACTTTTTGCACATCCTTGCTCCCGCCCCGCCCCCACGTGTTTTTGAAACTTTTTTTGCATGATATTGCCTGCTTAAAAGGTTTTGTTTCATATATTGTTATATGTACATCTAGTCAGATGGCCTACAAGTACCACAACACCCATTGGAACAAAACAAAATCTAATTCTGTTTCAAAACATATTTCATTTCGGTCTACTTGAATGTAAGGACGTGCAATACATGATTTCATGAAGTCTTATCGTATAAATTGGTATTTGATCTCTTCTAATACCTGTACAAATTATGTAGCAGAAGTTACTAACTGTAATGTGTAATTTGATAATTTTGTCTAACTTTCTATTGAAATTCGCTATTAGCTGACACTTCCAATTTTTTGTTTGGAACTAGAAATTCCCTTCCCAAATTAACAGAATTAATACTGTAGTTTTGGCCTACTGACGGGTGTCGTTTATTTTTGATTTGTTTTTATTTAATTGCACTTTTTTCTGTTATTCACCGTAACCACCGACCATGGAAACAGGGATGTTATCCAGTAAGTAAATTGGTACCCCAGTACCGTCCCGGTACCCAAGTAGAACCGCTGTAGATCTGACAGCCCCTGATCTGAACCGGTGGCAACAATTTTGTAAAGAATACATTTTTTTAAAAGTGTTTTGTTAACACCAAGTATGTTTTTATTTAGACTGTGTTTTGGCAGATTATTTACGCAAAGGCACTGAAGACAAGTTTAATTTCATTTTTGTTTGTTACACTTTATTTTTTGCTTACTCGTCGAATTCTTTGTAAATATGGTTTAGGAAACATTCTCCCTTTCTCTGTTTTGGTTTGGTTCCGCTAACATGCTTCAAATTTGGCTTTTATCTTTTTTTTTAAGCTGTAATGGATGATGTACATACATAAACAGTAGTTAAGTTACCATTGGCATATAAAATCGACTCTAAAATTGTTGTTACTATACATTTGATACAAATTTATTCTATGTAGGACCATCGCTTTTTTAGGTACCTTTATTGTGTATTAAGTTGTAAAAAAATTTCTTTCAGCAAAATCAGGAAGGTAAATATGTTTTTTTATGTCTAGGTGTTTATGCGTCAGTTGCAACCAAAACACAGTCTGAAATGCAGACCGCCGTCCACCATATCGAACGCGATTAGGTGGCCGCAACCCCTCGAAAATTTTTTGCTCTTGAGTTGTTCTGTTGTGTGATTGAGTTACAGTTATATATTTTTTTGGTTCGCTAATTTCGTTGATTGAGTGTGTTCTGTTTGGTTTGTCCCATGTACCTGACCTGACCGTGCCCGTGTTCTTGTATAGCGAGACAGGTACCGTCTGCGCGTGCGCGCTTCTGACCGAGGCACCCCACCATCCTACGCGGACGTGGACATTGAGTTAGACGTCGTTGACAGAAACAATAAGCCACCACTATGGGACGATGCCACGTACGGCCCCATTCACATCAGAGAAAATGTCACAGTGGGTACAGTAGTGACTTCTGTGAAGGCCAGGTTGGTATCGCCGAGGAAGCGCCGACGGGCGAAGACCGCAGTCCCGCGGCTCGAGGGTGGGGGGCCGCGTGGGGCCACAGCTCGGGACAGCGGTCTGCCATAGGAAGTCCATAATACTACCAGCCCATGACCCACTATTCCATGTTGTTTGTACGCTCACCAGGTGTCTCTTCTCGTTTATCATGGCCAAGACTCGTCCCTATTACACATAATGGTCTTGGACAATTTTTTAAACGGCACTTTTTTTAGCCACGCGTTCCACAGATCGACATGGAACACCGTGACGATTTTTTCCTGTCAGAAATTGGCATGGTGTTCCGTGGTACCGTGTTGGGGTCGCGAGTGTTTTGGCGGTGCCAAATGAG
Source organism: Monochamus saltuarius (assembly GCA_025584915.1). NCBI lineage: Eukaryota > Metazoa > Arthropoda > Insecta > Coleoptera > Cerambycidae > Monochamus > Monochamus saltuarius. Next base: position 7,171,519 of record CM046723.1, on the reverse strand, counting down.
TTAGACACTGTCTATTTTGAGTATCCACTTGATTCGTAACTTTGGTGTACTGTTCCCGCGCGATCTCCAGCGTGAGACCTACAAGCTGGAGGCCACCGCCCAAGACAAAGGCTATCCTCCCCTGTCCCGATCCGTGGAAGTCCAGATAGACGTTGTGGACCGCGCTAACAACCCTCCCGTCTGGGATCACACAGTTTACGGGCCCATCTTCATCCGGGAAAACTTCCCGGTGGGGGCTAAGGTGGTGTCGGTGAAGGCAAGGTCTGTGCCTCAGTACCACTGTCGTACTCCTACGTCTATCAGTATTAAATAAAATCAGTGTGGTGCTGTCCGTGTAGCAGCACGCAGCTACACGGCACATCTCGTCTGTTTGTGCACGCTTTTTCCAAAAACAAGCAGGGCCTGCACGCGCCCTGGACCATTCAGATACCAGAACAACTTCCTTCAAAATCATACGAAGCATTCCTTCATCCGATCTTATATTGTTCACTGAAAACACTTTAGAGCTCTCATTTCAAAAATCCACGAATAAAGTCACAAATTGTTTTAAAAAATACCCACTACATCCTTTGTTACATTGGCTGTATACCAAAACCCAAAAAATTTAAATGAATCTTCTCAAAACATGTGTCGATTGGTTCTAGATTGCTTCTGTCATAAATATATTGTCAAGTTGAAACTTGTTTGCTGTTAATAAAATGTTTTAGAAATGTCACGGAATAGAAAACTGTATTAGTTTTTCTACATTGAAATGATTATAGTAGTAATTAATTTCATTGGAAGATTCAATCTCTTGCCAATACAATTAACATACACATTTGAAGGGTCCAGAACCAACGACTTAGATTATTTTTAATGATTTTGAAGGAACTTGAGAAGAGATAAAATACGTCATCATCATAAAATGTGTCTATCCTAGTCCTGTAGCTCTGGGTGTGTAGTCCTCCCGACCAACCCGACTCTGATCCCATCGCTGCTGAATGTTGTTGAAGCCTGCACCACACGCATTAACTCACTAAGCTTGGGGCTAAGGGTCGAAGCAACACCTTTAACAGCATTCAGCGACTTTCACCCCACCCATGTCACTCCATCATTATTTAGGTTTTAGTATTTTATTAATCGACCGAAAAGAATCTTTTTGAGCCCTCTACCGAGTAACTACTGCATTTCTAACTACACAATCAGCGGTTCTGAGCTCGGCTACAGAATCAACCCCGAATACTCAGCTAATGCAGAGTTTGGGGTATTGATTTCGTAGTCGCGTTTAGCTCCTCTGACTTTGCATAGATGGCACTGGTTGCTCTAGATGGCATATGATAGAGCTACCAACTAATAATTGGCAAGTAATACACAGAAATACTAAATTTTTCATACTGTGGAGGTATTCAAAGATCGACACGTCGGCATCCTTGATATTTTACTGCATGATCGTCTGTAGATTTTTAGACGAAATTTTTTAAGTTCAGAACAAAGATTTCGGATGCCTCGTGTCTTTAGAATAGTTCTTTTGATGGCTGCATGTCATTTATATATTTTTTAGGGTCAGGACACTAGATATTTGTTAATTGTATTTTGAGTCAATTTTTTCGTTAGTTTTTTTTTCGAAAATTTAATAATCAGTTTAATTTTTGTCCTAAGCAAAACGTATTAGGAGAATGAGAAAGTGTCAGGACCCTCTTCGCGAGTTTTGCATGTGGCTGATTCAAATTTTTGTAAGCCATGGTATTTTGAGACCAACATTTTTTGCTTTTTGATCGCCATTCACGTGATAGTTTTTCATAGCGTTTAGGAACGCTGTGTTGTCACGCGGCAGGATTTTCCTCAATTTTTTCTGCTTAGCTCGGGTATCGAAAACAACCCAACGGTTTTCTACCGGTTGATGCCCGGTTCCACGGCGCAGACCAACAAGTTCCATACTTTTTACCTGCAACAGAGGCCGGATAATGGCTTCACTTGGGCGGATATCAAGGTGAACCACCCTCTGGACTACGAAACCATCAAGGAGTACAACCTGACTATCCGTGTTGAGGTATGATTAGAAAAGAACCGGTAAACAAGGAATCTTGGCTCTAAGCGAATTTATCGAAAGTACGTACATATTTTATAAAACATCATCATGAATTGGTAAATTTGCTAAAAAGAACCGATATCAAATAGATGGAAAATGAGAATAACCCTTCTCTTAATAACACAAGTCTACATAATTTTATCTCACGAGTACTAAATCATGTTTCTAAAGGATGTTGGTGCTCTGAATCCAAATCTGACCTTAGAATTGCTCCGTCACGGTAGGTATTCGAGATTTTCTAACCTAAAAACGCTGTTTTTTTGCTATATTAGAGGTTAATTTACGGCAAAAGGTAGAATTTCGTCTGGAAAGCAAGGATTGCATTTAAAGTACTAGTATTCTCCTTCAAAATCAAATTAAGTTGGTTCGAACATCTTTTTCCCCTTCGAGATGTCGTTCAAATTTATTAGTTTTGCTTTTTATTGATATATCGAAAATACTCATAAAGCATATCATTATTATCGATAGCGCTGGTTTCAAATCCGAGATCGCTTATCAATACTTATTAGCACCTAGGGAATATTTTCCAACAATTCTTTTCTAGATAGTTAGATTTATGGGCTTTGTATTTTATGGCATTTGTGGTATATAGATTTTGCAATTTTGGGTTTGTACATTTTGGGGTTTCGTGGTTTATAGTTTTGAAGTTTATGGAATTTTTAGTTTTGGAGTTTATGTGTTTTGGTGTTTATCGAATTTGAAGTTTGTGGGTTTCGGGGTTTATAGTTTTGGGGTGTATGGATTTTGAGATTTACGGATTATACCGTATAGTTAGTTATAGGTTTGGGGGTTTATTGGTGTTGGTGTTTATGGGCTCCATATTTTGTGTGTGTAAGGAGTATCGAGGGATCGGAGGCTATCGAATGATAGTGGATGTACTATATGGAATTGAAGTACAGTGTGACTGAAAAACAAATAAGCGGTTACGGGGAATAAATCATTATAGATGGTCACTATAGATATATTTGGGCAAAGTCAGTTTAGTGTTAGAGAAAGAAACATGGTACTTTAAGGTTCAATTTTTACTTTTGTGATCCAATTTTGCCTCGTGGCATAAAGTAAGCTCAAATATAGCGAAAAAGAGTTTTCTGCTCTTTTAGGTTAGAATATCTTGAAAACGCTAAAATTCTTTGAAAACATAGTGTTTGTGCAATATAAACAAGTCTAGATGTTGGAAACCTGTGTAATTATTTCTAGCACAGATTTCAAGAATTTAATAATTTAGTCAAATTGGAAATCAACCTTGGAATGAATGATAATAAGCAACAAACTTATATAGATCTTTGTTTTGTTGGCTCAAAACTCTCATACAATCTCGTGTACACGAGTCAAGATATTCAAGGTCAAAAGTCACAAAAACCGGTTTCTTAGAAATATCTCGTTTCCATTGCTTTAAATGGACATTGGAGTTATCAGAAAAGTTGTGGAGCATAAAATTCTCTACAAATTTGGTCTGACACAATATTTTATATATTTAACCATTCTTGAGAGCGCTTAATTATATACTTGAAATATTATAATTATAAAGAAACTTTCGCTACTTAGAGAAAGAAAAGAGACTTAGATCAACTTATAAAATCTCAGAACAAAGATTTTTACACATTTGTAGCTTATTCTCTTTTATTGCGAGGTTTCCTCTCTTTCATCTTATATGACTAGACTATAAGTGAAGAGCAAGAATTCAAAAATATGATAAAAACATAATATAGCAATATAAAAATATAAGTCATCATGATCGCATTAGGAATACATTGGAACTGTTCCTTTCTCTTCTTTTGATGATCACTTTTCAATGTACTGAAGTTTTATCCATTTGCTGTGAGTGAATCTACTAACAGTCAAGCTTCCTTGTCGCCAAATAGGCCGTCCTGCTAAACGTCGACTTTGTAGAACAACGGTGCCCAACAACTGGCGTCGGAAGCTACAGTCTACATCCAATTAGAAGACGTCAACGACGAAATCCCATTGTTTACCGAAAGAGAGCAGGAAACCGTGCTCGAAGGCGAACCCATTGGCACCAAAGTCACCCAAGTGAACGCTATTGATAAAGACGGAACGTTCCCTAATAATCAAGTGAGTATAACTAGTTAACTCGTTGACGCGGCGCATCGCCCGGTGTTGTCGCCGTCTGCAAATGGATATTGATGAGGGATGGATTTTATTGGTGGACGTGTCATTAGCCGTAACGCGATTAGCGACTTGATTGATTTGCATAGGGCGTAGCACGAGATTTTATGCAAGCTGTGCTTTAAGCGTTAAGTGAAAAACTTATAGATTATAGATGTGTCGTTAGCTAGGAGCCCTAGTCACTAATACACAGTCATTAAGAGCTTTGACGAAAAGCAGATCAAAAGCATTTTTTGATAGTTTTCAGTCTGATGGATTCAATATGATGAAAATTAAAATTGCAATCAATGTTTAAGTTCGAAATTTATTCGCTTCCAAGCATCATAGTAAATTCTGCTTGTAAATGAATAATTTAGAAATTGTAGGAAACATTGTACAGGGTTCTCAGCGTCAGGGAAAACCTGAAAACCTGGAAATGTCAGGGAATTTGAACTTTGTCAGGGAAAGTGCCAATAATTGTCAAAAATCAGAGAATTTTTATTGTCGTCAGGAAAAATTTCTGAATGCTATTCATGCCGTGTCTAAATTCTTTATTTAATGAACGCACCCAGTTGCCTATTTCTGTTTGTTTTAATCACACGTACCCGCAGATTGATATAAAGAAACAGATATATTTGGAGTGTATAGCTGTTTTCTATACATATTCATCGCCTGTTTCAAGACATATTCAATGGTGACGTTACTTATGTAATGCACCAAGAAAATGTATAGTTTCAAAACGTAACATCATTAAATATTTGTTTCTCTTTAACATCACACTCACTTTTTGATTATTGTTTATACAATTTATTTATAACAACACTATAATATTTGGAAAATGTGTGAGATCTGCAACAAAAATATGGAATTGATTTTAGCAACTGTAAACCAAAAACAAATAATTACCTACATGTTCGTGTGAGTGACAGGTTTAATGAAATTTGAAGAGAAAAGTAATTGGATTATGCGTTTGTAATGTAATTCAAGATGTCTAAGAATACGTAAATTTGTAGAGGTACATACAATAATCCACAACCAATTACTTTTAAATAAACAAGATAAGAAATATAAAAGTATCAACCATTAAATCTGAAAATTTAAATCACACCGATTTTGAAATTTCTATCTAGCAACTGCTGCATAGACCTTAGCAAAGCATCTAAAGAGTTCAAACAGCGCTCAGTGGACGTTTTAAACACGGTTTAAAAAGCGACCTGTGTGACGTTACTGTTTCAATGCAAAAATATAGTGTTTTGAACCGATTTGAATACATTTAATGACATAAAACAGCTAAAGCTGTTTTTTGTATAGCTGTTTGCTCAGTAGTAAAATATATTTTTATTGGTTTTGTTGTGTTTGTTTATATATATTTCTATTAAATCTCTTAAATATATATTATTAGATTTCTTAAATATTTATATTTGTTGCAATGACTGAAATAAATATTTCTAATAAAATTAAATATCCATGTCACTTATTTGTCATCAAATGGGCTCATTTATACCTTATCATTTGACTTCTTTTACTTTGGTTTAAGTTTAAAAACATATTTTGTATGCTTTTGTCAGGAATTTTAAAAAAGTATGTCAGGAAAAATCTGGAAATGTCAGGAATTTGGTTCTGAAAAATTGTTGAGAACCCTGTTGTATATAGAGTAGTGACTATGACTAAGTATCAATATTTTAGCGGGACAGAGAAAAAGAGGAACTAAGGAAATTACCATTCTAAAAATTTCCGTATTTATAAAGCGAAAACATTTTTTTCGAAACTATCTTTCTATCGCCGACATACTCGGTCCGTCCACCACGAGGTTTTTTTCGCACGTTTGAGTTTAGAGAGTTGGTATCCAGTAACACCAAACAGTAAAACTCGTTGTCATAATTGAAATCTTGTGTGTTTACTTTGTTATTTTGTGTTCTACTTCATTTTTTAGTACTTTTTTCAATTTTAAACGTAAAAGTGTCGGGTACAGGTATTTTCCTATAATATAGTTTGTCTTTCTAAGTTATAGGACAAGACTGAATTTCTTAGTATAAATAGGCATTTTATTTAACTGTACGCGAATTGCGATCTGTTGTTTGTGGGTAACCCTAACGGATTAGCATTGAGTGAAAAACTTAGTTTCAACAGTTTTTTAATGAAGTAATGAAAATCGAATACAAAATACACAGCCAACCGGATTAACTCATTTATTAGATATTATTATTAATACAAATGTTCAGTTTCATCGTTTGTACAAAAAACTACTGCATGATTTTTGACAGATCCAAGCTGTCTTGGACGATGGATATCATAGGCGAGGATTTTCCGGAGATATTTTTTTATTGTCTTTTACACCTCCCTGAGTTTGTACTTAGTAATAGTTAACTCTATATATGTTTCCTTTTAAAGTAAATTGGTCATAATCGACTAACTGTATGATATCTGTCAGCGCGGCAAACTTTTGACGAGAATAAGTAATGCTTTCAGTGTTTAATTTATTTAGGCAACGAAATGCAGTGTTTACCAGAAACCAAACCACATTTTGATGAGACGCGGTTTGACATACTGACATGCATGGTGCTGCACATCACAATAATTGGGTTAATAAATCTCAAAATTGCAGTTGAAACACATTATGCTCTACAGGAAACCGCGTTATAATTCTTAATGTTCTACCAACTGACTTTGCAATGACTATATATTTTCGTTTCTGTGTGCTTAGCAGTAAACATATAGGGTGATCCAGACATAGTGTCATTAATTTTAACAACTGAGTATAACAAAAATATGCGATTAAAAAAATTAATTCTATATTTACGCTGAAAAAAATATATTTTAAAACCATTATTTAAATCCCCTTTTAAGACTGTCACTGAGCGCTGGCGGCAGTCCAACTCGGAGTCGACCTGGCGCAAGGTTGCCAAATTTAAATATTTTCCTAGTTCTTATTGTAATATTAAAATATATAATATGTCCTATAAATTATTTTTTATGCAGTTAACATATTAGGTAAATAACAAACCATTTACATTTCATTGCATAAATAGTTAATTAAAAAAACAATACACTCACTAGGGTAAATTGTTAAGAGAGGCTAAAACGTTTTTTAAATTTAAACACCGACAGTAATACAAAAAACTCTCGTGCTCTCAACAAAAAACAGTCCGACATACTCAGTAATAAAAAGTATTTAGGTCAATAATCTTGTTTCCAGTGCCTACTCAAAGACAAGCGCTGCATAGCTGCAGAAATTCCCATTTTTATCAATATGAAACCATGAATATTTAACAGATTAGTATCATAATAACCGCAGTAATCAGCGCCGACATTGGTACAGCTAATAAGTTCAAATTCCCTTTTAATACGCTAATAATTTGAGTATGTTCGGGTATGTTTTCCTATACCTCCGTTTGTGTCGCCAGTGTAGTTTATAATCATTAAATCAATTTACTATTTACCTATTTACCGTGTGTGTTATTCGCTGCTGATCACGACGAGAAAACTTGGAGGGAAACGGGAGTAAGAGATCTGATCAGATCCTTTAATTCATTTGCTGTATACAAATTTGAGGAGCTTTTGAACTTGCACTACGAGGGCATGATGAATTCCAAAATCTTCAAAATGGTATCTTTCTCGGATTAGTGAGTTTTACATCATCTTGACAAATCCCTTAATGAGAATACCTTAAAAATGTAACAATTTTTATAGGCGCCTCAAAAAATATTCAAAATGAGACTAAATTGCATACGTACTAGAAGTATGCTATTAGAAGAAAAATGTATCACTTCAGCTCTGAACATTAATGAGCATGCTGTTAGTATGTATCTGATCCTGACGACGTGGCAACGCGGTTTCGCTTCAACACTCGAACGCGTGCTACCGATTGTTATGGCTCGATTTGCTTATTTTTTTAAAGGTCGAGTAAAATTTTGTTTCGATTTTCTGTCTTTATTAGGCCTTCTGAATACGTAGTTAAAATTATGATATCATGACTGAATCACCCCGTATAATACCCGCAAATTTTATTATATGTCATGGAGATCGGTTCCAATTTGCCATTGTTTCAACTATCCTGCATCGTCATCATCCATCAACTCTACCCTCTCTGGGAACCCCATTTACGGAACAATTGCATTTAAGTGAATAGAAAACAAACGAACGGGTCGCGTTGCGTAACCCTCCATCATAAAATCCAACCCTAACGGCCACCCGGGCCCCTCTAATGCACCCTCAACCCTAATAAACCGCTAATCGCCGCAGGTGTACTACTACATCGTGGACTCGCCTCGTAACGAGGGTAAAGACTTCTTCGAGATCAACAAGGAGACGGGGGAGGTGTTCACGAAGGTGGTGTTCGATAGGGAGAAGCAGGGAGCCTACGCTCTGGAGATCGAGGCCAGGGACGGAGCGCCATCTGCCAGGCCGAATAGCGACAACGAGCCCAATTCAGGTGAGTGGTTGAACAGTTTGTAGTAAGAATTTAAATGTTTGGATCACATACTTCTATTATACAGGGTATCCCAACGAAAATTTGACCCCCCCTATAACTGGAAAACCGAATAATATTTCAAAATTCGCCGAGACCCGTCTAATCCGGTGCAATATGGTTCGTTACTAAGATAACATCAATATCTCTAGACGTTTTTGTCAGTTTTTGGATTAAGACCCTTAGGCTTTGTACACACTACTCAACATAAAATTTGGGTAGCAAAATTTTTAAAATGCTATAACTTGACATTGGATTGACGGTTCTTGATGATTTTTGCAGATTTGGAATCCTTATTTCACGTAGATTTTCTATGGTCTAAGCATTTTATTTGAGTGTTGAAATTTACACATTATACCGGGTCGATAATAAACAAAAACCTAGGGTACGACGCGCGCTAAGGTTTGACATTATTTAAGTTTTTGTAAAAATAAATTCTCACCTCAAGTTGTTTTTATATTTAGACCATAGCAAATCTACGTGAAATAAGGATTCCTAATCTGCAAAAATCATCAAGAATTGTCAATCTAATGTCAAGTTAGCATTTTAAAAATTTTGCTAGTTTTCTAACCAAATTTTATGTTAAGTAGTGTGTACAAGGCCTAAGGTCCTTAATCCAAAAACTGACAAAAACGTCTAGAGATATTGATGTTACCTTAGTAACGAACCATATTGCAACGACCAAAAAAAATTTTTTCGGAAATTTTGCTCATACAAACTTTTTGATTTTTTGCATGACTTCATTGATCACCCCGTATATAATAAACCTATGGTCCTACGATAAATATACGCCATGCAGCTTAATCCGAAAAAAACTAGCTCATAAAATTTGCAAGCCGGGTTAAAAAATTTGCATTCCTATTAAAAATATTGAACTTTAAATTTTGCTTAAAAAACTCTATGTGTAACTTCGAGTGACCAGCAGTTTAGTTCTAAATTGCACAAATATCAGACATAAAGAGGTAACCATGAATGACCTTATGGATTTACTTTGATTCAAGGTTCAAACATTAAATAAACTACATAATGAAATTAATTGATATAATTGAATTTTCATATAATTGATATATTTCACATGCCTTCAATGATTTAATAGACTGTTTTATATATATTATATCTCATTTGACCGTACTGCTTGTACGCAAATAAATCAATTGTCATGGTTTTGTTATTGGCATTTTAATTTGGAATTAAGCAAATGGATCATTTAAATATCCGTTGTAAATGACAGTTACTGCATAAATCTCATAAAATTATTTTCAATTGGACTATTTAAAATATAAATCAATGAAACCCGCATTAAATTTTCGCTGCATCAATTTGCGTTTAGCACCTGGTACTTTATTCTCGTTCGGGTGGAGGATCGGCTTCATTACATCGATTTCTTAGAGTCTGCTTCGTTAGACGTTTCGAAATTTTTCAATTAGTTTCCAGGAATTTCAATATTGGTGGAATTAGATTTCGCTAAAATGATATTACAGCCCGTACCTTGGATTCCATGAGGCATCCGGTCCGAAGGACGAGAGTCAGTTCATATAAAGTTTTAAACCAGCAATAATTGAGTATTAGCTGAAGAATGCGACTTGATAAAAATGATATTCAATCGTAGACAGCGCAATTACAGCTACATTCACAGTGTTTTCTAACACAACTGGATTGAATGTGGGGTTTATTTTAACTAGTGTTTTAATTTAAAAAATATTGAAAAACAATTTAATAACTTGATATTTCCATTTAATATAATTACATTCTGTTGTTACGTATGTATGATGAAACACGTGCAAGATAAACTCGAAAAGGCATCGTATTGTTATACAGGGTGTATCGAAATAAAACCGAAAAAATGTAAGGGAAGATTCTCTGACAAAAATTAAGAAGGATCTTTGGTATACAATTTTTTGAAAAAATTATTTCATGCAATGTTACGCCCTTCCAAAAATTCTTTTTTTTTCTTTTTTATCTTTCATGTACATCAAGTTAAAGAAACCAAACTTAGTGAACATTATCTGTCAGTAAAACGTTTTGATATTTTCTTAACTTGAAGTATTTTTGTAAGAGAAGAGGTTGAAATAATCAATCCCTATAACCTTTTCTTTTATAATTTTGTTACCGATACAACTTTTTCCTTTTAAAAAATATGCCAAAAGAGCCCCGTTCATTTTCTAACTTTTTGATCTTTTTAAGTTTGTTTGAAAAGTAAAGGATTTATGAGGAAAAGAAATAAACGTTTGCAATTCATTTTAAAAAACTCACTGTTTAACGTGTGCAAGATCTAGTGGCATGTTCGTTGCATATTTTCGATATATCAACTAATATTTTCTACACAAAATCATAAAACTTGTGAAAGATTAAGAAACACTAACAATAAATGACATGTCATTTGTTTCTATGGATTTCATTCCAAAGATCTAGTGGCCTGTTCTTTGCATATCTTCTGTTTATCAACTAATATTTTCTACACAAAATCATAAAACTTGTGAAATAGTAAGAAACAGTAACAATGAATGACACTGACATTTGTTTCTATGGATTCCATTGCAAATAACAGGCCACTAGATCTTTCGCCAAAATACACACGCGCTTAAACAGCTCATATTTTTAAAAAGACATTGCAATAGTTTTTTTTTCATAAATCCTTAACTTTTCGAAAACACTTGAAGAAATTAAAAAGTAAGAAAAAAATTATAAGAAAATATGGCATAGGAGATGATTATTTCAACCCCTTACAAAAATACTTCAGGGTTAAAACATTTCAAAAAGTGTAGTTTTATTGACAGATAATGCTCACCAAGTTTGATTTCTTTAGCTAATAAAGAAAAACAACTTTTTTAACTTTTGGAGGGATGTAACTTTTCAGGGCAGGGTTTTTTCAAAAAATTTTATATCAGAGACCCCTATTAATTTTCATCAGAACAGAATAGCACCTTACATTTTTTCGGTGCTATTTAGATACACCCTGTATAGAACGATTTGTGATGAAGTTCTACTTCATGACAATTTCTTTATCTCATACAATGAGCTCAGGAAATTGTTGGAAATAAGCCTAGTACTAGATAAAGCCAAATGAATATGTTTTGCCTTAAAATTTGGAGAAAATATTTGCTATTTTGTATACAACATGTTTAAGTTTTATAACTTCAAGGTCACCCTACCAAAGTTTGCCTGTTCAGTGGCTTTTATAACGGTACTTTTATTGGATCTAAATAATAGATATCTATTGTAATTGTATTAAACAACGTTTTATTTTGTCTGTCTCACATTTTAAAAACTATCAGAAGCAATTTTTACGATTCCGATGTCTCAGCTATTCTAAGAGATACGAACATGCCCTTAAAAGTATTTTTTTAAATTTCACTCTTTATCTGAAAAACGAAGAGAGGTCTATGAAAGTTTTTATTTGCGGAATTATATTCTCAAAAAGTAGTCCAGTGTTGCAAAAACTACCTCTTGTTGTTTCCAATATACTCTGCAATTGCCAGATGTCCTAATGCCAGATATTCTCTTCTTCTTAACATTGCTGTGGTTGGTAATAGGAAAACAGTTAGTTGGACCAGATAAAGAGATCATAGCGATCCACATTCAGTTTTTTTAAACAAAAGGAAATCGCAAATTGCTTTATCCCGCTTTGTTTCAGTTGATAAAACCGACGAGTTCCAATCAATTAATTAAAATCGTAGCCCGCTAACGGCGAATTTAAAGCAACTTTTAAGGCTAGTTCGTCGCAAAACATTAATTAGAATTCGAAAAGTTTGCGGCGGATCCAGATTTTCCCCGGCGAATTTTTGGAGGAGACCCAACAACAAAATAAACTCATTTCGTAACACCTCACGTCTGAAAGCTCTTAAAATATCTCCAGGGGACAAAAAAATCTGCTTGCTCGGGTTCGGCCAATTTCGAGCCATCACTATTGACAGCTTTACGCGAACGTGCGGCTCTGAGGTCCGTAAAAGCCCGAGTATATATTTTATCGGACGAGTGTGGTTGTTACGCCTAATTTAACTTGTTGCTCGCCAAACTGAAAGCTGCTGCGACGGTAATCCGTTGTCACGTAAATTCGGAATAAGGGAGAATTTAAAGTCGGTCCCGAAAAAGGACCGCTTCCTGGTCCTTAATTAGGCGAGAACTCCGCGAGGGCAGGGACTAATGATACGTCTTGGAAAGGCTTTCAGGAAGTTTTTTAATTGCATCAAAATATTTCGTTTCCCTTTCATCGGATCGGGGGAAAGAGTTGAAAATAATGGATAGATGGACGGGTAACTGACGGCGGTAACAAAGCGGGCCATCATTTCGGTTTATGGGCCTTTATGTTAGTGCGACAAGGTGGCTTTATCGAGTGGAAGATGTCGACATTGTTCTGTGGGAAAGTGCCGCTGACTGGCGTTATCAGAAAGATGAATATAACAAGTTTACCGCATTTTTACACTGAAGCTTGATACTAATACACAATAAAAGAAGCATCCTTCGAAGATCATCTAATAAGTCGGTCCACTCTCTAATTCGCGCCTAAAATATCTTTCCTTCCGACGCACTTCCCTTGCCAACCATCACAATATCGATCGCCGACTTAGCCGGCAGTCGTTGCGTTAGTTTGATACATAAATTGTACGTAGGGGTTATACTAACGCGACATCTCGAAAGACCACCATTATCGGAGGAACAGTTCTGACCGTAGTAGTCGTAATACCAACAACAACAAGAGCCGATATCAATAGATGGGCGATCCAGATATACCATTAGGGGGTCTGCCCTCCCCCCACAGGGCTTAGTTAGAGAACAACGAGGGCAGGTCAAAGAATCACAGCTAAAGTTAGAGTTGTGCGTTTTTATGATCTCAAAATCTCGGTCACATGGAAATAAGCGATTTTGCAAGGAAAAAAAGTGCCCTATACGCAAATTATGAAGCGGAAGGTAATGTAGTTGTAACACTAAAACTTCAATTGATTCAGCAATAAACGATAACGCACACTCAAAAGTGTGATGATTCAGTTGTCAGTTCAAATTAGTCAAAGAGTGAGTTAGGTTGTTTAGCTTTAACTTAAAAAAGTGACATTTATTTAATTTTTTTTTCATAACTCTTCTTCCATGGTGTTTATTTCTTCTTTCAGATGACTGATTGCGTTGCTTTTAACGACAATACGAACCAGCCACTAATTGTTTAAAGACTAATAAAATTTTAATTTCCCTTTGTACTTCCTGATTAGAATTGTTCTTACTTAGAACCACCCCGCCTGCCGGTTTTTCTTTAATTCCAAGAAAACGTATTTACTCGACTAATTTTATTAAGCCGTAAATAACAATAAAGATAAAACAACCCCGCCACCTACGTTTCCGTTCCTCTTTTAATTAGCTCCCAACTCCACCTGGAAGCACACCGACTCCTTCTACGGCAAATATAATGGTGGATATAATTTGATTACGGCCATCTTCCAGGCGACGTTTAATAAAAACCAGAGTTCGCGTCGCTCCTTTCCGCAATCAATTTGTTTCAGAAGTGGGGCAAGTATGATGTCATCGCAGCAATAAGCCGTAGGCAGATATTCAGATAGCCAGCTTCTTAGCATCTTTATTGTATATTGCATCATATCTCGGCAATATTGCCAGTTTTAATCAAACATGCTGCAAAAATTAATTCGAATATTGATAATGGGCAATATTGCACTCATAATCTGACTTACACACAATTAGACTTTACCTTCCTCATCAACTGCCTCTTTAAAAAATGTCTTAATTTTTGTTTCTGTTAGAACACTAGACTTCATGGATCTATATCCTACCGACTTATGTTTAAGCAAAGCAATTAAACATTGCAATTTCTTTATGTCAACATTCTTTTTCGCTGACAATGTTGATATTATCTTTGAGTAAAGACTCCACAACGTAGATCTCTGATACACTAAATTTTTGTTCAATATAGTAGTAGTAAGACTGCCTCAGTGATAACAGTTGCTCCCTTTTGCTGACTCCACTCTCAAATAAGCGATACGCTTTTTCATATTTATCTTTGGATTTTGTCGGTGATAATGATTGAATTGCGTTTTTTGATGATTCTTTATATCATCTTCCATATTATCGCTGCAAGAAGAAGATTCTGACATTTTTCATAAATCACTGACACAATAATATTAACGTAAATCTAATAAACAAACTATATATCAACATTTAGAATTCTTGATTAACATTTTCGAAATCCACAGTTTTCAATAAAAAAACTGATAATTATAGTTATTTGAGCTATTTTCACTATTAAAAAAATCATGTAACAAATTTCATTAAAATCAGCTTAGGTGGTAAGATATATGCAAAAAACAACATTTTAGGCCCAATTTCAAGAGGTTGTAGGCCCTAAAAAATGAGAAATCGGAAAAACAACAAAAATACACGTCAAATAACTTCTCACGTAGATTCTGTACTTAATTTTTTTCCTAGTATTTATGAATCACCCTGTATGGTGACTTTCCTACCGGTACGTGTGGCTTTCATTGCAAATTTTTGTCCGGTCGGTTTATTTCGGTGTACTTATATTAATTCCATTAAATCTGTTGTACGCAGCACGTTTGGGATGTCTGTCTTTCTACAGGATCCCAGGTGGATCAGCACCGCAATTAATTTGTTGTAAAGGCGCCACACACGTGGCGATATTAGTGAATAATTTAATCCCGCTCGCGGTCCTCCGGCGTTAAACTTGCACAGCGTCAAATCCTCTTGTTAGTCGGGAACACTGCCTCGGCAAACGTTCCTGTTCCAGACTAACACCTTTGTAGTTTCCTGTTAATCTCCGTAGTGTCCTTATTATGCAAGCTGGAATAAAATTCTTATCCTGAAGAACCCAAATTATCCTGGTTGACGTGTGTACGCTGAGTTATGTCTGTGCATGTTTTGGAGGGATTAGGATGGGTTTATTGTAGCGTCTGTACGAGACCGTTGAAACTGGCGCTGTTAGAAGACTAGGTTTAGCTAAATTTCTACGGGATGTTTCAGGATTAGCAGTTGGCCAGTCATTAAGTTTATTTTAAAACTAGCTGTTGTTAACAATTAATTTTAATTCTTTTGATAATATATTGGACTGGATAAAATCTTTTCTAACCTATCGTAAACAATATACTACTCTAAAGCACATAGGGGATTTTAGAATGCAAATGGACGTATGCGTACAAATATGTTGACATGGGAATCCCACATGACTCAGTGCTGGGCCCAGTGTTATTTTTATTTTATACAAACGAACTATATTGTCTTACTGCCGATGCAATTTTTACTATGTATACAGATGACCAATCATTATTAATTTCAAACACCACAGATGGCCAATTAGAACGTAATTGTAATGAAGTTTTGCAGTTGGTAAATAATTAATGCACAAAGAATGAACATCGTGAGATTTCATAATATGGAGAAATATTGTGAGCCCTTAAGCATAGCCTTAAATGTGGATACATTGTTGTTTAACACAGATGTAAAATTTTTGGGTATTACTATCGACGAATGTCTTAGCGGGAAAGAACATTGTGTTCAGTTGGCATCAAAATTAAATTCCTTATGTTTTCTGATAAGAAATTTACGTACTCTTCTACCACAAGAGCATCTCATCATGGTTTACCATGCACAGGTGTCATCAAGATTGAGATACGGAATATGCTTTTGGGGACCGACTCCTCATGCAGTGGATGTGTATGTAGCGCAGAAACGAATTATGCGTTGTATTGCTAATGTGTCTAAAAACTATCTGTGTTGTGAATTGTTTAAAAAATATAGGATTCTTACCTTGTTCAATGTATACTTGTTTGAACTGTATCTTTTTTCTTTTGACAAAAGTAATTTTGTTCTGAATGGTAGTATTCATCACAAAAATACCAGCTTTAAGGATAATTTTTCTGTACCTTATTGTAAATATATAGTCAAATATAACTCTCCTAATTATTTAGGATAAAGAATTTTTAACATTTTACCTGTTTATATAAAGCAAGCGACAAATATATATTTGTTTAAGAAAATGTTGATGGACTTTCTTGTGACAAATGTATTTTATAATTTACAAGAGTTTTACGATAGTGGATATCATTAGATAATTAAGATTATTTTCAAAATTGTGACCATTCCTATACATACACATGTGTATATTGTCAACAGGAAAATAAATACTATTCTATTATAAAACTGTGCAGCTAAAGAAGACGATGATTTAAAGAATGAGGATGAGTGCAGATGTATATGAAGTAATGTTTATTTCTCAGATCTGTATCATATACATTATTATCGAATATTAACTTTGAATTGAGACATGGCGGATTTTTCAGATTGATCACTTTATGTACAAAATTGAATATTTCTACTCACATTTTGGACCATCCATTTTTAATACAATAAGGAGTGATGTAATATCTCCTCTTGATTTTTTTCTGTGTATCTCATATATGAATTTTGTAAAACTTGTATTTTATAAAGGTCAGAAACTGACAAACACGACCCATAAATAATATTGCACTAGTCAAAACAAAGATAGAAGCTGTTAATTTAAATTTACCATTAGTTGCTAAAACATTTTAAAATGTATATAGACACTGTAAGCGAGAATATGCAGTTTTTATTTTTGAATTCTATAAGAGAGCCAGATAAATTTAAATTATTATCAGATCTAATCTTCACACATTGTTGGAGAGTTCCCAATATCTTCGTTGCGTTTAGTTTTAAATCGTTCTTCTTGAACTAATTTTACAATATATCTAAATCTAAATTTATGTTATTCAA
Organism: Monochamus saltuarius; assembly: GCA_025584915.1. Taxonomy (NCBI): domain Eukaryota; kingdom Metazoa; phylum Arthropoda; class Insecta; order Coleoptera; family Cerambycidae; genus Monochamus; species Monochamus saltuarius. Next base: position 7,154,132 of record CM046723.1, on the reverse strand, counting down.
ATAAAAATTCTGCTTGTCTGGTTAAAAGGATACATACGTTTGGGAATCGTATGCGTAACAATGCATTTTTTTATTGAATATGCTAGTGAACTTCAGCTGTGCATAATACAAATAACAGGAAACCTAAGATAGACTACCTGCTTACGATCAAATAAATAATTTTTAAACCATAATAACGGCTTGTTAGAGACACCATAATAATTTATTTCTGCTGAAAGTAAATTATAAGATCAAGACATCAAAAGCTTTCAAATTGTCCAGTATAACAGTTACCGTAACCATCTGGTCATCAATAGCACGCAATGTATCATCGGTTATATCTAACAAACATGTGGATGTAACTTAATAGTTCACTTTTTCAATATAGAATCTTAAATATAATATCATACAGCAAAGGCCGAATTCTTTATATTTTTGTAAATCGCATTTGTTTAAAATTGAGAATCTTGAAAAATAAAGAATTGTTTTATAAAATAAGTAGTTTTAATAGTATTTTAAATTAGAGTAGGATACGGTAATATAAGTAAAAAGTAAATAACGAAAAAGCGTTTATTTTGAAGGAGATATTTATTCTTGAAAACTAGAAATGGTAAGAAATGAACGAATGAATGAATGAATGAATGAATGAGTTTTGTGACGTTTCTGTAATATTATTGCATATACTATTATGCTTACAATTTTGTAGTAATAATCTCCAAACACTATTTTATTACAACAGAAATATTACCTAATATAAAACCTATACTATATACCTACATTGTTGTACCATTTACTAAAAGTTGTGTGCGTTTATTGTAGCAAAGACTGACTTTAAAAGTTTATCGACTTTTTGTAACTCCCACTACAACGTTTTATAAAAATGTGTGTTAAATACTTTAATAATTACCCATTGGTAGTAATTTTAACTACTCTGCTACTATAACTATTGACACACAGTACAGTAGATAGATTCACTGTTTTAGCTTGCTAAGAATACAATTTTGGTTTATAAATATTACTATATATGTGTTTAAATTTATTCATTCTGAAGGTACATAATGGTCCTTCTCAGTTCCTACTGTTCGGCACGCTTTTTGTATTTTTGCACAGGATCATATGTATACTTACTACTTTAATACAATTTGTAGTAAATAATGCTACAATTGTGTATCTTTGTCTCTTTTTGGTAATGATAACTTTAAGTGTTGTATTAATACAATTCATAAATATTATTTTGAATTATACCCTCATCTTAAATTTTACAATATGACATTTGTTACAAAATATAGTAAACAGTTTTGTAATTATATTAAAATTTACAACAACTCAATAGCTATAAATACATTTGCCTTTACCAGAACAACGAACTTATATGGTTTACTACATTTGTACTTCTACAACAAAATTATAGTAAATTTTTCAGTAGTATTTCTTTCAGTGTATCATTCTCCTTCTTTAAAATTGAAAAAAAAAAAATTCAGCAAATATATTTAACAAATTATTAGAACAAATAAAAATATGTTAATAACTTAGATAATAGATTCGTACATTTCTCATAGAGTTCTCGTTGAAATTTACGAATAACATGAATTCTTTCACGAAGTAAATCTTGTTAGTTTGCTGAAAATAAATTGTATCCTCATCAAATGTTTGTATTGAGTTTCGTAATTTTTTTGTTTGTGCAGCACAGCTCGACTGAAAAAATAAAGCTATATAGCCTCCCCTGAGCTCCCTCTACCTCGTCAGAAACTATGCCGGCCCCCCGGAATATTTGACGAAGAGGAACGAAAGCAAATAAAGCTAAAACGTCTCCGGGCAGACTACGTACCCGTAAAAAGTTCCCCAAGAATGTTGATTCCGAGCCAAACTTTATAGCTGCGCCTGCTTGATATGTGCTCGTTCTGGTTTATTTAAAAAAAAATCCCTACCCGTCGTCCGAAGTGACTAACTTAAAGTTTGAGACGACAGTTTTCTGGTTAACCCGCCGTTAGTTAGCAAATAGCCCCTCCGAATGTTTGAGTTGTTTAAAGGCACTCGACAATGATGTCTAACGAGACTCTGGGGCATTTGCGAGTTTCGTTTTCCATTCTAGCAATTATTTGCTTTTCTTATTCTTAATATGAATATAAAACAGAGAACGGACGGTTTTTATGTTTATTTGCCCAAGACTTGTTTTGCTTTGATATTGTTTACTTCGGAAATTAAATTTCGTTATTATTTGGTTCGCTCAGCTTGGACTTCATATATATTTTATAACCTTCTCCACTAACGAGCTCTGAGCTGGTTTTGATTTTCTAAATATAAAACTAAAATTCTTATAAAGAACTTCGTAAATGAGAAATTCGCCGTTTTATCCTGTGAATGAAAACTAGGGCACAAAAGGAAAGGAAACCTTTGACTAAAAATATGGTTTTTGTTGGGCATAGCGTAAATAATGATGTGTTGTGAACTTTGGATTTTTAAAGATTAAAGTTTATTTTTATAGATTTGGAAACAATTGTGTTGTAGGTAATATAAACGGGCCTTTGTTATAAGAAAAATTATTAAAGAATATTTTTTTCTAAATATATTTTTAAGAAATGAAAATAATGGGACAAAATTTAGTTTATACATTATACATGAATAAACCATTTTTCTTTTTCTATAGAAAGTGTTTGTTTTTAATACGATTTCAAATAAAAACTTATAGATTATATCTCTCATTCCGCTATACTCCCCTATCTTTCGCAAACCGTCACATCCAAGTTCTGTCGCATTTTAATCAAACTGTAAATTATATCCTCCATAGTGACCTATCCCCAGTCAGTCGCACTGTAGTTCAGTTGTATACATTACATCAAACATCGTTTACCCCGATACTCCTTACACACACAGAACATGGAGTCCATAAACCTCAAATCCCAAAATCTATAACTTACAAATCCATACACGAAAACCCATAAAAACCGCAAATCCCAAAATCTCAAATTCAATAAACTCGTGTACCTCGAAACCCATATATTTCAAAACTCCAAAATGCATGATCTCCAAAACTATAAACTCTGAAACCTCAAAACCTATAAAGTCCAAAAATCAATAACCCCAAATTACATAAACCCTAAAACCCATAAATCCAACTATCCAGAAGAGAATTGTTAGAAAACTACGCTAAAAAGGAGCTTTGGCAAGCGATGTCGGATTCGAAACCAGCGCTGCCGATAACAACAACAGCCTATTTGGTTGATTTCCGATATATCAATTAAATGCAATACTAATAAATGTCAATGAACATTATCTTGAAGAGAATAATATATATTGTACATAATTGGATTTAATCTTGAAGGAGAAGACTGCAAGATGGAATCCTTACTTTCCAGACGAAATTCTACCTTTTGTCGTAAAATGATGCCCCACATAGCAAAAATACCGGCTTTTTTGCACTTTTAGGTTAGAATATCTGGAAAACCTAACGCAATGGGTTAAATCTGAGATCGGAATCGAATTCAGCGCACCAAAAATCCTGAACATCATTTAGTGCTCGTGTGATAAAGTTGTGTAAACCTGGATTAATTTTGATATTTCAGTGTCAATTGTTTCCAAAGCCTTCTTTCATTTCTATACCTACTTGATTTTAAATTTAAATATTATCGTAATTTCTAACTTTAGAAAAAAATGTTGAAAGGAGTATATTTATTCGATTTTCAATATTTAACCTGTAACTAATAGAAAAATATACAGGCTTCATTTAAAAATATACTTATTTAAATATCGCACAAACGTGTTCTATTCTTTCTTCCCTAGCTTTTTTATTTCAACCTTCTGAAATTTGAAATAATTCAGTCTGTAAGACTAAGTTAGGATTCGATTTCAATTAGATATCTCTGTTCCAATCCGATAATCAGTCGAGCGTGTTAGTTTAAAAGTAGATATGTAGGTACCTCACGAACACTGCATTTTTAATCTGGAGTCAGAGTCTTTACCACACTAATAGCTAAATTCAAAGTGTGCATGCAATATTTCTCTGAATGTATTCGGAACCAGCTCTGCGAAAATAGCTATTATCTATCTTACTGGTTATTGGAGGACAATTTGAGATATCGTGAAAGATATCTTAATTATGATTTTGTAGCGACAACAGAACAAATAACACTTCTGTGTACTTAGACCGGAATAATTTCGATCTGAATTCAGTGCTGCTGGGAAAACAAATTCGGGCCATAAATCGCGATAGTTCGCAGATGCATTAGCGAGAATTAAAGTTCAGTTAAAGTAAGACGTACTATTGAAATTCTAGTAGTAGATTATCGCAATTAATTCGGGATCAATGTTATTTATAGAGCGCTCGTAGCAATTACCGAACAAATTTATGTTCATAATCCAGAATTGTCCCCGGCATAACTATTGTTCGGATCGCCGGGGCGTCTAGGATAAATCAGGAAATTGGTTAGACCGGTTGCCTTTCTTTATTTGCGCTCACTACAATGCAGCTGTCAGTCGGTTCGCAGACAAAGTTCAAACCGCGTTGCTTGCGACGCTATTCTCTTTTGTGAAATCTTCTGAAGTATCTTTTTAATTTAATTTGTTTGGTGCCTTTTTGTATCCTCGTTACCGTCTGGACGCGTTTCAAATCTTTTTACATCGATTTTTATCATTACACTATCTAAATATCTACATCACTATATAATTTGACCAGCCATGTGTGAAAGTAATTAATATTCAGTAAAATACAATATTATTAATTAGTGATCAAATTAATAACACATGAATTATTGTAAACGTCAAAGCTCCAGCACAAATATATTCTACATTTTGGTTTGTTAATAACATTAATTTGTTTCAGGCAAAATTATGTACCAACATACTGATATAGTGAAAAATCGTTTCATTATTAATCATCTGTTAAACTAAATAGGTATTTTGTCATCTTAGAGAAATTGACTATTATAATCTATCATTATTGTTGGTAATTTTGTTTTGCTTTTTCGAGACAAGACAAGACCAATACAATATGAATTAAGGGACAAGATTAAAAAAGCCTTTCGAGATAAGGCAAGGAATATTGCTAGGCAAGAAGTCTTAAGAAGGGGTAATCTTCAACTGAACATTATCTGAAAATATATACATTGCATTTCTATTGTAAGGAAGGCCAAGGGCGAATGGTGGAGGGGTGATGGGATGCCAGGGTAGGCAAAAGGGTGTGACCTAATTGCCAGGCTGAGGCCGCCCGCACTTACTGCTACTACTACTCTATTTTAGGTATATACTTTATTTAAAAGACATGCAACGTTCAAACTTATGTTGAAAACTAAACTTTATTGAGTCTAGGTTCAGTTCTGCTAAACTGAGCTAATTATAAATTCACTGCTACTTGACTGAAAGAGCTCCGATTCTGTTTCTCCTACTACGTCCATTATTTATAACTTATTATGTATAACAGGCTGTTGCCATACTTTAATAACGTCTACCACTGTCAACGATCGACCATATCGATAGATACGTGTAACCACCACTGTGTATGTAAGAGTCTCGTAAGAGTCATGTAGACGCTTGAAAAATTGTGACTCTTGAAAGATTAAAGACAAGACATTTGTGAGACACTCGTAAGACAAGTAAGACTGCCTGGCAGTCTCGGACACCAAACTTTCTTTGGGCCGTACGCTTCGATCCTTCCAAGAATATCATTTATCGAAACTATTTTGACAGCTCTTTTATTCACTTCTTTGGGACGTTAAAATAGTATTTCACGGCAAATAACTATTACGCTGTTGTCTATCTCAGTAATATATACAATAGAAAAAAACCGTTATACTGTTAGGTATGTGGATAGTTTCTTTCATCTATGTATGAAAGCACTCCATTTTTTCCTATTTTGAGTAAAGCTCTTTAGCTCGTTCCATGTTTTATTCTTCTTCAAGATTTTCCCAATTAAGCTATCCCATGTCTCCCTCTCTTCATTCTGACACTATTTTTCTCTCCCAAATCCTTCGTCGGTCTGTTACTGCTCATTATGTTTAAATGTCCCGGCCACCTCAATTGTCTTATCTCTGGAAACTGTAGTATTGAATCATTTCTAACACTACCGAGTCTAGTTGACGCCTTGGCCATTCTTAAGTACTTTATTTCCACTGCTTGTATCCCATGATTTACACCCATGTGTCAGTATCGGTCTGTAAATTGCTTTATATACCTTAATCTTTCTAATTTTGTTACTCTCCATTTATTTATAAAATTATTTTAAAAGTTTTTTCTATTCTTTCTCCAATTTCCAAAATCTGTTTCCCCTTGTTTATCAATTCTTGCACCTAGATACTTGAACTGATCTACTTGTTCTATTTGTGTACCATCTATTATGATATTTACCCCTAACGGGTTCCATCGCCAATACTCATTATTTTTCTTTTACTCTTATTTAGCATTTTTTCATTCTTTCGTTCCAAATCATTAAGTTTCGTTCACTTCCCACAATGACTACAACATTACTTGCAAAAGCACATTCATTTATTCCTATTTTTTCTAAATTCCTATTTTTCTTGCCATCGTAGTGTCATGTACTATGGATACAAAAATAAGGTTAACTGTCTAGCCTTAGAGTAATAGCAACTTTAATAAATTCTCTCATATTTCAAGTTTCTAATTTAGAACTAATCATATCCGGGGAATTTTGCGGACGTATTCGAGCCAGAATGTAAATCGACTTACTCTAAGACTCCACCGCCCTGGTATTCAATATTAATAAATCGATGATTTAATAATGCACCGAGCCGAGAACAGCGGAAACTTTTCACAAGAACATTAACTGAATCGCTCCTAGACTGTAATAACATGAAAATTAAAATGGTAACCGGATTATCCGCCCTCCCCAAATTTGATATAGGAACTCTCCCATAGATGGCCTAATCTCTTGATGGAATTGGATGCTGTAATCGCGCCGGCACCGTAAGCCCCGATCGTTCCAAGAATGCCGTTTTATTTTATCGAAACTATTTTGACGGCTCTTTTATCCACTTCTGAATGGGGGCTAATCCCCTGAATTGGGACATGCGATGCGAAATTGCAGGGACACTAAGCGGAATTTTGTTTATTAACGGATTTTTCTACATTCGTCGCACGCTTACTGAAATTTTAGGAGCTTATAATGAATGTTTCATTAATGAATATCCTGCCCCTTCTCTCCTAGAAGCAGGTATTTGTTTCTGGGTTGTCCTCATAGAAACCATAAAATATATAGAACGCCAAATCAGGTATCGAAAATAGTCAACTTACGGAGATAACGCGAGTCTGGTAATATTGAGGTAACTTAACTTTTATAAGTTGGTTATCCTAGCTAGGCTAGGGTAGCTTCACTAATGAGAAGCAATTTCAAAATATGACAATTTTACGTTCAATTCGTAGAAACATGATTTCTATTATCCAATTACAAACAATCCGTTTTGATTTCAATTGTATGCAGGAATTAAAATGCAGTATAACCAACAGCTTATATTAAGTTTTCCCTAGATGGGTGCTTTCTAAGCACCTCCATAGTCTCACTATTTTTGAGTGTCTAATGAAAAGGCTTCTGGCAATCTATATATTTTATGATTTCTATGATTATCCTTTCAATTAGAATGGGGATATACATTATTAGTTTAACTGATCATTTAGGTTAATAAGCCTTAACGAATCAAAGGTTAAAATTTAAAAAATATCGGCTTCTTTAAATATCTTAGGTTTACCATACAATTTATTGAAGTATATATAGAGGGTGGTCCGTTTTTCAAATATTCGTTCGAATAAGAAAAAAGCAGCGTCTTTTGACGACCATTCAGTTAAACCAAACAGATCCAAGATATCTGTTGCTGAAATATTGTCAAAAAACTGAAATAAACGATTTTAGAAAATGCCATCTAGCCTTATTCATATTATTATTTCTGAACTGTTCTTAATCGGTTTGGAATACAAAAGAGTATAAAGAAACAAAAAGTGACGATAATACAATGGTGCATATGATTACCTATTTTATTTGTAATACTATACTATAACGGTGATATACAGGGTGTCCGGAAAAGACGTGTACAACGAAAGACCACAGACTCCTGGGTTCAAAATAAGCCGATTTAGCCCAATTTACTTATTTCCAAAATTGCTTCGTTTCGCCGCTAGGAGCGCCAAAGTTCGCGAAAATTTTTTGTTTATTCCGAATATCTCGAAAACGATTTGATCCATGTTAACCATTTTTGGGCTACGCAGTTATAAGTCTAACCGACACTTTTGACATTATTTAAAATCTTTTGCAGTCATTAGAAATATAAGAAAAATCATGTATCATATAAGCACATATTTTTAACCCCTGTACAATTACTCTCAGTTTTTTTCTATTAGTAGCTGACTTTATTTATAAACTTTTTATACTTTAAGAATTTTGAATAGATGAGTAGTTTAGGCAGAAAAATATTTTTCGTATGTCAACAATATCAGCATTCGTTCTGCAACAAATAACGAAAATTCCAAAATTCATTTATATTCTATTTAATAAATACGAGATAATAAGATTAATATAGCAAATAAAAAAAGTTATGATCTCTTTACAATAAATGCTCAGTGACCACCTTTTCTCGTACGCAATAAGTAATCCGTTTTACGGTTTTACGAAGTTGTAGTGCTCTCCATGGATTACCTCGTAAAATGTTAACTGCGTCTTGGATTCACCTAAAAAAATCCTCTTTATTATTAACTGCGTAGGCATATACTTTACAAAAAATAATCGCTAGGAGGTAAGTCTGGTGCTCTAGAGCATCGTTTTCTCTTCCAATCCGCCTGTTAGGATACAGATTATGTAAATACTGACTAACGGGTATTGTAAAATGGGGGGTGCACCATCGAGCATAAACCATATGTTACGACGAAGTAGTAACGGTAAATCGTCCAATAAATTAAGTAAAAAATTTAAATAGTTGACCCCATTTAATCGATGTGGAAACACAACCGGGCCAATAATAAAGTTGTCTATAATTTCCGTCCACACGTTTACTCTGAATTCATATTGAAAATGTCTTATCTTCAGTACAGTGTGGATTTTCATCAGTATAAACGTGTTTGTTATGGATATTAATAATTCCTGACCTAGCAAAATATGCTTCATCTGTAAATAAAATGTTTTTGCTGAAATTAATATCATGGACTCTTTGATCTTGTATAAAATTACACAATGCTAAACGTTTTTCAGGGTCAATTGGTTGATGAACCGGTCATAAACCGATTGTGGTACGGATGTAGTTACTGCTCCTTCAAAACATCATGAACTATGGTTTTTGGTATCCCTATTTCTTGTCCAATGCGCCTTGCACCAATTTTTGGGTTCTCTTCTATCTTATCTACGATTTGTTCCTGCACCTTTATAGTTTTCTTGGTACGTTGACGCCCTTGAACCGTATTCATTTGGTTGAAGAACCAAATTCGCGAAGTCGCCTTTCGATGTTGGCAAAAGTTTGATGATTTGACTGACACTCGTCGATGAGGGAATCTGTCCATGTAGACCCTAACACTTTTGCGGCTCCATAAACCAAAAGCATATCTACTTGTTCGGAATATGTATTGAAGTTGATACTTAAAATATCAGAGCGTACTTCTGGTACTCCGTTATTTGTTGCAGAACGAATGCTGATATTGTTGACATACAAAAATAGTTTTTCTGCCTAAACTACTCATCTGTTCAAAATTATGAAAGTGTAAAAAAAGTTTCTAAATAAAGTCAACTACTAATAGAAACAAACTGAGAGTATTTGTACAGGGGGTTATATAAATATGTGCTAATATTTGCATGATACATGATTTTTCTTATATTTCTATTGACTGCAAAAGATTTTAAATAATGTCAAAAAGTGTCGGTTAGACTTATAACTGCGTAGCCCAAAAATGGTTAAAATCGATCAAGTCGTTTTCGAGATATTCGGAATAAACAAAAAATTTTCGCGAACTTTGGCGCTCCCTAGCGGCGAAACGAAGCAATTTTGGAAATAAGTAAATTGGGCTAAATCGGCTTATTTTATACCCAGGAGTCTGTGGTCTTCCGTTGTACACGTCTTTTCCGGACACCCTGTATACAAGGTGTAACAGTAGTAAGTATTCAAAACTTGTGAGCTTGTAAAACAAGTCGAAAAATTACGAAAACCTTAGTACAACTTTTGTCAGTGGCGGCTCCTAAGGGAGATACGCTCACTTAAAGGGGTAACCTCAGGAACAGTTTTTAATTCGTAACATCAAAACGGTTCAACATTAATTCACAAAATTTTGTTTAACCTTGACGTGCTTAATAAGTCTCATACATTTAAAAATGTTCTACAGGGACGTGAGAAAATGCAAGGCTCTGATACAACATTAATCATATCTTTTGTAGTTAATTCTTTCTAGTTTATGACGCCAAAATATTAAAATATTAAGTATTTAACATAAAAATGTACTCTTGCTAAATTTCAATAGGATGTACCGTTTTCAGTAAAATCGATTTCAATCATGCCTAACGTGATCCACATTTAGCATCCAATACATAGTCAAAAAAATTAATTGCAGTGTGCCATGAAGAAAACAACTAGTCTGACAGTTAACAAAAATGTCAAGGATTTTTAGTTTGAAAATTGTGTTATTTGAGTCTACGCAGTGCTATTTTATAGTGAACAAAAATAGATACAAATTATTTAAAATGCAACAGTATACATATTCTGTTATGTAGATATGCTTTTGACGTTAAGTGGAGTGTCGTGGGTATGTTATAAAATATTTCTTTGCACCGAAAGGCGTTGATTTTCTGTTATTATATTACGGTATTTTTAATTATTACTGTTAATAGTGTTAAAAATAATTGACATTTTTGTTAACTGTCATATTAGTTTTTTTCTTCATGGCACACTGCAATTTATTTATTTGTCTATGGATGTTGAATGCACGTTAAGAATGATTGAAATGGATTTTACTGAAAACGGTACATCCTATTGAAATTTAACAAGAGTACCTTTTATATCAAATACTTCAAATTTCAATATTTTCTAGTCAGAAACTAGAAAAAATTAACTACTAAAAAGATATGATTAATGTTGCACCAGAGCCTTGCATTTTCTCACGCCCCTGTAGCAAATTTTGAAATGTATTTTATGAGACTTATTAAACACATCAAGGTTAATATCTCACCAAAATTTCATGACTTGATGTTGCACCGTTTTGATGTGAACCATTAAAAACTGTTTCTGAGGTAACCCTTTAAGTGACAAAAATTGTACTAAGGTTTTCGTAATTTTTCGACATGTTTTACAAGTTCACAAGTTTTGAATACTTAGTACTGGTACACCTTGTATATATTAAATAATGCTCGATGATACCCACACCTTATTGTCACACTAAATATGCAATATATTTATATATTTTTGACAACTTAAGAATCACCCTGTATATAAGAATATTTTTAATTATATCCCAATACCTAATCATATTGAAAGTTGTTAAGTTCAAGCAATCTGTTATCAGGCAAAGAACGGTTCCAACTTATTCCAACAAATGCGACCGTATTATATCTTTTAACTCTTCGAATTCTCAGCGGTAAGAACTTCCTGGTTTTAAAATAAGCATTTTAAATATTCATTACCGGAAATGCGTCAGGAGTTCCGATTATTCCGTTGAATAATGGAAGGCTGAATTGGTTTATATTGCTTTCTTGTTTCTAGCATCGAAATAACCATCCGATAAGTCCTTCCCAAAAAAGGGTCGCGTTGACAATTCCAATAGACAGTGCAATTTCCATGCACCTACTTTTTTATTTCATTGAATTCCGTTACTTAGAATACTCCACTATCTCTAAATTCGTGCACTATTTCTCACCGTAAACAAATTTCCATAGAGTTCTTCGGATCTCCCGCGCGAGGATCGAATCCTTTTTCAATTTAAGATTTATTTGGCGCTGATCTGATAGGACGTGGATGGGTAGTTATTTTTACGTATGGATTTTATGCCCTCGTTTATCTGATCTGTATTTGTGTACCTGGGAATCTCTTCAGGAGGAGAAAATGCTCCTGACGGAAGTAATAAAACAAGTGCGGGTTTTACAACGGTTGCCGCGTCCTGGATGGGCGTTATTTTATTCGCAGTCGCGGATGAAAAACGTGGAATTTATGGGGAGTAGAGTGTGCTCCGGGTATTAATCAAATTTTATTTGCATCTGTGCCGCCGCTGCACCCGATCCTTTCTTTGGAGTAAGGCTCGTGTAATAGAAAGTTTTCCGAAAAATAAAGATCTGTGTCATCTATTACCGGTCTGAGATTCAGTTTCGACTTTTTAAGTAGCTGAAATCGGATTGTCGACGTTTTCAGTGCAAGTTGTTGATAGATAATCCTAATATGTCGGTCTTTGTTAAGAGAAATATCGCATTACCGTAGTTTCGCTATGGTTTCAAATATTTTATTCGGCTTTCAAAATGAATCGGTCATCGGTTAAAGGCATCACATTCTTGAAGTAATGTTTGCTACAAATACAAATAATTTTAGACAGACCTGAAAAATATAAAGTTTAGCAAAAAAAAGGAATCCTAGCTTATATCACCTACGAACATTCAAAGGTAACGAAGTAAACCGAATATACAGGGTGTAGGGGGTCCCAAAATATTGCAATTGAACGAAACATGCCTATATACAAAGTTGCAGACAGGGGGAGTAACAAAAGTGGGACCAAATATTTAAAAATAATAATATTATCTAAATTACTTTAACTTTATTTATTTTTATGATTGGTCTCCTTTGACTATGAGTTCAAATACATAGAAGCACTGTTCATTGATCGAATTTAAAATAAAATAGTATCCTGCGCATAATAATAAGGTTTTCAAGAAAAAATGCATTAATAAAAATGAGATATTAATAGTGTTTTTTAGAAGGAATCAAACAGTCAGTAGTAGGCTTCTCTTTAAAATTTGATAGTCTTATATATATAAGACAAAGTCGTGTTAATTACACCGTTTATAACTCAAGAACGGTTGAACAAATTTTTATGATTTTTGTGTTTTTGGATTTGTCTTTGTCGGGAATAGGATAATAAGTATTAAAATATGATATTGTGCGATTAACATCAGTGATAATAGTGATATAACAAAACGCAACTGACAGCTCTCATTCATTCTGACAGCAACGCAACTCACAACTCTCATTCATTCTGACAGCTCACTGTCGACGAATCGAGCAGGTTAATTTCATTTCCTCCAAATTTCTGTAATTTTGTCTCATCGAAAGACGAACTCATAAATAAAATATTCCCAAACATCATTGCTAACCACAAGAATAACGAATGGTTGAGTGAACGAGCAATTTTGGCAGCTAATAATAAAGATGTGGATGACTTAAACTTCGTAATTCAGAATGGAATCAATGATACACTTCGTTCATTCAAATCTATTGACTGTGTAACAAATGAAGATGAAGCCACCAACTATCCCATTGAATTTTTAAACTCCTTGGATGTGCCTGGCTTACCACCGCACAATTTACGACTAAAGTTTGGCTCGGTAGTAATCATGCTTCGAAATCTAAACCAACCAAAACTATGCAACGGAACGCGTTTGGTGATAACTCAACTGATGATGAATGACGATACTCAAAGGAAAATTTAAAGGCGAGGAAGTTCTCATTTGTCCGAAAACCATCTTCTTTATTTGTTCTTACGCCTGATAACAAAACGAAAAATTTCATATATCACAGGGTGCTTCACTGAAGAGTGCAATCCACCAGTTCCCATATATTTTATTATACTAATATAATAAAATATTGAACTTAATATGTTTTTATTAATTTTAAAATCTTAAATCTGCTCATTCATTGACTGTTAGGTGGAACGAAGTTCGCCGGGTTCTCTAGTTAATAATAAAACTATAAAATAAAAATAAAAAAAATAAAATTTAAAATAAAGATATTGTTCAAAATAGACACTGGTGCCTCTAAAAGTAAAAATGATACGTACAATTATGTAAAGTGAATACTAGAGACATCCAGCTTCCCTTCTCCAACAGTAATGCAAGTAGTCGGAATTAATAAATTGTTATTAGTGGCAATACTACTAGCTTCTGCTTCTGCGTGAACTTTTTTTAATTTCTTATTTGGTGTATCTTTCTGACCTATGATCCTTTTTGCTATTTCCTTTTTCTGTTCAATGTAATTTTCGATATAACCTTCGGCAACTGATCTTGACAGCCAGCTTCTATGTCGCTTTAAAAGTATCATGTCCGCTCCAGAATCTGCCAACATTGTTGTAGCGCTGCACCGAAAGCAATGGCCAGTGTATTCGTTGGCGTTGGAGAGTCCAAGGGATTCCGCTATCTTTTTTGGTTCCAATTGTATTGATTTCAACTGGCAGCATTTATTACTTCGATATATCAAGAAAAATCGCCGATTCAGTGGATGAAGTTTTGCGTACTTACGAAATATATGTAAAAAATTAATACTTTCTGTTGATCCCTCACTAATCGTAAACATTCTTGGAATATGAATTTTAGTGTTAGGAATTTTGACACTAATAAATGACTGACGATCTTTTATGGCATCTACTATCAAAAATGTGATTTCTTCTCTCCTACATGCAACAATTAAAACAACTTTGGCTAACTGGATTTTTTTATCCTCAATTTGTTCCATAAAGCGTTCTATTTCCAGCTTTGTAAATATTTTTATTTTTGAGGCTGATATCCAATTCCTTTTTAAAACACACTCTTTTCGCATCTTGTTACATAAATAGCTATTTCATTCTAATCGATTCTAATTTACATTTAATTATTAAATGTTACGTAAATATAAAGTCAGATATCAGAAAAATAAATCGTTGTATGCACCACGAGGATACTAGGATGATTATCTATGCCCTTAGGCGACTTGCAGCCTGTCGCCTACGGGCATAATCATCCTTGTATCTCCGTTGGTACATAAATATTTCGTTTAATTCGATACAACTGTATGTTTCCCTTCGCTATCGTCAAACATAGACCCGTATTTTTGTACCCCACAATAGCGCTATCGGAATTGTGATTCGTTAGTTTTGACACTTATCGACGTTTGCCTTATTCATAGACCTAGATAAACCGCGGCGAATCGTTCGCGTACTACTTTCCCGGCGGTCATTAGGCCGTGATTCTCGTAATTGAATTGCCGGAAAATGCCACCGATGCACCGCATAAACCAGCGCAAACAAATCATATCTCTGGGAACCGGCGGCAATTCGTTATCAGACACTTCATATTTTACGGAGTATTTACCCGACCGTGCCAGCACTGAAATACAACATGTGGCCGCGGCGCTGCAATAAAAATGTACTTATTATCCGCCTGCATTCGCCGCGACGCCGTGATGCATTTTTATGGCTTTTTATTGCCGCCGTTTCACTTTTCAGGACCACATTTTAATTTTTAGTCCCCAGTCGCGCGATTTAATGCCTCCGCATTACCGCGAATGCAAAAGCGATTTTTTTTAGGTAGCGTCCTTGCCCCGTCGGCTTTTAGTAGATTGTTCGTCGACGGGCGTTACTGGGAATTTTAATTTTAATTTGACGAACCTGCAGTTGATATAGCCGGCTTTTTGCTTTAATTTCGTCTTGTTTGTGTGTGCAGATGTGAAAGTGTGTCAATTGAATTAAATATAATTAACGGTGCTCAAAACAAAAGCTAGTTTAGCTAGTTTGTGGTTACATCAAGGTGCCACAAAAGGATAATTTCTTTTGCCTATTAATTGTCTTAACTTAATCATCGTGTAATAGAGGGTTTCATTGAAATGGTGTAAAACGAGAGGGGAGTGGTGAGAGAGGTTCACAAATGCATAATTAGAGAGGTAGAGGCCTTAAAAGGGTAAATTTAAAAAAACATAATTTTTTTAATATTAACTTTAATAAGAAAAAATTAGGAAATTTATCACGCCTGTATAAATGCTGCTCCTAAATCTGATGGAAATTTCAAAAAATTGATAATGGACTATTTCTTTTTTAAATATTTTGAGGGTTGCTTTTTCAATAATTGCTTTCTGTATATTTTTTTATGTTGGCAATATAATGTCAAAAGCTGCGTACTTCATTACACAAACAATGGTCTACTGGATTAAGAAATTGTACCCACACAGCATAGAGAGACCAGCAATTTCATTCTGCTGTCGGCACTTTGAAATAATTTCAGTCCGTTAGGTGACCTTGAAATGCGTATGCAACATCGCCTCCGACGGGATTTACAGAATCGGCGATCAGGACCGGAATAAGAATTTTATATTTGCGCGTAAAAGCGCATTCATTCATTCTACATGTATGTTTACATTATATCAATCCACAATATTGAACAATCAATTATACAGTTATGGATAGGTATTTCAACATGAATTACTACTATTGACTGCTACTTATATATCGACAGTGTGAAAATCGATTTACTTCTGTTGTGTCACGATTTTTTCAATTTACGCTGGTACTGATTTTAAATCCATGTTGTTATAATTTCATCTAAAAACAAGAGAGTAAAAATTTTAAAATTCAGAAAATAGTAGAAAAGTATATTTTGCAACAGACAAATTTTATATACTTAACTTCAAAAAAGGTTGAATTTGAGATAAAAGTGGGTAGCTTTTAATAGTTTTATTAATTTGAAATGTTACTAATATGCGGAAAAAAATTAGTACCTAAATGTTTATATTTTTATTATTTTATTTTGAGAAAATTATACGTCAGTCTCAGTATTTTTCGAATAAAGAAAATAAATAATTACTGCTGTTTATTACATTTTAGGTATGACTGCACACTATAGCAAAATGTTTATGAAACAGATGCAAAAAGTTACTCACGGCTTTGTAAACTTGTACGGTAATATAACGACAAGTTTTAAATATGTGTCACAAAAATACAATTGCACGTTTTAATTATTTTTCAACCTTATGCTTACTACTGACTTTTCAGAACACTTGTATATCTTCTATTTTATTATGCAACAAGAATATAATGATTCAAAAAGATATATCTCCAAAGCAATTATTGAAACAACAATCTCCAACCGTTACAAATACTACTCTCTCTGAATATTGATTTTTTAAAGGACGAGCAAAATTTATACAGGTGTGACAATTTTCGTATTATCTTTCTTAATTTAAAGTTGCTATTAAAATAGTTATTTATGCAACAAGTACAAAAAGTGTTTATTGCATGAGACGTGAAATTGTCCAACGAGGCCGTCAGGCCGAGTAGGACAACACGTCGAGTGCAATAAGCACTTTTTGTACGAGTTGCATACAATATTTTTTCTACGTTCATGCAAAAACTAAAAAATGTTTTATTTATATGACACTAAGTGTAGGAAAATATGACGTCTATTTGAATGTTTATGTTTGTCATGATGAAAAAACGCTGTAGTAGAATGACAGTTGAATGCAATAAACATTTTATTACACTAGTGCAATAAAGAACCACTTTTTCTACTGAATATAGTTCAATAAAGTTTTGTCTCTTGCATGAACGTAGAAAAACTTTTTTTAAATGGTTTAAGTTGTAAAGAATTGATTATAATTATCTATTAAGTTACCAGAATGTTTAGAAAATCAAACATTTTTTTTTCATTTATTGTATTACATTCTACCACTACATTAACTTACCTGTTTTATTCTAAAAACATCTATCTGGTACTTACCCAAGAGCATTGTCGCCGTAATTGTCACGAGCGGATCTATATTGTAAACAAAGGAATAAGTTACGTTTAACGATACCGTAAGTTCATCACATTACCACTAGTAATTATGGCATTATCTACACAGTATTTACACTATGCAAGTTATGACCCACAAATGCCAAGAAGAACACAAAATACAGAAACAAGCGCCTGTTTATATAACCAACGCCGTAACCTGCTTCTGTATGCAATGAAATAAACCGCGTTGACGGCGTATAACGTCACACGAATTATATCGCGTTTTCAGCCACGTGGTTTTGTTTACATTCTATGGCAATTTATTAATGTTAATATTTTAATTGTTATGTCATTATTGCCGGCCCACACATGTTCTGACTTTTTGGTAAAGGTGTTGCAGGTGCAAGGATTTGCTGCAAATCATTGCAAAAATAATTGCAGACTGTAAAACGGCTTTTAGTTTCCGCGAAACGAAGAACACTTGGTTTACAAGTTTTTGATAGCCCACACTACATAAAAATTTACTTATGTAAACGATCGTACGTTTAAGAAAAGAGCAAACATTCATACCCATTTTAAAATAGACCCTCTTTATTAGTCTAGACGTAATTCCAATTTATCAAAACGTGCGAACTCCAGATGTGAATAAAACATTTTCCGTGCGAACAACCAAAGCGGGATAAAATAGACAAATTTAATTTTAGGGAAAATGGTATTTAACCCCGCAAGGATCACTCGGCGAACCTCACGTAATAAAAAGCGGGGAAACGCGATTTCCACCGTGCCCGGACTCCGTCGCTTTAAATTTAAATATTTTTTACTCGACGACTTTTTGATATAGCGCGGCGGCTTCGTCATTCCCTGAGCGTGATGTGCCTCTCAAAAATATCCCCGCAAAGTCGCCGGTGCCATTCGATATTACCTTTTTTTTATTTGCGCGTATTTGAACAGGGATAAGCGGGCATTATTCGTCGAATACGTGAAAATAATGGTTTCAGGTTGTGTAAACCACTTTTGGAGGATATAATGGCATTGTTCTGCATTTTATTGTGGGAGCGGATAAAAAATGACGCTTTCATTTAACCAAATTATCGAAAATGGAGAACTGAAAAGCCCTTCAAATTAATTGCCGCGGCGACTATTTTTCATCGGTGCGGTGTAAACGAACAATGAAAGAGTTGGAATGCTTTCGTATTTGTTAGCCAAGTCGCAAACGCGTGCTTAGAGGTCAAGTTTCCGCAATTAAAATTTGAAAACTGAAGGTTCGATATTCCGTTCATGACACTAAGTACACTATTTTATCTACAATCGCTAATAAAAGTAAAGAAATTTTTGCTTCATAGTGATCAAGGTTATTAAAAAAGATTAGGTTACCTGATAACTGTGAAGGAGTGGGGGTGATCCCATCACTATGCATCACTAGGAAGAAAGTTTGTGTATTTGATTAGTATACTGTGGTTTGTATGTAGTGCTTATATGTCAAAGTCAAAATTGTCAAAACGGTTCTACAATTTTAGTGCTCGGTAGACTTATAGTAAAAAGTTGACGGCATCTTTAAAGAAGTAAGGAGTTGGATATAAGCTCAAAAAATCAAAAACTTTTTCGCAAACGGAAATATACAGATTTTTGCGCGAAGCCGATGATGAAACATACTTGAAAAAAGTAAATTCTGTACATATTGATTATTGTAAAATCTGTAACTTAATAGAAATATCTTATTATAGGTAGTTCCAATCATTGGAATTTCCGGTGCCTGTAGACGTGACGAATTAATAAAAATGAATGTTAAAGATGTTGAGGGCAAATAATCTATTGTGATAATTTTGTATTCCTGATTCAAAGACAAGAAGTAGTCGATCAATTTTTTGTCATTCTATAGGAAGTATGTAACCTTGAGACCTAGAAACTATTATTCTTAAATGATCCAAAAATGATGACTGATGGATAAAAAAGGGAGAGAAGTTGGGCCGCGTGCATCTGTTCCAGATACAGTTCGACGGCGGGTTCGCCTGCATAATAATAATACAATAATATCTCTACCCCTCATTCTAATCACGAGGATTACTCCAGAAGTCGAAGACTTGTGCGGGAGGGGGGCGACATATTATTATTAAGCAGGTCGCATTTGCTTGCGCCCAGGAACGACTTACGTTGGTGGGCCCTAGCCACCATTCAAAAACCTCATTAATTAGGGGGGTAATCAAATGTCGACCAGTATCAATCTCTTACATTGACCCAAGTCAACATTCTTCCACCCTACCATACCTGCAGATAGGGTGCCAATCCTCTCCACGAACATAGCTGATATACGGTCTACCGGCTGCGGGGTTCGAACCGGTCTATCTATATCTATTCAAGTACTGATGACTTCAACCGCGAGGCCACTAATCGTTCAAATAACGTATTAAGCGGGAATTTGAACTGCCAAGCCAATTTTTTAGCTGTGCCGATAACAGTCTATCCGATGTCGGCGCTGATTACTGCGGTTGGCATTTATTATAAAATTCTCATGATTTCCTATTGATTACACCGGGTGTTTATAAAACTGCAAATTTAATCATTGTTTGTTTTTGTTATTATTTAGCGGTTCTACAGCTCTGCAGCGCTTGTATATATTAAAAACAAGATTACTGACCTAAATATGGTAAATCAAGAATCGGATTGCCGGATTATTTATCACTGAATAGGTATGTGTCGGACTGTTTTTTTTGTTGACAGTATAAAGGTTTTTTTATTACTGTCTGTATTTAAATACAAAAAACGTTTCAGCCTCTCTCAATAATTTAACCCAGTGAGTATTGGATTTTATTTCACTATTTATATAATAAAATGTGAATGGTTTATTTTGATCTGTTGGAGTTTTGTAATTCTAATATTAAATATTTTTTATGTTAATTGCACACTTTAAAAAAAGTAATTTATAGCATTAATAACATATTACAATAAGTAGGTAATATAGGAAAATATTTAAATTTGGCAACATCGCGTCAGGCAGACACAGAGTTGAACTGCCGCCAGCGGTCTGAAATGGGAGTTTAAAATTGGTCTGAAAATATTTTTTTTCGGCATGAATATATGAGTACATTTAAAAATTTCTTAAATCGCGTATTCGGATTATGCTCATTTTTCCCCATCTTCTCTTAAGATGACATTATGACTGAATCAAACTGTAGTTTGATCTGACAAATTAACAGTTATAATATTGCACAAAAGCATTTCTTCTAAATGGTTAAAAATGTGGAAACATCCACGTCTTATGTAGATTAAATTGAAGTCGTCTTCCACACCTGAGGTTTGCGTCACCCCACATCTAAGCAGTTTCCCGAACAAGGAAAACATGCCGGGACGGGACCAAATAAGGCGTAAAACAAGCGCGCCGCGATGCCGTCCGGAACCTCTCCATATTCCCCAACTTTATGTATCGGGCGTTCGGATAAAACGGAAATTATTGAAACGGACAAGAAAATCGCATCGGCGCTGGAGATAGTAGGCAAGAGCGAAATAAATTTATCGAAGAATATGACATGAGTCGCACAATAGAACCAGGCAAGAGGCACGGGTGGAGTTCCGGACGCGATAAATTTAATCTACAGAGGAATCGGCACCGCTTCCTGCACGTATATCGAATAAAATTCATCCTCTTACAAAGGAATCCATGGAGTTGCGGAACGACGACGCTTCGGTCGCAGATGGCTAAGTAATTTCTCGGGGATTAGAGACAAACACACTCCTTCGAATTGCGTCTCTAAATTTTTTATCTAGTTTCGGAAGTAAAGCGAAATGGGGTAAACTGTACCGCTTCCTGCTTATTCGAAAGTGAGGCAAAATGTTAAAGAAAATATATCGGGAAGCATTAAATTGGATATTGATAATAGATACGTAAATATAATTTTATTAGTTTTTATGACCATAAAAAATAAAATGTCATTGTGTAATACAAAATAATACCAAAAAACTAAACTAAATAAAGATATTAAAACAGGCATTTAAGAAATGAAAATAATCAGTTACGCCTTTATTTCCAACATGTCATCATACCTGATGATAATCTGATTATTTAGGATTTATTATAAGAAATAAATTAAAGTAAACGAAATATCTCGTAATTGACCTGCTTCAACCTGCTTTCACTGTTCACGTATCCAAAAAGTATCTATACTAAATTTAAGTATTATAATTTTCAAAGCATAAAAGCGCGTGTCGGCGCGGGTTACTATGAAGCAAGACTGTGTCCACCTTAAAGTTAAATAAGTTTAGATTTGCTGAAACTGAATCTTCTCCTTTAAACTTCAGAGGAAAACACATTAGAAAGCATAGCTACTTATTTAAGAACAATGAAGTTACCGTTTCATTTTGTATCGAGTACAAAAGAATGGATAATATAAATATCTATAGTAGAGTTATTATTCTGCTGCTTAGCATTCCCAGTACATTGAGAATTTGTCTTAAGCACTATTCCTTGCATTGTAACTTGGGATTGGCTGGCTTCGTATATTTCTTCAATCCAGGCCTATTTTAAGAAGTACAGTATGTCCACGAATTAGAGTCCAGATTTTTTTATTTTTGATTTTTGAAAAAAAAACATTCTTCATAAAAAATATTCCTTGCCAAAATAATCGCATTACTACAGACAAATTTTGATATACAGATGTGTTCAGAAAATAAGCAAATATGAAATTGGTGAAGAGCGGGGCAGCTTTCTTTTTTTACATTAAAATATTATAATAATTTATTGTTGCAATTAAGAGATAGAAAGAAATTGCAAGTTTTGCTTTTTCTGAATTCAGTATTTTCTCCGAGATCACCTTAGTAGTTAAATCGGGACTCTAAAGTTCTTACAGCTGTATCTTGTCTCATGCCACCTACGAATTTTCGAAGACACCGAAGTAAAATGAATAAATAATGAGAACAAGCGGTCTAACCAACAAATATTTACGTACAAAAATCTTTAAAAACTTTACTGTAGCTGTAAATATTCTTATAATATAAATTTACATAACTACATATAATATTGTTCAGTTTTATTTATAAGAATGTGAGAACAATTGTTAAAATGTGGGATTACGACAACAAGACAATATATGTCTACAAGCGCTTTTTAAATGTTATTTTATTTGAGGAAAATTTAAATAGTGGCAATGAATAAGCAGAACGCCAAGAATTTTATTTTTGATATTACTGTTGTACATGTTTTAATTTTCAAGATTTCTGTACCAAAAAACACCACAAATCAAAATTTATATATGATAACCAGATATATTGGGTAAGCTAACATTTTTATATTAACTTTTCTCAAAAAAAAGTTTTATTTTACAGGAAGTGATCAATATGGACGCTGTAAATACGAATATCATGAAATTTTTACTTCTTCAAAGAAAACTGCAATAATTTCTAAAGACAAGGGAAATTAGTTTCTCAAAGATCATCTTGGTTTGAATTTGTCTATTTGCTCTATCATCTTAACATTTATGTTTTCCTCACTATAATGTTTCTAGTTATTTCCGTCTATAAATAGTGGATTTGAACTCACAAAGCTAATACTATTAGGCTTATGGTCTTGTTTACAAGGAATGTCGAATTAGATTTTCTCTACGAACGCAAACTTTAAAACTTCTCCCAAGTTAAAATTAAATTTATTCTCGAAGAAAATCCTCGAAAAGGGATTTACCTTTTGTACCGGCTTTCAATGAACCAACTTAAACAAGCCGATGTGTCGACAGGAGGGTTTTCATTAGGAAAATATCCAGGTATTCGCTGAACTGGTTTTCCAATCCAAGTTATTAAAGTAACAAACAATTTTGATACTTATAATTTACCCAGGAGTAATAAAAATAATGAAGTATATGTATTTAACAAGTATAGTTTTTGAGCAAGGGATCCAGCAGTGTTTCTAAAGTATCAGATTCTTCGTGTATGTACAATCGTTTGCAATAATAATGACACTCTCTTAAAACAGTTTTTGAACTTCTGGAAGTTCTGAATAGATATTTCATTAAATCTCTCTTGGTACGTGAAACAACTAATAACTAATGTTAAAAATTTAAAGCAGATTTCAATATGAATACGTCACAAGTTCAAAATAAATAGCAAAATTCATTTTAGTGAGTGTCATTAATATTGCAAACGATAGTATAATGCCGATAAAATAGTTCTACTGGCTTGAGAATGCAATATAAAGGGTTAACTATGACTAAGTACAAATATTTTAACCACGTGCTCTGGGAGGCCTAAAAGACAATACAAAATTTATTTCGGTATTCCAGCTCAATGTTTAAAAAAGTGGGAAAAAACTCTCTTCCCGCGAAAAATCGGCGCCTATGAAAATCACTTGTCGTTTTCTACAGCGTTGTCAAATGCAGCAACAACGAAAATAAACATTTTTATTAATAATAATCTTTATTAATAACAATAAGTAGCAGTTAATCCGATTAGCTGCAATATTTTGCGTTCCTTCGTCGCACACTAATATTGAACTAGGTTTCTATTATTGTGGCAACTTGACATTTTGAATTGCTAGTTGCATACTCTCCAAACATCAAAGAACACTGATCAAAGCTTAGAAGGAATATTCTAAGGGATTTTGTACAGAAAACTGTAAACATCTCAGGATGTTAGAGGTTAAAATAGTACCTACTAATTATTTTATGCAAACATCGTCGATTTTTCTTAATATTGTTGCTATTATTCGTATTAACAGAATTTAATTTCCCAACAACACAGGAAACTTAAAAATTAATCGGCGTGAAATACATTTTGCACTAGTGGTTTACAAATGGCTACTGCAGACTGCATCAGGTTATGTAATTTATAGGAAGTGAGACAAGTGCATATTATCGTGTGGCAGCATAATACCAAAGACGTTTTCCGAGTAGACAAAATATTATGCCGAATTCTCTTGAACTATTGCTGTAATGCTTTGGCGGTAAAGGTTTGGCAGTGTTTGTATGTATTTGTGTATAATATTTTTGCAATATTAATAACACTCTCTAAAACAGTTTTTAAACTTTTGAGTAGAAATGTCATTAAATTTCAATTGATGAGCGAAACAACTAACAACTAATGTTAAAATTTGAAAGTAGCTTTTATTGCAAAAAACGTCAGCAATTCAAAAGAAATTATAAAATTCACTTTAAAGAGTGTCATTATTATTGCAAACGATTGTACATATAGTGGAGGGAAGGAGAGGTCCTCAAGAAGTAAGAGGTGCAACAATAAGTTTTAATGCAAACAAGTTTAGAACATTCTTAAAAACATTCACCATCTCCATTCTTGAAATTTATCCAAATATTATTCCTGGAAATAAATATCAGTAAGCTAGGTGCTCTTTCCCTGAGCTACCATGTCGCGTTTCTCATTAAATCATTAAATATCTAATTATCTACATTTTGCAAATTAATTTTTTTCTTTCAAAGCTGCTTAAATCGATACACGTGACAACGCGATGCCGTGTCACTACTTTTGACACCTTTGACTTGTGGCATATACCTAACCTCGAGGCTAACAAAAGGTCAGAGTCGGCGAAATAATAATGGTTTAATATAGTTTCGAAAAATTTTGTTTTATTTTTTCTATCCCTTTTTAAAGTATTTGTACTGAGTTGTTAACCATGTATTTATGAATCTACGAAGGTTATTTTTTTCCACCTCCGATTCTACCAACAAAGTCCATATTCCATAGAAAGTGAATTTAATTTTGCCGATTTTAAAGCTATTTGAAATAAGAAAGTTTCGTTTTATTGAAATCGTTGTGCGACCCTGTATAAGCGTAACCCCTCGAAAAATAAAATACAATTCTTATACGTAGTAATATTTATGATAATATTTTAGGTTCGTATATTTTATACACATCTTATATCTGAAAATTATAGCACTTTCAGGATAAAATACAATGTATGCATTATCAGTATTCTCATATGTAATAATATTTACTATAATACTTGAGGTTCGTATATTTTGTAAATGCACACCCAATATCTGAAAATTACAGTACTTTCAGGATCCCAGCATTTTTTCCGGTTACCATATTCAGGCCCCGTCCTAACTTTTTAAATATATTGCATTCTCAAACCAGCGGAACACTACATACGTTCTTGTTCAACACGTTGAACAAACCTCCATATATTTTTCGAAGACTGAACCACCACCGTCTGTGTTGTAAAACAGGCAGCTCCGAATAAATATATGGAATCAATTGAATACCGTATGTGATTTTACCCGACGCACGCAGCATCCTCGATTAGGGCTGTGTTGTATACGCCCTTGCTCTATTTTGGCTCGATTTCATGCCATTCCTACTTTACTATTTAATGTGGCATTGTCTTCATTCACTTTATTTAACCGAAATTTACTCGCTACTACTTACAGAGGTACTAGTTAGTAAGTAAACTTGGAAATGTATGAAATCATTTTAGCCGCTTAGCGAAGTTTCTCAATTTCAGTTTAAGTATGCAAAGCAACGTAAATGGAGCAACTGTAATAATTAATTATATTTCGCAAAGCTAAATTTTCGTGTCTGTAGGTTCGGTCTTTATTAACACTTCTTCAAGACATCTGACTTGACTTAGTAATGTAAAAATACTCTTAACATTAACCATCTTAATGGTATGAAGCATACCGAATGTATACAGAGAGAAATTTAATTTCCGTTCGAACTTGTACTCGTCACACTGCGATGGATGTACTTGTGGAGAGGAGACTACGAGATCAGTGTTCCAGATGTGCATATTTTCGTCACATTTTGACCAAAAATTTCACCTCTGTGAAGAAAAGATTCAAATTTACTTAAGTTTTAAAATATTATGTTTTCTATACATTCTTTTTCATTCGATTGATAAATAGCGTGGCTTTTAATATACAGGGTGTTTGGGGGGGGGACCCTCAATATTGGAAAGGGGTGTTCAGGGGCCAAAAGTGAACAAAAAAGCCTAATAAACATATGGTCGAATATCAACGGTTACTGAGATAGCAATCAAAATATTTTTCCCCGAGTTAATTATCGAATTATCGTTAAGTAATTGTAAAGATCGTTATTGTAAATATGGATTTGCACAGTGTTGCGTTTGTTTTGCTATTTTTGAGTAACAGAAGAGTGTATAATAGTGTTATTGTAAATTACATTACGTAAAAGATAAAAAACGTACGCTACATGTAAATCATGTACAAACAGTTTATATTATTTTGCTAAATTACTCTATAGGCAATATACAAATTTAAATCTAATATTGCACAATCCTATTACCTTATTTGTACAATTTATATTAATTATTAAACAGAAATAAAATGGCATATGTTTATTTGCACTTTTTTTGATATGAAACATCCAATTATGTTGACTAAATTTATGACTTATGGAAAATAAAAATATACATTTGAAACAAAGCTATCAAAAACCGTTACTATTTTTTCAAATAATATGCATAGTTCTGCATTTGCTAACATTTATAACTGTGATGTATGCGAGTGGCCTTACGTAAAACTTTAATGGTAACATTGCCCCTGATAAAAGCTTTTATATCAACCAAGTCACACAGAGTAACCGTTTATAAAATTCCAGTAAAAGTAATTACCAGCGCCTCTTGCCTGCTTAAACAAAGCGTCGTCGAGAAATGTACGCAATAAATTCATTTAGTTTTTATTGCGTAATTATATAAAGCGATTGTTCAAATTTAAATTTGCCGAGTACCTTCTTGTGGCCTCTAATTGTGAAGAATGCGTAAGAATAAGTACGCACGACAGATCTGCGAATTCCGTTCTTTAGTAATTACAACGACGAGGCTGGATCTGAATCTTAAACAGAAAGTTTTTACAAAACGTTTACATAATTATGACAAGTTCAAATGTACAATAACAAATTTATGCCGTAAAAAAATCGGTAAATTTTAAGTTAAATTGCAATCAATAATGTCCTCAGTGCCTGATTGAATAAAATTTGATCTAATCCCCATACAAATCATTTTAATAGATAATATACATATGCCCAATACATAAAAAATGAGATAGAAGAGGATAGAGGGGAATGCCAGAACTACAGGGAAATAGCATTGCTGAATGTGAGATATAAAATACTAGTGAATTATATATAAAAATAGATTGATAACAGAAGTGGAGGATAAAATTGGTGAATATTAAGGTAGCTTTAGACAGGGAAGAAGTACAGTAGATCAAGCTTTCACTTTGCGGGAAATGAACAGGCTGAAAGCTTTGAATATGGTAAACCAACTGTATTTTTATTTGCAAACTATGACAAAATAAAATGAACAGAACTGTATAAGGTTTTGGAAGAATTGAAAACCAGCATGAAAATAAAGAACATGATACGTCTAACATTGGAAATGATTGAGAATAGAGTAAAAATAAACACTTGAACCACGGAAGAGTTTGAAGTTAAAAACGGGGTGAGACAAGGTAATCCATTATAATCAAGTCATTTAGTTTAGTACTAGAAAAAAATCACAACAGATGCAAGAGTCAATAGATCAGGCGTTATATAAAAGGCATCTGTGTCTGGCATTTGTAGATGATCTCGTAGTGCTAGCAAAAAATAGAATAGGACTGAATGAGGTAATAAAGATAATAGATGAACAGCTATATCTTAATAAGCGGAAAACTAAATACATGAAATGGACGAAAGAATCAATCAAGTTTTTGAAAATAGATATAAATCGAGGTAAAACATGCAGATTTGAAGAAGTAGAAGAAAACTAAATAGAATATTACCAGGAAATAAGTGTCTAGCAGGACTGTAGAAAATACTGAGAAATAAAAATATATCTTGGTAACCAAAGATAAGACTATACAAGGGAGTTGTAAAACTAGTAGTGGCAAATCCCAGTAAAACGTGGACGCTCAATAAAGCAGAATAAACAAGACTAAAAGTGTGAGATGAAAATATCCAGGAAAATTTTTGGAGGAAAAAGAACAGAAAACGGATGGGTCAGAAGAACGAATGAACAAATAACAAGCTTATACAAAGAGGCGAGC
This sequence comes from Monochamus saltuarius, assembly GCA_025584915.1. Taxonomy (NCBI): domain Eukaryota; kingdom Metazoa; phylum Arthropoda; class Insecta; order Coleoptera; family Cerambycidae; genus Monochamus; species Monochamus saltuarius. The sequence continues at coordinate 7,125,545 of CM046723.1, read as the reverse complement.
ATAATAAACGTGGTAAAAGGCTAAGATGTAACTAAGGTCGTTGGTTTTGATAAGCTTCACTATGTAGGACATATTGAGAGGAAGCTTGAGATCAGGATACCAAACTTGTAATGAGCCGAAGAATTGGTGGTAAGAAGAGGAAAGGGCGACCGACAACGGGATGAAATATAGAGGCGAAAAAAGACCTATAGTAACCGCAAATTGTCAGATGGAATGAAAGGCAAAAGTGATAGAACGAATTAGAGAAGCATAGTCAACTAAGCCATGGACCTTCTAGATTCGCATAGCTAGATTATATATATATATATGTTAGAGGTGTTAGAGATTTGGATGCCACAATTTTAACAAGCGATATTATACATCAAAATAAATAAAAAAAGTCCTAATTCCAACCATTTTTGAGAAAATAGTTACCAACGAGCATTTCTAATTTGTTCGCAACAAAAAATAATTTAAATTTCGAATTGTTTTTGTATGAGATATGTAATTTATTTCGATATTCTTTACTAAAAGCAATATTTATAATAAAATTAAACTTCTCAATGTTATATTTTATCAGTCTTTGATAAATATGCGGTATTTAAAAAAGTGAAGGACTATATGAGGCAGAGAGGATATCGATGGTATTCCGAGACATTTCATAGCCGCTTCTGCAACATTCTAGAGAAGCGCTACAGGCTCTCCGTTATACGACTATATCAGCCATAATACCAACTACTCATAATACTCCGACAAAGCCTAGCCCGAGAACAACAAGGGTAGGTCAAAGAATATTAGCCAAGGTTAAGGATGTGCACGTTAATTATGTTATTGACACTGACCAGTTACCTATATCACGGCCTGACAACCCGGAAAACCACTATAGAGGCCATTATTATTATTACTATTGTTATTAAAAGAAATAAGAAAATAATGAGGCGATGCCTCTTAAATTTTGTACACGTACAAGGTCGGAAACAGTTGTCATTGTTTCATATCTAGCTTAATCAAGTCACGCAACTCAAGTGCCTTAATATTTGCAGCCCTAATAAAATTTAATCGCTGCAGAAGCTCCTAATTTGTCACTTTTGTTTTTCGAGGCTCCCCGGCACATTTCAGTTGCACGCCGGCACGTCCAAAGTTTCCAAGAAGTCCCCGGAGATGTTTAAGACTTTTCGAGAGATTAGCATCGGGCGAATAGACATGCGATTCTGACGTTTAAACGATTTAAAGTTTCCTCTGGTCCCGCTAGGTTATTAAATAAATGCGATTTATGTACCGGCGACTGGCTCTGCGAGAGGACTTCCGGTTAAGTTCAACTCTATTTCGTTTATTATAATTTATTACCGAATAGAGGAATAACTTGCCGCTGCAATTACTTTGGGCGAGCAAAATAGCAAGATACGGCCGTTCGTTTATTCCCTCGAATGGAAGGAATTTGCAAGACGGGTTAGGAGAGGCGAAAAGTAAGTAATTTCGAATTTAAGATCTAGGCAAGTTGTGGGCAACATGTCACTTCCGGTTTACTTGGTGACCGTGAAATACATTTGTAGCAAAATCAAAACCATACTGAGGAAAAAATTGACTAGTGTGCAGCTTATCTCTTGATTGGGTGTAGGTTCGTGTTTCCTTGTCTCCAGGGAAGAGAAAAGTTTTACAATATTGAGTATGGCGTACAAAGCAATAAAATAAACACCACAATGTTTACTAGATTTACTTGTAATAGGTAGCAAAACATATACATAAACAGAAAAGAGGCTATAAACACTTAGCAGCTATCAGCGGACAGAAAAATACCCCAGCTGACTGGAGCCAGCGGTGTCCACTACTCTCTGCAGACCTTACGAGTAACTAAATAAGAGGCTTTTTTTCTCTGTCTTTCAAGGGAAGCACGACTTGCTCCAGACATACCTGACGGCATCTTTCGTTCATTTAGAGAAAAAATAGCAACTGCACTATGCTACGTTTTCTGTTTTGAGAAAACTATAACTCTCAAAATCTATACAATAGATGTCGCTGTGTAATAAGCTTCATTACGCAGCAGTTGGCGGTAAATTTGAATTTACTTTAAAATATAGACTGTAACGTACATATGAAATAAAATTCATAATCCTCGATTTCGAAATATAAAATTTGAACAGATTTTTTACAAAATTATGTAGCCAAGGATTTATGAATTTATTTCATGTAAGTTACACACTATATAACAGTATAATAAAACAATCAATTTTATAATATATCTATTAAAAAAGAAGGTATGATTGGTTTAATAATAAAAAGATAATTGTTTTTTCAATGCTTTATTCTATTATAAATAGGAAAAGAAGTTTATTACATGACTAGTTGTTAATAGCGATTAATATGATAATAAATAGATGCATACTTTAAGCTAAATATTATTGTTAAATACATTTGTTCCGAACTACAATGGTGATACTTTTTTTCTGTGAAAATTTAAATATACTCAGTATGAGCAAAAAAAAAAATCAGTAGACTCGTAGATATATGTATTTACCATTACTTTTATATACACTAAAAAACGAATCAATCTTAAATAAATAAATACCAAAATAAGGTGAGGCTATTCTTCTCAATATTTTTAAAACATTTAATTCAAAGTGGCATTCGCAAAAGTAACAATTTTTGTTCGTGAGATTAAAATCTGATTTACATAGTTTGCGAATTGATTCTAACCCCAAACATTTCCCTGTCTGTAGTAACTCTGAAGAAGCTTTGAGTTCTGTAAGAAGTATCTTTGATATATAGGAATAATATATATTTTTGCAGTTTGGTACACAGCAGTATTTTATATTAAAAAATAAAACAAACAAAAGCAGGCAAGGCAATTTAGATAATCAATTCACTAATTATAATTAACTGTTTGCGTTAAATTAAATTTTAGTCAAACACAGAAAACAATTAATTATCAGAATGCACTAGAGCGATAACTTACCTTCATCACTTTGCAAAAAATATTAATTTTTAACCGTCCATGTTTCATGTTTCATATTAACCTCAGGTTTTTAATTATTATTGTTTCTTTTTGCTACAGCGAACTCTACCAGTTATAATGCCAACTTTGCTTTTTTTTTAAATTGTGACAGTTTTCTGTATGCTAATTTTTCTCAAGTAGTTGTGTTTTTCCAAACGACCGTAAGATGACGCTCATACACGCGATGTTTGTCAACCTATTCTTTAAAAGCGTCTTATTTATTTAGCCATATGCTGCAGACTGTCGAGTCCAACCCTTCTCTGATTCACAGCGCCACCAAACACTGGAATTTTCACAATGCGTTAAGCAGTCCGCACACTACACTTTCTTACGTACTACAAGTGGTAGCTAAAAATATACTTGGCCCAGCAAAAACTTGTATAAAATAGAGGATAGACAGATAAACAATTCGATTGTAGCAGCTAAATCAGGTTTTCTGAAAACTACACCCAATCGTCGACAATCCTAGTGGCTCATTCATTATTTTAGTAGAAACAGTAATATAACAGTGTTTGTGCAAATTTCGAGACGTTAGAAAATTGATCATTATTCTTTCCAAATGTAAAGTTTGTATCTTGTATTATCAATTACTCAAGGTCGAAAATAATAGAGAGTGACTAATTCACAGCACATTGATGAAGGTGAGGGTTGCAAGGGATATGATTACCTAGGCGTACCACCTGAGAAGGGTTCACAACACACAAAATTATCAAAAATAACTTGATGTCGAGTGAGCACTTAAACAGTTTACTTTAAATGTACTTCACAAATTAGAATGCCGTCTTTTTGGACGGCGATATCCTATCACCACTCACTTACACCTACATGATGCGCACTCCCCGGATTTCACACTTTAACACTGAAGATTTGTCCTCATGGACGCGAAATCCAAGAATTTTGGCACGAATTTCACATAGTTTGTTTTAGTATTTATGGCAGAAAAAGTTCAACATTTGACAAATTCTGCAAAACAGGACTAATAATATCGCTACTTTTATTATTGTGTGATCATAATAAGTTTGTTTTGAGCTTCTGACATGACAGTTTCATGATGAAAATGATAGAAAATGTTAAAGTTGCCAAAATTCATTAAAAGTAGAAATGTTCTCACCATTAAATAAATCACGCAAATATTCGTGAATTTCGTATCCATAAGCACAAAATGCTTTACAATACATTGCACTATTGGTTACTTGCAGTGCCACTATCCATATGACCTTCATGTATCCATGTTTTGCCAAGATTTAATTTTTTATTTAATATTTATTTTAAATAGTTTCTTCGCCATATTACTATTTCACCTTTTTCTATCAGTATACTCTTTTCGATTTCATTTTATACGGAAATTTAAATACCATAATTCATATGTCAAGCATAATTCGCAAAAGCACCCTTCTATACATTCTAGGCAAAATTTCATCTTGTAACACATAGAAACAAAATTATCCAAAATACCATCTACCATCAACATTTTCCGTTTTACAGTTGTACTTCTTTGCTATTCTTTATTTCATTATACATATACACTACTCACGGAAATTGTCTTATTAATGAACTATATATTTCAACCATATCACTTACACTCATATTTTGATCTCGCGCCCTAAACCCTTCATGCATGTCATCATTCGATATTCCTCAAATGTTAAATTATTGCGTTTATGGTTCTGACAATTCTTTTATTTTGAATAATATAAAATTACTAATAATTTAATTACATTCATAATGGAATTAGGGGAAAGATACCCGAAATTTTGCCCGCCTAAAAGATATACCCGCCTATGATAGCGCTGGAGATGGAACAGGTGGATTCCTTAAATCGTCACAACCAATAGAAATCTAAGGTGTGAATTATGTTGTTGAAGAATTGGCCGACATACATTTTATGTATGGAAAAGCAAAGGGAAATTTGAATGAAGCAAGACATCTCGATGAAGATGCAGTCTTCAAAGGAATAATTCACCCTATTTACTTATTTTGTAAAAAAATGTATTAAAAAATAACTTGAACACTTCAAAAACAAGTCACTCGACACGTTATCTTTTTTTGTTTAAGTCAGATATGGAATTTATGACAAACTGACACATATCACCTATAGATTATTGTTTTTTAATTAGCATTCCAAAGTTGGTCTATTGTAATAATTAGATACTAAATTAATGTTTATCTCGAAAACGAGGAGCCAGGAGGATATAGTTCAAGAGACACTTTTTAAGCAGAATTAATTTGGCTTTAAAAGAGCTATACCAATTGTGTCAATAAATCAGTGGCGTACAATTTTTTGCTAAAAGTTAGAATTTAAGGGCATGCACGCCACTGATGCAAGAGCAATTTATAAACGTAAAAGTAGTCCTTCACTATACACTTTTGTGTACCAATCTGATCTTAATAGAGATATTGAAAAAACCCATAAAGAATAGGTTTTCGAAAAATGAAGGTTACAGTATTTATTACAGCATTTCAAGAAAATTTTAAACAAACTATATCTCGAAAGCCAGGCATTTTCTGTATTACGACCTGAATCTAATATGGGAAGTATCTTATCTCATTACCCACATCAAAATTTCCACCCAAATTCAGTTGTTCTAAGAAATATAATGTTTTAATACACGGCCCTGGGCGCGTATTAGCGAATGCCTTACAGGCGCAAACACGTACCCCTTCGCTTGTCACATAACTATCTAGACAGCCTAATTCGGCATCACGTCTGTTTAATCGGCTTTTAAATATTTCTTAAGCGATGTAATCGCTGTTTGCGAACTGAACTTTCTCTCTCTGAATACCTACATTAAACTTCCCAGAGGATGATAACAGGGATCCCGTAAGACGTAAACAATGTAACTAGCGTCGCCTTGTTTATTGTCGAATAAAATTCGGATTAGGGTATCTGTCTACCCGGCGCCTCCGCCATTAGTTTGAATTAGTACTTCGATTTCGGATGTTTCTTCGTTAATGAGGATCTTCGTAGTTCAACGCTTCCCGGAAAAGTATCATTCGTTGATCGTCATATTCTTTTCTAAAAAAAACCTCAGGAAATTTTGAACATTTTAAGTAGTCATAGTATAAATAAAAATGTTATTTCTATAAGAAAAACCACTTCTAATCAAAATCAAACTAGTATTTGCCATAACTACATCATCGGATGAATCTGTCAAGAACAACAGTGTAAAAATATTGAAAAGCACGTGTTTAAGATTTTTTAAGTGGATCTTTTTTTTACTACAGTGAAATACACAACAGGCACAAACATTGTTTTAATCGTTAACACTATGAACGCGAATTACTAGTTCTCGAATGAAGTGAAAACAACTGCAACAAGTGTTCACTAGTCAAGTGACAGTATTGCATAGCACACGGTAGTTATAGTTGGGAAGGGAATAAGGTTTATCCGTTCTTGTGTAAATTTTAAACTAGATTTGAGAAAGAACTTATGTTCATTCGTGTAAATATAATAAAAGAAATAAAATTCCAAATTTTAACATTTAATATCGCCATATTTCTCGTCGTAAAATGATTTAGATACAAAAATCTCCGCAAAAGTAATATCAAAAATAAAAAAATTATTGATGTTTTGTTTATCCACCTTTACCATTTAAATTCTCTTCAAATAATATAATAACATTTAAAATACTTACTACTTTAAAATATTTTAAGAATTATTTTCACATACTCTCTTATAATCAGAACTATATAAGTTACAGTTGAATTTAAAAATATATAATGAAATATTCGTTTTACCTCGGTACCTTTGAATATTCGTAGGTGGCATGAGATAACATTCCTGTTATTTGTTACACGCTATATTATTCAGTTCTTAAATGTCTAAAATTACATTTGTAGAAAACACTGTTGAAAGAATACGGCGCCCTTAAGATTTTTGAAAATAATTTTACACCACATTATTTTACTACTTTCAAAATAGTAACGTGTAAAATATATTTCTTGTTATGTGACTACTGATATTTGTACAAAGTAATAAAAACAAATTGGGTCTCCATATCAAAATTATACGCATAAAATAGATCTCAAGCGTTCATTGTCCTTACCAAAGTACAAATTGCAGATGTAATTGTGAACCAAAGAAAACTGTATAACATTTAGTTAGTCTATTGAATTTAAGTTAGAAATATATGTTTTAAAAGGAATTTCCTTTAAATAAAGTTGCCAATCAAAACCTAATTTTTTGTCGCACTTCCTTGACATTTTTCTTCAGTCTTCAGTCCTCAAGTTGTAGATAGTTAATAGCAATATTGTTTGTTTAGAAGTTGTTAAAGTAGCAAAAATTGCTGCTTGTAGAAAATTAACTAAAGATTTTTTTTATTAGCGTTGCTATTCTTGGCTGCATGTCTTGCAAAACTCTCAAAAGAAAAAAAATATTTTTTTACAAAATATCACCTTATGGAACATTTTTAGAAAAATGTCATTAATTTATTATTTCTTGTTTCTTTGCAGGTAAGCGCCAACTGTCTTATTTCCACCTAAACTGGTAAGTTCTTTCACGTTCTTTCATTGAATTTTTTTGACAAAGATACTTTAGCTGAATTCAAACGGCAGAGATCTATGTAATCACAATTCTGTATATCAGTATAAAACTAGTACCATGTACGTAAATAGTAATAAATCTACTGATATAAATAATAATTAATTAAATTACAATTTGCATATTATTGAATTATTAGCAGAGGTATGTTATAAATCACAACATTATTTTAATTATGTTAAATTTATTATATACTGTAGTTTTTGTCAAATCTAAACCATGTTGATTAAATCATAAAATAAACAATTCACCACTGTTTTATTAAATTTATCTTTTGATATTATTAAATAATACGGTGCCTGTGCGTGGGGAAAACGATCGCGAACAATCGTATTTATTTTACTTATAATTATAACATATACTTTGTTGCAAACGTTAATGACGACGTTACAGTTTATTTGACATGAAACTATAAAAGAGTGAGACTCGAATGCTATGGTTAGTAAATATACCAACTATAGGTAAGTTTTCATTTCAGAATGTAATTTGGGCTGCACTATTTTGCGTCGGGATTCAGTATCAATATAAAGCAAGTAATAACCTTCCGTGCTGCTCACAGCTGCATATGATTATATATGCATAAATGGCCATGTATTGTATAAACTTACCTGTATTATTTTCACCCGTCAGTCGCAGTTTTGTGTATCTCTGAGTATATTTGCTTCAGCAACAAACCTTTAATCGTATCGCTTGGTAAGCACGTTGGGTTTGAACTGAACTGGACACTATATTTCTAAAACGACATATAAGTTTCAAATTTAATGATAGTCCTTGTAATTCATTAAATATTCGATAAACGATGCCTTAAAAATAAACGTAAAGCCCAGAGGTATTTTACTCCTACTATTTTTTTTTTGACATAGGCCCATGAACAATTGTTCTCAGTGACGTAGTGTAAAATTTTATTTGGATTATTTTATCACAAAAACTCATCTCTTCATTTTCAAAATAACTTCGAGTTTTGAAAGTATTGGGTTGCATTTAATAATATTTTCAAATTTTAAACTCCCAAGGAATAATTTGTAAATAATTTACCCAGATTTTAAATAACCGATAACTGATTTTATACAGAGTGTTTCTCAACATAGGGCTAACTAGCTTTTCCATTTTGATGCAAACAAATGTTTTTTTAGCTATGTAATTTCGTTTACTAAAAAAATTAAAATAATTAAAAAACAGATGAGTTAAACACACTTATAGTAATTGCTATGCACATATGCCTGTCTTAGCAATACTTAAAGGGTCTTTTATAATTAGAGAAAATCTAATGTTTTTGCCTAAATATCCATGCCGAAGATTAGGGTGTCCCTCAAGAACATTACAGTACAAGCTCAAACAATAACTAATCATCATAACAGGACAACATTTAACAAAAAGATGTTTACCCATTAAAATTTACTGTAGTAATGGGTAAACAACTATGTACATTGAAATTATGAATACCTACAATTGAAAATATAGATCCCTTGCTAAATCTGCGTTTTAAATTCTTAGAATAAAACATTTTATTAAATTGTATTTGTATTCATTTGAGTAACGAACCATTTTAGATTTGTTGTTTTCAAAGCCTTCCCAATCAGAAAACTTAAATTTCGTTTGAATTTTGAAAATTTTCTATTTTCCGCTTCATAACTTTACGTGCCTCGGTATATTAAATTTGTAATTAAAAATTCTTATCCCTTGACATCTTTTTTCCAGTAGGTATACCTTTTTCGCTTTTTCGCTTCAAGCAGTCGTTTCTGAAATAATCGAATTTAAATGTTTCATTACAACTCCTGGTAGCAACTCATGTGACACTCTGTATTTTGAACTATCAACGTTTGGACTAAGGTAAATTAAGCCAGATTCTGATATTTTAGCCTCAGGAGTTTGTGCTAGTGTTTTGAACTTACCGTTTAGAGCCTGGTTAAACCGTCATAGTTTGTCGTTAAAAATACGCAGTTAATGGGACCTACATTTTTGTTACACCTTGTACATACAGATTCGGAAATTGCGGATCTTTACAGAGAAAGTAGAAATTGCCGCTCAAGGAAGGTACGAACTTTAAGAGGGGAGGCGACGTGCATTGGTCTAGCATTCCCCACTACTACGGTAATCGGTTCCGTATCGCCATTGCAAATCTAACTGTCAGATCAACTGATGCCAGTGTTGTCAGATCTCATCCATTCCGAGGAAATCTCATGCTTTCATATTTGATTACAAAATCTCATGCTTTTAATAGACACAAATGAAATTATTAAAATTACTCTTTGAAATCTACCAAAACAAAGACCTAACGAGAAATAAAGGAAAAATCGAGGGCAAAATTGAATAGATAGAGGTAGGTATCTACAATATTTGGGTACTTGAAATATCCTTTATTGTAGACTGCTCTCTTAATAATTAGCAATGAATACATAAACGGGTATGACAGTCTACGGATATGAGGTGTGTGTGCTGTATTCACGCTGTATTGCAGTGATTCTTAACTCTATTCCGTAAGGGTACCTACATTTTCTGGAAACAACAGATTTTACGACCCGTGAGTCACCCTGCGTCACGTCAACTGCGCCTCAACGTTCGCCCGGCCTAACAATAAAATAAATTAGAAAGGTTACGTGGTTAATAACATTTAAGTAAGTACCTGTAACTACCTACTTACAATGTAATATTATGATAAAATAGCAGAACATAATGATTTTTAATGAAATAAAAATGGCATTACAAAAGTAATTGAAAATTAGTTGCTTCTTTGAAATTATTCTCATGCACTGAATTTTTCCCACCTGGCAACACTGCTTGATGCGAACACGCTGTGGTCGAAGTATGCGTGTAGCATGACACAAATACACGCAAGCGGCAAAATACAATTCGCCATCAAGATCCTCACTTTCCAAATCTGTATAATAATTTTTGACAATATCCAATTTAGATACGAATTTATTCCATCATGCATATTTAGGATAATGTAATCGAAATCATGTATGTCTTGTGCACGTATCCTGGCATTTTCGGATATTTCCGGGTTCCTCACTCCTCTCTATTTTCTGTGTATAAGGACCAATTATTAGTTGATAAACTACAGTCCTTCACTCCACTTCGAGAGCAGTGTGAAATTGGTAATTAACCACTCGTTAAGCCGGTGAAGTATAAATTATATAAAACTCCACTTTCCCAGTTTTGACGCGAATTAATGCCGAGGGGCGTTCGGAATGTTTAATGGTAAAGTTTAGACGCGGCCAATGACAGGCGATATTTCGCCTATGCCTTCGACGGCTGACTAAGCCTAACGGGCGCGGGTACCTAATAAAGTTGTTAATAATTCGCTTAATCATACGTCCAAAATTTATTATAGTGCTCTTTGAAATTCTGGAGCGTCTGCTCGGATGGAAGATCCCCGACCTTTCATAGATAATGGAATATTATGGTAATATATAGATCGCTACGCTATCTATACTGATAAAAATTTGTGTGTGTGTTATTTTCAACTTGTCATTCAAATGTGCAGTCTATCCGGAAATTTGTAATAGATTCAAAATTTGTCCGATTTTTAAGAGGGGAGAAATTAAGTATAGAAAATTATAGGCCCATAATAATTCTCTCCAATTTCGGCAAATTATTTGAAGCTCTCCTATATAATACCTTTTCTTTCATTCAAAAACGCAAATTACATCTTCACAGCATTGTTTTATTTCTGGTAGATCCACAGCAACAAACCTTATCGATACTATGCACTTCATTTCGAATTCTTTGGATAAAGATGGTCAGATGGATGTTATTTATACGGATTTATCTAAAACATTAGATATACTTGATTATGACCTTTCATTACGTAAACTATTATCTGTAGGGTTGTCAGCTCATTTTCTAACCTTTTTTATCTCATACTTAAGGAATAGAATTTTAAATGTACAACTTCGTGGGTTTAATTCGGTTAATGTGGTGGGTACATCTGGGGTTCTACAGGGATCAGTTCTAGGTCCTCTTTTGTTTATTGTATTTATTAATGATACACTCACTAATATTCAAGCAAATGTGTTGTTGTGTGCTCATGTTATGAAGATATTTGCCTCGATCGAGTGTATTTCTGGCTGTTATTTTTTACAGTAACAGCTCTCCCAAATTAATCTATGGTGTCAAGATAACAAATTGCCGCTAATTTTATCGAAATGTAATGTTATGAGTTTTACTAGGAAAATCTCCCGTATTCAATACCATTATAATATTGATCATATTTGACAAGATTAACGTTTGTACCGCATATTAATCATATAACATCAGCTGTTTATAAAAATTTTGGTTTCATTATAAGAAATGTACAACACTCTTCTGATATATCTACGATAATTTTACATTTATAATGCATATGTTAGATCTAAATTGCAACATGCAGCAGTTGTCTGGTACCATCAATATGATATCCATATTACCAGCTTGGAAAATGATAAAAGAAATTTGTTAAATATTTAAGTTTTAGAGATATATTAACGTATTTCTGCGTACTTTATATGAGACTGTTTTTTTCAGACTCCTTCATTCTGTTTTTATTTAGAAAAGTACGCTTTTGTTTGGATTCCATTACCTTTTTTCTTCATTATATTTAACTGCCTGCGGCTTTGTGTCTACCTATTTTCTTCCCTGCATCTGTTCAATTGTGGTTGTCGATAATGTATACTTAAATATGATTTAACTGCCTGCGGCTTTGTGTCTACCTATTTTCTTCCCTGCATCTGTTCAATTGTGGTTGTCGATAATGTATACTTAAATATGAATCAAGGGAACAGAAAATTATAGAGGAAAATAAAAACAGGCCTCTTAGGAAGAATTAGAAGCAGTGTAGTTGAATTAATTTGTTTTAATTGATTTTGCATTCATAAATGGCATTGATACCGACAGAGAATTATATGTTTTCATTTGTAGCATTATGCCACGAATATTGATATTTTTGGAATATATAAAATGACAATGTAATTAAAATTAGTATACTTACTTATGAAAAAAATATACATCCCATAATTAAATGGCATTCTGGTTAGGATTTTAATACGCTCATAAAATTAGATGAGAAAGGACCCCGCACAAACCTTATGGGAATTGGCTCTCGGTCAAATTGGCTGAAATTTGGATATGTTGTTCGTTTCGGCATCGTGAACAAAAGTCTCAATGGGCACAAAGCTCAATTTTGCTTATTTTGGCTCCTACGGAGCTCCAAAGCTCCACGGATTCACCATTACTTACTACTTAAAAGGGTAATCTTTTGGAAAGTTTGGTATTGGCTGCCTTAAAAAAAGTCCCCTCTTTTGTTTTCGAGGTCACTGCATCCAAATCCAATGCCAATATAATAATATTGACAGTTGACAGCTGTCAAACAACAAGGAACAAGTAAAATTGAGAAAATCCATACGTAAATGTATGTTTTTGAGGTTGCTGAGTTCAAAACTGATGTTAAAAAGACGATATTGCCAGTTGATAGCTGTCAAGTAACTGTAACTCAAGTAATTGGATTTGGACAGTAATATATTTTGAGATATCATTTATTCAGTAAAATTGCATTTGATACTAAATTTCCTACATACCTGTACCTTATATTACTTTTTTGCAGTGAACAAGTTTTCTACTAAGTCACAGTAATAGTGTTAAATTTTAAAAAATCTTGACTCTACAGCTTTTATTTTTATTGATGTTATCTATAAACTTCCTAATTTTGTCTGCATTGATTTGTTCCGTTCTGATAATTTTAAACCGTTATCAGCAGCTCAGTTAAACCAATTATTCTTGCTCTCGCGTCTCCTCAAAGACCCAAGGCCACCTTTATCGGATATTTCGAAACGCGCCCCCTTCGTGTCCCATTTCGATTAATTTCATCAAATTAATAACGTACATATCATTAATTATTTTCAAAGAACAAAACGCGGGACTGGTATCTGTTACTGTTGGCACAAATAACTTTATTATCCGGAGTCCTCAAAAGCCTTTTTACAGCGAACAAAGCAATAAAAGATAATGATGTATTCCTCGATGAGGGAGCCACTGAAGAGCTACAATCTACATGCACATAAATACGTACGTACGTTCCAGGCAACGAATAAAGATTTTAATTAGTCTGTATAATTTCGTTCGCTAATTATATTCCATTAGGACTCTCTATGATGCCGCGAATAATAATTTTATACGCTCGCGAATGTAGGTATGATCGCAGTAGTATTGTTGGGAATGTAATCTAGAACCATCCTTATTGATTTTCCTTCATAACTGCAGGGAATTTATGTTTTTTTCTAACTTTTACGAAATCACCAAACGATACAATTAAAAGACGAATTTAATTATTGTTGGAAAGTGTGGGAATAGATTTAGTGTTAAGAACGTTCTACATTTTGGTCGCCATATTGAAATTAGTATATTACTAATTTTGAGTTCCATATTTGTCGTAATGAGCCTATTTTTGGTAAGTAGCTTTATAATTAAAGTTCACATAGTGCAAAGTTATCCACTTTTATGTAAAACAATTACAATATATTTTTAAAAAATGTTTTTTCTCTAGGTCAAAATTGCTATAAAATTTTTACAAAAAATTTGTAACAATCGGTAACACGACTCACCAGGTATGCTACAAATTTTCTGATGACGGGTTCAAGTATTGAACCTATATAGAAGTTCAACAGCGTTGCCAACAGTGTGTCCACGGATGGAGTTGTCAGGAGGAGAAAGTTTTTTGTTTTTGACTTTATCGAAAAATTTCACTTCAGTTCTGCATTTCGAAAAAATGAGACTCTCATAGAAACGCATTAGATCAGATATACAGGGTGCTCATAAATTAAAAAAAAAACATGAACATACTCAAGAGAGAAATACCATTATTTATTATTTTACACACACAACATTTTTATAAAACAAATCTGTTAATAACCTGAAATAGAGTCCTAATACAAATTTTAAAATCAAAATTTTAATTTTGATTTTTTCTCTACACACTTTACGAATAGTTTGTTATTTCTTCTCCTATACGGTCTTTTAATAAACATCATGTGGTAGATCATTTGAATAAACCTTTTGTTTTAGGAAAAAACTCAAGAGACGTAAGATCAGGTGGTCTAGCAGGATAATGGACAAAATCTTCCTATCCACTTTTTACCATTGTCTGACGGCAGTCTTGCTCAGAGGAAGATTTGGCTCAATCCTAACCTTACACCCCTTGCCTTTTTTCTTCGAGGTGGCCTAAAACAAACTATTTATTCAAATGGTTTGCCATATGATAGGGAAGTATTGAAAGAGCATATACGCCAATGAATACATGAACTGAATAAGCCGCTAACTATTCGAAAAATTTATTAAGTTAGCGGAAAAATGTGTTGAGGTGGGAGGTAGAGGTAGAGTAAATGTTGACAATTAAATTTTGATTTTAAAATTTGTATTAGGACTCTATTTGAAGTTATAAACAGATTTGTTTTATAAAAATATAGTATACAATAATAAATAATGGTCTCTTGAGTATTTTCTTGTTTTATTAATTTATGAGCACCCTGTATATCTGATCTAAGACGTTTCTATGGCAGTGTCATTTTTTCATTAAAGTCAAAAACAAAAGAGTTTCCTCTTCTGTCAACTTCATCCGTGGACACACTGTATAATTACAGCATGTACTGAAGTGATAGATTTTTTTTCTAATGACAAGCTGTATATTCTTTGAGGTACCTTTAAAAATTGTTGCATTTTTAAAGTCTTCATCTCTGTCTAACGTAAAATTCATTCATCATGCCCTCGTAATGCGAGTTAAAAGCTCCGAAAAATTATATACAGTAAATAATTTTGGATAAAATATTAAAACATACCTATTTTTGTCACCTTTTCGTTATGTTCTAGAAAGCAGAATCATGTTGAGATTGTACGTTAATATTCCTAAATAATGCAAATCACATTATTTGATTATGAATATGAATGAACTTGAATTGCTTCTTACGCGGTGTAGAACTAACTACATCTATCGGCCGTTCGCTACTCCATGCCGGACTGAAAATGTCACAGGCACGAAGCGTTCTACATGCAGTAGACACCATTGAAAGCTGTCGACCTTTATCGCGATCGGCGAGAAATGATATTTTGCAAACACGGAATTCCAGGAAACAACTACTCTGCGGGCTAATGCCCCGACCAGCATTGAATTACACCTGGAAAACCTATAGCAACAGCTAGAGTCATTCGTCAGACGCCCACCAGACATATACCGGTTTCATTCGGTTGCTGTGACATTTTCAGTCCGGCATGGAATAGCGAACGGCCGATAGATGTAGCTAGTTCTACACCGCGTACTCATGGTCCCTTCTGTCGGGTTAGACAGACGAAAGCAGCTAGGATTATTCGTCGGATACCTCACCTATGGCATACTGATGAGAGCTAATAAGCTCGAAACCGGTATATGTCTGGTGGGCGTCTGACGAATGACTCTAGCTGTTGCTATAGGTTTTCCAGGTGTAATTCAATGCTGGTCGGGGCATTAGCCCGCAGAGTAGTTGTTTCCTGGAATTCCGTGTTTGTTGAATTGCTTCTTATTTAGGCAAATAGCTAATTTTATTAATAATTATAGAATACACTGGCGACACAAACACATGCATTTCACCAACCTCTACCACGAGAAAATGATAGACGAAAGAAGTCGGGCCGCGTACATTTGTTCGATGGCAAGCTCACCTGCATAGAAAAACGGACCCGAAGTTCTTGTAACTGTTTGTAGGAAGAGCATAATAATGTATAGTTCGAATTATCCTTGTACCTGTTGGAAACCTGGTACTTTTATTTGTTTTTGTAACCAACCCACAGAAATGCTTATGGTTGTCGTTTGAAATACTATCGAATATGTAGTTCATCTTATGGGGTAGGTGTACGAAACCGCTGTTTCAACTACTCCCAACTTTAAAATTATTAATCATCCGAAAATTAATGTATTTCTGCAGATAAATTATATCTAATTTACGTTCCAACTTCCACACTTTATAATTACTTTTCGCATCCGTCCGAAACTACGGAATATTAAGTGCTATATTTCAAAACTCTTTAATTGTAACCCATTAAACTTCCTTGGAGTTATTTTATAAATAAGGATACGGGAAAAATCCTGAATTACCCCAATTGTTACGAAACGCGTGGGGGCAGAGTTATTAGGAGGATGAAATTATAACTTGTCATTTTCAATCATGCGATAAAGTTGCTTCTAGAAACGGAAAATAAATGAGTTCTATTCGGCTTGCCACAGCTTTACAAAGCTAAAAGCGTGGTGTAATTTTTAATTAAATAGAATATTTCGTATTATACGTATATAGGTACTTGTTTTGACATGATTTATAATTTTCATATTATATTATATTTCATTCAAAATCATGGTAACGATCACAACCTGTTGTTTGTGTACCTAATATCCAATATCGCAGACCCTAGCTCATATATGTATATTGCTTTCGATCCCATCTGGTGATTAGTTTTGTCTTGCATATTTCTTTCTATAATTATTATTATTAACAGTATTAGATATGAAAAACTGTTGTATTAATTTACTCTTTTATATGAACGTGATTTACCTTTTCTGTTTTGTCAATATCTTTTATTTTTACATTATCAAAAAAAAAGTAATCTAGTCAGCTAAACGTAAACAGAGACAGTGTGGAAAAATTAGCGATAAATTTAAAGACACTAGATTTTGCAGTGAGAAAAACTAGTAAACTGAAAGTTAATTTTCCATCATACGATAATGTTGCTTCTAGAAAAGGAAAATAAATGAGTTGTATCCGGCTTGCCACAGCTTTACAAAGTTAAAAGCGTCATGTAATTTTTAATTAAATAAAATATTTCGTATTATACAGGGTGTTCCTAAATAAGTGTCGCAACGGAAAACTGTAAATTCCTCTTGAAAAAAGAAACATTTTTTTCTCTTCCATTTTTCTCTCCGGGCTTTCGTTTTCGAGATACACGGTGTCAAAACTTTAATTTTTTTTTAGTTTTTTTCCAATATCTTAGGAACCGTTTGAAGTACAGGACTGAGCTTTTGTAAACACATTACCACTATTGATAGCTACTTTTTCGCACCCTTCTCGAATTTATTGGACGTGTCAGTGATGGAGATTTTTAGGTATCGGAAGGGTTTTTTCCCCATGACTTTTACGCCACTGGAAAAATTGACATTTGACAGCAAATTCTGAAGCGCCAATGAATTTTACACAAAAATAGTTCTTTTGGTTCATTGCTCTAAAGTCAACCGTTTTCAATAAAAATGACTTTCTATGAACAAAAACAAATATTTTACTAACTTTTCGAAAATTTTTGTAATTCAAAAAATAGGTAGTAATAATTAACAATATGATGAGACACCCTCACATTTTGCAAGTGCAAGACCTCAAGAGAACATCCGGAGAACGTCGAATCGAACCGCCGCGCCGCGCCGGCTGGGGACATCTTAAATGCATCGTTTATGAAATCCATGTCAATAATATCGAAGAGTTGACCGATAGGGGTGAAGCCGCAGCGGCAGAAAGAAACATGATTCGAAGATGTAATGCGTGCATTGAAGTCCGCGAACGTAAGTTTTAACAGGTTTTGTAAATTTTACACGCTAAATTGATAAAAAAAGTTAAAATCCTATCTGTTGTTAAATGTCGTTAAATTTGTTAATTATTACTACCTATTTTTTGAAATATAAAAAATTTTCGAAACGTTAGCAAAATGTTTGTTTTTGTTCATAGAAAGTCATTTTTATTGAAAACGGTTGACTTTAGAGCAATGAACCAAGTGAAGTATTTTTGTGTAACAGTCATTGGCGCTTCAGAATTTGCTGTCAAATGTCAATTTTTCCAGTGGAGTAAAAATTATGGGGGAAAAACCGTTACGATACCTTAAAATCTCTACCACTGGCACGTCCAATAAATTCGAGAAGAATGCAAAAAAGTAGCTATTAATAGTGCTAATGTGTGTACAAAAGCTCAGTCCTGTAGTTCAAACGGTTCCTAAGATATTGGAAAGAAACTAAACAAAAATTAAAGCTTTGACACCGTGTATCTTGAAAACAAAAGCCCGGAGAGGAAAAGAGAAGAGGAAACAAATTTTTCTTTTTTCAAGAGGAATTTACAGTTTTCCGTGGCGACACTTATTTAGAAACACCCTGTATATACGTACTTGACAATTTAATTGTGAGACTTTGGCTAAAATTATTATTTCAATGCACGTTTCAAGCTGTACTCATGAATGTCTAACTTTATGCACAAATAAACGCTTTATGTTGCTTTCGGTGATGCATTTTTTTACCACAGTTGCAGTTTAATTTGTAACAAATTAGTTCGCGAATAATAATGTAGATACGTTTGCGTATAATTCATATTCAAGTTCAAAACACGAGTAGACGCTAATTGCTGCAGCTTTCATTTTAGAATTCTCGGAACCCTCTAGCTCCCCCCAGAACGTGAGCGCAGCGTTTTGCTTGTCCCGAACAACATTATTAATTAAGTTGCTAGGTCCCCGGTCGCTTTTCCACGGGAATCGCAGAATAGCAAAGCAGCCGTGGCTCTATTTACAGACTTCTGCAAATCCTAGCATAAAGCACCATTTTTGCGAAAGCTTTAAGCAGCACAGCACGTTTGATGCCTTTTTACCACTACTTACGAATGCAGGGAAGAAAGTTTATATGATCCACGAAGCGAATAAACAAACTAAACGGTTTTTGTGATTTAAAGAGATGCATTTTGCGACTGCTGAATAAGAACCTGTTAACTTGTTACGTTTTTATTTTATCCTTGCATGTTACAGGATTATCTGCCAGAAATAGCCTCGTATCTGACTAGTCAAACATAATCAGTTCCTGTTGAAAAACGTTACTACATTTATAAGATGAGAAACAGAGTAAACAAACGGAACGAAATAGGAAATTTTCTTCCATTCAAGTTATTCCTTGAGGTTTTTTATCAACAAAAAAGGTCGAGGCGTGGGCAACACATCAACAAAAACATCACATCAGTGTTTTCGATATTAAAAATGTCTTCTATTTGTTTTTGGATAAATATTTATTTATAAGTGCTAAAAGTGATATTACACACGTCAAAAGTCTTGGACTTCCCATTATTCTTGTAAAAGAAATCTTTTTTGTCAAAAAAACCAAATACATTTATTAAAGTATATTGTTTTCCGATTTTTTTTTGTGAAAGGAATGTGTTTGATAAACTGAGTACATAGAAAATTAAAAACCAGCAAATGGTGACAATTTTGACAGTTTATTAAATCAAAAAGAAGCAACAAAGCAACTTGTTTACTTGACTAATAGTCAATGCACAACGTGTTCGATATCTGATTATTAGAATCATATAAAGCAGTCATTCTTACTCGGGTAAACGCAGAAATTTCACGTCCTAATAACAAATTATAAAATATCATTCTGACATTCAATTCATGGAGTTTATTGTTGCTAAAAAAGTTCAAAGGTGATATGGAAAGTAATCAAGAAAATGCATTGAAGAAAAATAAAACCACTTTTGAGTTATTGGCTAGTAAGTCAAAGCAACAGTCCGAGCTTTCGTAGTCGCTCCTTGAAATGGCGTGATATGGACAATGTTGGTGGCAGGTTCAGTGAAAAAGTGCTTTTGGCATACTTTGAAGATAAGTCCAAAATATAACGCTTTGGTCAAATTACTTAATATTGAAGGCGATGATGAACATAAATAATCAAGACATACTCGTAAGCAAATATACAAACTAATTGTTTTCTTGAAGCGAAAAAGCGAAGGATATAAACCGAAAAAGTTGAAAGTATTAAGGACAAGACTCGTTACAAAACAAGAAGAGCGCCGCGGGCAAAATTTTGTCCAAAACTTGGACGGATAATATTGTTCTCTATCCTGTTACAAGTCTAACGATTCCGTGCAATGGATAAGCAAGTGTTGTGGAATCATAGAATTAGCATCAGTTAAAATCCGCTGCTCTTTATCTGATTTATTTACGGCGACTACTATGACAACGGGGATACGTATAGCGGACCAGACTAGGAGCTCGAAAGCTGATTTTGTTTAAAATAACATGGGTTCTCAAAGTTCTCAGTGGACGGTCGAGACGTACCCATCAGTGCAGAATTAATTCGTTGTCATTATTGAAACTCTATGTTCACATTGTGCTTTTATGTTTTTCTTCAGTTTTTTTTTATATATATATTTTAATTTTAAACGTTTTAAATGATTCAATTTATTAACAAATTTATAAGTGCGCCCTTCAATTCAAATTTCGTGTATTAAACTCTATTTTGTGTGTGTTTTAGTATTTACATAGAATCAGTTACAGATAGTGTACATATTTTTTAAAGTATTTTTGAGCAGGTTCGTAATTTTTAAGAATTATAATATTAGATGCTTGTTAAACATACGTTTATGTTTTGGAAGAATTATAATATTACATGCTTGTTAAACATACGTTTATGTTTTGGACTTTTTTTCCAGGAATATATTTTTCTATTGCAAGTATAGTAATTTCTTTTGTTGAACCGCTTTCGATGTTTTGGCTGACAAATCGAGCGAACTAGGCAGTTCTCTTGTGTACGATTTTTGGTTATTTTCGTGAGCATTCGGTTTTTATCATGTTATGAATATTCGAATTAGTCGAAATGTTTGTATTTTGTGATCCCTCGTGTCTTTTGGTGGAAATACCCTTGCAATTTGTACCAACTATTTCTTGACTAAAAAAAGGTAAAGCTTATCCTAGCCAGACTTTAACATTTATCAAAAACTGCAATTATAAAATTATTAAGTTCACGAGTCGACACTGCAACACTTTATTTTATCTTTGCACAATGTTGCACGTCGTATTTTCTTGTACCACATTCCCTCCATATATTAAAAATATAGATACGTTTCAACCTTTGCCAACATACCATATTTTTATTCATCGCAGCCATATCTGTGTATCTCTTGCAGTTATTTTGTATTTCTTGAGTTTTGCTTATTGCCTTTTTATAGCCCACTATATACTTTATTATACTGCAAAACCGGCTTATGTTTTTCATGAGACCTAGAGTGGACATTAAACTTCTGTCCATTCGTAAAACATTATAAGGGGCCATAAAAATAAAAAATAGGGGGCATTCCAAGTGACTTATACAACAAACAACAAAATAAATTTGGACAGAACCGTTTGCATCTTCATTAAGTATGTTCCTTAAAAAATATACTGTAGACATTCGAGGTTATTTTTGGCACTAAACGCAAAAATTAAATTACACTATCTTATAAAAAGCCTGCTGCATTTGGAATACCATTAATTTGTTTTGTTATTCAAACTACTATGGTTTAGAAATCTTTGACTTACTCTTGTTGTTCGCAGGCTAAACTATGTGAAGGCAAACCTGCTATCAGAATCCTTAGACTGACTACATTGATTTCGTTTAGTATTGTTGATTTTAAGGTTGCTACGGTTGAAATTGCTTCTCAGATAACGTGATCCACTGAGACATTGATTTCCAATGGTGATTCATTTTGAATCTTTCTCTGTTTTGTTTCCTTCTTTCTGCAAACAACGTTATTGTGTGTTTAATTTACTTGCAGGCATATATAGAAAATTAACGTAAATTAACATAATATATTAATGTAAATAATGGGAGATGAAAATGGAATATTTGTTACAATGTGTTCATAATTGTGTTTGCATATGATTGGAAATATTAAACAAACGGTGTATTGTATACCCGACATCAGTTATGAAAGTTCGATGATGCTTGACAGCAACTGCACCAAATCTATTGTAATAACAATATTTTTATTTAAGCATTAACTGTTTATTTATCTATTAATACTTTGGGTTTTTGCGTACTTATATGTTATTACCTAGGTACCTAATGACAGCAGATTTACAGGAATTTCATAGCTTCTGTTTTTGGGAGTGTATTTGATTTGTTGTCATGGCAACACCGGAGCAGGAGCGTGATACGTGTACATCTCTGTAATTACATAGTCGGTAATATTAGTTTATCTATTTATTTTATATATGAGTATCATTTCCGAAAAGCTAACATAGGTTTCAGCCAGATTATGTGATCCTACGTGTATATTAAATGTGGCTTACAAAGAACCTGCAATGCTGCGTCATTATTAGGGCAGTGCGATTTGGTCATTTTAAAAACATAGGCGAGGAAAGAAATTTTTTCAACGTGTCTGTTACAAAATAATTTTGAAAATATTAATTTTTAAGCCCTTATATAGGGTGATTCTTGCGTAGAGGTCAAAATCCAGGGGCGTATTGTGGCCTAAAATATCTGAAGTGGTTTAGAAATTAAAAATTATGTTTTCTTTTTAAATTTTTTACACGCTGGACAAGGGCTGTCCTAAGACCTCACATTTATATAACAAAAACCCACAGGCCACAGAATACACATTTTTTGATCTCTATTTAAGAAACACTCTGTATATTCTTTAAATTGTTCTCTTTTGTGGGGATATCCGACAAACCGTTGCATATACCTAAATTCTGGGTTCTACTGATTCTGGGCCATCAATTAATTTACCCTTAGTTAGTTTGTGATGGCCATTTATTACATTACCTTGACTTAACACGAAATGTACCCCATTTATTTCTCTCAGGCAGCAACTTTTGTCGTGGAAAATATAAATTTACCTCGCCGCCATTACGGCCGGCGTATGTGCAAGGCTTAGTGTTATTGATGGACGGTTTTGTAGGCGGTGTGCCCTTGATAGGAATGCTAAGTGTACCTGCGATAAGCTTTAAGGCGTGCTAGAAACCGTTCGATAGGTTTTAATAGTGGTAATAGAGTAACGACGTAAAATTCGTCGATAGTTTAAAAAGTAAAGTAACACGTAAAATACATACAGTTTTCTCAAGCTAGAAGCAGTTTTGAACATTTTAATAATGGATATAAAATATATTGAAGATTATCTGTCAGTTTGCATTTTGTTCGTAGTTATTTAACAATCTTGTATCGTAACATAGAGTTGTAGTTATTGAAATTGAGATATTAAAGGTATTACAATTTAAATTTAGAATAGAAATAGATGCAGCTATTATTGTTCTTCAGCACCTTTCCCTATTGACGTTGCATTTAATCTTCTTAACATTTTGTGTTATATTTGGTTTTTGATATTGCTTCCGATTATCCAATAGTATTTTTTTGTTTTTCTATTCGTTTGGTGACTTGTTTCATTGAGGGTATATCATCTCTTTTTTAAGATATTGTTTCCAATGTTACTTTTGCAATTTTTAGTTTTTGTATTGGCTCTTATTTTAGCTCTTTACTTTTGTCCCTTATCGCATTTGTATTTTATCTATTCCTTATGTTTCTCTGCTTTTATATTAGTTTTGTGACTTGTGCCAAAGTACTCAACTCTACATTCTTCCTGTTTTGACATTCTTTCTTCTATTGTTATTTTTGCGCATCATTGTACAATCAAACGTGTTTAACTGCTACTTTTCATTTTTTTTTGTTGTCTAAGCTTTGCACTATTTTATCTTTCCTTATTCATGTCCGATTTTTAATTAGTTTCATGACTTAGGTATTCAATTCAAGACTTACCTTCTTCCATTTGTTCGGGCGGTCCTGCTTACTCTTATTATTATTTTTGTACCTGCTACTTGCTTTGCAGCACCTCTTGTTTTAGGTTTTCATGATTTCGTATTATTATATATTTATTTGTTTTTTCTCTTTCCCTTAAGTTCCTTAGAAAATCATTTTTCTTGCACAATGTTATCTATATAGTCTCTTGTATTCCGATAAACATCACCCTAATTATTGTGTTTCAAATCTCTGTAGCAACCATTCTTTTGAGTTCCATTTAAATTTAATTGTTTTTTTCTCGATTCCTTTTTATTTCGTAATTACTTTGCTTTTATTAATATTCATTACTTCCATCTCCATACCTTTATTTGCAGTCCCCCGTTTTTCTTCAAGCGATGTAAATTGAAATTTAAAAGGAATTATCTTTACCTTGAGTTTAATTATTCGCATCTGAGAGTTGTGTTTTAGTAGCAATAACTCGTGTAAGTCAGAACCGTTCTCAGGTTTGGTTAAACGTAAATGTAAAAGAAAATACGTGTTTATTGAAAAACATTCTCTAAGATAATTAGTGCATTGTGATCATGATTGCGTCTAAATTTTTGATGTTGTGGCCCTGTTAATAAGTTAGAGTAAGTTGACGCCCCTAAACAAATTTTGAGGTTCGTAGGTCAACAGGAGTGTCTCGCCATCACTGCGTTCAAATAACAAATCACGCATTTATCAGTGTTATTTATTACGCTTAACGCTTTTATTGACACATTATTACAGTTTAAGCCATAAATCGCCTCGTTTTGTGGTACACGTCCTTAGATTGAGTGACGTCAATTGTGATGCATTCTGGATCCTGATGGTATAGAAACATCAAGATAGTGTCATCAATAGAGTGGGTCCTCTTGTCCTGTACATCTAATGATAGCACTTCCCGAATTATTATTTATGAAGATGTCAGTTTCTGTTTTTAATAACGATTTAGAGATACTACAAAGATCTACTACATAGCAAAAGACTTAGCTTATGTAAAATTTTAATTTCGGTCAAATTTGATGAAACTTTGGAAATAAGTAGTAAATTCTGCACACTCTGAGTAGAAATCATCACCAGCTCAGAACGTTCTCTAACCGGTCAAAAGTAAGGTCATACAATGACGTCTACAAAAGTGTTAGGGGCCAAGAAAAGTTTTCTCTTGCCCTATTTTTAAAAAAGACGATAAAAATTTGGTTGAGAACTTCAACATCGAGCAATTAATTTTGGCAAGTTTTACGTAATTATTCATAATACACACACATACACTTTCATGTTAAGTACATCACAAATTTTAAGCTTCCAACATGGATTCTTGGCCGGTAGATCTATTTTAACTAATCTTGTTTGTATTACTGATTTTATTCCTAATACGTTAGGTAACAGTGAACAGACTGTTAAGCATACAATATCGTGGTTTTACTTCATTTGGAATCATTGCTACAACTGAAGTACTTCAGGGTTCAGTTCTTGGCCCTCTGACCCTGTTTAATATGTTCATTAACGGTATCTGTGACAGTCTTTGGATCAATGTTCTTTTATACACGGATGGTTTAAAACTGTATACATCTGTTTTGATCTACAGATGATTGCAACACTTCACTACACTTCAAAATGATTTAACTGTGGTTAATGGATGGTGTCTTCGAAACAGGTTGTATTAGAATATTTCTAAATGTTTTATTATGACTTACACAAAGAAAATTAATTATATTACTTGCATGTACAGCAGTGGTTCTGAGACTGTTGCTCGTTATACTTTTTAAGGATTTGGCAGTTAATTTTGACATATTAATAATATTATATCTCTTGCGCATAAAAATCTTGGTTTATTGTAAGCAATGCTAAACACCTCAGAGTGGTTTCTAGAATGTATATATTGTCCAAAGCGTTTGTCAGGTCAAAACTTGTACCTATGCAATTATTATCTGTAATGTTACTCATTCTCAGAAACAATTCAGAGAAGATTTCTTAAATATCTATCTTTCAGGCTAGACAATGTTTATCTTGACAGAGGCATTCCTCAATCTGACCTACTGAGTACATTCAACTTAAATGATCTGACATCTTGAAGCACTTACTTTTCTCTGTTATTTTCGTTTAAACTGGTTAATAGGTCGGTTGGTCGGTCAGTGATTTTGCTTTTTAAGACGTCAGTGCTTGAATCGATGTGGCTAGACCGTTGTGTGTGTATCAGCTATATTCGTGGAGAGGATTGGCACCCTCTCTGCGAGTATGGTAGGATGGAAGAATGTTAGCTTGGGTCAAT
Organism: Monochamus saltuarius; assembly: GCA_025584915.1. Lineage (NCBI taxonomy): Eukaryota > Metazoa > Arthropoda > Insecta > Coleoptera > Cerambycidae > Monochamus > Monochamus saltuarius. The sequence goes on along the minus strand of CM046723.1, from coordinate 7,099,246 downwards.
GTGAGAGATTGATACCGGTCGACATCGGCATATCCCCCTAATTAATGAGGTGTTCCGGGTTTCCCTCACTCCTGCACTGAATGCTTGTTAGGGCTTACCAACTTAAGTCGTTCCTGAGCGCAAATGCGACCTGCTTAATAATAATATGCCGCCCCTCTTCCGCACAAGTCTTCTCAAGAGAGATTTTATTATTATTAATAATAATTATGTTTCTCTTCTTATATTCTTAGCCATATAGGATTTAATTTACCTTCGTTCTATTCTCGCTCCTATACATTATATTTTTCAACGCCATATAGCAATGTTATACAATATAACTTATTCCATGTGTCTAATTCATAGGCACTTTTTGATACTAGTGTCTGTAAAATTAAATTATGTAGTATTATTAGTTATGTAGCCCTGACTTCCACATTTTAGTGCCAACCCTCATCCACACAGATAATTTCTTGGATTGTATGGAGTCCCAGGTCTACGGATTCAGACTCACTGGGCCCAACTGGCAGACATAATGCGGTCCAAATTAATATACAACGCAAATGGGCCCGAAAGGGAAAACAAATATAGACTAATTGACATTCGCGTCAGGTGCGGCCCAGCCCCCAAAGACGGATCCGCCGCCGTATATAAAACGCTTAAAGTTTCCTCATGAAACAGGCATAAGTTACGGAATGTTATCATTCGCTTAATGCAAAGTTATGCGGGGGCTCTCCTTTATAGAGTGTATTCGGCTGTTTGTCCTATCGATTCTGGCCCCTGGCGTGGCCCGAATTTTATGATAGTGCGGCTTTGTCGTACTGATAATGTTCGGGGACTCGGCGTGTGCAATGTTTCATACGTCGCGTGATTTATGTTATTGCGAGATTCAAATTTCGCCGTATATCATTCGGGATACAAAATCATTGTCAAAAACACGTTACCTTGCAGCGGAAGGAGAGGAAATTCGTGTGATACGAGGATATCCAGGTCTCGCAGGGTTTGCCTTGATATATAGGTTTTATTTCAAGTTGAACCTCTTGGTGTTGTGACAGAGTTGTACGGGTAAACCGAAGTGAGAGTCAGTTTTTGTGGTCCTTGAAGAGATTTAACGCTCTCCTGAGGGATCTGTAAAATTAAGTAACCCCACACCACTTACGTAATATACAGGGTAAAAATACGATCTATGAAAAAATGTTAAACAAAAAAGTTTCCGGTTTTTGAGGTATAGTCTTTTAATGTTGTCAAAAATAATTAGTGTTGGGAAAAACCGAGTTATTTCAATAACCGAATACTAAGTATTTAAGTGATTTCAAAAACCGATTGATAACTCGAGTGATGGTCACTTGAATCCGCAGCAGCTGACATATTACCATTTCTGTAGTTTACCTCTACATAAATATTTTATTTTAAATATTATACTTTTTGTATGGGTATATTTACGAGTATGTATTTAAAATAAAACCATAGAAATCTTAGATATATAATATATGTTGCATTACACAATGCAGTTATAAAGTTGGGTCCTATACAAAAGGTGTTTATTAATTTTTTTTATTTTTCAAACATTATTTTATCATTGTTCTGCATTCCATCAATGGCTACGACGAGTGCGTTATACGAAATACAAACATGCATGATGGTAATTGCTATGGTTATTCGGTTTTTCGTTGTTTGTTAGTCGTTCTTGTTACACGTATGTGAAGTGAACAGAAAGGTTGTCACATGTCCTTTACTTCGGAAGGACAGGCCTTACTGCAGCCTCTGTGTCCCTCGATTGGAGGAAATGATTAATTTTATATTAAAATATAATTATCGGGACACAGACAAAATATGTAAATAAATAGTTCAAATATGACGTAAATTGATGGCTTGGCTTAAAAGTAATAAAATTTATAATTAAATGGAGAATTTCGGTTGAAGAAAAAAAATGTTTTATTCGGATTAAAAGTGTCTTTTTTATGTCGGCAGAAAAGTGGCATACTAATACAACAATAGTATATTGTTCGTTCGTTTTGTATTTGCGGATGCAATACAGTCAAAAAATTTCATTGTTTTGTGACGGTTGAAGAAAAAAACTAATTTAATTAACTACAGGGTCACTCTTAAAATATGACCCACATACACCATTTTTTAAATGGAACATTCTGAGTATGTTTATGCATTTAATTGCATTACGTTTTTTCTCATAATGATATTATAACAATCACTGCGTTATATTTTGGAAATTGTCAAAAAACGTTAAATTTATAATGATGTTGCATTTTTGGTCATGCATACAGGGTTAACTATGACTAGGTATACAAATTTTAACCAGGTACTCAGGGAGGCCTAAAAGACAACACAAAATTTATTTCGGAATTCTAGCTCGATGTTTAAAAAATGGGGCAAAACCCTCTTTTCCTACGGAAAGTCGGCGCTTATGACAATCAAGCATCGTCCGACATGGATAGATATGCCAACTACCATGCGGTGGTTTTTTCAGAATTGTCAAGTGTAGAAACGACGAAAATAAACATTTTTGTTAATAATAATAATGTCTAAGTACCTGATGGATATCAGTTAATCCGGTTAGCTGCAGTATTTTGAATTCGTTCTTTCATTGCACACTGCCAAAATTACATTTTCACTCCTTGAGAATTCGTCATAATTATCCACTAACATAGGGGCTTAGCTGATTGTGAATTGAAATGAAATTGAATTCTGGATATGCAGAATTATTTCGTATTATATGCTGGTTAATTTTACAGTCCCTTATAAAACATGACATGTTCCAACAATAACACCCACAAAAATACACAAAGAATAACACTAATGAGATACAAGATAGAATAAGAAATCACACTGTACGCCAATGACGTGTTTACAAACAAAATAATGGGAAATTAAAAATACAATGCATATCGTACGTGCAGATGGTTGTCTCTCTCGCATCCACGTACATAACCAATAAAGTATGTCTTTGCTGAGCTTCATGTGCCTCTTTTTGTCTGCTCCTAGGTTTGGTACCTTTATTTTGATGCGCAAATGGACTAAACGCATTCCATATCGTACATTTCAGTGATTTTATCTAGGACTTTAGAAATACCATAACGTAGAATACTGCATTGCTAGTTGCATCAGTATGGACAGTTCCAAACCTCAAAGAACATGCAAAGTTAGCTATTTCTAAGGATCTAAGAAACATTTTTACAGAACACTGTAAACATCTTAGGATGTCATAGTTTAAAATATTACTAATTATTTTATGCAAACATCTTAGATTACTGTTAATATTGTTACTGTTATTATTATTAACAGAATTTAACTTCATAACAACAAAAGAAGTTTAAAAATTTATCGCCGTGAAGTGCACCTTGCATTAGTGGTTTACAGATGTCACCTGTAGATGTTAAATAATTACAAACATGTCGTATTCAAATCCCTAGATGACGGATAAGGTGCTGATTTATGGGAGTGTGACAAGTGTATATTATCGTGTTGCAGCGTAATACCAAAGACGTTTCCCAAGTACACAAAATATTATGCTAAATACTTTTTGAACCACATTGAACAACTGTTATAATGCCATGGCGGTACACGTGTGGTAGTGTTTTTATGTATTTTTGTACATTTTGTGTATTTTGTTGTTATTCTTTGCGTTTTTCCTCGACGTAAGTAATCGACCTGGTCATGACCGCCAAAGTAGGTACCTTGCTTAACACAAAAAAGAAAGGTCGAGGGAAGGGGAGGTCCACAGCAAGTACACAAATCTTTGCAGGTTTTAATTTAAGTACGAAAACAGAAGATAATTCAACATTCTTAAAATCTCTTCAAATATCAATCCTGGAAATAAATATTAATAAGGTAGGTGCTGCTTCTCTGTGCTACCGTACCATTTCTCATTATATCATTAAATAATAATCTACATTTTGTCAAGATTTTTTTTTCTCAAAGCGGCTCAAACTGATACACGTGTCGCGGCGATAAATAAGGATTTATAGTTTTGAAAAAAAAAAAAAAATTACTCTTTAAATTAGTGGAATTTTTTTGAAGGGTGATTCCGTTAATTCTTATTTTTCCCTATCCCCTCTTCAAATATTTGTACCAAGTCATAAATAACCCTGTATAATTATACAAAAAAGGAAACAAATAATGCAATTAGATTGTATAAAAGTATACATGGTGTTCCATTTAAAAAAATTGTGTATTTTAAAAGAGACGCAAAAAATATCACAGGTACGCCACTGAATTCTACGGTAAAAGGTCTATCATAAGCAATTTTCACCGTTGCGATATTTCAGCTACTTTCTGAGATTTGAATAATCTCTTAAATATAGTTGTTTTTTTTTAATTTCGCTGTCTATGTACCTTACAAACGAAAAGATCTATGAACATTCCAATTACGGCACCTTAAGATTGGGACACGTACATTTCGGTTTTATCGTTAAGAAACAATTATAAAAGTTAGGAATAATGTTCGTTGCAAAAAGTGTACACAACACCGGAGGCTGGTCATTGTTTGGATTTATTGTTTGTGTTATTAAGCATAATTTTCGACAAACGAGAAAAGTTTACAGAAAAACCAAATTATACGGTTGCTGAAACAGCCCCGGTCCTTTTATAATTTATTATCCATTAACTCTTTTAAAGTATCATTGTTTTTAACTTAAAAACAAAGCTAATATATCAAAGGAAAGTTTCCCAGTTTTAAAATGTTCAAAACGGAGCCCCGTCAAAAATTACGTTCGTCTTGAGTCTTTTGGTAGAGCACGGGAAGGAATGGCATGCGGAAATGCAAAGTAATTAGCGTTTGGGAAAGTATGGAGTGATCTTTCACAGACGAAGGAATAAATAAAGACAGAAGGACTAGACAACCGTGAATTTTCAAAGAAAGTCACCCTAATAAGACGTATTACGGACACGTTCTTGAAAATAATGAAGCGAAGTTGAACGACGTAAAGACTTGAAAGATGTTTGTACCTTTACTTTTTTTTCACAAAGTTTCTAAACATTTGGCTGGAACGGACTTACCATTTTTTTGAAGCAGGCACGTATTGGAAAGCAATGTTTTTGTCGAATTTACTTCGTTTATAACCTAAAGCAAACTTTTTGATCCAAACTGGCAGAATAAATTGTTCTCTTTAATAAATAAAGTTCTTCCATGCCTATGAAAATACGTAAACAATTGTCTGTCAAAATTTATTTGCCTCAAGTAAAAATTTTCGACAAAACATGAGTCAGAAGCAGGCCTGTTCCGGAAAAAAATACTAATTAACTTTGCCACAGTAATATGTGATAATCAATTAATTAGTATAGTAATATTCACTTAATATTATTTTTCCTTTATTTTTTACCATTCTGTTCATACGAAAATGGTACATAGAATAAATATGAAAAATTATATTAAATTTTCTGACAATCCCCAAAATGTATAAAAAAGATAACTTTAAGTTACTTTTCGGAGACGTAAAAAATACAACTTGCATTCTTTTATGGGGTATCCTGTATATTTGCCGCTTTTTAAAATCTTTTTTTTTATTTTAACGGTGCATAACATGTTTACGTTTTCACTATTTGTAGGTACGCATATAGATTAATTTACTGAGTCTTCAACAGATAAGTCAAGATTGCCGTGAAAATAGTGCTACTACTAAATATAATAATAATAATAATATCTCTACCCCTCATTCTAATCACGAGGATTAGCCCAGAAGTCGAAGACTTGTGCGGGAGAGGGGGCCGCATATTATTATTAAGCAGGAACGACTTACGTTGGTACGCCCTAACCACCATTCACTGCAGGAATGCGGGAAACCTGGAAGACGTCATTAATTAGGGAGGTAGTCAAACGTCAACCGTTATCAATATCTCACATTGACCCAAGCCAACATTCTTCCACCCTACCATACCCGCAGAGAGAGTGCCAATCCCCTCCACGAATATAGCTTATAATATACAGTCTACCGGCTGCAGTGGTCGAACCCACAGCGATCCGATTCAAGTAGTGACGCCTTAAACCGCGCGACCACTAACCATTTAATGAACAAGTCATTAAATCTTTCATTTATAAGAAATATTGTACTATAGAATGTGTTCCATAATATTTTCATCCTGTATTATCACAAAAAATATTTCTAAATAAGCTTTTACAATGCAGTAATTTTATAGCACATTGGAAGTCCTGAGTTAGCTCCCACTGACTACTTCTAACAGCATTCGGATCATTAGTTACCTTAAATTAATTTAAATACTCTTAGAAACATTTAGCTACAGGGAATCTGATGTGAATAAAATCATGTTTAGGTATGTGTGTTTAAACATTTTTTAGTAATATTGAGTTTGTTATACCACGATAAATAACAGGGGAGATGGTGAACCGGGTGAGATGGTGAATTGCTATAATTGCACCATCTTACGCTATAAAGATGTTATATGTTAGCAGTGTCGCACGGTGTATAGTTCAGAGCTGTTACCGGGTGCTTGACTATGGTAGTTATCTTCAATGTTAGCATTGCACCACCCATTTATTTTTTGATGACTAAATGCTTGCCGCTGTTTGAACTGATATAACAAGTTCCATGGAACTAATTTAGCTTTACTTTGTCGTTCTACGTGTAAGAGCCTTATACAACGTAAAAAATGTCAGACACAAGCCAAACTTTCTTAGAACTGGTGTTCATCATCGATCCCACAGCAAAAGGGACAGATGGTGAAACCATGTGCGGAAGAAGAACCGCGACATCCCAGTCCTGCTGTTCGAAAACTATAGAAGTAGATACCTCTACTACAATTACTAATCGGCTATTAACACCTACAACTGTCTCACTCCAACCTTGTTGTTTAAAGACCACAAATGCAGTCAGGAAAGACGAAAATTCTAATGATGATATCAATAAAGTTGTCAATGACACAGTACCACCAGGGAAAATGCTGAATAACATTTCACCTGTTCCTGTAGTTGTTAAAGTTGAAAAGGCTAAAAATGCCAGGAAGGAAGTTCCGAGACTATATCATCTATGAAACAGCGGATGCAGCAAAAAAGAAAATAAATTAACACGAAAAACTAATGTGACAACAAAAAAAAAAACGAAGAAACCAAAGCTGACGAAACTGTCGAAGAGACGATCTGAATAATCCGTAGAAATCCAATTCGACGACGAAGACGTTGATTCTGAACAAGATTGTTGTGTTGGATGTGGAGAAGCTTATCATCTAACCAAGAAAAAGGTAGATTAGATTAAATATGCAAAGTGCATCTTATAGCTAGATGAAGATTGAACTATGTATGAAGACGTTTGCGATATCTGTGGAAAGAACATAAAGCAAAAACTGATTTAAAAGTTGAATACTACAGTCACCATTTGATTTACTGGTCTCACCATCACACCATAAAGTCAGATGAGACAATCAGTCCTGAAAAACATAATTTATTTTTGTTTTAAATTAAATTTGTTAAATTCCATTTCTTTTTATATAATGTTGAACATTTCTAATACAGTACACGCTGTAGAACTAACTACATCTATCGGCCATTCGCTACTCCATGCCGGACTGAAAATGTCACAGACACGAAGCGTTCTACATGCAGTAGGCACCATTGAAAGCTGTCGACCTTTATCGTTTTCGGCGAGAAACGATATTTTGCAAACACGGAATTCCAGGAAACAACTACTCTGCGGACTAATGCCCCAACGAGCATTGAATTACACCTGGAAAACCTATAGCAACAGCTAGAGTCACTCGTCAAAAGCCCACCAGACATATACCGGTTTCGAGCTTATTAGCTCTCATCAGTATTCCATAGGTAAGGTATCTGACGAATAATCCTAGCTGTTTTAGTCTGTCTAACCCGACAGAAGGGACCATGAGTACGCGATGTAGAACTAACTACATCTACCGGCCATTCGCTACTCCATGCTGGACTGAAAATGTCACAGGCACGAAGCTATAGGTTTTCTAGGTGTAATTCAATGCTGGTCGGGGCATTAGCCCGCAGAGTAGATGTTTCCTGGAATTCCGTGTTTGCATTTCTAATACAGTTTACACAAAACCGATCTTTCTTTCGTCGAATACAAATAAGTAAAAAACTTATACTCTCCCCACTCACCCTCTGATTAACCGTATAGTATTATTTCTTACTAAATATTTGGAGGTTTATTTAGTAAACTTAATAAAAGAACAACATACGCACTGATAATTTTAACTTTGATCTGTGTTATTCATTTACTTTGTTCGATAAAAGCCATTTCACTATTACTAACTACAAGAAACCACAAACGTGTTGTCTTTAATTCAGCTTTGTATTGTGAATTTCATAATATTTTCTCCTCCTTTTAATATTACGACAGGAAAACCTCTCAATTAAGAGTACAATTAAAAGTTTTATTACAAAGTACCTATTATTTTCCGTAATGGTTATTAAAGAACAAAGAAAAGATTGTTCGGTATACATTTAGATTTTTCCTCGGCCTGATATTAATGAATAATGGTTCCCCCGAAGAGAAGTACAATTTAATTTATAAAAGATTAGTAAAACGGGAAATAAATCCAAACGGCTCGTCTAATTGTTTTGTTAACTCTAACTCCGAGTCTTCAATTAGATATATTTGGCAAATTCGCTGATTACAACTTTTTTGCCCGTTCTGCCTCCCCTTTTCTTATTTACCTTGCCACTAGATGATGAGATCGTTACGCGCGCTCTCTTAAACAGGATTATATTTTGTCAGTGAAAGTCAGTCGCCCGCGTAACGTACTATGATCCTCCGTGAAATTTCAACAACAGAAATAGGTCCTTGGAAAGGATGAAGAGCCCATCGTGTTCCATTGATTCGTATTTATTATTTGGCATTATACTTACATCTCCTTTATGACGGGGAGAAGTGCCACTTGTATGTTCCATTTTACGAGGCTAAAGCGGCGTGTTTTGTAACATAATTTGAAAATGTGAAACATTTCTTGTAGGTACTTTAGTCTGCCGCAAACGGTATGAAATGAAACAAAAAGTCCAGAGATATAGTGAATCAGAACATCCTGAAACAAAATGTTGAGCCTCTAATGGAACAAACATGATGAAAGAAGTGTAGATATAATTATACAGGATTAACTATCACTAAGTACAAACATTTTAACCACATGCTTAAGGAGGCCTAATTGAGAATAAAACATTATTTCGAAATTTTAGGCTGATGAGAAATGAAGAAAAAAATCCCTTTTCTTCTGGAAAATCGGCGTCTGTGTTTCCTCCTTAGTTCAAGATTACTTCAAACTACGAACAGCCGTGTACTTTTTGTGGCGCCAATTCTAAAAACGTTGGATATAAACATTTCTAATAATAATACCTGATAGCTCTAAGATATCGTTCTTCGTTCTGTTGATGCAAACTGCCAAATCAACACTTTTACACAATGTTAAAATATATTGTCACGAAACATAATAAAATCATTACCAATCCTTTGACAATTTTGACAGCATGCAACATAAGAATATTTCATTACGACAGCTGGCAAAGAATACATATGACATTGTTGCGTTGATGGTTGCATAGCTAAGTCGCAGAATAATGCCTGACATTTTCATTTCCATAACATCAAACTGCTGTTGAAGGGAACTTCATATAGAACAAAAAAATTTAAAATCTTTAGCAAATTTGAAATTAGACATTTATTAAATAAACAAAATATGTAACATAAAAACTCATTCATAAATGCTTTGATCGTAAAATTTTTAATTACATAAATTAATACCAGATGTTAACATACCTACTTAACGATGTGCTTGAATAGGTACATACGAGGTGTGGCAATTAAGTTCCGGGAATTTGTCAATGAAACAACAAGCAAATTAAATTTCGCCAAAATTTTATTATCGGCCTTGACAATCTCCCTCTAACTCTACACCAACGTTGGAAGCACCCTTGGTAATCCTCCGCAGTTAACCCGTTCAGCACTACGGTTACAGCTTCTTTGATCTGTACGCCGCCATGATGAGTTCCCTTGAGATGCGACTTCATCTTGGGGAATAAAACAAATCGCAGGGGGCAATATCGGGGCTATAGGGTGGATGCGGCAATGTTGGAATGCCTTTTTTGTCAAAAACTCTTGCACAATGAACGAGGAATGGGCTGGCGCATTGTCGTGGTGCAAGATCCAGCCATTCTCGGCGAGTTCGGATCGTACATGGAAAACGCGGGCCCGCAGTCGTTCCAGGACGCCAACATAGAACCAGTCACTGTCTGATCGGCAGAAACATGTTTACGATGAATGATGCGGTGGATATTGAAAAATTCGATCATCATTGCCTTCAGTCGTGACTTGGACACACTCGCTTTCGTTGGCCGCACTTCACCCTTTTCCACCCACTCCTGACTTTGTTTACGGGTGTCGGAATCATGGTCAAATATTCAAGACTCATCACCTTTGACTACCCGACTCATCCAGTCTCTACCGTCGCTCCAAATGCAGGGCAACAAATCCTCGCAAATCGATTTTCGCATGTTTTTCTGTTCGCGGGTGAGAACTTTTGGCATCATCTTTGCGCAAATATTTCGCATATTCAAATTTTCGTGCAATATCTTGAAAAGGGTTTTTTTGTTGACGTTTAACTCGTCAGACAACGCACGAATTCTTAGGCGCCGGTCAGACGTAATCAGTGCACGCAAACGGTCAGCATTCGCGTCAGTACGAGAGGTGACGGGAGCTCCTTCACGTGGATCGTCTTCTACCGATTCACGTCCCTCTTTGAACCGTTTTGCCCATTCAAACACGCGTGTTTCCAACATACTCCATACATCACCTGCAATTTTCGAAGGATTTCCGAAGGTTTTTCGCCAGATGTCACTAAAAAATGAATCACAACACATTGCTTGTAATTTGAGTCACTCATTTTCGCGCGCCACTAAAAAAGCTTAACCTTGGACTGAAATTAAAACGAAGGTCCCCCCCTCTCTAGAAATACGTTGATGAACGATGCAGTGTTGACAGTTAGCGAGTTATAACTAAATTCCCGGAACATAATGTATAGATAGATGTTGATGAAATAACTTTGGCTGTCGAGGGAACATTTTTCGTTCCCACAAGAATATTTTATTTTATTTACACTATTCATCAGGTCAACAGGGAATATTCTCGATTTTTCCTAGAATTTTGTAATTGTTTTCGGTAGAAGTTTCGATGTAGGCTTTAGCGACAGAATTAGACTTCCAGCCACCATGTCTTTTATATTCAAAATATCTGCCCCACAATCGGTTATGAGGCTGAAGATCGCTAAAAGTAGTGCTCAGTATATGCATTTGTATTAGGCAGTTTAAGAAATCGTATAATCAGTTCTAAGCACGTTGTCAATAATATTTATACCAATAGGTTGTTTGGTGCCAGCATCGAGGAAAGAAGAGGACATGATCATAGTTTTCAGTTCTTAATATGACGTATTTTCTCACCAGTTCAACTAGATTCAAGCCAAAAACATTTCTAGATTACAATAAAAAGCTCTAGACACTTTTGTTTTGGTATCATAACTTGGAAACATAGACATTCGTTAGCGTTGTTAATTTAGTTTTAGTTTAATGTGCTGTATTTGTGTTTTTGACGTTGTTATACATTTTTTTCTATGGTATATGGAATAAACTTCTTTTCACATGTTGTACAAGCAGATTTGTACCAATGATTAAAATATCCGAAAATTATTGGTATAAAACTTTTTTACTGAAAAACATATTTGTAATTTCCTTCTTTGTGAATATCTTAGATTTTTTAAATTTGTACCGTTCTGATTTTCACTTCAGGAATGCAATCACAATTTAGTATTTTTGATATTGATTCTTCTTGAGTAAAGTTCCGCTTCATATCACTGATTATTCACATGTTACCAAAAAGATGAAGGTTTCTGTGTTTTGTTTAGTTTGTTGAAATAAGTATACTAATAATCCTTTCTCGTTAGTTATGTTCAATATCTTTTTTATCTATACCATTTTTCATACTGACCAAATTCTTCTTCGTTCTTCCGTGATTTCTTTGGTACGAACATCACCGGAACCTTCTTTTTTCAATATCTGATGAAGTCATTGCTTGAAGTCATATTTACACAATAATTACTATAAAAAGTAATTCAATATGACAGCTATGTTTATGGCCGTTGCTACAGAAACTGTTTCTTAATAGACAATTTTTACATTATGTCGTAGGTACTAGAATATAAATTATGTATTACAAAACTAATTATTGTTGTTATTAATAACTTCGATAATTGTAGATAAAACGTTGTACGCAATTCGTCGGATACTACGTTAGTACTGCACTTGTGTGATTATACGACTCAACCTACCTCTTTGTGGTACAAACTTCACATGCATACTATAATAATAATGTTTATATTCCACTTACTACGTAAGTAACTATTACAGTAAATTAAAAAAAAAGCTAAATAACGTCCTTATTTAAACCGGTTTATCGAATACTTTTGCATAGCCGTCGATTGTCAATAGAGAAACCGCGACTAATCTCTGTTTATTTTACGAGGAAAACCTAATTTAAGTTCTGTGTTTGGTTGCGCCATTCGAAAGTTTGTCAAATTGTAAATTCGCCTCGTTTCAGGATATACGTTTTCGTCTCGATGTAGGACTAACGGATAAAATATCATATCTTGAGAGTTCGAACAGGGTTATCCGGGGATTTACGCGACTACGATCTAATTAGTAACAAACATTGAATTAATCCTATATCGCGCTAGTGGCGTGTATACGGCTTTGTCGGGTCTCAGATGCGTATCGTGTGTTTACCCAAATTATGGCGAGCGCAATTTAATATATGTGGAAATTCCTTATAACAGATATATAAAGTCAAACGTTTCGGATGTAAGCGGCTGTATCATCGCTTATTATGTTCGGATGATTGCTTTGCATGTTAACACCGTTTCTGTTACTAAACTCATGATATACAGGGTATCCCAACGAAAATTTGACCTCCCCTATAATTGGAAAACCAAATAATATTTCAAAATTTGCCGAGACCCGTCGATTTTTGTTCTTGGGGGGAGCTTTGTGGGGGAGTCAATAGACACAATTGTCGTTATTGGAGTGATACTAATCCGCATTTAATCAGGGAATTTCATACTCAGACACCTCAAAAATTGAATGTTTGGGCAGGCATTTTGGGCGACCATCTTGTTGGACCATTTTTCATCCAAGGTAATCTCAATGGAAACACCTATCTAGAATTATTGGAAAGTACAATTGATCCTAGGATAACAGAGATTTTAGAAAGTAACGACAATTTACTAGAAAATGAAATAACCTTCCAACAAGATGGTGTGCCCCCGCACTATGCTGCTGCCGTGCGACAATTTTTGGATGACCATTTCCCGGGGCATTGGATTGGCAGAAGAGGTCCCGTCGAATGGCCACCAAGATCTCCGGATCTGTCCCTTTGGACTTTTTTCTGTGGGGTCATTTAAAATCACGAGTGTACGCCACTCAGCCGGAAACATTGCAATTCAGAGAATTGTAGTAGAATGCCGATTAATAACTGCGGATGTCTTTAATAATGTTCGAACAGAATTTGAAAACAGACTGTATTATTGTTTGGAAGTTAACGGGGGTCATTTTGAGCAATTCATCAAATAAATCTGATTTATTATTTGCTTCAGCTTTTTTATTTTCTTTTTGACTCTTTTGTAAACTGATAGACACATCAATAACAATTAGGTAATGCGGTCATGCGTAGTAGATGAAAAACTTATTAGTGGTGGGCATTTGTGTAGAAATTACTACGCGTAAGTTGGTTTGTCATCTTTTCGTTTGTAACCAATAATTCTGTCAAATCTCAACCCATTTCTAAAAACGGTACGTCACTGTATTCGCAATAAAAAGGGCTTTAAAATGATGTGCCACAAGTGGGGTAGTTGCATTTGAAATTTTTAAGTTGGGGCTGCTAGGCATTAGGGGAATCAACATATCGAGTTGGCTTGACTGTCAAAAAAGCTCCCCCCAAGAACAAAAATCGACGGGTCAACATTTATTGAAGTACCAAAATGTTTATGTCGAAACATATATTATTGTACATTAAAACGTTTCTAACAAATTTTATTTACATTAAGTTATATGCGGCAACAGAAATTGTTAATCCATGCTGAACATCCTGCATAGAAATGGTAACGTCTTCAGTATTGGAGTTTGACATTTCCCAGATATTACTTGGTAGGTACTTGTCGACGTACTCTTCCGTTACGGCGAAAGATTTCCATCTCCCTAATCTCTTCAATTGGAGAATGTCACCACCGCTATTTACCAACAGAGTGACTGCCGTTTTTCGGAAGCAGTGTCCCGTGTATGTTTCACAATGCAAAAGTTTTAGAAACACTGCAATTTTTTGGAAAATTGACTTATCGAATTGTGTTCAAATGGCTGGCAACTGATTTTACCGAATCTTAATTGTAAAGAGAACTTTTCATTTAGAACGTCTAAACGAATTACAACGTTACCCATTCTTCATTACTCAAAATACTCTTGACTGGTAGGTTTTTGATGTTGAAATTTCGATGTGAACCTTATTTTCCACAATATTAACATCAGTCATTTTCATTTTGTACAGCTTGTCACTTCGACATGCACCTGATACACACATTACGAGTGAACTTTTATGCAACATCAGCTGCGTTCTTCAAAAACTTCGCCATGTTCTCACTTTAGAAAGAGCTTGACTTTTTGGATATATATCCAAGATTTTGTTTAAAAAATGCCAATAACTTTGGAGATATCCAATTTATCTTTAATATTTAAAGTAGTACGCAACATTGAGTAAATGGACCAAAGGGTAGACGCCATTTTGATTGTGATAATTTCGCTAAAATATACCAGCACTATAGTTTCGAAAGCAGCTTTCTAAACACCCGTTTGCCAGCACCAACTCTTGAAAACATCAGAAACTTTATCGTACCTTGCACGACTCTTCTTAAGTAACAAATCTTTTTCCAAACTTTCAACAGCTTCTGTCAGTTGAGGAGTACAAATAATTTCTTCTGAATCGCTCATTATCTTCCAATAAACACTTTTTTGATGACAATCTATCAACAATGCAACTAATTTAAGTTTGTATGTTAGACTTTTTTAGTACCATAGTAACCATATTCAAAATGTTAACTTGACGTTTTTTTATCTGTAATCTGGTTATACAAGGATTTTACTGTGTTAATTTCTCATGTAATTATTTTTCTTACAAAAACTGTGACTTGCATTTCAAAGGTATGGTTGTAAATAAAAAAGTCTTCAACAAAAAGGAAACACTTTCCACCTCGGTATGTAATATACTATTTTTTCTACAAACGACAGTAGAAGTAGTATAATTTTTAACGTATGCTGTCAGTGTCTGAAATGTAATTTTAAGGCACTCATTTTCCAGTTTTTTTAAACATACAAAGAAATGATTAAACAAATGGTAACATATCCGAATTATTCGGATAGCCGCACCTTTTTCTAATCAATTTAAGACTC
Organism: Monochamus saltuarius; assembly: GCA_025584915.1. Taxonomy (NCBI): domain Eukaryota; kingdom Metazoa; phylum Arthropoda; class Insecta; order Coleoptera; family Cerambycidae; genus Monochamus; species Monochamus saltuarius. The sequence continues at coordinate 7,083,807 of CM046723.1, read as the reverse complement.
TAGGTCAGCTTTTAAGAGTTTTTCCGCTCAACAAAACGGAACTCAGCCGGATGTTCATCTAAAGACGCTATCGAGTGCTTTTTTGTCTATCTGAGTTTTTCAATACGGTGAACTTTCTCTGTCCCTCTACCCACTAATTGCTATTGATCATCTGCGAATTCCAAACAAAGGTAACGGGGCTTGGTACTAAAATTAATAACCACATCAAAGATTTAACGAGTCCACGTAAATATTTACTCTACAGATGTTGGATCCCGTAAATCGATAAATGCAATTATCACACGTACACATAATTCATGATCTGATTGTATACGTTGGGTAAGCCAGACTGAGTGTATTACACACCGGTTTTGCTGTAATGTCTGCTTTGGTGCAGTAAATGCGAAGATAAACATATTTAAATCAAATTAATCGTATTATGAACATATACGTAAGAGTTATGTGTGCTTACAGAGCAGTTTTAAATTAATTTTGTTTAAATTTATTTTCTGCATATCTACTGCTCAGCATTCACACTCATTTTTTTGTCGATTGTGCTAATATTTTCACCTTTGTTGAGAAGTAAACAAACGTATGTCATAGAAACGATTCCAAGACTTTCTAATATTCAGCTGACGATCAATATTCTTGATTAAAATAAATTTGTCAAATATGATGTTTCTCGAAACCATAATTTTTCACCTGCTCTCATACGGCTTTCACTCTCCTAATTGACTGGTTTTGGCCGTGGTCGTAGATAAAGCCTTGAATTGCAGTCAGGGAATCAAGCAGCCTATAATTTTTTCTCATACTTTAAATGCTTCTTAATTTCTTTATATAATTAATAACTATTAACTAAATGTATTTCTGATACATTAACTACAAGTATAAATTTTGTACTTATCTTAAAGTGCATTCTCATTTGACATAAGTAAACACGATATTCACGCCACAATTCGAAAAATTTAGCATGTCACTTAATGTAACATAATGCAAAATATAAGTAAGATATTTTTGAAACATATTTTTATATACATATCACATCCCAAGATGACACATTTTGCTAGTTATATTTTCTTTGAAAACTATATGAAACATGCATTTTTTTCTGACAGTATGTATGTATTACATTATAGTTCAAAATCCAGAAATTATTTATACAAATCACAAGATAAAGCCATATCTACAATAAAGGTACAGTAATTATATAACGGTTTATTTTACAATAAAAATAATGAAACGTAACACTTTACATTTTTTCTCATATATTTTCAGGTATTAACAATATTGTGTGAAACTAACTACTCAGTGAACAAAAGCCCCAACCTGCGTTGAATTACACCCACAATATCTACCCATATATTCCTTATTATTAGCTTTTGTAACATTTTTTACTGTTTAAGAAAGGTATTTTAAGCTAATATGTATCAAATCTCCTACAATTCCTATCAATGAAGTCATATGTATGTTCTCTGATACCAAACATCTAGGTATGCTAATGAACATCCACAGACAAAACTCTATTCAATAATTATCTAAAAAATTTAATATATTTACTAACCTCTGGAGTGGGAACTCGAAATTCAACCACAATAATTGAGATCTCACTTATTTCTGCGTTTTATTAGGATTGCTTCATCAGGTGGCCTCCTTTAACTTGAGTCAAATATCTAACTATAAAGATGATTATACCAATAAATTAAAATTATTTGAAATTGAATGTCAAAATGAAATATCGACAACGTCAAACTGATTAACTGTCAATGAATATCATAACAACCTACTAAAATAAATAAAAATTAATAAAAAAATTTTACCTTTTATGTATAGTTTTTTTCTCATATATTTTCAGGTATTAACAATATTGTGTGAAACTAACTACTCAGTTTTGTCTGTGGATGTTCATTAGCATACCTAGATGTTTGGTATCAGAGAACATACATATGACTTCATTGATAGGAATTGTAGGAGATTTGATACATATTAGCTTAAAATACCTTTCTTAAACAGTAAAAAATGTTACAAAAGCTAATAATAAGGAATATATGGGTAGATATTGTGGGTGTAATTCAACGCAGGTTGGGGCTTTTGTCCACTGAGTAGTTAGTTTCACACAATATTGTTAATACCTGAAAATATATGAGAAAAAAAACTATACATAAAAGGTAAAATTTTTTATTAATTTTTATTTATTTTAGTAGGTTGTTATGATATTCATTGACAGTTAATCAGTTTGACGTTGTCGATATTTCATTTTGACATTCAATTTCAAATAATTTTAATTTATTGGTATAATCATCTTTATATTTAGATATTTGACTCAAGTTAAAGGAGGCCACCTGATGAAGCGATCCTAATAAAACGCAGAAATAAGTGAGATCTCAATTATTGTGGTTGAATTTCGAGTTCCCACTCCAGAGGTTAGTAAATATATTAAATTTTTTAGATAATTATTGAATAGAGTTTTGTCTGTGGATGTTCATTAGCATACCTATTTGTTTGGTATCAGAGAACATACATATGACTTCATTGATAGGAATTGTAGGAGATTTGATACATATTAGCTTAAAATACCTTTCTTAAACAGTAAAAAAATATCACTTTACATGTGTAGGGAACTATGAGTTTTCAAACTAATAAATTTAAAATAAGTTTTATAATCACAAGTTAACTCCTTATCATTAAACTCTTAAATGAATAGTTTTAATCATATTACAATCTATATATTGATATTAATTAACACTCAATTTTTACCGCGCTGTAAAACAAACTCATTTATGACTAATAACTTGAATGAATGTTACGCCGTCAAATCTATTATGCCAATAAGTAGGTAAACACAAAAATAGCTCAATTTCTAATGTGACAACAAACAGGCAAACAAAATCGGTCGAAAAAGTGTATACCTACATGTATAAACAGAAAATCCACAAATAATTAAAAATCAAGGTAAAATAATTGAAAATACACTGAAAACTTAAATAAGAAATCGAAACTGGCCATACCCGTACACAGAACAACAAACAAACTCACGCTCTCAAACTAGCACGGTGGTCATAACCATGCTTGAGTGAATCGATGAATAGACCTTCATATAAGCGGTTAGAGTTGAATCTCACTGATAAAATAATATGGTATTACATAGTTATTAAAATTCATGTAATTTGCATGTGACGCATTATACGAACTACATTAATATATTAAGGTCTTGATATTTTGCCCGCATAAATTCCTAATGAATTTCATGGTGTGCCGCGGATGCCGAGAGCCACTTTTCTTTATTGGATGCCCGATATCTGGGCGGCATTATTCTTCTTGTGTCATTTATTGTAAAATATGATTTCTTGGAGGGCGACATTTATTTGAACGTAACAAAAAAATTTATGGCGGCAGATTGAATCGAAGCAAGTGATGCGAACGACACAATCCACACCGAGAGGAAGTTTTGGGTTGTTTGGAACTAATAATGAAAAAATTGTATCTATAATATATCGACAGACATCGTCAAATTAGCCGTATTTCTTATGATATCAGGTGTTTCATTTTGAACAGAAGTTTACTGATAAGGGAGTACCTACTTATTTATATAAAATATTTGGATGGAAATAATATCTGTACAATACTTAACATGTACAATTATTTATTCAGATTTATCACTTATGAGTAAGAGGTACCACATTCACCGCAACATAAACCTTTCCAACCTGATTCGAATTTTGTTAATTAAGAGAGATTAACTACTCGTCTGTAAGAATGTGCTCAGTTATAACATGCCCTAATCATTAATGCCTCCCACATTTGCTATTAATGGTACATCGAGCCATCCTCCCTTTAAATGTAGAATATAGGTTAGAAACCTTTTTATTGTGCCGAGTGTACACAGTTGGTTAAACACAATCATCTGGTTGCCTGCAACCTTCACATCCGTCACTTGTAGATTCTAGGAAAAATCTAAAAAGCTTACCAACTAATTACGCATTTTTTCATGAATAACCTCGAAATGACCTCTAAAGAATTAAGTCAAGGTCACCGGTCAACTCAAATTTGCAACTTGAATTCAGCGCTTATGGATTCCAGAAAGAACATACTATTTTACTGCTCAATTACGCATTTTTTCACGAATGATCTTCAAATGACTTTTAAAGGTGACTTGAATCAAAGTCAAGGTCACCAAGTGGTGCAACTTTGCGATTTAGATTCAGCCGTTATAGATCTCGGCAAAAATCTGAAAAGCTTGCCATTGAAATAAGCTTATGTTCATGAATAACCTTCACAATACCTCTAAAGGTGACTTTAGACCTAGATAAAGATAATACCTTCTACATGTGAGTTTTTACCAATGATTGCAATCTTCAAGCTATATACCAACAATATAAATTATTAACAAAATAACACCTTCATTGTTTCGAAAGAGATAATTTTAGGACAAGCGGCTTCAGCTGCCATATAGAATTTTTCAAAAGTAATCCGTCTAATCTTGCATTTGATCCATCTTAGACTTCAATCAGATTTACCAAGTTTCGGTGAGAGGAGTCTCCCGGTGACAGAGAATGCCTCATATATATATGTATATATAAATGTTCAGCTATCTTGCATTGGTACTATTAGAAGTATTCTAACCCTTTTACAATAGACCATGTTTTTTGAAAACCTGTTTTTATTTTCTTTACGGATCAATATTAATTTTTTCGTAAACGTAACATTTTTATAATTTGATATCTTCAATATCAAAAAGTTTCTAGTATTTATGATTGTAAAATTATTAAAAATTAAATTTTTAGTCGAATGTAGTCATACATACAAGAAAACTGAAGGTCGATATTAACCATTTTCGAAATTTTACTTCTTCCGAGATTTTCATGATCAATATTCATAATTCACTACGCAAAATGCAGCATGTAGCACATATCTACATCTGGTGGTCACTGGTTGGATCTGAGATGCAAGTACTATAGAAATCCTTCGACCTCTATCGCTATCGGCGATAAGGATATTTGCTGCTTATCTCATAATAAATAGTGTTTGTCTAATTGGCTTTACTTTAACTGTTTTAAGACTAAAATATACTAATACCATTCCTGCTCCATACAAAATGCTTCTGTCTAAATTTTTAAAATTTTTAAGAAAACGGGGCATATACATAATAATGTGCTGCTATTTCACTATGGAAAACACAATACAACATTATTTTAATATGATTTAATTAATAAATTAAACTCATTTTAGACTAGGAAAGACATAAACATTTGTAATTATTTGAAATTTGTTTTAATAAAGAGAAAGTAAAATAGAAAAAATCTCAGAAACCCCAATGTCTTGTTAAATTGTAACAACGCGACATGTTTCAAGATTTAAAGTGATTTGCATAATTTCAAGCCTGTATTGTAATGTCATCTTATTTGTTGCTTATACAAACCATTATTTCTAGTAAGATTGTCATATTACTTATGTAAATGCTGAATGCAAAAGTCGAGAAGAAAAAAGGACATATTGTGCTACAACATTCTCAAAATCAAAGTTCAATATTACCACCATTTATTAAAAAATATCATCATTTCAAATAGTTGATTAAAATATCATATCTGTTTTAAACCAGAGAGAAATGAAACCTCCGTTGGCGATCATCTAGAGCAGCGAATTTCGACCGCGCTCAATTTACGCTACAGCGAACATATTTTTTTTTTAATTTCTCCAGCCAGAGGTAAATGCAAATTTACGAACTAAGGTTATCCGGGTTCAATTAACATTTTTCTTGTGGCACATTATACTTTAATTTTGTTGTGCATATTAACTTGAAATCCGTGGGAAATCCAAGTTTGGTGCTACCCACCGGCTACTTTCCGTTTTCTCCCAAATTAAATATGTATGAAATTAGAGGTTTACTTACACATTTGAATTTTCCGTCACGCATTGTGTCGAATAAATTAGTTTTCTCTGTGTATAGCCCGAGGCACCGCCACGCGAGGCTGGAGGTTGCCTTCTTGCAGGTTAAATATTAGATTTCCCCCTCGTCGTGTCTATACTTTTACCTCAGCGTCGTTTTAGGCGTCGCGTGCTCCGCCAGACGGCAAATCGCGTAAGGAATTTATCGCCCTTCGGAGGACAATAGTTTTACACGCATTCTCCGCGTTCAAAATTCCCCGCAAATTTTATTACACGGCCTGAAAATTTAAAGCGGGGATGCTTTCGAGTCGAAAATTCAATGTGATCATACTCGTAACTCGTAGTAAGAACACTGAAAAAAAAGCAACAAACAATTCAATTTATTTAAACAAAAATAAATTGATTTATTGGGTAAGAAAATTTAATTTTTTCGACGAGTATTTCTTTGAGTCAAAGAACGTTCTGAATTTAAAAAATGTTTTTTGATTAAAATGAATGTGCATTTCGAATCAAATAATAATGCATATTTTTAACTGAGGAATGTAAAAAACGAAAATATGTAATCTTTTAATTATTTTTCTAAAGTTTTTAAATAAAGTTGTATTACGTTATATAATCTTTTCAAAAACCGTAATTTCAAAAAAACTCAATTTCTTAATATAATATAAAAAAATATTTGTTTGAAAGGAAAAATTCGAATTGTTTCTTAGAAACAAAACGTAATTATTGTCAATAGATGGCCGTTAGATGTAGCTGTGCTATATTTACTCAGGTATGTCGGATTTGAAAGACATGAACAGCAAGAGTTAGTTGTCAGTTAACTCACCACACATCTGTGACCTACTGATGAGAGCTAATAAGCTCGAAACCGGTAAATGTTGCCTATTTGCTATAGATTTTTCAGATGTAATTCAATGCTGGTCGGGACATTAGGCCGCAGTTGCATCCTGAGATTCTTTAGCAATAAATTCTTGCCCTAAGTAAGCAGTTGTTTAATTGGAACAAATCTTTCAAATACACAAATATTGTTTTGTCATAGGATATAATTAAATCAACAGCAGAAGTGTATCATTGCACAGTAAATTATGTTTTTTTATGGAAACAAATGCTTTCTTTATTCAAAATAATTGTATTTTTGCTTTTTCAATAAAATGATTTGTTATCAAGAAATAAATATTTGTTTTGCCTTATACAAACAAATAATGTATTTCCATAAAACAAAGTTGTTTTAAAAGAACCAAATTGTGAACATGGTATTTCAAATACGGAGTTTTTTAAGAAAATATTTTTAACTTTCGGTTACTTTCGGAAAATAGATAGTCGTAAACGTGCGCACTGCGCATTTCAAATACAATAAATACCCTATTGCATATTTAGAAAAGGAATGCAATTTTGGTATAACTTGGCATCTTAAGATGTTGCACCTTTTGTACCTATGTAGTTCTAAAATACTAAACCAAGTGTTCAATTTTTCCGGTTACATTTTACTAATTTCCATAGGCGAAAACTTTCGTATGTTGGGATTTTTTCTGGTTTATCATTAAAGCTGCAATATATTAGCCATGATGGTAAATACATAAACAATATAATTTAAGGTAATCAAACTGTCATATAATATTCATTGACGTTTGTTGGTGTTGTTTAGCTAATTCTTGTTCGAAAACTTCTAAAAAGTCTATATCAAGTAAAATGAAATTTCATTTTTCATAACTTGCCAATATCATCAGATAATCAGATCCACAACACTAACAGTAAATAATTAGTAACTGAGTAGTAGTAGATAATGTAATGTCAGTATTTCGTCAATACTCATTCAGTTTACTTTCAATTACTGTCAATATTTTACTGCAGTACTAATTCGCCAACTTGGACAGAAATTTTGATCATCTTCAATAACCGCTTGTAAATTTGGAAACTTGTAAACTATTAATAAATACATGTATTGGGACATTATATGAAAATAATACTGTTCAATACAACTTCAATTATTTTCATTGGTAGAATACATTACCTGCAGCTTGACCAAAGTTATTGTTAATATCCATTCTTAGAAACATCTCAGTTTACATAACGAAATTGACGAATTTTAGTTTTTACTCCACCAAAAAAAGTAGTAGTTAAAAATAAAAAAAATTGAAAGCCCTAAGTTAATATATTTTCATTAAACAAAATTTATAAAGAATTATGTATTGGTTTGGAGACACTTGTATCTTATAGAGATCTGACTGTAGACAAAATAAGATCCAAATAATAGTAGTATCTATTCCTTCGTCAGTACCTTAAAAACTTTCACTTAACTTCCGAATATAAGGTCTGTCTTATTGACGAAAACGGCGCTGTATCTATCGTCTTTTTTGTGAATAAAAATACATATGCATCGAAAAAATGTAATTTTGTCGTTTCGATATAGATGCAATTGCTTGCATTCACTCGTAGAATTCCGGCATTCTTTAAAAGCAATTGGTATTCCGCAGCAACACTGATAAACATAGAGATTTCCAATACGGCTTGAAACAGCGCTCCAATATTCTGCAGCAGAACGAAGGCGCTTACGAGAATTTTATTAAAGCATCTCTTCAGTAGGAATCAGATATATTGGGAATGAACGTATCGCCAATGTAATAAGGGATATGGTATTCTCTGTTTGAGGTAACACAATAAGATATAAGGGGAAGAGGAATCAATTGAAGAATGAATGTCAAATTAAAGCAATTTTAGCTTAGCTTTTGTCAAATGTACGGGTAAAGGTACGGACAGAGTGGAAGCAGGTTTTCCTCTTACTAGTAACTAGCGCCGAACACGTAGTTATAAGTTATGAAATTGTATATTTAAATTGATATAAAAACAGCAGTTTAAAGTAGCCTAAAGCGAACACAGTGGAAGCGGTTGCCTGCTTACTGGTACTCAGCGCCGGTCCGCACTTATATGCTTTGAAAATTATAACATACCTTTAGATTGTCTCGTACACAATTAAAGCAGATTAAAACAGATCAGCATTGAAAACCTGCGAGCCCGCTTTTATCAGAATTCAAATTTAATTTATCTGCACGCGCGGGTCGTGTATAGAAAAATGGACAAATAACTATTAATATCCTCAGTTTTTCGATGACCTATATAGGACAAAATCCACAGCAACCGATATATAGTAGACAAATACCGGAGAGAGATTAGCAATGAAATTAATGAAGAGTATAAATATTAAAATATGGGTGTCCGAAATATGAGTGGCTTTATTTTGCTGTATGACCAAACAAAACATATTTGATTTAACAATTTCCTCTGACCAACGGTATATGAGAGCAAACAGGATTTTAATATGTCGTTGCTTCTGAAAAGCGTTTACCGTATAACCAGAAACTTTTACCTAGATCTGCCATAAATTAACTGGCCATGGTCACTATAAATTGTTCCATTGTTGTTTATGCATGCAAATATCAAACAAACACTACGTACAGAAAAACGAGAGGCACTAACCGCACTGCTACCACTACTACTTATAATAATTTGAGGTTTGTAGCAGCAGGTAATGGATGCAATGTTGTCGTACGTTACAGTTTTAAGCTTTTCGTGGGAAACCTCTACTCTTTACTTCATTAATACTGATAAAAAAATCAAATTACGTTACAGGAGCTTTTACTTACCCGTAATTGTCAATTAGTTTGTAATTTCGTAACACAGTTTTGCATGTTATTGCAGTTGTATTTTTATTTTTGAAATGTATTTGTAGAACCATAATTGTAGACACTTTATCATAAGAATTTCTTGCTTCCTTTGGTCAGATATACAAGCCCCTTTCGTTCCGGCAATTATTTTCCGGACATTCTGTATATTAATAACGTAGTAGTTTCCAAAAACTTTTTTTATTAAGTTTGTTGGGTATATGTGGCTGATTATGTTGGTATAATTTTGTTCAAAATGAATTTTGAAAATCATTTAATAATTTCATTATGCCAGGTATGTCTTTTTTCGTTAGAAAATTTAGCTAGATTAATTTATAATTTAGATATTTATTGTATGCAACCTTGCAACTATACATATGACTTCATTAATCGAAGTTATAAAAGCATTGATTAAACTAAAATAAATAATTTTTTACTGAGTTAGAAAGGTATTTTAAGCTAATATAAATCAAATCTTCTACAATTCCTATCAATGAAGTCATAATATGGGTAGATATTGTGGGTGTAATTCAACGCTGGTTAAGGCTTTTATCCACAGAATAGTTAGTTTCACACGATATTATTAATACCTAAAAATATATAAAATAAATAAATTACTTACCTCAAAGTAATAACAAGTCTTTCTTCCGATAGAATAGCTTGCTTATGTAGATTACACCAATTTTTCATTATACGGCGTTTTACATGCTAAAACGCAGTGACAGATTTCTTGTGTCATCCTTCGTCTATTGAAAGGAACTTTTCCTGATTTTCTTTAATTTTAAATAAATGATGAATTCTGAATAATTGCTTCTATTGCAATTAATAAGGTATACTCCAAATTGTTTTCTCTTTGATTTAGTAATTATAGAGTCCAAATAGATCACTTTATCGTCGGATGCAGATATTTTGCAAAGGAAGTACTTAAGACGTACCGAATAAATTTTGTCTCCTCCCGCTTTTAATAGCTTTTATTGTGTGCGGTCTCCGCACCAGAAATCAGCGCCGATAAGCGCGAGTTACCGGTTAGCGGAAAACCTGCGTCCACTCTGTACCTTAAGATTTAGAAGTGGAATTAGGCTTTTTCCCTGAAAATCAAATATAATTAAAAAAAAAAGGTTACTGAAAAGAAGGTAAAGTATTAATACTATATTTTTTGCATTTCTGTCTGTTATCGAATGCCAAAGTTGAAATTGAAAAAAAATTAGAGATCTGACTAAAAAACACATTCAGCTGAATCACATATACTTCACTTGCATCAGCTATATGATGCGGAAGTTTCCATCCGCTAGATGCCTCGTTTGCACAGCGCCCCAGAACTTCAGAATGTCCTTTTTTTCAACGTCATGTTGCAGTTGTATAAATTGAGAGCGCACATTGCTACCCGTAATGACCTCTGTTAAATGACTTGAATAATTTGCGAGTGTATTATGCGAAAAGAATATACGCCATTAGTGAACAGACACCGACTGTCCAGTTTGGAAACTTCCAGGGGCAATGTTTACTAATCAATTAAATTACAGCACGCGCGTTAGTCGAGTGTAAATGCATTTAGAATCGTTCAGGAGGGATTTGTTACAGGATTTATGTAGTTTCGGGAAAGTTAGTGTTGAGTAGTTTGTTTGTCTTTTAAGGTGTTAACTTAAGATGAAGCGCAACACTTCCAAACTTATTATGTCCGTTATAAATCTGACCTAAAGGCATTATATCAAAATATTTAGTAGCCAAGTTACTTTTATCATTATATACAAGGTGATTCATTAATAATGGGACAGAGCTAAAGGGCATGTTGCTGACCTCAAAATAGAGCGATTAAGCCAAATATGCCTTATCCGAATGTTGCTCCTTTTCGATCTACAGGGTGTCAAAGTTGAAAAAAATAAATCACATTTTCTTTATTATTTTTCAATCGCATCGACCGTATTTTATGAAATTTGATATAGGGGGGCGGCTTGAGACTAGAAATTCGAATATGTCGACGATTTTGGTGTATCTGCTAGAAGGCGCCACCAATGATGGTTTGGACCCCTTTAAATCGCTACGACTTTTTTGTGCTAGACTGTATCTCAATTTGGACTGGAAAAATTTCTTTCCTATCTTTTTTAGTTAAAAAAGGTACACCGCAATGGTTTCTGAGACGAGATGTCTCGCCGAGAGTATGGATGCGGTATTACATTTTTCGAGGACAGCCAAAAATTAATCACTTGCTTATATTACGCAAAGAGATATAATTAATTATGAAAAATGTATGTTTGTATAGAACTAAATTTCAATTTTACATACAGAACAGACAGAAACATACTTTATAGTTAGTCAATAATATGCTTTTACATAAATATAAAATATGGAAATATATTTTACAGATGTCACACTGTAAAACAGAGTTATGAAACGCAAAGCCGTATTATGGTCGTCGTTTGATAGATGTAATATGTACGGTCCGTTCAGGAATATCATCAAAAAAAGCAGACGAATTGAAACACTGCACTGTCAAACAGAATATATCGATCAGTGGCAAATTTCAGCTTTTTCCGCAAACATGGTCAAATTTCAGTTTTTATGTTTTTAAAGACAAAGTGATATGAGAGCAGATCAAATATGGACCAGCATTTTTTCAAAATATTGTTTTGTTAAAAATTTCGTACGCACATCAGGCTTTTTTTCATACAACTTCCCCTGATATTTGTAAAGTATAACAGCAGTGTGAATACTACAGTGTCAATCAGCAAAGGTACAAAAGTTTATGGATTATACAAGGTGTTTCTGAAATAAGTGCGTCCTTTGAAAAGAAGTAGGTAATTAAAAATAATAGTATGCTTACTTTAAATAAATATTAGGTAATTCTACCAAATTGCTTGAAATTATTTATATGAATTAATAAACATGGTTCTATACGGCGACTGAAAATTATTTGGACTTTAATTCAGATTAAAATATCTTGTTTCTTATTTAAGACACGTTGCGGTTTTTCTTGTCCACGGTTTTCAATATGCCGAAAACCGATGTGTGTGGTGAAACACCGTCGTGTGGCATCCTCGGTTAAAATATCTGTCAACTCTGTCTGTCAAACGCGAAAAACTGATGCATGTAGTGAATAAATTGTCGTGTCGAATTTAGAATTTTGTTAACACATGATACCTTACGTCACATATTGATTCATCAAAATTATTATTTATTTCTACGTGATCCTTTGAAGGAAGGTACTTTCAGAATCAGTTTGTATGATAATTTGTTGTTCTAGCATTCATTTGATTCAACAATTCCCGTCATTCAATTATAAATTTGTATGCTCCTTTAACATATAGTATTTTCATACTGCAGTTTGATTGGTTACTTGAAAATGAAATTCTGAAACGTGTTCTGGCAAAATTCCAATATATGAGTTACTCTATGTGATATGATGGTATTCGAGTCTAGCGTCGTAGATTGCAATCTATGCATATGTGTTTAGTGATATATCAGCAGAATACCAAGCACCTTGCATCGAACGCATCTCAGTTCTCAAGCCAGTGCAATGTAGCACCGAGTGTCTGCAAATTTACTTTCATTGCTATTTCCATATAGAAAATTACCTTGCATTTGTGTTGAATCTTAATTTAATTTAATAATGTTAGAAATGTTCCTCCATGATTAATCATAGCTAGTAGAGACTTACTTAATGTTTAGAATTAAGATAAAACGTGAAACAATTAAAGTCTCTTCATTAAGAAACAATAATAATGCACCATTATAACATAAATAAAATTAAATTTAAAAGAAAGGAAACAAGTGATACGATGTTAGGCACTTTATTTTATTTTACACAATTCAACAGGGCGATAAAATTACCGAATGGGAATCACATGCAAAAAAAACAAATGAAATATAAAGGAAAAAGAATATACTAAGGGAACAATCTTACATCTGTTTTTTCAAACTTTTAACAGAAAACTTCTGTAAAAGCTGTAAATCTGTAAATACCAGTTTGAGAATAAATTCCGTCAATTATAAAAGATAAGAATTTAAAAAAAAGACGTTGAACCCACTTTAAACTATCAATATTGTTTTATAATTTGGACAACAAACAACAGAGGCATATTCCAATTTTAACTTAATTAAAGTGGTAAGTATACCGAAGTTTTAGCAGACTGAAACGTGGACCTGTTCCTAATCCAAGCATTTCATACGCTTTAAATGTAATATCTAATATGTGATGTTTAAACGATAATTTATAATCAAATAATATTCCTAGATCTCTAAAAGTTCCCATTCTCTCCAAGTAATTATTTTTAGTAGTTAAATTTGATGACGTGCTAGTCAAATGACATATTTTACAGAATTTAAAAATAAATTATTTACTCTACGTCAATAACAAATGGAATTTAAATTCTGTTAAAGCAAGAGACAATCATTAAGATATTTTGCAAAATATTTTCATGTCATCCGCACAGAGTAAACAATGTGCATTCAAATTACTAACAATATTATTTATAAATAAAACAAACAAAAGTGGACCCAAAACCTAGCCTTGAGGGATTCCTGGGGATACAATCGCTTCAACAGACTTTATACCTCGATACATAACATGCTGGATTCAATTAGTTAAATAGGGTAAGTTGATAAGCAACAATTCAAATTACTGTAATTTATTTAGCAATATAACGTGGTCAACGCTGTCGAACGCTTTAGTAGAGTTGGTATAAATTATATCAGTTTGAAACCCATTATCAATAGAATCAGCAATAAATTCAGTAACATAAAACAGATTCATAATTGTAGACCTCCATTTGCAAAACTGTCCATGTTGTTGTTCATTTATCATATACCTATTTGGTAAAAAAAAACAAAAGGTAGCATCAAAACATTTCATAAAATGATTGATTATAACGATAGGCCGATATAATAGTTATACATGTCTGACTTATCACTTTTTTTAGAAATAGGTAGGTATTATTTTAGAAATTTTTCATTTCAGGGTGAATAATTTATGTCAAATAAATTTTTAAAAGAAATAGCGAATAGCAATGCACAATCCTTAAGTTGAAAGACTGCGTGTCATATGTGTAAAACAAATGAAGTAAACTAGCAAGTAAAAATATGAACAGAAATGTAAATTTTCCGCAGTGGGCATTTAAAAGTTTGCTCGACGGACTAAAATTAAATTTATGCATAGCTTCGCCGTCACTTTTCACCAAGGACTATTAACGGCAGTCTTTGAGTTTATTAATGAATGTACAGACTATTGCATACATTTACATAAATATTACTGCTGCTTTTCAGTGTTAACTTTTAAGGCCATCAAAATGTTATTAGATGGGTAATAGTTTAATTAAGTGTAGTCTATTTCGCATAAGAAATCAGGATGGGGTCACTATGAATGAATATATTTGAATATTTTAAATCACATCTATTTCCAAGCATAGGAAAAATGTTAAATGTTGAGAAATATCCGATATTAAACCAGAAGAACCTCTAGGTGATGAAACATTAAACGTAAAATATTGTTTATCCACAACTATATCATTATGGTCTACATTATTTGTCTGTTTATTCAAGTATAATGATGTGCATAACTGTATAATCATTATTTAAATTTATTAACGTACTTAGGGCGATAATGACATTGAAAATTAAATTAGACTAAAATTAGACATTTAGGTATTAAATAAACAGAATATGTAAAATCATATAAAAACTAAAACTTATTAAATAAATACAACAATTAATACCAGATGCTGATCTAACGATTTGTTTGAATAGATGGAAATATTTTGATTGCGAATTTTTAGATTTTTCTTTAGTTTTTTGGGTTTTTGCCACACTTCTGAAAAAATAATAGAGATTAATTAAATAAGCCCTTGCGCCAAACGGAACAGTCAAGGGTTATTTTTGAAACTATGTTTGCCTAACCAAAAAATCTCTGAAAAAGCTGATAAGTAAAAAATAACAAAAATCACATCACTATCGCGCACTTCCGTATTATTGACGTTTCGAAAACCTCTCTGTTTTCGTTCTCAAAATCGTATTAAAAATGTTAAACGTATGTCAAGTTTGACAGTTTAAAATTTTTAGATGATGAAATAATTGTTGAATGGATGGATGTTGAGAAAATATTTTCAACTTTCAAGGAAATATTTTCGCTCACGCTTCGAATTTTCATAGCCGTTTGTTTTTGTTTTCAGTAGAAGTTTCGATGTAGCCTTCAGCAACAAAATTCAACTTTGAGGCATCGTGTTTTTTAACTTAAAACTCGGCTCAAAAATTCTACCCCACCATCTGTTAAAGCAGAGGTGAAAGATTGTTCATTAGCATATCTAGATGTTTGGTATCAGAGAACATACATATGACTTCATGATATAATATATTAGCTTAAAATACCTTTCTTAAACAGTAAAAAATGTTACAAAAGCTAATAATAAGGAATATATGGGTAGATATTGTGGGTGTAATTCAACGCAGGTTGGGGCTTTTGTCCACTGAGTAGTTAGTTTCACACAATATTGTTAATACCTGAAAATATATGAAAAAAAAATATTATTAATCTCGACAGTTGTGATTAAAACATTGTATGCAATCCGTGAGGTATTACATTAATAGTAATATGTGTCCATATCCCACTTATTGGGAAAATAATTATTATTGAAATAAAATAAAATAGATCATTTAGAGAAGATATAGGCAATGTTTTGTTTATAATTTAATACAATATACGCATTCCATTAAATCCCATTGTTCACGTTATGTTGCAATAATTCTAAATTACAACAGTATTAATTTGTATGTAATTTGAGTTATTTATGTACCATCAATTAAAATTACAATTCCTACGCAATTTCTAACATAGCGAGAGGAGCAATGTTGCATACTTTTTTTTTATAAATATGCTTGTAGATTATTATTTAATAAACGAAAGTGTTATTATTATTTCTGACGCAAGGGATGAAAAGCGGAATGCTTTTTATTTTCTTGAAGATTGCTTATTTTCTCCCCTAATGCATTAACGTGACCACACAAAAACGTATATAGAAAAATCACGCGATGTTTATTTTATTCGAAGAAATAATAATTTTATTTCGCAAACTTTTTTCTCTTTTACTATTTTTATAGGTTAGTAATGGATATTTGACGTGACAACTGAAAATGGACGATAGTCTCTAAACTTGCGCAATATTTATTATCAGTTTATGTTAAACCGAGGTTGTGGTTGTTAGAATTTGTTGATTGTTGAAATTAGTGCTGGTATTTTGTCTTTGCTTTTTCTTAAAAAAAGTCGAGACAAGACAAGAAATATTGCTACAGAAAAAAGTATAATAAAATAATAAAAAATATATAAGGAGGAGGTAATATTTAAGAGAACATTAGCTGAAAAAATTAATATTGCGTTTCTATTGTAGGTATATATCTTATTTAAAGGACATCCAGTATATAAAATTATTTTTATTCTAGTTCTGCTGAACTGGAATAATAGTTAATAATAAGTATTATTATAAATTCACTGCCACTTGAATGAAAGAGCTCCAATTCTGTTTCCCCTATATCATCCATTTGTTATTACTTATGTAAAACTGGTCGTTTTTATACATTATAAAGTCTACACTGTAAAAAAATAATTGTACATTTTAACACAAAAGAATACAATACTGTGTTAATTGAAGTTCACACGGAATATATTTTTACACATTTCTCTATATATAGCAGTGTGTTAAACGTTTCACACAATCCACTGTGTTAATATAACAAATGTTATGTGCAACTTTTACACATTTCAGTGTTATTAGCATCATTAAAATTGTACTGATATGGAAGCTCACCTACCATTTTAGTTTGTTAATTATGTTTCTGTTTGCTTACGAAATAATTTAATGAAAATAATTTTTGTTATACCTTTATTTTGACGTTTTCTATAAGTTTTTCCAGTCGTCAAGAATGCATCGAATATAGCCTGTAATGTCCAAGAAAGTGTCAAAATATGCATATTAAAAAAATTATAATTTCAAAAGTAAACAAGACCATAATTAACTAATTGAAACGGTAGGTAAACTTCTGTATCAGTATACATATAGTCTTTTCAGAATTATGATGTTACAGTAGTAATAAAATAAAAGATATTTTACTTTTTTGATTTTATTAAAAATATATAATCCAGTTCAAATGAGCAACAAACAAAAACAAACAATTTCTTACAAATTTAGTAGTAGTAATTATAGTAATAGTACATATTCTAATATGTAAGGAACTTATAAACTAATAACGTTCTAGTAAATCTTAAACAACAAAAGTGTATTTAGGCACTACATAATAGAATTTTACGAAAATTAACTGGTAGTGATCTGAACATATCATTTTCTTTCTCTAAAGTTACAAGAAAATCAGAATACAGAGTAATCTAAAACGTCAGAGTGAACTCCTAATATTTTTAAGAATTACAGTCCTAATTAGTTTTACCTTTATCACAATTATCAGCAATATTTGTTATAGTTCGGTAAGTACTTACCATTTTCTTTGATCAAACTTCAATGTAAATATTCTCCACTTGAACACAGCAAACGACAGGTAACTGAACACAACAACGCTACACGAGCAACATGGCGTAGTCACGTGCGTTGGAACAGCTGATATGCTGCAGTTGCATAGTTGTGCTTAACGAGTCAGGAGTAGGGGTATAGAACAGAGAGGTGTGTTAAGTTTACACACAATAGTATTCTCTTAACACATCACTGGTTAATATTACACAAATTCAATAGGTTTTATTAAAATACTAGTAATTTTAACACATTTTGTATGTAACGTATAAAAAAGCCATATTGTGTAAAACTGTTAATACGGAAATTTTACACATCCTAAATTACACACTGGAACATCTCACCCACACAGCAGATTTTTTACAATTTTACCGTACGATCGAGTACTGTCTACGATCGACCATATTGATAGTTGCTTGTAAGCTTCAAGCAGACCCTAGCCGACCGAGAGTAAGCACCACTGTTATCAAATTCGAAGGAATATTCCATGTTTCCCTTTTGTATGCAATAGTCAAGAATCATGTTGTTGCGAGGCAAAAAAATTGCGATACTCTATCAAGACAAAACCAAACATGATCTTACAAGGTCGAGCAAGAACAAAAATTTTGCCTTGTTTTGTAAGACAAGAAGTTTCAAATTTTACAACATTTCTTGTCTCAGCCAACACTAGTAGTAATAGCTGTTTTGCAACAGTCGACAGGGTTGAGGAACTTCTTTTAAACTCGGAGTTATTTTCTCCATTCCATTATTAAGCCCTTCATATTAAATATTCCTTTTTTGTTAATTCGCGTTAAAAGCTTCGTGCATCTCACGAGAAGTGAATTTTTCCTCAACCATCGCCTTCCTGCAACGTAACGTATAAAACGTTAATTGGAATAATGTTTTTTCGGCGCCCCAGCAGAAAGCTCGGGCTAATTCAAGACGTTCAATGGTCCGGAGCTGGAATTTCATCCCACCTTAGTAACTCCCTATAAGCGCGCTAAGATATTAAGATGCTCCGGAGGATATAAGTGAAACTGCCGTATATGTAAATTTGATGCTAAGGATGTTTGCTGACATGAATAACAAGAGATTTGAATATTCCGGCGGCCCCAATCGAACGACATATATTACGACGCATTGGTCCTGTGATAATTTGGGCCGGAATAATCTAAAATGAAATCTCGAGGGTTTAACCTATGAAATCGACCAAAGTTTTTATACAGCACAGATGGCCGCTATGCATAGCTAGAAAATTATCTGTTACTATTAGATGTTTGAATGTTTATTTCTTCTTAAATTTTTGTTTGCTTGTATCCACTTATATAAACAAAAGATCTAAATAAATAATTAAAACACATGGTAAAATGGTTCAAAATATACCGAAAAGTTAAAAAATTAAAGAAACCGAAACAAGCCATATCCGCACACGGAATAACAAACTCGCGCACTAAAAGTAACATGATGACGATCATAACCATTTTTGGATGAATTGTCAGCAACAGCAGAGTGAGGTAGATGGTTCCACAGGTAGAAAACTCGATTAGAAAAAAAATTGTGGCGTATTGTGGTTCTCAAATTTACTTTTCTTAATTTAAATGAGTCACCTCGAAGCCTTCATCATCGTTCAATGAAAACACACAAGTCAAGGCAATGGACAAATCATGGAGAATGCGATAAGTCTGAATATGATCTCCTCGGATTCTTTTCTGTTTTAAAAGGGCAGGCGAATTAAGTTTAATATGTTCTCATAATCTTATATGTCACATCGGTGGATTAGTTGGGGTGCCCATTTGGTAAATCTTTGCTGAACCGGTTCAAGAAGAAACACGTCACGAACAAGATGATGATACCAAATTATTGCGTTGTATTTTTGTTTTGAACGAACAAATGTTTTGTATATTCGATTGAAGAACTCTGTTGAAGGCGACTAAAAGCATTTTTTTAAGAGTAGCAGGTCGAGCCAGCATTTTTAATAATGCTGCTAACTTGCTTGGATCAACTTAATTTAAGTTAATAATTATGACTCCAAAATCGGTTTGCTGATCCACTACTTGCACAAGAACACCATCGATGTTGTAAAAGATTTATAAAAAACAGAATATCAGGATCCAAACGTCCATGGACAATTTTATATAACAAAACACAATCAAAAACTTTTCTAGGTTCTTCTAAACTTAGCAAATTATAAACATTAAGAAAGTTGAGTGAGACCTAAGTAAAGAAAAAAATAGACCGAATATACTTTTGATATTTTTAAAATCTTTAGTAACTCTCAAAATGAAATCCAACATTCGGACCAAAGTTTTCTGCATTTTCCTAGAAAACAGTAAGTTTTACAAAATACTCGTATTATGTAATTTAGAATAGAAAAAATGTGATTTTTTTCCCTTTTTCTATGAGATACGACTAAATGTTTTTAAGTTGAAATTTATAAATGAGGAATCGAGAAACCATGCAAAAATTAGAATGTTCTACGCCTACTTTGATTTTTTGCTTGATAAAATAGGCCTAGGACATTGCAATTTTGATACTTACCCCAATTTTTTATTTTAACTAAAATGTGATTAGATGCGCAAGAATCTTTTTTCTTAACTCTGTTAACTGTTTCCAAAACCAGCTTTTACTTGTGTACGCAACTGTAAATTAAAATATGTGCGTTATTTTTAATTTGGAGAAGCATTTCTTTTCGATATTTAACCTTTAATCCAATAATGTAAAAATGCGTCTAGAGTTCCATTAATTTTTTTTTACTGTTTTGTAAATAAGTATCTTATTTTTTTCTGTTTTGGTCATCATAATCAGTAGACACGATCGTACAACTTTGTTAATTTAACTGACATTGTACCTCCAGTAATAAAACAGTCAAGAATGCTAACTTAATTTGGAAATTTTGTAGGTATACATTTTCTTTGGTGTGTATCATCGATGCTGTGGTGCCACCATGGCCATGCCCTCTGTTTTCTGCAAACTTCACATGAGTTTAGAGTTTTATCTGTAATAAACGGAGTACATTGTATAATAAGAAACACCAAACTCTCGTCTGAACTAAACACGCTAATAAGATTTTAAAACATTTGCCGATGTTATCACAGTTAGTAAGACTTTGAACAACATAACTAGTAAGATAGTGTTATCTGCTTTAGCACAAAATGAGAATGTCATATTACAGGACTTGCCATACATATTCCTAATAACGCTTTACATAGATAACGTCAGCGTCAGTTGCTTTGTTTTCTCTTCACAAACTGATTTAAAGTTTTATAATTTTAGAAGTATTGAACCATAGTAAGTCATTTTGTTGTATGTTTGAAAGTAGTTACACCCTTAGAGTATCCTGAAAACTCTCTGAAATAAAACAGGGTATCAAATGAGCACGACTTGCATATAATATTTGTTCCTGTAACGTTGCCGATGTTATTGACCTAAAGTGATTTGTATACTGGCAACCCCCAATTGGCCAGCTCCACGATTTATATATGGCAAACAATGGATAATATCAATTCCAATAGTGTAAAGTCTCTATCGGGAATATACCACCTGCGCCTAAATTCTTTATGGAGATTTAAATTTGATTGTTAAAATGTAAAGCAATTTTTAATCACAAGCATATTAAACATGAAGATAATTTTTACAAAATGTGTCTAACCGTTAGAATAATAATAATATCTGTACCCCTCATTCTAATCACGAGGAGTCGGAGACTTGTGCGGGAGAGGAGGCGGTATGTTATAATTATGTTAAGTAAGTTAAAACAATTCTTTAGAACACCCGTATCTGAAATACCCTGCATAATAATTTTCAAATCTATATCTCACTTGGTTCTCCAGATACCTTTAGTCTAAAGCCGCCATGAGTAACCCCACACAAAAAGAAAACTATACTAATATCACCTTTCCAACATTAATTACACTTATTTCAACGTTAGCTTAGTTTCACTAGTTCTCAAGTATAGGAACACTTTATTATGTATTCTTCATTTAAGAAAAAAATTACTTGAAATGAAGAAAACTACTATACTTAATATGAAATATTATGTTTGTTTTATTTAGACAATATGAATTACTTGAGTCAACAATAATTGTTAATCTCTAAATAAAGTTATGTTTTTTTTTAATATCAAGTTTTAAGTGATTTGAAAGAATAATTGCAAACATTTGAAATAATATAAAATAATTTTGAAGTAAGTAAATAATAACATTGCATTAGGAAAAAATAAACCTGAAGTACACAATTAATATTTCAGTATTCTTGCTGCATTGTATTCTTTTCTAAAGTAGTCTCTTACTCTACCCACCTTATATAAATAATTAAATACTATTCAGTATTCACTCAGTAGTATTCAATTACGTAAATAAGGAAAGGAAGACTTATAGCAAATTGTCAAAGTCATCCATTAGTAGCACATCAGGCATTTACCGCTTTGGAGCTTATTATCTCTCCTCAGTATGCCATAGGGGGCGATATATCCTACAGAAGTAAGCCTGAGTAGACGTGATGCAACATGTAATATATCTGGCCACATGGTAATCCTGTCGATTCAACAGCACACACAATTTTAATACAATAGTGTTGTATTAATATCATATATAAATATTATTATTTTCCACTATAGCCTCATTTTAAATTTTCCAGTATAACATTTACTACAAAAACATGAAAATTTTAATTGCTGCAGATTTATAAATCTATAATTTAAGGAAGAATAGTATATTGTATACTTAATAATGGATAGGTCCTAACCACCATTTAGTGCAGGGATGAGGAAAACCTGGCAAACCTCATTAATTAGGGAGGCAGGCAAATGTCGACCGGTATCAATATCTCACATTGACTCAAGCTAACATTCTTTCACCCTACCATACCTGCAGAGAGGGTGCCAATCCTCTCCACGAATATAGCTGATATACGGTTTACCGGTTGCGGGGATCGAACCAACACTGCTCTAACCACATAAATAATATTTTATTCATATTTTAACACAATATTATTTTTTAAGTAAATCTTATTTTGATTTTATTGAATATCCTGAACATAAATCGGTCGTATATAAATTGTAGCTTTATGTTTGGTTTCAAGAGACAAGTCCTGCCATTTAGTAAACATTCGTTTAATTATTAGAGACGGAAATTCACTGAGTTCCTTTGCACCTAAATCTTCATTACTCTAAAAAATGAATTCAACCTCATAAATCCTCGTTTATTGCATCAATCCAAGACCGCAGAAGTAGTTGATATTCCTCCAGGATCTCCCAATAACTCATTGTCTACTTTATTGAATAGATTAAGGCACAGGCAGGTTCGATAATGTAGCAGTAAATCCTTATTTGGGCCATCGAGAGAAGTATATTAGAACACAAATAATATTAGCTTGATGCAAGAGATGGCCATATAATATCATAAAACGAAGTTATGAAGGATAAAAATGTAATCGTTACTGTTATTGTATTTCGTTGAAGCCCTATCGACACACGTGGCCTATATATCTCCCACGGATACGCAAAACAGGAAAGAAAGCTAATATAGGTTTGCGTCACTCATATTTTACTTAATAAACAAACAAATTAGCAGTAAGTCTTGCTTATCTGTGATTTAGAGGCAAAAGCGGACAGTGTTGATTGGAAACCAATCAAAATTACTAGCTCCATATGGCAATATCATTTTGATTGAAGTCTAGATATCTACCAATTATGTTTGAATGAATTTTTGGACAAAATAGTCAATTAGATTAGGTATACATATATATGAGATGAAACTGATGATTTAATTACTGGAGGAATCTGTAACGATAAATGTATGAGTGGGTACAAACTCAAAACCTAACGATGCGTCTTTTTCAGATAATGTGACAATCCTTTGTTTTGATCTATTTCTATTAGTTGCCAGATAATTTGTTAATGCTAAAAGTTTCTTCACTGAAAAAAATATATAGTAATCACAAATTGTAAATCTGTGAATTAAAATTTGTTCTGTTTATAGCTCCAAACACAATTTGTAGCACTATTTCACATACTATTATGCTTACAATTTTGTACTAATAATTTCCAAACACTATTTTACTACAACAAAAATATTATCTAACTACATATGTTATTGTACCATTTAGGTACTAAAAGTTATACGTGTTTATTGACACAAAGATGGCTATAGTTTACCAGCAATTTTGTAACCACCACTAACATGTTTTCTAAAAATGTGTGTTAAATATATTATGAATTATTATAGTTGTGGCAAAAATTCAGACGACTTAGGTCACGGCTGCCGTTACGCAATTGTTTTTATTGTCAACATAATTTTCGATAGTTTGTCGCGTTAAAAACAATCATTTTTTCTATTTTAGTGCAATATATAGTGCAAACGTATAGTATAGTATATAGTTTTATTATTCTCAGTTGCGGTTTCTTGAATATTTTGATGAAAGTATACGGAATTATTCATTTGTTAGTATGACGTAACTCGTCTGAATTTTTGCCGCAATTATAATAAATGATATACAAAATTACACAGTGATAATGGTAGTACATACTTTTTAAGTATTTTTTCTATATTCACTATTTTAACTTTTAGAAAACTATTTTGGCGTTTAAATTTTACTAGAAAGTTTTTAAATTTAAACCTTATCAATAGAAAGAAAGACATTGTATTTTATACTGTATTAGAAAGGTATTTTAAGCTAATATAAATCAAATCTCCTACAATTCCTATCAATGAAGTCATATGTATGCTCTCTGATACCAAACATCTAGGTATGCTAATGAACAATTCCACAGACAAAGCTATATTCAATAATTATCTAAAGAAATTAATCTAATTTAAATTAATACAGTAAAAATGTTACAAAAGCTAGTAATAAAGAATATATGGGTAGATATTGTGTAATTCAACGCTGGTTGGGGCTTTAGTCCACAGAGTAGATAGTTTCACAGAATATTATTAATACCTAAATATATATATAAAAGACATGGTACATTAAAACCTAGAACCTATATGTGTATAATTATCTAGGTATTCTTTTATTCAGTGAGTTTGTTCCTGCAATAATTAGAAACGGACAGTTTGAAACTGTTTCCAATTGCTGCAGAAAAGCACCTAATATGAGGTACCTACTCATATCTAGATACAGTATTAACAAACCAAATTCGTTCAAAACCGATATATACAATCACACTACTTTTACAATTTGTAATAAATAATACCAGAATTGTGTTTTAGTTTTATAACTATATTAAAATTTACAGCAACCCAATTACTATATTTTTTCATTTACCACAAAGAGAACTTATATCGTTTACTACATTTGTAATAGTCTACGACAAAATTATAAGCACAAGGTTTCAGTACCTAACTATTTTTTGAATGTTAGTGACGAAATCTCAAAATTTGTTAAAATGTAATTCAATTTAAAGTAATTATTTAATTAATGTAACAATCAAAGTACGTGGAGATAAATAAGCACTTAAGTGGCATTCGTCGCCGAATTGGGGAACAGACGGTTCAAATTTTATTGATCGAGGTGCGATTGTTAGGTTGCAGTTACATATTAAATTATTCACTTAGGCATATCGACGCTGGTGGAGCTGTATTTGGTTGTATCCAGTTAAATTGCAGTATTGTTAATTAACGGCATTACTAAATTTATTAAGGTGTTTGAGCTTTATTTAATTAGAAATGTGATAGCTAATGTATATCACGGTTAACTGTCGACTGTAAGTTAGCTTTAATCGCTACGCTGGAAAGTGAATCGTATTAAAGATCTCTTTAGCAGCTGATTTACATGTTTGACATTAAATTCTTCCAAGATTATATATTCAAAAGGTAATACTATTACATTTTCAATACAAGTTTTGATTAATTCATTATATGCAGGGTTAAATATGTAGTACAAACATTTTAACCACGTGCTAGAAAACAATAAAAAAATTATTTCGGAATTCTAGCTCAATGTTTAAAAAATGGGGCAAAACCCTGTTACCTACGGATAGTCGGCGCCTATGACAATCAATCATCGTCCGAGATGGCTAGATATGTCAACTACCGTGCGGTCGTTTTTTGCAGCGTTACCAAGTGTAGAAACGACGAAAATAAACATTTTTATTAATAATAATGCCTCTAAGTACCCCATAGATAACAGTTAATCCAGTTAGCTGCAATATTTTGTATTCGTTCTTTGTTCTTTCGTTGCACAATGTTCTAAAGTAACATAACCAAGAATACTGCATTACCAGTTGCATACTCTCCACACCTCAAAAAACATGCGAAGCCTAGTTATATCTAAGGGGCTAAGAAACATTTTTACAGAACATTGCAAACATCGTCGATTACAGTTGATATTGTTGCTGTTATTAGTATTAACAGAATTTAATTCCCCAACAAGAAGTTTAAAAAGTTATCTCCGTGAAATGCACCTTGCATGAGTGGCCTACAGATGGCAGATGGTATCTGCAGACGTCAAAAAATATTACATATGGCTACGGTGCTCTGATTAGTTTGAAATAATTTTTCAGTACTATTCTATGCTATTCGAGTACTTTATACTGCATTTACAAACATGTATTCAAATGCCTAGATGACGGATAAGATGCTGATTTATGGGAGTGTGACAAGTGCATATTATCGTGTGGCAGCGTAATATCATAGACGTTTTCGGAGTACATAAATATTATGCTGAATACTTTTTGGACCACATTGAACAACTGTTAGAATGCCTTGGTGGTAAACGTGTGGTAGTGTTTTTATGTATTTGTGTACATTTTCGGGTATTTTTTTGTTAACTTTTGTGGTTTTTTCCGACGTAAGCAATCGATGGTCTTGACCGCTGAACCAAGTAGATACCTCGCTTTAAACAAAGAGTACGGTCAGGGGAAAGAAAGGTCCACAGCAAGTACAACAATATTTGCAGTGGCAGGTTCTAATTTAAACAAGTAAGAAAACAGAAAATGATCAACATTCTTAAAATCTCTCCAAATATCAATCCTGGAAATAAATATTAGTTAGGTAGGTGCTACCATATCGTGTTTCTCCTTAAATCATTAAATAATAATCTACATTTTGTAAATATTTTTTTTCTTTTAAAGCGACGTAAACTGATACACGTGTCAACGCGGACCTGTCACTACGTTTGACACCTTCGACTTTGAATATACCTAACCTTGCGACTGACAGAAAGCCAGTGACGGCGATAAATAAGGATTTAATATGTTAAAATAAAATTGTTCGCTTTTTAAATAAGTTTGGACAGTTTTTGACAGATGATTCCATTAATTCTTATTTTCCCCTATCCCCTCTTAAAATATTTGTATTAAGTCATAGTTAACCCTGTATTTATTTATTTTTCTTTTTGTTTCAGGTAAGGCAATATTTCTTATTCTACGACATATTCTTAGGTAAGCCCAACATTTTCTTATAACGATATTTCGTTACGATGTTTCAGCGGTTTTTATTGAAATACATTTGCTACTAGTTTATACTTTTTACGAAAACAGTAAACAGTTTTAAAAATATTAATTTGAATGTAAAATTTGACATAACAAGTATTGAACCAGTCATAATTACACGCTTCCTTGTTTTTTTTTAATGTGTAACAAATAATTGAGTATCTACTGAAATTTTAAAAAATATATATTGAAAATGAACTAAATGTTGGTGAACTCTGATGCATTTTCATGCAACGTTTTAATTGACATGTATTTGTTAACTTTTTCTGAATCATCATCTGAATCTGTTTCATTATGGAGCATAAATAAAGAATTTTTAATACATTGTCATCGAAATACTTTATGGTATTGGAGAAAGGTCGGCAAGACTAGTGCTTGCCTGGTTTACCCTGCTGCTGGCGCCAGGCACAATGGGCATCGAAAATCTAGAGCGTACTACACCACATAATATCGCATACAGTATTATTATTCACCTCTATATTTAACAGAAAAGGGACAGAATCATGCTGATAGCTCAACACAAATGTATACGAAGCACTCAAAATTAAATAAGATACATGTGTAAAATATTGAGAATTCCATACGGTAGCAAATTTGGTTAGGTGGTTACGAACATTTGCAAAACAGATATATCTGTGGATATATTTTTAATTTATCAGCGTAAAGCAAAAACCTTCAAAATTTTAATAGTAATGAATATCATTAATTTAAATCAGCAATAGTAATGGTTACCTATATGCTCCTTGAGGAACAGCTAGCATAACAACATCGGGGGAGGATGTGTAACCACTAATAGTTATTAAAATCATTGTGAAAATATTATGAACCGCAAGATAAACATTGGGTGTCATTAACCTTATTTAAAGGAGTAATTTCCTCTCAACATAATTATTTACAAAATGTCATACTGAACTATCAGGTATAATTTTTATGAATATTTAATTATGACCTATTAGGAATCCACATACATTTTTTAATTAAGCTCTCATACAGCCATACGGGCCATCATCGCATTAATTATTATACTCCTATAATAATTTTTAATGCTTCTATAGCTGAAAACTACACAGAAACAGTGACTATGCGTCCCATTTTTAAAACCCGTGCACATCTGATGCACATGCCGAGTATACCGCGTATAAATTTGTCCGGAAATAAAAGCGTTGTAGCATTGTCCTGTCAAATAAATTCTCTCGGCAATGCTGAATTACAGCTGAGTTTGTAGTACGTATGATGTAAAAAGTATAAATCCACTCTAATATATAGTCCAATTCGAAAATTTGGTCCATGTTTGTAAATTAATATTTCGTTTTATATATATTATATTAACTTATAGGGTTGTACAATTCAAATGTTACTAAATGATGTGTACTGTTATTTGTCTTATAAACCATTATTAAGTAGTTTTTGGACATGTAACATTCCGTATAGGCAGTATAACAAATAATTTAATTGGTCAATATTGTAAATGTTTTAAATTAAAAAAGGATCAATCAGATTTATCGACTTAGACCTTAGCTATAGTTACGGCAAGAATTCAGACGGCTTACGTCATGCGAACATATGATTAATTTATTATATCTTCCTAAAACAATATTTAAGAAACTGCAACCAAAAATAATAAAACCATATACTACACTAAACTTTCGAAAATTGTGTTCATAATAAAAACAATTGCGTAACGTCAACTGTGACGTAAGCCGTCTAAATTCTTACCGCAACAATAGCAAAAAATTAATCATAATTTTCTCCCACAGTATTTGTTAAAAATTCAGATTTTACTATTAGTTTATGTTTAAGTTAAAAATCAAGTAGGTATCTTTTCAGCACCAGCAGCATCTGTTACCTATAAGTAGATTTGTTACTTACCTCTTTCTACCATAGCTTCATGGCATAGAGTTTCTATTTTTCTTCATACATTCTAAAGTAGTAAATCACTCAAAACAACAAAATAATTTCAAGCAAAAATGAGATTGAATTAACATAATATTATTTACTGCGTAGGGAATTTTTGAAATTCTTTCAGTCAGGTAGAAGCAAATCAAGTCAAGTAGTAAGAGTAACACATAAAATTTAACTCTGAAATTTTAAAAAGATTGATTTTTACGATAAGTACTTTTTAAATAATATAAAGCACCTTCATAATCCCTTGCTTTGTAGATTTGGGAGTCAAGCAACTAAGCAACGTGTTTGCATATATCAACTGTATTTCCTAATATCGACCAATAAGTAAATTAAATATTCATAGCAGAATTTTTGAACATGTATGTTATAAACATATATTTAACGCAGTCAAATCCTTAATGATTCTCGAGCAACATAGATTTTTTCCAAATAAGGTCCATTGAAACCATCCAATAGTTATATTCATACATGATGATAAATCATAACATACTTATATCTAAATTGTTTGAAATTATTGTACATGGTAACTTACCGAAGTAACTTACCTCTTATGTTTTTAACAGGTCGCAGCGGGTAACTCTCAGTGTTTACAAATTTTCCCTTATGTTTCAATTTCAGGTGTTCCTCAAGGATCACATTTGGGACCATTGTTATTTTTAGTCTATATTAACGATATCCGTAAATGATTCTTACTTTATGCAGATTTATACGATTTAAAAATGTATTCTCAAATATTTAATTCCTCTGTTTTGCTTCCCAGGAAGATTTAAACTTTTTTTATTACTGTAGGCAAGATTCAATTAACAAACACGGAATTCCAGGAAACAACTACTCTGCTGGCTAATGTCCTGACCAGCATTAAATTACACATGAAAAACTTACGGTTATAGTAAATACCTAAAGTCACTGGTCAGCAGCCCACTAGACATATACTAGTTTAGATCTGTTAGCTTTCATCAGTATGCCATAGGTCTAACCCGACAGAAGGAACCATGAGTACGCGGTGTAGACAAGTTACATAAAACGGCCGTTTCTTTCTCCATGCCGGACAGAAAAGCCACAGATATGAAGCGTTCTACGTGGCAGTAGAAACCATTGAAAGCTATTGACCTCCGTCGCGTTCGGCGAGAACGATATTTTACAAACACGAAATTCCAGGAAACAACTATTCTTCGAACTAACGCCCACACAGGGTAGTTTAATCCGCGTGTAGACAGACTTAAAACAGCTCGGGTTATCCGTCAGATACCTCACTGGCACTGATGAGAGCTAGTAAGCTCGAAACCGGTATATGTCTGATGCGCTGCTGACGAGTGACTAGTTGTTTGCTATAGATTTTTCAGATGTAATTTAATGCTGGTCGGGGTATTAGCCCGCAGAATTCCGGAAATTAAACTGTAATTATTCAATAACTGACATTTTTGCTTAAAAATTACTACAGGCCTGCTAACTGCGTAATTTAAATCCTTATCAGTCTCCATTCAGAACGCCTAGATAAACGACGACGCGCTTCCAAGCGATACAGATCGGCTATCCAGATAAATTAACAACTTATTGCCGTCATCAGCGTATCCAATATTCAATTACGGCCCATTGTGTAACGGCCATTATCCATTGCCCTGTTTAGTATTTCTCATTATGAGACCGAGCAGTTCTCAAACAACGGGGAGGCAGCCCGTTAGGAATTTGTTTGCTGTTGCTCCGGCTTTCTGTTCAAAAAATAAAGTGCAAATATAAAATAAAGCGCCGGGTTTTTGTTGTGGAAGTATTCCGTTACCCGTTACCTTTCCCGCTGGGACTAATGGCTGCTTTGGTGTGTTTAAGAGAGTTTAAGGGGAGAACGTATTTTTCTGTTTCGCGGCGCGCGATCAAATATTTAAATTCGAAGATAAATTGTTATTTATTTCAGTTTTTGCGCATTATTCGTTGAATTTAAAATGTTCTTTAGAGACGGAGCCAAACAAATCCATCAACTAAACCAAACCAACCAAACAAATAGATCAAAAGTTAACTAAATACGCTACAAAGGAACGGAGTTGTATTGAAAGTCTTCCAACGAGTAAATAGCGATGTTTGAAAGTAGGAATAAATGTAATATATATGTATTTAGATCCAGCATATTCCAATAACTTCCAGTTCAGGTGTAATACTTAACAATTGTATAGTTAATTTGTGCCCAGTATATAAATGATAGATACCAAGTATAATTGATAAATGCATGCTATTTTTGTTAATTTCTGATGAAGTACGTTGAATACAGATCGCATAAAACAGTCTCCTATGGATAAGCCCATATATCCTGCGATTCGTGGCATTTGACCAGACGTATCGTTCCAACGACTTAACTGGAACTTACAGTATTAAATTCCAGAAACATGCCGTCAATTTTAGTTTTCAACTGATTTATAGCTATATCAAAAAGATTTTTTCAACTTCTGAATATCACCGAGAAATCCTCTTGAGCAACGTCATCACTTTTTCTCTCTACTAGACTGGTTGACTACTAAAAATGCCGATTACACATAATTAAATTATTGATTTGGTTAGTTAGTTTCTAAGCGCATATTAAAGAGATTTTCTTGAGCAGCATTATCTTTTTGTCTCTGATAGGCTGGTTAACTACTAAAAATGACGATTACACAAAATGAAACTGTTGATTACTAAATTTCTAAATTTATATTAAAAAGGTCCTCCTGAGCAACACTATCACCACATTCTCTCCAAGTGGATGATTAACTACTTAAAAATGGCAATTACTCAAAATAACATTTTTATTCGGTTACTAAATTTCTAATATTATATTAAAAAGATCATCTTTAGCAACGTCATCCACATTTTCTCTTTAATAGATTGCTTAACTACTAAAAAATGGTAATTACACAAAATGAAATTGTTGGTTTGGTTACTAAATTTCTACGCGCATATTTGAGAGATCTCTCTGAGCAACATCATCATCTTTTTCTCTCTAATATTCTGGTTAACTACTAATAATGGCAACTACACAAAATGAAAGTTACCAAGTTTCTAAATGCATATTTGAGACATCGCTCTGAGCAATGTCATCATCTTTTTCTCTCTAATAGGCTGATTAACTACTAAAAATTGAAACTACACGAAATGGAGCTGTTGATTTGGTTACTAAGTTTCTAAATTTATATTAAAGAAATTCTCCAAAGCAATACTATCAACATATTCTCTCTAATGGTGTGTCTAAAAATGGCAATTACACAAAATGCAATTTTTTGTTCGGTTACTAAGTTTTTAAACTTATATTAAATCCTCCTGACCAACGTCATCACCATTTTCTGTCTAATAGGCTAGTTATTTACTAAAAAATGGCAATTACACAAAATTAAATTGTTAGTTACTAAGTTTCTAAGCGCATATTTGAGAAATTCCAGCAATCTCATCATCTTTTTGTCTCTAATAGGCTGATTACTAAAAATGGCAACTACACAGAATTAAATTGTTGATTTGGTTACTAAGTTCCTAAGCGCATATTGGAGAGATCCTCCTGATCAACAGCATCACCGCCTTCTGTCTAATAGATAGGTTAACAGCTCAGGTAGGTTAATATCCTAAAGAGAAGTAATACAAGGGACCCAATGGGGCTTAAGTGCTGAGCTCTTCAACCTATCCTTCCCACAACTCCAAAGAAGCGCATGTTACTTAAAATATACTTCCTATAATAAACATATCTTTTAACGGTCGGTCTTAAGCGGCATCTATCTAATAACAAGTTTATTGCTGGGAAAACTGCATTGTTTTGGTTAGTCTGGGATTGTATATTGTCTCGAATTTCATCCAAAATACGTCTACAAGTTGGTTTATTTAAACGAAACCTTTGGAAGAATTCTACATCATCCATTTTTTCAAAATAATCCATCCTAAAATAAAATACTACAGCATATCCATTATGTATTATTATAATACAAATTTGTATCTTTCTCTAATTTTCTTTGGTTTTCTTGTGACTGGTATATCAATTTCTTCTTCAGAAGATTAAAAATAGGAACAATCCCTTGAGACAACAGAAACACT
The DNA here is from genome assembly GCA_025584915.1 of Monochamus saltuarius. Lineage (NCBI taxonomy): Eukaryota > Metazoa > Arthropoda > Insecta > Coleoptera > Cerambycidae > Monochamus > Monochamus saltuarius. The sequence continues at coordinate 7,050,427 of CM046723.1, read as the reverse complement.
GCCTACTTTGAACTAACAAGAATAACTATAGGTTAAATTTCTTTCAAAAAATAAAATTTAACAAACACATGTTAGGCAGATGTTTGTTTAGGGTTAGGAACCACTAACTGCCGTTGGACCGCAGAATAAGATATTCTTAGGATAAATCTAGGTATAAGCTATTCCTAGATTAACAGTATTTTATTAATTGTAAAATCAGTTTTTTCAATTTGTCTAGAGAATAGTCTTATTCTCTGCTTATCCTTTGTAGTTGTAAAACCGGCCCTAAGTGTATAAAAACCCTCGACTAAAGGCTATTGCTTTGATATCCCAGGGCCTTAAACTACTCAATTACTACCTAGATACTAAGTAACTATATAATAAAAGTAACAAAAATAATAAATATTAATGATGATAGTAATTTGTCAAATGATATCCATTGCCATGCCCTTGAATCTGGACGGTCTACAAATGTCAAAAGTGAAGTGACTAATTTATGGTTATTTCATCAAATTATAGTTGGGGCAAAAATTCAGAAGATTTACGTCACAGCTGACGTTAGGCAATCGTTTTTATTGCCAACATAATATTCGATAATATGTCGCGTTAAAAACATCATTTTGTGCTATATGTATGTAGTAACAAATATTTAGTGTAGTATATAGTTTTATTCTTCTCAGCTGCTTCTTAAATACGAATATTTCGGTAAGAATATAATAAATTATTCATTTGTTCGCATGACGTAAGCAATCTGAACTCTTGCTGCGACTATACTAAAAAAATATGAGCAGAAACAGTTCCCAAATTTTTGTTTATATTGCTCACTCACTCTGTAACGGCGGAATTTTTTACAGCAACTTAATTTTATTGTTTCAGTGTTAGGCTCTTCCTCTCCTCTTTCTACACCCATCTCGACCCGCCAAAGAAAACATAATATCGGAACCCTCCTCGTCACGCACAGACCCGCTGTCCTTATGAAAATCCATTTCACTGTCTTCCGTTAATTTTTCTCAGTCAGGGCATCGGGGCGGCGCCTTGCTTCGGCATCTTTTTCTACGTCGATTAATTGTCGGGCCAATGTAAATGATCCTCATGAATTTCCGGAAACATCTGTTTCTTGTCACGAGAAAGATGGTCGTCGCAGTACGGTTCGACGGCGGCGTCATGCTTCATATTCTAAAGGAAATATAACTGGTCCCGGGTGTCGTCCCGTGAGGCACTATTCGGGTCGCCACACCCCGATTTATCACTTCTATAAGTGCCATACCTTTATTGTTATGAGTATTGTTATATGTCGTGGTCGACCGTGGGCCTACTTGATTCTCCTCTACTACGTTATGAGAAATTTTTGTAGCCACAAGAATCTCGACTAATATTATGATGAGACTATTTAATATATGAAATGTTGAACTATTCAGGGTGTTTTTACTGATACCATCTTTAGCACTTTATAGATTATTTGATGTTCTTTTAGTCTGTCTTGATAATAAATACATATAAACTAAATGCCGCAAATGCTGAAAATGTCCTCCATTCACTATATGGCATTCTCCAAGACAATAGTAAAAGCTGTCCATAGCATTCCGAATGACTTCAGCTGGTAAATTATTCATCTCCGCCCTAATCTTATTCTTTAAATTCTCAATATTATCCGCTCTGTTCTTTCAAATATCCCCAAAGAAAATAATCCAGGAGCGTTAAGTCGGGGGATCTTGGCGGCGATTCAACTGTACCCATCTACCAATCGAGCGATTTGCAAACATTTCATCTAAGTAATCTTCGAATATTAATACCAAAATGTGGGAGAGCGCGGATTAATTTCATGAGGAATAATCACAGCTACAGACAATCAGTCAAATGTTAGGAAATCTAGGTAGCGGGCGATAGTAAGATTTTCTTCAAAGATCCCAAGATTCTGTTGATGATACCTGCACATACATTAACTTTTTGTGGGTGCTGCGTATACGATTCGCATGCCCAGTGTGGATTTTCCTGGGACTAAAACATTTAAATAAAACGTAATAACGTATAAAAGTACGTCTCGTTGAAAACTATTATTGTCGTCACACAATCTCATCATGTCCTCACAAAATTGTAAACGTGTTCCAAAAGCTCTTGGACAAGACATACCTTATAGGAGTAGTATTTCTCTTTCAAAAACATTCGAATTGCAGTTTGAGAAACATCGTGATTGCGGACCAATGAACCAGTTGAAGTATAAGGATTTTCAACAAGTTCTAATGCAATCTCTAACTTCTTTTCTTCATTCAAAATACCTGCCCGTCCAGTTTTGGGCAAAGTCTGTACTGTACCGTGTTCCTCAAATCTGTGAAATATTTTACTAACTGTCCATGTGAGATTTGGTTTTCGGGATATTTCGCATTAAATAAATCGCACACTTCAGCCTGACTTCTTATTTTGTCTCCACATCCAAGCAATATCAAGATTTAGATGCGTTGCGTTTTCAACAATACTATTGCTATTCAGTAAATAACTTGGTTTTGACAATAGTAACGTTTTGAACTCCAATTTACAACTAAAGCAAAAAATTGAAGCAGAAAACCTGGCAAGTAAGTGATACCAAAAAAACGCAACAGGATATATGTACAATATGTTTTTAATTTTCACATTAGAAAACGATTTTACATATATTGTCTTTTTAAACTCAAAAAAAAATTAAATAAAAATTTGTGTTATCATAAAAATTTACCAGGGTTGTCGAAGAAAAATGCTCATAATGAGAGAGGCAATATCTAGAGAAAAAGACAAGAAATTTTAGAAAATTTGAAAACATTGTCTTGCAAAACTAGATAAGAGTTTTTTTAGTCTTGCTTCTTAATCGATCTTGTAATATTTGTCTTGCTATTTTGCAAGACTCTTGAATGATTCTTGCGATACTCTTTCATACAAATAAGAAATATGAAACTTATTTCGAATTTAGTAACAATGGTGGTTGCTCTCGGTAGGATACGATACCGCTTGAAACTCATACGTAACTATCAACATGGTCAATCGATGATAGTGGTCGATTGGTAGGACGTTATAAAGTATAGAAACGTTTTACATAATAATAAGTAATATAAGAAATAGGTGAAAGACAATCGGAGCTCTTTCAACAAGTGGCAGTGAATTTATAATTAGTTCTAGTTCAACAGAACTGGACCTAAACTCAAAAACTTTGTTTTTAAAAATATTTTTTATGCCCTTTAAATAAAGTATAAGTATATCTACAATAGGAATGCAATATTTATTTTTTCAGCTAAGATTTTTTCAGTGATAATATTTCTTGTCTTGTCTCGCAAATCTTATCTTGTCTTGCAATTCGATACTTTTCTAGAACTAGTTCTACGATCGGTCTTGTTATATACTCATGGCAAACAGATTTAATTCAATTCCTACATCCTCACTCGAAGAGCACATCTCAGCGAGCATAACAGAAAAAAAATAATTGCATATAAAAAAGGTACCCCAGACGGAGATCGTTTTCCAGAAAAATACGCTTGTTAAATCGCTGCACGCGTCATATTTCTACATTCGTCGTTAATATACTGGCAAACAAACACCTGTCTGGTGGAAAGTGAGTACGTTAAATTGCTCCAAGACTTTGACGGAGCACACGTAGTTTATCTGGCCCTAAACAGACCAAGAAATGCCGCTATATCCGCCCCGAGTGTGTTAAACTACCCTGATTTAACTTAAACATGTCATTTGGACGGGGGCGCTCGTGTACATATGTATGTGAAGGTTTTTGGATCCGGCTGTTATGATTTATACGACCCAATGCGACTGAAAACATAGGCGTAAATAGCATTTAGTTTTGGGGGGGTTAAAGTTCAAATAATAATATTAAGGGAAACAATATTCCATCTAATAGTATAGACTTTTTGGTACACTTACATCGGTGAAAGATTTTGTACTTCTTAAAACAAAGCCTAGAGTACAGTACTCAGATTTAATATTTGAATTGATATGACCAGAAAAAGATAATCTTCTGTCATACAGTACACCAAAATCTTTAATTTTCTCAAAACAGGTTAAAGGTGACATACCTAAGTCACATATTAGGGGTTAATTTTTTAGATTAAACGTTCATTCCATTTCTTTATTAACATGCCTATTAATACAAGTAGATAAATAATTATTAGTAGACCAATTACAGACATAGCCACAGATGAGATAGTCAAGTCATTGGCAAACATAAGTTGATTTGATTTTAAAGATAGGGATAAATCATTTAAAAACAGCATAAAAAGCATTGATCCAAATTAGAGCCTTGGGACACTCCTGATGTCCTGATAAAAATTGAACAAGCGGAGTAAACTATACCGTATCAACCTGTGAAGCAATATGTCGTGATTCACCTTGTACAAAGCCTTTGAGAAGTCTGTGTAAACGACATGAACTTGTCTATTTTCTTCAACATGGTTCGCTCTATACTGAGAAAATTCGGCATAACTAGATAAAGTTGAACGATCGGGAAAACAACCGTATTGATTTGGTCATATGTACATGCTTTTGCAATAATAATGACTCCCTCAATACAGTTCTTGAACTTCTGTAAGATCTGAGTAGAAAGTTCATTAAATATCTATTGGTGAGTGAAACAACTAAGAACTATAATGTTGAAAGTTGAACGTATATTTCATTACAAATACGTCAAAATAAATGGCAACATTCATTTTAAAGAGTGTCATTATTATTGCAAACGATTGTACATTGTACATATTTGCTTATACAGACTCATCCCAAAGCCGATAACATCTATAGGATTACTGCCTTTTAAAATTGAACACACTGCTGTCAGTGTTCAGCCATCGTCTGTTGATAATGAAATATTCAACAGAATAAGAAAAGGAATGCTCATAACCCTCGAACTGTTCTTTGCTAGGAAACTAGGAATTTGATCGTCGCCACACGTCCTTTTGTTTTCTAGAAGAATATCAGATTCCGTATAGTGCTGTGTGAAGGATAGGATTATAATCTAATGATAACTTTGGATTCTGAATATTTTGGACAGAAAAAACGAGGTGGCAACAATCTAAACGAGATCGTCAAATTTCTGATCATCGGGATAAACATTCTTATGTATCGCTTTCTTCTTCTGGACAAAGAACCAAATCCTTTAGGGATCACTTTTAATATTGGCTTGGATGATAATAGGTTAATTACTGTAAGCAAAAAACAAATTTTTTATTAAGCGTCTCAAACGTCTAATCTCATTTAAATGAAAGTTGTTACGAGTTGGTGTAAATTTACTGTAATTCTAGCCTTTAACTTTTATAGTAGTTATAATTTCAGTTGCCTGGAATAAATGTAAAATATGCCAAAGGCCTTTTTTTATCTCACAAAATGGCGTATTTTTACTTTATTGTTTTTTAAGCTGTCTAATTATATGCTTGTAGCAGGTATGGGTAGGTTTTCAGGGTATCAAATTAAATTATTCTTTTTATGGAGTTAATTATATTTAAATGAAATCCTTAGGATTCCAAAAGCTTCAAAACATTTCTTAATCATAGACTTTATATACTGAGCATTTCTAAACTCTTTATCTAACGACGGTGGTGCCAAGGAGTAAGAGGGTATCTTAATAATAGTAGTAGTATGAGAATTGTCTCTACTTCATTCATAAGGCGGATAATATTCAAATTTGAACTGAATAATATAGTAAATGAATATACAATTTGTCCAAGAATTACTGCTTGGTAAGGAAAAGGTTTTTTGTACTTGATTTTTTTTTGTCATTATACCTACAAATATGTGTTTGTAAATATACTCACATTACCAACTTAGAATGTGATACAAGTATAGTGAACATAAATAATGTGCAGTAGCTGAAAAATCAAATGGCTTTATTTTTTTTATAAAACAAGTTTGATATTAAAACTAGAATAATAACTACCATAAACAAAAATCTTAATTGTTAAATCAGGTCTTCGAGGTGGCCAAGATACATGCTTTTGCAATAATAATGACACTTCCTCAAAACAGTTTTTGAACTTCTGGAAGTTCTGGGTAGAAATTTCGTTAAATCTCTGCAACACAACGAAGAACTAATGTTAAAAAAGTAAATTTCATTACGAATACGTCAGCAGTTCAAAAGAAATCGCAACATTCATTCTAAAAAGTGTCATTGTTATTGCAAATGAAAGTACATATCACTTTATCCACTTATTGTCAAAAATATAAAATAATCAATTACAAATGAGAGAAATCGAGTTGAATGATATTATAATAGGTTATATTATATTCTACGATTGGTAATAAATGATTAGGTAAATATTTATCTTGGCCAATGCGATATGACGTCTCTTTTAAAATTAAAATTCATGCTGCATCGTTCTTCGTCTATTTCACATTTATATACAGCGTGATTTTGAATGTGGGGTATTAACTTGATGACAATAAGCATCAATATAAATCACTTTACAAAATATTGGTCTAATAAATGTTTTTAATAACTGATATATTTGAGTTTAAAGTAATTGCAAATTTTGAAGCCGACTCTATGTAACCTAACCTACCTTAATAAGGCAAGAAACTATTTCATAGTACGTCATTGATAAACATGAGATAAGTTTTATAACCTTAACCTTAATGTTCCATTAGATAACAACGTAACACGTACGTAAACCAATTGTGGTATTGTTATTATTTTTAGTATTTTATAGTATGTGCGCAGTATCATTTAGTGTTACTCGTAATTTGCTGATACAGTCATATAACAATGGCCGAAGTATATTGATAATCTGTGGATATGTTATTTGTGTACGAAGTAATCAAAATCAGCTGACGCTGTTTCACAAAATGCACAGAAAATTTGCTTTTGCACAACGAACCAAGGATGCAGGCAAACACAAAGGTGTATATAATTTTCAACAATTACTGTGTAAGGGACCGACTTACATAATTTAAAAATGCAAAATAGATTAGTTATTTATGGTTTTTATATTGACATTTCATTGGACTACTTTTTCATATCACTTGTTCTTTAAATAAGTAGACGTAGCTATATTAACATTACTCCCAACTTTCGAAATCACCATGTATAGGAATGTAGTTGTATCTATTAAAAATATATACGTTTGGTACAAAAGAATCCCTTTGCCTTTATGGGCAGTAATCGCAGAACACACTGTAAGCATATTTTATTTATCTCTAAATGCCAGGGAGCAAATTTAAATAAGAGTAATAGTTTTATTGAAGTAATAATTTAATATTAATAGTAACTATTAATTTGAACATTATTTGAGGGTGTTAATTTAGATCTTGGGGATGATAACTTCAATTTTAGGGTGCTAATTTTAATTTTGGGAATGTTAACTAAACTTTTGGGATACTAATTTTAATTTTAGCATCATCTCAGTCCCCCCGAGTGGCGCCTATGGTCTAGAGTTCTCGCGTTAGGCCCAATTTAAAGAACGGGATCGATACGGGGTGAAGCGGTCCGGATGAGATATTTTAAGTCGCAGAGCTAGGCACAGGCCGGGAAACTTTCGAAATATATCAATATTATATCATTTATAAATGTGTATTGAAGGGAGCGGAGAAAGTGGCAAAGTTATTTGAAGTTTATGCGGTGAAAATATATGTTCGGAGCAGGTTGGTTCCCCTGTCGAAAGTTTAATGGACATCATTTTTTTCTTTTTTCACTTGTAACATGGGAAAGTGACCGTTCCGTTTTAAAGGTCAACGTTATTATGTGGTGTTCTACAGAACGCGATAAGGTGAAAATCAGGTTACCAAGAACTTGTAAGTGTGTGCCACGAGCAATGCCCGTTAGATATATACAGGGTTAACTTTGACTAAGTACAAATGTTTTAAGGGAGAAAGTAAGAATTAACGGGGAAAATACAGGGTGTCCGGAAAATAAGTCCCTTAATTTGGCCATATGATTTGTACTGAACAAAACATATTTGACTTGACAATTTTTTTTCTCTGACCAACGGTAACAGAATTGTGACAGCATACGAAATACGAATCTAAACATCAAATTATGAACAAATTACGTTACAAGCGCTTTTACTTCACCTTAATTGTACCTTAGTTTATAATTTCGTAACATAGTTTTGCATAATATTGCTGTTGTATCTTCATTCTTCAAAATGAATTTGTAGACAAACTATTCGTTTTAGACATTTTTTTCCTAAAAGATTTTTATTTCATTTAGTCACATATATAAGCCTTTAAAATTATGGCACTCATATTCCGGACACCCTGTAAAATTGAAAAAAAACCAAAATTGTGTATCAAGCAGAAACACACGCAACAAATATCCTCCCACGTGTACCATGCTTGTTGTAATCAAAAAATTTTGTAGGGCGTATATTCCATGCTGCCAAACGATGAAAGTGTCGTCCACGTATCTAAGCCTAAGTATAAATTGTTAATTATTTGTACGGGGAATGCAATATATTGCATAATTGACGAAATAATATACTTATAGAAGATTAGTCCGTCTACAAAAAATAGTAAAGACTCTTTTGCAAACTACGCAATGATTAGATCTTAAGCTCATATTTAAATAAGATACTGGTTGATGACGACGTAGAAATCACATCTAGTGCTTGATTTTAGATATATATTGTTATATGGACTAAGCCTAAGTATTTTATGCATGCTAACAAAATATTAAATATTTCGAACACGGCAGACTTAGCTGCAATAATTTGCGAACGAATGACATCAGTTTAACATACAGGGTATCCCAACGAAAATTTGACCCCCCCTATAATTGGAAAACCGAATAATATTTCAAAATTCGCCGAGACCCGTCGATTTTTGTTCTTGGGGGGAGCTTTTTTGACAGTCAAGCCAACTCGATATGTTCATCCCCCTAATGCCTAGCAACCCCAACTTAAAAATTTCAAATGCAACTACCCCACTTGTGCCACATCATTTTAAAGCCCTTTTCATTGCGAATACAGTGAAGTACCGTTTTTAGAAATCGGTTGAGATTTGACAGAATTATTTGTTACAAACGAAAAGATGACAAACCAAGTTACGCGTAGTAATTTCTACACAAATGCCCACCACTAATAAGTTTTTCATCTACTACACATGACCGCATTACCTAATTGTTATTGATGTGTCTATCAGTTTACAAAAAAGTCAGAAGTGAAATAAAGAAGCTGAAGCAAATAAAACTAGATACTAAAATAGTTATTAGTAGAAGAAACTGAAGTTTATAGGAATTCAGACCTTTTCAAAATAACAAAAAATCAGTACTACAAAAAAAGTCGGTGTTTTTTGTTTGTGACCAAGAAATCGTTAGTTTCAGCCGTTATTGAAAGTATTTCCGTGTTTTCGAAATGGTTTATTCTATCGCGGAAAGAGTAGAAATTGTTGCAATTTATTATCGAAATTACGATTGCGCTAAAGCTACAGCACGAATTTTTAATGCCAATCATCCTGAAAAAAAATGTAAACCACCAGTACGTTAAACACCTGATTGACAAATTTGTTGCAACAGGTTCGCTTTTAAACAAGAAACGTGAAGTAATTGGGCCAGTTCGAAATGAAGCAGTTGAAGTGGCAGTTTTGGGTCATGTACAGATGGATAACAAGCAATCGATTACAACTGTGTCTCAAGCTTCTGGCGTATCCCGTTCCAGTGTTCATCGAATTTTGAAAAAACACAAGTTTCATCCATTTAAGATGACGCTGGTTCAAGAGTTACATGAAGATGACTTTGATCGCCGTAACCAATTTTGCGAATACTTTAGTGAACAACTTCTACTGAATCCAAATCTTCTCTACAATACATGTTTCTCCGACGAATGCACATTTATGTTGAATGGCGAAGTGAATAGACACAATTGTCGTTATTGGAGTTATACTAATCCGCATTTAATCAGGGAATTTCATACCCAGACACCTCAAAATTGAATGTTTGGGCAGGCATTTTGGGCGACCATCTTGTTGGACTATTTTTCATCCAAGGTAATCTCGATGGAAACACCTATCTAGAATTATTGGAAAGTACAATTGATCCTAGGATAACAGAGATTTTAGAAAGTGACGACAATTTACTAGAAAATGAAATAACCTTCCAACAAGATGGTGCGCCCCCGCACTATGCTGCTGATGTGCGACAATTTTTGGATGACCATATCCCGGGGCACTGGATTGGCAGAAGTGGTCCCGTCGAATGGCCACCAAGATCTCCGGATCTGTCCCCTTTGGACTTTTTTCTGTGGGGTCATTTAAAATCACGAGTGTACGCCACTCAGCCGGAAACATTGCAAGTGCTACGTCAGAGAATTGTAGAAGAATGTCGATTAATAACTGCGGATGTCTTTAATAATGTTCGAACAAAATTTGAAAACAGACTGTATTATTGTTTGGAAGTTAACGGGGGTCATTTTGAGCAATTCATCAAATAAATCTGATTTATTATTTGCTTCAGCTTTTTTATTTCATTTCTGACTTTTTTGTAAACTGATAGACACATCAATAACAATTAGGTAATGCAGTCATGTGTAGTAGATGAAAAACTTATTAGTGGTGGGCATTTGTGTAGAAATTACTACGCGTAAGTTGGTTTGTCATCTTTTCGTTTGTAACCAACAATTCTGTCAAATCTCAACCGATTTCTAAAAACGGTACGTCACTGTATTCGCAATGAAAAGGGCTTTAAAATGATGTTCCACAAGTGGGGTAGTTGCATTTGAAATTTTTAAGTTGGGGTTGCTAGGCATTAGGGGGATGAACATATCGAGTTGGCTTGACTGTCAAAAAAGCTCCCCCCAAGAACAAAAATCGACGGGTCTCGGCGAATTTTGAAATATTATTCGGTTTTCCAATTATAGGGGGGGTCAAACTTTCGTTGGGATACCCTGTATAACTGAAAGTGCTTCATTGATAACATTACTTTTAGTGGTGGTTGTGACAAACCCAGTACCTACCTATACAAATTTTCATATATCAATTTTGATTTAGTTTTCGCGCTTTGTCTAACGAGCCCTCACTGTAACACCTGTAAAAAATTACGTTTTTCGTATATTAACCAGGTAAAGTCGAGGTGCGCTAATTTTTGCATATCTTCCTAAAAATGAGATTCTGAATAGAATAAAGAAAACCATAAACTGGTAATATAAATTCATATATTAACAATACTATTCCACCCCTAAATTCTATTTTTAGCAGCGATAAAGCATGCCATTATTTTTCTGAAGTAAATAAATAGTGTCAAACGATACGACTAAAGCAATCGTTGAACCATTTGAATTTTGATAAGGTCAAAAGGTTACACGGCCTCAATATGCCGACTCACCAAATTTGTGACTGTCTCTACAGCATCAGTTTGATTGCTCATTCGATATTCTTAATGTCACAAAGAACTAAAGAAAGAACTTCAAAGTACATTAGTAGCGGCAGTAATGGATACTTACAAAATGAATCTAATTTAAGCAGTAGCGTCTCTACAAAAGAGCAAGACCGTAAAAGTTTGCTCCTCGGCAAAGTCTACCGGCGAATTAGGATACCCGATGACCTGTGAAATCCATGCGGTTTATTAAAAACTTTAAATAAGGCCCGATACAGCCCGCGCCTATACGATGATACCACTCGGCGAAGATAACGGAAAACTAAAACTAATCTAACTTTATCCTTGCGCGGAAATTCAAACGGAATGGAGTTTTAAGTAAAACGAAAAGCATTGTACACTTCCTGGTGCTGTAATTAGTTAGTTCCACAGACAGACATAAATTTTGGCGAGACACCGCCGTACAACTTCGGAACTTTTCATAACTTACAGGAATCCGGTTGGAAAAAACTGAACTGAGGGGTATTTGCAGCGTATTTGGTGGGAAGTGTCGAGTCTTTTGGAGGAAATTGCGGAGATAATGTAAATAACAGCGCCAAAGACGTTGGCTCGAATAAATCTGTTTAAAGGAATGTGAGCAGATGTAACATAATGTAGTGAATGAATAATTCTCCAATTTTCAACTTTTTCAACTTAAAACAAATTTCCATAAAAGTGGGTGAAGTACAGGGTGCCACAAACTCGCAGTATGGGCCTACACTCATTTCAAGACACATTTCCAATCTTCGCCTGACTTCTTTGTAGACTGAGTTTATTAACATTTCGCAGTTTAACTCATTACAAGCGTTTGTGATTTTTTTCTTTTAAATGATAAATATCTCGTGAAGGTGTTTTGTAAACCGTATTTTTTAAAACCCTCTATAAAAAATAGAGGGGTGTTAGATTTGGTGACTTGCCCGGTCACTGAATAGGTCCATTAATTCCAACTAACTTTTCTGGGAAAGTGTTAGTTAAATATTGCTGCACAATCCTCGCCTGGTGGAGTGGAGCTCCATCGTGCTGAAACTGTAGGTTTCTCCTTAGCTGCAAAGGTCTACTCATTTCAAGACACATTTCCAATCTTCGCCTGACTTCTTTGTAGACTGAGTTTATTAACATTTCGCAGTTTAATTCATTACAAGCGTTTGTGATTGTTTTCTTTTAAATGATAAATATCTCGTGAAGGTGTTTTGTAAACCGTATTTTTTAAAACCCCCTATAAAAAATAAAGGGGTGTTAGATTTTGTGACTTTCCGGGTCACCGAATAGGTCCATTAATTCCAATTCAGTTTTCTGGGAAAGTGTTAGTTAATTATTGCTGCACAATCCTCGCCTGGTGGAGTGGAGCTCCATCGTGCTGAAACTGTAGGTTTCTCCTTAGCTGCAAAGGCACATTCTGCAGAAGTTCAGGAAGTTCTTCTTCTAGGAAATTTAGGTAACTCACACTGTTCAATGTATGTTCATAAAAATGAGACCCAATTAAATGTCTACCGATGATGCCGCACCATACATTTACTCCAAAATTGTCTTGGTTTTGGATTAGATCTACAATGTGAGGATTTTCAATAGTAGCGGTTTCAATAACCAGCAGTGTTCGATGCGCCTGTTTGCCAAACCATTACTGACAAACTGACTTCCGTCCGTCCAACGAACGTGCCGAAAAAAGTTCTGATCAATAGTTTCTAGATTTACTAGAACTTGAGCTTTATCATTTTATCTGTTTTCAATGTGACGCTCAGGCAAATACTCGTCTTTAAAATTTGTTGAACGGTTGATTTATCCAAATTCAATTCCCGTTTAGCCTATCGTAGAGAATTGCGTGGATTTTCGTCGAAATACTATAACAGTCTAACCGTATTAACATTGTTTCTTACCCTTCGGTCAATTATTTGGTTCTTGCAAACATTAAATGCATCTTTATTTCATCTCAAGGTCGCTTCCAATCTTGGAAAGGTTCTATGATTAGGAACGAGGCACTCTAGATACCTTTCTCGATATAACTCTACAGCTTTTCTTGAATTTTTTTGTGATTCGCCGTAAATTAGCAACATATCAACTTTTCCTGAATGAGAAAACATTTTGTAAGCACAAAAGTTATACGTTTGAAGTTCGTATTGAGTAGACAAGTATTTTGTGACATTTATGCACTTTAAACAACAAACATTCAATTATTTTCCAACAACTACTTGATCCTTTCACTGCTAATGTGATTTTTAGGTGGTGTTTCTTTCGAGACTCTTTAGGACGATATCGTTTATAACTTTTAAAAGGGAAGTAATACAGAAAAAAATGTCTAATGAAAGTATTAGGAAAAAGAGAGCTTTTTAATAGGAAAAATATTGGGTACGTTTCTGGAAAAAATATAATTGATGACGTCATTAGTTGTTTCTATCAAATATCATCCCGTTTAACAGCACCCTGTACTAAATTTACGTAAATATTTTATTTACCAAACAATAGGCAATATAGTACACCGAAAATTCACTAAAAGAAATATGCGTAAGAGCTAGGAGTATAAGTATATGTGTGTGTAATAAAAATATTTATTTATTTAGTAATTAAAAATCAATATTTTTTTAAATGTTCAACTTCCTGCAACAGGAAAACAGAATGTCGGTGAAAAACGTTACTAAGGTCATTAATAATTAAAATAAACAGTAAAGGGCCAAGAGTCGAACCCTGAGGTACTCCAGAAGTAGCACTACAATTATTAGCATCAAACCCACTGTAGCTAACATATAGTGCTCCTTACAAATAAAAGGTTTCCGGAATATTTTTCTCTATGATGAATTGCACCAATCAAAACATAATCGACTTGTAAAAAACGTTTACCTTACGAACATCTTGCAGAAAGAGAGTTATGTCCAGTTTTTCAGTAAAAATTAAGATGTCATTGTTATGTTTGTTGCTTTTGGACAAAGTTACTGGATGATATATAATTGCAAGGAATATTTTTGTACAATACAGGTGACTGGAACTGGACTAATATACGTAATACGTAATATTTGAAAATTCGCAAGGAGTAAAAAACTCTAAAACATGGCTAGATCGACGTCCTATGTAAAATTTGATGGCATTTGGGACCCTGTTTAGATGATATTTTAGTAAGAGTTGGCAAATAAATTATTTTTGCGGATATTATTCAATAATGAAAACATGAATATAATTTCAGTATATCTTCTTTGCTATACGAATCAAAATCCATCATGGGAAATGGCACAGTACTCTCAAATATTTCCGGATATCGACCTCCTTCGTAAAATTCGTGACTTGGAATTTTGACTATTAGTATTTGCTGTTCTCTATTTTTGCATAAAAACTAAAACGAGAAGTTTATCTGTACGTTAACACCAAAAGTTTGAAGTTTCATAGTCGCAAAATTCATTTACCTACTCGTTTTCATACAACACAAACATTAGTTCCATTTAATCCGCGTTTATGCATGTAGAGCGGTATTATAAACGACGCGCCGCTCCGTTAAGTTTTAATCTGTCCACTTCGAGAATAAACACGATCGTAAAGTCTGCCACTAGCGAAATTGTCCAAACGTCTAGAGTTTGGACTAAGACGCACAAATACCTGTCCCACAAAGTGCTTACGGGCGGCCTGAGCAGTTTCCTTAAAACGGTAAAAGTTTACGAGCGCTCGACAGTGCGTTGAGTCGTAAAGCACGTGCTACCAGTCATAATTATTCCCCTAGTAATATTCATGGACTCGTTTGGGGTAAATAACGACCTAAAAATTTCCAAATACACATCGTCTGTCTAGAAAAAGTGCGCGCCCGAATTCTTCCCGTTTTTCTGAATCCATTTGCATGTTAACTAGATGGGAAATTCGCAGTTTTTTCGTCATAACACTTAATTTGAATTGGTAAATTGTTTTTAAGCGTTATGGGGGTTATTATTATCCTTGTTAGCGCCTTCATCGCTTCTGGTTTGATGTTGTGATCGATATATGTCATTAAAGGACAGGAAATTTGTTTTATAAAGTTTTCCTTCTATTTTAATAAGTATCTTGCATCTCCTGAAGTTCTCCGTTCCGTAAGTATAGTGTCACAGATTTCCCAAACCGTCTTTTTCTTACTTCCAGAAAAACAATCCGT
This sequence comes from Monochamus saltuarius, assembly GCA_025584915.1. Taxonomy (NCBI): domain Eukaryota; kingdom Metazoa; phylum Arthropoda; class Insecta; order Coleoptera; family Cerambycidae; genus Monochamus; species Monochamus saltuarius. The sequence continues at coordinate 7,035,044 of CM046723.1, read as the reverse complement.
TAATTAATCAATTCTTTATTAACTGCTCAGTACACTACTGACTATTAATTACAGGTCAACTAAACACTTATTTAATTAATCGCTATCTAAATCTCTTTGATCTCTCTAACTAAACTCTTCACTTCAACACTGTAATACAAGACTAATACAAGACTAACTAACTCGGCCGTTTATTCTTCTTTTATAGGCCCAACGAATATTCCAGGTATATTCCAGTATCTCTAGACCCATTTTCTCGTACGACTCGAACGCTTCTCGTCTATTCTCCAGTTCTTCTAGTCCCGTCTCGATCCACGGCATTTTGTTTGTTAATCGAATCGTGTAGGGGCGATCGGGGCAATCTTAGCATTTCGCGGTACCACAGTCGTCGATTTGGGTGTGAGTGGGGCAAATTCCGTGACAATGGTTAAGAAGTTTTTTCATTCGAAAAAAGAAATTACCAAAGCTCATACATCTCAATAAAAAAAATGTCGGAAATAAAAAGATATATACCTCGATTTTTTATTAAAGTGGTCTAAAAGTTAATAAATGACACATTGGTGTGAGATTCTATAATACTTTTTTTAGACTTTCTTACTATAGATATAGAATGAGAGGAACGTTTTTAAATAATTTAGAGTTTTTAAAATTCAGAAATCTATTCACAACAATAGTGTTCAAACAATAAATACTGTACTAGGTTTGGATTACTAATCAATTTTTTCTACTGTTCTGACTTAGGTTCATTTCATAATATCTTCTAATTTATTAACTTATGAAAAATACAACTGAAAAAACTAAAAAATAAAAAAAAGTAAAAGAAAAAACGTTGAAACTGAAACCGAAAAACTTCAATTTGAATCAAAATTACAGTTTCCATTTATAAAATAACTTTTTTACAGTTTACAGTATATTTGAGCTTCTCATTGATAGTCATCAGTGTCTGCGTCATATGGCATTATGTTTAAATTTAAAAAAATAATATTAAAAAATTATTAAACACTTATGAGCTTAACTCATTTGTGCTAAAAATTTTATATTTAACAATATGTATTTGTAACGTTGATGTATTTTGTCTGCAGTTTATGTTTTCTTGTTAATCTAAATTTGATTTTAACTAATCTGATTGACAAATAGTTAACACCTATCACTTATGGATTTTAACTTGCATCCGATTCACTTACACTTGCAGTTGTGATTTGTAAGCATAAAAGTTGTTCAATTTATTTAATAGTTTTTTGGCTTTAGTAGGGTATAATTTTCAGAATTTTATTTTATAGTAAAATTAATATTTTGACGTTAATGAAGAAAATATTAGTTAGTCAGTTATTTTATTTATTCCTGGAACCGGTGTTGGGGCCATGAAATCTGATATGAAAGTTACCAATTTTTGATCACGTTTTCTATTTTCAACTATCTCCTTGTCGTACCGATACAAATAAAGTTTTGATGGCATTCTTTGAAAATGTTTTCTCCCAGGCTATACTTCTATTTCTAAATGCTATTTTCCAACCACTTACGTATTCATAGCAATACTGTTCGAACAGTATATAGCAGTCGTTATAGGAGATGAAATACCCACTTTGTTTCAGAGATAATATGATCCGTAGAAAAAGTAACTTTTTTGGCTTAGTTTCACACACTTCTATAAGCGAATTTATCTTACTATAGGGATAATATTAGGTACCTCTAAGTTCACTAAATTTCAAGATATTCAGAATGAATAATAAAAATTGAAAAAACATTGTAATTATTAGGTTGGTATTGTTAAATATAAATTTTACTGAGTAGATAATTTAAATTAAATTAAAAAATATGCATAGAGAAAACTTTTTCAATAACTATCATTATTTTACATATATGACTGAATATCAGTGTGTAAAAAAATTAAATAATGAATATTATGCACATGTTAAAAAAATGTGTTTAATCAAAAGTTCAAATATCCTTATTTAGTTTATTCATATGAATAGTGTAACAGAAGCCAATTTAAATATGTATTAGTATTATTTTGTAGCCATATAAAGAATGTGTCCCTTACTAACAAATTATTATAACTGCAGTAGACTTTCTTATTACAATTCGATAATAAATACATTGCAAGTTACATTTTAATTCCTAAATAGTTAAGAAGGCCTTGTCAGAAGCAGCAATAACTTCTGAGTAGGAAGATATTTTCTTTTGTCATTCCTGTGGAAAATTCGTTGTCACTATTGTTTCAATTTCTAACTTAACTAAACAATTCAACAAAATATTTTTTAAATGATTTTTTGCGTATTCTATTATAGTTATAACTATATTTATATTTTTTTATTTTGAAATTTACCAGAAAAGCCCTTTAGCACTTTTCTTGCTATTTCTGCAATAACAATGTTTATTTTTAGTCCTTTCGTTCTGCTTTACATCGCCAATTTAAATATATTTCAGGTTAAACAGATTTGAATATAACAATAAATTTATTTGTGTGGTATTTCTAAAGAACCAAATTCCAACAAAAGTAATTAAATTATAAATAGTGTTTATTCATTTATGATGGAAAAATGATGGAATGCCGTGAATTCCAAATTTGGTATTTAAGAAACGTCGTAAAACAGTGACAATACCCCAGTTCTGCGACAAAACCGCCAAGTGATTAATTGACATTTTCATGCTGCATTATTCTATCTCTGGGAATATTAGTCACGAACTGTATAAAATAATGCCATAGTAGCGCAAAGTTTGAGCTCAACAAAAACCGTGTTTTTTTCATTGTACTTATACAGAGTGCATCACTTTTGAATACGGAAATTTTAACATATGTAAAAATAATAACTTTTTGCCAAGGTAGCATAATTTTTGAGATAAAGGAAAAAGTTTTTTGTGTAATCGCATAAGCGAGATACACGGGATTAGGGTCTTCTCTGCTTCAAGTACAAGTGCCACATATATTTTTAATTTTAAATTGCTATAATAATTTCATTAAAAAGGTGATTTGTTGTCATTTTAAAAACACACGTTTAACAGCTATTTTTTATTTGCGTCTTTGAGATTACAAGAAAATTCACACCATTTTGCTCTTTTATCATTTATATGAAGACAGAAAGGAGGAAGATAAGTAAGATTTAATGTTACGTTACATCATAAAGGTAATGAACAGGAGATTTAATATGTAGACGTATAGACATTTTCAGTCATTATTATTGTATTTTTCAGTATTTAACCCATTTAGAGTTTATTTTATTATAGTCTAATTAATTTTCAGTTCATATATTTAACAAAATATGAAATAAAATGTTTATTTATGTATTAAATACTGCAACTAAAAACAATTAAAATGATTATCGGTCACAGCTTAGGAAGATTTGTATTTATCTGCCTAATTCCAGTGTTAAATACTGTGAAAAGTCTATACAGGGTGTTCCGAATATGAGTGCCAAAATTTTTCTCCAAATTGGTACCCCCTCAGTCGTGGAATATCTTTTATTTAAATCTTTAAAAAGTTTACATTTCATGAGTTCTATGATGTGTTATGATGTTGCATATTAACAATAAACATGTGTAATATCTCGAAAACCACAAAAGATAAGTAGAGCGTATAATATATTTTTGAAAAGCTTAGTTGACGGATAACTCCCTTGAAAATATACAGGGTGTTCCATTAAAAGAAAACAAAATTAAGGTCTACATCTTGGAAATGGAATATTCAATTGTCTGCGTGATATAAGTATTTAAAAGTTCCTATAACAATTTTGACCATGTATATTAAAAATTGGTAATCAAAAGCTGTAAATATATTTTCGACGTATCCAATGCTGTCTAATAATGTTGTTAGTTTAATTTTATCTGATCTTAAATATATATAATTGACGGGGTCAGTTCAAAATGTGGTTAAGTAAAATTTTTTTGTTTCTGAGTATTATAGCTGTTTAAAATTTGAAAAGGTTCCCAGATCTACTTTTTTAAAGATCACTATTTGTAATTTTTTTAAATAAAAACTGTATCTTTATGCAATACAATCACATATAACATGTAATCAAAAATTTATTGAATTACGAGAATAATTAATTTTGAAAATTTGGACAGGTTCTTTTTGTGGAAATTTTTCGAGTTTTTCGAAACGTCAAAAAGTACGGAAGTGCGCGATAGTGATGTGATTTGTGTTATTTTGTACTTATCTGCTTTTTCAGTGTGAGATGTTTTGGTTAGGCAAACTTGTTTCGAATATAATCCTTGGCCTCCTTTTGGTGCAAGGGTTTATTTAATTAATCTTTATTTTTTCAGAAGTGTGGCAAAATACTCAATTAAACTAAAGAAAAATTAGAATTATGCCACAAATAAATAGCTTTAGAGAATATACATTTTGGGCTTCAAAATTTAAAACCGCAAATAACGATTTTTTATTGTTGTACACACGCCGTACAAAATAAAAAAATAGGGGACGTTGAATAAATAACAAATTTATGTATTTGCAAGTGCCTGAACTTTGATACACGGTACACAGAAGGGGAGTTGAAATACGGCCGCTGCGAGTTGGTACATAACCTTCGGAAGGAGCCCTACCTATGATTTGATCACTGCCAGATTTCCGGGAAATTTATCGCCCCAAATATACTTTACTGCCGCTCGCTGCATAGAGATTTATTTCCATACATCAGCGCACCGCCCTGCACTGTTCATTTCAATATTAACTTTGAACGCCGGTTGCTTGTGTATTCGTAACAAATTAGTTTTTCGTTCGCGCGGCGTTTACTGCCTGTTAAGGAACTTTCATATTTATTACCCGATTGTCAAAACTGGTACGCGCCCGTTCTACCAGAGGGAATAACAGGTGCATTCTGGAAATACTTGCCGCAACAGATATGAGTTTGTGGAAGTTCAGGTTCCCACTTGAGACAAAATAGAATTTGAACAACCCGTCCGCTGAGAGAACAAACTGTTTGTTCATTATTAATGAATAAACTGAACCGAATTCATATGTACAGGAGGAACCCTAACAAACTAATTGAAAAACTTCATAAGTTGTCATAAGGACACCACTGCGTTTTTTTAAATTTTGTATTTTTTCGGATTAAACATCTTAAAATTAAACTTTCCTGTTGTTTGAATGATTTTCGCATGGCACTTTGTTGTCGAGAAATAAATAGAAATCATGGCCCTTTTTATTAAAAATAAAACATGAAATAATTTATTATTCTTTTTCTCGTAAACTGTTTATTTTATCGACAATAAACAAGAGTGCCTTTTTTTAGTCTAAGGCTGAAGCTACCCAGATTTATTATTTTAAAGTCTTTATTATACAGGGTGTTAAAAATTTAGGCATTAAGTTGTAAAGCTTAGCCCGCCCCTGGTTAACTAATAAATACTAAATATGTTTCAAGGACACTATTTTAAAAGGTCCTTGTCTATCATTTTAATTTTTTATTAAATTATATTAAATACTTTAAAAGTTATTCAAAAAAAATGTATTTGCAGCGGCGTCCTTCAGGGACACATATCCCCGTAGGGAGAGCCTGTAGGAAAAATATATATAGAAACTTGTCATCTTTTTTCATGTTCTATCTGCTCCCGAGAAATCTTTCACATTTTTCCGGACACTCTGAAAGTTAATTGAAGACAATTATCTCTGATCAACATTTGCTAATGATCCTATGTTCCAATGTAAATCAGTTATTGAGTCTGTGATAATTGTACATTATTTCAATTATCTTGATTATCGATACAGTAACCGACAATAATTATTCATAGTGACAATTAAGTACAAAGTATTTTAATGATTTTTAGTAATATAATAATCAAAAGTTATTGATTTAGTGATTTTAATAATGATAATAAATTTATTTGTTAATGAAGGAATCAATGAAAATTTGTATCTATTAATTTAATTAGAAAATTAAAACAGGAGTAAATGCTCTATGTTCCGGTTCTCATAACTAGTGAATAAAATAATTGCCGTCTAATTTGTACATACATTTTTGACGTATTAACTTATTTACATTCTAGAATACATTGACACTTGCAATAACTTCTGTTTTCATGACTTTCTTAGGTTTTTATTGAAGATTATTTGTTAGAAAAATGTAGAATTTTTGCCTTATTAAAAAAATTATTATTTTGTTGTAGAATCATTTCATACCAGTACAATACATTATGTGAACAAAAAATAAAGAATACATTTTTTTCATTTGACAGCCCGTTTTACAGATACAAATTATTTCAAGTAGAAAAAAATTGTTCTTTGACGGCCCATATTTCAAACACCTTTGAACCCACGATGTAATCTTGTACAAGGTGCTAATTAAGAATGTCTTACTAGTTCTTAAAAAAAATCGCTAATACTTTTTTTGAAAAATTGACCCCCTTTCTCCATCTTAGAATCGGACGCCTCTGACTATAATCAAATATGGCTACGTCTAAAGACTCACTTTATAGGTATATATTCACCACCAAAGTTTCAAAGTATTCGGATATCAGGTGAGCGAGATACCAGGATGGCTCCATGAAAAGTGGGACACATTGTATATGGGTATCAAAAGTAAACTTTTACTACCCTGAATGAAAACGTAACGAGAGTACGACTCTGTAATGTACGGTCGACTTACCGATCTTCATGAACAATTTTGACAGTAAAATTAATATCAAAACTTTATCCCTATTATGATTTAGAGCTTGATATAAATAATTTCATTTTAATTACTCAGTAACCACCAGGAATTTTTACTATTTCCATCATTTTTCATTACCTTCCATATTGAAATTTTGTGTTTCATTTTAACATTTTATATTCAAAAGAAGTATTTTTTATTGATTTCAGATTAAAATTTGTTACAGAATTAACTGTACTATTAATCAAAATAAATGTTACTAAAATACATTTATTGAAATGATTTTGTGTTTACGAAATACATTCATGTCCTGAAACTGCCGACAAACGAAGGCTGCAAATTTTAGGGATGATTTCATATCAAGTTTGACATAAATCGTCTTATCCAAAAATACTTCTTAAGGGAGAAATTAATATTTGGTACTAGTTTTTGTAGACTCAAATATATTGTAAGTCCTTGGCTGTTGTTTAAACTGAAACCAGGCTATTATTTTTTCAAATAACCAGATTATTGTCCGATTTAATTTTAAGCTGCAAATAGAAAAGCTCGTTACACAATAATTGATACACATATGGTTCTAGAACGTGGTAAAACGTGAAATTCATTGGCAAATTGTTAATTAGTAATATTTATCTATTTTTCGTTAACATTAATTAAAGCAATGTCAGACTTGACAACCATTTTTTGTTTCATATGAAATTACATGAATAATGAAAGAGTTAAAAATGATTTTATGCGGAAAGCTGACGGTGCATGTTAAATTGGCTATTTATTTTAATCCCATTTCAGCTCATTACATTGCAGATTTTTAGTGGATATGGTAATGCTATAACTATATTTTAAATTTTTTACTCGTGTTCATTTACAGATACTGAATCCATAATAGTAGAAAAATAGTTTCATTTATTCTATGGAATCCTCTAAATAGGGTCATTTAACTTTTATTTTTAAATAAAGAATAAAAATGTTAATGGGATCATTAAAACTTATTTTTGAGTTTGTGATAAGAGATACCTACAAATTTTTACGATTTTTCTGTAGTTCGACATTTTCATTAAGGATTATTACCAATGATAAAAAAATTATTCGTGTTGTTTGATTTGTTATATGTAAATGCATTAGATATGCGTCAGCATTTCATAAATTCGCAGCAAACGATCCTCTTTTATAAAGTTTCATGTTGCATGCGGCTTGATCAGAGCATTTGCATATATACAAGTTATTTCGAATATATCGAAATGTACTACGATTCGCCATAATATACATAGAAACAAGGCGTTTAATATTTCGTTCAGGAACTTGCCCTGGTATACAGCTGCTATCTACAATCGACGTATCTCTCTCTTCATTCCAGAGTGAAACAAATTTGATGACGTCTGAGATAGTTCACTATCATAGTGGCTACAAACTACTGCAGCTTCATTTTTTATACAGGGTGTTTCAAAACAAAGGCGAAACATTTCAGAGGGTGATTCCTTGTTGAAAATAAAAGATAGTTTGTTATATAAACGTTGGGTCACAAGTCAACCATTAGGGAGATATCGCGTTGCAAAGATGGCGGAAAAAAGAGTGTTTTTGTTGTTTTTCTAGGAAATGAAAAGCGTGGGAATGGTAAAATTTTGTGGAAGTGTTACCATCGTCGAAAGGCACTTGTGACATATTTTTTCACTTTTTGAAAATAATTGGAAAGGGTTGAAATAAACTACCCCTTTCAGTTGTTTTAACTATATATTCAGAAAACTTCCTTAACGACGTAGAAAAAAATAAATTAGGTTAAGCCGATTCATTTAGAAACTTTTTTCTCTCTTACATTTTTTTGATAAAATTAACTGTTTCGACGTTAAAAAATAAAATGTAAAGTATTGCACGTCGGGAAGAGGCAGTTTTACTACACCCATTATTAGGAAAAACTAGTTGGCTGCTGTCAATTTCCAATTCCAATTCCATTGTTGCTTTGACAGATAACAATACGCAACAGAAAACTTATACCAGGAGGGCTAATTTCTGAATGGAAAATATGAAAACTTGACGTTTTACTTACAAAAGGTACTTATTTTGAATCTCGATAGGATGCACTATTCTCGAGTAACATAAATTTTGTAAAATACCCTAAAATGCAGCTCCCATGACGTTTTCAAATTGCGCCATGAGAAAAATTGCAAGTTTGTCACATATAACAGGACAAATACAGTTTATTTCTTCTAATTTAACTCTATCTTTAATAAATAGGAATTTGAGACATATTTAATTCAAAACTCGTCAACAATTCTGCAATTTTCACACCCATATTGTTCTCTATTGCATTGGTAGGAGATATAACATCTTTTCTATCTAATATTTCTGTCATCTCGTCGTACATTGCCTGGATCTCGAGCGTTTACTGCAATATATTGAAAGCGAGTAGGTAGGAAGCAAGCGATACGGCTTAGATAGGGAATTATAGTCGCTTAAATATAGGAGTAATGCACAGAGTTGGAAGGAATATGGCACTGGTAGGTGCTGCACTGAAATCTAATAGCGAATCAGACACACTGGCGAGACTTTAATTAAAGATAGAGGAATGCAATTGAAAATTACGTACGTTGAATGAGATTTCTGCTCACGTCCGGATTTCTAATAAAATAAGTGTGTTTACACTTGCAAATACACTTTTATTGCAATTCGTTTAATTTGGAAGCTTCACAAATTCAATTAGCGATAGTTAAACTAATTTTTTAATGACGTGTAGTTTCTATATTCTATATATTTGACAATTTTAATTATTTTTCCATCACATTTGATTCAATCTCCTAATAAACACAATAATAGAATTGACATAAACAGTTATTGGTAGGAAGGAATTTACTTTAGCTGCAGACGATGTTTAATAGTTTATCAGCAAAAATGACACAAGTTAACTGCTACTGATTAAATGTTAAGATTTTTTTTGTTTCGGAAATACAAAATTATTTGAAGATAAATAATTTTTATAGCGGCTCGACTTGCAGAAAGCGACCTACAATATCGTAGGTACTTAACCGCAGACCTCTCGCCCCGGGCGATGCGCCATTAAATCTATAAATGATACTGCAGGAAACAACTACTCCGCGGGCTAATGCCCCGACCGGCATTGAATTATAGATTTACATGCCCATTGTTTAAAAACATAATATATATAAATAAAATCAATATTTCGTTATACTAGAAAGCCCTCATACCATTAGGTATATTTTTAATGATTAAAGAAAGCAAAATGTATTCTAAACATTTCTATTTCCTGATAATGTGCTTTTGTAAACATGTGACGTTTCTGGATTCGTCGATTCAATAATTTAGGCTCGATTTACTGCCAAATGGTTGAGTTTAGCGACTTGATTGAAGAGTATATTCTTTAAAGAGTTCTCTGTTACCTCCGAATTACCTATTAACACTAAGACAAAAAAGTTGGTGAGTTGAACATGTCAGGAACACGATTGACCGCAGACAGCTGCTTTTACACCCTCTACCACCACATACATTAGCAGCTCTTACTAATGAAGTTCAGATAGCTTGGAATGAGACCCAGGCGTATCAAATGAGTATATTAGGAATCATGGGTTATCAACATACTATTGAACGAATTTTTGCAGTAGGTTCTATGATTTAACCATTCAATAAGTGGCTCTGAACTTGTGTACCAATAATTATTAAAATATAATTGTATATAGGTGCTTATCTGTTTGTCACGTAGTACAGTTAATCATAATTAATTACTAAATTAATTATCATTGCAGTGTATTAGTTAATTATTATTAATTAACTTTCTGATTAGGTAACACTAAATTTATAATATATTAAAGCAATACCTCGGCTGATCCCTTTGGCACAAGGGGTTGTTTGTTAAACACGGGGTTAAAAAAAATTCAGAGAAGAAGAAATAAGCAATTAGATAAAAAATTAATATAAATTGGCAGAAATAGAAGGAAGCAAGAACCGGATGCCGAAAATACAGGAAATTTGCAGGCTTTCGGTTTTTAAAACCGCAAAATACTACCGAAGCTGCTTTAGTGCCAAGCCACGTGTTTGTCTGGGCGCGATACAGCCGTGACCTTATTCGGGACGTTTAATAAAGAAAATGCGAAGCAAATAACTCTGCGAAAATAAATAGGCAGCAGCCAGAGGAATGTTAAGTACAGTATTTACTGCAAGTTTTATGGCACATATCGAGGATTTAACGCCCGCCTAGAGTCGGGGCGGATAGAATCCGTCTCTGAGGATTAATTTTATTAGTGCCTGCACTCGGCCGTCTTAGAGAAAGTTATTCACGTCGCGAGGTGTATAGAATTGTGTGTACATTAGAGAAAATTAAAAAATTGATTGCTGAAATAAAGTTCGTATTTTTTTTAAAACTAATTCGGACATTCTTTCAAAAAAGATCTATAAATTTCATGGCCAGATTCAATAGTAATATTTTTCGGATGTCACTTTAACGTCCGAGGGCATTAATGAGGCCCTAATTACTATAATTAATATTATGTAGGTACTCTGTACTTTATTTTACTAAAGGAAAATATCATTTTATATAGGTACCACATTATATTAAAAAAGATAAAGAACTACATACAATAAATTCCAATTTAGCCACACTAATATAATTATGTTACATTACATTATATTACATTTTTATTTTTTCTTTAGTTTTATTGGGTTTTTGCCACACTTCTGAAAAAATAATAAAGATTAATTAAATAAGCCCTTGCGTCAAACGGAACAGTCAAGGGTTATTTTTGAAACTAAGTTTGCCTAACCAAAAAAGCTCACTGAAAAAAGCAGATAAGTAAAAAATAACAAAAATCACATCACTATGGCGCAGTTCCGTATTATTGACGTTTCGAAAAACTCTCTTTTTCGTTCTCAAAGTCGTAGTCAAAATATTAAACGTATGTCAAGATTGACAGTTTAAAATTTGTTTATCTGCTTCCATAGACATGTTAAATGATTTTTATTTTATTGTTACTTACTTCTTCTTGATACAACTGTAGCTTCAGACAATATCTTACATTTGTATGTTTACAATACAAATAACGGAATTATGACTTGTTCTACAGGACTACTTTTTGTAACTTCAGTAACACTAGTATTTTTGGAAAATTCTGCGGAAGCTGTGGAAGCATATTAGTGCAAATATTTTTTTTGCTAGTTCCACTTTATTGGACACTAAAATTTCAATATATCCTTCACCAACAGTGGTTGATTTCCAACCACCATGGCGCATATTAGTTATACCTGCTCCAGTGTCCAATTTAAGATAGTTTTCTATTTTGTACGGAATTGCATAAAAAAAACGTCGATGCTCAGTATCCGGTTCACGAAAAGATGCATATATTCTGTACTTATCCAAATAATATTGGTGACTTGTGTTCATCATGATCAAATTATACTAAATGTGTTGTATGTTAGTCTTGAATTCTTTTATAGTTACTAGCAAATTTTTGCCTAACTCCTGAATGTCAGCTATTGTTATGTTACACAACTCTTCTCTATGGCAAACTCCACATAAAATCTGTAAATGATACTGCAGGAAACAACTACTCCGCTGACTAATGCCCCGACCGGCATTGAATTACTCCTGCAGTATCTTTGTGAACAGCCAAGAACCCTTGTCAGACACACCACCAGACATAGACCGGTTTCGGGCTTGTTAGCCCTCATCAGTATGCCACAGGTGAGATGACCGACAATTGACCTGGCTGTTCCTTCATATGTATGTTCACATATAAACTGAGTGCAGGTGAGATATAAGTGGTCTGTAAATGCCGGTCGGGATATTAGTCCGCGGAGTAGTTGTTTCCTGCAGTATCAATTACAGATTTAATGGCTCGTCGCCCAGGGCAAGAGGTCTGCGTTAAGTACCTACTGCAATGTAGGTCGCTTCCTGTAAGTCGAGCCGCTTAGGCTGAGCAGGAAGTATTATTTTTAAGAATATTATTAATTTTTAATATTTGCTAAAGTCGTTATGATGTAAAAGTACTGTTGCATTTAACATAAAATAATACGATCACAAAGAGGACACACATTTTCAGTGCAGTGTTTCACGATTTTAAGGAACAGCATTTAACAAAGTCATATTTAGGATCCAATTATATTTGTATTTTTTCAGTGGATATAAATTAAAGTAGAAGGAAACCAGACGTAATACAAAGATTTGAAGCTTATATGTGTCAGCTTTCGACTGAAACCAGCGCCCGATTGCCTGGCTAAAACAAAATAAATCAGGACAAAACCGAGCTTTTAAAGTGAAGTGTATTACTACATGTTCCGATTGTAGTTGCAATTCACTTACCGTCCAGCGTACGGCGCTCTCGACTGAGCATTTTATCCACCCATGCAATCCAAGTTTACTGCTAAACAGGGACCCACGAGTTATATCATTAAGTTTTCTCCCAAGCTCGATTTGTCCCGAATGGATTTGCGAACCGCATCGAGCTCGGAATTGTTATAGTCGAAAACCGACAATTACTGACTGAACTCCTAACTAGTTTTTGTCCGATTTCCATTAGTTTTTGCAGCCAGATAAGCTACGAACGTCTCGTCTTGGCCCGGCGTAAATACGGGTCGCCGGGGTATGTCATAATCGGGGTCGTAATTTACGCAAACATTTCATTAAATTAAATGAAAGTCGAGATGTAGGAGGCCGCCGATATGCTTTCGCTCCTATATGAAAAAATAGTAATTTTCGCAGAGGCTGGTTTTAGTTCTATTTACTTAACATACTGCTGTTAAATAAAAAGCAATTCTAGAACGATGTTCTGGTTCAGACATGATTTCACCAGAAAACTATTTTTTCTACAGATATTTTAAACAACATGTGTCGTAGTCTCGTAGAAAATTCTACATCTAGCAGTATCATAATTTTTTTATTTACAACCATATATGCAATGTTGATATTTCAAACTTACAGTAAGTTTGAAACATATTTCTGACTTGCTAAATAGCACAATAGTTTCAGAAACAACTTGAACACCTTTTTGCGAGCACCATCTCTTGAAAACATCATAAACTTTATCGTACCTTGCACGACTCTTCTTAGGTAATCTTTTTCCAAACTTCCAGTGGCTTAGGATCACCTCTCGTGTGATCCTGGAATGTGTCAAGACTTTTTCCTTTTCGGGAAAGGAATGTCGTGTTAAGCTGGTCTGGGTTCCAGATTATAGTAATGGGACCAGTAGTGAGAAGGCTGGCATGCTGATCAGACAAGACTCATGCAGTCAATTTGTGGGGACTTGAATCAGTATTGGACTTACTGCTATCTTGCAATATGCATTGATGATTAGATTAAGGAGCTATCAAAGGAATATTGGTTGGGTCAGTTTTTTTTATAAGTCCATGGGCTGATGTGAACTGAAATTTCATTATGCTTAGTAGAAGCAACATTAGGATTGTCACAGATCTCCTAACGGGCCATGGACATCTCAACAAGTACCTATATAGGATTGGTTTAAGCAATGTCACGAGGTGCAGGCTTAGCGACGACGCAAATAAAGATTTACATCCTCTGCGACTGTGTGTATTTAGTAGAAAAGTGACACAAAGATCCCAGGGCGATTTTCCTTTCCCCTCAAGAGATTACAGAGATTCCAACAAAGCTAGTACTTACCTTTGCACCCAGTATGTGTCTGTTTTGACCTCTACAGCCATCGACATACACAATGAGTTTTCAGACCTGAGTGCTGCAGGTAATCCGCACTGTTTCCTAAACATCATCAACAACAACAAGCCCTCATCTCGCACTCAAACTGTGTATCTGCACATTTATCAAACTACTATCAGCGTAGCAGTTGCGAACACTATTAATGTTCCAAAAACGTCATCTGAATAAATACAGTAAACGTTTTCAAGGCTAACTTGAGTAGAATCGGATTTCAATTAAACCAACATCGTACCTACATATTTGACACTAAATTCAGACTAACCAGAAATCCACGATGAGACCCTCAGTCGACAATTTAATCATTGGAACAGATATTGGATCCTTTGTACGAAGGCCTTTGCCTCGGGAAACAATTTTCCATTAAAAATTTGTTGACAAAAGCTAATATTAGAATTCGATGATAATTACAATTCAGTTATAGCGTGACTTGTGCGGCAGGGGTGATAATTCTAATTCCGAGGGGAATCCAGAAACGCGACCCTTATTTATTTACACGCCGGCATCCTATTTCAGTGAAAGGCAGGCTTGAATAAGCCCCGCAATGTTTCTTTTCAATAGATGACGACTCCTAGTAGACAATGCCGCCCTGGAAAGTGGCGCAGCTTTGTGGCCCTTGTCATTCCGCCTTTGCATCACTTCCAGGCCCCCCAAGCCGAACAAAGCTGGTGGAGTAACGTACTCTGGTTATACTTATTTCCCGTTGCTGGGGCGGGGACATTTGTATTCCGTCCGTTTCACTTTCAAATTCATTTTCAACTTTTATTGACCCGGGATAGATGGGAGCGTGGTAAAATCTCACACGTGGGGGCGTTGATTATTTGTAAAACGTCGCCTTTCCGTTCCGGTGAAATTTTTCTTCGGGATCTATGTCATAATGGTTTCCAATCCAGATATTACGTTCCTTTTGTCTCTGGGTGGGGTTCCGAGTCGCTGGCAATAAATGCGGGAACGATTTTCTATTACACGCAAGCCTCGTGAGGATATTTAGGCGTCCCTTGATTTCGATCTTTTTGTGATTGATAATAAATCCACCTGTGTTTAGAAACATATTTTGCGAAATATGAAATATTGCGTAAGATACTGAATTCTGTCTTCTGTTACAAGGTCCTCACTAAATCTATTTCAATTATGCCACCTAAAATCACTGTCTAATTACACAAATAAGTTTGTGCATGCATGTATAGTATATGCAACTCCTTTTGGTATCTTCTGGAAACCACTCTTTATCTTTCTGAGATATAATTCCATAAGTAACGGTGTGAGCCCAATGCTTCAATTTTAATTTTCTCCAATCACTACTGGAATATGTATATGAAAAGTCTAAAACGTCTAGGCATGTGATCTTTGATTCATTAGTTTTGAGAACGTACAATATTCCACTTAATAGTAATTTTACGTTTTAAGTCAATAATATGGAAGATAATCCCTCTTGAGGCCGCACGTTCAACGTCAGTTATCCTGCCAAGAATATTCGCGCGCACTATAACATTTAAAAATTGTTAAGACAAACAAATACAAAATTTAACCTTTTCGAAGATCAGATTAACAATATGATATTTAGATAGAACAGATTCTTAATTGTTGTTTGAAATCTTTATTTGAGTTAGGTTATGTCGTGAATTGAATAAATATATTTGTAGGTTCCTCTAACCAATACTTGTACGTCGAACTGAAAGAATAATAGAATAGTGAATTAACAAATATTTATTGACAAATTTTAAGAAGCCATTGTAGTAAAATGACAAGGCACTTGTTGCTTCCATTAAATTTGACCATGAATAATCACCAGCACTTTTTTTCTTTCCAAAATGAATTTCGATACCTTCTGTTGACTCTTGGCCGAGTCACCAATTCAGCGCCTGCATGGGCAACAAGGTGTATCAACTTTTCACAATCATTTCAGGCATTTTTCCAAATATGTATGTATAATAATAATAATATCTCTACCCCTTATTCTAATCATGAGGATTAGCCCAGTCGAAGACTTGTGCGGGAGAGGGGGCGGCATATTATTATTAAGCAGGCCGCATTTGCGCCCAGGAACGACTTTGGTAGGCCCTAACCATCATTCAGTGCAGGAATGAGGGAAACCAGGAAAACCTCATTAATTAGGGGGGTAGTCAAATGTCAACCGGTGTCAATCTCCCACATTGACCCAAGCCAACATTGTTCCACCCTACCATACCCGCAGAGAGGGTGCCAATCTCTCCACGAATATAGCTTATATACGGCTGCGGGGGTCGAACCCACAGCGATCCAGTCACCTCGATTCAAGTACTGACGCCTTAAACCGCGCGACCACTGACCGATCTTCCCGTATGCCAACACATTCTACAGTGCTCTTGAGCCTCCATAATACACGGAAAAAAAATTATATAGACGAACTTGAACATATTTGCTCAATAATTTCAAAGGATCAACCTTTCCTTCTGCAGCTACAGAAAACATTTTTTGCAATTAGTCGTGATATCAAAAGGCCTAATTCTTAAGGAATAGTTAATAATAATGTTTGATACTTGAAGGGAATACGATGCTACATGTACGTCATGCTCCGCAAACACCAATAATAAGAGATATATTCAGCATTAGGTAAGTTTCAGTCGTCAGTGTTTCAGAAACCTGTTGACTTCTTTTCTCTTAAGCACTTTCGATTTTTTAGATTCACACTGAAGCAGCGAACAAATTAATTCAAAAAATTGACTTACAAATAGGGACACACGCCTACCAATGCTGAATAGTATTAATATACTCGTATTTTCTATAATATGATCGTGATACTAGAGAACATATCAAATACTGTAATGTTGTTTTACCAGCCGCAAATATCTTCGGGAAATAGTAATTTTGCGGATAGTAAGTAAAAACTATTTGCGTATGGAAACAGAGCTCAGCTTTTTCATTTTGTCGCGTCTGTCTACTCCCTATCTAAACTTACTTCGTTAATTTAAAGTACCTTGAACAGGAAGGGCTGTCGTCCTCGAGACAAAATTAAGGATTATTGATGGAGGCAACGTCCTTTCGTCAATCTTATCACTCACCCGTATCCATAACAAACCATCTCACCAAGTTAACTTAAAAACAACTGAAATTCCAATTATTTCCAAAAGAACTCCAACGGTGCTTAACTACCCTTTCTCCTACAAACAATGCTGGGATATAATTCGAAATTCCTCCGCGATAGCTATTTCCATCAGGACGATATTAATAAATAAATTCAGCTCCTTCGACCGTATTACATAGTCGAATTTTTTCGTGTCTGGATATATAAAGGCAGTTCATCGTTCAGAAGTCGCATACTTGTATGCGTCGCCATGGTAGCCGTTTTACATATTATTTATTCGTTGTATGATACACGCTGCGTCCAACATGCCTGTAATATATCTAAGGAAACTTACCATCCATTGTGGTTTACTTTGGAAGGTTAATATTCTAAACATGTTAGGGTATACCGTGTTTACTATCTTGTTTGCTTCTAGTTCGCTAAATTAAGTTTAACCATAACATATTATAGCGCTATTTATAATTTAAAACCTATTTATGTACCGTAATATTCATCTGCTTTGATTTACTTGAATGTCTAAATACCTATCAGGCGTAATTCCTCAAGGTTTATTAAATAAATAATGGACCAGATATTTCATGAATATGCACTTTTAACTCGTTTAAATAAGTAACATCCAAGTTACTTTGTTCTTCATATAGGTATTCAAATTCTTCGATTTTGTAATTTTCTACACTTCAAAAAATAATTATACATTTTAACATAAAGGAACACAATACTATGTTAATCGAAGTTCACACGGGATTGTGTACCTGTATTTTTCCACATTTCTCTGTATGTAGTAGTGTGTTAAAGGTTTAACACAATCCACTGTGTTAATATAACGAATATTATGTGTAACTATCACACATTTCAATGTTATTTGTATCATTAAATGTGTAGACTTTACTTTATTTTATTGTATAATAGGTATATTGATATGGAAGCTGACATACATTTTTAATTTGTCAATTATGTTCCTGTTTGCTTTCGAGATAAGTTTCAATAAATATAATGTCTGTAACACCTTTCTTTTGATATTTTCTAGAATAATTACTAACTAAAAGCTTCCGTATCATTACATTGTATTTTGAGAATTATGATTTTACAGTAATAATATAATAAAAGTTTTACTTTTTATGATTTTATTAAAAATAATTAAATTCAGTTCAAATGAACAACAACCAAGTTTTCCAACAAAATATTTAACACAATTAGTAGTAGCAGCAGTACATATTCTAATAAGGAACTTATAAACTAATAAACATTCTAGTAAATCATAAACAACGAAACAACATTAAACAAAGATGTATTTAGGCACTACGCGATAGGAGTTTACCAAAATTAACTGGTAGTGATCTGAGCATATCAGTTTCTTCCTCTAAAGTTACAAGAAAATCAGAATACAGAGTAATTTATAACGTCAGAATGAACTCTTAATATTTTTAAGAGTTATAGCCCTAATTAGTTTTAGATTTACCGCAATTATCAGCAATATATGTTATAGTTAGGTAAGTACTTACCATTTTCTTTGATCAAATCTAAATTTTAGATTTAAATGTTCTCCATTCGAACACAGCGAACGATAGGTAACTGAACACAACAACGTTACACGACCAACATGGCGTAGTGACGTGTGTTGGGACAGCTGCACAGTTGTGTTCAATGAAAACCATAGTTTGTAAAACTATTAACACGGAAATTTTACACATCTGAAAAATCTCTTTACACACAATTTTTTTACAGTGAATGAATATCTTCGATGCTTCCAGAAGAAGTTTTATTTTTTGAACTGGCAAATATATCCAAACTGAATTTCCACCAGTCGTTCTCCCTCTGCTAACCGACTTTCTCTTCTTTACCAACTGAACATCGAGGACCGATCATCGGTTGTTTATTGGATCTGTTTCATATTCAGCGTTATGTGAAATGGTTGTACTGGATGCACCCAATAAATTTTGAGGGAGTTAATTTTGTTGATTAATACTAATGGCTTGTCATGGATCTTACTGTTTAGTCGATGATTGTTAAACTAATTCGCGGGATAATATTTCGTTCTTTCACTTCCTCAAAGATCCTGAAAGGCCCATCAATTTATAATAGATGTATTAACAAAAATTCAAATTTATGAATTACAGTTACCAATTTTTGTAATTTTCTATTTAATCATAACGTGTTGTGATCGATATTTTCGGAACCTGTAGTACAGTTGTGCGTCATCTCTTCGGCTATCCCTGCAGGACGTCCTCATAACCATAAATAACACTTTCCTTATCCCATAAGGAAGAGGATGTGTCCACCGCATCACTTAATTTCTCCACCTGTCGCCGCCCCATCCCCAAAAACAATCCGATAAGCGGCAAGGGCCATAACGTTAAGCATTAACGGACCGTGGCGTTGGCGGACAATGTGTGTTAATTGTCCATAAATTCAGCAGTGCGCGATCCCCTTGAATAAATCAGGTGGCAGATCGACTCGATCGCGGGTTCGATCGGGGCATTTTGCCGATTCGCAAACAGCGCGGATATTAAGCGGTAATCGAACGGAAAGCTCTGAGGAGGAGGGGGTCGTACGCAACCATGGCCGGTAATAGCCGTGGTTTCTTACTGCCATCGCAGGAAGAATGGTCAGATAGGTTTGATGTCATTACCAGTGGCCGGCGATCCTTTATACAATCTGTTCACTTAATTATTGGAGGATCTAAAAATATTACATTATACTGAAAAAAAATCCTTAATAGAACACACTATGTCTCTGTTTTACATTAGGTAAAAAAAGTATTAAAATTGCTAGTAATATATGTCATAGATAGTTATGAAAAATGTGTGTAATAATCTCTTAATACACCTCTGTGTGTATATATATATATCCATTCTTGATTGGTTGTGTACAACTGTGTAACTGCAGTACGCCACCACACAGCACACTATTGTTGTGTTTAGTCAATTCTTCTTCATTCCGTTAGATAATACGATAATACTTAAATAATTTGAATTGATGTTTGATTGAACAAAATAGTACCAAAGTACCTACCAATACATATTACTGCTAGTAGCTAAAGCTAAACTGATATCAGTATTACAACTGCTTGGATTACTATCTCTGCGTTTTGTTTTTCTTGTGATTTTGAAGAATACAGAAGAGTGAGAATTATATGTTCAAACTACCACAAGGTAATGTTTGCAAGCTTTGATTATCTGTGTAGTTGATAAAAGATATTATGTCTGATAACCCTGAAAATGGTACAGCCATCTCAACTGTACACCCTTATCAACATACAACACTCTACCAAACCATTCTCAACGGTCACACATACGTTTAGAAAATATTTAAAAGCAGTTGAAAATCAAAGGTTGAAACCATGACATAATCCTGGTGTCTATCACGATTCAGCTGTCCAGCGGTAAACTGCAAGCTGCTTATTTTCAGCAAAGCAAGCCGCTTTATGTTTTTAAGACTGGCTACTGGCTATATTACAGCTGTTTTTTTTTTTCATTTAAACCTTAACATTAGTTTTTTGTACACTGTGCTCTGTGTTGAACACAAATTAATAATTAATGTTTTAATAAGTATATATATTTTCGTTTCCATTTTGAATCTTTATTATTTAATAAAACTGTTCATAAACATAAACAGAAGTAACCTACAAATAAGTGTCAGAATGTCAATTCTTGACATCCAAAATGGAGTTAAATTCAGCGCAAGCGAACCAGCCAAAAAATGTTCGCTGAAAGATTTTTAAAGCTGCTGAAATTCAGCGTAAACGTCTTAGAAACGTAAGCTTTAAACTACATGCAAGCAGCTGGAAGCGCTTGCTTGTGTTAGACAAGGGGAAGGTCATTCGAGAAAATATTTTTAACTATGAAAAAACGTTTATTAAACATTGTCGACTACGTTTAAATAACATAGAAATTAAACAGTTAATAAACGTTTATGGAAAACGGCTGCTGGCGATTCCGAATTTGCAATAGTGATTAAATTAGTTTTTCAAATGTCAAACGATTTCCCGCTAGACATGTGCAAATGCAGCTACTTTCACTGCGGCAGTGCAACGCAGGCGTGACACGGAAAATTTGCAACCATATCGCGGAAGAAATGAAGATCCAAGGTGTCCACGGCGTATTGCAGCAGCTGAGGATCACATTTTAGATATTGTAGAGATTCGCCAAATAAGTACCTATCAGGCAAATCGCTCAACAAGTACAAGGAATGTCCCAATCAAGAATGTGGGGTATCATACACGACACTTAATTATATCCATACCATGTACAGCGTGTCGCATCATTAATACCAAGGCAATACCTTTTGCACTCTTCCAACAATTTTATGAAACGTTAACAGCCTCTTCAACACACTAACTATATATCTTGTCAACATCAAAAACCAGCGATGACTCTCACGTCATATCGCCAACTATTATCTTTTTTTATCTCTCGGCCACCACTGGTGGACCATGTCAGTAGAAACTGGGTAAGATGAGACCAAATGTGTTTACACGTAGGTAGACGAAATTTTGAACAGTTGCTGTAACATCAGGTATATCCAATTATTTTATTAATAAAAACTACAAATTAATGTTATTAATTAATAATAAAGCAACAGTGGCAAAAGCAGTTGAATTTGCTGATGTAAAATTTTACTTATTTCTTTCCTTGGATTTTTTGTCCGTTAATTTTTTATTACATTTCGCCGCAGTGCCGATCACCGAGTATAATGAAGTCAGGTGTATAATGAAGCATGAATTCCAATTTATGTAATGAAAGTTGTATTGAAATGAGTTGTTATTATCATTCAAATTTCGAGATCCAAATGTAATGGTTTAGAAATGGTGACGAATTAAATATTATGTGGAAGTCTTGTCCTATATGGAAGAGAGATCATTTTTATCATTTATCATTTTATCATTATTAAACCACTAGTATAAATCGATACTCCGCTCACCCATGCTGTTTATTGACTTATTTCTGTTTATATAAAATTTGATATAGAATATAATATTACCAAGAGCACCTTTTGTAATCCCCGGGGTGAGGTTTGTCGCCCCAGACGTAGCTGAGTTTCATTTATTTTTCAACAGACCCTTTTCTTATTTAAAGCGTTCCTCCGAGTGGCTACGAAATTTAGTAAATGCCCTTAGTAATCTATTTATCAAGCGGAATCTGCGATTTTATGCTAAATTTACGTACTTAAAATGCCGAGAAAAAAATTAAACCAAGGGCGCGGGACGCGAGCACGTAGTAGACACACAAGGCCCGAATTCCGTTTCGGTGAAAAATGGAATCGCGTCGCAAAAACGCCGCTTTTCGGGGGGCCTCCTTAGTAGGGCCGTTAAGTTTTCGAATTACGCGTGCTTCATTTACGCCCCCGGAGGGCGCCTCGCCGTTGCCCCAATTAAACTTAACTGGTGTGTAAACTGCTCCCCCTGACCCATTCGAATTCTAGTTACGCGATCGTTCACGTGTTAACTGCCAAATGAATCGCGATGATTGGAGTTAAGGGAACAAAAGAGGCCGTGAAAAGTTGTGTAATCAACGGGAATTAGCAAATATTTCTATAAAAAAGCATTCCTCGTTTGTAACGGGAAAGTTACGCGAAAGAGAACATTTTTAAATTAGGCACCTAGATGGAAATCATCTGAAATAAATGTCTTCCAGAATAACGTTAACATGGATAGATAAAATTGCGACGTCTGAAAACCTCTAAGGCTGCGTATACATATGACGAGCCGAATATGAACTGAACCCACAGAGAACCTTGTTCGTCATATGTATACGCAGCTTAAGAAATAGCTCTACCAAATTTTTGCATAAAGTACGTAGAAAATACATTTCAAAAATTGGTGTCTTCATAACGTAATAATTATTTATAAAATATTAGCTTTTTCGAAACCTACTTTATTATAAGGACTACGGAGGAAAAATAAGCTGTATTTAAGTATAACATACTTAAAAATTTAAACTTCATTAAAGTGCATACAGAGTTAACTATGACTTAGTACAAATATTCTAGGAGGGGATAGGAAAAAATAAGAATTAACGGAATAACCCTTCAAAAAAATTCCAAACTTATTTATAAAGCCAAAAAAAATTTTTTTCGATATTATTTTAACCCCTATTTAACGCCGCCAATGTTAACTGGCTTGTTGGTTGTATACTCTACAAGCAAGCAACAGTCGTTCATCAGTCAGTATGTGGTCAGTATCGCTGTCATGTCATAATTGAATTCCTGTGTTTATGTTGTAATTTTGTGTTCTTCAGTTTTTAGTGCCTTATTTTAATTTTTAAACCTTTTATGGTTATTAAATAAAGACATTTGTGTTGGGTGCAGATACTTTCTCACAATATAGTTCGCCGGTTTGGTTTTCTAGGTTATGGGACAAGACTGCCGCGTTCCGCGGTTACCTTAAAACGTCTATTTATTCCTTTCGTTCGATTTTGTTATAATAAATGCCTTATATCTAATTGTACCTACGGGAAGTATATTTTATCGGTAGTGAGTGGCTGTAATGAGCAAATATGCAGTTCTACCATTTTATAACGAAATAATGGAAAACGAATGCAAAATACTGGAGCTAAGTGGATTAACTGTTACCTATCTATCAGGTATTATTACTAATAATAATGTTAATTTTCGTTTCTACATTTAGAAATGCTGCAAAAAAACGACGATGGTAGTAGATATTGTTGACAGATGTAAGTTTTATCGATGGATCTAAGCCATCTCAGTCGGTTCTTATCATAGGCGCCGACTTTCCGTAGGAAAAAAGGGTTTTGCCCCATTTTTTAAAAATCGAGCTAAAATTCTGTAATATTTTTTTTATTGTCTTTTAGGCTTCCCTGAGCACGTGGTTAAATGTTTTGTACTTAGTCATAGTTAACCCTGTATGTTCAGGAATAAAATATATTTGTTATAAATATTTACATATTCTTGACATTCAAGCATTGTTGTACTTAATTAAACACTTTCTTAAAATGACACTAAGTTTAAGATTTCCTTAATGTCTCCGTAAAATGGTCAAATTTGTGGTGTACAGAACTCCCTAAAATTAAAATACGATAATTAAATAAGTAGTATGCTACTCCATATTATCAACATATACTGACACTTTTTAACTGACCTTCTATAAAGGAATTTCCTCAAAGTCGATACTATCAATTAAAGTATTTAGAAAGTTACTTTGTACAATGATTGCAAAACTTATCCATAAACATGCATAAAACATTACCTACTTGCTACAGAACCAACTACTTAAACAGTTATCCACATTTCACAAGTTAATACTGTTGTATACTCTCAGAAAGATACGCAAATTATCCCCTTAAATTATTTTATGAATAACGATAAAATAATATGACTTTCACACAACACCTTAGAGATAATTTTCGCTACATAACTTCAAATAACGAGTCCCTACTAATTATTTCATACTTTGTTCGTAGTTTCGTAGTGGGTGAAACAGATTTTAAAAATAAACATAAAACTTGGAATAATAAAATATGCAGATTGCAGTGTCAATCGCATGCAAAAAAACTGGTGTCGCAGGCACATGTAACAGGTAGATGTCACGGGCAGTAGGCAAAATGTCCCGTACCAGCTCGATCCACTAGGATTGATAGCGAGGTCGACGAATGAAGGAGTTATGTTGCTACCGGTGCACTGGTCCAGGGCTAAGAAATAAGCTGTGGCAAAGGCAAGGTACAAGTGGTAACAAAATATGTACGATTTGTAGAAAGGAATTTGATAATTTCAATATACGTATATTGACAGTTATTATGAGATACTTTTGCATCTTCTGAAACCAAACTGAGCTAATGGTTCCTTTGAGTAATGCACTGCTTGACGCATCTGCTTCAAGAGTTGCAGATTTAATATTTTTGGTGAAATACTGTCTAATTAAGTAAAATATGACGTATTGTTCAAACAGTGAAATGGTTGGCATGCTAAACGCATATTTGTTAAGCAGTGATAATGATAATAATAGTGTGTATTGTGATAAGTCAGTTGTAGTGTAGTGGAAATCAATAGTGACCAAATGCTGGGTAACTGTGAATAGAAAATTTGGTGTACATTTTCAATTTTATGTAGGTACTTAGATACATGGACATACTTTACTAGTGAGGTATAGAAATGGCAAAGCGGAGGCGATGGTCAGTAATATCTTTATAAATAAATATATTTCAATCATTCTTTGATAATTCTATTTCTTAACTTTCTTGAAGCCTATTTAGAGACACTAGTAACACTGGCAACGCTGTGGAATACACACAAAAAAACTATTAATTACGTGTTGTACACCGAAACCTCTACTGCTGCTTACAATATTTGTACTTATTTAAGATCCATCCTGTAAACTGGTTTCGAGCTTATTAGCTCTCATCAGTATGCCATCTGACGAAGAACCCTAGATGTTTTAAATATGTCTAAGCCCGACAGAAGAGACCAAGGATAATACATTTAAAATACGTTTAATATTACTGGGTAGTAACTTTTGGCATATAATTAATAGCCAGCTGCAGAGTTTCCGTCATTTAGCTAGACCGAAAACGCTTTAAGCAGAAAATGAGGATATAACAATGCATGTTAAAAATGCGTAGGTAGTAAAAAAATCCAATTACTTTTTTCCACTGTTTTTCCATGCCTGTTATCGCTGATGGCAATTTTTAACTAGAAAGGGGAATAAAAACGAAGAAGTTCAACTTTTGTTTACTTTGTAGCACTTGATTTTCGAGCCATCATAAAAAGGCCGGTGAAAACGAGAAGCGGAATTTCGTAGTGATTGTCGACATATATTATTTTCCTTTTTCCTCCTTTTCCGGGCTCACGGAGACGTAAAGACCGGACTATTTTCCCCGCCCGCTAAATCGCAACATTGTATCCCAACAGGCGCGCCATTTTATCGCTGTTTTTACAGCAATTGCGTCCATTAATAGCTAATATTTCCACGTCAGATTTGATGGATACTAATACTATTCGTAAGGTGCTCCGGCCGATAAATAATAAATTATTTTTTATAAGTAAATTTTCCGGAAGTTATGAAGTCTGGGACACGTACCCGTTTTCTGATTATGATGGATCTTTTGAAAAAAGAGTAAAAGTAAGCCGGAGCCAAACCGTAGCCCAAAGTTGATGGATTCGCCGGCCCTAAGGCGCATAATTGACTTTGTGCTTCTTTTTGTTGTTGGGGATTTTAATTTAATGAGGTACTAAAATATACCGTAAAGAACTGACAGGGTTCAAACAAAACTGAAATTTGAAGACTTATTGCTCTGGGTCCGGAAAACTCATGGGTGGTATGAATAAAATCGAAGTAGATACTTGCTAATTAATACATCAAGCTTTAACCTTTTCTACATCTGCATTTACTTCAGTCTGCAGCTAACGGTAATTTCCGGTAGTACTTACTTCATCTTCTACACAGCGAAGCAGATGCTTCACTATATAAATCTGCTGCTGATTTTACATAATCATAAGATAACAGCTAGATCAGCATGTGAATGCCATCAGGCCTCAACCAACAACAGCGTAGCTGTAAACTGGCTAAAAGGACACGATCGGTATAATGGCAATAAAGTTGCTGACAAACTGGATAGAAGTGCATTGAATCTCAATATTTTTGGACCTGGTTCCTCCAATATGCTTCTGTTGTTAGCATTTGTTGAAATTATTAAAAAGGACACCTACAATGAGTTTGTTAAATGGTCGGATGAAACAAATAGCTGTCAATTTGCTACGGAGTTCCTAGAGTACTCCTGCAAGGATACAGCCAAAAAGTACCTGGCTAGCTAGCCTCACATCGGAGAATTGGATCATTTCTTATCTGGTTAGCAGCATCCTGAATTCCCTCAAGTAACTGCTGACTGGTAGTGATTTCAACATGGTAAACAAGCTGCTTCATAGGTCTCCACAAATAAAAATCCAAAGGATTTAGATCTGGGGAACACGGTGGCCATGCTATTGAACCTTCTTGAGCTATACATTTATTCGGGAATCATTTAATCAATAAGTTACTCATCTCCCTCTATGTGGTGGTGCACCATCGTGCTCATACTACATATTTAATATTTAAGCCCTACGCCATCAATGAAAGCAAAAAGGTTGTTTTCTACCCATTCTAACGATCATACGCATACAGTAAATTATTGTTGCAAATGTTACCGCAATCGTTCTCACTGAAAATTTGTTGAAATCCTCACAAAAGGTTTTTTTTTTACTTCAAATAGACGTACGTTTTTTGATTCAACTTCAGTCTTTTAGAAAATACTCAAAACTACAATCAAATTAAAGTATAATGAAGTTATGATTATTTCTTCATCTAGTATGCTATGGTATCTGCTGATTGAATAACGGATTTTCGATTATTTGGCAAAAATTTTCATCTTTTGACAATTTCATCTACTATGGAATTTCAGGTTGTTTGTTATGATCTAGGTAACTGATCACTGTTAGTAACATAATTATTAGTGTGTGCATTTTAATAGTCTTAACTGGGAATATTTGACCTGCCCTTGTTGTTCTTTGCAATTGGTCGTATTTCACGTTTGAAAAATTATCTTAAATTAATTCAAATCATTGATATGATAAATTGCAAATTTTGTGTTAGTATAGGCCGACAGATGCCTCCTAAGAGTTTTGTCTCGAAGAAAAATTATTTTATCATAGTTTCGCTTCCTTAATTAGGAGATATATTCATCCCACAGTCTGCTGCTTATACTGCACTTTTGAATAAAGCGAATAGTACATATCTACCGTATCTTTTGAGCTATGTACCTTCTCTGAATACAATTTCCTCTCTAATCTCTGCCGAACCAAGCGAGCATTCAGCTGACCGCCACAAAGTAGCTCCACCATCTCCTCGCCAGCCGTATCTTCGGGAATCCTCACGGGCAGGATGCGGAGGCAAGTGACAAGCGGCTCGCCTATGCAAATGCAGGACGTTACCGAGTTTCAGGCAGGAGTTCTCACTAAACTTCGCCCAACTTCCAGCCGGACCGGGGCGATTTTTTCGGCAGCTGTACAGAAGTTTCGGGCTCTCGGAACCTGTCAACAACCTTTGTGCCCCGTAAATTTATCAAACTCGCCGGACAAAGTGTACCTCGGCGTAGGGGACAAACCGCACGCGCTGGAAGTATCAATTTTTCTTTAAAATTGCCCGCACGCAGCAGCCTGTCCGTGAAGATGAGGAATGGGACTTCGAGGTATGAATCGTTGAGCGGAGCCGGTGGTATGAAGGAATAGCGAAAATGCGTTGTTAGGAACTCTCTTGGTACAATAATATTTATTCTTCAACCGCCTCCTTTTACAAAAAATAATTTTTTTGGTCTTATTGGGAAACAAAGTTCATTTTTTAATAATTTGAAAATCTTCGTATAACGTTTCGTTCCTAATTAAGAACTTTTTCAAAATATTTTATTTGTTAAACTATTACATAATAAAACCTATAATCCACATCAAAATACTCTTGTTCGGTGTTGGGTCATAAGTAAAATCACTCCAAAAGAAAAAGTATTTGTTAATTAACAATATTTTTTAAAACTCTCCGATAATGAAGAAGGAAAACAAAAAGAAATTAAATACATACACAGTTATTTGTTCAAACATATGTTATAACTTTAAGAATTATATTTATTTTCATGGATTTTTGGGTTTTATTATGTAATAGTTTAACAAATAGAATATTTTGAAAATGTTCCTTGTTTCCCAATAAGTCAAAAAAATTTTTTTGTTTCTTGGTACTGTTACCTTAAATTGCGTATTAAAAATAGAGCCTAGAATATGAATTTGAAACACGAACAAAAAATATACTGAACAAATAATATATACTTACAGCATATATAGATCAGCAATTTCAATTCGCTGTCGGCACTTTCAACTTGTCAGGTGTTTGCGATGACTTATTTATTTGTGCAGAAAATCGTATTCAATCTTTTTAAAATGTACGTTATACAGGGTGAGTCAGAAAGAATGGGTCAATACTAAGCTGGAGATACTAGACACCAAAATATTATGTTTGAGCTCATCGTACCTCATACGAATGTCGCTGATTTAAGAAATACAGGGTGTTCAAGGTTTCAATATTATTCTGAAATATTTCATCAATTGAGAAAGTTTTGATAGCATGACTGAAAATTGGCAGTATTGCGTTTTTTGATATGAAAATTAGGAATTTGAACCTTATTTTGCTTATCTGTTGAGCTACGCTTAAAAAAAATAAAAGAATGTTCAATTCTACATAAAAAATGTGCTCTTATTTAGATCGCTTAACTTTATCGGTTTCTGAATCATTTGCATTTAAATCATTTAATGTATTTTTTGGGGTGATTTTCTTTCAGGCGCTGATAATATTATTTTTTATGTAGAATTGAACGTTTTTGTGCAATTTATTAGTAGGCCACTGCCACTAAAATGATTTTTCGGTGAATGTCAAACAACAACAAAAATATCAAGTTTTAAATACAGTACCAAC
Source organism: Monochamus saltuarius (assembly GCA_025584915.1). Taxonomy (NCBI): domain Eukaryota; kingdom Metazoa; phylum Arthropoda; class Insecta; order Coleoptera; family Cerambycidae; genus Monochamus; species Monochamus saltuarius. The sequence continues at coordinate 7,005,312 of CM046723.1, read as the reverse complement.
TAATATTTAGTATTCCGTCTTTGCAACATATCGTTACCGTCGAATTGCGATAGAAGTCGCTAGCTTTCAATGGTTTCTACTGCTATGTAGAACGCTTCGTGTCTGTGGCTTGCCAGTCCGGCATGGAATAGCGAATGAACGCTAGATGTAGCTTTGCTACTCAGCGTTACTCAATATTTAGGGCTTAATTACGGCAAACAAATAGTGATTTTCATAATATAAATACTAGATATTGATATTGTACTGTATTTGAAGATTATTATTGTTACTTTTACATCGAAAGTATTATCTTTAGAAACAACTAATGACGTCATTAATTATATTTTTTCCAGAAACATACCCAAGTTGGTTTCCTGTTTAAAAACAATAATTGAATGTTCGTTGTTTAAAGTGCATAAGTGCAATTAAGAATAAATAATAAGGATTAAACTCGATAGTTCTTTAATACAGTTAAAACAAAATGTGATGATAATAACTAAACTTAAAGAATGTACTACATACATATTACAATCTATTCTCTATTATGATCTCTCATTTCAAAACATATCCATTCTTCGCCTGATTTCTTTGTGGTCTGCGACTATTATCAATAAATTTGGGTATGTTTCTGGAAAAAAATATAATTGAACACGTCATTAGTCGTTTCTGTCAAATTCAAAAGATAATATTTTCGATTGAAAATTGACCTTATCTCATCCATTTACACCACCTACACCAAATTTTATTTAAATTTATTATATATTCACAGTAGGCTCATACTATCGAGTTTGAGACACCTTGTAAATAGAGCGTCTCTTCGGATAATCACAAAATTAATACTATTTTTGAAATTCCGAAATGTTCATGTGAAAGGTTCTGGAAACATTGCAAAAATTATTACTGTTTAACCTTTAATAGCATTTATGATTTAAATTAGAAGATTTCGTTACGAATTTAATAGCGTGGTTTTGATTGTCAAGAATGTTTAACATAAAAATTAAATTTTCTTCTATAGATACTAGTATTGTCTCTTTCATGAAACGTTCTAATGTTACTGGGAAAAATGTTCCATTAAATAGCCATTTAGCCGCTGAAAAGATCTGTGTTATGGTAAAAATTTAAATCGAACAAAAGAATCCATTAGTGTCTTCGTCGATTTGTCTATGATTTCGCGGCCCAGTACTTAATAACGTAAAAAGAGCAAGAGTATCGGTTATTCCAAGTGTCGCCATCATCGTCAGGCCGGTGTGCCTTTTCCATTGAGAGTTTAATTTCAGCCAAAAATAAAACAAGCCGTTTCCAATTTGTCCGCCGGCTTAGTCGCTTTCAGGTTGGACGAATTTATTAGCGCCCCGTTTTTATCCGGCGGGCAAGAAAATTGTCTTCCCAATTAGATCCAGAAATTAAAGATAAGTTATTTTGTGCCGACGCGCAGTAGGCCGAGATCGTCTGGAGGGCACCATATGAAAACTGAATTAACTCTATTGGCCCCGCTGAGTACGATTAATTTCGGAGGGGCTTTGTAGGCGTCGAGGAAATTGAGTTTCTTTTACTGATAGGAAACCGGAAATTTAGGACGATTAATGCAGTTCCCAAATGGCCGGGTACACTTGCTCGTAATAGGCCATCCTGAGAGTAGCGAGCTGCTCCAGGAAATATTACTTGGGTTTGCTAATTACTTAAGTACTAAAAGACATACAGATTGGCGTGAAATTAAGCGACATACTTTTAAGATCTTATTCTTCTAACTGAAATTAAGTATGTCGAAAGGTTACTATACTCGCGTCAAAAATTCAGACGTCTTACGTCACGACTGACGTTATACATTTGTTTTTATTGTCAACGTAATTTTCGATATTTGGTCGCGTTAAAAACAATCATTTTTTGCAATTTAGTGCAATATACAGTGTGTCCACGGATGGAGTTGACAAAAGGAGAAACTCTTTTGTTTTTGACTTTATCGAAAAATGTCACTCTTTATAAAAAGTTCTGCTTTCCGAGCGCATAAAAGAAGAAATAACAAACTATTCGTAGTGTGTAGAGTAAAAGTCAAAATTGAAATTTTGATTTTAAAATTTGTATTAGGACCGATTTGTTTTAAAAAAATGTTGTGTAAAATAATAAATAATGGTATTTCTCTCTTGAGTATTTTCATGTTTTTTTAATTTATGAGCACCCTGTATATCTGATCTAAGACGTTTCTCTGATGGTCTTATTTTTTCGAAAAGCAGAACCGATAAAGTCAAAAACAAAAGATTTTCTCCTCATGTCAACTCCATCCGTGGACACACTGTATAATGCAAACATTTAGTGTAGTATATAGTTTTATTACTATCAGTTGCAGTTTCTTACATATTTTGATGAAAATATAATGAATTATTCATCGTATGACGTAAGTCGCCTGAATTCTTGTCGCGAGTATACAGTATGCGCCAAAAGTATGGAATAAATTCAATAAAAACGAAACAATTATTTTTTGTACTACTACTACTGATTTCATTTCTCCTTATTTTTTTTATCCTTATTTACTACTTTAGTTTATTATAATTTCAGAATAAAAAAGGTACTTTAATATTTTGAAATAAAATAGCAAAATTTTATAAATATCTCAAATAACATTCTACATTACGTAAATAGTTGGAGCAAATATAAATCATATTATTTGGAATTGGAATAAAGCCCTGAATACAATAAATAAAAAAATGTAAGTTTGTTTTACCATTGATTTTCTAAACTCTCTGTATTAATTAGATTAGCTAGTAGCTTAACAGAAAAGTTTAATTGATTCTTTAGACGTTTGTATTTAATTTTTTTCAATGAACTTAAACCTACCTGTATTCCCACTTAAACTTACATTAAAATGGTCTTCACAAACAAACAATGTTGTAATGCTTCCTTTCGTCGCGCTTCATCGCTCTACACCATATTTTTTGGCACGGTGAAATATGTATTCGTAAATAATGGCATAATGCATTATTTTTTCCATTTGCCCGGTGACATGCACTTTCTGTGCCCATTTTACGAGTATATTTTGCGACTTTATTCAATACCAATTTCTACAATAACACCTAATAATATCACAAATAACAAATTAACTCTTCTAATTATGTGTACTGCGTTGTCCGAAAGCATGGAAATCACATACAAATTTCAACTAAATCACACTGCTGTATTTAGGTATACACGTGCGAACGGCGTTTGACGTCACAGTTCTAGGCTGTGGCGGCGACCGTTTTGTGAGGGCGTGGCCAGACTAAATTTTGAAATACCGGTTTTAGGCTTATTTTTCTACGACACTGTTTAGGACAAACGCTAGACGCTCATCCAAATATCATTCTTTTTAAAACAAATTGTTGCCTAACAACTGTCGAATGTATGCGAATTGAATTTGCTATGTTCATATAACATTGAAAATTAGTTTTTGTCATATGGTATAAATCTATGTCATCCTCTGGATGAATTTTTTGCCACTTTTATGTCGTGCTAAATGTTTTACAGTAGTCAGTGAACTAGTAAAACACTGATAAACTGAAAAATATGACATTAATCATTCATTGTAGATGTGACAGTAATAGCCAACAAAATTTCAATTTACTCGAACCATTTCCATACATATTCCACACGTCTAAGCGCATCGTATCTGTTCTATCCATCAATTATTATTTCGAAACCTGAAGCAACTTGTTCGGTTATTAGTTTAAATTCCGTGTACTGTTCGAAATCGTAACTTTATACCCCTTGCAAACGACAGAAAATTAATTTCTAATTGGTTCACGTCTTGTATCTAATTTATATCTGCGAACTGTCAACAGCAAGCTATATTTTGAAATACGTCGAAAGAAGTAACTTCTTCACGCAATTTTTCTCGACAGAAAAGTTATTGCTATAATATTTAACGTGTTATTAATTACTTTTGTGTATACAAAGTGTTCAGTAGAGAACAGGTCATAGTGAAGGTTAACTTCTTTGGACAAACATAATATAAATTAAATCGATTCACAGTACAATTTTACGGCAAGAACAACTAGATTTTTTATTTAAATTATTGTAGTTTTTAAATTTTATGGGTTATTTCTTCAATAAAATAGTATTGTATTCTACATCTGTTACTGACAAGATCCAATCTGGGGGAAAAATGCGAGAAAAAAAAACAATTGTATGTTACATAACCGAAAATAGTGGTGGTAGAAATGTTTATTCCACGAAAATCAATTCATCGTATATTCTTATACCTCTGTACCAAGTTTGAGCTGGTTCTGTTGAGAAATAATGATGGCATTTTGCAGTTTTTTCTCAATATTTCAGTACATATCTTGGATCTGTTTGGTTTATCTTAGGGCCATCGAATGACGCAATTTTTTTCTAATTTGCGCTACCTTGTATATTTTATGGTTTCCGAGATGCCACTGGTGTCATCAAAAACGGACCACCCTGTATATGCAATGAAAAATTACGCTGCATTTAATATAAACTACATGCGTATGTGTTCATTTTTAATCTTATGTTTTAATTTGTTCCTGTGTTTTATATTTCAACATTACGATTTTAATTATACATTATTTACCACACAATATATCCAGAACTTTAAGGCAGAATCGCAAAAATGTAATTTCAATGTTTTACTAAACATTAGATGCGTACTTACATGTCTCGAAAAATGTTATATAGATTATAAACCTCGTCAATTGAAAGAAATAAACTTTGTTATAAAAAGTAATAGGTACCATTCACGTAACTATTTCAAATTTTTATATTTCAAATTGTGGCTACTACAATAATTCATTTAATTGTTTAATAAGTAAACCTTTATTAAAAATAATATCTAAAACTTATATTAGATTAACGTTAAAACATGTTTGCCACGAATCATAATAAATACATATATACAATATAATACATGGTTTGACAATTTTGGCAGCACGAAAAAAATATTTCATACTACAACTGGCAACACATTGTTGTGTTGATGGTTGCATATCTGAGATGGAGGATAGTATCGGACATTTAGATTGTCACATCAAAATTGAGTGTGGTTGCAGTGAATTTCTTATTGAACAAAGAAATTAAAAATGTTGACCCAATATGAACAGTAAAACTTTCTGATTACCACAATTTGTTAACAGAATAAAATGCATTTATAGATATTTTTGCATAAATGTCTTATAAACCATGTTCTGCATGTTTCTTGTCAAATAATACAAACCATATACATTTTGTGAATAAATGTGCGGTATTTAAATTCGTGTCTGACGAGTGGCCATGGGTGTCGATAAATAAGAGTTTAATATAGTTTAGAAAAAAAGATGTTTCTGCTTTATAAATAATTTTGGAAATTTCTTGAAGGACAACTCCGTTAATTCTTATTTTTCTCTATCATCTCTTCAAATATTTGTAGTTATAGTGTGTCATAGTTAACTCTGTATATTCTTAGCCTAAAGCCTTGTCCTCATGAGCGCAAATTTTTGCAGTTTTTGATATAAATTTTTAATGGTAGCTTGAAATTTTGCAAATATCCATAATTTACCATTCTGAACAACTTTTTCAAGTAACATTTTGCTGTATTTTCAGCAGAAAAGGCACTTTACCAGAAACCAAAACAGTTTCTACTCGGTGCACTGAGTATTTTAAGTAGGTTTATTTAAAAAATCCTATCGACTTCAACAAGGTATACCTTTTTCAAATAAAACAGGTAAGATAATCGATTGTTTTGATAGTCAGATGGATATCTGTTATTTAAAAGAAACATGGAATGGAGTGTCACAAGTGACGCCCTCTACTAGTGACGTCAAAATTAGAAACAAATTTGAATTTCTCGCCCAGAAAAACCCTCGGTTTACAAATTTTATGTGATTATTTGAATTTCTTGAGAAGTTATTTACAGATATCGAAAATAAAATTTTAACTTTGACACCCTTGTATTTTTTTTATTATGCGACTTAGCATATAAGTATAGCCAAACAGCTTTAAGAGCACTTGGATCCTACCGGTGCAATTCAAGAACGGTATGGAATTGTCAAAAGGCTCTGGAGCGGTTAGGTACAAGCAACATGGTTTATAAAACATTTATGCAAAAAATATCTTTAAATGCATTTTATTCTGTTAACAAATTGTGGTAATCAGAAATTTGTACTGTTCACATTGGGCCAACATTTTTAATTTCTTTATTCAATGAGAGATTCACTACAACCATACTCAATTTTGGTGTGTATGACAACCTGGTCATGCGGGTATCCAGGGAAACGAGGCAGCTGACTCGTTAGCAAGGCGGGGTGCCTCTTCCAGCTTTATAGGTCCGGAACCGGCTCATGACTTAGCTTCGGCTACTGCCAAAGCAGTCATCTCGACTAGGGCGGAGGAAAAAGTATGGGAGTACTGGCGAGATTTGCCAAGATTAGCTCACTCGAAGGCGTTCATAGTGGGCACATCGACAGAGAGCTAAACATTTGCTTGAGTTAAATAGGCTCGACCTAAAGATTCTGATTGGCCTATGTACTGGGCACTGCCGGTTAAGGAGTCACATGCACAAGTTGGGTCTGGCTGAGGAGGCCGAGTACCGGTTGTGTTTGGAAAGTGACAAATCGGCCGAACACATATCGTCACCCTAATGCTACAAATAGGTAACTCGAATTCTGTCCATTTTGAGTTATCTAGATGAGGGGTACGAACATTCAGTGCTCTTTTAAATGCTACAACTAGATATCTTATATTACTAAGCTAAGGCATTAAACCAGAGTTGCAAATTATGGGTATTTACTATATCTCAATAAATTTGAATGCTAAAACTAGATTAGTTGAGTTGCCTATTTTTTGCAATAATACAAGTTGACTTACCGCTCGGTCATGACATGTTGTTATTGAGTTATCTAGTTGTGCAGTTGAAGTGTTTTTACGGTGAATTTTGTGAGCTTCACAGGAGAAGCCATTTCTATTATTCTGTGCCACAGTGGCATAATATTATTATCTCCAGCAGGACAGTGGCATAATATTATTATGCCACTGTCCTGCTGGAGATCGGACCAGATTTTCTATATTTGGCAAAGTGCATCTCTTGCCAGAAGATCTGGACATAATCTCACCCAAAAAGGTTATTGGCTTCATAAACAGGCTAAACCTGTTGGATGAACTGTAATAAGTATGTGAGCCACCATAGACCACAGGGTCACAGTGGAGGGTCAGCTTTTGGCCCACTCACTTAGAACTTAGATATAGGTATGATAGGTTAAATAAAATAAAAATTTATTTTCATCTAAGGAATCTGTGGTGCGTGATTTTTGCTACTTTATTTAGAAACACCCTGTATAAGAACATGGCTTAAGCCCGTCGCGAAAGCCACTGTATAGGAAAAAGTACTCACCTTTTCGTCCGTCTAGAACACTTAAGCTGTGACAAATCTTCAAACTATTCGATCCACCTTTTGAATGGTTTGTCGAAGAGTTACCGCAACTTTTTTCCTTCAACTCGAATAAAAATATACCGAACAAACTCGATCTATTCATCAGCGAGTAATAGCTACATCTCCAGAGCAGGCCATCACGGGCGTGCCGTCAACGTTTTTCCATTATCGGAATAAATTGATTTATCTCTGGCGGCATTTCCGCAGACCCGAAATGTTTCGGGCGAATCGAAATAAGAGCATCGCGGCGCGCCATGAAAAATTCATCGCGGGCGGCGGCGGAAGGGGCAGGTAAGAACTTGTCGGCGCCCCATCAAAATTCGCAATCGGAAAAAATGCGTCAACCAGGTCCGGATGTCGGACACGACTCCGGAAGGTAGGGTATCTGTACTCGTTACGGAAAATCGATGAGAAACTTTGGAAAGGCGAAACATTTTTTCGGGGGGATAACTAGATTTGTTGCGAAGTTTAAATGAGAAAAAGGTGTTGAAAGGGCAAGCTACGGCATCAAATTAGTTTTGAAGTTTTTTCTAGAAATATGTTTCTGTGTCGGGTAATTATTCAACGCCTGTACTTCGATACGTAGTAATGGAGTTTTGATAAGTTGAAGAAAAATTTATGGAAAGATTTTTTTTATTAATAGACTAACAGACTATGAGGTATTCTTAAAGATATTATGGATTTTTTTATCTTAACCAAATGTTTAACCTGCTAGACTATCTTGTTAGTAAAATAGACAGCGTATATCTATCACTTTTAAAAAAGGAAATTTTTAGAATGCCTAAAGGAAAACTTTGTAATATAGTGTTTTATAATGTGGCTGTATATGCAGCAAAATTAAGTTACCAAAACTAAGAAGAAAAAGTTATATAAACATATAGGTCCGTAAACGCCAAAAGTCGATTTTTTCAAATATTTTCAAAACAAGTCGAGATAAAGTAATCAAATTTGAAATTGAGAATTACAATTAGATGGCGCATCTATTGTTTTAAAAATAATTCCGTGTAATTAGTCATAGGCGTGCCAAAGTGGGGGTCACTGGGTAAATATTGCTCTATATTTTCGTCATCAGACCCAAAAATTGAAAATTTGGTCAATTTTACATGAAAAAGGTACTCTTGTTTCACTTCGATCAACTGCTCCGTTTTCTCATAATATTAATTTAAAAATTTTTTGAGGTACCACAAAAGTTTACAAAACTATAAATAGGCAAAATGTCTCTAGTAAGCTGTGAGAAAATACTGTCGGCTTATTTGACACATATGAAAGGTGTTGTTCAAACGTTTTGAAGTATTAAAATACTATGAAAGTGCATATCAGTAATGTCATTGTTTGTAAATTTTTGACTATTAATACCACAAAAAATTTTAAAGCATCTGTAATTTGTGTCAATTAAACTGATTAATACCTTGGCAATTTGATCACTTGCATATCATATATAATATTTTGTGGTATGTAACAAAATTTTTAAAGTAATATTAGTCGAAAACGGACCTTTCTTTGTAAAATTGTTCAAAATTTTTAATTTTTTGATTTGACGGCAAAAACCTCGAAGAGTTAAAGCAATATTTATCCAACCACCTCCCAGTTTGGCAACGCCTATGACTAATCATGCGATATTAATTTTAGATCATTGGCTTCGCAATCTATTTGTGATCTTCAGTTTCAAATTTGATTACGTTGTTTAGATCCGTTTTGGAAATATTTGGAAAAAGTCAAATTTTGGGGTCCTCCTTTAAGTAGCCTTTTCTCAATTAGCGGACGTTTATAGACCTATGTTTATATATAGTTTTTATTATTATTTTTAGTCGTAGAATCTGCAGTTAATTTTTGTCAAGCTAATTTTTGAATATCCATATAAAGCTGTTCGCAGACCATTTAGACCTAGTGATGCGTTATTTTCTTCACTTCCTTCTGTTTGTCATCTGTTTTCCAGCCCGTTAGATTTCTCTCTTGGTCCTATTGCAAGTGTCTCTCTATATCTTTTTCAGTCTACATATTTCCTCCTTATAGTTAGGTTTACTCTCTAATATTTTTTACTCCTCTTTCGTTCTAGATGTCCAGCCACTACATTCCATATATCACCTAACCCAATAATGCCTATTTATCTTAAGATGTTGTTTAATCCAAAAAAAATACAAAATTTTAAAAAACGTAGAGGTGTTTTAGGAGGCACTTTAACGAAATTATTGAAAAACTTCAATAGAGGGTTCAACATGCGGACATAGGTCGAACTTTTTCTCGTAAACGGTTCATTTTATCGACAATAAACAAGAGTACTTCTTTTTAGTCTAAAGTTGAAGCTACTCAGATTTATTATTTTAAAGGCTTTATCACACAGGGTCGATTTCCCACATTTTTCCAGTAGAATCCATTTTGGCACCCGCTTAGCTCCTAATCCGGCCCTGTCCCGTATATCTGCGGCAAAACATTGTAGCCTTACATGTACACCCAACATGAATATTAATAAACCGCAAAACATTTGTGGCGGTTGCAGGGTTTGTAAATAATTTTCCAGATCGTGGATTCACCGACAAACTCGAAAGCCGCACACAAAGGCCCCACGATTGCTAATGCCATTAAAGTGTTGTATATCAGTTTACCAGTCGTGTACTACTCGATATCAAAGCTTAATATGAATATGAAATTGAATACACTGCGTTGATAGCTACCGCTTCGTATCAGTCGGAGATATGATGTTTTATTTAGTACAGCCGAAGCGCATACGAAGTACGTACCGTAGATCATTGGAGTGATAATGTTATTGAATATTTTAATTAGTACACAGTTCACAGTTCAGAGAACTGAGCTGAATACGTCTGTAATTGAACAGCCTTATTTGTGAAGCTGTTTGACTAACATGGTAAGCTTTAGGTGAACAGTTGCATAATGTCACAGAAGAAAGTAATTTTCCACTTATTTTATATTAGGCTTTGTAGAATTATTGTAAAAAAGATACCAATAAAAGGATCGATTAATTCTCCTTGATTTTTAAAGTATTCAATTAAACAAGTTTTAATCAGTACAATGTTCTGCAGAAAAATTTTTATCTCGTAAAAAAGTTGCAGCTATTGCAGGAAAATCTCGGGAAGATTATTAAATTACGGCAAATATTGGACCTCAGTAATTAAAAAGTTTTTTTAAAAAGAAGACGTTCTTTGTACCTTAAATTAATTTTAAATATTTACATTGTATTTCCTCTGTTTATATTAAAATGCGCTCTAGTGGTTGCTCTATAACTAGTGGTTGCTTTTCAGTTATTGTGATTTGTTGAATTTACAATTAGCGCGTGTAAATTATTTACCCCATAATTATACAAATGAATATAATTTGTAGAAAATTTTGTATATTTTCAGTATTGATTAAAAACTAGTAGTTCTTAGTGTTATGCCTCGTTTTTTAGATAAAAGTAAAGTAGAGCACTCTAATACATAATTTTCATGCATCACCATCTTTAGATGAGTTTTTAACGGAAACGGTTGCTCCTAGAGACTTCATTAAAGAGTACATTTTTTGTTAAGTAGAAAAGGTAGGGGAAAGTGTTTTTCTATTCCAAAATGATATACATCGTGCCACAAAAAGTTTGAAGAGATTTAGAAGGATTCTAATGGCCACTTGTGGCGCTTTCTTGGAGATACAGCCAATTGTGCATGATATTTGAATTTCCCATCCCAAGAAATCTCCGCATACAAAATTTCATGAATTTAACTCAAAGTAGTCGAGAGTTATTAAAGAAAATGTAATTATTTTTTTTAATTTGACATCCTGTACATCTTAAACGAAGCGTTTTTAGACCCTAAGTTTATAGGAAATTTTTTCCTTAAAATTGAACGTTGAACTGAAGTATGTACATCTCCTCCTGTATAAAATGAAAGAGTTAGTTACATTCCAAAGTATCTGCTCTGCGAATCGACAAATCAAAGAAATAACCAGTGTAAAATTACAAAAATTTATTTTCTTTCGATAACTTTAAAACAGTGTAAAATTACAATTAAATCATATTGTTGTCATCAATATATAAAATTTCATTGTGATTTTACAATGGTTGCATAGTGTATATTGTAAATTGTAAAATTACATTCCCGATTTGGAAAATTTACCCTTAAACAATGTAATTTATAATCATATAATTGCATATATAAACTGGAGACATAATTCATTTGCAGATATGTTATGCAAATCGAGGACAATAATTATTAGTGTAAAATTACAATAAAATTATTACTTCTTCTGATTATAATGGAATTTCATATAAAATCAATTAGATATAATAATGTAATTTATAGTTTAATGTAAAAGTGTTTTATGTTAAAAATTGGAGGTGTAATGGTATTATAAGCAACTGTTCTATGAATCCAGGAATTACAAAAGGCATCAGTGTAAAAGTAATAAATACAGTGTAAAATACAATTGCCACATTTAATTGTTTAAGTAACATAGAACTCTAATTTTCATTTTGCAATTACTGTTTTAAAATTACATTAGATTCGAATGTAATTTAATATATTTAACCAACTAATGTAATTTACAGTTTATTATAAAGGTATTGTATAAGTGGCAGATATTTGTTTTGCAAAACAATTGATTACACAATTATTACAATGAAACAGTTCAACAGAAATTGTACTGTAAAATTACAATTAAAAGTGGTTAATTGGTGCCAGCAATATTACTATGTTAAATTTTAATTCTATAATTATTGGATACATTGTAGAAGGTAAAAATACTTCTGATGTTAATGTCGTCTTATATTTAGTCAATTAGAACAATTATTAGAATGTATGTTATTGCAAAATTATGGATTTTTGTTTTATATATTGGAGTATAACTATTATCAATGTAAAATTACTAGAAAACTACATCCACTTACAGTATAATCACAGCTTAAAGAAGCTAAAGAAGTTCTTTAATTTGTGGTATAATATAGACTTCGAACTAACATCAATCTACAGATAGAGGAATAACAGCAGTCATCAATGTAAAATCACAATAAATTGTCCATGTACATATCTACATACTATAAATATTTGATGTATTGAGAAATTTATGTTTATCTTTAGTATAAACGTAAAATTACATTACCTACTATTTTACTATGAGTTAAGCGATTTTTATATAGTATTTCCTTGGCAATGAAATTTTTTGCAAAAATTCTGTCTTCCAGTTGCGTACGTAGAACAAAAAAATCTCTTAACGACTAAGCGGCTATTAATCCTCTTACTGAAGTGGCGGCGCGTGGGGCGTCTTGTTATTAAGAGAACATTTTTTATTTTCCCTTAGGTCAGCAGTTCTCGATGCGTGCGAACGGCGGTCAATCGAGTGGAGGCCTCAGGCATCCCCAAATTAAAACGAATGCTGCTCCCTGCTTTCACGCGCCACTGGCCCTGCCGAAAGTATCTCTTCATTAAACTTATCTCGTAAAAACTACAATTAAAGCGGCGAGTGCCACTAAAATCTGAGCGGCTGACGTTTAACGTTGATGTGTTTAGATAAGTTTCGGCGAACTTCTTGCAGTTATTATCTTCGTTGACGTAATTGCGTAAATTTTAGCGCCGCAGTTATACTAGTTAAACCATCGGAGATTGGCTCCAACGGGGGCCGCAAACATGTAAAATTTAAATTCCGTGTTGATGGTTCGAGTCCGGATTTATATCGTTGCACTCTAGCTGGAAAACTAGTTTACGAATGTTCATGCCGGTTTATTTAATACTTTAATATCTTTCTTATCTTATTATTATCAAGAATTTGTCTAATACTAAACTATGGCAATCCATCTGATATAAAACATTATCAACCCATTGCCATTCCATCCAACTTTGCGGAGGTATTTGAGATGGCTGTGTACACAATTCTTTTTAGTAAAGTTAGAAATTTTATTTTTCTGAATCAACATGGATTTGTTGCTTCACGCTCTACGTTATCAAATTTGGTTGAATTTACCCAATTTGTTTCAAGTAACATTGACAATAGAGGTCAAGTAGACGTGGTATATACGGACTTGACCATTAGGATTTTAGTAATAGTTTACTTAGGCTTTTCCGACCATATCTTTCGCAACGTAAATTATATGTTTCATACAACGGTTTTAAAACTAATACTTTCTTAGCCACTTCTGGTGTACCTCAAGGATTCAACCTTGGGCCTTCTCTTTTTACTTTATTTATTAACGATTTATTTCTGTCACTAAAATCTAATCATTTGTTGCTAACGATTTAAAACTTTTTTAAATGTGCATTCTATAAATGATTGCATACATTTACAGGAAAGTATTGATTTAGTTGAGGAATAGTGTTCAAGAAATCAATTGCTGATTAATGTTGTCAAGTGCAAGATATGCTCATTTGCATTTAAAACTCAACCTATTTTGTTTAACTATAGTCTCAACGCTACAGCTTTTAAACCTTGCAATAGTGTTAAGGACCTTGGAGTTATCATGGATGATACATTTTCTTTTTCAAATCGCATTAATCAAATGGTTCACACACTGCATATAAAACATTGGCTCTTGTTATTAGAAACTCATCAACTTTATTGGTGCACTTCCTCTTTATCATATCGTAAGAAAAATCGGTGTGTACTTACATTTTGGGGACGCAATAAAAAATACTGCTTCACCAAACCACGCAACTAATTCCACCACTGTCGGCAACAGTAAAACGTCGAGCCTTCACTATCTTAAATTGTTGGATCGTAATAAGCAATACGCTTTATTCGTCCTTGATGTCATGTAAGAGTAAGTCACACAATTCACAAGAGTCAAAAATACCGCAAATGTCTACAACCTTCAAAAATAAATACGTAATGTCTGGTGCATCTGTAAAAACTTCCGCAAATCGTTTTCCTTGAATACATATGCCTTCTTGGCTACATCAATCTTGCTAATTACTTTCATGAATGCATCCATTTTCATAAATGAGTTTAAATCAATCCCTTTGTTTATTCTCGACATACTTTGCAATTTCTAATGGATAGTCCACATGGTCGATGCCTTGTACTGATTCAACATTTGCTAAAGATAAGTAAGGATAACTCGTTAATATGTATCTGTTACCTTTTGTTCTTCCATGCATTTGATGAACTTGTCATATTCTTTTTTATAAACTTTTTCCGATTTTTGCAGTACTAATCACGATTCTGTTTTACTATTTAAGTAATCAATGTTTAAACTCATTTCTAAACAATATACAACCAGTAACAATTGTCGTGGCAAGAATTAATCGGATGTGACAATTTACAAATAAATTTTTGTTTTTCTCATTTTCATGATGACAAAAGGTATACTGATGTCACATCACAAAAGTCAAATTAAAATCACTGGCATCACAAACTTCATGCGTGCCTTCTAAATTGTTTAGGGATTGAAAAACAGTTACTGAATGTGATCTTCCTCCTGTGTTACCGTCATATGGAAGTTTTAAAAATTACTGCAATGCTCCATTTTACGAAAAAGAAAAAGTGCCACCGTATAAAACCTGCAGCACACACTGGGATCTAATAAAATCGGCAAACTTAATAGATAATATAAATTTATTACCTCACATTGGGACTGATTTTTCAAACATGCTTGAATCCTTGAAGAGATATTTGTAAGGGCACTTCGGTCGGTGCTGGTCCTTTGTATGTGACGTCACTTACGTCCGATCTAGGACATTATCCATTTACTTAATGGATCGACGAAATTTTATGCCATTTTTTGCTGTCCAAGGGAACTCCCTGGAACAAATATTCGATATTTTTACATGTAACATTTTTCCAGTATGAAGAGTTACTATATTATATACTATATTTTGTTCAAAACAAACAATTGCGGTGGCAGAATATTACACAATAATCTTTCAGTTATTCAAGGAACTATTTCGCTAACCAATAAAGTATGGATATTGAACTCTTTCGTTACATTCATCAAACCAGTGACCAATAGAACTAACCCATCAACTTTCCGGCCACTTAAAGGTGTTAGCAACGCTACAATAACGTTGTTTCGTACCTTTACCTTAATTCGCCATAACCTCAAATAAACTAATGTATTTTCTCTAGCGTTAGAATGTCATGTATAAAGCAGGTCACTATTGGGTAAAGATTATTCCATAGTGGATTTTGAAGGTAGTAGCAGCTTTGTAGTAATTTTGATCCCATGTAAAATGTGGAAATCACTTATGGATAAAATGGCCACAATTGTATAATCAAATTCACATTAAAGGTTTCTTAAAGGTTTTCAATACGTGGCCAAAACTATTAGAAACATTTTTAAGTTACTGTCACCTAGTAATATGTAAGTGATATGGCTTGGTTGCCGTTACCTTCAATATAAAGTTTGGGCAACTTTAAGGTGCTTCTGCTTAGTTTTCATAACATTTCAGGCAACAAACCGCCCCACCAAAAATTACAAAATCATGAAATGATTTTCATTGGTGAGGCTTATGTACAAGGTGTGGCAATTATGTTCCGGGAATTTGTCAATTAAAAAACAAGCAAATTAAATTTCGGCAAAATTTTATTATAGACCTTCACGATAGTCTGCCTCTAACTCTACACAACGATTCCAACGTTGCTCCCATGATTGGAAACACCCTTGGTAATCCTCCGCAGTAAACCCGTTCAGCACAACGGTTACAGCTTCTTTGACCTCCTGTACGCCGCCATGATGAATTCCCTTGAGGCGCGACTTCATCTTGGGAATAAAAAAAATCGCAGGGTGGGTGCGGCAACGTTGCAATGCCTTTTTTGCCAAAAACTCTTGCACAATGAACGAGGAATGGGCTGGCGCGTTGTAGTGGTGCAAGATCCAGCCGTTCTCGGTGAGTTTGGGTTCCACACGGAAAACGTGGGCCCGCATCCGTTTCAAGACGCCAACATAGAACTATCCAGTCACTGTCTGACAGGCAGGAACATATTCACGATGAATGATGCCGGGGATATCGAAAAAAACGATCAACATTGCCTTCAGTCGTGACTTACACATCCTCGCTTTCGTTGGCCGCTCTCCACCCTTTTTTACTCACTGCTGACTTTGCTTACGGGTGTCGGGGTCATACTCAAATATCTAGGTCTCATGACTACTAGTGACTACCCGAGTCATCCAGTCTTTACCGTCGCTCCGAATGCGGGACAACAAATCCTCGCAGATCGATTTTCGCATGTCTTTCTGTTCACAGGTGAGAACTTTTGGTACCATCTTTGCGCAAATCTTTTGCATATTCAAATTTTCGTGTAACATCTTGCGAACGGTTTCTTTGTTGACGTTTAACTCGTCGGACAACGCACGAATGCTTAGGCACCGGTCAGACGTGATCAGTGGAAGCAAACGGTCAACATTCGTGTCAGTACGAAAGGCGATGGGAGCTCCTTCACGTGGATCCTCTTCTACCAATTCACGCCCCTTCTTGAACCGTTTTGCTTATTCAAACACGCGTGTTTTCGACATACACTCGTCTCCATACACCACCTGCAATTTTCGAAGGAACTTAATTGCCACACCTCGTACTTACAACTATGCCAACATAAATCGGAGTTATTTTTTCTATATGGTGGTGGATTTAGTGATTACAACGTAATAGCCACTTAATTAAAGTTGCGGTACCAGTTTTTGTTACTATAATGCTATTTGGGCGCGAGAGTTTTTATACGATTCTTTATGTACTATCAGCACCCAAAGATTGTACATACGTTACAGGTCACCCTGTGTATTATAACTACTATGCGAGACCTGTCCAGTCAATATGAACATAAAAAAAATGCGAATGTATTGCGGAACTGCACGAGGGAACAGCTGGCATGGTGAACAATGCCCTGTTTATATATCGCATGACACGAACGGAAACGCCACCAAATGCGTAACGAGAGAGATAATACAGTTTCCTTCCCCCAGCAAAAACCTAGTAATTTGGTAAGTTGCCAGGGTTCCCCAGAAGAACAAGTGCTGGCCGTCCCACAGATTTATTTCGTTTTGTTGCACACGTCCTGAACATGTCTCAGTTATTATTTTATTGGCTAATAAGAAGTAGACGTGAATTATAGGCCAGAGCTGTCGGGCATCAAAGCCGTTCTAAGGCGAACTCGGTTTTCCACTTCATTTGTATTTTTTGCCGTTAAGGCGAAATCGCGCGTGCAAAAAATTATTTAACGCGGAAGTGTTACGTATAATGAGGTTCTTGGGGATTCGCCTTACGCCCGCAAGATTGTGTCATATCGGTCGACGGTCGGTAGCTGTTTCTGCTCGGTTAATTTGGCATTATGAGACGGTAAAAGTTGCCGCATACTTATTTCTACGGTGTGTTCGATAATTTTTGTTATTAAAGAGATTAAACTTCCAGTAACTGGAAAAAATACAGCGCTTTTACTATATGAGCGCATGATTTTGTCCCGAAAGTTTATAATAATAATAAATTTTATTTTCATACGTATTACACACATAGCAAACATGTCGAAAAATATGACAGATTTACTGGGCAATATGACAAACGTCTACAAGTATTAACAAATAATAATAAACAGGTGGATTTAGATGGCTAGAGAATCCAGAGAAAACAGATGAAAGGAGCAACGATGCAACTGCGGACAACGTTGTTTCTGGGTGTTTGCCCTTCATCAGCGCAGTACAGCTTAAAAACAAGATGGAACAAGAAAGAAGGCCAAGGGGTTTTCTCTGGATCCTCGAGCCATCTAAATGTTTCCTGTTTCTTGTAAGATTTGATCCACTAAGCTCCTTTCTTTCTTGTATTTGTCCTGGTTAAGACCCTGACAGTAGTTGCTGGACTCTCTTCCGCGGCGACTGTTGCTCTTTGCCTCTAAATAGAAGCTGTGTGACACGAAGCCCCAAATAGAGATAGGCTTTCTACTTGTCATTCTCTTGTGTTCGTGTCTTTTGCCCTTCCATCTTGTTTTTAAGCTGCACTGCGCTGATGAAGAGCAAAAACCCATAAACAACGTTGTCCGCAGTTGCTTCGTTGTTCCTTCCATCTGTTTTCTCTGGATCCTCTAGCCATCTAAATCCACCTGTTTATTGTAAGATTTGATCCAGTAAGCTCCTTTCTTTCTTAAAAAGTAATATTTGTTCAAATAAATCACAGGGTTTTTGAATGAAGTAGCAAAACGGAGACCACAGATTCCTTAGGTAAAAATAAATCGAGTTAACCTAATATACTTATGTCCCAAGTCGCATAATAAAAACGATACAGGATGTCAAAGATAAAATTTTATTTTCGATATTTGTAAATAACTTTTTAAGACGTCACTAGTAGAGGGCGCCACATTCTTTTAAATGGCAGAACTTTTTTGCAGCTTAGTGTATCCATCTGACTATAGAAACAATCGATTACCTACTACTTGTTATATCTGAAAAAGGTCTACCTTGTTGAAGTCGTTAGGAGTAACAGTTTCGAAATAATCCTATTTGAAATATTCAGTGAACCGATTGAAAATTGTTATCGTTTCAGGTAAAGTGAAGGTATGAAAACCCTTTAAAAATGTATGAGGAAAAATAAACAATATAAACTGCTCCACAAAAGTTATGAAATTTCACAAATCTTGAGTTTCTGTTAAAGGATGGCAACTTTTGTTCAAAAATATTTTAATATGCTATCTTGAATGTTTACTCGGTTATACGAGTGGTTTTTTCTGTTCTTCCTTCGAAAGCATTTTCAGTACAAAATTAAAATTCTTAAAACAATTACAAAAAAAAGTTTAATACAGGGTATGTCTTCCTCACACTTCAGTGACTGCCTGGCAACGCCTTTGCATACTGTCTATCAGGTTGTTGAAGTAAGCTTGATCAATTTCTTGCCACAGGCGTGGTAAAAGCCCTCTGAGGTCCTGAAGTGTATGTGGGGATGGTTGATGCGAATCTAAGGATCTTTGTAGTTGGTCCCATGTGTTCAATTGGATTGAGGTCGGGCGAGAGAGGCGGCAGTGCCAAGTGCGAAATACCATTAAATTCCAGGGCATCGACAACAATTCTCGCACGATGAGGTCGCACATTATCGTCGAGAAGTAAGAAAATTGGCCCAATTGCAGCATGAAACAAAGGGATGACATTGTTGATGACTTATTCGACGTAGATCTGTGCATTTATGTTTCCATGAAGCACCAACAGCTCCTGGATGGCTCTACGATTTCTGGGTACCAAAGAAAGGGTTCATACTCAAACACGCCGACTATCGACTCATCTGTGAACAATACAGACCTCCATTAATCATTCCAATTCTCGTGTTCGCTTATGATTTTGTGTCAGTGGAACCTTTCTCAAAAGTCGTCGTGAACCTAGATTAACATCTCTAGGAACTGTTTCAATTGAAACCGCAACGCCAGAAGCGTCTAAAAGTCGCTGTTACAAAACAAGTACTCGGACGGCTGCCGCAACCCGCGTGTTGATCGCAGTCGTCGGTGGGGAAAGACAGAGGACCAGAGACCAGAGGAACACCCTCAGTGACTCACCAATCAGAGCAGGGACTGGTTAAATTCTTATTAGAGGCTCTCAACGGGTGGATACTGTTAGAAACGGATCTTGTGCAGGGGAAGTAGATCTTGGGCGTCCACTTTTCAGTCTTTCAATGGCATGTCCTGTTTCTCTATTTCGATACACAAGCCTTGAAATTACGCTTTCACTGACCTGAAAGAAGTTAGCAACTTCTTTCTGAGGGTGTTCCGCCTCGATCGTTCCAATGGCGCTGTTGGTCACTGGACAAAATTTTTAGGTCTTGAATAAGAGTTGATCATAGAAACTCGAAACAACGACTGCCCCAAAATTTTGAAAAATACCGAAGATAAGTGAACTAGCCGAAAACTGAAAAAGTCACTCAATGATGAGCAAAAAAACACTTAGAAGAAAGTAAACATTTTATTTATTATCTAGAACTGTTTGGAAAACAAAAAACATCAACCTAAATCTCGATATTTGTGAACTTCCTTTTGTGGAGCAGTTTATATGATTTAATAATGACCACCGCCTAAAGATATCTTTGTACGATGCCATTTCTTCTAAACAAATTCTGAATCATAGAAAAATATTAATTGCATTTGCAGTTTTATAAGAGATATTTACAATTTATAAATTATACATAAGTTTAAAAAGAATATTCTCTCAACTACAACGCCCAACCTACAAAGAACCCTGAAATATTTTACTTGGTAAATCTCCTAAAATATTTAGGAATTCCAGTTGTTGTTTACGTTTATTAACAATCCAATTGTTCCCCGCGAATACGTCTTGTTCGCTGTAAGAACATAAATACGCTCTGATCTGGGTGCACCCCTTTCGCACTGGTTCATAACCATAATTTTTACGCTGAAGCCGAGGAGCTCTGTATGCATGCACATAAACTGAAACGCTGAAAGTAGCACAACCCGGCGTTTACTCCAAATTTATCGGCGTGAGAGATAATAGATTGCGCTGCATTCAGCATTCCGCCCGATATATGAACTCAAAACAGTGGCGGCTCGGGTCAGTGGACAAACTGAGACCTTCTGAAAATGTAACAAAACAATCAGATATAAAAAAATCAAGATTACGCGGTGTAGAACTAACTACATCTATCGGCCGTTCGCTACTCCATGCCGGACTGAAAATGTCACAGACACGAAGCGTTCTACATGCAGTAGACACCATTGAAAGCTGTCGACCTTTATCGCGATCGGCGAGAAACGATATTTTGCAAACACGGAATTCCAGGAAACAACTACTCTGCGGGCTAATGCCCCGACCAGCATTGAATTACACCTAGAAAACCTATAGCAACAGCTAGTCATTCGTCAGATGCCCACCAGACATATACCGGTTTCGAGCTTATTAGCTCTCATCAGTATGCCATAGGTGAGGTATCCGACGAATAATCCTAAGCTGCTTTCGTCTGTCTAACCCGACAGAAGGGACCATGAGTACGCGGTGTAGGTCTATCGGCCGTTCGCTACTCCATGCCGGACTGAAAATGTCACAGACACGAAGCGTTCTACATGCAGTAGACACCATTGAAAGCTGTCGACCTTTATCGCGATCGGCGAGAAACGATATTTTGCAAACACGGAAAAATCAAGATGTTGGTAGTCGAAAACTTCTACTTCTACTTGAATTTTACTTTTACAATATGTAAATATAGCTGCAAATATGCTTGTAGAGTATTCAAAATAATGTCTATTTGCTCAAATATAATGTAAATAATGTAAAATGAACTAGGTATACGAAACTTAAATCTATATTTGTTTTATTAGATAAACGTATGTCATTTGCTTCATCAAAGGTGTCACACATTTTGTGGAATTGCTAAAAGGCATATAGCCAAAGACAAGCATGAGATATAATTGATATTATTAAAATCAGGGTGAGAATAGTTGAAAATGAAAAACAGTATATTATGTACCTAGTAGTAAGAACAATACATTCCCAGATGACCATACATTGTAATATATTAAAAATATAATAATAATGTTGAGCAAATGGCCTTGTGGCGTTAACCATTTCTAGAGTTACTTAGTTAGTTAATAATGATGTTCAAGTGTACAGGACACCACCAGAATTAGTAGCAGCTACAAAAGGTAATGTAACGAATTGAGCTACAAACATTTCAAGATTTATTGCCATGAAGAAAATACGGCTTCCCGATCCGAAAATGTTAGATTGCATTCTTTTCTGATTTATATACGAAGCTGAAGGCCATATCGTAAAGTCACATTACTTTATGTTGAGAGCAACACAAATATTTGAAATCATGTAACTATAAACCAAAGGACTCAAAAATGTTGTCAAATGAACAATTTGAAACCTTTATTACTCAATCGTCAAATAATATATATTTAATGAATAAAGTACGTTTAGATGTGAACATTTTAAAACATCTAGATATTTTAGATTGCGTAAATAGTTGGTACCTATCAATTAAATTTAAATGATACAGATGATTTGGGATCAGAAGTTTTGATTAAGATACCAGATAATAAAACGAAAAAGCTGAGATCATTGATGATAAACAAAGTTTATATGCCAAAAATATAGAAAATATGTGCGCAATATGTTAATTTTGAAATTTTTTTATTTAAATATTAAAATGGAAAAAGTAACAGGCAAATAGCGGGTAGTGATAGTGCATCAAATGTAGCAAAATTTTTAAATTTGCGAAATAATAATATCTCTACCCCTCATTCTAATCACGAGGATTAGCCCAGAAGTCGAAGACTTGTGCGGGAAAGGGGGCGGCATATTATTATTAAGCAGGCGGAAGAACGACTTACGTTGGTAGGGCTTAACCACCGTTCGGTGCAGAATTGAACGAAACCTAGAAAACCTCATTAATTAGGGGAGTAGTCAAATATCGACCGGTATCAATCTTTCACATTGACCCAAGTCAACATTCTTCCACCCTATCATCTCCGCAGATATAGTGCCAATCCTCTCCACGAATACCTATAGCTGATATACGGTCTACCGGCCGCGGGATTCGATCCCACAGCGGTCTGGCCACATCGATTTAAGTACTGACGCCTTAAACCGTTTAACCACTGACCGATGCAGATAAATACTCAGAACATTGTTCCCGTCGATTCGTGCGACCATTTTAGTTACTGGACAGATTTAGGTAATTGCTTTAAAGTGACATGGGGGGTGGAAATCTTCAAACGTTGTCGAAGATTATAATAGAGAAATCTTTTACAAATAAAGGAGACATAGCGGATAATATATTTTGATAGGGAAGGGGAGTGGGGTAGACAATGCGAAATTTGCTAACAGTAATAATAATAA
The DNA here is from genome assembly GCA_025584915.1 of Monochamus saltuarius. Taxonomy (NCBI): domain Eukaryota; kingdom Metazoa; phylum Arthropoda; class Insecta; order Coleoptera; family Cerambycidae; genus Monochamus; species Monochamus saltuarius. Next base: position 6,982,213 of record CM046723.1, on the reverse strand, counting down.
TATTGTCGATAAAGAAATAATTTACAGCTAATGTAGTCGATTTTTCAGTAAAGTTCAACCAATGTTTAACAGTTGTACCAACTGCAACACAACTATAAATATAAACAAATAGTTATAATAAACATGTAGTATATGTAATATGTTCAATAAATATTATATTTACGAAATAATACATTTTTGATATGACTTGGTGTGCCTGCGTGTATCTGCGAGTATTTACTCCATAAATAAAATACGGTACGGAAAAATTAACGTTTCTGACAGGCCAGAAAAGTAACTTTTTGTACTGTTTACTGCTGGTTGCTTAGCAACGAAATAAAAAACAATGTTTTGTGATTCAGAAATTAGACTGAATAAGTAAGTATCCACATTCCCGATTATTATTATTTTTTTTATTATTGAAATTTTTTATCCGTATCGAGCCGCCACTGACTCCAAATATATGAGCATCGCGAACCACTGTTTATCAGTTATTTAGTTCTATACGATTAAATGCGAAATTAAATGCTGCGAACCTAATAGCAGAAAACTTTGATAGAATTAAATTGTAATGAAGTGGTAGGAAAAGTTGAGGTTATACAACGGGAGCCGACGGCCGCCGAAATTAGGGGTAATGTGCGTAAAACAATGGCAATTAATCGATTGATTGATTGAATTGTTCGACGGTGGCGTTATAATTTAACACTGTAGTAAATTCCCGCTTTCTCTAATCTGCTCATGACGGGATTCGGTTCCTTGTTTTGTTCCCAACACGCTACAGCTTTATGCTGCAGGTATATTATATTTTTGCTGCAGTATCTTCGCACGTAAAGCTCGTCTGACGTATTACGCCCAGTTAAACGTTACATGCAGTCTGATAGTTTTAAAAACGTAATATTTCAGAAATGCTGAAATTTAAATCGTACAATTTTCATAGTTGAGCCACAACATTAAATGTTAAATATAACAAACGTATATATTTAATATGTTGCATACAGTATGAAACACATTTACATATTCTTTGAGAATTCTCTTTGTGTAATCCTGTTATTGGACATTGAATTGCCTGTTGGATTACCTATGTCGAAATAAATAAATAAATAAATAAATTTAAGTGATAATATTGATGTAGGTATATTATATTCCCGTACACACACTTGAAATATTTCGTATCACTTTAATTTCAACTACACTATAATATCTATAACGCACATGGTTGTATAGATAGATAAGCCGACCATTACTGAAAAATGCGCATTTGTGAACTAATGTAATACCTCTAGGTACGGCTAACATTTTGAAATTTCTAGCTACTGATTTATTTATATTTTTCCTTAGAATCCAGTGGCGTAATGTTTTTCAAGTTATAGACCAGAATTGCCTTTTAATTTAACATCGTGTATATTTTTCTATAATCTAATTATCTTTCAAGTGTTGGTTATTTTTATGTTTTGTCCTATAAATCATTACTTTTTTATCTCTAAATGTATATTTAGTAGACTATATAAACAGTTTAATAGTGATTGTCTCAAAAATATCTGTGACATGTCAATAAATTGTTCGTATTCACTGTATTACCTACTGATATATTTTAAATGTCAGTTACTTTCCTTGTTAACTTGTTCATTATTTGTTATTTTGAGATTGTTAGATTTTCAATTACCTACTGTGTTATAAAATTGATGCCTATTGCATTAATATCTAAAATTAATTTAATTTGTTTGGCTTGCTTAATTTATGACTCATAATAATTAAAAATAGTTATTTTGTTTTTTATGGTCGATTAAATGTAATAAATTAAGAAATAGGAACACACAGAAACATAATCCCTTGAAATTGAAAGAATATTTTAAGGAAAATTGAATTATAGAAAAATATACAGGATATCACATTAGAAAAACTATTTTGAAATCTTAACAAATATTACTTCCAGAAATAACTGAGTACGCCACTGTATTCGACGGAAATTTAGTCAGTGTTTAGACATTGCAAAATGTTAACCATAAACTACTACCTGCAGGAGTGGTTCAAAAATGTTTATTTTTGAAAGTTCTGTTAACACATTCAGTTGCTTCTCGACAACACTGTTGGGAAAACATTTTTGGGTTTATTAGAAATTTCTGAGATACCGACATAAAAACCATTGAAAGTGCACACTTGTTCAAATTGTATTATTTTCGAGAAAAACTTTACACAAACGTAACTTTTTTGTACAAACCGAAATAGTTAAAAAATAAGACAACTTTTAGCTTTTGAGACCCCTAAGGAAAAACTAAAATAATTGTGAAAATGATTATGACTATTTACACCTCTTCTGATCACTACTCATGGTACAATCAATCTACTGTGAAAGAAATAATTATCTCTTTTTTTGACATAGGTAGGTAATAGACAAAGCTAGTCTTATATTTCAAAGAATTTATTGATTTTAAAATCAGAATGCGAGGACTAAGTGAAAAGCCACCCACTTCGGGTATAGTAGAATAGATTAAATTCCCGATTCCTAGGACAGGGCAAGCTCTACTTCGGGCAGGACTCTGTTAAATATTATGCGGTAGAGCGACTAGAGCATTTCTCTGACAGTTAAATGGCATTAAGACCAACTTACTCGATGTCAAGTAAAGTCCAGCCTGCTTTGATGCACCGCGAGGGCGAGATAGTGACCCGAACGGGGAAAGGCGGGATGGACGAGGTGGCACCACAGCAGGTCCTATGAAGACCCTGCGACGTTGCTAAATGCGTGATGAGGCCACTATTCCACGAATAGGTGAAAAATAAGCCTCAAGAATGATGGCAGGGATTCCCAGGACAGAAGCAAGCCACGAATATTTTAAAAGGGTCATCGATCAAACTAAAGGGGAGCAATAGTTCAGAAATCGGAAAAGGGAATATTAAGACGTCCCCTATATTGGTTTAAGATGAATTTGATTTCTGTTTTTTGGCCCCAACAAATGCATAATATTGCAACGTATTCTAAGAGCGGACAATCTTTATCTAATTATTCTTCTAGTTATACTAGGGTGTTCTTGAAAAGGCTGATAAAATAATGATTCATTTTTGGAAAACAATAGTAATTCAAGGTAGCGCAGTGGACTTTAAAACAGAGTCCACTATACAGGGTTAACTATGACTAAGTACAAAAAATTTAACCACGTGTTAAGGGAGGCCTAAAAGACAATAAAAAAATTATTCCAGAATATTAGCTCGATATTTAAAAAATGGGGCAAAACCCTGTTTTCCTACGGAAAGTCGGCGCCTATGATAAGAATCGACTGAGATGGCTTAGATCGTAGATAAAGCTTACATCTGTCAACAATGTCAACTACCATGCGGTCGTCTTTTTGTAGCGTTTCTAAATGTAGAAACGACAAAAATTAACATTCTTATTAGTAATAATACCTGATAGATAGGTAGTAGTTAATCCAGTTAGCTCCAGTATTTTGCATTCGTTTCTCATTATTTCGTTATAAACTGGTAAAGCTACATATTCGCTCATTACAGCCACTTACTACCGATAAAAGACACTTCCCGTAGGTACAATTAGATAAAATGCCTATTTATTATAACGCCCAACACAAATATCTTTATTTAATAACTATAAAACGTTTAAACATTAAAAAAGGCACTAAAAACTGAAGAAGAACACAAAATTACAACGTAAACACAGGAATTGAATTATGACATGACAGCGATACCGACTGAGCGACTGTTGCATGCACGCTTGTCGGCGTTAAATACGGATTTAAAATAATATAGAAAAATTTTTTTTTGACTTTTATAAACAAGTTTGGAACTTTTTTTGAAGGGTGATTCCGTTAATTCTTATTTTTCCCTATCCCCTCTTAAAATATTTGTACTAAGTCATAGTTAATCCTGTATAGCAGTGGAAGATAAAGGCATTATTCAGATAGCTTACCCAAAGAAAGGTTTTGTTGACGCCTTTCTCCGTACGGTGTCTCTTTTAAATTATGGCCTAAACATACATTTTATTTTAATGGAACACCCTGTATATTTGTATGTCACATTCAATTTTATACGTTTCAGGTTATACAGCATTACGTTTTACTGTTATATTGTTATTACATTACTTTCGAAATACATATTTGTTATCTTATAGCGGCAAGAAATATTTTATAAATTTACTACAAGAAAGTTTTGGCAGCTAAATTAACAAACTGCTTGTACGACAAATAAGTATGTAACTATTTTATAAATATTTCTGCGACAAGCGTATAAAACATTTTAGCTATAAAACTAAAGTGTCTTATAATAATTTTTTTAGTAGTATATCTAATAGCGCTCTATATTTTTTTATAATTGTGTCGTAGATACGGGTTATCAACTTATAAAACTGTTTTATTAAATTATACATGGAAATAATTTTGGTTCTAAGAGGAAATAACTTTATCATGCACTGTAATATAGTTATTATGTAACAATGTTGTCAGTTGTAAACAAAAATAGTAACATAACGATTACAACAGAGAAACGTTTATTTTCACTTAACATTGACAAACTATAAAATAAATCTGAAACAGCAAAATGGCAGGACCTTGTTGTGTTTGCTTTAGCTTTCATAATTACTGTATAAGAATAAACATGTAAGGTTTATGCCGGTGGAACAAATGAAACGCAGTGACGCACTTAGAAGAAAAGTTAAGAAATGTTATCAAAATAAAAAGAACTTTTATCTCGAAATTGAAAAAATTCCTACTTCTATCTTACTCGTTTTATTCAAATGTCTTGGAAAAACGAAAAATCTATGATTTTAAATGCCTTCATATATTATTTGCCATTACGACACTGGCGGTCATCATAAATTCTTTATAGAATCATAATTACCAGTGTTTTATAGAAATCGTTTATTTCGCTTACTTGCCATTTAATGCTGATTTTTACAACCAAAATATTTTATAAGCAGAAGCCATATTGAAACAACGCTTTAAAATTGTTGTGACGTATAACTATAAAAACCAACAGATTTACCCGGTTTCCTAATATTGAATAGTCAAAACGAAGACAATTATGAAAAGTCATGATGATTTTAATGCATTTGGCGCTAATTTTAATGTCAAAAACCACGAAATTAAAAAAAACACAATTTTATACGACATATACCTCTGAGCCCTTTCCACTTGTTTGGCCAATAAGATGTAGTTCTTCACTCAAAAACAGACGGTTGAACAGAACCGAACTTGGAGTAGTTGGAATGTGTTGATCATTCTATTGCGTTGTGTTGATTCTTCTGTTGTGGTGTGTTTGAGATACAGTTTTAACGAAATTTGAAAATGGCTCATCGTGAAATTTTGAACGAGCAACTCTTGTATTAAATATTTTGCAGTTTTTACTATAATATCATTGATTATGGGACAATTTCCCAACCGACCCTGGTAAATTGCATCTAGAGATAATTGAATACCAACATACCTGCACTACTCTAATCTTCCCACCGCACATGCATTCCTAATGAGGTCCTTCCTAGCATAATTTGGGCTGGCCCACCAGCTACCACCCAGTCATACCTGTCATAAGCAGGTATAAGTTGAAATGAAATAAGTGTACACATTTCGTCTCACCAACGTTTTATTGTCCACTTCGCTTTCCGAAAACAATTGTACTATAGCAATTCGTATGCTACAATAGAGAGACCTGTAATCAATCATTTGAATATTTTGACCAATTGATCCTGAAAAATCCACCATCAGTGACGCAATGACAGAAACGAAATTAGCACCGAAATTGCGACAGGGACTTCCTCGACTAATCAGTGAAGTTAAACAGTCTCATAGGAAGGCTTCAAAGTTTTCCGACGAGGGCGCGAGTGCAGCTTCTAGTTTACTACTATTATGCTAATCAGATCTCATCTCGCGCCAAAAATTCCGCTTCCAGCTCATAATTAAAGTTCAGTCGAAGAGATGAGAAAATCCTAGCTGGAAATTGTGCTGGCAGATATTGAACCTCGCCCGACGAGAGACAGGGCCCGTCTTTATGGAAGGATCCGAGATTAGCGTCCTTAAGTAAGTGATTCTCCCTTATAACTTTTATTTAGATAAATGGTTGACATCTGCTCCAAATCGGGGACGGTGAGCGGGGTAATGCACTTCCCGTGATCCTGTAAATTGCGGCGGAGGAAGTTTGCGGTTAACGACGGCATAAAAAGGAAGTTAATCCTTTAATGCGGAAGATCATCATTTCATTTATGGTCCTTCGGAGTGATACGTTTTAGAGCCCACCGGGATGTTTAGAGCCCACTGGGATGGGGTAGTTCTAATACAGTTTTTTGATCTCCTACCAGGATATTTTTTTTTTGAAAAGCAAAAGCTTTGAAGCTGTGGAGATGAAGCAAAAGATAGTTGACACGATGAGATTTCTATTACCTACTTAAAAAAATGAAAGGAAGAACTTCCGTTGTATGCAACTTTCTAAATAATTGTACCCAAATGTACAATTCAATTTATTTAAACATAATTTATTCCCAAAAAACTAATTTTTTGGTTTAATGAACAGTTTTTTGTCAAAAATAAATTGATTTATTTGGTAAGAAAATATCATTTTTTGACGAGTATTTATTTAAATAAAGCAAATAGTTATATTTAAAAAATTATTTTCAAATAAATATTTTTTCATTTCTCTAAATAATTTGGTCAAGTCTGTATAAAAATAATGTTTTGAAATAAAAAATGTTTTTTTATTTAAATGAATATGCATTTTGCGTTTATTTAATTGAAAAATGCATATATTTTTTTGAGGGATGTGTATAGTAGATAGGATGTTTGAAAGAAAAAATTCGAATTGTTGCCTATAAACGAAAAATAATTGTCAATAGGTGGTCGCTAGATGTAGCTGTGCTATATTCCGCGTACTCAGGTATGCGGGTTTGAAAGACATGAACAGCCAGGAATAGTTGTCAGTTAATTCACCCCTCACCTGTGGCGTACTGATGAGAGTTAATAATATCGAAACCTGTATATGTTGACTATTTGATATAGATTTTTCAGGTGCAATTCTATGACGGTCGAGGTATTAGCCTGCAGTTGTTTCCTGAAGTTCCTGAGCAATAAGTTGTTGACCTAAATAAGCAGTTGTTTAACTAGAAAAAAATCCGTGAAATATTGTTTTATCATACAATATAATTATTGCAATGTTTTTAATGGAACAAATGCTTTATTTCCACTAAATAAAATGTATTTTTGCTTTTTCAAAAAGTGATTTAGTATCAAGAAATATATATTTGTTTGACCGTATACAAGCAAATAATATATTTCGTTGAAACAAAATTTTTTTACAGACACCAAATTTATTTTTCAGTGTGTAAATGATACTTGTAATCAGCTATCTAAATTTATTTTCTACTTTTAATAAGTATGTTTCAGGATTTTATTCACAAAGTGTAAATCCATGGTGATTTAGTAAATAAATAATTGAAAATATTTATTCAAGAACGCCATATTCTTGAAATAATGATTTCTATTAAGACAAGTAATTTTAAATATTTAACTGAATAGTCAAAAGCTTAGCAAACTACATGAATGCTATCTGATGCCACCTGGATAAGATTCCGAAGTAAAATTCACAAATAGCTACAAAAAGCAGCCTAGCCAAGGTTTTAGGTAAAGAAGTCTACGAAAATACATACTTTTCTAACTGTGGATGTAAATATTCTTATAATATAAAGTAAATACTAAATATTAAATTTCTCACTTGTATTTATATCTACTTTTTTACTTATGTTTTCATAATGCGTCTCTACCGGCTACACTGAAACATTTTTCTCAAATTTTGACATTATAGTGTTATAATCATATAAACCATTATGCTAATATAGTTTAGGATAATGTTGGACTGACGATTGTAACGTACATAAAAATCATATTACAATGTTATAATTAAAATATTTTACGCAATGAAAATATGTTAATGCAATTTATTTTTTATGTGAAAAGCATATAAATTCTGTTACTGATTGGCAATATAATGCAAAAAACAGGAAAGGCTTTTTTGCCATCATTTAAATATGAAGCAATTATTGTAATACAAACATTCATTATTGATTTACTTAATTCCATAATATAATTTTGAACGTCAGTGTGTATCTACTGTAGTTTTATATTGATATTCGAATGGAAAATAATGATATAGAAAGGTGCAATGTTATATGCATTACTTGATAAAAAGAGACATTGACAGAAAGCGGTGAAAGCTTCGTTTCCAATCGAATTCACAAGTCCGCCCATATTTTGTCAGTATTTTTTCACGTAAAAGGAAAGTAGAAAACAATTGGATACATTATTTGCCCCTGAATCTGATCCAGTTAATAAATGCGAAAAGCACTACGTAGCAGTAATATCACTAAAAAAACCTTTGTTAAAATGTATCTACCATACAAAATACCTATTTTTTCTGTTTATCCGAATTCCATCCTATAAACGACAATTTTTATCGTCCATCTTGCATGCGACAAACTTTTATACCAGTAATTCAAGTGTTTTATGGAACATTAAGGGAGATGTGGGATGAGGACATTGTATCCCTAAACACATTACATTACAAAAAGTGTTTTTTCACTCTGGAGGGCTATTATATGGTTTTTGTTTACTGCTTTCTACTACAATTACATGTGGAAAACATGTGGAAAGAGAAGTAAATACGCTGTGGATATCTGCTGTTTTATTAATTTACATTTGTTTTTAATCAGAAGCATGAATGTCTGGAGTCGGCTGACAGTAATTGACATCTATGATAATAATAAAATAAAATAACTAGAAAATTCCTAATATTTTTTTTATTTGACTGAAATGTCTTAATCCTCGTTATTTGAAAACACAGCTCCTCAAATCAGGTAAAATACATTTGTATTTGCCCAACAGAAAAAATCTATTAACTGGACAACAATTATAACAAAACTATTGCACAAATATTAAAGAAAAAATAAAAACAATAACAGTACAACTGTTGTTATAATGAAAAGAATTAAAAAACCGACCAAATACAAATAACTAGAAATAATTGAAAAGAACTTGTACATCTATTTATAGACTTAATAGAAGAAAAGTTTATATGACAATGATCTAATATAATCTTAAAATTATGAGACATAACTTTCTTAAATCACTTTACTTTTTCATATACAAAATTCTTAGGAACCTGCTCCAAAATTTCTCTCCACTATAAACATCTTATATAATATTTTTAAATAAAATTTTATATTCGTCGTTTGGAATGTTTTTAATTTTTGTTTCTCATTACATGTTTACCAATTAAACTTTACAACACTTTCCACTGTGTCTACTCTAAAAAATTTTACGATTCACACTTTCCGCGCACACCTGGAGCTTTACACCGCGCCTCATATTTTTTCGTTTGCATAAATGGCGTTCATTAAAACTTGTACATAATGCATTAAAACGGGAAACGTAGCAATTAATTCCCTGGTCCAGGAAAAGCTCGGCGCACCGGAAAGGTGGCGAACACTTAATAACGGAACATCCACATTTACGGTTTCTCATGTAGCCGCCCAAAATTTGTTGAAATAAAGTAGGCGTTTCGCGCTGTTTTATTATCCTGGTTGCCTGGTGTCTTATGAACACTGTCATGATATTTTCAGTTTCAATTTTATTCTTGATTTTTCACTGAAATTTTGAGAAAAATTACAGGATTCACCAAAAAAACATATTTCTGACACATTCAAAATTAACGTAAGTTGTAATATTGACCTTGCGGATTGAGACCTCGTTATCGGCCTCAGTCGCGGCGAAACTTTTGCAGAGTCACCACTGAAGATGCCGACAGTGAAGAGCGGCGAAACGTTTGGAAGCATGGGATGCAACCATTTACAGCAGCGGCTACGGAACGCCTCGGAGGACCACCATTATCCGAGGAACGGTTCCGACCGTAGCAGTCATAATACCAAAAACAGAAATCAATATATAGACGGGCATAGAGACACCGATAGCGGGTCTGTCTCTACAGAGCTTAGCCCGAGAACAACCCGGGCAGGTCAAAGAATCCCGGCTAATGATAGGGATGTGCATTTTAACTCTGTTTCTGGCAGCTACCAGTTACCGAGGTCACGGCACAACAACCCGGAAAATCACTATGTATCAAATATTTACGGTAATTATTTTTTTTTAGCTGAAGAATTTTTCTCTGTGTAGCGATTCAGAAGATTATATAATCTTCTGACTAAACATTGTGAAGATAGGAAGTATATGCCAGTTCTACATTGGTATTCTCAGAAATGTGCATATACATGCTTTTGTAATGACACTACCTCAAAACAGTTATTGAACTTCTGGAAGTTCTGAATAGAAATTTCATTTAATTTCTATTGGTGAGTGAAACAACTAAGAACTAATGTTAAAAGTTGAAAATATATTTCATTACAAATACGGCAGCAATTCAAAAGAAATCGAAAAATTCATTGTAAAGAGTGGCATTATTATTGCAAACGATTGTACCTGAAAGTATCTTCTATATTTAACGTTTAAAAACCACGTATGTTCACACAATCCGTAAATATTCTTTTTATCTTATCGGGCGTTCTTTGTAAGCTAGTAAGTATGCAGTTACGCTGATTTGCTACGATATTTAGAACATTTCCTATATTTTGAACGATGCAGTTGGTTTTGTGCGAGACCTGCAAACTGTTCGCTATAATTTTTATCAGGAAACCGTCCAAGTCGCACCAAAAAAGATGGAGCAGCTCTTGCATCCCGTACACAGACAGAATCTATCTCGGCTCCGCACGACAGATATAGTCCGCATTAAATCATAGAGCTCTGGAACGTTTTCAGAGATTTCAGCGTGAAACGGGGTCCTTGGACGGTCGTGTTCGTCTTTTTGCCAGGAATTTCAGCTTGAATTGAATCCGGTGTGTGTTCTGGAGGTGTTCGCTTATCTCGATGAGATTTTAAAATACTCGCATGCACGGCTTACCGTGTTTACACGTGCGCTTGAGGCACGAAATATGCTTATTAAATTACTCGGGCTTTGGAGCCGGCATTCTAGGCTTACAGCTGGGCTTAGGATTCTATCCGTGGGTGATAGTCTCGCGTTGGGCTGATGTAATGGAACTCACTGTTGTGTGTCTATTAGGGGATGTATTCGGTAACTGAATCTGAAACGAAAATGTGTCGGTATCGATTTAGGTCGCTTCTGGGACATTCGGAATTGGATAAATTTGTTTTTCGCGGTGTTGCTAGTAAAACAAAAATAAACATGCATTAAAAAAATCCAGCAGCCAGTACTTACAGTCATTATTAACACACCCGTGTGTACTTATACACTACTGTGTTATGAGTTATAAGTCACGTCTTTTTTCTAGCAATACTCAAGCTTTATATTATAAATGTATACAATTTATTTACTTAAATGAATATTAAATGAGAATGAACTGTAGTTTGGAGATTCAGAAATGGTAAAACCTTGTATACTTCCAGTACATGAGCTAGACTCTGTTATTACCTCAACTCGTTTTGGACCACTTGCAGTAGCCTGGATGGTTTTGCAGTCTCAATTTGTTTGTTGATGGATTCTTCTGCATATCCTTCAGCTAGCGTTGTCGATCTCCACCCCCCGTGTCGTTTAAATGTTGTAATGTTTGCCCCTGCATTTGTCAATAACATAACGATGTTCTCATATAGTACCGGTGTATAACTATGGGAGTTCTAGACCCAAGTACGAATGTTTGATGGAATTTTTGACAAAGTATTTATTCCAACGCTTGTGTCGTACACTTGTCAGTTTTATAAAATACAAATAAATCTTAACTTATCTTAAAGATATATATTTTTTGCATAATTCTACAGGATTGATTGGAAATCTTTCCAGCAATATTGTGAAATTATGAGATTTATTGGTCTTTGTATCAGATACAAATAGGAAGTTTTATCTTGAACATTTTGCACATTCAAATTAGTGATTTTGTCACATCAGCAAGCTCCCGCAATTCCTATAATTAAAGCTGTTATCATGAGCAAAAATTCACCGTCAGATGCTTCTTTCAAAAACTTGTCAAAATAATTGCGTTGGCTTGTGATCTTTTCAAAGAGCCTTTGAAGTTTCGAAAAATTAGAGATATCAATGTTTTTGTAAAGCTAGAGAGTTGACTTAAGCATTGAATACTTGGTCCATAACGATGATGATAATTCAAATGACTTCTAAATGTCAGTGTTAGTAACATAAATGTAGGTTGGTAACTTATGAATTCAGAACAATGACATCCTAAATAAACTGCTGGCAAAAAAGTAACATTCCTTTCAGATAATATAGTTAAACTGTAGGATAAAATTCTTGTGTGACACTGATGTGTTATGATATCCAAGTCACTTGGAAAAATGAACTAAACATTTGCCAGCATGACATAAATAACACATAGGTACTTGTGCCATAAATAATAATTACCCAGGACTGTAATATATACGTTATTCGTCTGTTTCTTCACTATTATCCACCAAATTTAAATTCTCCAGTGAGACAGAATCGGGATTGGAGTAAGAAAAATAAAAAGCTCAGGTGCTATCTATTCAACCCAAACCTCCTGTGTAAAGGTATTTTTTAGACATTTAAATAGAGTGCTAAAAAATCTTGAAATAATAAAACCATTTACATATTTATTTTTAAATGATTAAATTATAGTAATCGATGTTGATAATGTAAATTGATATTATATTTAAAGTTAATAGCATTACTATTGTGAAAAACTTATAGGTACATACGTATTAAATTTTAATTTCTTCAGTACATGTAAGTGACATATTGTTAGGTTCTGACACAGAATTTTAGCTATCATATTCCTTTTGAAAACTGATTGTAGGCACAAACTCAAAATCCAAAATTACTAAAATCACGCACCTAATTATAGATTCATAACACGAACGTCATATACTTTCCCTCAGTATCTGAGAACACTTTCTTTGCGCACTCAAAATCGAAGGGAACCTCCATACAAAAGAAACGAATTTAGTCAAATCGGGATTCCAGACACCGCCTGTCGCTCCGTAAAACCTTTTATTATCTAATTAGGTAGTTTCACGTCGCCTTAATTCACCTGATTCGCCGAGATACTGTTGTCGGTGCCCTAAAAGCTAATTAAATCCCGGTGACCGACTTCGGAGCTGGTATCGCAGGTCGCGACACGTTACGTGCCCAGTCGCTGAGCGCCGTCTAGGGTAGTTTAAATTAAATATTGGCCGTTTTGCTTCAGTGAAAGGAGGATTTTTCTAAATCATTGAAAGACGCCTGCCTGTAACAGTTTTAAATTATGTTTCTGTCTTGCAGAGGTTGGTATCAATAAAGGAAAGTGAATACTGAGTATCCTTTTAAAAAAAGAATTCATGATTACTTCAATCCTGAATACAACTTTCAAAGACCTACTTGAACATCAAAAACGAAATGTTAAATTTGTAAGGTGCGGTTAATTTAACTTGAAAATCTCGTGAAAAACGTCAAATCGTAGTTACAATCAGACATCAGCGAAATAGGTTTGGGCTCTGTTTAGTCTGCCCGTGCCGTATCATGAAAGAGTCGATTGTGTGTATATAAAATAAATTCCAGCTTTTTCATCACATTCATACCAGTTAAATATAGTGCAGGATCCATGAATACTCCAGTCAAAATGAATACTCAGTATTCAGTACTTGGATATTCGATACCCTAAGTTCATAAACTACTTTCACTACTACACTTTCACTACATACATACTATTTTCAAATAGTGGATCTTGTTATACATGTTATCAAAACGTAATGAATACAAATCGTTAGATGAAAGTATTCAATACTTGAATCCCGATTGCACAAATATTCTATGGAATATTAGTCATGAATATAATGTATTCAAGTGATACCCAGTTCTGCTATATTGATTATCTATTGTAAACGTATATTTTTTCAGAAACTAGAAAGAAAAATAATGCAACATATAATCAATTCTTTATTGTTTCTTATTATACAGGGCGTTTCAAAAATAGTTGAGGAAAATGGAGCTGTGTATTCTTCAGTCGACATTACATTTTGTATAAAAAATATATTCAATCAAGTTGCCATGACTATTTCAAAACCGATTCAAATTAAAGACTCCAATTTTTAATACACAAAACCTCCTTTAAAAGCGGCTCCTCAACTATTTTCGAAACTCCCTGTATACATTAGATTATATACTCTCGCACTATTACCTATACTAAATCTGTAAACACAATTCGTGACAGATCGCTTCAGCACAAAATAGAGTTTAGCACATAATGAAAAACTGCAACAACCTTCTCTTCCACGCGTTAGCTCCAACGGATTCAAAATTCAAACAACTGATATTTGCACAAATGCAGATCCGTGAGTCTACTAGAGCAATGACGAAGATATGAAATAATCTTGTAACCTAATCTCAAATCTCTGAAATAGTATTTGTTATACCTCATTAATCATCATGATCTTTATAATAAACGCTAAGTACTTCGTGTACTATAATTATCATTAATTTATATTTACGGAATTGAAAGAAGATAATTAAGTTTTTGTTGTTGTTGCTTTAGCAATTAGTAGCTTTATATATATATATCAAGCTGAAACAAAGCTGCCGTTCCCAATTCCTTGTAAGATCCAAGTAGAAGTTAACAACTAATTATTTTACTAAGTTAGCAACATTTCCAATAATCAATAATTCCAGAATATTCGCCGATTGCAAAGCAATTGAACAACTACCATCATTATACTCACTTCGTACTCAGGATTTCCTTCAACAAGTAAATACTGCAGTGGAAACAATAATAATTCAGGTCAAGATTGTTCCGTTTCCGTTTATTAATCTATATAACATTTTGAATGTAGTACCTATATATAACATTGTTGATTACAGTTGCAAATGATACTAATTACATGCAGTTTTTAAATTTGATTTTTATATAAAACACAATTATAACTTTATTTTCCGTGCTTGTTTGTTTAGGTTTTTCCAAATGGAACAAACTTGCTCTTTATACCTACATGACAGGAGTCAACGCTCTTAAACATGAACTTTGTCAAATACTGTACATTACAAAAAATGTACAGACAATTACAAACAATAATGTTAGATGTTCTGTGCCCGAATTTCAAAAGAGTAGAGAATGACTAATTCACAGCACTTAGATGAGTACAAGAGGCAAAGGTTACAGGGGATAAAATTACCAATATTAAGTTGACATTAAGCGAACCCAGAACTTTAATAGTTTATTTTGAAAACACACAAGCATTGTTGCTATAACTGTCATACATTAACAGTTTTCGTCGGCTATGAGAGGATGCATTATCCATTGCAACTACAGTACCAGGTTTCAAATGTGACAAAACAGGTTGAAACCATTTTTCAAAAAGTTCACTATCTATAGTCTCCTTTTCGTCCTAATTCAAAAAGAAGTAGGTCCTGTTCCAAAAATGCTTCTGTACTTCCAATTTTCGTGTTAAATTTCGTCTTTTTCTTTTATCATGCTTTCGATTTCGTTATATAATAGTTATTTATGCAACAAGTGCAAAAAGTAAGTGTTTATTGCACGCGACGTGAAATTGTCCAACGAGGCCGTCAGGCCGAGTAGGACAACACGTCGAGTGCAATAAGCACTTTTTGTACGAGTTGCATACAATATTTTTTCTACGTTCATGCAAAAACCAAAAAATGTTATTTAGATGTCACTGAGTCTAGAAAAATGTGACGTCGATTTGAAGTTTTATGTTTGTCATGATGACAAAACGCTGCAGTAGAATGACAGATGAGTGCAATAAAGAACCACTTTTTCCACTAAATATAGTTCAATAAAGTATTGTTTTTTGTATGAACGTAGACAAAATAATATAATTATAATAAAATAATAAAAATAATAAAATAATAATGTTAAATAAATATAAATAAAACTAAATATAAAACGGTAATTAATGTAGCATAATTCTCAAAAACCTCCTTCTGGATATGTTAGACAAAGATTCATCCTGTGACATAGCAACCTGATTTTTTTTTATTGTCGAAGCTAATTTTTTAATTACCATCCATGAATTGTTTTACGAATAACGTATTTTGTGTCGTCATCAACCTCTTTATCATCCCATATTGCACACTTATTAGATTAGGGTGTTTACGATTTTGAAAATTTTGCCTTTATGTTTAGTGCTATAAATTAAAAGGCGGTTATATAAACTCTATTTTGAAACCCGACTATAGAAATAAAACCACAGAAAAAAGTTCTGTACTCTTTTGTCATAGCTTGATTTATTTTTGAGTTGCATTTGCAATTTTTTTCTTTTCTTTAATGACTTTAATTATTATAGATATCGCTGAAATATTCGGGGTAATATAAGGATGCTACATTATTGTTTAAATATGGCACATATTACATGAAAACTTTTATAACTGCTGCATTCAGAACCGTAATAGAGAAATTTTTTATTGCGAAAGTTGTTAATTTGCATGAATTCATTTTTGAAAGTTAATGATAGATAAATGTTTTTCAGGATAGTAGATATGAGTTCTGACAGAATTGTACAGAAGAGAATGCCTAATAATTGGACATTAGATTTATTTTTACGGTAAAAAAGACCTCGTTTAATTGCTTATAGATATTAATATGTGCCATTTAACTGCCTCACGTCAAGAATTATTACGGCTTTTAGCGGCTAGCATGAGCGGCTATCGACATTTTATTATTCCCTCCATGTATACGGCCAACATGTACGTTATCTCTTTGATTTCAATTTTTAATCTGTCCCGTTCGCGTTTGAATCGCCTATGATTTATAAAACTCCGACTATACGGTTACTTTGTACGCTAAAACGTGCTTTTTACAGCCGTTCGACGGGAAACATTTCCAGTGCCCCACACATCGACTTTTCCAATCTGAAACTTTGATGATTGCCAACCGAGATCCGTATTTATTTATATAGGAGCTAAGTAAATATTTGCGACGGTCAAAAACAATATTGTTGAAAATCGAGCTGAGAAATATAATTCTCTTGACTTTTCAGAAGTGGGATTTAAATTTTCAGAAGGGGCATTTACACTTTCACAATGTTTTCTTGTGTCTTATTCGCCTTCCATTAATTCTAAAGCAGTCTGCAAATATTGATCTGATGATTTTTAGGAACAGTTGGACTGCACTAGTAATTAAGTTTAATTAATGTTGGAAACTTTCGTTCGAAGTTTAGTTGAAATAGATTTCGGTAAGCTGGATAATCAGGAGTTCAGTGGTCATTAAACAGATTTATCTTAGGATCAAGGTACAATTTAATATTGATTGGAAGGACGTGTATTTTGTAGCGCTCAAGAAAATACAGGTTTGCTTTAGATATCTACCACTAAATCAATTAATTGTTTTTAAATTGTTACTGGTATATTTTCTTGTTAATAAATTTAATGCAAATCAAATTTTTCTTTAAAGAAATAATAAACATCCAATGAAACAATACATTTGAACAAATAAAGATATTTATTTTTGTGGTTCGTTCACATATTTGACCGTCAATTTATCTTGCCAAAACCACTTGAACTTTTCTTTTATGAATATTTTTTTAACTCAAAATTTTGCCAATCAGTAATTCTGCTCGAAAAAGTGACATTTTTCATATCAATTTTTTTCGTAAAATTGCTAATTGGCAAAACTATTTCGTAACAAAGAAAAATTGATCCGATAAAAACAAGCTCTTGCGATTTTGCTTTGATAAATCAACTTTGCCACAGCGATGACTTCTCACCTTGTACATAAAGTTAAGTGAAAAATTAAATGACATGCAGATAAAATTAATTTGTTTAATATGTATTCCTATACAGAATTGATTGGTAAATAAAAATTAATATAAAGTGAATTTTAAAATAAACATCGGATCAACATTTACATAAATATAAAATATTGTTGTTGCTTTCAGCATTATTAATTTTTCAATCAATTTAAAGTATTTATGTGATAGATCAGTTTATTTTTCCGCATTATATGTCTGCAAAACAACATTTGTATCTGTTCAAGGAACAAAAGTAAAAATACTTGTATATTCCTGATTTTTGAAACATGCTGTCTCACCTAACCCCTTAAAACTCTCTTTATTATCATTCGGAAAGATAAACGGAGCGGCTTTTTCTTCCTTTAAAACTCCTCCATTAACTTAAAACAATAAAGTTGTAAATTAGGGATTCTTTTACAAACCGGGAACACTTTGTTTTGTAGTGGTTCTAATTAAAAAAAGGCGTAGAGATGGATGACGTTCGCAGGCAAAATGAGCTCTGTGCGTGTGCCGTCCCTGCCTGGGATACATAAAAACATTTTCAAACGATACATTCGTAAGTCTATCCCATGTAAAAAGCGCCACCCCTCACATGTACCTAAGTCATTTTTTTTACTAGAAGTTTTCCCCGTCGTCCAGAAAACGTCAAAATAAACGCATTACAAAGATTATAATTTCAAATGCAAACAGGAACATAATTCACAAATTAAAAATGAACGTAAATTTCCGTATTAATATATAGCATTTTCAGAATTATGGTGTTACAGTAATAATAAAATAAAAAATATTTTACTTTTATGATTTTATTAAAAATATATAATTCAATTTAAATGAATAACAACGAAGTCTTCTGACAGAATTAGTAATAGTAGTAGTAAATGGCAATATGTTACACAAATTTATTATATATTTTTTTATAATTAATTCATTAATTATAATTTTAACACATTTTGTGTAAAAAATATAAAAAAAGTTAAGTGTGTAACACTATTAAGGCAGGAATTTTACACTTTCTAAACCACTCACACATCAACTCTTTTCACACGTTCAATTTTGTTGCCAAGAAAACGAATATGACAAATCATTAGGGAAACTGTAAAGCCCTAAAACCTATTCAAGTCAACGTTCTTCTCAAAACTTCAAAAATGAAATAAAAAATTGTAATTGTTTAAAAATATCATTTAATACAATTTATATTGAGTTGACTCTACATTACGCAGTGCGCCAATAGAAAAATAAGCATAAAAATGTCTAATTTTTAAAGAACATCCAACGCGTGAAATTCTTTACAAGAATAAGTTCGCTTCCAGTGGTCCATTTTAATAAAATGAACACCTACTTTATTTACACAGTTAGTGCAGTACGTCGTACATCGTGCAGCTTGTATTTTTGGATGTATCTAATATAGAGAATCGGTCGTAATCTATTTTTCATACCCCTAAGTGATAAGGCTGGTCCACCCCAAACATTTTGTATTTATTTATTGGACAAAAGTTTTTATTTTTATTTTTTTTATGATGTGGCATTAAAAAATACATACAACCCTTAATTTTCAACTTTCTATGACAAACACCTATTTTTTAATAGCCATTTTAGTAATTTAATCATTTTTAACCTTATAACTGATCGATTATCACTAGATCAGTTATCCCCGCCAGCGTCTACCGGTGTCACTTCTCACCACAAACCTAGAAAAAATATAGTCAGCGTCGGTTCATGATATAGGTCACGTGACAGGTGCTTTATGTTGGCGGTTGTGCAAATATGATAGCTGCATTGCAATATGAAATTAACTAACATGTTGTCATTTTATATGTCATTAAAGAATGTAACATGAATGTGACCAATCACAGTAAACAAATGAGGTTCATGCAACAATACAACCAACGTAAATTGGCATAAAAACCAAGTTTTAGTGATTCTGGACCTTTTAGGGCAGCCATGAATTAGCGGTCGCCGGCAATATGACACTGGCATAATCTATATTTTTTCTAGATTTGTGCTTCTCACCCAGTAAACAGCACGGAGTAGGGATAAGAACGAAGCCGACTACCAAAATATTCACTAGAAATAATTCATATGGCAAAACAACGTGTGCCGGGTCACCTAGTTTTAGTATATTTATATTAAATATCTATATTTTCTGCATATAGAATAAAAATATTTTTAATAACATCGTTGAGGCCGTATCCATAAATTGATATAAAAACATTAAAATAATTTATGGTCTGTCTAAAATCTCATGAAAATTGTGATCCTATCTTGGGTATCAGAAACTGGGTTTGATAATTTTTCGTTTACTTATCGAAACAAAAAATTACGTCGGAAGAAAAACACTCGCAAAATCCGATGAAACTGTTGAAATTCACCCTCTCAAATTGTTTTAGAATTGTTGCCAGTAATTAACTAATTAAAAAGTAAGGACCGATTGCCTTTAATCCATTAGTAAATTCGTTCCGATCGGCGTCGTTTTTTGTTCCTCGACCTTAAGCCGACCCTGTCCCGCATGCCATTGCAGACACACACTACTGCTATCGGGCGGGTTCCGGGCATTATGCCTGATAATGAAATGGAACTTGAGCGCTATTGTCCCCGCTTGTACGGCGGCTGATCCCCATTCGGTGTGGACTCTACGTGACCGAATAATGTTCCAGGGTGGATCGACTAGTCCGGGATTTCGGGACAAGGGAGGATGCTCCGGGAAGTACCTGTTTGTCGTCGGTTTTCGGTTGTCTTGCTGCTGACGAGGACAATTTTTTTTAAGTATATATGCTTGGGTAGTTATACACGAGGACAAAGGGATCAAGCTAATTCAAACGAATTTTAAAAATTCCCTAAATTTATATTTTTATTCGTTAATACCTATAACATTTATTTGGTCAGTCAAATATAGTCATGATAATTTAATTAAGCTTTCCTGCATTTTGAAAATTGATATTTCTAGAGACCTTTTTGAAACAGAATTAACAGATTTTTGAATATTTGTTCTCAGTATTGTATGCATCAAGAATACATTGAATTAATAATACAGGGGTTCTCATCGAAAAGTAGCCACCCTTAGTATCTTTTAAAACTATCTTTTGGTTTAAAATTGAAGACATGTCAACAAAGATAACAAAGGGGACAACTTTTTGAATAAAATCCGAATTTCTGCCATCAACAATTTCAGCGTTTGAAGGTCTCGAAACTTGTATCCCTAAAGTTATATTTCATTAATATACTGAATCCTATACGAGTAGATGCATGCCTTCAATTAAAATGAGCTACAAAATTAGTATAAACGGAACAAAAATAAAGCACTTGTTTGATTTATATAGAAAAAATTGTACCTAAATTATAAAGAATGTTAGGTAATATTTGCCGTATCTAATGTGACGTAGAAGTAGGTACAAACATTTACACCTAACGCTACTTACTTAAATTGTCATATACTAAAGGTCACTTTGGGTAACATCAGCCTTACGTAAAATTTGCTCGAAATAGTTATAATAATTTGAATATAAGAGCGACTTTATTAGTTGACCGGAGTTTGTGTGACCATTTTCATATAAAAATTGGTCGGTACGCGCCGTGGCGCGGACGTCGGTTACCGACTTCAAGTTAGACTACCGACGTCGACTCGACGTCAACCCGACCAGTATGAGCTGCTTGAGGTTACGCACTAAAAAGAGTTACCTAACTTTTTGCTATAGCTATATTTCTAATGACAAAGTTGCCTTTCATCCGCTTAAGATCGTAGATAAAGTACTTTAACCGCAAAGGGAACAAGAATAGATACAAAATTTATTTTATAAGTACTTATAACCACTAATTTCATCCTTCCTACTATTTGTGAATAGATATATAGCTATTACAATTAACATTCTCAGAAATAGTCTGGAAATGGAAGAATCCTTTTTTATCTTCAACCAGGATATCGATGTACAGACACCAATGGTCTGATTTTCCACGCTGTTAAGTATGCAGTCTGATACAGCAATTTTGCAGGCCACTCATTCCTCAATGTATGCCTCTGCTACTACAGAAGACTGCCAACCACCCAATCATTTTACTGTTACTAAGTCTGCTCCAGAATTCGCAACCTTGGTAGCTATAGAACGACGAAAGCAATATCCAATATACATTTCTGGATTTAACAATTTTAAAAACTTAGCTACCTTCTGTGGAATTTTATCAATGCTGTTTATTCCCATGGAAAAATTTTAGTTTCACCGTGCCAATGTAAGAACATTATGTTGATCTAATCTTTGACCTTTCCAAATAGCATAGAAAAATCTAGAATATAATCGTAATCACCGTCACAACTGTAATAGCTGTATAGCAGGTGTTTGAGCGATGGTATGATATCGTAATATGTTATGGAGCATTAATACAAAAAAAATGCGATGTATAATATGATTCTTCATTAAAGCACTGTAACATTACGTTTAAACTTTTATTTTACTGAATTTATAGCGTGTTATTCCAATATCTGTATAGACATACTTAATTAATTCCAGGAAAAATTCTTTTATATTTACCTAATCAGGAAAGAGTGTTGGCATTTTTATCAGTTTGATGTTTTAATGTTCAATATAGGCGCAAGAACATGTAAAGCTTTAAATTTATTTTCATTTCGCTTTGATTGAAACCCAAATAAAGAAGAACGGCGCCAAACTGATGTAGAAAGATAATTTCCAGAACACTTTAGTATATATTTATTTTGAGAAAATAAAGACCAGCCCGTATCCTAACGAGAAAAATTGGTAATTCTTTGTGCAGAGATGAAAAGAATGTATTATTATTAAGAGTTAGTCTGCCCTTTAAAAACTCTTTCGTTCTTACCTCAATAGCATTGCTTAGAGTTGCGCTCTTTTGTCTCGAATACAACAGCTCGCTGGCCGAGTTGTTTTCCAGAATATTAAATTTTAGAATAAAGACGTTTAACTGTTAGGAAACTTATACAGAGGAGGCTTTATAAAGAAATATTTTTATAAGTCCTAGAAGAGAAATCATGTTTGTTGTTATATTGATCTTCTTTTTAAAATTCTGTCGGTATTGAACCGTATTAATACAAAGTTGTAAGTTAAAGGTTCATAATTGGTTTTGTATAAATCTATAAAATTATATCCCTAGAGCATGAAGATTTGTCTGCAATTATTCATTTTTACATCAAAACATAGGCGAAGAAATAAATTCTTATAACGTTTATGTATTTCAGAATCTCTCTTTTTGAACTATTTTGCTTATATTTAAATGCTGGATGATACAAAAAATAATATCAACCCTGGTTTGTGTCTTGTAGTATTGCAAAATCATTTGATACAACGGCTATGACATCAGAACATTTGTGCATGGCGTAGGAAGACATATAGCATTACTGTTGTGAGCGTACATGCGTCGGATCCGTAAGTTGATATTACTAAGTAACTCCTGACGATTTAATAAGATATTCAGAACTTTATATTAAAATATAACCTAATGAGCATATCTCGTATAAATTACATAGCAATAAGCTATGTGAGCAGCCTACCAATCAATATGTATGATGCCGACTTCATGAAGCAATGTGAGTACCATAAATCGGGCTCCAGACTAAAAATGCGTATTCGCATTTAGACCGCATAAAGGATATACAGGGTGATTCATTAAGAACGGGTAATCTCTGAACTGGTGGTGTGTAGTATCTCCAGTTCAGAGATTGCCCATTCTTAATGAATCACCCTGTATAGAGTAATTGAATAGTAGAGACTTTAATAAACCCATTTGACCCCTTACAAAATATGTTTTACAAACGATAGTTTATAATCGAAAATAGCTCCAAGATCCGTTACATGGCTAGGCCTGCAAAGTCACTGACGGTATCTATTTCACGTAGTAATTTAAGGTCATCTGCATAAATCAGATATACACAGGTAACTCTCATATAATATCATTCAAGAACATAACAAACAAGAGGGGCCCAAGCGTCGAACCCTGAGGTACGCCAGATACTTGTTGGAATTTGTCAGAACTGTAACTGATATCAGGTACGATTGAAACAGTGGCAACAACGACTTAAATAGGCCAAACATCCTTGGTAAAGTCTGTGTATATTACGTCAATTTAACCACATTGGTCTAAGAACGTACTAATAAATTGAGTCTTACACGCAGGGTTTGCCACAGTGGAGCTTTATTTTATGAAGCTGTTGTTGAGGCAATAAAATTTCAAGCACAGGGCTATATAATGATACGTGTAGTAGTATTTCCAAGATTTTAGATAATTTGAAGATAATGGCAGTCAGTCTATAGTTCGATATTACTATTTTTTTAGAGATTGATTCGATAGGTATGTACTTTCGTCCATCCATCCACAACTCCATCTATAATTAGTAATTAGATAAAGCTATTCCAGAGCGTAACAGAATTTAAAATAAACTTAATCACAAATCAATATTGGGGACATGTTAGTTTCACTTTAAAATACCGCATTGTCTCTAAGCCAAATGAATCTCGACTAGTTCATCCTACTTTAAAAATAAACCCCTGCTACGAGAGACCGGTACATCCCTTTATTTACTTGGAGAAGAACTACAGTTTTTTATGTTTGGGTCAAAGGCCGGTCGACCTCACAAGTCCTGTCCAATCTCATCGCAATTAGTCACAATTAGCCTCTCTCTCATGAAAAATTAAGGACGCAGCATTATTCCGGACGAGATATATAAAGCATCGGATGAAAAACGAGCAAGTGGGACAAAACCACCACAGGAAGTAATCGTATGCGACGTATTCGTTACATTGAGAAGGTTTTGTTGAATTTGTGAAAGAATTCAAGCCTTAGTGGAAATGTATCCATTAATTACCGAGAGTAACGGTCGGGGTCAGTACATGGCAATATTATGCTTATACTCGTAGATTAACAATTATCATACTATTAGGCACTGATAGACTTGACTTTTCGACAGTTACCTCTTCTCTACAACGCATAGAAATCTGAAATTGGAGATTCAGCATTCACTTCATGTCTGTGGTAGTCTTGCTACTGAGATGTTTTGTTTTTGGATTTTTATTATTTCCAAATCCTAAGTAGCTCTAGGCATTTGTTTCAACTCAAATTATTTCAATTTTTGTGTATTATTTATCTTGTTTGCATGTTCTTCTGTATATAGATTATTGTCAAGCGTTTTCTAAAAGACATGAATACTAAGAACACCTGATGTCAGTAGTATTTTTTTCAGAAGAAATGAATACTAAGCTGCCCTACTACCAATTGTAAGACAGACTCTTGGCCAAACATGATGCATCAAAGTGTTCACAATATCCTGTCTAAACAGGATAATGAATTCGCAAGGGTATCTGAGAATGAAAAGCAGGACAAGGCTTAACAGCTCAAATTACAAGACAAGACATGAGCGTACAATATCGTGGTTTTACTTCAATTGACATCATTGCTACATCTGGGGCACCTCAGGGTTGAGTTATTGGTCCTCTACTCTTCAATATGTTAATTAATGATATTTGTAACAATCTTCAAACCAACGTTTATGTGCGGATGATATCAAACTGCATATATATGTTCATCTACAGATGATTGTATTGTATTGTACTTCAAAATGATTTAACTGTAGTTAATGAATGGTGCCTTCGAAACAGGTTGCCTTTGGATATTTCTAAATGTTTCATTACACAAGGAAAATTAATT
Source organism: Monochamus saltuarius (assembly GCA_025584915.1). NCBI lineage: Eukaryota > Metazoa > Arthropoda > Insecta > Coleoptera > Cerambycidae > Monochamus > Monochamus saltuarius. The sequence continues at coordinate 6,956,837 of CM046723.1, read as the reverse complement.
ATATTACTTACATGTACAACATTGGTTTGAGACTATCGCCCGTTGCGCTGAATTTAAAGATTTGACAGTTCCTTTTGACGCTAAATCATATTAATAATATTATACCTCTTGCAAATAAAACTCTTGGTTTCATCATAAGAAATGCTAAACACTTTAGAAAGGCTTCTAAAATCAATGTATATTATACAATACGCTTGTCAGGTCAAAACTTGAGTATGCGATACTTGGAATCTTATATATCTTACTCATTCACAACATCTGGAAACAGTTCAGAGGAGATTTCTTAAATATATATCTTTCAGACTTAACAATGTTTATCCTGCCACAGGCATTCCTTAATCTGATATATTGAGTAGATTCAACTTAAATGATGTGACATCTTGATGTACTTACTTTTCACTGTTATTTTTGTTTAAGTTGCTTAATAAATACATTGATTGTTCTGATATTCTTAGCCATATAATATTTAATATCAACGCCATATAGCAATTTTATGAAACATTCACCAATTTTCATGTGTCTAATTCATAGACAGTATCAGGCACTTATTGATTTGTGTGATGCTAGTGTATCTAATATTAAATTTGCCATGAAGTTTTGGTGAAATTCTTTCATATTTTCTTCAGTTTGCACTTTTGTTAACATCAGGCCATATTAATGCCGCACTAACAGTAGTTAATGCTATCTGATACCTAGTATATTGGAAAAATATTTTCTCAATACACGAACTGATTTAATCAATACCTTGTCTGTTCAAGTGGAAACAGGCGCAAAAAGTGAGCATAAATATTAAAACCGTGAGGTAATGAAGCCTTTATTGTAGGTGAAATTATAGGTGAACTTTCCGACAGCAACTTTTCCGGTACGTTTTGCTCCGGAAAGCTAACAAAATTCCGTTGTGTGCTGCACAATCGCTTATTAATATTTTTCTGGAGAGAAATTAGTTCCTGCTTGCTCGAACAGTAGTTGATCGATAATTGGTTCTCCATTTTGAATGTAATGTGATTTGTTATTTTTATTTTTAATGGAGCGCAAAAGCAACTGTGGAAAGAGAAGTAGCGGAAGCAATTAAATATAGTTTTTTGTATTGTAGGTATTGAACGTGAGTTTTGTAATTGAATGTGGAAAATATTACGGAATCCTTAACACTTCAGAACAGAAAGAGATTTCGTAAGTCAGTTGATGAAAAAACCATAGCATACATTTATCACGTACTTGTAAAATAGCATATACGTTTTAAAGATGAATTAATAAATATATATTCCAGTTTTATACAGACGTTACAAAATTTTGGGGAAAACATACCGAGAATTACAGAAGTTGAAACCAGAATATCTCCATCCACACGTATACTTGGTAGACTATTAATAATGGGCTAAAAGGACTTAATATGAAGACATAGCTAAATATGTCTTGGTAAAATGTAGAGTGTCAAAGTTGAATTTATTTTCCGTTTATGTTTTTTTTTTGTAATAATTCGAATAGGTACCGCTTAACTATCGGTATCGGTATCGGTCAGTGGTCGTGTGGTTTAAGGCGTCAGTACTTGAATCGGGGTGACTAGATCGCGGTGGGTTCTACTCCCGCAGCCGGTAGACTGTATATAAGATACATTCGTGGGGAGATTGGCACCCTCTCTGCGGATATGGTAGGGTGGAATGTTGGCTTGGGTCAATGTGAGAGATTGATACCGGTTGACATTTGGCAACCTCCTAATTAATGAGGTTTTCCAGGTTTTCATTCCTGCACTGAATGGTGGTTAGAGCCTACCATCGTAAGTCATTCCTGGGCGCAAATGCGGCCTGCTTAATAATAATATGCCGCCCTCTCCAAAACCAAAACCTGAATAAAACTTTGATGTCAACCAAATCAGAATGTTTCGTCAACAAAAATAAGAGAGAAATTCATCATAAGGCATTATTTAAGACATTTGTGGTGCCATCTATGGCTTAACCTGCTTTAATACATAAATTATGATTTCTTTTCTTAAAAAATGTTTATACCTACGAAATTTAGCAACAATTGGTTAAGCCGTAGTTGAGTTATTACAAAAATCGAAAATATAACCTCAACTTTGACACTCTATATCTTTTTCCACAGCAAAGGTTTATATATAAATCTGTTTACATTCCTTGTAGGCCCAGAGCTGTGTGCAAAGGTTTACTAAGATATATTTAACTATGTTTTAATATTTTGTTTCAAAAATGTCTATGACCCATTATTAATGATCCACTCTGTATTTACCATGTAAAAGACTACACGTACACTTCTACTGACAAGTACATATATTTTTAGGGTTATTAAGCTGTCAGTAACTTTTATACAAACTGCTGCAGAGCAGCACTAAAGTGAAAAGTGGTAGATGTTTTCAATTTTCGGTTACGTGTAGTGATAAACTTTCAAGGAAATTAACAATAGATCAATAGCATTACTGTAACATGCACCAAATCTAATTTTTAATATGCTGAAGATAGGTTATATACACCAAAACGTCGGCCGTTGCTTTTAACTTTAAGTAAGTACGGTAAATTCAACCAAGTCAAATACTGTCAGCCGTTTATTATACAGGATCACCTCCCGTTTTTGTTAGGTGGATCAATCATCACCGCTTTTTTACACTTTTTCTTAGGAGAGTCTTCAGCGGGATCAAGGCAGGCTATTTTTGAGACTTCCTCTGATCGCATTTTAACTTTATTCCATGTTCATCCAATGAAAAAGTTATTTAATCCAAAAACCGGACCGCAAGCGTCTATAATAAGTTTTTCGTATCAGGCTCATTATAAAAAAAAATCCCAGCGTTTTGTAGCTGTACAAATACCACTTTTCAAGAGACCTTCTATAAAAAAGGGGAAAAAGTTTAAATCCGGCTTAATTGCTTTATCTGGAAATGAGAATTTTTAGCGTCGGTTCTGATTCATAGTGAACAGTTTATTTTCCAAAGGAAGTTTTCACGTACATCGGCTTTTGCCTGTTTAATTTCAAAAAATCCCTGCAAGTGGCACACAGAATGAGCCTAGGGTTTAATATCTAATCCTCGGGTTGTGTTAAAATTATTTCCTCTAGGCACTAACGGACGCAACGATTTAAATTATGATGAAAAAGAATTTTGCAGCAAGCGCAGAATGATTCAGACGGATAACGGATAATTCCAAAGTGAAGTGTACTAAAAATTAAACGGACAAAAAATAGAAAGAGTTTCCCAGAGAAAAAAAAATAAATATAATTTTATAGCATCTATTTTATATCAGCAAATTCAACTGATTTTGCCGCTAGTGTTATTATTAACTAATCAAATTAATTTGTGGTTTTAATTAATAAAATAATTTGACAGACCTTATGTTACAACAACTGTTCTAAATTTTGTCCACCGACGTGTAAACACATTTGGACCCATCTTACCAAATTTTTGCTAACTAACATAAATGTTTCTGGTTCTTGACCGTTATTGGCAGCAGCTATAATACGTTCATGTAAATCATCACTAGTATCTACTTCGATGCGATACACTTCATTTTTTAAATATCGCCACAAAAAAAGCTCCAAAGGAGTCAGGAGATCGTGACGGGCATGGTATCATCTTCTGGCCCAATCCACCTTATATCTTGAAGTCTCTTAAGGTACTCCCAAACATTTTGTCGAAAATGAGGATCGAGAAGCACCATTGTGCACGAACTACATTCGGACAGCTAAGGGCACATTTTTCAAAAGTTCAAGCAGATCATTTCGAAGAAACTCGAGATACTGTACTCCATCCATTCAATTTGGTAATATGAATGGTTCCATCAAGCGATCATCGACAATCCCTGACCAAACATTTAAAGAAAAGCGTTGTTGCAAATTATCCCATTGAATCACGGGCGAATTTTCAAAATCCCAAACATGAGTATTATGAATGTTATGCATCCCATTTTGTGTAAAAATAGTTTCATCTGTAACTAACGTAAGGGATAATCCCTTGCCATTAATGCTTAGACACGCTGTACATGGTATGGATATAATTGAGCCTCATGAATGATAAGCCACACTGTTGATTCGGACCTTCTTTGTACCTGTTGAGCGATTTGTCTGTTAGATGCATCTGTCACAAGTTGCTAAAGCATTTTGTCTTACTTCACCAAAAGTTAAAACAATATCCATCAATTCCCAGCTGCTATACACGTAAGCCATTTTTGATATTTGAAAAACTAATGTAAACACTGTCTTAAAAACGTTAATACTTCTATCAAATTTCATTATTCGGAGTCGCCTGCATTACGATGACGCTAGAGGACTACAGTAACCCAGTGATATACAGATTGAAAATACTACATCATCAATAATTTTTTTTCTCGGAAACTAAAAGCATTTTAAAAATTTTGTTTACGATGTTGGCTTAATTTTTCATGATGCATCTATTTCCAATTTTTTTAAATACGTTGTGAAGCAGCCTATATACAATCTATATTTGTTGATTCCAAAGTTTGAATTGGTCTTTATTAGTATATCCAAACAGAATCATTTTGAATACAATGTGATTATTCTGTATGAGATCAGAAAAGAAAAATTTTATCTTTTGTGTAGACATACATATGCATATCTCGAAATTCGGCCAATGTGCTTATTTTGTAAGACTTAAGGTGGTAAAACTGTGTTAATAAAGTAAATTTTATTATTATTGGTACATGTTACTGTATAACACTAACAAATACTCCAACGATCATACATATTATATTAGCAAAACTTATTTATTGGATTCCTCCTTGTTGATTTTCTCTAATGTATGTAACTATATGCGTACATAAAAATGTAATAATTAATTAATTTTCCTTTTTTTTTTCAGGTGAGTGAAGTCTACACCCCTTTTCTGCACGCCTGCGGCAAATTTGTAAGTATAACAAATTTGAATATTAAATAAATTGGGGTCCGAAATTGATTAACTTTTCTAATATCTCAAGTTTAAATTTAATTTAATAGTCCCGCCACATACGGATATTCGGTCCCGGCAATCCATTATTTTCCAAAATTAATTTTGGGGAGAAGCCACATCTCATGCCAAAGACTCGCGAAGTGTTCGAAGCGTGATTAATTAAAATATTCGATGCAAAGCGCAATTTTTCACGAATTGTTTGCGTCGAATTTTTCATGTCGTAATGAGGTCGAGTCGTTTTAAAAGGGCAAGGAATACATTATGTTAATTCGGCATCGTAATATCTATAAAGACCTATTTCTGAATTCAGGGCGAGTTTTTCTGGAAGAATTTCGTTGAAAATGGGCTCCCGCCGCATGGGAAATAGACGCTTATATGAAGAAATAATAAAAATGTATTCATTAATTTTATATAACTATTTTAAATATCTTCTGAGAATTAAGGCATCGTAAAGGTGATCTTTTTTCATCCCCTACCATTGGTACTTCGGAAACTGTAAAATATACAGGGTGGTTTTAACTAGAAAAAAGTTGCATATTTTCAAGACCATTAATACAAGATATCTGCTGTTGTTGCTGAAATAATGTGAAAAAGCTGAAAAATAGTGATTTTTTGAAAATGCCATCTAGGGTAATTATTTCTTAACAGAAAGACCTGAAATTTGATACAGAGAGGTAAGAATATACGAGAAATCGATTTTCGACAAAAATTTTTGCAACCACTAGTTTCGGTTATGCCAAATTCAATTGTTTTTTTTTCTTATGGCTCTTGACAGTAACATATGTAGAATAAAATTACGAACACATAATATGTAGCATTACTATTTTATTTGAGGAATAATAAAATTTAAAAAATACATTAATTTAAATAAAAAATGTTGTTCTTAGAGTAAAACAAATTCAATACCTAACCAAAGAAATTACAGAAATATTCTACATGTCCTAGATAAATACTTCCAAGTGATCATTTTCACGTACACAAAGCTCAGTTCTTAAGCTCATGTTGCCCACGTTTTGAATACTTTATGAAATAGATCTAATGCAGCATTTTGCCGAACAATTTCTAAATTTTTAATATATATAATTTAAAGGAAGGTTCAGTGCATTCTACTTGTCCATCCTTAAATTATTTATATACTTCTAAGAAGTAAAGCTTGCATCAATAAAAACTAAGTTAGCCAATGTCGAGTTAATCAAAATGTTTGTTGATTTTTGTTTTACGTTAAGAACTACATTTTTAATTTAAAGTATAGTATTACTTAAATCTTATGGGTTATTTTTTCAAATAAATTGATGGTGTTACATAGTATGTGTAATTTTATTCTATCTGTTCTGTCAATATTCCAAATGCCGCCCATAAGAGAGGTTATTCTGTTAAGAGACAATGACACTAGATGGCATTTTCTAAAGTTGCAACTTTATCTAATTTTAATCATCCTATGCATTTTGTGGCTTCCAATATGCCAATGGTGAGTGAGTGAATACCTACTATGAAAATAACTGTATTTTAATATCTCGATTTTGAGCGTTGTTTATGATGGGAAATTATTTATCTGTGAAAGTTTTTGTAAAAATGTTTTTCCTATCATCTTTGCGTTTGGTGTATGTTGGCGCTGTTTTGCAACAATTTCCGTGTTTTTCAAAATATTTTTGAAATAAAATAAACGTATATGGCATTTACTCAAAACATTTAAGGTGTTAACTGTTTGGTAATTTCGCTGATTTGTGATACTAAATTGCTTCCATATTTTTTGATCGATCCTCCGATACATCCATAAACAGTAAACAATTATTATTATTAAATATAAAAATATAATATCATTTCAAAGAACGTTTTAATAGATTGAAATTCAACTGAAAACCTCAAAACAATTATTTTAAATGTTTGAAACAAATCACTGGCTTTTACAACATGCCTCGTGATGACGATATTCCACTGAATTCTATACGCAAATTATTTTAAATGTTTGAAACAAATCACTGGCTTTAACAACATGCCTCGTGCATGCATTTCTACAAACTAACGCAAATGTTTCTGCTCCTTGTCCGTTTTGAAATTGTAAGTTATTAGGAGCAGCTATGATACGTTTGCGTAAACCATCAATAATGTCCACTTCGGTGCAATACACTTAATTTTTTAAATATCCCCACAAAAAAGAGCAAATTGTAGTGGCCACCGCACCGGTCCTCCTCGTCCAATCCCTTGGTATTAATTGTTGTACACGCTGTAATTGAGCCTCGTGTGTGATACGCCACACTGCTGCAATACGCCGTGGATACCCTGGGCCTCCATCTCTTCCGTGATTCGGTTTCAAATTTGTCACGGCCGCGTTGCACTACACTTGCACTCAGTGCACACCGCGGTAAAAGTAGCTGCATTTGGCACATTCCGCTAAAGCATTTTCACATCACCATAAATTAAAACAATATCCATCAACTCTATTCAACGTGTTGCTATACACACGCAAGCCATTTTTGACACTTGAAAACTAATATAAATACTCGCATCACAAAAACGTTAATACCTGCTATCAGTAATCAGATTTTAATATTCGGAATCGTCTGACTAAAGACTACAGTAGCCCAGCGATATAAAGATTGAAAATATTACAACAATATTTTTTTACGATATTGACTCCATTTCATGACGCATCTATTTTCAAATTTTTTATATAAGTTGTGAATCACCCTGTATAGTCGTGGACAAATAATTTCATGGTGAAAAAATGAGAGATTTTGCGCATCTACAGCAACATAAAAATGTCGATAGTTGTACAAAAACTAACTTTATTGCATTCGCACGACCGTTTGTGCAATAAAAAATGACAATTTCTCAAATACTTTGTCTATCGCATAGGAAAATAAGAAAAAAAAGAAAAATATTGAAATTAGCTTACCCCTACACCATTGAGGAAACTTTTGAAAATGCAAAAATTGCGCACAAGCGCTTATCTAAATCCAGCCACAACGCCGTAAACAGTGCCGTATATTTGACCAAGTGTCATGGCCATAAAATTCCGGTGGGTCTCAAGATCAGGGACGGAGATCTGCTGCTTAAATTCCAGGTACCCTCAGTAAATCTAAAGTCACCCTCAAGTGAACTCGGCCGTAGCCCAACATAAATATAAACAAAAATAATAAATAAGCCCTAAGCTAACCTTCCTGCTTGCCCGCTTGACAAATTTGGGGCAAGGCATTTATTCCACGATGAATATTTATTGAATTATGGTCAGCGTTCTAAAATGCATGTATTTTTTTCAAGAAATATTTTAACCGAAAGGGTTTACAAAGAAACAATAAATAGGAAATATAGTGTGATTCGGTTCAATTATTTTCACCTATTTTTACGTAGAATTATTGTACCAAATTTGGGTCAGTATGTTCAAAAACAAATTTTATGATTTTTCTAGTTGAGATTAAAAAAATCGCTAACTCGGGCCATTTAGTAAACAAAATATGTCACTTTTATGAAGTATTTAAATTTTTTTAGCCATGTTTAACAAACACTGTATTATTATAGGATAGCTCTTCTAAGGACGAATTCAGGGATATAAGACTATATATGGTGGTTCAAATACGACACTATATGTTTCATAGAATAAAGACAATTCAGTGGTATAAGATTATACAGGGTGTTTCAAAACATGCGATGTTGATGAAACTGATAAAACATTGTGGGGTTTTCCTAAGTTTCTCTTATTATTAGGAAGTAATAACGAGTAATAATAAGAGCAAAATAAAATTTTAACAAGTTTACACTATTCAAACATAAGATCAAATTACTATATAAATAAGAAAATAAACAATATACTGTAATTTTTATATAGAATACGATATATCAATAAAAGACTTCTATATTTGGCACATTATTGATAAATAATTGCTGTTACAGAGATCGCCTGGCTGAATTTACGACAGTTTTGCAGTTTTTCTCAAAAACGGTGCATTATAAACTTTATTAAGAGTACCATTTTTATGTAAAATGACGTTTTGCATGATTATTATGTGAGTTCCATTGTCTTTCATATGAATTTTCCCAAAAACTGGTCATGGTTTTAGTAAGAATAGCATTTTTGAGACTGTTCTGTGAACTGAAAACTTCAACAAGTTGAAGTTTGCTAATGAATGAGATAATGAGATTTTGTTTTCAGTAACAACGAGGATCATATTTTGACGGTCATTTTCGCTTGTCGTTCTTTACCTTCCTGATTCAAGTCAATTATTTATATTTCCGTTTTTAGATATTTTGCATATTTGATTTATTGTAGCTCAATTATTTTTTTTTGGTCTGGTTAGACTTGGTCAAATAAGTCTAATACCACCTGCTGACTCTGGCTTCTAAAGTGCGTACAAACCAAAGATATTCTTCGCGAGTAGTTCGGGATATTCGCGAACAGCTCCTGAGCAGTTCACGAGCTCAACGTTCACACTAGGTATAGTTATAATACACTACATGTTCCGGTATAAAGTTAGGCTTCGCCAGGAGTTTGAAGCAGGTTGTTCGGTATTAACGAAATAAGATTAAAATGTCGATGGAATTGAAAATATTCAAAATAGGTTTGTAAAATATCTTAACTTTAATGTCAGTGGAACATATGATACACCTCAAATAAATACCGTTAAAAACAATTTAATTTAATTTCTCTCGACGACAGATCGCACTCTGACCTTTTATTATTATATAAAATCATTAATTCTCACTTTGATTGTCCTTACTTATTATCATTAATTCCTTTACAAGTTCCGCCTCGTTCCACAAGAAATAACTATCTATTTGAAAGTGAGTTTTATATAACTAACTCAGGACAAAATACACCAATTTCCAGAATGGTCAACACATACAATTTTAAATTTAATCACATTGACATTTTCTGTATCAGCAAATCGGTTTTAAAGAAAAAGTTAAAAACGGTATCTTAATATATGGTTTTAAATTTGTATTGTTTTATTTTACTATCTTTCTTAAATAGATTATTTAACACGTTTATTTTTATGTCACTGTGTAATATATTTGTAATGCTAACATATTTTAATAACCATTAAGTTTATAGTTTACATGTGGATACATGTTTTGGGTTTTACCTGTTTTGTATCTCTTTTGTAGTATTGAAAAATAAATAATTAAAAGGCCATGAATTAATAAATGCGGTATAATAGACAAGTTTTTACATACTTTTGACAATTATGACAAAATAGTACATACGAGTATAATCTTATATTACTGAAATCGTTTATTTATTTAAACTAGGAAATAAAAAGCGCCCTATATAAAAAAATGTCGGTAATGTTATAACTCTGTCGATTTCTTTTTCATCTCAACTAGAAAAAAATATAAATTTTGTGCTATTTATTTTGGAATATATTTTAGTGTATATTGGCATCAAATTTTCATTTACAGCGGATTTTGTGATTGATGATTTTCTATAACAATGAACATTTTATTTAAATACCGATACGTGAAATATATGGGAACAAATCAACTCAAATATTTCAGATATCTATACATTTAAATATAAAATTGCAATGTATTGTAGATAATATTTTTCAGTTTTATAAAAGAGTAATTTCAGAATTGGAGTTTATTGTGCGAATTTAAATTCATTTATATTTTTTACAGTAAAATATGTACGATTCTTTCAGTTTTTATTGCGCTTTCATTCTGTCATAAAAAGCGCAGATTTCAGGATTTACTACAAGCGCCGTTTCTGCTTATAAACAACAGCTGATAAATTTGCGATATAGCCCAATGTTACCGGGAATATTGTTTTTATTGGGTTATAAATGTTTTGTATTGTGAACATACTAAAATAAATGTGTATTTTTACTGCCTTTAGCTCGTAAATCTGCACGTTTTTCGAAGACATACGTTGCCTGTTACGTTTCTGCTTTTGTGGCTTTTTCGTTCGCAACTCGAACTTAAGTGATGAAACTAAAAAGTATAACTTTTTTAAGAATGATTCGAATAGTTATTACTGCATTCCAACCGGAAAGAAATATCTTCACAAATATACCACATTTATTGGAATTGAAGCTTTACATTTATATACCCGCAGTTCAATGAGAGTTCATTCCATCTGAAAATCCATTGATTTGAGTATTGTAATACTTGAAACAACGTAGCATACTATAAGTGAATGAAGATATTTGAATTAATAATAATTTGTTGGGCAATTGTACTTAAATTTCGGGAAAGTTTTTTTGTGAGATACACACGAACAGCTAATTGTTTCTTCAGTTAAATATACAGGGTGTTTGAAAAGTCTGTGCTACTATATGGTTCCTTTCTAATTTTTTAAGGATAGAAATTTTTCGAAATAGATTAGTTATTTTGAAACAGCCGCCTTCTGATAATTTTCAAAATTCACCATTTTAGAGAAACTGCTTTTAACTAATGTTAAGCTTGAAAATCAATACATTAATTCTATTATGGATCGGTCAGTGGTCGCGCGGTTTAAGGCGTCAGTACTTGAATCGAGGTTGACTGGATCGCTGTGGGTTCGACCCCCGCAGCCGGTAGACCGTATATAAGCTATATTCGTGGAGAGATTGGCACCCTCTCTGCGGGTATGGTAGGGTGGAAGAATGTTGGCTTGGGTCAATGTGAAAGATTGATACCGGTTGACATTTGACTACCCCCCTAATTAATGAGGTTTTCCAGGTTTCCCTGATTCCTGCACTGAATGGTGGTTAGGGCCTACCAACGTAAGTCGTTCCTGGGCGCAAATGCGGCCTGCTTAATAATAATATGCCGCCCCCTCGCCCACACAAGTCTTCGACTTCTGGGCTAATCCTCGTGATTAGAATGAGGGTAGAGATATTATTATTATTAAATTATTAATTCAATAAGATGTTACAGTTAATAATATAATTTCAGTGTACTACATGTATTTCTTTTCATTAGAATTATTTACCTAAATTATTATTAATATTAAATTATTGATTTCAATATGGAGTCATTTTTTAGAATAGATACATATTTGACATCAACATGAACTGGCATTACTCCATGTGAAAAGAATTGTAAACATATATTGATTTAAATTTGATTAATAATTTTAAGATAAAGCAAATATAAGTCTATATTTACAAGTAATACTACCCAAGCGTCCCTCACCGATTGGACTAAACTTTGCACACTAAACAAATTAAACCCGTGTTTTTTTCCTTTTTCCTACATTCGCATTTTAGGGGTAGAAAGCACCCCTGGTGCTGTAGAATACCATGTTGATATTCTGGCAAAATGACTTTAGCCACTATTTTAGCAGTAATAAATCGCATTTGAAATGTTCTAGTTGCTTTTATCTTCAAATCATAGTTTAGGGGTGTAAACTCTTCTGAATGGGGTAACCTTATAATCGTAATCACTCTTAATCCATTTTCTATTGATGCTTAAACCTCAAACTAATGAATTATAGATACACCCTTAACTCATAAACTCAAAGTCCATAAACCCAAGAATCCACATACCCAAGCCCAAAATAGCTATTAATTATAAGGTTTATAGGTTTAGATTCTTTATGTTTGTGGTTCGCAGATTACTCAAGACACTTATGCAAAGAGCGTCAATCTTAACATCTGATTTTCCCCTGTTATACGTATTTAACACTCTTAAATAAAGATTGTAAATACTTTATTACATCATTTTTAACAGAAGAAAATAAATAACCGTTCGCCAAAATCTTTCTCTATAATTGTTTTAGCTTGAAACGCATTATTTTTTGCTTAAAACGTATATTTTACCCTTATCCGTACTTACCCTTATATAAGGGTAAGCTGGATTGAAAATTATTTTATGGGCAGTGCCTTTTAATTTGAATATGTTCTCTATCTTTGCACTTTTGTATGTAATGTAAATATAATACATCAATGTAAGACGCCATATTGAATTCACTGGGGGGGTCAAAATTAACACCGGAAATCGAAAGAGCATGGTTCAAACAAAATTATAAACAGAATTAGAGAAAAATTATACACTCCACAATTAAACATTGTCAGCAGTTGAGCTAAAGCATCCTACATCCCTCTAGGAGAGTTAATCACCCCTAAAATACGTTTTGAGGGTAAAGCAACCCTGCACTATTATTGGTTGATTTAAAAATTGTGATTTATTACTGCTAAAATCGTTGCTATAAAGTTACTTTACCGGAATATCATCATAGGATGTTTTACCACATCAGAAGTGGTGTCTACCCCTAAAATCCGAATTTAGGAAAAATAAAATCATAGTGTTAGTAGACATCTATATCTGATCTTTTTTATGTATTATCGACAGTGCATTTGTATCAAAGTGTTTCAGATCAGATCATAGTTAAAAATTTAGAATCTGATAAATTTGAAATTTCTACATTCACTATTAAATGAATAAGAAAATTCAACCTCTCGATTGAATACCCAATAATTCTATTTCCATTCACTATTAAATGAATAAGAAAATTCTTCGAACAATACTTCTATTAATCGTAAATAAACGTTACTAGCGCCGTTAGGAAAAAGAAAATACATAATGTCTGGTTCTGAACTTTCATACTGATATATTATAGCGATTCTTCTCAGTAGCGATTCTTTTTAAACGTTATAAATTGTTCTTTCACTTCAAAAGAGATTTGACAAATGTCGCTTTGTATCGCGCCGAGCGTAATTGCAATGCAGTTCATATTATCGCACTGGATTTAGTATGTAATTTAAAAAACATAATGAAGAGCTTTAATTAATGGGGTCATATTATCCACACGTACTGACTGGTTAACAAAATATTTAACCATAAAACTACAAGAAAAATTAACTTAAATTAAACTTTCACTTTATAAAATAGTCTTCAAGTTATACAAAATATTTTATAAAAAATTTTTATAAAAATGACTTTATAACTGTAAAAATATTTATAATTTATCGAAATTACATATTGTTTACCTTTCTGTGTTTTCAAATACTAAAATTCCAATTTAAAAAATAAGACATATTTATATTTTTTTTATGTCTTTATAGTAAAATTATTTATAACTATATTTACTAGTAGTTAAAAATTTTAGATATTTTTATTATTATTTTTAAATTTTCACTTTTTATTTAAATATTTTAAAAAATATTTCAACTTTGTTGATAATCTAATTTGAAATTTTATTCACTATTAACTTAATAAAAATATTGTTGATATTATGGTACAAATTGCTATTTCTATTAACTTATAAACTATTAAAAATATTACTAAAACTGAAAAACCCATAATTATTTAGTTGCATACTCTTCAAATATCAAAGAACACTGGCCAAAGGTGACTATATTCTATTCTATTGGGGATGTTATAGTTTAAAGAAGTACTAATTATTTTATACAAACGTCGTTGATTATTGTTAATATTGTTGCTGTTATTAGTATTAACAGAATTTAATTCCCAGATAATACAAGAAATTTAAAAATTTGCGCTAGTGGTCTACAGATGGCGACTGCAATTTATTAAATAAATTATCAGCAATAAAGTTTGAAATTTTTTATTACATATGTATTCAAGTCTAGATGGATAAGGTGCTATTATCAATTTTTGCAATACTAAAGACCTCAAGAAAAAATTACCCAAATTGAACCAATTGAACAACTTTGTAAAAAGTGGTAAATGTTTATATTTTAATATTTTTGTGGTTTTTACCAATGGAGGAAATTCACCTGATCGTGGTCGTCGGGCAAGGTACCTCGCTTTAAACAAAAATAACGTTTGAGAGAAGGAGAGGTTCCCAGTAAGTACTAAAGTCTTTGAAGTGATAAGCTTTAATGTAAACAAGTACGAAAACAGAAAATGATAAAATTTTTTTGAAAGCTCCAAATATCTATCTTGGAAATATATTTCTTCTCGCATTTTTCTATATAACACTGCATTTCATAGTACAAACTGTTCAACTTTAAGCGAAATATTTTATTTATACGGAACAAACAAATATAAATCGTTTAAACTAAGTAAAAAATTACGATCAATAATTTACCGAATAAACAAAAACATTAATAATCTGCACCTACAGTACTATTATACCATTATAATTCCCATAAAACTTTTGATTTGGTCACAGATATGCAAGTAGAAAAATTCTATTGAATTTGCACATATGTTTCTATACAATATACAACAATGTGTAAGAATGAAAACTGACAAAGCGGAAATGAACTCGAAAACTGCTACTATAGTTCGTGTTCAACAACAAAGCCGTATGTGCTTTGTTTTTATACAATATATGATATAATATTACCTTAGAGTTGAATATAGGGATTAAACAAAATAAGAGGATACCAAAGTTGGAAAGTCAGCTCTCATGAAGCTCCAATAGCCCAATTAGCCGATTACTTTACATATTCTGAATTTCTTAAAACTTTCCCAACTCATGTTTTCTTTAGACAGGGAACAATTTTTTCATGAAAACTTCCCAGCAGCCGTCGACCCAGGCTGAACCGGTCGATTGTTCGAATAAGAATGTAAAATATGTAAGAAAAATTTCGCCTCTGTTTCGCTTCCACGAATTTTTCCGTTAAGCTCAAGTATTACTTTTTAAATCTTTTTAAATACCCCTCGGGGGTGTTTTTTTCATTGTCAAAAAAGACTTTTATAGCAGGGAGTTGTTAGCGGTTTAGACGCGGCGCCTTCGCCATATTTTGAAAAGTCTGTGTTGGTGGTATCGAGAGGGCGAGCGTTGCACTGTTGTTCTAATTAAGGGGAATAAATCATTGGCCTACACATTATTATGTTGTGAAGCGAGCACAGAACTAATAGTGACCGAAAACTAGCAGGGCAATTAGTCCGTTACACTGTTGTCCATTAAGCAACTTTGAGGCAAATTAGACGAATAAATTTTGTATTAATTTTCATATGAAACCGTAAAGTTTGCACTTAACGTATTAGAAACTGGATAAATCAATTACTCATTGGAGGCGTATCCGATAGTCTTGTTGGTGAAAGTCTCAAATGCTTCAGAGACATACAGGATATCTAATAGATTTATTTTATCTATTAATTAATTAAAACAAAATATTAAACCAAAATTACTTATAATATTCTTAATGCTGAAATAATTCCGAATTTTTTTTTGAGGCCATGAATAATTTATTACGAATATTCATGAAGGAAGAAAAAATTCCGGTTATTAATTTAAGCTCGAGAGATTCGGTAAGAACATTTCATATCAAACTATATATTAATTTGAAGGTGGCAACCGTTTTTGTTTATTCATGAATAATAATTAATTAAAATATCAGGTACTGTCAATCAAAATGTCAAACATAAACGTCAACAAATATCCAGTGTAATCACACCTGCATGCAACTCACTTAGGGAAAGATGAAAATATCCGGGAATTGCCTTCATAAATGATTACAAGCCACGTGACCAGGACTGTGATTCTCGAAGAACAACTCGTATGCAAATAGATTTCTTGTCTCTCTCAATTGCCGTAGTGAGTAAAAGGATAGGTATTCGTATATGAGTTGCTCTGCGAGTGATTTGAGAATCTCGACCCTGATCACGTGGCTTTTTATCATTTATGAAGGCACTGTATAAGCTTCTAATTGGCTAGAAAACGTTGTACAGTTAACACATTAAATTTTCTGAAAAAAAAACTATTAGAAGATTTGCTACCAAACTTAAATTTTCAGTTTCAGATACATTGACATTGTTTCAATCATTGTTAGCTTATGGAATTAAGTAATTATATATTTGCTGTCTTTGTATTAAAAGACCGCGAATGATACCTTTTTACTATGTAGAGCACACTGGGAAAAGAAATACCTCTATCTCTCATTCTCATCACAAGGATTAGCCCAGTCGGAGAAAGGGCGACAGGGACGACTTACGTTGGTAGGCCCTAACAACCATCAGTGTAGGAGTGAGAGAAACCTGAAAAACCTCATTAATAAAAGGGATGGTCAAATGTCGACCAGTATCAATCTTCCCAACGAATATAGCTGATATCAGTCTACCGGCCGGGGTCTCACCACATCGATCAATTACTGACTTCTCAAACCGCTCGACCACTGACTGACCTTTAATAATAAACATCAATTAAAGGCTTAAAAGTTTTTTAAGATAATTCTACGGGGTATGTTAATGTAATGTCTATAATGCTCGTATACAATTTTCTCAGTGTGCAGTTAGTGTGTAAAATTCAGGAAACTTCATGATGAAACATAACATGAGATAATATGCTTCTTTCCTTGTTGGCTTGTCAGCCTGTAACCTGTTAGTAATGAGAAAAGAAACCTAATTTGATTGGATCTTTTGTTAGTCTAAACATCCATAAACTTGATATAAACTGGGTACGCAACAATCGTAATAAGCATGTTATTATTTTAAAAATATTATTAACGAGTATAGTCTTAAATAAATTTAAAAAATACTAGGATGGTTCCTCAAAATTTGAACGTATTTGAACGCAAAACAGTTTAAGAGAAAAACACACAATACAAATTTATTCAATATTATTTTTTACTTGATTTGTTTGAGTTTGTCTTATTATTTTTTTTTTAATAATATTTTAGATATATTATTATATATGTTGAATTTCTGTGTTAAGCAGTAATTCCTTTTAGTGACAAAAACTTTGTCGTTGCCTCAAACGTTGAGACGCTACCTTTTATTTTCACATTTACGTTCATTTATTTTCTGAAATTATTGCACCAATTACCGGTCGTTTTGAGAAATGAAAGGTAATTTTTACCGACGTATAACATGTAGTTATTTCTCACTAATCTCTTCTTCGCCTAACTTTGAAACAGAAGTTAGAAAAGAAGCAGTTGCAGAATAAAACGTGCTTTCGGGACCCGTGCAAAATTTATGAGCATAAGGCAATAAAAAAAGTCATTTATTTTAGTACGTTCACGATACCAACATTTATATCCCAATGAAGGCAATATTCCCGGTATCACTGAACATTATCAGCTGTCCTTAGGTCGTTCAAGCACGGTTTTTAACTCCTTGCTTTTTTTATGTACGTCTACTGCAATAATAATTCTAAATCACGAACCAAATAGGTTCATATCCACATTAAAATTAGTTTACAGATAAAGAAATAATCATCTGATTTCTGTTATTTAAATGTATATGTTTGTACAGGATGTTACAGAAGTAAGAACGAGAATTTACTGATTCAGAAATTTAAAAATTGTGTTGTTAAGGTTTCTAACCCTCATTTCTGAATCCACTCGTGTTAATTTCAATTCTATACGCGAACGTATTTCTTTGTCGTACACACGTTGAATGTTTTTCATTATATAATTTTTTATATATTTTCAGAGAAAATGATATCCATTTTGAACAATTTCTTTAGTTTCAATTTTCTTTTTCTTTTATGGTTTTATTACTAATTGATAAATTTTAAAGACAAAACCTACTACTGACTTTTTGATTTCTTCTAATAAACACTATTAAAATCTTGTTTTAATAATGCATTGCTTCTTGAAAACCTTAAAGTTTTTTAAAATTCAACAAGAATAAAAAAGTGTTTTTAATTAAATTCTGCGCGGGATATTATCATTCATTTCAAATTCGATCGATGGAAAAAAGAAATTGGTATAATTTTAGGGGTTTGGTAAAATCTTTGCAATTAATCCTGTATATTGCCAACTCGTAAGGAGAAATGACGTTTTGATTGAGGTGTATCGATAAGGCAGCATATAGGTGATTGTAAGGATACAGCTGATCAAATCCTTCGATTCTAATTCAAATTTTCTCCCCTCGCCCAATCTGCCGTTAGCGATTGAAAAAAGGAATATATCTTAATTTAGAGAGGGACTAAGAATTCTCAGTCGAGGTAGGATTCCACGCCCTGCGAGTTCGCAGGATAAGAATTTCTAAGAGTAGTGACATTTTTTGCCCGTCTGGTCTTTAGAATTATACGATTATCAAAAGAGCGTGTTCGCCATCACCTAAGGCTATAACTTAGACCAGTTTTTATGTGAAGATACGTACGTACGTTTATATACTTTTTTTGTTGGGTATTAGTGATGTTGTATGAAATAGTCACAGAATGTGTTTAGGCCAGTATTGAATTACACCCACAGTATTTTACTCGTATATTTTGTATTACTAGTTTTATCACGATTTTAAGCTAATTCAAACTAATCTTTCTATAATTATTATGTTATGCACGCCCTTCGATTTCAAATAGCTAGGTATACTAAATAAATAACTCCATAGAGAAGGTTGAATTCAAAAATAATTACCTAAATTAAAAATAATATAAATATTTACTAGTGAAATGAGACATAGCTGGCATATTGAAACTAATAATAGTCTTCTAAAATTCATATTTTGGGCATATATGAACACGCAATGAATACAATAGATGAGATCTGACCTATTTTTGAATTGATTAAAAATTGTAGGAAGACTTCAATTGGCTTAATATCTTTACAATTCAGTAAATTCATTTATGACATTATCATTATCAAAAAATCAAATTCTTTTAGCTGGTTACTTATTATGTTATTGCTTCTACCACTGTTTTTAATAAAAACTAGAGCATTTGAAAATAATAATTCATTTTGATGGTTACTATTTCTGATTCAAAGACAAGAAATAGAATTTTTACTGTCACAAATAAAGTTCACGATCATTCTATCAATTTATTTTCTTTTTGTAGGAAGTATGTAGCCTTGAAATCTAGAAACAATAAAACTCCAGCATGGTTAGTCTAAAATTTAATAAAGGCAAGTGTTTCAATCAAGTGGTACGAATGAATGTTATTGCTAAAATACCAAACGATATCACTAATTATCTTAACCTACCCGAATGTCATTTATACACAGGGTATTGCTTTATTGGTCAATAGTGGAGGTGGTATTATACAATTGAAGCGACACGGGGGATGGAAGAGTTCTACAGATGCAGAAGATACATAGATAATATGTAAATGATACTGCAGGAAACATCTACTCCGCGGACTAATGCCCCGACCGGCATTGAATTACTCCTGCAGTATCTGTGTGAACAACCAAGAACCCTTGTCGGACACACCACCAAACATAGACTGGTTTCGGGCTTGTTAGCCCTCATCAGTATGCCATAGGTGAGCTGACCGACAATTGAACTGGCTGTTCCTTCATATGTATGTTCACATATAAATTGAGTGCAGGTGAGATATAAGATATAGATATATAGATATATCTCACATAGATAATAATTTCAATGAAAAAATTGAGTAGGAAAATTTTAACTAAGCCATTAAATAATGCACAAGTAACTGAATGTAGCAATCGCAGTGATGAAAATTGTACCATATCAAAATATAGCCCTAATATTATTAAAGATTGTAAAGACTGTTCTTTCAGCATCCAAATAACGAATGCTAACAAATGAATTTTTTACCTTTGTTCTATTTGTTAAAATTAATGTTCTCGTTGTAATAAAGTTAATAATTCACTGATTGAGATAAAAGTTTGTATGCATTGCGAACAAAAAGTCGCATTACTGCTCTCGAGTAACTGTCACTCTCGACCAATAATGTATATCTTTCCGCTCTTATTACATAAATAACTATTATTATTCCACGAAACCAGTAGCATAGTTAACATAAAATGAGCTTTTCCTTTTTAATCACGATTCAGAATTTATTAACCAATATAATTTATTTATATGCCTAATACTGCATTAGCGATGCTGAAGTATGTTTTCTATCAACTTTCGGACTTTTCAAGTAGATGCACGAGATGCTCGACGTCAAGCCACTTCTTAAATTCGTAATCGCACTGAATAAATTCCCTTCACTTTTTCTGAGCCGGCATATCCGTATATTCCGTCCGGAAAGAAACTCCGGAATGGTTGATAACCCGCGAAATGGTCCACACATGTCCACGACCCACACATCCCAGATTTATCGGATGAGGTCCAAGTGCTGAAATGTCTTACAGGGCCAAATAAACGCAGACGTGTCATACTTCGGGGCCTGACGAGCCCTCGCGAGTCTCCAGCCTCCGCCAGCATCCAGTGTTGTATCGAAAGTCCGGCGCGACGCATCCTTCAGCACGCCGCCAACCGAAAACGTGTTCGAGTCCGGACTCCGGTACCGCGACGCTTCGTTCCGGAGTATAGTTCTCGCTTTACGAGCCCGTGCTATTTATATCTGTTAACCGATTGTTGTGGTGGATGTTGTGTGCGTACATATTCTGTTCAGTGCCAGTTATTGATATCTGATTGATTTGTCTCTAATTAGTAAGTTAGTTTCAAAGCGTCGGTGTCGAGTTGGAGATTCAGGGATGCGGACATGGCGCAGAAATTTTAAACAAAGTGAAATTTATAGCAGTATTCATATTTCAAAGCGGAACTACGAAAGCGGACATATTTATGAGCTAATCTAAAATCATTTGATTGTTAACTAACTTTCGAATTTTTAACTAACTTTGTGAAATTATTCGTATGTCCATTTCTATTTTTAATTAACTTACAAATTTCAAAAATTATTTATATTTTCGCCTAAGTTTCGATCCTCTTTCTCTGAAATAACATTCTATTTGAGTGAATATTTTAATTAACTTTGGAATACCAAAAACTATTTATATTTTCGCGTAAGTTTCGATTTTTTTCTCTGTAAAACATTTGGGTAGATATTTTACTTTTATTCAGAGAAAATGTGTCTACTGAGCAGGAGGGATTGGTTTTAAAAGCATATTTTTATTCAGTCACGATAAAAACTCATTAAGATTTCTCGTTTGACATTACCAATTTGGCTGATCCCTCTCAAGATTATTACAATTTCTAATTTATTTTTTCATAACACGTATCCAAATAAATGAGAATTAATATAATTTCCTCTTGAAAATGTTTTTTAATGATGATGAGAAATATTAGCTATGATTAAAGCAACTGCCCTTATAAACCGTTGACATTAAATATGACTGGTTTAAAAGAAATAAGTTGCTGTTACCAGCAATTTTTAAATCATTGAAATTTAATCTCATTTCAAACACTGCATATATTTTTAATCGTTATATGTTTTAAACATATAACGACAACTGTTTCTTACATGGCAATGGTCATAACTGCCCTTAATATTGTTTATGAGCAAATGATACTCAATAAGCTTATATACACGGAAAAAAATAAACGTCACTCAAGTGTATAAATTAATCCAATAATAAAGTATATATGATATAAATATTTACATATTCTTCACATCTAAGCATTCTTATACTTAATTCAACACTTTTTTTCTTACAGTGATACTAAATTTAAGATTTGCTTAAAGAATAATATTTAGTTCAAATATGAATAAAATATTATTAACTGTAGAATAGATTATTCTTCTTTAAATTATAAGTTTATAGATTTGCACGAATTCAAATTATTTATATTTTGTAATAAATGTCATATTGTAAAATTTAAAATACGGCCATAGTGCAAAATAATAATATTTATAGATGGTATTGAAACAACACTTGTGGTGGTCATTACTAAATATAGAGATATAGAGACTCGATTGAAGCATTATTTACTACAAATTTTATATTAGTGTGTACAGGTGGTCGTGTGCAAAAATAAAAAACGTTCGTCAAGTTTGACTTGTGGCCACAAGATGTAGCTATGTGCTGCATTACGTCTTCTCAGGTTTACTTTTGTCGGATAAGTCATTGTCTCACCTTTGGTATACTGAGGAGAGCTAACAAGGTTAAAAGCGGTATACGTCTGGTGTGCCGCTAATGAAAGACTGGCAGTTTGCTATATGTCTTTCAGGAGTTTACACATATTTACTGTATAGATATCTATTTCTGTCATCCACTTTATATAAATAATTAAATACTACTTTACAAAAAAATACTAAGGATGTATTCCAGTTTTATTTTTTCCTAAGGCAATGTTATTATTATTTCAGATATTTGCAGTAATGCTTTCAAATCACTTGAAAGTTCAAATAAAGAACATATAATTTTACTTTGAGAATAACAATTAATTGTTGTCTCAAGTAATGATTAATGTCTAAATTAAACAAAATAATTTTTCTTCTTAATAGAAGAATATATGTGCTTATTATACAAGAATAGGCCAATCTTGCAATAACGTATCACTATACTTGAGCAATAGTGAAACTAAGCTAGTGTCTTGATACTAGTATAGCTTTTTTTTCGTGTACTGCAGTAAATAGTAATCGTTTTGTATATTAATAACACTCCTCCAGACTTTGACAAATTGTGAGCAAAACTAGATCAAACAAAATTTACTGACTAGAATTCGAGATCGGAAAAAAGATTTAAGATCGCGGTACCCTTGATATTCGTTTCGCTTAGTATTGTGTGGAGGTTGTCTTGATGTTGAGTTGGGACCTTTTGAGCGAAGTCCATAAAATAAATGAGGTTTCCTAAAAGTACACGCTCTAGATGCGATTTTGGGTATTCAACTTCGTATCACCCAAACAATTAAAAGTGGCATTAACAGTTTTATTCTCCTGGCGCTTTTGTGAACAAAACTCACAGTAGTAAAGTAGATAATGCGACATAATTGGCTTCCTTGATATTTCAGACAACATTTCGAAGTTGATGTACCCGGAAATAAATAAAATCCGTTTTGATAGTAATGAGGACATTAATTCGTTTAGTTTAGAAAACAACGTGTGTTTAAATTGAGATTACCAGCCTGTTGAAAATTAAACAGAAAATATTTTATGATTTGTGCAATCAATGTTACTATTAGTCTAATTGTAAATTAACGGAGTATCCAAAATATATCAAAATAAATATGATTTTAAAGTAATAACCTCCTAAACAGTGGGTTTTAGAATGCACATCTAGATGTAGTAGAGCTTTTCTTTAAATTTTGAATCAATTGTCTTTTAGTTTTTAAGATACAGAGAAACACCGTCAATATTTTAATATCAGTTATTCGAAATATTAAATTTGATAAATATACGTTTTTATAAGGTGCAATTAAGCTGATTTGAATGCTTTTCAGATCTGTTATACACAGAAATAAATGTAGTTTCTGAAGTACCTCAAGGATCCACACTTGGACTGTTACTATTTTCATTTTTTATGAATGATATTACTGAAAATCTTCCTGATTGATTTAAATTACAAAAATTCCTAAACAGCATGAGTGTATACCGTGTTGATATTGCCTGTAACTTTTGACGTTTGTAGGCCGTCAAGAATATCAAAATCCAGAGAGTATTGTAAAGAGAGGTAATTTGTTACTTAAACTATTATAATAATAAAAGTAGTACGTGAAATAAATAAAATAGAAGATGAATTTGGTGAAGCGTCGATCGCAATGCCTCTGGATCCACGACCTACAAATGTTCAAATTTGTCACCAAAAGCCTTGCCATGACTTCGAAGCTTATTTAACATGTATTCCTTATTACGCTCGTGAAATGTAAATTGAAATATACAGGGCTAACTATGACTAAGTACAAAAATTTTAACCACGTGCTCAGGAAGGTCTAATAAAAGACAATAAAAAGTTTATCTCAAAATTCTAACTCAATGTTTAAAAAATGGGGCGAAACCCTGTTTTCCTACGGAAATTCGGCGCCTATGACAATCAATCATCTTCCGAAATTGCTAGATATTATGTTAACTACCATATGGTCGTTTTTATGCAGCATTGTCAAGTGTAGAAACGACGAAAAAAAACATTTTTATTAATAATAATAATAATGTCTAAGTACCTGATAGATAACAGTTAATCCTGTTAGCTCCAGTATTCTACATTCGTTCTTCGTTCTTTTGTTGCACTGCAGAAATTATATTTTCACTCCTTGAGAATTCGTCATAACTATCCGCTAACATATCCGACATAAAACACTTACTCACTTCAGAAATAACAACCTAGAATAGCTAGTTGCATACTCTCCAAACCTCAAAGAACATGCGAAGTTAGTTATTTCTATATAAGGTTCTAAGAAACATGTTTACAGAACACTGTAAACATCTTGGGATATTATAATTTAAAATATTACTAATTATGTTAAGCAAACATCGTCGATTACTGTTAATATTGTTGCTATTATTAGTATTAATAGAATTTAATTTCACAACAACACAGGATGTTTAAAAATTTAGCGCCGTGAAGTGCACCTTGCATTAGTGGCCTACAGATGTCGGCTGTAGATGTTAAATAATATTGTATACGGTTAGTTTGAAATAATTTTTCAGTACTTGCTTACTTTGGAATTTTTTTGAAGGGTGATTCCGTTAATTCTTATTTTTCCCTATTTTTTCCCTCTTAAAATATTTGTACTAAGTCATAGTTCGCGGTGTAGAACTAACTACATCTATCGGCCGTTCGCTACTCCATGCCGGACTGAAAGATGTAGTTAGTTCTACACCGCGTACTCATGGTCCCTTCTGTCGGGTTAGACAGACGAAAGCAGCTAGGATTATTCGTCGGATACCTCACCTATGGCATACTGATGAGAGCTAATAAGCTCGAAACCGATATATGTCTGGTGGGCGTCTGACGAATGACTCTAGCTGTTGCTATAGGTTTTCCAGGTGTAATTCAATGCTGGTCGGGGCATTAGCCCGCAGAGTAGTTGTTTCCTAATTCCCCTCTTAAAATATTTGTACTAAGTCATAGTTAATCCTGTATAACTTTTACCCATGCAGATGACTTAGAAAATGCCGAAACGTGTCCTAAGAGTATGTGTTTTATGTGAATTAGTGTAACAGCAAAACAAAATATGTTTAATTGATTCAAGAAAGCATTTTCTTAATTACATGTTCAGTGTGAGTCCGCATTTTTAAATATTATTTAATTTAATTTATATTTTTTATTCTTTTTTTTTAAATATTCTGTTGATTTTTGTTTTTAATTATTATATCTCACCTTCCAACTGGTTAGGCCTCCAAAATGGAGGTATTATTGTGTTCGATTTGAATAAATGCTTACTCAGCATCCTGTATAATACGAAAACTTATTAATTTGTATTATTTTAACAGTGTTAAACACATTTTACGTACTATGCAGCGCAGGAAATAGAGCAATATATCAGAAGGAATTTATTTAGTATTTTCCGGGCATAAGGATTCCGCAGAATATAATTCCGACACAGGAAGAATCGGGCAATATTTCATAAACATACTGCTGCTAAAATATATAACTAAAGAAAAAGTATTAATAACTCGGGTCATCCCTTCGCTGCTCGCGGACATATTTTTTATTTGAATAAAGATCTCCCGAGGAACACAATGGTCGAGAAGTAATAAAAAAAGCTTAAGCATCGAATGTGGCAACTTTGACTGTCATTCATTTTCATTTCTTTGTCCGGCTTTTTTTCTAAGAGGGTTTTTTATGTACGTGTAGTAATAGGATATTAAATTTTCGGAAAATATGACTTCTCAGCTAAACATAAATTACAAAATTATTGGTAAAATAAAGTTACTTTACTTATAAGGGTAGTTGTTTATACCCTCTAATTACATTTTAACATTACTTTAAAATAAGTACTAATTGAAACCAGTTTTGAATAATTATCTAAAACATCATCAAAAGAAGTGATTACTTACTTATATTTAATGTGTCCTTTATACAGGGTGTCTTGTAAAATATGGAGAAACATCTAGCGTAAAATTAGGGATCTTCATAAAATAGTTTTAATCATTTTTTTAACAATAATTTCATTACATTTTAAGATATTTGAATCAAATTTTGGGGCTTGGGGTTGCTAAATATGATATAAGTTTTTTTTTCACCCAAAACATAGAGGTTGCTATGAACATATTAAACAGTATTTTTTTTTTATATTCTTTATTTATTGTTAATAGTTAATGCATATTGAGATATAATTCTTCGAATGTATTACCGAGAGGCAATATTCACAGGACGTCGAAATATTGACTTTTGAATGGGGGTTAATTCTAAGGGTGACACACCAAAATGTCAAAAAATACCAAATTTTGTAAGGGAAATCCCAGAAAGTACTAAAAAGTTAAAAAAATTTAAAAAAGTTACTAAAATGCCATAAAATGCCAAAAATGAGAGAAAACATCATTAAACTAAATTACCATATTATTTATAACATCTAAACTTTTCTGACTGTGCCAAATGTTTAGCTATTTTTAATGCAGTTAATATTATGTAAACGAAATACCTGAAAGTATTAAAAAGTGACAAAAAAATTCAATAAACACTGAAAATTATTAAAAAATTGCCAAAAAATTACCATTATATACCTAAAAAAAATGGCTGTACTATTTATTTATTTAAAATACTGCTGTGGTTTACCCCAAAAGTTAATTAGTTTAGTCGTAAAATAGTACATAGTGTCACGATGAGCTTTAGCAACCCACGAGGACAGCTAATAGATAAGGGCTGCTAAGGCGTTTTCTGCATTTTAGCCCAAAAGTGGAAAATATAACAAAACTCTTTAATTATATAAATACAGATATAATTTCATAGTAGTTGTAGGTTACAAATTTAGAGAAATATTGCTAGCTTCTTCTTGCAAGTTTGTTGAAATTCGTAAATTTTTCATCACTGTCTGAACTACTATTCATTTTTACAAATTCTCACAATCACAATTGTTCAGGATCAGAACGTATTATTATTTAAGGTTTTGTTTTTCTTTTTAATTCCAGACTTGGATTTACACTGACGTTTAATGAAAAGTTATGTGAAACATACGCAAATGATAGTGTCAAAGGTGTCTAGATAGTGAAATACTACAAGATCGTATTGTTATGACTTATTTCTGCACTTTACGGATTGCCTGAAGTGATAATGTGATTTTAAACGTTTTTGTAGTAACATTTATTTCACAGTGATGCTATTATCAATTCCTGAATTCAATGTGGAAAGATACGATCCTGCGAACATTGCCACCAAAGGCAATACATCAAAGGGACAACATATCTCTGTAATGATTTATTAACAGGTGCAATTATCGGGAAAAGCGACAATAGTGACAACAGCTACCAAATCCATACGCAGTGTTTTGACCTCACACGTGCCAACAATGAATATCGAACCAAAGATAATATATGAACCGCGACATGTTAAAAAATGCCATTTTTCAGATAGAAATACATTATTTATACTCCAAAATATAATCGACTTTTAATTTTATTGAAGTAACGAATTTCTAACCTACACTTACATTTACTCCTTATATTTTAAGTAGGCGTTTTCATATATACAGAAAGTATATAAGTTAAACCTACTTGAAAATGAAAAATACAATTTCTCTCTGTTGTCTTTGCAACTTATAAATGTTCCATATTCAGAAAAATATCGAATCATTTTTTTAGATGAAAGGTTGCGACTACGTGTTGTGTTTTCAATTTCCGTTATATTCCCGTTCTGCCTTGGCCTAAAAACAATCTGAGAGATTGGGATATTTTATACTGGCCTATTTCGAATATACGCGCCATGTTTATAATTCAGATTTTGATCAGATTTTTACATATATAATGCAACCGGGAGAGTCATCATTAATTAGGTTTGAATAAAATTTTAAATTGGAAATCGGATTACGCTTTGTAAATAAATCAGTTCGTTAGATATGAAAAGTGTACACGGTGTACTTGATTATTTATCATACTCTTTCTACGATGTAGGTAGCTAAAAAGCAATTATCAATTTATTTGTAGTTTCGGGCAAATTATAATTACATTTTGAGAACGTGTTAGTTAATATGCCAAAGTTTTGTCATATTGTCACGGATTTCCCAATCCGTCTTTTTCTTATTCCCAGAAAAACACAATCCGTTAATTAACTATTACTTCTTTATTACTGCTCAGTACACTACTAATTACAGCTCAACTAAACACTTATTTAATTAATCGCTATCTAAATCGCTTTGATCTCTCTAACTAAACACTTCACTTCAGACTGTAATACAAGACTTATACAAGACTTTAGTACAAGACTAACTACCTCGGCCGTTTATTCTTCTTTTATAGACCCAACGAATATTCCAGGTATATTCCAGTATCTCTAGATCCATTTTCTCGTACGACTCGAATGCTTCTCGTCGATTCCCGATTTTTCCAGGCCGATCTCGATCAGCGGCATGTTGTTTGTTTACCAGAATCGCGTAGGGGCGATCGGGGCAGTCTTAGGCAATTCGCGGTTCCACAGTCGTCGGTTTGGGAGTGAGTGGGGCAAATTCCGTGACAATATTTATAAAGGAAACCTTATGTGCATGCATAGGAAATATAAGAATATGTACAAACTCAACACTACATACAGAATTTTTTGTTTTACAAAAAAGGACAATGCACTGCCCATTGTCTTTGAGTCAATACCTTTGGGCATACACTATCTGAAATCGCTGCATATTCAAAACTAGTCGCAAATTCAACTTATTTCGATGCAATTGTTATTATTAATTAGTAAAATTAATATGTGGTTTTATTTAATACAATAATTCGACATATCTGCTGCTACAACAACTGTTCAAAATTCTGTCCACCGACATGTAAACACATTCATCCACAACCAACACAATTGTTTCTGGTTCGTATTTATTTTGAACTTGCAAGTTATCAGTAACTAACAGGTATGATACATTCGCGTAAATCATCAATAGTGTCCACTTCATTTTTAAATATCTGCAAATAGAAGTCCAAAGGGTTTAAGTCAGGCCATGGTACAGGTTTTCCTCGTCCAATCCATCGTACCTCTTGAACTTCATTGAGGTACTCCCGAGCATTTTGTCGAAAGTAAAGAGAGTACCATCGCGGAAAAACCACATTCGGAGTCGGACAGCTAGATCATTTCAAAAAAACTCGAAATACTGAACCCCATCCATTTGATTTGGTAATATGAATAGTCCAGTCAAGCAATCATCAACAATCCCTGCCCAAATATTTAAAGAAAACGTTGTTAGAAATGATCCCGTTGCATCACGAATGTTATACATACCATTCCATGTAAAAATAGCATCTGAAACTATCACCTCAGCTGTAAATTTGGGATTTCAAGTATTTTATGGCAGCAACCAATCACAAAATCTAATTCGTAAGGGATAATTCGTTGGTGTTAATGCTTGGACACGCTGTACATGGTACGGATATAATTGAGGCCCGTGTATGATATGCCACACTGTTGATTGGGACAGTCCTTGTAGTTGTTGAGCGATTTGCCTGGTACTTATTGGGAGATTATCTTCAACAATCTATAAAATGTGTTCCTCTGCTGCTGCAATACGCCGTGGACGCCCTGGACCTCCATCTCTCCCACGATTTTGTTGCATATATCTCGTGTCACGCCAGCGTTGCATTTCTACGATAAAAATAGCTGCGTTTTGCACATGTTTACCGGGAAATTGTTCTGCGTACCGTACAAACAAGTTGCTAAATCATTATGTCTTCTTCACCATAAATTAAAACGATATTCATCAACTCCGAGCTGCTATAAACGTAAGCCAATTTTGATACGAAAAACTAATGTAAACGCTATCGTAAAAGCGTTAATACTACAATCGGATTTCAGTATTCGGAATTGCCTGCATTTTAATGACGCTAGAAACTTCAATAATTTTTTTCTGGGAAGCTATAAGGATTTTACAGAAACTTGTTTACATTAGACTCCTTTTTCATGATTTCATTTTCATTCCCAAATTTTGCCTCCATCCTTCTTCGATCAATCCACCGTAGTACACTCAAGTAATCAGGGATCTGCTATTAACATGCGAAATATCTCTAACTGTAGATTTAATATAAGCATTATTAAGAACAAATTAGCTATTTATGATATACGTGTTAAAAGTAAGATTTTATTTTGTGAGTGAAGACGAACAAAATAAAATCACTTTTAACACGTATATCATACACTATTTTTTCTACAAAACAATCGGAAGAACTTTAAACTCAATAAAAATAAGAAATCAAAAAATACCACACAGAGGAATTACAATTTCAAATTGTTCTAATTTTACTATAAATGTTAATAGTAATAACTAGTTAAAATGTTGGTTTGTACTTATTTAAAATAAAAAGTTGTTCATGTGTTTGTTAAAACGTTTTATTAATTTTCAAAACAAAATTTAAATAAACTTTGATTTACTTTTAACACTAGTGTTGTTCGTGTGTTTGTTAAAACGTTTTATTAATTTTCAAAACAAAATTTAAATAAACTTTGATTTACTTTTAACACTAGTGTTAAAAGTAACTTACTTTTAACACGCGTGACAAAAAATGACATTTTTAACATCAAAAATGACAATTAAAAAGCCCACTTTCAACAGTTTTGTAGAAAAAATATTTTATAATGTATCTATGTTACTTTTTTAGTCAAATAATTTTGATGTTCACCTTATTTATTTTGATCACTCTCGTAGAAAAAAAATGTGCAAAACACTCTCGGAAACTGTATTTTCCGCATTCGACTGCTTGATCGCCCTTCAACTTCCACACTGCCATCTTCCGCCCCTGTTATAGAAAAATAACTATTTTTGACGTTTATACGTGTTGACAAGTAGCTACCGTTGCCCCAGTTTCGCAGCCCCCTTCAAACTGTGCAAAATGGTGACAATAAATAACGAAGTACACGTTGCACCACGTGCAGCTGAAGTGCAACGCCAAATAATTCATGGCACTCTATGATGTATCTATCTGTGTTTATATAGCCAACGCTTAGTCCTTTGGAACTGCTGTGTCGAGGAATTTAGGGATCTGGCCATGAATATGCATTCGCTTCATTAACATTATATTCAGATATACATTAAGAAGGCTTAAGGCGAGCGTAATAATAATTAAGACGGTGTATTGAAGGACCTCTGTGAATTTTGAGGGCCTGCCTGCTGATTGAAAATTCTTTACTAGATTTTGTGTAGTAGCAGATTTTTGGTTTAGTCGTGTCTTTGATAATGCTAAGCAGGAATTTGTAATAGTGTAGTTTCTGTAAGTTCTACAGGGTGTTTCTTTAGTAGAAGCGAAATATCCAGGGGCGTATTCTGTGGCCGAAAGTAAGGGTTTTTTGTTAATATAAATGTGGATTCTTAGAACATACATTGGCCAGCTACAGCGTGTCAAGAATTAATTTTTAATTTCTAAACTGCTTGATATAATTTAACCAAATTCGGTGTGCACATTTAGTATGACAGTAGGTGTGAAATAAAAAATTACTAGCTGTAGAAATAATAATAATAATAATAATAATAATAATAATAATAATAATAATAATAATAATAATAATAATAATAATAATAATAATAATAAAATAGTTCATCATATGCGCCATTAATAATAATAATAATAACAATATTTATTAATTCTTATTCATCAATACATTTAGTGATCAGTAGTTTTTTTACCAACTTTTTGAAAGAAACAGTATTCAAGTGTTTATAACTATGAGGCAATTTGTTAAAGGGTTTCAGACCACAAGAATTTACAGACATCTCAAATTTCTTACATTTGTGCATGGGAATACTCAACAAGTCACGATTACGCGTTGGATAGTCGTGAAAACCATAATTTTTTAACAAAATATGTGGGTCATCTTTAATGTACATACATTAATGATTTATAAATACAAATACAAGGTAGAGTTAGTATTTTGTTGTCTTTAAAAGAGTTTTTGCATGTTTGACGGAAATTGAGTTTAAATATAATTCTAATAATGCGTTTTTGAATAAATAATATTCTATTACTATTTCCAGCATTACCCCATAAAATAATATTATACGACAGATGACTATAAACTAAACTGTAATATACATTTAATAGTGCGCTCAAGGGCATGGTCTTGCATATTCGAGATATCGCGTACGATGACTTGCTAAGAGTTTTGCAAAGCATATCTATGTGCTTTGACCACTTTAGTTGGCAGTCAAGATAGATACCTAAAAATTGTATGCTCTCTGAAGATTCCAGAACGGTATTGTTAAATGTAAGAAATAATTTCTTGTCAGGTTCATTCCTAGATCGAAAATAAATTATCTCGGTCTTATCGATATTGCCCATCAGGGTATTGATCTTACATCAGCTGATAAAAGAACTAATAAAGTTTTGGCATTCTACCATGAGTTGGAAGATTGTATTATCTTTACTTTTTGTTCCTTTACATTTTTTTATATTCCAAACCAATTAACAACACAATTTATTTGATCAAGTGCATTTTTACGATACTCATTACATTACTAAAATAATAACAACAATTTACTATAATTTATATAAAAAATGCCGGAAATAGCCAAAATACATGCTTCAGATCTTCTTGAAATTGCAGCTCCAACACGTGCAAAAATTCCAGGAGTAGTTCTTATCACATCACAACCAGCTATAATTTGTTGACGTACAATACAAACAAAGAAATCAGTAGGGTTCATATCGGGTGATATAAGTGGCCAAAGTTGACCCGGTTCTTGAGTGGCTCGTCCAATCGCCTTATTACCGAATCTTTTATTTAAAAATTCATGAGCAGTTAAACTAAAATGTGGGGAAGTCCTGTTGTGCATAAACTACATTCTTTGTCTTAAGACATAGAGAACATCGTCAAGTAGTTCAGGTAATTTTTTTTCATGAAAATGTCTGCAGAAAGCACCGGTTAAAGTTCTTGATAAGAAATAAGGCCCAACAAGAAAATTTCCAATAATACCTGCCCATACATTCAAAGAAGGATTTTTATCAGAACAAACGTGTTTATTGGGGAAGTTCAGTATAGCGTCTCTGGAAAAATTAGCTTCGTCAGTAAACAATATGCCAGCGGTAAAGTCAACATTTTGTTCAATTTTTTGCAAAATCAAGTGACAAAGTTGTAAGCGAGCGGGATAGTTTTGCGGCAGTAAGGCTTGAACCCTTTGTATGTGATACGGGTATAACTGCTAATGCTTCAGAACAGACCAAAGTAATTTATGATTCATATTAAGATTTGCAGCGATCTTTCTAGTATTTGGGTCTTCTTCAATTTCGTATAGAATAGTTTCTTCCAACTCAGGCGTTCTAGCACTCAAAGCTCTTACTCCGACATACGTTGAAAAACATTTCTGAACATTCTAGTATTTGAGGTTAGATGATTTGGAAATGTTTCCACATAAACTCGCCTAGCCTCAATACCATTTCCATCTGCAAGGCAGATAAACCATTTTTGCCATTGCAGCATTTGAATATGCATAAACCATTATTAAAATTTAACCATTTAAAAAGTAAGCTTAATTTGACATTACACAATATTAAATAACATGACGGTTTCTTATTATTATTGTTTTACATGGCCTCCCTAAGACATGTATAAGTAATTATTGTGTAAAAATTCGCATGATCAAATAAATAATAAAATGAGAACCATGTGAAATTTTATATTTTGAGTGCAAACACGTTCCATCTAAATACTTTATATAAAAATGCACCTACTTCAATTTCGAACTGTAGATATAAAACTTTATGACTGTGTAGTGACAAAAGTCAATACCACATTTCTTCTTACTGAAAGCCAGTAAAATATTAATAAAACCCACCTAGTGTTGCTGCTAATAATATTTTATTGGTTCGACGACGCTTTTATACAGCTGCATCCTGGTAGATTTTAAATCAAATAATATCCAGACTGAAATTTTATGGCATAAATATATTCTGCCGCAGTTTTACGTCTGCGAAATAAATGTAAGTATTCCTTCATTGAATTGGTTATTTTTGGAGGAAGTTCATGTTTGCATACATAAGAAAGCCGGATATTATTTCCCCTGCAGTTTTCTGCATTGTAATAGAAAATATTTGTCTACTCATCGCTGTTTTTCAAGTCTTTATAAATGATATAACGAGGCATCGCATGATGATGTTCCTTTTTGGACTCCAATATAGTGCATGTATGACGTGAGGCTTTGCTTCGTTTACAAATCCATTTGGTTGGGAATACACCTGGTTCTACGCGCGACCGAGAAATCTAAATAGAGTAAGCGCATCGATTTAAAGTTTAATCCACTTAATGAAACGCTGGTGTACGTAGTGTTCTTGGTCGCCTGCGAAAATGCAAATCGTGCACAATGTTACAGCTTATCAGTTTTTGCAGGATCCTCGTCGTTCTGCGAGTTACAGATGTCTCCTTGTTAATTAAGCCCGTAGATTTTTATGTCGCTGTATAAATTTAACTCAAGGAGGCGAATAGTTTTTTTGTATATACTGTGTTCTCATTTGAAATTTTACAAGTAATAAAAGTTATTATAACTTAATCAAACTTGACTTGGCCGCGAGATGCGCAGTGGACATTGTTCTTTAACTTTATAGCAGTTACGAAGACAGAAGTCTTTAATAATAAATACCAAGTGGTAAGGTTAATTCTGCACTGAGGAACATATCTTTCAGCCATTAATTGATATTTGTTCCTAACAAAATATCTGCATTAAGGCGGGGATTTTGTAGAAAAGGAATTGCACAGCCTGAGTGAGCAAAACGGCGAATCAATGAGACCTATGAGACAGCATACAAACCGTATAGGCCCGAACCACAAGGTCCCCTGTAGTTTATCGTGGACACAAAATGTAAACTTAGCAATAAATATTAATCTGAAAGTAAAACACAAGTTGTCCTATATGTCCTGGCTAGTGAGTGAAGTAATTTGGTGGCTGTGGCTGTGATAATTTTGCCATAATTGCGACATATTGGCGTAGTAACTGTGTGGCTAAAATTGAGGTATTTTAACATTCATTTTAATTATTCTTGTGATTTTATGAGCAATGACAATTATCTCACGCACTAGCGGGAACCTTTGTGAATATATTGATATATAATAATAACCAACTATTTCAAATTTCTTGGAGTTCTGCGTCCTCGCTTGCAGCCCTGTTAGACGGTAAAAATATGTATACAAAATCCCAGCCTTAATAGGCTCAAAAAGGTCACATACCACCGACACGACCTGCAGGTGACGGTACATGTTGGTGCTGGTCTAGTGTGCGATGTTCCATTAAACAACTAGTTTAAAGTTCTTGAATGTTAGAAATTTTAAACACAAAATAAAATCATTTCTTAAACATTGTTTCAGTCTATTCAGTTAGTGAGTTTCTAAATAGTTCTGATCTGCATATATTATGGTAAGTGGCTTTGTCCCACCTTCTTAGAACAATATGTTTAGATACTTATTTTGCTTTGTGTTCTTTTGTTTGTAATCTTACAGTGATGTTTTTTTATATATTATGATTTTGTGTAAATCTATACATTTTTTTTTTATATTTGACTTGCCATAAAAATTGTACGTAATTTAACATGGTCAATAAACACTAAACTAAACAACATGGGAATCTTCATGACCAGGCTTTGCAGGTCCGTATTGGTTCGTGTAAGTCTGACGTGCGCGATCTTTAATGATTAAATTTTTACTTTTTATTTATTAATGCAATCCTGACCCATTTTTATCGCTTAGTCTTAGAAAGACTAATGATACGAGCATTCATTTTCTATTGAAATAACTGACTTTTATGTAGTATATAATGATTTTCTCGATAATAATGTATGCACTTAGCTTGGTTTACACCTTCGCCTTTAAACTTTCACTTCATATTCGCTGGTAAAAATCCAGAACCATAACTTAATTAGAATCAACTAACCGTATCATTTACTTGACTTAAAATGAAAATTTTAAGTCAATTAATGAACACAACTAGTATTGTTTGTAAGATTTATCTAATTGCTCTTGTTCAAATTTCAAGTCTATTTAATCTTTAGTTGTTAATTATTAGTATAAAATTATTAAATAGTGTTTTAGGGACTGTTTTATTAAACTGTACAGATAATTTATTTATTTGGATAATTGCGGATACCCAAATTTTGTAAAGGAAATACAATGTTCTCTAAAGTAGTGCATTTTGTCGACATGCAAAAAAAATGCATTTTAAAACTAATCGATGGCTGTTTCAAAATAACTGATCATTTTCCAAAAATCTGTGGCCTTAAAAAAGCTGAAAGGAATATACTTAGTGACTCAGGCGCTCAGAACACTCTGTACATTTAACTCACAAATTTATTAAATATTCGTGTTTACCTCACAAAAAATCTTCCTTTACAAAATTTGATTACAATTACTCCTTAATATGAAGATTATTATAAAAAATTAAATAAAAAAAATAACACTATCAGGCCTATAACTTCTTACGGAACCAAAATTATAGTAAGATTGATTTATTTTCCATTATTTTTTTCAAAGAAATCCTGCTTAATATATGGCCCATTCTTTACTGAACATCCTGTCGGTATAACTTTTTCTGTCACATCACTATTATGTATTAAAGGATTTGCATGAAGGATTTTTATCTTAAATATCTTGTTGTATTTACAACAAAAATAAAAAATTAAGTTTATTAAATTAGTATATCTACATAATTTAATTTTCGTCGTTTGTCGGATTATATCATGTTGCATCGCATGAAATCGTGTCTGCTTCAGCGATACGAGTAGCTTCCAATTATTATACATTGTAGTTTGCTTTTCTATTTACGTTATATTTTAAAACAACATTTTCAGCATAAAACTTCTATTAAAAAAAATATATATGCAATACAACAATAATTCGTTGTTTAATGTAGGTCCCATTCTATTATTTTTCGCTTTGCCAGCAATTCGAACGTCAAATAAACATTTTTCAATTATTCTCAGTTTATCCGTGACATACCTATCTAATAGCTGTTATTTATTTAACATAAAATGATCGTGATTGCTGAAAATTGCTGTTTCGATGCCATTATAATTATATTTCGGTCGTACGCGTTTAATGCGTCACTAAATAACCGAATAACGGAATATACTACATCGTTACAATATACATTTTTAACTAGATATGATTTACATACAACTCCAATTAAAGCGTAATTTTACAAATCAAGGCAGTTATCCTTTTAATATGTAATTTTAATTAAAATAATTTTTTTTCATGTTACGAGTGCATTTCTACACCACTCAAATTTTGTGGACGCACACATTTTATTGTGTAGATTGCAAGTTTTTATGATTAATAGAAGTGGTCTGGGAATTTCATTATTACGGGAGTAGCAGCAATACCCAGAAAGGTGGTGATCATTTTGACTGTTTCTATAAGACCCACGTGCAGTTTAACTGAACCTAAGTATTTTAAGACACAATAATCGACGAATGTTGTATAATTTTGAGGGAAGGTAGTGGAATTATAGGGTGTCCGGAGTGCCTTTGTTTTGCTCTACGATAAATTCTAAACAAAGCATATTTGAATTAACAATTTTGTTTTATCTGACCGGCGGTAAAAGAATTATATGACAGCAAACTGATCTTGTATATGTGACAGTGTCCTTCACATATCATGTCAGATGTTTGTACAAATAATTTGAAGTACACCTAAACATATCTACTGTGAATGATTTTCTTCGCAGCACAGAATAAAATGTGAAATAGTTAACAACTTGTCAAAATGACTTATGTTATAAATTAACATGTTATGCAGCTGGTCTTGGTTACTATTGTTGCATTTTTATTTATGTCACTCACAAGCATTGAACAAATCCTAGATAAAAACGAAACACAAATAGCTGCGATACTACTATAACTAATAAGACCTTTAGGCAGCAGGTGACAGATTACAATGCTGTTGAAAGTTGTGTGAGAAACTTCAATTGTTTACTTCATTAATACTGATACAGAAAGCAAATAACTTTAAAGTTACTTAACCTTATTTTGTAACTTCGTAACACAGTTTTGCTTTTTATTGCAGTTGTATTTTTATTTTTGAAATGTATTTATAGAAATAGCTATAATTTGTTTTAGAAATTTTTTTCATAAGAGTTTTATTGTTGCTCTTTGACACTTGTATTCCGGTCACCCTGTATATATAGGATGGTATTTTTTGTCGCTTTATCGTTTTGAACTACAAGGCAAAATTTACATAACCCTGTATATCTCTTTTTACAGTAGATACCGTAAAATTGTTTAAATATTCTACAAGCACTTATTATTTGAAATACAACATGTACGTATACACGACAATACTCTTTCAAATGCACAGTTTTAAAATTACTCGAAGTATAGGTTGCAAATGATGTGATATTTACCGATAAAATTCCAATGATTTGACCGCATTCAACACATTGCAGCATCGATGTCGCAAAGATGTAAATTTTTCAAGATGTCGATCTTCAGATGATGACGATTATTGAGAATATATTATGTTATTACTTTTGTGTTTATTATGTAACCTGAGAGGTTATTATTTAATTGTCATTACGGTCGGTACTGCAACGATGTTTTTTATTAAATGGGAACAAAATTAGTTGTTTTAATTTACCGTTCTATAGTTCTATAATCCACGAATCTGTAGTTCCGTGCTCTTTCAACTGGTATACTTACTCAACTCATTTAGAAGAGAGACCACATTTGTAAAGAATGGTTTTTAATAGTAATACATAAATAAATGCTAACACGGCAAAAAACCAATGTGATCAACAATAATAATACCTAATTATTATTAAATATTAATTGAACACGTCAATATTTAATTTTGTTAGCCTTATAAACTAAATTTATAAAATAACTTAACTTTAATACTTATTTAACCGCTATGCTGAAGTATTGCTTGGAACCCAAAGGGGAACTAATTATCCCAAGTCCAGAAATATATAAAATTAAACACAATCAATATTTAATTTTTTTAAAAGCGTCAGCGCTTCATGAATTAAATTTGTAAATTTAACTTTAATACTTATTTAACCGAGACGCAAAAGTATAGAATTACCCGAGCCACAAAGAGGAACTTACTATCCTGAGGTACGTCCACATATCATTCGATTCCACCCTTGAACAGAGAGGATGGTTTCTTATTCTAATTTGTCTAATTTCTATTAGTTATTGGATATCTCCCTATAGATTGGCGGGCGCTGTACTTGGATCTATATAATTTTAAATATTTGACAATAGCTTTCTTGTTAGTTAATTTGTCATTTGTCAGTATTTGTATAAATTTAAATAAGTAAATTAGTTTTGTGTATCAGTGGTGATATATTTTATTTTACGCATAATAATTATGTTAATTTCCAGTGTGTGGGAACTTTGCTTAGTGCTGAATTCTGTAAATTTTACAAATCACGTTTCTTCACTGCAAACTGTGCACTATGGATTAAATTAAACTAAGCGATCTGAACAGGGAGCCCAATTTGGAAGAACTAGGTTTTACCATAGAGTTGCTGCTTGGTGTGATCGGCGCGGATGCGATAACGGTTTGAAGATTGGAAAAGTTATATTCTTGGCCTCTGGGGTTAAAGTTTTTAAACAGTTGAAATGCCTTGCAAAGTACGAGTGCAGCGCTAGCGGCTGGTATGCTAAAGAAAAACTCGCTAAGATATTCTGGTTCAACTAAAATAAAATATTTTGTTATTTATCAAAAGAAATTTCTCGTGAATATACCGCATATCTTAATATACAGGCTGCGGCATATATAATGTGTAAAAATTGGAATGCAATTTCCTGACGATATTTGTAATCTTATACAGGTTGTCTGGAACCTCCGCGCAGAAAATTCAAAGGAATAAACAATGTGTCGAGTTTATGTAACATTTTCTCGAAAAGTCAATATAAACGGAGTTACGTAACCTCAAAGTTATTTTTTTAATTTGTTATTTAACTATAACGTTTTTAATACCAGAACGATTTTTTTCAAATTTGGCAAGATTTTGATAGAATTTCTTTAAAGAATGAAAGTTTATCTAAAAATTTGATAGCCAAAAAAATTAACCGTTTGCGAAAAAATTACATTTTTTAGACATGCTGATGAATCTCATTTCTTTTACGATTAAGCAGAGTATACTTTGAAAACAATTGAATGATAGCTGTCATATTGCTTTGACGATAATTTCAAACCTTATATGCTTCATTCATACAAGATAAAAGCAGAAACGCAAGCTTTTATGAAAAATAGACCTTTAACTAATTCATTTTAACCTTGATAGAACAATTTCCAAACTGGTCTCCACGTCATCAGTTTAGCTTCCTTGTCGTTTGACACATCTTTATTTTCCTCAGAAGTAACTTTGAAGCTTTACTTTAACGACGTGGTGGCCAGTCCTAATATTGTTCTGTGGTTCAAATATCGTCAGAAAGCATAAACCTTGAAGTTTATTTGTTGATTTATAGAAACAGGAACATACAGGCTAGAAACCTAAAACAATGTTTACTAAAAATAATTAATTTAACAACTAAACACTCTTGCGAGGTTATACAATTTACAGAAATTTATACATATACATGAATTTA
This sequence comes from Monochamus saltuarius, assembly GCA_025584915.1. Taxonomy (NCBI): domain Eukaryota; kingdom Metazoa; phylum Arthropoda; class Insecta; order Coleoptera; family Cerambycidae; genus Monochamus; species Monochamus saltuarius. The sequence goes on along the minus strand of CM046723.1, from coordinate 6,915,822 downwards.
CATATACAAAAAAAGATATATAATTACTTTATATTTAACAAAATGATTTGTTTTAGAGGTGTCTTAAAACTAGATAGTGATAAGCTAATTAAATCTACATTGGAAAATAAACTGTTTAAGTTGTGATCATTCTGCTTAACCACTTTGTCTAGAGTTAGTATGATAATAAGACTCTTGAAATTTTAAATTACCTCTAATATTCCTGGATGGTACATAAATATATATAAGATTTACTAAATTAAGGGAATAAATTAGAGTATTCAAAAGTTTAACAAAAATATTACGTCAGCTTGCTGTTTTTTCCAAAGATTAAATGTTTGTTGAAATAAACAACTTTAAAAGTTTATAGCACTTAGCTTCACAATAACTCAATTAAATATATCGCTATAATAAAAATTCTATTTTGATTTCGGTAGAAGCTAATACCTTACGCAAAAAGTCGGAAAATTACCTTCAAATAAATCAAAAAACCAGTAAACTAAAAACTTCAATAAATATAATATACCTAATGAAGAGGTGATATATTCGGCTATTCTCGTTCCACCGTCAGTTTTATCCGTATATCACCACAGCACACTGACGCTTTAAAATAAATAACATGTCGTAAAGCCATACAGAGGAAATTGTTTTCATAAAATTATTTTTCATTGCAATTTCGCCCTCTACTATACAATTAACTTGGGACGGTTACACTGTTGGTAAGCCACTGGCGCTGTACACAGTTCATGTGCAGTTTAAAAAAATAATTTTAACTATGCTGTTTAATTTATTAAAAGTAATAATAATTTCAGATTGATATTCTGGGGAAAATATTTTATTACCTCGAAAAGCTGATCTCCAGTTAAAGTTACATGATGTGCAGTAGTTAAATGAAAAACACATAACATAGAAGAAATGTAATTTAAATGTAGTTCCGTAAAATAACATTGCTTATAAAAACAATATTCCCGCTCGCAACTTTAGTCTTTGTGGTCTTTGCCTTGCATTTGATATTTAATTATAAAAATAAATATTATATGTAGGTCAGATAATGAAGAAATTAAGATAACAAATTATTACTTCTACTTTACTATTTCTCTTTGAATACATCAGAACTGGGTATGATCACAAGAAAACTATTGAATCTATAATATTCTGTAAAAAAAACTGGGTCTGCGTCGAACCAGACCGTGGAAGTTATACTTCTTAAAAAAAAAACTTCCTTTCAAAGCCTTAACGTACAAAAAAAAAAGTTCTTAAAAATTTGTTCTTCCTTTTGAGCGTGACGCGGTTTCTCGACCAACATCCCATCCCAATGTGTCTAACGGGCGCAAAGAAGTATAACTTCAAAAAGTATTCATGATTACCTGCAATGCAATGCTGAATTTTACAATGTGCAGTGTCGATATATTTAAATCTAATTAAATACATTTAAAAGTAAAAATATTTGACTAGAGAAAACAAATCACAATACCAGAGGCGGCTGGTGCAGGGGGGCTCTGGAGCGCCGTCCCCTGTAAATTCTCATAATAAAAAATTTGATTTAATTTACAACGTTATCTAGAGAAATACATAGATTAGCCCTATCAAATGCATTAAAAAAAAGTGAAATTTGTAAAGTGCGTTTAATTTTTCATGTGAAACACACCGATTTATGGCTACCGTCGAGCAGCAGCAAAGGGCGCAGTGTAACGTATATTTACTGTGCTGTTTGGGTTCTGTTTAGTCCGCCCGTGCCCGTAACCAAAAAGTAAATTTTGTGCTTATAAAATAAATGCAGGTTATTTTATCTTATTCAACGGATTTGTGTACCTGTGCAAGGTTTTTGAGTGTTTTAAAATTGTAAACGTTTAAGTTGAATAACTATGAAAGGGAGTGAAGTTACTAGCCTGATATTTAGCAATTAGAGTTAAATATAATGCAAGAATAACTACAATGTATTGCACAGCGAATAATAATAATAATAATATATCTACCCCTCATTCTAATCACAGGGATTAGCCCAGAAGTGGGAGACTTGTGCGGGAGAGGGGGCGGAATATTATTATTAAGCAGGCCGAATTTGCGCCCAGGAATGACTTACGTTGGTAGGCCCTAATCACTATTCAGTGCAGGAATGAGGGAAACCTGGAAAACCTCATTAATTAGCGGGGTAGTCAAATATCAACCGGTATCAATCTCTCGCATTGGACCAAGCTAACATTATTCCACCCTACCATACCCGCAGAGAGGGTGCCAATCCACTCCACGAATATAGCTTATATACGGTCTACCGGCAGCTGGGCGCGAACCAACTCCGATCTAGTCACCTCGATTCAAGTACTGACGCCTTAAACCGCGCGACCACTGACCGATATGCTTTTGATAAACATATTTGCATTATGAGGTAAATGATTTAAAGCACATTTTTCTTCCGATTTAAAAAAAACATAGAAATAGTGCCAAATACAACGACAAATCAGTCAGTTTTCAACTTTTGGGACTCACTAATATCGCTACGTGCAAGTAGGGCTCATGCAGATGAAATTTGTAAGTAGAATGAGACTGTAAATTCATAAAATATTCATGAATACTACTTTCAAGTACTGAATCCTGAATACGTATCTAAACGTGATGAATACTATCAGACAAAAGTATTCAGCACTTTAATATTGATTACACAGTACCGTTGAGTGAGAAATTATAGATACAGGCGCAACGTTAATGGCGAAATGCGTATTCGATGTACAAGTTTAACACCCTGTATCTTGAAAACAAAGGCCCTGATAGAAAATAAAGGCCCTGATAGAAAATATCTATAGGGCAAAATGTTTTTAAAGTCGGACAAGAAATAAAGGCCTTCATGTTTGACGTTCCGTTATGTTACACCGTGTTTTACAGTAGCGGATTTTTGGGCTCGATATTTGTCCGTCTGTCGAGAACTGTTGTTAACGACAGTCAATTTTGAGTGTTCTGTGTGATTCAATGGTTTAACAAGCAAAGAAAACCTCCGTGAACAATAAGTTGTCGATAAATTGACGAATCTTAGAACCAAAGAGCTGCTATTACCTAATACTATCTCGGGCCCAAAAGTGGATACACATTTGGCCATAAGGTTGCGTCTCTATCTATAATTTCTCACTCAACGACAGTACTGTATTGAATACTACTCATTAATACATTGTATTCGAGTAATATCCGGAGCTGGATATTACTCGAAAATTTGAGACTCGTTCAACTCGATTCTGATGTACAGCTGCTAGTCTGCAAGTAATAATTATGCCCTGCGTTTATTACAGAATACGCTATTCCTTTTTCCCACCGATATGTAGATTTGACAGTCTTTGTACGAAATATTGAAATGTGCGTTTTCATAGTTTTGCGACCAGAATAGAAAGGATTTTTTTTTAATATTCAGTTTTACACAAAGCCGGTATCATACCTACTCCTTTCGCATATTTGCGGTGTTTCTGCGGGCATATTAAAATACTGTGTACTGCGTAGTTTTGTTCTTTCAATAAACTAACAAGGATAAAGTTTATTTCTGTAGAACTTCGCGTATACAGACAATACGCCCGCTTGGAACAAGTTGTATTAAAAATGAGTTACAATGTCGAAGTTTCCAGAACTTTGTAATTCGTACGTGCTCTCGCCTGGTCGTTTATTATAATTTCAGCCTGTTTCAGTGGAAACAATACTTACATTAACATCAAATTAAGTTTTTGCCGTTCCGCCTGTCTCGCATAGGAGACGAAAAATGTTTAAGTACATCAGGGATATTGAACGAGCGTGTGTACGTTATCGAAAAGATATCCACGTAAGGGCTTTCCATTCGAATATAATGTGTTTTTCGTCGTTTTATGCGGCTGGAAAAGTACATTAGGTACTAATGCCAGCCTTCTATATAAGCATAAGGCTCGTCTGGGTTATAAGGTTATTCCATACTTACATATTTCATTATCTCATTTTCGTTTTGATGTATAAAATAATATATGAGTATGTTTACAATTAATAATTGTGTTGTTTGATTATTCAATTATTACCTTATCATTGCTCAGCTAAATTAATTAGTAAATTGGAATTATCCCATTGAAGTTCGTTATACAAACAGAATAATTAATTGAAATTACCTTAATTAATAATTTCCAAATATTAAAAATGCGCCTTTATAACAACAAAACCTCTCTAATTTTAGGAATTTGAGTCAAACTTGTCATCGGTTGCCTTACCTATAAGGACTAATACAAGCTCCAAACCAGTACATGTTTGGTGGCGTCGCTGACAAATGACTTTGCCTATTTGCTATAGGCTTTTTAGGTGCAATTCAATGATGGTCTGGGCGTTACTTTGTAGAATCTGTTCCTAAAATTTCCTGTAATTGATATTTTTAAATTCTCACATTCGTTTATCTTTTTTCTTTAAATTCCCGTTTCCTTTATAGAGATTTCTATCTCTATAGAGATATAGACACAACGTCTCTCTTTTCTAAGCCTTCCCATATTTTTCCCTAGCTACTCTGTCAAAGACTTCCATATAGGCCAAGTACTTTCTATTACTTTTTCTGCTATCTGTTTATAAACATATGATCCTGTGCACTTCTGCTTTTCCGAAAATTTGAGACTCGTTCAATATAGGAGTCAATGCTTTGTTCCAATCGTTTTTCCAATATTCTCTCAAATAGTTTCAATCCTGTAATATAACATAATGCCTCCATAATTATTACAGGTTTTATTGTCTTTATTTTTGAAAATCGGCAGTATTACTCTTATTTCCCAATTCTCTGGTATTATCTCCTTATAAATTCTATTAAATAAATCTAAAAGCTTATTCGTTGCACTTTGCCCCATGTATTTTAGCATGTCTGTTGTAAATCTGTCGTGTCCTGAGGCATTTTCATTGTTTTTATGGCTTCTGACAGAACAGAACTATTAGCCAAAATTTAATTTCTCCAAATCTTTGTTGAAGATAAACACTTACTATTCTTGAATTATGTATAAGCTTATCTAAAATTCGGCTTATGATTTGTTGATTTATATCTAATTCAAATGCAATTTGTCTTAAAGAAACAGAGTTCTATTTCTACGGTGTTTCACCTATAATATAATTTTCCTCGGTATCGTTGCTGGATTCTCTTCGAAATTAATTTTCAAGACGTTTTGAATATTTTTGCTCAGGATATGTTCCCACAATATCGTTCGGTGCCGGTGCAAAGATACTGGTAAAGCAAAAACATGTTTGATAATCTAAATATTTCATTGTTCTCTAAGTCGCCTTGGGCAGTACAAGATTTTTTTCTTTTAGCTGTCATTTTAAATTTATTATATCATACAGCTAAATACTTATATAACCTTATTACTGAGACCAATAAAATAAATTATTTTTATTATTATTTAGTATTTTTGATGGGATACTGATTTTACAAACAGCGCTAAGAATTAATTTAATAAATCCGTAATAAGTCATATACACTTCATTGAAACTTTAAACGAAAAATATTTTATCGAAAAACTCTCTAATTTATTAAGTATCTCAAAATCGTAGTAAGTAAAAATATTAAACGTATGTCAAGTTTGACAGTTTAAAATTTTAAAGAGAGTTTTTCGAAACGTCAATAATACGGAAGTGCGCGATAGTGATGTAATTTTTGTTATTTTTTACGTATCTGCTTTTTTCAGTGTGAGATTTTTTGGTTAGGCAAACTCAGTTTCAAAAATAACCCTTGACTGTTCCGTTTGGCGCAAGGGCTTATTTAATTAATCTTTATTATTTTTTCAGAAGTGTGGCAGAAACCCAATAAAACTAAAGAAAAACTAAATATATCTCATTGCAATTTAAAACTAGTACTGTTTTATCACAAAAGATTTGCAATAAATCTTTGACACCCTGTACTCGGAAACGGTAAACTTTTATTTTGACTGTGGAATTATCTCTTCCAAGGATGTATAATACCTGAGACGCCTTGTATATACTACATGAAAATATCTGTAAAAAATGGCAAAGATGTAAAGTCTCAGTGGGGAGGGGGACGGCCCCCTACTACCCGCCCCCCTCCCCCGGCAATAGATGTTATCATTTTTATTTTTAAAGAAATATTGACAAGAAATCAGGAAATGTTTAGGTTTCATATAAATATTTCCCATTTTTTGCATATTTAATATTTTTGCAAGTGTTCGTTCGAATATATCAAAAGCGACGTATCAAAGAACTGGAAATATAACTCGCTGACGAAATTAAGCCCTTTTTTGTATATTACGCGCGCACATAAAGAAAATGTTTGCGTAAACACGACGAGAAACAAATTCCATTTCAAACGAGCACCGGTCTCACTTTTTCATCACGAAGTTGTTTGGAGCTTTTTGGGTGGCGCCCGTTCCATCTTCACTGGGGAATAAGGAGTGCCCGGTAATAACCAGTTTATAATTACAATCCGGGAGCTCGTTATTTATTTACTCTCACTTTATATGTATATTTTCCTCATTAATAAAAAAGCAGGGGAATCAAATTAATCCGGAATTAGAAACCTGCTGGGAAATTCTCGCAGAATCGCCGAAACGGGCGAAATGCTAAATGAGGAGATTTATTACCGGACACTGTTTTGCTTTTGTTGTAGGTAGCGTGTATAGACCTACTCTGTAAAGAGCGCGCTTAACTTTAATAAAAAAATATTTACGTTGGAGTTGGCCGGGCAAATAAAACAATAAACAAGCAGTAGCAAGAGTTGATACAGTGAAAGCGAGAACTGATAGATTCAACCTCTTCGATGTGAGTTACACAGAAAGAAAAGTGCTGTAGCTATTCATTCATTTTAAAAATAACGTTTGTGGAACAATTGCTACAATGTTAAGGAATGTGTAAATATTGGTAAAAGAAAAGAAAGAATCAGAAACCAACAAGCATTTTCTTTTGTTTGAGTTCAACAGACGAGTTAATGTTGAAAAATCATGTTTAACGGCACTCTTATGCAGTAGAAATTTAAACTATATGTAGAGAGTGGTTCATTTTAGTGATTTATAATATAATTATTAATATTCTGTGTTGTTTGTTTCGTTATTTTTTTTTATAAAATACTGATTATTTAATATTGGATTGGACATTGATAAGGTCACCAGGTGTGGGACACAGAGCCAGTCTATATTTATCTATAACTGTTAAAAAAATCAAAATATTTAGATACCTTTTGGAGGTTTTTTTAGGGGCGAGAAATTCAAAGTTGTTTCTAATTTTGACATCATCAGTATAGCACATAATGCTTGGCAGAACTTTCTTGCGGTTTAGTGTATCCATCTGACTAATGAAACAATCGATTCTCATACTTTTTTATCTGAAAAAGGTATACCTTATTGAAGTCATTAGAAGTAAACTTTTTCGAAATAATCCTATTTTCAGTGCACCAAGTAAGAACCTGTTTTGGTCAGGTTAAGTTCCATTTCCGCTTAAAGTACAGCAAAATGTTGCTTGAAAAATTTATTCAGATTGGTAAATGATAGCGATGTGAATTTCAAGATGTTCGGCCTGTCTTGACGTCTTGTGTATGTTGTGTTTCTGATTTTATTATTAAAATCAAGTAATTTTTATTCGAGCCGAATTGACAGTTGTGGAGGATGCCAAGCAATAATATCAACAAACGCGGTTTTCATGTACGCCAATTTAGTACACGAAAAACCTCTAGCAAAGTGACAGATTTTTTCATATGTAAATAGTAAAATATGGATTTCAATAATAACACATAAAACATTCCTAGTATGCTTCCTGAAATTTAAAAAAAAAATGAAGAATTTTGATTTTTTAAAGTTATCGATACAATTTTGTTTGTCCCATTACTTGAGGTTCTCCCTGTTACTTCGAAACCGTCGCGCCTTATACATATTAATTTTGTATAAATAAAATACCACAAGTCCAAATTAAATTCTATTCATTAACTATAATGAAGAAAATCACCAGGTATAACCATATTTGAGAACCTACGAATACGTATTTCAAAAGCACTAAATGCACACAACACAAATCACCAATGCGGACTAATGTGGTATATGAGGTGATAGAACATTTGATTTTGAGTAGATTGAAATGAACATACATATTTGTTATAAAAAGGTTTGTTTTTCTTCTACATTTCAATAATTGTAGAAAAGCGCGGTTAAATAAAAAAATATTAAAAAATTAATTATCACAAATATTGTACACTTGGTATATATTTATGTTTGTTTCAATCGACTCAAAATCACGTAATCTATCACCTAAAACTATTGTAATGATTAGCAAGACACCCTGTGGTCCCAAACAGCAATGTCAATCAGTGATACAATGAGAGTTAGAAAGTTATTTCGTTCACTGTGCACAATCAACATCTCTTCTGTAAAGTTACACTAAAATTTCCGACACCTAGACCCCTTTGAACATGATTTACAAAGTTGCAGGAAACTCACACAGAACTTGCAATATTTTGTACACATTTTAGGATGAGTGGGGGATTTCCAAACGGGTTAGATCAAGTGTAAATATAATCAAGATAATCCATTTTATCTGTAAAATATCGCACTACGTTTCCGACATTTTCTGGACGAATTCCGAGGAATCGAATGTCTTCCACCTTTGAAACTTTGTAGCTACAATTGTCGTTGAGGATTTAAGCGGGAAGTAATTTGATGTTTTATTCAGGAAATATTTGCAAAGATCGGCGGAGCGGAGAGCTCATTCCCGTGGATCAGATCACCATGAATATTCGATTCTCGAGATCAATTCGGTGGAGATAATAAATTTCCTCAACTTTGTTTTATATGGGAAGGTATTTCTTTGTATAATACATGACAGTTATTCGATTTGCCCAATTTGCCATCAAGATCGAATAAATTTCCTGAACGTGGAACTGAAACTCCTTTGGCTATATAATTATATCAACAATTCAGTATTTGCTATTGTTCCCATTTCCCCAATGTGAAGGTCATGTCAAAAATAAAAAGGCATACAGGGGAAGTCGTTATGGAGTTATTCGCCTTCAAAGTAAGAAGTTGAAAAATAAATTTCAATAAATTTGACCATGTAAAGTAATTCATAGTAATGATCATTTCTAAGTTTAAACTGATATTCAATATGCCCGCAGTATACAGAAGTTATACATATTTAACAGCGTCGCTAAATATTCATTTTTCTTTCACAATTTGATATCTCTCTTATTTTGCTAAAATAAGATACGTAGAAGTAGAAATTGCCGCTTCATCCCAGGGAAGGTACGGACTTTAAGAGGCGCGGCGACGTGCATTGGTCTAGCATTCCCCACTACTACGGTAATCGGTTCCGTATCGCCAACGCCAATTCGCCATTGCAAATCTAACTGTCTGGTCAACTGATGCCAGTGTTGTCAGGTCTCATGCTTTTGCATGAGATCTCATGCATTCCGAGAAAATCTCATGCTCTCATATTTTGATTACAATATCTCATGCTTTTAATAGACACAAAAAAAAATAATAAAATTATTAAAGTTACTGTTTGAAATCTACCAAAACAAAGACCTAACGAGAAATAAAGGCAAAATCGAGAGCAAAATTGAATAGATAGAGGTAGGTATCTACAATATTTGGGTATTTGAAATGTCCTTTATTGTAGACTGCTCTCTTAATAATTAGCAATGAATACATAAACAGGTATGACAGTCTACGGAATATGCAATGTGTGTGCTGTATTCACGCTGTATTGCAGTGATTTTTAACTCTATTCCGTAAGGGTACCTACATTTTCAGGAAACAACAGATTTTACGACCCGTGAGTCACCCTGCGTCACGTCAACTGCACCTCAACGTTCGCCCGGCCTAACAATAAAATAAATTAGAAAGGTTACGTGGTTAATAACTTTTAAGTAAGTACCTGTAACTACCTACTTACAATGTAATATTATGATAAAATAGCAGAACATAATGCTTTTTAATGAAATAAAAATGGCATTACAAAAGTAATTAAAAATTAAGCTGTGTCAAGAGGTGTTTTTTGATAAATTAAGCCATCTTTTGCTTTTTTCTCCAAACCTCATGCTTCTTTGAAATTATTCTCATGCACTGAATTTTTCCCACCTGGTAACACTGCTTGAAGCGAACACGCTGTGGTCGAAGTATGCGTGTAGCATGACACAAATACCCGCAAGCGACAAAATAAAATTCACCATCAAGATCCTCAATTTCCAAATCTGTATAAGGAATCTTTAAGCTCCTCTACAATGCAGGTATATTGAATATTAGTTTAAACTTGGAAATGAGCACTATTAGTTACTTTAAATGCCCAAATTTCATTGTTCTTATGACATGACAAAGTCCGAGAACAATCTAAAAAGTCTATATGTCACCTTTTTAATTATTTATTGATCTGACAGGAGTATCTTGTAGCGTCAAATGAAATATATATTGCTAACAAATGTTTCAAAAGCTTTATTCAAATATTCAACAACCTTACTTTTTTAAACGAATGTGAAAAATACAGTTGGTATTGTTTGAAATATTAATACTTCGGTTATTTAAATCGGAGGAAATGCTGTTCAAATTAATACCGCTATCATTCTCGGAAGTCAATGAGGTTGCACTTCCATTAATAACACTTCTAATAATGTTTGAAATCTTCTTATTGCTATTACTCTCTGCAACGTAACCACAACTGCCGATTTCCATCCTACTTCTCGTTGGATTTGATCTATTGTCATGCCACTATTTGCCATAAGGGCAGCGGACGTACGTCAAAACGCATGGCCAGTATATTTCTCAGGATCGTCCAATTTAAGATAACGTGCAATTTTCAAGGGACATGATCCAAGTGTATTAATACCAGTCACTTGATTGGTACACTTCCCCTTATCATACTGTAAGAAAATTCGGTCTGTACTTACATTTTGGGGAAGCAATGATAAATACTGCTTCACCAAACGCACATTATTAATTCCATCACTGTCGGCAATAGTGAAACGTCGAGCCTTCACTGTCTTAAATGGTTGGATAGTAACAAGCAATACGCTTCCTTCTTCCTTGATGTCATGCAAGCGTAAGTCACATAATTCACATCTTCTACAACAGCCAAAGATACCGCAAATGCCTACTACCTCAAAAAATAAATGCGTAATGTTCGGTGCATCTGTGTAAAGCTTCCACAAATCGTCTTCTTTGAATACTTATGCCTTCTTGGCTACATCATTCTTGCCACACAAATGACTTTAAATCAACCCCTTTGTTTATCCTCAACATACTTGCAATTTCAAAAGGACACCTTGTACTACTCCGACAGTTTCTGACGGTGAGCAAGCAAAATTCTTTCATCTGTGTCTATTACCTTTTGCTCTTCCACCCATTCATAGATGAACTTGTCGTATTCTTCTTCTTTTTATAAACGTTTTCCGATTTTTGCGGTATTAATCGTAATTCAACCATTCTACATTCATAGTTCTAATTTTCATTTTTTGTAGTATTAATACCAGTATTTATGATTTCAAAGTATACCAATAAAAAAGAAAGCATTCGTGGATAACTTGTCTTTAAAACACTTGCTCTATTTCGAGCCGTCGTGCTCGAAAAGTCGCGCGTGTTTTAAAGACCTTAACCTCGATATACTTCAATATAATAATAATAATCTCTACCCCTCATTCTAATCACAGGGATTAGCCCAGAAGTCGGAGACTTGTGCGGGAGAGGGGCGGCATATTATTATTAAGCAGGCCGCATTTGCGCCCAGGAACGACTTACGTTGGTAGGCCCTAACCACTATTCAGTGCAGGAATGAGGGAAACCTGGAAAATCTCATTAATTAGGGGGGTAGTCAAATATCAACCGGTATCAATCTCTCACATTGACCCAAGCTAACATTATTCCACCCTACCATACCCGCAGAGATGGTGCCAATCCACTCCACGAATATAGCTTATATACGGTCTACCGGCAGCTGGGCGCGAACCAACTCCGATCTAGTCACCTCGATTCAAGTACTGACGCCTTAAACCGCGGGACCACTGACCGATATAAAACTGTTTCAACTTCTTACTTTGAAGGCGAATAATTCGATAACGATAGCAAATTTTGTTATATGAAGTACTCCAACTATTTTCACCTCCCTTGTATGTCCTTTCATAATAAAAATGTATATTGATTAATTTATACAGAAAATATGACTAACTGTAATTTGTGTTACATTTGCAACTTATTCGAGAGATTCCAAAGGTTGCTATTATTACTCCATCTCCCCCTCTGTCCATATATCTATCCCGATTGAATTTGGTAGGCCATGCGTAACCACTTCGGCTTTACTACTCCGCGTTCAAGCAATAACTATCCTCCCCTTTGAAATTATTTCTGGTCTCTATTACCCCAGATAATATATATTTCCCTTCGCAATAGTTTCACTGTAAATTTGGGAACAATTTTAGTATATTTTATTTTGTAAATTATTTAGTTGTATTCGAAACATTTCTACGATTGCGTATATTGACCAAATACAATAAAAAGGGGTAGTCAGAGAACACAGAAGTTATACAATAATATTATTGCTGCGCCCTGTCATAAAACATTAAAATTTTAGTGGAAATCCCAAATTTAAATTACGTTTCGATGTAAAAGCGACAATGAATCGAAGTATGCAAACAGTGAAATATTGTCTCGTATTTTCAGCTCATAATTATGTATTGGAAAAAGACTGCACTGATTAATGCTTATTATAGATTTTATTTCCCCTATATTTCATTTGTGTCGGTATGTATTCCTTTTAGTGATCATACAAATACCTATGTTATTAATTAAATGAATAATAATGTACTATTATCGAAGTGTTTTCTTTTTAAGGTTTCTAAATTTCCTCGTAAACTTGTTTTGAAACTTGAAAGTTGAAAATGTAACATTGTGGTTTTCTCTATAATGGCTTTCTATTATCCACGTACAAGAGTATAGATAAAGCACACTATAGCAATTTGAAAGATCGAAGGAACAAGTTGGTCATAAAAATGCAAGTTGTTGATGTGATTCTCGTCATGCCCATTTATTATACACCCCGTTATAATACATTTGTTTTGTATACGATTCTCTGCATTTTCAACTCTTAATTTTAGTTTTCGCATAGCTGTAAGTGGCATTGTATATGTTATATGCTTAAAGAAACAGCTTCATCGACAAACTAGTAAATAATTACTTTAAATAATTAAAGTATGGAATTATTATTTTTTATTTTAATGTATGAACTACATACAAATTAACAATAATTTTTATGAGTGTAGTAACATTTACCTATTTTCAATGTTTTCTGCTGTATTCTCTTAAAGTATGACTAATCCGTACAAAAGTTTTTGGACTTTGCAATGTTAGAGAAAACTAAATACATGAAATAATTTGTTTAAAAAAAAAATAATTGCTGCCGTCCTTGTACCAATTTTTGTTAACCGATTTATCTCGAAAACCGTTCGTTTTTTTGAAGAATTAATACAAAACACCAAAAAAAGTACTTTAGTATCTAAAATCAGCATTTTGTTTGATAAAATCATTTCTGTCAATTTTTTTTTTTATTTTAGATTAAAATAATAAATGATAGAGCCAGGCCAGGTTTCTGAACAAAATGGTAAAAGGTTGGTTTTAGCATCAAATCATAGATCCTATATGTAATACAATGTACCATGTGTTAGTTACTGTTACCGGTTAAAAATGAACTCTTCGTGAAAAATTATACAGAAGAATTTTTAAAATTTCATCTCTTTTCTATTAAACTCAATATTGTAACAAAATTGTTTGCTATAAAGTTTGAAGGCAAGCATAATTTTTCGAAGTTAATGAATTAAAAACTATAATTATGTAGTTTATATGGGTAATGGGAAATGTTATCAACAGTTAGTTTTGCTTGTATATGTCAACATATAGAAAAACTCTACCTAAATCTCGTTTCTCGTCTTTTATAATGAAGAACATATATCTTTTGAAACTTTTATGCATTGATTAGAGCATTTTAAACCCAAATATCTCTATTTCATTAGAATCGCATACCAGACAAATCTGTACTGTACTTTTTTCCACTGAATAAAATCATTATTTTTTAAAATTTGGGCAGATCGAGTCCCATCTTGCTCAGTATATGATTTATCTGTTTTATGTAAAATAGAGACCCCTTGCTAAATCTGTATTTTCATTTCCTAGATTAAAGCATTTTATTAAATAAAACCTTTTACCACCTAATAAAATATGTATAATATAAAATTTCTTTCATCTGATCAACTGTGAGTATGTTATTTTGTATTTCACCGACTGCATGCAGTGTTGACGGTTAATTCCACCTTATTCACGTATATGAAATTAGGAAAATTTGAAATGCATTGGATTAATTTCCGGAGCGGGATCGGCGGGCATACATTTTAAAGCCAACAACTTTATAAATGAGCTACTTCTATATTTTCTCAATTTAGCGGAATATGCATGCAAATTACAATATACGCGAGCCCGTGCACCGGAAAATTTGTTTCGAGTAACATTTTCTCCTGTGATAACGAAACCAATTTCTTCTGCGGTCTACGTTCGACCTCTTTGCGATAGAATCGCATTATTTTACTTCGGTTCCATTCTTCACAGCTTACAAAGTATTCTTTTGAGAACTGTTACAGAGTGCATTTAAATTATTCGACGATTTTACTTAATTAACGTTTCAACCGATAAATAATTCAGTTAATAGCCCGAAAGTGCTTTCTTGGTGCCGCTTTTGTTCACATCCCACTAAGAAAATTTGTATAATCGCGTCAGGATTTGAAATGGACATTTTAAACCTTTTGATACCTTTTATTCAAGTTTTACAGATTCTACTTAGATTTCTACCACAAAAAGAAAGTTATTTGATAGAAATATTTGATCGCATATGATGTAAATAATTAAGGCATTTGTGGCCCTAACAAGAACTAAAATAATTTTTATATAACCAAATTACACTTTGTAATAAAAGAAACTAGCAGATGTCTCTGGCTGTATCAGAGAACGTAAAATATTGAAGAAATGGTTGCAACAGTAAAGCAGATAGTTATCAAATGTTTTTTGTTGCTAGTGACCTTTAGTTTAGTAGATTTTCGTTAACGAATATTCTCGTTTAAAATTGACGAACCATTGTTTCCCTGTGCTGTGTTACATATATTGTTAGTTTTCTACTTAAACTTGGACAATTTCGATAAAAATCTTTGTATTATTTTTGAACAAAGAAAAACATTACACTACAGAGCCCTGATGAAGGCCCAATATAGACCGAAACGTTGGCAGCATGTAAAAAATTGTTTTTCTTTATAAATCTACTTACCTATTACCAGGCAATAGTTGCCTCTATAGGAAATCTCTATATCTCTGAAAACTTGAGCTGAAAACCCAAATTCGTTATTTCCGGTCACCTCGGAATCCTTGAATTACTTGGTGACTTTTGATCATTGTTTAGAAGGAGAAGAAGAGGTTATCATGCGACCCAATCTATTAGACAGCGTATTTACCCGTCAGGATAAGCTTATATTCTGAGAAAATCTATGCAATCAATCAGTATCCTAAACAAAATATATTTCGAACTTCTCTAAAAAATAAAGTAGATTAATTAAGTAAGTAATTAAAAAAGTATCTTCTATTTTATGTAGAGAAGATAGTAGTACCTAAAAATGTATATCATTAATGCATTTTGTTTGTCTTGTTTCGCCAGAATTGGGAATAGATGTATGTATCATAGAGAGATGTATGTTGCTTTTTTCATGTGTAATGTGCACTTCTTTGATGAATAATGATAAACGAACATGATAGAAAAAACTACCAAGCGAACGTTATGTCTGCATTTTGATATTTTTACGCTTTTACTATTTGATAAACGTAAGAAAAATGATCATTTTTATAGTCGTATTACTGCGAGTGCATCTCATCTTTATATGCTATCATATCGTTCGACTTTAGAACCTACATGCTCTTAACATTTTATGTTATGGGTGTGGAATATCTGGAAATGTAATAAAATAGTTTTCCCAACTGACAGTATAAATGAATTCCACCTATTTCCTAAATAACGATAAAGTAGGTTCCATCCACTAAACGAAAATCAAAATTTAAAATGAACTTTGAGAAATGAAGGAACTGTTTGGGGCGATATGTAAGTTTTTAGATTACTTTATTAAAGAAAATTATCTATTATGCTTTTTAAATTTGATACCAAAAAAATTAATAGTAGGATGAAACCCATTAGAAAAGGAAGAGAATATAACAAAAATTAAAGGAAAAATAATTTACGGGGGATCTGAGGTCGGGAAGTGAAAGGGGGTGAGTTTTTAAGGGTAAAAAACGGTTTATCTCGATTTCTGGCAAAACTACAAGTTTTATGGAAAAAAGTTAAATGGCAGTTGTAGGTAAGGTAATAAACAGATCTATAACTTTTGTATTTACACTTTTTTCACATAACGTCAAAATTTATGTGAAAAATTAAAATAACAAGTTTTTGATTTTTTATTTTTATCACCATATACATTACTATGGTAAGTGTGAGTAACCTTTGGCATTAGCCTAGTTTAGGTCAACACCTGCTATTGTATGCGAATAGAGTAACAGACGGACAAAAAACAAACGGACAACGTTAATTCAGCAAAACGAATAAAACTTTAGATGTTCCACTTCATTTAATTTCAAAAAAATGTAAAAATTTGAAAAACAAACTTGTGATACCTACTTATGTGTCTCTGGAGGTGAAAGGTCGTCTTCATATAAACATAAACATTACTCAAAGTTCTACATTTGGTTAAGGTAGCTTAGTTCTTCCCAAGAAATTCTAAATATTTTCCTTAAAGAAAGTTTCGTTTTTCTTCCTGATCATCTTCAACTTATTGAAATGAACAAATAGTTGGTTATTTTCTTAATTTTTTTCTATAAACTGAGTCCATCAATGTTAAGAGCTATTTTATTATATTAGTGTGTGGCATTTTGGCATATTGGATTAATGCTGAGAGCTAATGTTGGCCTGCTTCTGAATTACTAATCAGCATCTAAACTGTCACTTAAAGTCTTTAAGCGTCAGGAAGCTGACTTCCCCCAGCATCTCCGGATCCGTATGTTTCTCTAATTTCGGGTCGATTTCTGTGGCTTTTCACCCTTAACTGAATAACTCCGACTGATATTTCACCCTCTGGGACACCCTGTCTTCACCGGACACTGCTGACAAACTCACTTGTCATGTCTAGGGACTATTTAGCATGTTTTGATGAAAATTTAGAACAAAGGGTCGACAATCGGATCGGTAGCGTGGGAGGGGCGTGCTTTGTTATGTGCAACGGCTTGATGGTGGTAAACAAACAATTTCTAATATACCAGACTAAGTGTGGGCGTTGAGGTTTTCTTGAGTTATTTAGTTCCTTAATGTAGGCAATGAATATGAGTTTTCGATTTAAGTTGGCTTTGATATTCTGAGTTTTTTATTTTAATTTATCTACGTCATTACATTCTGAACGAGAGGTTAACTCTGCAGTGTTGTCGGTGTTACTCAGAACTTTGAAAGCCTAACGTCATACAAAATATTTAAAACCGCATAAAACGAAAACAGTGCAGTCATTTTTAATTTTGTTTGAATAAATACAATTACGGTGAAATCAAAAATCACCTTAACTAAATACATAATATAATTTAGAAACATTTAACAACAACGACACATAAAAGAAAAGTCACAGCAAAGAAAGTGGTTATTTAACACAAATTTAATATAAATTTATACATTTCGACTTTAAACTTGTTGCTTAAAAGAAGGTGGTACACCATTATACATAGAAGCAATTTTATATGAAAACCAGAATGTAATCTACTAGTTTTATGTTTAGGAATAGTAAGAGTAGATTTTGTACCTGATATTCAAATGGTAAACGTCAGTTCTACAAGAAATTTTATGAGAGATATGTGGAGATAATATAATAATTTTATGAAAGATACTACTTTGTAGATAATGTCTGTATTTAATATTAAGCCAACCAATTTGCCTCAGAGACGAGGAATCATACTTTTTAGGTCCACAAATTAAATGAACGCAGCTATTTTGCAATCGTTTAGCATCAGACTGCTTCAGAAATGGATAATAAACAACACATGCATAATTTATATGAGACATTAGTAAAGCTTCACAGAAATTCATCCCTTGCTTGTTTATTTAACATATATGTACCAGAATTAACCAATTTTAGGTTAGAGAAAGCGTTTTTGCAATAAAATTAATATACCCTGTAAAATTAAAAGTATCATCTATAAATAAACCCAAGTTATTTGAAATAGTAGTTAAGTCAAGAACATCACCATAAATTTGAACATAGATATTATCAATACACCTACTTTGTACCAAAAATCACCTTGGATTTGGTTGAATAGTATCTTCCTTAAAATAATAATACAGTTCCGTATCATCTGCGTAAAAATGAGCGTTGCAAGATTTTAAAACATGACAGAATTCTGATGTGTAAGGAGTGAATAACAGCGGACTTAATATAGAGCCTTGGGGTACACCAGTATTAGCAGTTAATGTATTTGTAAATTTACTATTATGGATAATAATTTGGTCCCTTTTACTGAAATATTGTTCTATTAATTTCGCTGAAATCTCGTTAAAATCAAAATAATGCAAAATAACCAAAAACAGTAGATGATCAATCCTGTTAAATGTTTTACTATAATCCAGTAAAACTAAAATTGTAATTTTGTTATATGACGACAGATTCTTAAAATTCTGTATTTGAAGTAAAAATATTTTTACCACATGCTGAAGCAATAAAAAAAATTTATTTCGGAATTATTGATCGATGTTTAAAAAATAGGACAAAACCCTTTTTCTCCCGGAAAATTGGCGCCTATGATAACCGTCGTTCGAGATGGCTTCGTACAGCTGTACGGTCAGTTTTTGAGGAGGTGATAACTGTAAAAGTAATGAAATTAAAAAAAAATACAAACATATTTCATTACTACAATTGGCAAGACATTGTTGTGTTGATGGCTGCATATCTAACGAAATTTAAATTTGTATCTGGCAAGCGACTAGGAGCGTCGATAAATAGAGGTTTAAGAAAAGAAAATGTTCATGCTTTATAAATAATTGTGTAAACTTTTTGAACGATTCCATTAATTCTTATTTTTCTCTATCCTTTCTTAAAATATTTATACTTATTCATTTTTAACCCTGTATATGTACATATTTATAATACTTCCAGTATAGTCTAGTAAATGCGAGTAACCCAACTGCTTTGTTTATTGTGGTTGAAATTTGTCCCCACACAGAAATCCCTGCTGTGTATTTTACAGTATTTGCGTATTACCTGAATAAATTCGTGCCAGGTTACACTACTTTCGACAAATTCTGCCAGCTGTACCGACATCGGTTTGAGCAACAAAATTAACAACGGCTGCCGGCTCCTATTTAGGTGGAAACCTCACAACACATTAACTACTCAAATTTATGATAATGAAGAGAGGGGTGACAGTGCGCTTAGCTCATTAATGTTTTAATCACATCAGGCCATATTTATGCGATGTACCACGTGCAGCACACGTAGAGCAGGCTGGCGCAATGTTCAATTGTCAAACAAACATAGTTCCATATTCACCACATTTCCCCAAAAAAATTCAAGACTGCTGGAGCAAAAATAGTTCAATAACTAGCAATCGACAATAAATGAAAGGAGGGGTAATTTGCAATCTCTTCAGACCCAATAACTCACTCTTGGCCCCATCCCCATGGGTTTTTTATTTCAACTTTTTCATTGTTGTTTTGAAAAATACCAAAATGCAGTATTTAAACTTAAATTTTAAAAAAAGTTATTGGTATAGCCTTCAAATTTAATTTAATATTTACTGTTGTGTGGTTTTCGATATTGACTCCATTTTTCATAACACACCTGTTCCTAATTTATTTAGATAAGTTTAAGATAACAAATCTTTTAAAAAAGTACATTAAAAAGGAGAACGTTATTAATAATTTGTAATAAAAATAAAAACCGTTGTAAATGTGATACAAATTGTTACTATGATATATGTATACATAGTTAATAAAGTGTTGATTTTCGAGGCAAATGCATTTTTAAATAATATTATAGCAAGAGAAACGATGCGCAACGACATAATGATACCGTTTTATATCAAACGGGCGTACGGAAGCGCTCCAACAACTAAGCTTTTAATTTCGCGTCACTCTTGCTCCTTTTTCGAATTGAAGCACTGAAAATAATTGAGCTTGCATGTACGCCGCAATGCCATTATTTATCTTTGCTTGTATTCTCTCGTGCCCTCTGGACACTAGATATTCGGAAAATTAATTTCTTGCCTTTATTTCAAGACTACGTACGAGCTCTGAAAATATTAAAGCGTTTTGTGTGAAAATAACGAGTAGGAATTACTTGAAATGGGTAATGTTTTCCATTCGCGGGTGGGTTTCTGTTGATATACGGACACTCCTATGGGTTTTGAAATGTAGAATTTTATTTGAGGGATGCCAAATATATTTCTCACGGGTTAATGCACGGTAAATGCGATGTGCGATGCGCAGTGGTTTGTTAGATTTTGCTATGTTCTTACTGCAGTAAACCGGAATTGTTTTTCTATTTATCGGAATGATAAAATCATCTGGGTAAGGGTAGAGATAGGGTTGCCACTTATCCTTACTTCATCCTCTGTGTCCTTCTGTCCTTATTTTTACTATTAGAAATGTTCTTACTTGACGGAAATGGTTAAATTGATATTGTAATAGAATTATCGAGATTCCAGGCGACGAAATTTTTTTATTAGAGTTTTGTATTGCATTTAGTCAGATATATAAGCTCTTAAAATTACGGTACTCATATTCCAGACACCCTTTATATTTGATATCAAAATGCATACATATGACTCCATTAATAAGAATGGTAGGAAAATTGATTTATATTAGCACCACACAGTAAAAATAAAATTATAGTTCTTGAATCAAAATGATGCACTGATATTTTCAGATTTGAACAAGGTGCCTTTCTCTTGTCCATTTTTGATGTCTCTTTGTGTTACTCCACCAGTTTTATTTTTAATTTGATCGCCTTCCAAGACGCAGCGTATAATTTTCTCATAGAATGAGTCTCCCTTCACAACATTTATACTGACTTAAAGTTTCAGCATTCTCTAAGTCATCCCCGGACTGCCATAACACGTTCCACACGACTCGGATGTACTTCTCAGACCTCTTATAAGGAAATAAAAATTTACAGCGGCCTCGAATGCGCTGCGCTTAAGCGTAAATAAATAAAGACAGAGACGCCCTTGCGGACGTGCCCCTTAATTGCATGATGTCAGCTTTTACGCCGCTCAACTCAATTTTCTAAACATATATCATCGTCCAGGACGCATAGAATGCAGTCCGTGTTATGAATAAAGCGGCAAATTGTACCAGCGTACCTTACGGATTGTGTTATATTACTTTTAGATGATTTTCAAATGTTCTGGAGCTAGTTTTCATATAATTTCATTAATAATGATTCCAATTCGATGCAGCTTGTACCATTCCTCTTTAACCATATCACATAATAGAGTCACCACTAAAGGTATTATGCCTCCTCCACACTCTCGCCGAGACAGTCCAAGACTAGTCGACCACAAGAATGAGAATGAAGGACTAGGTATTTTAGATACGGGTGTAATGGTGCCTACTCTCACCGAGATCAATCGAGCACGAGAGCAAAGAACGTTATTTCTACTCTTTGACGAGAGTTTGGAGGATGGACTTGTCGCTCCCTCTTGCCAGCGCTCGCTTCGCTGACGGTATTTGGGACACGAGTCAAAGGGTTTTTTCAGCAAAACACGGCGAGGCGAGGTACATGTGTACTCCTGTATGCTCTCGTGATGATTTTTGCTATGCATGACGTTATTGTTTCTTTACCCAAGGTCCAAAATAATATATAGTGATTCATTTTCAGCAGTCATGCAGTGAGGTTTGCAAGAACACAAAATTACCAAAAGTTAGTTTTATATATATAGTCATACAGTACTGTGAGACATTTCCTGTCAAGAAAGTGATAGATAAAAAAAAGTCAATTGTCAATTTTTGAAATGGTATTGGCTTTCCAGATGATCGATTTCAAATAGTATGGTGTTTTTCACAATAGCTACAATTTTATTTTCAGTCAGGAAGGTAAAGTATTACTTTCATCAGTACTAGGACTAACACAGCTTAATTTCTGCAATCTGTAGATGAAACAGCTTTGTTTTGGTCAAGAAAGTTATGAAAAAAAAATATTTCCAAATGTCCGTAAGCGTACATTATGTTTTTAAAATGAGGGGTCAAAACCTCCATTTCTACACCCATGTGATTGAAAATGGGCAAGTCTTTGCATCATTTTGTTCTCTTTTCAACAAATTAACTATATACAAATTTAAATATACATATTATATACAATACATGAAACTAAAAATAATTTATGCTACGGAAACTTTAAAAAAATAATAATCAAGTCCTGTATCTCAAAAACTAAGCATCAACGAAGATGGCTTAGATGCATAGATAAAGCTTACATCTGTCAACAATGTCATCTACCATATGGTCATTGACAGTTAATCCAGTTAGCTCCAAAATTTTGCATTCGTTTTTCATTATTTCGTTACAAACTGGCAAAAATACATTTTCACTCATTACAACCCTCACGACTGATAAAACATACTTCCCGTACAGTTAGATAAAATGTCTATTTATTCTAACTCTATTTTCTATTAAGAAAATCGAACGAAAGGAATAGGCAGGTACTAATAGATAATAGCAAACTTTTAATGCACCCGCGGCAGACTATATTGTGGGAAAATATCTGTATCCGATACAAATTCCTTTGTTTAATAACTATAAAACGTTTAAACTTAAAATAAGACACTAAAAACTAAAGAAGAACACAAAACTACAACGTAAGCTCAGGAATTAAATTATGACATGACTGCGAACTTACAGTTGTCTTACTAGTTGCCTACTCTGACTCTGTAAACATTAAACGTGCAGTGGACTGGTAGCATAGGCGGCGTTAAATAAGGATTTAATATAATATCGAAACAACAATTTTTCTCTATCCTCTCTTAAAATATTTGTACTTAGTTAAATACTTTGTATGTGTACTAGCTATTAACCTCACGTAAATTTATGATAATTTTGATAATGTGATGCAGTAATGCTGTAGTGTACAATCATTATATTTTTTGTTTCCTGTGACTCCTTGTAATTAGGCATTGAAGCCTGTTTGGAAGTAATAAATAAATATGAACGAATAGAAGATAGCTAAGGGCAAGAAGCGAGATCAGAAGTGCTTATTTTCCAACAGAAAAATTATTGCCCCCATCACAATCGTTCCACTCGCAAACCAAAACACAAATCCGATTGGACAGAAACAGATGAAAAATGCCTCTCAGAAATCACTTCCCCCCATTTTTCACGGGCGATTCCACACCGCGCCCGCCTCTCTCTTCGAGAGTAATGATTTTAGGTGAGATGTAACGCGGACACCATAACTCATAAATTTCGGTCACATCTCCTCCTTGGTCCTGTGGCGTGACTGCGGCCCCCCGGTCTTTCTCGACAAATCCATAAATCAGAAGTGGGATGGCTTCGACAGCGCACGTGACGCTCCGGATTTTGACGGTGTCGTCGTGGTGATTGGGCTGCGGAGACCCAGGAATACGCAAAAAAATTGGACGGGGGAATTTATTTGCTGGAAAGTTTTAGGCGTCAGGTTACAAGGATTGTGACATAAAGACCCGAATACCGACAGTTGCAGAAAACAGAGACAGAGGAACGCGATTAAAGGCAATGTTGCAGCCTCAAATAGTAGTGGAGAATAGGAAGAAGTTTTATTTATGTAATTATACAGAGTTAGTTATAACTAAGTTCAAATATTTTGAGAAGGATTGAGAAAAATGAGAATTAACGGAAATACCCAGCAAAAAATTTCCAAACTTATTTAGAAAGTATAAAATTCGGAAAACCTCTTTGATGTTAAGCTGCTACACGTTAATATGCCCTTGTCATATTTCCCATAAATTACACATTCAATTCATTTAATTTAAGAAAAAAATGAGATTCATAACAGAATACATTTGGCAACATTGTAAGTGTTGTAAAAGGAGTTGTGCAAGTAGATCGAGTGCGCTATGTGTTTTTATCCCGTTTTTTTAATAATAATAATAATATCTCTACCCCTCATTCTAATCACGAGGATTAGCCCAGAAGTCGAAGACTTGTGCGGGAAAGGGGGCGGCATATTATTATTAAGCAGGCCGCATTTGCGCCCAGGAACGACTTACGTTGGTAGGCCCTAACCACCATTCAGTGCAGGAATGAGGGAAACCTGGAAAACCTCATTAATTAGGGGGTAGTCAAATGTCAACCGGTATTAATCTCTCACATTGACCCAAGTCAACATTCTTCCACCCTACCATACCCGCTGAGAGGGTGCCAATCTCTCCACGAATATAGCTTATATACGGTCAACCGGCTGCAGGGGTCGAACCCACAGCGATTCAGTCACCTCGATTCAAGTACTGACGCCTTAAACCGCGCGATCACTGACCGATCCTGACCGAATTTTGTGCATTATCTAATATCCGAGTAACTAAGTCATCATACGCTGAATGTCTTGATATATTAGAGGCCTATCATAATCCACAAGAGGCACAGGAGAATATTTGTCCCTGACATCGGTAGTGTTTATCCCAATTTTAATGTGTCCATAAGTCCTCCACTAAACACTGAGGAACTAGTACCATAAGTGTAGCCCAAGATTAGGTCAAAATACGCCTAAATCCAGATATTTTCCTGAAATTATGCAACGTATGCATAACCTAAACAACTTAGGTTATGCAAATCCATCCTGTTAAATATTTAATAAATGAGTTAAAACTTATGTTTGGGGTTGAATGAATGAATCTTCTTGCTTCAATACACTAATTTATTGCTAACTTATTTTAACACCTGAGTGGACTGTATAATTTTTGAGTGAGTGCTGTGCTCACCTCAATATCGCTTTTCTTACTTACCTCTACTTGCGATCGGTCTATTTTTTAATGGTTGCAGGTAAACTAAAATAAATTACTATTGTTGGATATTCCTGGTTACCTGCTAAAGTGCTAGAAGTAATTAAACTTACTTTACAAATTGTTTACAATAATTGCAGATGCAACCCTAGTATTATAAGATAATCCGTATTAAAACTTGTGCCTAAGATTGAAATTATACTAACGAGTAAACAAGGTTGTAAATGCGACCTACAAATACATAGAATTGCTTACCTAATACTACAATTAAGGTACATAAAATTATATTTATACAAATCTGTCTGTACAACTTATATTATATAATACCGTTTTCATTAGTTGAATCCAATCTGTCATCTATTGTGGTAACGACAGTCAAATTACACCCTGTATATATCAATCTGAGGTTATTCACTTTATAATAATATTTACATCTGACGATTCAAATCTAATTTATGGAAATGTTTATCCTTCTAGAAACCATTAAGAGAAACATATATTCTACATTTGCATCTCTGTCTAGTCCACAGAGTTCTACGTCACTGCACCCTGACATTTATCGGAACATTCCGGCAAGCATGAAGGTTCAATTTCGCGCCACCGGAACTGCTCCACCTCTGAAGCGACTTCCTGTGACGCAAAGGGCAGAAAAGGGAAACGACACAGCTTACCGTATGCCAAGGTGGAATTAAGGAAAACAATTAAAGTTGACATCCGCGTAAATATATGTCATTCCCTCATAGCAGACAGCTCATTGATAATTTAAATGCAGTAAAAAGTTAACTGGGTTGTGAATTTCTCGATTACTGAAGTATTTATTAGTATTTAGACAGAACTAGAATAGTAATATTGTTAATTCTTTCCATTCACTTCCATTAAAAGCTGTGTACTGCAGACCAATAATCTGCGGTACGTAATTTTCCACACACAGGTAACAAATTATTGAACTGCAAGGATTAAACTCAGCTGCGTCACTTCCTGATAATCCTCTTCAGTGGTGAGGTAGAGGATTAACTTTTTGGATCGCTCTGTATTTTGAAGTTTTGAATGTTGCGGTCATATTAGTGTGTATGCTGTGATACATGGCTTTAAGATATATATGTACGATAATCATCCTGTGCAGTTTACTTATTCTACTAACCTTTTTGTTGCAAACTCTTCCGCCACTACATCAAGTAAGGTTTGTTTCTTTGAACACTTTGGTAATTGTCACAATCCTACACAGACAAACCTTTGATTATTTGACCTTGTGGAAGGATTTCATGATGAGTGACCATTTAAATAGTGCTAGTACTTGGGTTCGAATAATTTTTGCTGTTCCTTAAAGATGATAGGACTTTAGTCTCCACATCACAACAGTAAACCCATGTTATGTCAACTGTTATGAAATTCTTAAAAAATATATGTATTGTTTGTCCTCGCAAGACCATCCTCACAGAGTTCAACCCGAGGTTTCCGATCCTTTGTCATATGCTGGAAAGCAAACATTACTGCAACATGGTTCATTATCAGTTTTTATTTTTGTAAGGATCCCTTCACATGCATTAACCAAAATGTTCTCGGCTATTTCTGGTATAATTAAATTGACGATTGACCAAGAGCATATAGCATGTAAAGCTTGATCATTTTGGCGATGAATCACATAAAAATTCGGTGAAAAATGACGATAATACTATTCGACTATTATATTTTCTTTATTTTGTACATTCACTTCAGTAGAATGAATGCCCGTTTTTGAAGCGTTGTTACCTTCTTCTCGAAGTGTACGAAATGGTTCACTAATGACTGTGTGGGAAGGTTGATGTCTATTTGGGTATCTTTGTTGGTATTCTCGGGCTGATTGCCTGGCGTTTCCATTGGAACATTCATATACAAAGCCAATATCTGCATATTATTTAGTTGTAAATAAATACATCTTCTATTTGCCACTTTAACGCTAAGTATCAAATGAACAAACAAAATGACGCAAATAATAATTATTGTTATAGCAACCATCATTTACCCATGCTGGTTACCGCATATTTCTAATGGTCCTGTGACTTTTTTTTACTAGATTTCGTATCATGCCATCTATAGTTAGACGTTGTGTTTACTTTGATGCATGATTTTAAAACTAGACGCAGTCGTGTGCGAAATTTGCTGCCGGTGATCGGCAACTTTTGGCGTGAATAGCACAAGGTTCGAAGACCGTCGGATTGTGCCTCCATCAACCGGGGGAGTGCAGTTTTCTGTTAAGCGAGTCAAATTAGCGCAAAAATCGACTTGACGATGATAAATTTCGACCCGACGTTGCCGGTAGAGGGAATAACGTAAAAACTCATTAACTGTCCTGCTTAAGGTTCGATTAGCCGATAAAAAAGTAAGTTGGGCCGTTTAGAGCTAGTTTCTGATCGGACGGAAGTATAATGCGGGAAGGAAACCAGGTTAATTATGTGGTGTGAACAGATAGAAGCACTTTTCAAGCTTCCTGGGCAATTTGGATATATCCTTCAGGAATAAAAGTTCTGTTTAAGGCGTGTTATTCATTTTAAAACTTTTAATGCACATACATATATTTTCATTCTGCATTTTGTTTTCATTTAGAGAAATTGTTACAGCCTCTTCTGTATAAACATTATTAAACAAATAAACATTGTAACTAGAAAAATAATGTAGGTACATAACAAAGATACAAGACGAACTCGAAAATACAGTTGATATGGAGAACTTTAAGTCTGCAAGTCAAGATCAGAAAATCAATAATAAAAGTGAAAAATGTTCAAGAATAAACTGTGGTTTTTAACAATATAAACAACTGTTAATAAGAAAATTAGTTTAGAACAGAAAGTCATAATTTTAATTTGTGCTCAAATGTAACGTAACTTTCAATTCTAAACAACTTACTAACATTTTTTTATATTGTTAGGAACAAAGGCAGTTTATTTGGGAACGTTTTTCATATTTATTAATAAAATTAAAGTTTCCAACCCTGTTTTACTGATGAGCAAAACTTTTCATCAAAAATATCTTTTTCTCGTAAAATAAAAATGTTTTGTTTCCGTTTATATCAAAGTAGGCCGATTTATGCACAAATCGAAATTATAACTATTAATTCTTAACAGCTTTCATTGTTAAATTTTTTTGTGTGCAAAAAACAAGATCCTGAATATTTTTCATAATTATTAATTTTCTGATAACCCTATATAGGTATACAGGATTAATACGAGATGAAATTACGAATATTTTTCGTCTTGTTGAATCCAAATATATCTAATGCATACCACAAATAATCGGTTATACTGTCCGATATATTCCACCATTAACAGATAGAGCATGTACATAATACACTTTAACAATGTGTACGCGCTGTGTAATTGTGTAACTCTTTAAGATAATTTGTCATATAAAGAATCTTATTAAAGGACCCTATAAGTAACCACGCAACTATTACTATTGGCTATTTTTACCTCTACCAATGTAACAATATAGTAAGATAAATTTCTAATAATAAAGGAAAAAGTAATAATAATAATAATAATAATAATAATAATAATAATAATAATAATAATTTATTTGCATAGTAACATTAATGTTAATGTAATTAGTTATTGATTTTACAAGTGACTTAAGGTTACACTAGAGTTTATTTTTTAACAATAATTGTCTTAAAGAATAATTGTTCATTAATTTCAAATTTCAATTGGTTCTATGAAATATCAGATTTGTTAAATCCAACACATCAATTGGAGATGAGGTCAAACCATTATGTTATTTCATTTTACAAAATACTTTTCACAACGCGGATGGCAAATAAAAAAAATTGCGTCCACAAAGCCCACTTTTTAACAAAAAAAAAAAACGAATTAAACGTCCCCTTACAAAACGGGCGAAAATGTTTTGTTGTCACTGTAACAAAGCATCAGAACCTTCGCTCTTCAAAAGTTCCATGGTTCGATTTACATTTTTATGAGATACATACAAGAGATACTTATTTGGTTTATTTGATTGCGACAAACATTTTACAAAGCTCTCTTGTTTTATCTGGAAATTTTTAACGGCCCTGCTTTGAAATTGGAGTCCAATTGGCCTTCGGCTCCTTTTAATTGTATAACATAACGGTAAAGTATCGAGCTACACGGAATGTAGCTAAAGTTAGTCCTTAAAAATTACATTCAAAAGTTACTGAGAAAAAATACAGGGTTAATTATCACTAAATACAAAAATTTTAGCCACGTGCTCAGGGAGACCAAAAGGCAATAAAAAAATTATTTACTTATGATAAACATCGTCTGAGATGACCTAGATCTGCCAACTACTATGCGGTCGTTTTTTATAGCAATTCCAATGTAGAAACTATGAAAATTAACATTTTTATTAATAATAATACCT
The DNA here is from genome assembly GCA_025584915.1 of Monochamus saltuarius. NCBI lineage: Eukaryota > Metazoa > Arthropoda > Insecta > Coleoptera > Cerambycidae > Monochamus > Monochamus saltuarius. The sequence continues at coordinate 6,886,504 of CM046723.1, read as the reverse complement.
GATAGCTGTAGTATTTTGCAGTCGTTTTACGTTCCTTCATTCCCAACTGTGAAAACTACATCTTCACTCATTATCATCACAACCCACCAGCAACAAAACATACGTCACGTATAGTTAAATAAAATGTCCATATACTACCTAAGAAAAATCGAACAAAACAAATACTAATAGATAATAGCACTTTTCGAAAAAAATTGTTTACTTTATAAATAGTTTCGAAATTTTTTGAAGGGTAGCAGAACCCTTTCTCTATCCCCTCTTAAAATATTTCAACTTAGTCATAGTTAACGAGAGGTATGTATGAAATACACAAAAATAAAATAATATAAAAAGCAAATTTAAGCAAACTGAGTAAATCAATGCCATGGTGTAGCTGGCAACATTTTCTAAATTTTCAACGTATACACAAACAAATGTGTAATAAAAAGACTGTTTGCTTATTTACTCTTTCCAAGAGTTTTAAGAAACTCGTAAGTATAAACGTAAAATTAGAATAATTAAGCATTTAGATTTATACGAAGTAGTTTTGTCCCAAAAGTTTTGTTTACTTACACTACAAGCCCTAACAAATAATGCATTTACTGCCGACTTTTAATTTTAGCAAATTAACATTATCGTATTTTAAAGCCACTACACCGTATGAATTCTATAACAATACTTCATTTTCTATCCCAAAATCCAAGACGGCTAGAAAAATTGTTTATGAGATCTTTTGTTTCTCGAAAAAGTTGCCATGTCTTTAAACAAAAGGACTTAGCGATATAGAAACTGAGAGCTTTGAAATTGTATTATCACACCATAATTCTTAATTTATTGCTTTGAAACCTATTCGGTACCAAACTGTTTTGCAATATTATTTTGGTATATTAGAGAAGTAGTTGAAGCAAAGTATTGAACATCCCTGAACGAGAGTCAAAGTGGTTTTCAAAAGGGAAATTAAAAATGTGAGAATATAAATAAGTAAGAGTAAAACAAAAGCGATGGGTATTATGGATGGAACACAGGATGTAATTTTAATAATAGATGGCACAGAAATACAGAAAATAAATAAGTTCAAGTAATTAGATGCAATGATTGATGAACGAGGAAGATAAGATCAGGAAACTGAAGGAGGATTTGAACAATATTAAAAGATGTACTATGCAAAAAAAGCTGTTTATGAATAAATGGGAAGTAACAAAAAAATAACGAAGATGAAGCTGTATAGAACAATTTACAGCATTATACTGATATTGGGTACAAATCATGGAATGAAACAAAAAAGCAAGATACAAACTGTGGAAATCAAACATTTAAGAACAACATTTGACACATGTCTACCGAGATTTTGTCTTACTTCACCATAAATTAAAACACTATTCATAATCGAGTTGCTATACACGTAAGCTATTTTTGACGCTTGAAAAACTAATGTCAACACTATTGTAAAAACGTTAATACTACAATCGGGTTTCAGTATTCAGCACCATCTGCATTCTTATCATGCTAGAGACTCAGCGATGTAAAAGTACTATAACTAATTTTTTTCTCGGAAACTATAAGAATTTTTCAAAAATTTTTTTAGGATATTGAGTTTTTCTCATGACGTATTTATTCCCAATTTTTTTAGATAACTTGTGATTCACCCGATAACCAATGGTGTGACCCCATAATGCATCATATAATATTACATACCATAAAAATTACACAATAAGATATGCAAATTTAAAATTTGCAATATATTACTATATATATTTGTTGGCATCTAAAATTCAATTCCACCAAGGTTAAATTATTACATGACATATGAGTAAATAATTAATACTGAAAAAGAAAAAAATAATTGCGTGGAAGCGTTGAGTGAGAAATTATGGCGAAATGCGTATCCACCTTTAGGCCCGAGATATTATTAGGTAATAGCAGCTCTTTGGTTCTAAGATTCCTCAATTTATCGACAACTTATTGTTCACAGAGGTTTTCGTTGCTTGTTAAATCATTGAATCACACAGAACACTCAAAATTGACTGTCGTTAACAACAGTTCTTGGCAGAAGGACAAATTTCGGGCCCAGAAAACCCATACTGTAAAACACGGTGTAACATAACGGAACGTCAAACATGAAGGCCCTTATTTCTTGTCCGACTTTAAAAACATTTTGCCCTATAGATATTTTCTATTAAGGCCTTTGTTTTTAAGATACAGGGTGTTAAACTTGTAGATCGAATACGCATTTCGCCATTAAGGTTGCGCCTCTATCTATAATTTCTCACTCAACGGTGCAAGTACATAAATAGGAACATTCATCATACATTTCATTTTGTTAGTCTAGATTGCATTTTCTCATTTTGAGTTATTTATGTATTGTGTATTTAAATGAGTAAAATAATATACTTTTTTTTCTAAAAAAAAACAATATTACAAATTAATTTGTGTATGGTTCATATGCCAGTAAACGTTAGGTTTTACAATATATTAGTAAGGTAGTCCAAATTGAAATATTTTTATCCAGGTAATCCCTATCTTTCATTTCACGCTCATGTATTTTCAAAGCATTGTCGTCTATCTCTACATTTTATTGCGAATCCCCTGTATACGCTAGACGCATTTTTGCTCAGTTTGGCAAAAATGTTTTCAATGTTTCGAGCCACTAATGCGTAGCTATTGAGTTCTCCCAGGAACTGGGTCAAATTGATATGAAGTTGCCAGAACGATCGCTTTAAAATAATGGGATAAAATAGTACCCTCATCGTCGCGCGGAACGAAACATAATGAAGAAGTTTTTCGCAACCTGGGCGACGCCGTATTCTGTCAATAAAGTGTCAATTTCCCATTTACCGGGCGAGGCACGGAATGGCGGGGCTCCAGATAGAAATAAACGACAGGGAAAAAATTAAACCGGTGTTATGGATAATTAAATTTCCGCGTAACTCGCTATAACGCCGCCGACTGTCATTTACACTGAAATATCTGCTTGCGAGCTCGTTTGGGAGTTTGTTAATTTTTTCGCCATCGATACCTGAAGCGGTCACGATGGCTTCACAGATCGCAAATACTTTATGTCTTTATTGGTTCTGATTGTGTTGCATTCAGCGCCGGCTTTTAAATCCCTATGATAAACCAAATAATGATTTGTATTGTCTGTAACTATTTTTTGTGGCGATTTTTGTTACAATTTTTTTTTGTTGGGTATATTACTGAAATATAAAAATTTTAACAAATAACCCCTTGCGCCTAAATTTTTTTTTAAATACACATCATAGAAATTTCTAGAACTTTAGATGTTAGAAATCAAAAATTTCTGAACACAAAAATTTCATAAAATTCATCCGTATTTATTTTATTAAATAATGACAGTTATTTCCAATTACTTTTTAAATTTTAATCATTGTTCATAATATGATATTTTATCCACAATCATAATAATCGGACGTTTATCCACAGATATGAGTAATATCTACTAGTATAATAATGAGAAAAGTAATAAATCAGATTTCATTTATTTACTTATTAACATTTATAGTAATAGACAATTGGTTTTTTGTTTTATCACATTTAACTTCCTTTCCGTTAATAGCAACTTTTGTAGCATTGTTGCCATCATTTTCTGAACGCATAGCACCTATCGACATTTGTGAAGAATTTGCACAAGTTACAGATGTCTCTTCTTGTACGGAGCAGCTATATTTTTCTTCGATTTTCCTTGCAATATCAAATTTGTAAGATATGGACTTCTCCACATAACTTTCTGATACAGAGGAACTCCTCCATCCACCATGCCGTTTAATGGCTGTAATATCAGCACCTTTCTTGGTCGATAAAATTTTTGCAGTGCGCCTCATACAATGGCCAGTATATGCTTTTGGATTTGCGATATTCAGGAATCAAGCAGCTATTGAGGGCACCTTCGCCAATGTGTTTATTATAACAGGCTAAGAAGTACATTTTTGATTGATGTATCTTATAGAAAATCTGTCTTGTGTTAAGCGAATTTAGCGCTAATAAATATATTTTCCATATATTTAACACAAAATACTTCTATAATTATAAATTTTCTTGAAAAGCCTGTCTTGGTGTCAGGTATTGAAACAAGTAGGTAACTACTAAATTTGTGAATTCCCAGCATCGATAGGCACTAGAAACCCTCTTAATGCAACCGAAAATAATTCAAATTTCAATATATATTCAACAACATGTAAAAGGTAATCATTAAATATTCTTTAACGGAAGCACTGGTCAAAAATTCTTCACTACATGCTCTTTTCAATACTGCAGTTTTGTTTGCTTTGTATTCTCTCGATTCACTCTTCAAATAAGCAGTAATCATGTTACATTTTCCAATAACTATGTTTTGTAGACCTTTATAGTAGCCTTCAACATTGAATACTTCGAATTTCCATTCGTTAAACACTTTTTCGTAATAGTCCCTTGGTTTCACTGGTAATAAATGGAAAATTGCATCTTGGGCTTCTTCGAAAACAGCCACAGGAACACAATTATTTTCTTGAATTTTTACCAAATTCAGATAGAACTGTTTATTAAATAATTGATAATAAACAACGTTTCATTGAGTACTAAGAAATATCAAGTCCTTCCGAATATTTTTTTATTAAACTCAAGTCGTGCGAATATTTTTTTATTAAATTCCAAACTCCAGAAAAATGATTGTGATGTGATTATGGATAAAACGTTGTATGTAAACGCTCGAACTACATTCTCACGTTTAAACATTCTTGCATGGATAAAATGCTACTTAAAACATATACAATAAATAATTACTATATCACTATGGAACATAGATAAACAAACAAACTCATTTTTCGCATTTTGACTGATAATATGATGTTTTACTAAAATTCAAAATCGTTATTGACTCTAGCAATATTGTCATGTGTTTTTGAAACTTTCTGTAACAATATAAATTAATTGTTTCTAACATAACTCATGTTGTGGTTGGGAGCTTTGGTTTTGTGTTGAAAACCGAACTTCTCCGAAACATCCAGGCTTTAGCCAAATTTAATTTAATAAATCTCAACTGCTACGTGTTTACATTTCCAAAGGCGATATGCAGATTAGAACACGTACAATGCAAAGATGACAGTTTGAGTAAGGTTACAATCAGTGGACAATATAGTTACCTAATTTGTGAAAATAAAAGACAGGTACATAATCCTCACAGTTTTGTCGAGCTTTTACTATCAATACATTTGAAATTTCTGCAGTAAATATAACAATGAGGATTTATTGATGTGATAGATAAACTTGCAATGCGTTTAATTTCCATTACAAATACATGCATATATATTTTTTTACTTCAATAGAAGAGTTGAGAGCATCGGTCAGTGGTCGCTCGGTTTAAGGCGTCAGTACTTGAATCGAGGTGACTAGATCGGTGTGGGTTCGACCCTCGCAGCCGTTAGACCATATATAAGCTTCAATTTGTGGAAAGGATTGGCACCCTCTCTGCGGGTATTGTAGTGTGCAAGAATATTGGCTTGGGTCAATGTGAGAGATTGATACCGGTTGACGTTTGGCTACCCCCATAATTAATGAGGTTTTCAGCACTGAATGGTGGTTAGGGCATACCAACCTAAGCCGTTCCTGGGCTCAAATGCGCCTGCTTAATAATAATATGCCGCCCCCTCTCCCGCACAAGTCTTCGACTTCTGGGCTAATACTCGTGATTAGAATGAGCAGTAGAGATATTATTATTATTATCGGTTGCTGCTGCAACTGTATAATTTTTATTTACTCGTAATTTGAATTCAGTTTGAACTACGAACATACGCATCTACCCAATTTGATGATGATTCATTTTACTTAAATCAGTCCGAATTCTTTTTCTACAAAATGTACTGAAATATATTTCCAGTTATTCATCAAGCGGCATATTTTTAAACAACGAACCAAAACGTTTCATGTTAAGAAACTATAACGGAAGGAAATTCTACGTTTGACGTTGCACTTTAACACACTGCATCTTCGAGTTTGTTGTCCTGTTCAGCTCTATCTTGTCTAGAATTTATGAGCTCGTATGTACTTGAACGATACACTATTTTGAAGGTCTATTGTGCTCCCATTCGAGCCATATGAGAATGGAATATTACGCGCAGTTCGCTAATGTTGTCGCCGAGTGAAAGACCTTTGACAGGATCACGTAGATGGAGTTCTTCCGTTGTGAACTTTACGGGCCCTGGGGACAAGAAAAACAGAGAATGGGGTGTATTTAATAATAAACTGTCAGCATAATTCGATATGGACACGGAGACAGTCAGGTTTTTGTGATTTGTTTATACAGGGTGATCAAGAACGTATATTGGATTTGAAAATGTTGCAACATGGTGTAGAATTTTCCTGACCTTCTAGTTATACCGAAAATTGAGTTAAAATTCGTTATTTTTAATGGAAATACACTACAATGTTAAGACGATTACAGTTAATTTAAATAGTTAATTTACGTTAAATACAGGGTGTTTCCTAACTCGACAGCCAAAATGAAATGTCATATGTAAAATCGAATTTTAAACATAAAACAAAGAGTAACTTTTTTTCAAATTGGGCTTCGTTTAGGAGATATTTAAAAAATGTAAAACAAGGCAGCTATGAAAATAAAAGTTTGTTTATTATTTGACAGCTTGTCTTCAAGTAATTATTTTTGTATAACGTTGAGTGACTTTTATGACTTTTATGTTAGTGTTTCTTTTAGAATGTAATTTAGTAACGAATAACTTGCTGACATTATTTACGTTTATGGGTACTGTGATGGTAACACTAGAGGTGCGTGTCGGGAATATAGATATAAGGTTCAATAGACGGCAACCTTACCGTACAGTTTTTTCGAATGCTTTTCGAAGGCTTCGTGAGTTTGGAATTAATGAACGGCGTAGTGGAGGTCCACATCAACAGCACACTGCTGTAACAAGAAATTGCCATTATTAATGCAGTACTTACTTGATGATCCAACGACCAGTACTAGAAGCATTTCCACACAGTTACAATTGCCGCACAAGTTTGTTTGGAAAACTCTTAATCGATAAATGTTATATCCATATCACTATCAAAAAGTCCAACACTTGCATCCAGGCGACGAGGTACAGCGGTTAGCATTTTGTCATTGGCTACTTGAACAGAATGAACAAAATCCTAACTTTATTAAAGAAACACTTTGGACAGATGAATCAATGTTTACGAGGAATGGAAGTAACAATACTCATAACGAGCATACGTGGTCTTTACAAAATCCACACGCAGTTAGAATTAGAGGTTTCCAACAAAGATTTTCTATAAACACCTGGTGTGGTATTTTCAATGGACAATTACTACCTATTCAAATTTTGCCTAATCGGTTAACTGGTGACGCATACATGGCACTTTTAGAAAATGAGTTGCAAGATTTATTAGATGATATTCCTATTGGTCTGCAAAACAGAATGTGGTATCAGCAAGACGGGGCATGCTGGAAGAAATGTGGTGGAGTGGCTCAATAATAATTTCAATGGGAGATGGATCGGAAAGGGCGGTCCCGTTCATTGGCCTGCAAGGTCACCGGACCTTAATCCCCTTGACTTTTACCTTTGGAGTCGCCTAAAACAATTAGTTTATGCAGAACCTATGAACACTATTGAACAATTACAAGGTGGAATTTTAAATGCAGTGCATAATATACAACATACTGTACATACTGGCATGTGTCAATGTAAATGGTGGCATTTTTGAATATCTATTATAGTTCTTAACTTTGTAATAACGTTTGTTGTTTGTTTTTTTATTTACTTTAATAAAATATTTTTATAACTCGTAGTCAAAAATAATCACATTTAAATAAAGGATTGTGGAAAATTAAGATTTTTCTTTAACAAATTTTAACAATCAATCCACATTTATCAATTACTCTATTATTTTTATAACTGAATATCTCCTACACGAAGCCCGATACGAAAAAAAGTTACTCTTTATTTTATGTTTAAAATTCGATTTTACATATGACATTTCATTTTGGGTGTGCAGTTAGGAAACACCCTGTATGTTAGTATGTATAATACGTTATCAACTTTGCGTTCTCATGGTTTCTGTTACGTTTTGCTCCTAACTATGCAGTTAAAAATGTCCAATATCAATAGCGCAACACTAGATTCAGGTTTTATAGGACCTTGGCCCTGGAGGCAGAAAGATTTTAGCTACGGCCCTGTTGATACAATCATTTACAAAGACTGCTATGGAATATTTTAGAGAACCACCGTTGTTTGAGAAATTGTAAACGTAGCAGCCTTAGAACCGACAACATAAACCAAAATTCATGTATAATCGATCAGGATTGTAATATAGCAACTCCTTTCCACAATTATTGGCGGCAACAGGCTGACAAACACTTAATACTGCAGTTAGGGAGTTCAATTTGCCAAATTTAAATGTACCCTTTTGGTCCTATTCACTGTAATTCACAGTTCATTGTTCTCTCCCCCAACGTCATGTTCCGGCGACCACTAGTTCACAGACTGGCCAAAACATAATTTACCTTGCGGCAGTCCGTCCACACATAAAATTAACTCTGCTGATATTAAACCGCCATCGAATAGCGTCGGCTAAGCCTATTTCGTCACGCGATAAGTTCCAGCAGTGAATAGTAAGGTTCTATTATGTCCGGCGGAATACATCAATGACAGGGAAATTCGATTAACTTAATACGGGGTTGATCATTGGCTATTTGGATGACCGAACTTCTGTAATTAATAATGGACTGCCGTGTACTGCCGCGGCTTAAGTCGACGGTCAGTGAATATAAATGACCCTCGGTGCATGGAACGACGGTAGCAAGTCGCCTATGTTGTTAGTGTGAAGGTAAATACCTTATTTACTATAATGATACGTGTATATTATGAGACTCTAGTAGCAACACATTGTCAACGATGTTTCATTCATTTCCGCATTCAGTAAACATTGCTTCATGTTCATTCGAGCACTGGTGCAGTATTATTTGCTTTACTATTAGCCTCCTGTAGTGTCCGTTCCTTAATGTAAAGAACTCGTGAAATATGCGTGTACAATAACAACTTTTATCTATAACTGCCACTTAATAACTATGATTTGACACTGTTACGGACGTCATTATGACACATTATCCCATGTGTGCTTTTTTAACTTAATGCATTCAAAGCGATAACGACATTGTAATAGTTATTTCTGCCACGTTTTGCTCGTAGCACATACAAGTTTTATCTACAATCACTCAACAAAATAAAACTTTTGAATTATTAACTTTATTACAACAAATTGAAAAATTAAGAATAATCGTGCTGGTGTCTTTTCATTTCTAGGTCTCAAGACTACATACTTCCTGTAGAATGACAAAAAGTTGATAGAATTATCTTGAATTTCTAATTCTATTAAATTAAAGCCATCAATATTTCCATGTTAAAACAAACTCTCTAGAGACTTGTTTTGGTATTGAGTATCATAGCCACCTTCATGAGTAGAAATTCATCATCGTCCACATTCATTAAAAAACTGGATATTTCCTTCTTTGTTAATACCTTAGCTTTTTTAGGTTTGTACTCTTCTGATTTTCTCTTCACGAATGCAATCAAGTTTAAATATTCTTTGATATCGACATTGTTCTTGAGTGAAATTTCTGATCTTATCATTGACTAATAATACCAAAGAGATGAAGGCTTCTATGTTTTACTTAGTTGATTGAAAAATATACTTAGAATATTTTTTCTCTAGTTACGTTAAATATCTTTTTCTCTCTACACCATTTTTCATAGCGACCAAATGCTTGTTTCTATTTCTTCAGTGATTTTTCTGGGACGACATTGGAATCAACACTGGAAGCTTCAATCTCAGTATATGATGGCAAATCATCCCTTGAACTCATATCTACTCTTTCCTAATTATTTTTAATACACAATTTTTACATTATATTGTTCTATAATATCAATTTTACAATAAGTTAAACAAACATAAACGTTTTGTAGTGTGAAATGATTACATTGAAAGAAAACGACGTTGAACACTTTTGACATTCTACGCCAGGTTGTAAGTAAACTTCATCGGTGTAGAGAAAATGTGGTGAAAAGTTTAGGGATCCATATCTTAGTTTGCTTTAATCCTGGAGCCATTCCAGAACTTATTAATTATCGCCAGCCCAACAGATGAAGCTCAAGCATCAGTTTGATTTATATTTTGGGTGAGAATCTGTCGAGAGCCATCCAGGGCATGTGGCGCTACCTGACAATAAAAGTTTTCGCCGGCATTAACAAGACAGAGGGTCTCAATAGACCTGAAAATGGTATTCCAGTAACCATTTGCATATAAATTAATTTCCTTGCAAACGATCTGTTCCTTCATCAACATTTATATCCCCTAGAATCATTAAAGTTCTCATACCGGTTGGAACATGCTGTCCTTATATTTTCAGAACCTGACGGAATCTTCAGGAGTTTGGTCTTTATCCAAGCCCCCATATGTGTATTTCGTAATAAATAGTCGTATCTCCATAGCACTGCAACATATCAGTTTAGTATAGTTTCCAATCAAAGAGTTTCATGATATGTTCATTAAACTTCATGTTCCATTCACAGCAGTTGCAATTAAATGCAATACATATTATATCTTATATATACCTTAACTTAACTTATTATCTATAAAATAAAGTGAAACTTTATCAATAGTAACCCACTAGATAGATAGCCTCTGGTGAGAAACTTACCTATGTAGATATTAATAGATTCGATCAAGCAATCAAAGGGATTGGCAGCAATATAGTGTAATAGGCAATTGTATTCCCATAGAGAATGAGTAATTTGAATTAATAATAGCAAGGAGTAATCGAATGCAGTATTGTGTTCTCTCACTTGATCCTGTTCATTTAATTTTCTTTTGTATCGATTCACCAAATATCAGTGTCGTTAATTTTTACAGAACAGTATGTTATTTAGAAACTTCTCCGAGAAAAAATATTGAATCGTTGGTATTTGCGAAAACCTATCCCGTACGAAAATAAATAAATTCGCTTGCATCGAAATTCTAACGAGTTCTAACCTAATATTCCTCCCCATACATCTAACTCGGATCGAATACAATGGGAGACGCAGGCAGCATATCCTTGTTAATATTTGAGATGTAGACGGTGCCATATATAAAGAACAAAATCCGTGAGTTCATCCGAACGATGAATAATCTATCCGTCGATGGCAACCTTCGGTTCGACATCTGGGAACCGCCTGCTTTGATTGGATCCCATGTATTACAAAGGTGACGTGCTCCAATCCATCTTGATAACGCCGCAGCATACACGCCATCCAGGAGTTATATCCTCGGTAACTACGTCTGCCGCTTTGCCGCCGTCTCGTCGTTAATTTCACCCACGAATTTCTTAAAGTAAGCTGGATCGTCGATTCTTAATAGTATTTTTTTGCACGTATAGGGGATGGTCACAGCCTTAACTATATAATTAATATTAAGTAAAATATTGAATTGGAAGCTCATCTATATTTTTAGTTGTGCCTGGTAGGTCATGGTTGGGATGAGCTTCACAATAACTCATTTCCAAAACAGGCTTAGCTAATCTTTTTGTTTATCCTCGACTAACATTCTTAATTTCTTCACTCCGTAGAGCGACTATTTTCCTTTTATTCTTCTGACTAGGTGTTTGTGAAGGCAGCTGCTTCAAATTGTTTAACATACATGATCCATGACACTTTTATATCAAACGTTGGTGGCTTAATCCTTCGCAACGGAAGACAACTACTCTCGGTGTTTAGTAGACTCCTTCGAGGACAACAGGGATTTCAGATTTGGGACATCACTCTATAAATTGATCATATTTTCCTCCACAACTTTGTATTGCACCTCACTCCTTAATTGACCAATTTCTTCTTTTACAGTTTCTTAAAGTTCATTGAGTTTTGATCTTAATTGTTTCTTCTAACTTTGTATCGTTTTTTCGTAAACTGACCATCTTATTCCTCAATTCTTCTGATTATTCTTTTTTTTCAAATATTTCTTCGATTTATCCTGGTTGTTCTTCATTTTTTTGTCTTTTCATCCTGGCTATTCTTCGCTTCCTTTTTCAAATCTTCGAGTATTTCGTCTTGGTCCTTCCTGATTTCATTGTGACTGTTCTTCATTTCTTCATAGTTTTCCCTTATTTATTTTATCAGTTCTACATCAACTGTTAGAATATTTCCTCCATATTTGCCGCTTCTGATCTCGTCTCTGGCATTCACTATTCAATTCCAAACGCCTTCTTTGAGGTACGTTACACTTCTGATATAAATGTAACTTTTACGTTGAATTAACTTTCAATTAATTCCAAGTATCAAAACCGACTTTATTGTCACTACTTAACACTACATAACACATATACTTCAAGTAAATTTTCTGCCAAATGTGTCTTTGACCGATTGATTCGATATATAAGTATGTTTTTTGGGTTCTCAAAGATTCCCCAGTCCTCGAGTACGGATCTGGAACCCAATGTAGCCTGAAATGTTGTAGTCACGTCACACGTCAAAATAAAGGTATTACAAAACTACATATACATTTAAAAGCAATCAGGAACATAATTAACAAACTAAAAAAGTGAGCTTTCGTACCAATATCAATGAAAATCAGGAAGAAAGTATGTAGTTGTTTCATTGTTTTATTGCAGTAATTGTTCAAACTATGCCCTCAGCTATTTTATACATGTTTGAGCTCTTATGAAAACTGAATAGTGGATCTTTTATGTTTGAATAAATAAACACAATTATTACTAATACCAAATTTTACCTATATCTAAAAATATCACTTTATTGTTGGAGACATGCCTTCGCTTTGCTGTGACCAGCAAGCGGACGACGAACGTTACGGGTTACGGATTTGTAGTCAATAGTCAGTGATTTGCATGAAAATTAGTCTGTATCATTGGAAAATGCTTTATTTTATTAAACTAAGCAACATTTCTTCAGTTAAATAAGTATTTATTTTATGTATATACTCCAAGTGGTTCCTACATACTTCTTACCAGAAGCCGTAGTCTCAATTTTTCTTATACAAATCTCTAGCGTTTCATCCTTCAAGTAACTTCAAATTAGGAGTAATCTTGTCAATTTCTAAGTTCCTAACTCTTGGGAAGCATCCCTCGCGACTGAGATATTTTTCAGTTAGTAAATTTCATTACACTTTCGGATTTCCCCGTGCGCGATAAAGGTGAGGAATGTAGCGAATAAAGGCGGCAATGCCTTGTTAAATACATCTTCAACACACAAGGGGGGATAATTAAATACGGCGTCTTCCTTAATTAAGTTGAATTTACCTTGTGGGGATCGCTTCCTTGGAATCGCCCTTCCGTATGGCTGTCGCAAGATAAATTGAAAAATCGATACGGCTTATATTTACAGGATAAAAAGGTAATTAAGAGAGAAACAGCCCATCCAATTACTTTATTTGTGTACGACATGATACCATTGCAGCGTTTTGCTAGCGTTCACCACAGATTTACAACAATCAATGAGTTTGTTATGATCATAAATATGTCAATTTTGCAATAATTATTATTTTATGTGACACGTATTACATACATGTTGTACATAGTTAACATAGTTTTATTTCAAATCAGAAAGAATAACAATGCAAAAGATAATAAACATGCAATTGGCACTTACTTTTTATTGTTTGTATCAGGTTACGCTACAACTATAAACACAGTTTGCAACAGTTTTTAATTATAAAACATAATTAACACAAAACGAAAAACGGTAACAACTTTTATTTCAGCACTCATATAACCCAAACATACATATTTTAAGTACGCTACTGAACTCTACTAAACGTAAAAACTCTATCAGAAGCAATTACCATCATTCCGATATCTCAGCTATTCGAAGAATCGCCTAAAAGTAGTTTTTTTTTAAATTTCGCTCTGTACCTATCTCAAAACGAAGAACAAAAATTCTGATTATAACATCTTATGTGTCTCGAAAAATTAGCATAGTGCAAAACCGCATCTATCTCTTGTAGTGTCCAAGATACTCTACAATTAAAACAAAATTGGACATTGTACTTCAGTTCATGTGACGATATCCATCCAATCATGAAAAGATATACAGCAAGGATGACATGATTTATTAAAATGTCGAATTGAAAATCAACAAATTCATGTCAGATTGACAATTAACTGATTTTGCGCGTAAATAATTACTTACCGAATACACCTCGGTGTTATTAGGTTCTTGGTGTATTATAAGCAATTAACTCTCAGATATATATGATTTTTTCCACGGTCGGGAGTAGAAATCAGTTTCTATGACATCAAAATTAAAACAGAAGTAGTCGATTATTCCCAAGGGAGTATAATGCTCCCAATGGAGTTTACATTATGGAGAACGTTTTTCATGCAAAAAAAAAGATAACATTGAAATTATTTATTGACATTTAAATTGAATGTTACATTTGTACAATTTTCAAAATTAATATTAGAAGGAATATTACTTTCGCTTACATTTACAGTATTTGTGATTACGCTAGTAGTGGTACCTACTAAAACCTGATTAGCAATTTTGGTCTTATTTTCAATGGAGTTCTCGACATAACCCTCAGCGACTGTCGTTGATTTCCAACCAGCATGACGCTTTATTGTCGTAATATCCACACCAGCATCTGCCAGTAATGTCGCTGAAGATCTTCGTAAGCAGTGACCAGTATAACATGCAGCATCAGGTAATTTTAAATACGAAGCTACTACACTCGGAATTTTTCCCATGGTATTCTTGCCAACTGGCTGCGAACTACATTTTCCTGCTTTGTAGTACAAAAAAAGGCGCTTATGCTTGACGTGGGGAGGACGAAGGGACAGGTATTTTTACAATCAAGGAAGAGCCTACATCCTCAATATCATCTACAGTTAAATTGACTAGTTCATCAGTTCGACAAGCTCCGGCAATTCCCAGAATTAATCCAACTTATAAAAAATCAAAATACTTAATAATTGAAATACCTAGCAACAAAAGTAATCTTACCTTAATCATTAAGAATTCTTTGTCATCTGCACTTGATAGAAAACGGTCGAGTTCACCCTTTGTCAATATTTTCGATTTTTTCGCTTGATATCCGTCACCGGTTCTTTTCAAAAATGCGATCAGCTTGGGGAATTTGCTTATATCTATGTTGTAAATTATCAAGCATGACTTAACCATAGAATATTGCGCCCATAATGTGGAAGACTTGTAATTCTTTGCATTTTCACTGTAGTATGCCAACAAAACATTTTCGCTGTATACTTGAACATTTTTCTCGGCGCATCACTTTTTGAACCGATTGTAGGCTATATCGTATAAAGATCTTGACTTCGTAGGCAGCAAATTGCTTATTGCAATATTTGCAGCCTCCACAATCTCTTCCGACTCACAATTATTCATTGTGCACTAAACAAACTTTAAACTAAACCAAACTAACACCTTAATTTGACAATTCTGTTTGTTTATTTTTGTAGTTATGACAATAACTCAACGACTACTAAATAAATGCTCAAATCCGAATACAATAATTCTGGTGCTACTTACTTCATAATGACAAAATATGTGTTTTTAAGTTAATGAGACCGTGGAAAAAATAATATATACCATTCGGGAGAGATGCTATTTTGTCCTCGGTGCATTGTAGCCCTCGGGCTCCAAATTGCACCTCTGCCAAAATAACGCATTTCTCTCCCTTATAGTATAATGTACTATTTATCATTTTTTAAGTGTTCTGACTACGCTTTCGTAACGGAAATATCTGTTACATACAGAATTACAAATATTTGTTAAATTCCACTTTCAACGATGTGTAGAAACGAGAGGATATTTTCTACTATGTTACAGTTTGAACAAAAAAAAATATACGGAAAGGTAAATGAGTGGACACAAATATTCATTCGCGGAGAATGATAACACTCCTTGGCCGTTAAATCGTCTTGAAGATTTACCCGTAATGTTTCGAGCGCAATAATCTTCCCCAGACTGTATTCAAACCACGTTGGTGCTGTGAAGATGACTAATGATATCCATTTTACTGGAAAATAAAAAAGCCTTATAGATTTTTCACGCGCAGAAAGCCGCTCTCGCAGAGACCAGAATCCATTACGTAACATGACATTATTTCTATTTACTTCATCTCCAAAGATGAACAAAAAGCGGCGAGTTGTTAGTTCAGCACGTTTTTCATTAAGCGGAGAGCGGTTTTCTTTTAGTAAAAATGCTTCTAATACAAAATTAAATAATCCCAGATGTATAACCGCACTTTTTTAATGCTCACAGCTCACACCAGCCATGTTTAACAATGGGGAAGTTGCATGAATTTACAATCACAATAATTAAAATATATTAACATTAATAAATTAATTATGTAAATAAAAACACGTAGCCGACAATGAGATGTCACATGACGTTCAGTGCGGTTTATGTTGGTAGTCCCATCTTCATTAGTACTCGGAAAGTTGAAGGAATAATGTGTTGAAATTATACATTTTTGAATTCAGCAAGTTCAGCTCTACAAGAATCCAATGAAAAAATATAGGGGTTCTATTAAAAAAATATTCGATGACGTCATCACGCGAAAACAAATGAACGTCGGAAATGCGTCGGTATAGAAAAAAGAGTCTTTTTAAAAAGCAAAATCGACGTGTCCGAGGAAATTTCATGAAACTTCGTTGTTTTAGAAATAATGAATTTATTCCATACTTTTCTTCCACACTGTATAATCAATGAAAAAAATGTAAGTTTGCTCTACCATTGATTTTCTAAAGGCCTTGTATACATCCTGGCAGTTTAATAGAAAAGTTTAATTGATTCTTTACTAGTTTACATTTTAATTCTTTTGATGAACTTAAACGTACCTACTTATGTATTTCAAATTAAAATGTAAAGTATTACATTGAATGGTCTTCACAAACAAACAATGTCTCAATTTTGAAGAGCGTTTTCCTTTCGTCGCGCTTCATTGCCCTACACCACATTTTTCCTTTCATTTTTTTGGCACGGTCAAATATTTTTAAAAATAAAAAATATTTGAAAAAACTAACTAGCACCATTTATTTTATTTAATAAATCTTTTTTAATTTAAAAAAATTGATTTCGGAAAAACAAAAAATTTCGTATGAAATAATTTCTCAAGTCGATTATGTACAATCTGTTGCAACACCTAACAGTAGTTTTCACGAATGACATTTCTACTCAGAACTTCTAGTAGTTCAAAGACTGTTTTGGGAAAATGCCATTATTATTGCAATATATTGTACATATTTATTTCCCTGAATTACCCTGCAAGGCAAACAAAACCAAAAATAAAAGAGAATAATATTTAATTGAAATTGTTAACAAAACAATTTAATAATATTAATAAAACATATTTGATTATTTAAGTTAGATAATTTCAATATGTTGATCATCAGGAACTCATACGTTACAACATGATAAAACAATTTCTGTTGAATATTTCTAAGACGATTATGTATAAAATACTATCTATTTTTACTCTGATCGGATGCAAACGGGCATAAACCGGTTTATACTTTCTGTTATTTACGTATTACATATTATAAAGTATTTATTTATGACTGTTGAGGCCGTTATGTAAACAGTGAACATTCAGCTTTACCAGAGGCTGCAATATGGACACTGTAAATCCAGTATGTCCAACTGAACAAATATGAGAACTGGCTATTAAGCTTTTGTAAAAAAATATGTAGTTGCAAATATATTCAGCAGATGGGGTCCGCATGACGTTATGTAATTCACGGTGTACACATTCAGTTTTCAACTAACTGTTTCTGATGATTGATAGGTTTTAAAAAGAATCTGTTTACAAAATTGTCATATTTATGAAATATGATACGTATTTTACAAACACATACACCGTGTGCCAAAAAAAGCGGGACGGTCGAATATTTCGCGAAATTTACATCGCCTCGAAAAATTGAAAAACATGTGTTCAATATTTTTAAAAAATCTATGGAATGACACCAAACACGACCCCCTATCCCCAACCAGGGCGGTAGGGCGGGGGACAACTTTGAAATCTTAAATGGGAACCCCCATTTTTTATTGCAGACATTGGATTCCTCATGAAAAAAATAAGTAACTTTTATTCGGGACATTTTTTCGAATTGTTCACAGATTTTTTATTGCATTAGGAAGGTATTTTAAGCTAATATAAATCAAATCTCCTACAATTCCTATCAATGAAGTCATATGTATGCTCTCTGATACCAAACATCTAGGTATGCTAATGAACAATTCTATTCAATAATTATCTAAAGAAATTAATCTTCCTAAATTTACTAACCTGGTTTAAGAAAACACTCAATAAATATCTTAACTTCACTTTTGACAGTGGGAACTCGAAAATTCAACCACAATAGATGAGATCAGATCTATTTCTGCATTTTTAGGACTGCTTCTTCAGGTGGCCTCCTTTACGTTGAGTCAAATATCTAACTATAAAATTTATTATAAATATTAAAATTATTTCAAATTAAATATCGAGAATGACAAATATGAGTTTAGCCTGTCAATAAATTTTAAATTAAATATGACGCTTATCCCTTATGTAATCAAATAAGTATTAAAGTGAAGAATGCCGTATCTTTCATGATGCACGTATGTCATTAAACTGAATTCTTCTAAATTAATTCACATTTTATTAAAAACTCTAGAGAAAATTTAATATCAAATAATTGACAGGGATTTCTTTTTAAATTTAATTAAATAGTAAGTCACTTATTTTTGAGCAATTCCAAATTTACTTTGATATTGCCTTGCAATGCGTCTTTGACAGCGTTACCAAATTTGGCATTTTCTTTCACAACTCGATTCCTCTTTTATTTTGTTAAAAAAAGATACACCATGTTTCAATAAATATCTTGTACCGTTTTTGAAAAAACCCTCATTTTATTAATAACTAAAATTTATTGTAGCATAAAAAAAACTGAAATAACATTTTTTAAAATAAATTATAGAAATTATTTTGAAAAAAGAACTGTTACGTAGGATGTTGAATATGTGATCCTGAACGTCATAGCTGAAATTTCTCAAACATCTTTGCCTCTACTTGAAATAACATCTTGTGATCATTTCTAATGACATTGACGTATCTAATTATATGGTTTAATCTCTGTTATTTACAGAAGCTTGATAAATTATGGTTTTAAAATGACCCAAAGAAAAATATGGAGGGGGTTAAAATCGGGAGACCGAGGCAGTCACGGAAAAGGACTACCTCGGACAATCAATTGATTGGAAAATACGGTATTTCAATACATTCTTACTACCCTACTATAATGAGGACAAAATATCTATTGAAACATGGTATGATTTTGTTAGCAAAATAAGAGAGAAACCAAATTGTGGAACAAAAATGCCAATTTAGCAATGCTGCCAAACATGTATAACTTTTAATTTCGTGTGCTTCTGTATAATGCAGACATATTGAATATCAGTTTAAACTTTAAGATGACCATTAGTATGAGTTACTTTAATTGCCCAACTTTAATTGTTGGTATGGTAACGGGTGTGACGAGTATAATTGAAATTTATTTTTCAACTTCTTTCTTTGAAGGGAAACTCCCTAACGAAGCCCGATAGCAAAATTTTTTATATGAAGTACTACAACTATTTTGACCTTCCTTATATGTCCATTTATTTTTAACATGATCTTTCCGGGCACTCTGTATATGCCCAATGAAAGAAAAGTAAGTTTACTGCAACTGTTTTTCTGGATTTCCGCTTCTGCTACTTCTAGCAAGCTGCTTGACGTGGTCTTTCTATTGTCTAATTTGGCTATTCCTACAAAAAACAAATGTGCTTTCCCAAAAACTACGTTTCTTTTTAAAAACAACAGTGCAAGCCGCATTAAAATCAGTCCATTATTCCCGAAGTTGGTAACAAAGTTGCAAATACGTTTATATTGTAATAAAATTAGAACTTGGCAAATTGAAGGATTTAATAGGGCAAAACAACTAATTATTACCTTATTTTTATCTTGTAGTTGAGACAAAATAAGTTTTACAATTTCATAATAAATATGTAATTGTCTTCCTATTGTCATAATTTAAAAAAATCCCTGAATATTGAAGACAGATTTCAAGGCAAAATTAAGAAAATTATAACTTCGTCTTATGCGTTATTGGAATGTTAGCATTTGAAAACACAGAAAAGGTAAACAATTTGTAATTTTGAACCACATAAATTGACATATACCTATGTTATTTTACTTGGAAGTCATTATTACTCTTAGATAGCAAATTTTTGACTAAAATTTTGATATTATAAGATTTTGTAACATTGAAGACTATTTGTATGGCGGAAAGTAGTAAATTTGGATCAATTTAGGTTTACTTTTCTTGTGCAGTAGTCTATTATGCTTAAATGTTAGTTGGGTCCCAAACTACGTAAATCCAACCGCACTGTGATGAATGCGATTACCATTTTATATAACGTACTACTACTATTTTGACCTCCCCTGTATGTCCTTGTATTTTTAACATGATCTTTCCGGACACCCTGTGTATGATCAGTGAAAGAACAATGCAAGCCGCATTACAATCGATCAGTTATTCGTAAACTCGTTTCAGAGTACCTGTAGATATGCCTAGCAACTTTTAGATGGCAATCGAAAGTCAGAAGTTCAATACTTCCCCAAACTAAATCAAACCCAAGTGTGATGAATGCGATTACCATTAAGAAATCCGGGAAATCTGGCGGGTCATCGCGAGACCCTGGCTCAAATGGGTCACATATTAATACCCAGCGCGTTTCAACAATAGAGCTTCAGCGGTGGAGGCGGCGTCTGCCTCTAGCGCTCCCCTGCTGAATAATGCATGTCGCGAGCCGAGTCCGATATTAAACGCTGTCGACGCTGGGTAATGCCGCTATCCTTGGTTGCAGGCGAGCGCCGCGACGCGTTTGTTAGACGCCGATAACGCGCCGAACACCACCGCTTGTCTGCGGCTTGTTATTTACCCGCGGCGTATTGCACACGTAGGGTTAAATTCAAGGTTTTGTAAGCCATATTTTATAAAATATACAACCACTACTCGGACATCTTCCAACTTTATTATAGCTCTGTTGAAATAATGTGTTACTCTTTCGCCAGAATACATAACCTAATGATAAATTGCGACACATTTCCTTGTAATTCTGGTTGCCTAACTGAGAACATACAGAGGCAAAATAGTCGCAATTACTGGTCAAAAATAAATTTTTGTAAATTAAAACAGATGTCACTACAACATCTACACAATGCATTTTTAGGTTACATCAAGAGAGAAAACGTATAAGAATAAGCAAACTTAAAATACAATATATTTATTTCTACTTACAACATTTATATTTGCATTTTTATATTAATTATTAATCCCAGAATATATTAATAATATATGTAAGGGAGCAGCATATTAAGAACTTCATTCGGAATCGAATTTCAGTTGCGTTGTTTGTTAGACTTTTGAGTAATCTAAAAACTGTCGCCTGGGTAGAGCGTATCCACAGATAGGAAACATGAATATTTTAAGAGACAGTTCTGCTTGTTTGTGAAACAAAAACTGCTGGTATTTGTCGCTTACCTGACCATTAGCATACTGATGAGAGCTAATAAGCTTGAAACCGGTTTATGTCTGGTGGGTCGCTGACGAACGACTGGCTGTTTGCTATAGATACAAAAGTGCTGCTACTGTGATTTAAAATTAGTAAAGTCCAGTAAACTTTGGAGATTTATAAAATATGATTTGTTGAACAGTAAATTGAAAGAATATTCAGACTCTTGTACGAAATTATTCTTTAAACACCACCTTATTTTTTTGTAAGATTTGAGATTTATTACAAAGTATATATAGGGCATTAAAAATTAAATGAATTGAAATATACACTTTCACTAACAACGCGCCTTTTCTATATCAGATATTATAAAATGGTTTTCAAAAGGACAATCTATGTGTGCAAAATTTTATTGTTCAGAAACCTACTTTGACATTTAGCTACATTTTAGATTTTTCTCATAGTAGGCATATTACATTAAAATTTTGCATACGTACTCAATTTTATTACAACATTTTATAGTGTAATACAGAAAGGTCGCTTTACTAGTGAGAAATGAAGCAAAAAATAAAAGTAAATACACATTCGAACTTTGGACTTAAATACTGCGAATCTTATTACCTATTTATTTGATAATATCTTGTGACATCTCATAGAAAATTGCACTGGTGAACTAAGCTTTTTTAAAATTTTACAAATATGCAGAACTTGATCTTTGAAGACATTTTTTTTATCTTAGCGTTTAGCCTGTTTGGAGCCACGCTGTATATCTACTTTTAATATACATTTTCCTAAATATTTTTTTACTATTTGTTTTATAAAACATAACACATAGAGTCCTAAGGATATCATAATAAAACAACGAAACTTCGACAAAGTTTAATAGTGGATTTTTGTTACATTTCGTGACAAAGTCTAAATCAAATAACAAAAGTATAGATATTCTTTGTCTGTACACTTACTGGTTATTGGTAAATACATGTAGATATATTAAGTAGCTGTATTTGTATAAGTACATCTAGGCTATTTCATACGCAAAAGGTCAATGCCGTTTACATAAGCAATAATTAAAATTTTATTATACCAAGCACAAACCCAACGAAGTACGAAGGCACCCTTCACAACTTAATTATTGTGTTGCTTTTCCTCTATTAATTTTCATTTAATTTCTGGTATCCTGGTTTATCCCTAGACTTACCTGTCTACAGCATCGATTACCTTTTTACGGGCACATTTTTGATCACGTTAAATATTGTGCCCCTATGTGAATGAATAGCAAGGATTTTCTGTGCTTTGATACATACACACTATAGAAATGTGAGGTACCTATTAACATTGCTTTATTTTTTTTACTTTTACTTTACTATTTAATATATACATGTTTTTGTTCATTCGACAACGTAATCTTCTGAAATGTCTATACGGTGCTGAACATAGTTTCTGAAATTTCTGAATATCCTAGTTTATTATCGAATCAATGCTTTAAAATACACGGAGAAAACAATTTCCTTTTCTTTTTTCTTTCTTTCAAAAAACGTACCTGTATTAAATTTTGATGAAATATGATGTTCTTTAAAAAAAATACATCCAAAATTTGAATTTCTAAAATTATCTCAGAAATAAGTGGTTTTTGGACATAAGTTTATTAAACAAACTTCACTTATGTTTTATATAGCTCCAGCATTATTGGCAAGAATTTTTCAAACACTGTGTACAAGCATACTGTAATCTTGAATTAAATAAAATTACTTCACTCAAATAAATAAATCTTGACTAAGATTCTACATACCTAAAAAGCAGTCGAAATATACGTTGTTGTTGATGCAAATTAGTATTTGTTTAGGGCAATAATAATAATCACAATGCTTACACACTTTCCTTTAAGGGCTCAGTATCTTTAAAATAGTGTGTTCTACTAATACAAATAATTTTAGATGTTTAAGAACTGAATAATATAGAGCTTAGCAAATACAAGAATGTTATCTCATGCCATCTGCGAATATTCAGAGGTACTAAAGCTAGACTAATATAAAACGACATAAAGCGGTCTTATCATCAAATTTTTGGGTTCAGAAATCTTTGAATTTACATGTTTTTTTTTAAATTTAACTGTAGATGTAAATATTGTTATAACTTTAACTTACAAAGTTTTGCAAATAAGATTGTTTATTTTTTTATAAGTATGTGGAAATAATTCAGTCATACTATCAAAACTTTTTCAATTATTGAGAAATTTCGGAATAAAATTTAAACCTTGAACACCTTGTATTTTTTAAACCAGCGACATTCGTATGAAGCATGACGCGTTCAAACATAATATTTTGGTGTCTAGTATCTCCAGCTTATTGTTGACCCATTCTTTCTGACTCACCCTGTATATCTAAACAAGCAGTCCAAAATACACGTTTTTGATCCAAAATAGTATTTGTTTAGTGCAACAATAATGATCGTAATCCTTACAAACGTATCAATAACACATAAAATAGAATTCTGTTATCACACTTTCCTTTAAATACAATATTTCATTTGTAGTAAATTTACTGTTTTATACTTTACGAATTACTGAATATTTCCCTTAGAGCACGTTAAGATAAAAACATTGCGCCAAAGTTCAGTAAACATAAACACAGGCACATTTATTGTATTTACCAGAAGCGAAAGCATTTTTATATATAACGCGCAGACGGCAGCGCCCGCTAGCAATCCTGAATCTCCACAATTTAATCAGGGGGATTCCCCGCGCTCAACATCCACACCAACTCCAATTTTAGGTGGCAATAGGAAGTTGGGTTGACGACTATTACATTTTTAAGTTAACGACCCTCTTGGCATGAATCTCGAGGCCGAATTTTCCGGCAAATTGCTTTGCTGCGCGAAATGAGAGGGCTCCGCGGCCTCACGGCTAGTCTGATTTTCGGAACGTACTCGAGTCCATCCAGAATGACGAGCGCGAGCAGCACCAGGATCGCCGACTGTCCCTGAGGTACATCCATGGCTGCCCCGGACTACAATCTTCATCTAGTCGCCTCCCTCCTGAGACTGCTAGTGGGTAAGTGAATGGCACGGTTTTATCGGAGCAGGCTGGCTCCCCTTGCTCGCACTTTGTTTATAGGCCGGATGGAACATCATCTGCTTCGGTAATGTTTATCTCAAACTTATCTTTACAATTTCTTCACGTTTCCGGGATTGTTATTCTTTTAACGTAATTAAATTCGTTAACCGAAAAAGAATGTGAAGTAATATCCTATGTTAAATTATTTTTTTACCACCGGGAGTTGAAATCAATTACTGTATTGTCAAAATCTTGACAGACATAATGGATATTGCCTGTTGGTAGAAAATAATGGTATTCATCTAGCAAGTTTTTATTATACAAGTTTAACTACCACTAAGTACAAAAATTTTAAGCACCGAGGTACTCAGGCAGGCCTAAAGGACAATAAAAAAATTATTTTGGAATTCTAGCTCCATAGTTAGAGCCCCTTAAAAGAAGGAGGAAAAAATTTGTATTTTTTTCAGTTTTTCTCAAAAACAGTTTAATATAGACAAACAAAAGTTTTGCCACGGACAATATTTATAAATTATATTTTACTGACGTATTTATCTATTTATTTATGTATTTATCTATTTATTTATTTATTTATTATTTAATTATTTCAATACAGTGTCCATCAGGACAAATTCCAATTATAGGACAAGGAAAAAAAATCAAAATATACAAAATAAACAAAGACAGGGAAATAACTAGAATATGAACAAAATATCAAATAACAAACAAACAGTAATTAGCAAAAAATGTAACATAAACAATAAAAAAAACAAACAATAAAATCCCAAATATGTGTTACAAAAAAAATAGACAGCTAAACAAATAGAGATTTAATAAAATTAATTGAGTGAAAAAATATATCAAGTCGATCTTCATACAATTGGTAGTTAGTAATCATTTCATGTAGAGGGGATGCCGTAAGTATATTTAGTACGAGCAGTTGCCAACTGCAATACAGAACTAGATCTAGAATGTAATCTAGGAACTCAATAAAAAATTTTAGATACCAGAGAAGGGGCATTTAGAAAATTACTAACAATTTTGTGTAGAAATATTAGAGAGCACATAATGTGCCTGCGCTGCAAGCTAATTAAGTTAAATGTTGATAACAAAATATCTTCTGGAATGCGACGAAACGGTTAAACACCAAAGTTTATAAAATGCAGTGTCTTTTAATATCTACGCTGTACTTTTTCTAATAGGGTTATATGGATGTTATAAATCGGACGCCAAAGACTAGAGGCATATTCAAGTTTGCAGCGGATAAAACAATTAAACAGTTATGCAGATTCAGTTATTAAATGAATAGTGACTTTGTCTCAACAAATAGTTTAAGCTCATCTGCATACAATAAAATAAATAATATTTTTCTACGTTCATGCAAAAAACAAAACTTTATTGAACTAAATTTAGTGGAAAAGCGGTGGCTAGTGCAATAAAATGTTTATTGCATTCATCTGTCATTCTACTACAGCGTTTTGTCATCATGACAACCTTAGCGTTCAAATCGACGTCATATTTTCCTAGACTTAGTGTCATCTAAATAACATTTTTTGGTTTTTGCATGCACGTAGAAAAAATATTGTATGCAACTCATACAAAAAGTGCTTATTGCACTCGACGTGTTGTCCTACTCGGCCTGACGGCCTCGTTGGACAATTTCACATCGCGTGCAAGAAACACTTACTTTTGTACTTGTTGCATAAATAACTATTAATATGAGTGAAGTCATTGATAAATGTAATGAAGAATAAGGATCCCAAAATTAATCCCTGAGAAACACCTGAAAGTTGAGAATTGAGAAATGATGTGATACATCAGGAAATGAGTTATATATGATGATGTAATGATGTTGCATATTAACAATAAACAATTATTAACATCTTGAAAACCTCTATATCCAACATATTTGTGAAAAGATCATTGACGGTTTTCCCAATGGTGAAAAAGTATTCACGGAAACGCGATATTCAGTTGTTTTTGCGATATATGCTTTCAGAAATATTTAAAAATTCATACAACCTTCAGTTTTACACCTTTTTTTCGTATCTCAAATTACAACGGAGGAAATGGAGGAGGCAGTTTTCGGGTAACTGTACTTTGATCGCAACATTAGGTATCGTTATTCGTTATTCAAGATAGAAAATTATTGTATCTAGTGAACAATTGATACATTGTAGTTGCAGGAACAAAAAAAAATTTCATGAAAATTCTCACAATTGTAGCTATCTCCAAATACCAAATACCTTACTACAATATGAGTTTTGTTCCTGCAACAGTTGGAAATGGATTGAAACTGTCAGAAATATTCGATCAGTGAAATTGAAAACGAGTTGGGTACCAGCGAATTTAAGGAATATGGATATCTGATAGTTTCAGACCGTTTCCGACTGTTGCAGGAATAAACCTATTACTTATTAGAATGTGCTACGTATTTATACGATTTGTAGTTTATATTCTAGTAATATTCTAGCAAACTCTCACATAACTTGAATTTAAAGCCATTAATGTGCTATAGCTGAATTTTCAAAACAATGATTTTTTCGTATGTCAGCCTAATATTAAACACAAAACTGTTTTCATAAAGTAATAAGTTCATCTTTGCTGCTTTTCATGGATTTATGCAATCCCTACTCCAGAGATATGACTGTTTAAATTTGCAACCAGCCGGCGACAGCTCCGGAAATATGGGACATCGCGGACACTCAGCCTGATAAAATATTTAGAAAAACACTTCTTGATTTTCCACGGCTCTCGGGAGGGTTATCTGGCGCCGCCGACGTGGATATAAAAGGACTTAATCAAGATTCCCATTGATGTTGTTCGTTGAAGTATTTTTCTTATTACAGATCCGTCTTAAAACGGACAGTAATAAGAAAACGGAAATTTTATCGTTGGTGTGGAAATACAAAGAACAGATCAAATACGGTGAAATATCTCTCAAACACGCGGATACAAAGGATCCGGTTTTTTTTTGGAAATAAAAATGTCATCCCTTTTCACCAAGCTGTTTCAGGGTTGCCTTAAGTAGCTACCACCTCATGACAAGATGTTCTAAGTGGGAGTGTTATTGTTGGGAAAGTTTTGTGTAAAAATTTTTCAGGGATGAATAAATTCATAAATTGTTTGCAAAAACAAATCATTGTTACACTGTAGCACATATTACTACCATATACGACACCCCTATGACCTTTGTGAAATTAGATTAGCAATGTTGCCATATCTACCTATTTAAAGATATTGCGCAATTAAACGTTTCAATGTACAACTTAATATTAATTATACCGTTAGATGGCCAGCTCAAAGTCCTGATGTGACGCAGTGGACTTCTTTATAGTCGTGAGGCGTCAGTGGGGTAATGTTTTTTTTATTCAACAAGATATAGTATTCCAAAAAAAAGCTAGATAACAATTTCACTGGTAGAATATTTCTGACAGTTTCAAACCGTCCAACTGCTGCAAGAACAAACCTCATATTGTAGTAAGGTCTGACACAATTGGTATTTGGAGGTATATGAGCTACAATTGTGAGAATTTCCACGACAATGTTTTTTTCTTATCTTTTATGGTTTTCAAGATGTTAATCTTTGTTTACATCATTATGATATGTCAGTAAAATATAATGTATAAGTATTGTCCGTACTAAAATTTGTTTGTTTATATTCAATTGTTTTTGAGAAAAATTGAAAAAAAGAATACAATTTTTTCCCAATATCATATACGTGAAATAATGTTAATTATTGAAAAATTTCTCTCTATGTATATATATTCAATTGTGATTAAAAAAGGCAATTATTCAAAAAATATAAGAAAATTGAAATTATTCTGTAAAATTACATATATTTTATAATTTTAGCCCAAAAATTACAATACAAATTATAGTGTCGGATGTTTACTATGCAATTTAACATAAATCAGAGAATAGTTGTAAAATCACATAACATAACATGGAATTTTATCCATGTTTATTTCTGTAATATTACAATGTACACTGATGTAAAAAATAGCAAAACCATGCTGTAGTATTACAAGACTCTTCATGTGAATACCATACATTTACTTATATCATGTAAAATTAAATGATCTTTTCTACAAATACATACTAACGTTGTAAAATTACATTTCATATGTTCAAAAATACGGTTATACTATGAAAAAATGCATATTCATAAGCAGTACTTTTCCATTACTGTTGCAACATTACAATCTGGTCACAATTTCAAACTATTGATATAGGCAATAAATAGCCAACAATCCACCATGTAATATCGCTCATAATTTTTATCAGTGTACTTATTTCAATTACAAAATTATTATGTAATTTTACATAACTTTACTCTGGTCACAAATGGTCAACGTAAAGAGCCAAGAGTGTGACATTGCCTGCAAATTGTTATCTTACTTATTTATTCCACAATAATAATTGAAATTTTAAGAAACCATCTCTCAATATGACGCATTGAAAACACAGTACCACAATATAAAAACAGGACATGGAAAATTTCATATCACGGTCAATATGTCCTTGTGATGATACAAACCTCCCTACTCCGGGGAGCAGTTCTGAGCGCGGCCATGTCGCCGCCTCCCTCGATCCGACAATTAATCAAAGCAAAAACCCCATAATGAGCAGAACGAGATACAATTTTAACGTTGTAAAGAGAGGTGCCGTTTTGTTTTTGCGTCTTTGGCATCGGGAAGCGGACGAAAGGAGGGAAACAAAAATAAAACGGCATTTTAAAAGAATAATTAATCCAATAAAGTAACAGCAGAATTTAAATTGCCCCCAATTGTATAGAAGTTAAGATGGGGATTTATGGGGGAGTTTCCTTTGAGGCTCGGATTTGTTTGGCTTCCAGGAAATTATATTTTTTTAAATCGAGCCCGGCTAATCTGCTCGGAATGACTTTTTGAGAGACGGCATAAATAAATTGCTATTGACTTGTAGTTGGGAAGAAAATTAACTTTTTAAGATTGAGCGGATGACGGGAACAACCGGATGAGTACTTCATTTTTTCTGATTATGCATTCTGAGATATTTTGTTTAATGGCCTTGTATTCTTGAAGAAGTATTTTCTACAAAGACAAATGATTTTAAACATTTAATAACTGGACAATATAAGGCTTCTATGTGACCTGGTACCTATGACATTTCGTTATACTGAGCGTTTAATTTAAAAAACATATTTCCTTTCCTTTATTTTATATTATATTAATTAATACATTTTCTGTTAAAAGTGGGAACACCAAAATTATAATAAAAGTTGAATATGTTGCCTTGAGTAAATTTTCCTACTAAAATCAATAATGGAATTCGTTCGAGGTTCGACCTCTAAATTTTAACACCACTGCTGAAGAGTGTCTACTGACACAGTATAAATATTAAAATTTTAATCGATTTTCTGAAAAAAACTCGCTTTTAATAGTTTTTTTTTCTGTTATACACATAAGTTAAGTAACATCCACTTTTCCTGCCATGTGGAACGTATAGCCATTTTGTCAAACTTTGCTAAGGCTTTTGAAATCTCATTATATGCATACCTATATCTATAACAAATTTAAGTACTTGTATATCTTCTAATCAACAAGAGTTTGTTGTTCGCCCTCCTACTGTAACTAACTTATTTGAATTGATTCAGTTTGTCTCAACTCATACTGACTATAAAGGCCAAGTAGATGTAATATAGTTATATATATTTTGAGAAGGCTTTTGACAAGGTAAATCACTCTATATGATTACAGAAATTGAATCATTTGGATTTGACGATTCTTTGCTGCTTCTTATAAAATCTTATCTTGAGCGCCGTTAGTTGTATATGTCATATAATGAAGATCGTTCTAATATATTCATAGTTAGGGGTACCACAAGGGTCTAACTTAGCACCACTCATGTTTATTCTGTATATAAATGATTTGTCATCAACTTTGCTATTAAAATTTAGTACTGCTAAATATATCTATTATAAATTTTTGAATAATATGTTTTTTCCCAAAACGCGCGATTCTTTATGATATCATACCAACTGACGATTTGAAAATGTTTCTAGTTTTAAATATTTTCCAATGTTGTTATAAACATTTAGAGTATTCTAAAGATTGCATATGTTGAACATAATGTAGACGATTTCATATTTTTGGTAAATTCAGTAAAATTTACTAGTAATAGGTCTCCATTTTTCAAAAATGATTTAATGTTATTGTGAATATGGTAGATAATTTATAAATTTTCTGTATGTTTTATAGTTTATCTTCTTCGATTTTTTTGGCTATAAGTTACGTACATTCTATTTCTTTTGTCGATTCGATAAATTCAGGTGGCATTAATGTAAAGTACATCATTTCAGGCAACTAGTAATATTTTTAAGGTTTTGAATAGGAACAATATGGCACTTAGTTGTTTAATGGAATAATTTTAAGCATGTAGGACTTAATTAAATTGTTGATTATTATTATAATTAATTGACGAAAAAATTTGTGTTTAGATAGATAAGTATAAAACTATATTCTTCGAAAATTTTACTTTATCTTGTCTTTAAAGACAACGAATCCAAAATTTCCGAGTAACCTTGTGCAATAATTTTTGTTGTTGTTTCAATGTGGTATCTAATATTATAACAGGAAGGTTATTAATCACCTAAATAAATATGCGAGTATATGGTTTTGAAAACCAAATAGTTGTTGGTAGTCGTTGTCGACAGCTGAAAACTAGAAAATGTAATAGTTTCAACGTTGGCTTTTGCACAGTGACAAACAGGTTGACACATTCCACTTCTGATTCAGAATTTCCATGTGCAGTGCATAAATTCCGTATTTAATCACGTAAATGCATGTGGATACAGGACGTACAATATGTCGTCGCTGTGAAAGGAAATTTTAAACAAGATGTTTCCTTTCAGTACGAAAATGTACCTAGTCATTGTTGCGTTTGTCTCCCTTCACCTATAGAGATCAGTCAGCCTTGGGAATAAAACGTTAAGCGTTTTGTTCTTATTGTACCGTCCAATTGTAGAAGTAAACGTTTCTTTGTTATGGTATTCCCGTGATGGTGATGGATCATCCGTTCTTATTCAAAATACCCGGTATCTGTCAGCAGTCGCAAACGCTTAAAATAATGTATTTCTTTTCATCCACTAATTTCTCTCGCTGTTATGTAAACCT
This sequence comes from Monochamus saltuarius, assembly GCA_025584915.1. Taxonomy (NCBI): domain Eukaryota; kingdom Metazoa; phylum Arthropoda; class Insecta; order Coleoptera; family Cerambycidae; genus Monochamus; species Monochamus saltuarius. The sequence continues at coordinate 6,854,771 of CM046723.1, read as the reverse complement.
GAAAAATGTCGCAATAATGGATACTTTTGAACGAAAGTTTCGTTAGAGTGATTCAAAATGTATCCCAAAAACATTGCCTTGTTTAATAAAGTACTACATATTGATGATGAGGATATAAAGCTCTTCAGAAGTCCCATTTCATTATTGAAACTTAAGAAAAAATGCAAACGATTTCTTACTAAGCGGTATTGAACATTGCAACATTCTATACTACTCATAAACTTGCTCATAATTTATAGCAGTCGACACAAAAAAACATATATGCAGCCCGTATATCTTTCATATAAAATCGCGTACCGCATATCTCTGAGAGCATACCCGATTACACAGCTTCAGATGCGGTAAGAACGCATGCGGACAAAATTTCGGGATTATCTTTTCACTAATTTAATTATGAATGTAATTAATTTTATTAGTGATTTTGTGTTTTTAAGAATGGAGAATAATTCAAGCTCTACAGCGTAATCTCAAAATCGTCATAATTTAACAAGTGAGGAATATCGGATGACGACATGTATGAAGAGTTTAGGGCGCGAGGTCAAAATATAAGTGTAAGTGAATATGAATTTTATTATAGTAGGTATAGTAGGTAAGTTCCGTATAAATGAAATCTAAAAGAGTAGACTGATAGAAAAAGATGGCGAAGAAACTATTTAAAATAAATATTAAAAGATTAGAATCTGAATCGTAGAATACCTATATTACATTTTGATGAAACATGGATGCATGAAGGTCATTCGGAAAGCGGTACGATATGATATAATAAGTGTTAATGTGTGACCGTTATTGTGACAGTGCTAGTAACCAATAGTGAATAGTGTGTGTGTATTTTAAGCCTTTTGTCCTTTTGATTGCGGAATTCGCAATTATTTGCGCGATTTATTTAATGGTGAGAAAATCTCTACTTGTAACAAATTTTGTTAACTATAACATTTTCTATAATTTTCATCATGAAACTGCCATGGTAGATTGTCAAAAGCTCAAAATAAATTTATTAACACCACATAGTAATGAAAGTAGCAATACTATTTGTAGTGTTTTATTGTTTCGCAAAATTTAACAAAAGTTGAGATTTTCCCACCATATTTAATTAAAACAAAAGTTGCAAAATTCGTGCAAAAATCCGTGAATTTCGCGTTTATGAGAACAAGGCTTGAGTGTGATATCAGCGGAGTGCGCATCTAATTTGTAGAGAGGATGGCACAGGAGGCAAGTAAATTGTTAATATGCTAGGTTCAGTCGACGTCAACTTATTTTTGATAATTTTGTGTGCTTTAAACTCTTCTCAAGTGGCACGTTTAGGTAATCAGTCCACCCTCACCTTCCATACTCATCTCTATATTGTGAAAGAATCACTCGCTATTATTTTCGACCTTGGGTAATTGATAATAGAAGATGCAAACTTAAAAAATTTGATAATAATTCTTACCATTTTTATTATCTAACTCTTCGAAATTGGCAAAAACTGTTATATCACTGTTTCTACTAAAAATAATGGATGTTATGCAATGCAATTATTTTTGTCATTTTTATATATTTTTTATATCTTATCACCTTCAAATTCACTACGCCTATGAAATGTTGCTCCTCGCATGCTTCGCCCGTCGCGCTTGTCAACAAGCTAGCGATTAGTCCTCTCTAGATTTTCGGCCGCTGACTATAGTTGCTCATTTTCGTTTCGTATCATAGTATTTTATTTTATTTTAAGGATACACTGCCCAGACAGACTAAATCCAATTATAGGGCAGGGGAAAAGACAATAATGACTTAAACAACTAAACAACAAGCAACTATTACAAAACTAAAAGTTATTTTATTCGTATTCGCTAAAAGTAAACTAAATAAATATATCTAGATAAACTTGTATAGCATTGTTTACTAGTTAAAGCGTGTTTGACACATTTCAGCGCGATGAAGAAGTTCGCCTTAAAAAGTTCCACAAAAGTTAAACTTGAAGTCTTGCTCACAATGCAAAGGAGCAGTACTTATAGAATTATAACACAAAACCTGGCAGGCGGCGGGCTGTAATAAAGGCTGCGATGTTTCGTAGATTTATTTTGTGACCTAGTTCTCCACAGTTTTAAGTGACGAGGCAACTTTCCACATATCTTTTATCCTGGAGACTTAATGAGGGCCAAGTTCTTTCGCCTATTACGAACTCGGTTTCCAAGATATTTGAAGTTTGGCTGGGATTAGCCGATGACGATTGACGGTTTATCTACCAGAAGATATAGAAGTTCCTGAAGTTTTCCTAAAATTCGTGTTTTATTATATCTAGATGGCAGTATCATTAATAACTTATTTTATTCGAATTCTCACTTTTGCCTTAGCACATAGATTCACTCAGAGAGTACACTGTCGATCTAGATTTTAATCCTTATAACACTCTTTATACCTCAATTACCTTAAAAGAACTAAAATAATATGTGACAAGACCAAAGCCAAATAGCATTTGTAGTGAATGGAACGTAACAGCCACGTCACTGAAAAGCGTATTGTCAAAATAACTATATGATAGAAACGGTTCTATTACGTGAAGGTGACTAAAATGAACACTTGAATGCAGCTACGTTCAACGACGTTTTTGCACCTTATACAAATACGATTAGGACGATGTTATGACGTGCCGAAAACGAGGGGATCTGGTTGCCGCCTCTAAAAGAAAAACTGGAGAAACAGAGAAGGTTTGCTAGATATTCTAGTAATAAACTAATGTAGTAATAAAGGTCATGTCAGGTCACTATTGGGTAAAATTTACTCCATAGTGGCTTTTGAAGGTAGTATTAACTTTGTAATAATTTTGATTTCATGTAAAATGTGGAAATCACTTTTGGATGAAGCGATAAAGTGGTGGCAACTGCCACAATTCAATACGCCACCTAAACTATTACAAACACTGTAAATCTAAACCCGAATATTGTTCTTTAGTATGGTCACCTGGTTATAATGCATATATAAATCGTTTGGAGCGCATACAGCGCCGATTTGTTAAATATTTATGTTTTTTGGTTGACGGCGTCTCTCCTGAAATAGGTTTTCCGCAAAATGTGAAGTTAAACAGATTTCATATAACTAGCTTAGAAGATCGGATAAGTTTTCACGCTTTAATATTTCTGTATAAAATTGTTAACAATATTGTTAGCTGTCCCCTTATTTTGGATAGCCTCTTATTTTATGTACCTAGATCAGAGTCTCGAATGAATCTCACGTTTTACCTTCCCGTCGCACAGACGAACTTACTTAAATTTTCGCCGTTGCATTTTATATGTACAGCTTATAACCTTAAGCAAAATGTACTATATATATTTAATTGTAATGTACGTTCTATTAAATCTGAATGTATTACATTAGCTATATTCGTGGAGGGATAGACACCCTCTCTGCGGGTATGGTAGAGTGGAAGAATGTTGACTTGGGTCAATGTGAGAGATTGATACCGATTGACATTTGACTACCCCCTTAATTATTCAGGTTTTCCAGGTTCTCCTCATTCCTGCACTGAATGGTGATTAGGACCTACCAACGTAAGTCGTTCCTGGGCGCAAATGCGGCCTGCTTAATAATAATATGCCGCCCCCTCTCCGCACAAGTCTTCGACTGGGCTAATCCTCTTGATTAGAATGAGGGGTATATTATTATTATTATTTCTTAGCTTAAGTTGTTAGTTTTTTTGTTTTTCTTTTGTGTAATAATTTATGTTTGTTATATTCATCTTTTTTGTATATAATTTAAAATTGGTATTTTCCCACCCGTAATTGGTTTCTGTTGGGTGGATGTATCTTAAATAAATAAATAAATAAATCTACTATCACTTCTAAATAATATGTAAGTGATATGGCTTGGTTGCCGTTTAATATCCACTTTAAAATTTGGGCAGCTTTAAGATACATCTGCTTAGTTACATACACCAAACGGCTCTTCTAAAAATGACAAAACCATGATGTGATTTTCAGTTGTGAGGATTATGTACTTATAACTATGCTAACCTAAATTCCAATTATTCTTGCTATATGGTGGTAGATTTAGTGATTAGTACGTAATATATACTTAACTGAAGTTGCAGTATCAATTTTCGTTACTATAATGCTATTTGGGGAAACTAATTATTTGTTATGTCTATGAGAGATACTCATAGTTCTCAAAATAATTCTAATGAAAACTTTTTCTTCTACTCTTTCTTGTTCAACTAAAAGGTTACCTATATGCTACCCATTGTGTTATTGGCTCCTAATGTTAACTGGTTTTAAGCTGTTCAGACCCGTCAGTGTCATATGTCTCTGTCAGAAGTGGCTTAGAGGAGTAAACCCACAAAATCACTACACCCGCCTTCAAATCCTGATGTAGATGTTTAGTTGCGGTTGTTCATTGAATTCCCATGTAAACCACCCTTCGGCGTTAATCCTTCTAACAACGCCTCGGTGCCAAGATGGAAAAGTTTTAAAGCGTTCTCATGTCTTACAAGACATTTTGGCCCAGCTGCTGGTTTCGGATTCAAATCGAAACCGCTGATAACACAAGAATATTATGTAATAACAAATGTAGAAACCCACAATATTTTAATCATTTTTTCATAGTTGTGAAATGTATTTCTATATTAAGCGGATCATGAATTATATTGTATTTTGGACATAACGATAATGGAATAGTCAATAATTTTAGGCAACAGTGCATATCATAATTGTTTGAAAGCGTTGTGATGTTCCAATAGTTTGCTATTCTTTAGAAGAAACACATTGGATGTGTGAAGTAATTCACGACGCTGTTGAGTATTCTTTGAAGTTACTGATCAGTGACGTTCCAGTATGTAATTTTTATATTTGAAACTTCAGGTTCAAAGTAGTGGTATGCTTTTGGTTGATGTTATATATTTTTATTATATCTGTAGAACCTTGTCTAGATACCTGATTTCATGCAGGATTATTGCATGCTCTGTATCTACCTTGTATCACGCATGTAATTGATGCAATTCTATTTTTAAATTTCCTGCCTCACACATCGTCTTGACAATCTCTTGTCTATGAATGGAATGGTGACAGGACTTCGCATCGACTGGTAAATATAGGCTGACAATGTATTAGAATAGAAGCAAATATTTATTTTCAGTAATAAATCATCGTAGTGCTGGGAACAATATAAGTTTAATCGGTTAACGTTTGTGATTAACTTTAGTGTAGGTGTAGGTAATAGATAAATAGTTTCATCCTTCATCAACCCTAAACTATTTTCATTTTCGTGTCGTAGAAAAAATTGGTAGGCCTGCTACGTTCCAATAATAAAAATTTCCACCATGATTCGTAAATTCCCACCGGCAATTATTGCCGCGATTGTGATGCAAACTAGAAACCAATATTTATAGTAATAATAAATCATTGTACTAGGTTAAATTTCTGCTGTAAACCTTTATTGATAAGTTACAAAGGTTCTCAAAGATTAATAAAATGTTATTGGGAACAATATAAGTTTAATCGGTCAACGTTTGTGATTAACACGTTGCTTAAGTGTAGATGTAGGTAATAGATAAATATTTTCATCCTTCATTAACCCTAAAATATTTACATATTCGTGTCGTAGAAAAAATTGCTAAGCCTGTTCCCCAAATACGCTCCAATAACAAAAATTCCCACCGTGATTCGTAAATTCCCACCCGCAGTTATTGCCGCGATTCCCAAAGGACAGGACCGGCGACCCTCCCGCAAAGTACTTACCCGGGCCATCATGAACCCTTTTAGCATTATTAGTGCCCCCATAAACAGTTATTTGGAGCAGCGTTCGTCAACTAAAGTTGAGAACTTGCCGCCGGCGGTGGTGGCGGCGACGCCGTCACATTGCACGTACATCCGAAACTCGCAAACGACTAGAATTAAACGTAATGGATGAAAATGTGGCATCTGTTATTGTAATTAAACATTATTCCGCAGCCAGCGCCCCATTCAGAATGCGGCGACCTGCATTCCTTCCCAGATTCCCTTTTCGGGTGGACGGGCAGCCCCCATTGTATGGGGAAGGGGGCAGGATTTTAGCGCGCCCTCGCCGTGGAGCCACCATGTGTTTGCTATTAAATATGTGCATATTTACCCGTCAATTTTGAGCGTGCTTCAATGGAGTGTTTTAATCAGGAAATAGCTTAATGCTCTACCGATTGTTTAACGGTAATCCCGCGGGAGTAGTCGGGAGAGAGACCGGATTAAAGTCGGATCTCTCCGCTTAATACCGGCGGTTTCTATATTTCCTACCGTGGAAATTTCAGGCTCCGATTCCGTACGCAAAAAAGGAGAAAATAAGCCGACTAAATCGCCGAAACAAGGGATTCTGAGTTTTCGGATATACGCAGCTGTAACTGTAAAATTCTAGATATTAAAAGTAAAGCGTTAATTCTCCCGAATTATATAAAACATATAGTTGAATGCGAGCGAAATTTGTATTATCGTAGTTGATGAAACAATTCAAGCGACAGAAAAATGTAAGTCATAAATTAAAGAGGATATTCTTTTTTACACAGAGTGAAATATATGAAAAATGTTACTCCAATTTTGTATACAGGGTTAACTATGGCTTAGTACAAATATTTTAAGAGGGGATGGGGAAAAATAAGAATTAACGGAATACTCTATCAAAAAATGTCCAAACTTATTTATAAAGCGAAAAACACAGCTATAAAGTAATCAACAAGTGTAAGTTATTTTAACAATTGCAATCATTTGCTCAAAAAAACTTTTGTCCAATAAACAGCATGCATTAATATTATGAACCAATTCTGTAAACGATACTGCAGGAAACAACTACTCCGCGGACTAATGCCCCGACCGGCATTGAATTACTCTTGCAGTATCTGTGTGAACAGCCAAGAATCCCTGTCGGAGACACCACCATACTATGTATGTTCACATATTAACTGAGTGCATGTGAGATATAAGTAGACTGCTTCCTTTCTGCTCGGCCTAAGCGCTTACTTACAGGAAGCAACCTACATAACCATAACTCACCTGCACTCAGTTAATATGTGAACATGCATATGAAGGAACAGCCAGTTCTATTGTCGGTCATCTCACATATGGCATACTGATGAGGGCTAACAAGCCCGAAACCGGTCTATGTCTGGTGGTGTGTCCGACAAGGGTTCTTGGCTAATGGCTCGTCGCCCAGGGCGAGAGGTGTGCGTTAAGTACCTGCTGCAAAGTAGGTCGCTTCCTGTAAATCGAGCCGCTTAGGCCGAGCAGGAAGTAAGCAGACCACTTATATCTCATATGAACCAATTATTTTTCAGTGTGTAGTAGTTATTTGTTAGAAAAATGTTAGCGCAGTTTATAAAAGTCGGTTAGTATGACGATACGATAATTTTTAGGAATAAGGTTTGCGAGTTTGTAGAAATAATTGTAAAGTAAGAGCTAACACAATAAAAGCTCCAACCCCTCAATAAAGCGAATGTCTCCCACATATAAAACAGCAGTAAAACAAGCGGAATCCCAGCTTTCATAAATATGAATGAAGTATATGTTTTGAAATCCGCTACAAAGTTTCTGGAGTTCGAGGAACGGCACAACTTTCCCCATTATTGCCGCAGTATCGGAGAAAAATTCCTAACGAACGAAATGAGGAGTTCCTAATACGAAACATTACATTCTACTTTTCGTGTGGCAGTAATTACGCAGATTTCCGCGTCATATTAACCGCGGGGCCTGAGGCATCTACGTTTTTACGGCCTGAGAGAGGGAGACGAAATTTAAATTTTTTCCCCAACTTCTAACTGCTCAAGTTTTAAGTTTCGACATAAATTAAATTACCACTTTATGATACTCGGCCGGTTTTAGCAAGAATAATATTTGGGGATCGGAGTAGCTTTTGGTAATCTTTCACTCCAATCGTGAGGGAGATACTGTTGTTAAGCGACGTGGTTGTTCTACGATATATTTTAAAATACAAGAATTACAATGTAGTTGACAATACTCTAAAAGATATAATTTCATTCATTTATAAGCATCCTCGAATTAATAGCTAATTTTAGAGGAAATTTAAGTGTAAACAAGTTAGAAAAATATCTGTTCACTGTGTCATCAGAGCTGGATATGAGTACAGGATAAGTGTTCAATCCATAAATTCTTAGTAGGTACTCTGTTAAAAAGTATTCATAATTACTTGAATTTTTAATACAACATTAAGGTTGTCATATTTCTTCTTCTTAAAATGATCGAATTTGTGGTGTCCTTTAGGTACAGAAATCTCAAAAAATAAAACACGTAGAGCTAAAGTAATATCAAAAATAAAGTTATTGATAAATTATTTATCCACTTTTACTATTGACTGAAATTGTTTGCAAGATGAATTAAACTTTAAGCATCCAATATTTAATTTTTAATGTTGTGTGTGTTTTAGATTTTTGTTTTTAAATCTATTAAATTAAATTTAAATATTAATCAACACATTGTAAATATTCAGCATTATATTCATATAATATGATTACTTGAATACAAGTATTCAGAATTCAAGTACTCGATAAATTTTGTATTTAGGATTCAAGTAGATAATCATGAATACTTTTTTAACAGAGTATTCATACCCATTACAAAAAATTCCATCCGATTTTTCTTTGGTGTCTTATTGTAATTGTTGGTTATCCAATGCATGATAGAATGAAATAAATATATTTCACTCAATTTCGATTGTTAATAATCCCTTAGAGTGATTTTTGTGGAAAATTAGATAATAGTATTTTTCTAATATTTTTAAATGGTACGGTGGTAAACTTAGATGTTGTCTAAAGGAGAATTTGAAAAAATATATGAAGTTGTTTGTGTTTCCAAATGTTTCAAAGATTGAACGGCAAATAGGAAGGTAAAGAATTTTATTGAAAGCATGCTACTCGTTTATTTGTGGGAGAAATCCAAATATTTGAATGGTGGTTTGGCCCTTTCGGTTTGAATATTGGTTGAAGGCACGTGCTGTGAGAAATGACCTTCATGTAAAATAATATGCCGAACTAACAATAACAAAAATGTACTTCTTTGTATTATTAAATAATAGAATACTATTATATTTTACTAAAATACAAGTAATACAATATGATATATGCATTTTAAATTGAATATGATTATATGGTGACTAAAAATCAAAATTATAATTCTGAAGATGTATTGAAAACAACAAATGTCGGTGGTTATACAGAGTGAATTTTTTGTATAAAAATCATAAGGCAGCTTCTTAACAAGATTTGGAATAAAATAGTTATTTATAAGTGACATACCATCGATTCGAACAAAATAAAATCACTTTTAACATAAATATAATACACTATTTTTTCTACATCATTAAAAGTACACATCAACGCATTTCTTGCGTTATTAAGTTATATAAGTGAAGTTATAATTATCATTTCGAAATCTAATTGTCCTTGAAGTTGCTAAAGGAATTAAAGTTCAATCGATGACAAGCAACTTCAAATCTACATGGGAAGTGATCATTTTCATTTTCATTTTTCTTACAGTATTTCTTGACATGGTGTGATCTCAAAAATGTTCGTGGCAACTTCATTGAAAAGGGGCTTTTAGCATACTTTGAAGAAAGGTTGAAAATATAGAAGTTGTTAACGCTTTGGTCAAATTACTTCATCTTCAAGGCTATGATGAACAAGCGGAAGGGCTATCGACCGAAAAAGTCGTAGATATATCTATGTAATCACAGATACTTTATCAAACATTAGTCGCCATTAAATCTATAAATAATACGGCAGGAAACAACTACTCCGCAGGCTAATGCCCCGACCGGCATTGAATTATACCTGCAGTATCTGTGTGAACAGCCAAGAACCCTTGTCGGCCACTCCACCAGACATAGACCGGTTTCGGGCTTGTTAGCCCTCATCAGTATGCCATCATTTATAGATTTAATGGCGCATCGCCCGGGCGAGAGGTCTGCGGTTAAGTACCTACGATATTGTAGGTCGCTTTCTGCAAGTCGAGCCGCTTAGGCCGAGCAGAAAGTAGCAGACCAGTTATATATCACCTATATCTCATTAGTCACCATATTGCTAATTGAGTTAATTCGTGATGGTTTGTGGTTCTATTTACTGAAAAGTCTGTAAAAATGGATTCTAATGAAGATTTAGGTGTACCTGATGGGATACTGGAGTGTGCGAAAGAGGTTTCTTTGATTCTTCTTCCAAAGAAATTTCGAGAAATTTATGAATATGTCTATCAACGTTTTATGGATTGGTGCAAAAAGCATTAAGTCTTTAGAATATGTATGGATGGTGTATTTCTCAAACTTAGCCAATTAAATTAAGCCGTCAACGCTTTAGTCACAATATTCAATGTTGCGGTCAACGTTGAATATAAAGAAGGGGATTGATATAAGCAAATATGCAAAGCTACGTGCTTGTCTCAAGAGACGAAATGAGGGATATGCACCGATATGTGATGATGAAGGTAAATGCTTTGAAAATAAATTAACAAACATTTTAAAAAACTTCTTTACTGGTCGTCCTAATATTGAGGGTTGCAGGCGCATGCCGTTCTGGCGAATTAGTCAATTTATCAATTGATAATGTTGAAGATTACTGTGCTGTAAGACAATTATTTAAGTTTTTATCAAAATGTGTAGCTTTACGTCCACTCGGATTGGTAGAACGTCGATTATTTCTATGTTAGTGGAAAGTGTCATCGAATGGTGGTCGGTATTTATAAAATCAGTGCCGTCTTGCAAGAAGTGGCAACATTTTTTAGGCTGGACAACTGGAAAGAGTACAGTGGACATGCATTACGACGAATGTCTGTTACCCTTTTGGTTGACGGCGGTGGTGACCACACTTGTCTTAAAAGACACGGAGGATGGATCTCTAGTACTTTGGCGGAAGGCTACATTGAAGACGCACTCTTGACTAAAGAAAATATTACGAAAAGGATACTGAAAGTTGAGTGGTAATGATAAACCAAGCACCATTGTCATTTCTGATTTCACAACATCTGAAAACAATATAACTATTTATGAAAATGTGTTGGACAGCTTTGATAATTGCTCCAAGAATGAGGGTAGCGGCAGTTTCAGTGGCCTATTAAATTTTAATACTTGTCCAACCTGTGTATTTAATACCACTGTGGACAAACAAAAATTATTGTAAATATTGTTGAATAAGCTTTTATAAATTAAACCTTGATTAACACTATCAATCTCAGGAATTTTTTTCTCAATAAGAAAAATGTCAACCTTAGAGACTCCTGGCAGTTAAATGTGATAAGATACTTTTAATAAAGCATTGCGAAATTGTAAGAAAGGAAACTATTGAGGTAAAAAATGAGCATATTCTGCATTAACTATCATAATACAAAATTACAAATCAGATAGGAGAACCAACACCACGCGGTAATTTCCTGGCCACAGAAGCTCACTCACGCAAACATAGTTGTTTATTGATAGTTGGAATGACTTCATCTATTACAGATCATAAAAATACCCCCGTAACCACCAAAATAATCCACCGTTCGATCCGGTAATAACTCTGATTAATATCCCAGTAATACGTGATGTCGACTGCAATAAATAATCCCACAATTAAAGTGGTACAACAACCGGCCATTGCAATCTGCCAGTGACGTTTGGGGCCACTAAAATATAGCACCGCTATCTCAATTATATAAGCGCCGAACGGGACGCTTGGGGGAGGAGGGGCGGTAAAAATAACTGGCACCGACCAGCGTTTTGACACTAACTTTCCTGATTTTGATGATTTATGTGCCTTGCCGTGCCGCCCCCTCCCGCCAGAGGTGTCGGGCGAGGGCTGGGAACGCTGGCGCGCGAAATGGATTGTTATAAATCTGTTTCTCCGCAAATAATACACCCGTAATATACGTAATAAGAAGATACGAAATGAGGGCCATTAATAAGGGAAAGTAACTGATGAAGCCTCGTCATCCGCATGATTTAAATGTGATAATCGGAGCAAGGTTTGCTTGTCTTTTTGCGTGTTTGGTGGGTAACTTTTTGTTAGATAACTGTTTCTAAAAATAAAGCAATATACTATACTTAACAAGGTTAATCTTAACTTTGCAATATTTCGTTTAGAAGGGATGACGAAATAAATATCGAACAGTGTTCAATTGAGTATGCGGTATGCTACTCACTTACTACATTAGGCCGCAGAGTAGTTGTTTCCTGGAATTCCGTGTTTGCAAAATATCGTTTCTCGCCGATCGCGATAAAGGTCGACAGCTTTCAATGGTGTCCACTGCATGTAGAACGCTTCGTGTCTGTGACATTTTCAGTCCGGCATGGAGTAGCGAATGGCCGATAGATGTAGTTAGTTCTACACCGCGTACTCATGGTCCCTTCTGTCGGGTTAGACAGACTAAACAGCTAGGATTATTCGTCGGATACCTTACCTATGGCATACTGATGAGAGCTAATAAGCTCGAAACCGGTATATGTCTGGTGGGCTTCTGACGAATGACTCTAGCTGTTGCTATAGGTTTTCCAGGTGTAATTCAATGCTGGTTGGGGCATTAGCCCGCAGAGTAGTTGTTTCCTGGAATTCCGTGTTTGCAAAATATCGTTTCTCGCCGATCGCGATAAAGGTCGACAGCTTTCAATGGTGTGTTCAGTGTTCAATTGCATAAACATATGAAAACAATAATTAATCGATTATAGTATTGTTCTTTTTTTATTCCTTTACAATATAAATCTAAAAAGGTGAGAGAAAAGTTGTACTGAGATTAAGTTTTTCACTGTGACACAGGGTTAATTATGACTGAGTACAAAAAATTTAACCACGTGCTTAGGTAGATCTAAAATACAATAAAAAATTTATTTCGGAATTCTAGCTCAATGTTTAAAAAATGTTATGGTTAGATATGTCAACTACTGTGCAGTCGGTTTTTTGCAGGGTTGTAAAGTGTTATCAATAATAATAATGCCTAAGTACCTGATAGATAACAGTTAATAGGGTAACCGGTAATCCGGTTAGCTGCAATATTTTGAATTCGTTCTACACTGTCAAAAGTACATTTTTCCTACTTGCAGATTCGTCACAATTATCCACTAACATATCCGACATAAAATACTTTATTTAATTACTATAAAACGTTTAAAATTAGTCATTAACTATCATAAAACAACATAACCTAGAATACTGCACTGCTAGTTGAAACCTCAAAGAACATTCGGCTTAATTATATTCTAAGGGTTTAAGAAACATTTTTACAGAACACTGTAAACATCTTGGGATGTTATAGTTTAAAATATTACTAATTATTTTATAGAAACATCGAATATGCACATGATGTACTTGTAAATATATATTTTTCTGTGTATTAAGCCAGGGACACATTGCTCTGATGCCACGCCACGCCACGTGACGTGGTGTGGTATGTACTCTGTGTGTACACTGTTACCATGCCATGCGATGCCACGTTACGTTACATTCCACAATTCTATCAATTTAAGGAATATTTCATATCAGAAGAAGGTTAAATTCAAATTGTGAGTCGAGGATGAATACATTTAAATACCCTAATCCATTTAGTTAGAGCAGTGTGCACACAATATATAAAAGTACATAAGAATACACGGTGTCAGATCCTGCTGACGTTGTATCACATGGGGTGGCGTGGCATCAGAGCAATGTGTCCTCGGCTTAACCGTATTTTAATGCATATGAATTTTACAACATCGTTATGAATATTTAATAAAAATTATGTTGTTTAGCATAAAGGATAATTCTACTGCATTTAGGTACCTAGAATTTCTTGTAGTACAGTATGTATTTGGTATTTTCTACAGTAATATATAGTGTGAACAATGAGTGAATTCACATCATAATCATTTTTATCAGTGTAGATGTAAATATTCTTATAAAATAAACTAGTCTAGTACTGGATATTAAGTTGTTCTATATCTAAGCATATAAAAATGTTGAAACGTGGTGTTTGGATAGCAACAAGAATGTGTTTTTAAAAGTTATAATTTTATTTAATAAAAATTTAAATGGTAACAATAAGTAAACAAAAGAAGAATTTTATTTTTCGGTTTACTTTTCTGCCTGCTTATTTTATTTTTCTGGATTTAGGTACCTAAAGACACCAAAATCTTTCTCATTTCGTGGCCAGAAATACAACGACGTTAAATGAATGATTCAGCATTATACAAACCTTATTTATTCAAATAATTATATCTGATGCTAAACCCTGAGCGTAGCAATTAATTTGACTGCAGTATGAATATTTTTAACGAGTTTTATCACTGTGGGGTTATAATTAATCGAAAAGTGGATGCTGCCGGGCTGATTTTAATAAAATGTAATCGGCTCGCCAACATGCAATTAATAAGTTGCCCGAACATTTAAAACATTTATTAAACATCGCTGGGAAATTTTATTTCCAATTATTAATATGATTTGTAACGCACACGTGTGTAACGGGTGGAATTCCGACCTGCTTAAATATCCGTGGTATTTGGGAACCGGCGAATTTTGTATACGAACTGAAATTGGAAACTTCGCCGTGTGGCTTTTGTTTTTAATAATATCCTCGGATATGCGTGAAAAAACTGGAAGAAAAACATAAAATGCGTTAACGGTATTTGTTTTAATTGTTTGTAAAATAGGGTTGTAGCGATATAATTTTATTTATTTATTTATTGCTTTATTCACAAGCAAAACCCAATTAATAATAAAATATGTAAGAAAGTGCAAAGTATAATATATACACACAGATACACATACATATATATAGTACAATCGTTTTCGGAAGGGGAAGTGGGCAATAAAACGTTTGTGAGACAAAATGTATACATTTATTTCATTTCAACTTACACCTGCTTATGACAGGTATAACTGGGTGGTAGCTGGCGGGCCAGCCCAAATTATGCTAAGAAGGACGTCTTTAAGAATACCTACATGTGCGGTGAAAAGATGAAACTAGTGCAGGTTGGTTATTATTGTTGTAGACATATTCTGCTGTATGTAGTTTTTAAAAATATTGCAGTTTTCTATTTTATTTTAGGTACTGTATTTTTCCCCACGCAAGAATATTATATTCTTTTGGGATACTTATCTGTCTAGATATAAGTATACTATATTGTTAGTATTAGTATTAGTTAGTATTATTGTTGTAGACATATTCTGCTGTATGTAGTTTTAAAAAATAATGCAGTTTTCTATTTTATTTTAGGTACTGTATTTTTCCCACGCAAGGATATTATATTATTTTGGGATATCTGTCTAGATATAAGTATACTATGTATCTACTCGTATAAGTATGTTTATACTGTGTGCATATGTAGTACTTCATGTTCCTTTGTAAAGAAAGCTTGACAGATAAATATATTACTATTATGTCGGTATTCAATTATCTCTAGCTGTAAATTGCCAGGGTTGGCTGGGAAATGCTCCTAAAAGCTATAAAACATTTAATACAAGTTTCCTACTTTGCTCGTTCAAAACTTCACGATGAGCCGTCTTCAAATTTCGTTAAACTATATCACAAACACACCAACAGAAGAATCAACACAACGCAATATAATGATCAACACTTTCCAACTATTCCAAGTTCGGCTCTGTTCAATCGCTTATTTTTGACAAGAAGTACATCTTATTGGCCATCCTTCTCTAGTGTAAGTAATTTCTCCGTAACGTTAGTCGTACCTTATTAAGGGGAGTACTTGAGGTATACCTATTACAAACAAGTGGAAAGGGCTGAGAGGTATATGTCGGGTTTCACCAACGTTTTATTGCCTACTTCGCCTTCCGAAAATGATTCTATTATACATACATTTATTTATATATACACACATCCAAACTAAAAGATAATATACAAAATTAATATTTGTGAATAACAATATAAAATTTACATTCAAGATTTCTACACTTATATGATAAAACAGATACGCGAAAGCTGCTGCATGAATATTGGTTTAGTGTGAAAGACGTCAAGATTGGTACAGTTATTAGTCGTTATTAGTTATTATTTTTTTTGTATTTTAATTTTTCTCGTAATGTTGCTTTAAAAAACGTTCAGCTTGTGACAGGTCTACATTTTCCTACTTCATATTTAATTGTTATTCATATTAAATAACTTGGAAACGCTTATATTTATTTTATTTACAATTAATGACTACACTGTTTCGAATTTCATAGTGACTTATCCTACATGTGTTGTATTAATTTATTAACGCACTCAGTGCGATAATGATATTGTAACTTAAACATTATTTATTAATAGTTATTTATGCAACAAGTACAAAAAGTAAGTGCACGCGACGTGACACGTCGAGTGCAATAAACACTTTTTGTACAAGTTGCATACAATATTTTTTCTACGTTCTTGCAAAAATCAAAAAATGTTTTATTTAGTTGACACTTAGTTAAGTCTAGGAAAATATGACGTCGATTTGAACGTTTTTGTTTGTCAGGATGACGAAATGCTGTAGTAGAATGACAGATGAATGCAACAAACACACTAGTGCAATAAAGAACCACTTTTTCTGCTAAATATAGTTCAATAGTTTTGTTTTTTGCATTAACATAGAAAAATAAACAAAATATGTAAGATCATAAAATTGATATATTAAATACATTGACAGTAAAATCTTTACAATGGTATAAATTAATACCAGATGCTAACATGTCTAACGATTTGCTTGAATAGGTGAAACATAATTTTTAAAGATCTACCCCACAACCGGCTAAAGCGGAAATCAGCGTCCAGTATACGCATTTGAATTAAGCAGTTTTAAGAACTTGTGTCTATATCTCATATATTGTGTAAATAACTATAACGATTTTATAAAATGCCGAAAACAATGTTTCCGTGATATCAGCAGTATTTACATTATTTTTCCTCGGTGAAAAATTAGCAAAACAAAATCCTGACTTTTCTTTACTTTACTGTAGAAGATCTTTTAAAAAGCTTTTGGCTATATACTGGATATTTATTCAAACTTTCAATTGGCAAATGGTTTGCCTTTACTCTGAAATAAATAGTAGAAATAACTGAAGTGAAAGGATTGTGGATTCAATAAGGATTCTCGAATAAAGTCGTTACCTATAATATAGGCCAAACTTGGCAATAAAACGAAGCGCATTCACATATTACGGCTGTAAAGATACTTCAACGAGTGATTATTCTCGAGTTTTTTTTGCTGTGTTGCACATAAAATGCTCTGAACATTGCTTTGCGTTATATATTTGGATAGTAGAGGTGATATAATTTATTCATGTGAAAACTACTCTTCTGATTTATACATCCTCGAATATTTATTCTACAAAAACTAAAGTCGTTATGCTCTGAAGATGGTCTAATAAATACTGAAACGTCAAAGTACATGAAATATTACTTAAACTAATTCAAGGTATAATTTCAGATTTAATTGATTTTACTAACAAACTTTGCAGAGCTTATTTTAATGTCTTTTTAGCACCCGAATTGGCGAAATTGGAAAAAATCAATTTATTCAATATTTTAGAAACAAGAAGTTATGAGGTATGATAAATATACATAATACGCGTTGTATGTTTATTGTCAGAGTTTTACGTACTTAAAAATTGTGAAAAAAAAAATTTGAATAGCCCTGCTCAAAATAAAATTATTTTGCCACGTTTTTCGTACGAAAATAAAAATGTATAACTGCATCTCAGCCCTATGATTATCCGAAAAATATTTTAAACGAAATTATCGTAGTAGGTTCTTGTCATTTCACTTGTCAACGATTTATCAGTTTTTTTTGACATGGTTTTTAGCTAGAGCCGAATTTCAAATAGCAATGGAAACTTGATTCCAACACCTAATTTTAAAGGGCTGTAATTTAAAAAAACGCAACAAAAAATGCCACAAATAAATAATTACAGACCTGCTTTGAAATCGGCTGAAGAATCCACAGTTCCATTTTCCTCAACTACTTTCTAAACACCCTGTGTAATTCAGTGCTATTAAAACATCCGCCAGTTATGTAACTTTTTCAATGTATTGCAACAATAATTATGATATGGTTTACTAAAACCACATTCTCATTCGAATTAAATAGTTTTTAATATCGTATGAAGGGTTGTAATGAAAAATAGGCCGTTTGGAAGGTATGTAGCTCGAGTTCCATGTGAAATACCGAAAATATTTTCTCGAATTAACTTCTAATTTACCGTCCGCTGAATTGATTTTCAACATTACTATACCATTTTTCATCGTACATATCCGCATCTAGGGATCGTGATATTGCCAGGGGAATTCGGACATGAGTAATGTCTTGCTCTGCAATAATTAATAAAAAAAGTCCTGCAACAACAATTCGAAATGCTTGGTATGATGGTGATCCATCATATCTTTCACTTAAATAAGAACAAACAACTTACGGATCGTGCAGTAAAGAGAAAAGCTGTACATCTTTTATATTAATATAAGTATTTGTTAAGTACGTGGAAATATTCGTTACTATGTAACAGAAAAAATAGGTACATTTTAAAGAATGATTTAATACGACCCCTTCTTTTTCAGTGCAAAGTTGAGATCTTTTTACTAAATCTAAACACAACTGATTATTGTTTTTGTGGAATTTCACTCAGGCAACTAAACTTACACATGTTGGTATTACCGATTCAAAATTCACTACGGACAAGAGAAAAGCATGGCACATATTAGGTACACTATTTTAAATTTGAATTTTAGTCTGTATTGTATTTTTTTTACTTTAATTGAGATGTTTTTAAATATATTTTTTTCTTATACGATCAAACAGAAATGTAGTGATATAAAATGAGGACTTTATGC
Source organism: Monochamus saltuarius (assembly GCA_025584915.1). Lineage (NCBI taxonomy): Eukaryota > Metazoa > Arthropoda > Insecta > Coleoptera > Cerambycidae > Monochamus > Monochamus saltuarius. The sequence continues at coordinate 6,836,031 of CM046723.1, read as the reverse complement.
AAGCCACAATATATTTTCTGCTGAAGTATGTATATACTGGGTGGTCCAAATTGTTTGGTTTTCAAGGATCATTGCAAATCTGTCATAGATACAGCAAATCTGATAGACGAGCTCTTTTTTAGAGAAAATAACAATGACACAAACTACATGTCTCTATCTGCTACCGTTTTCTAGCTACAGGGTGTTTCTTTATTTTTGGCTAAATCGACTGGTGTCATTTTCGCGTTTCCCTTTCACGATATCTTAAAATGGTTTGAACATTGTACATGCCCTTTTTGAGATACTTTCGATGGCATAAAATTGTAAATGTAATAATATTTTAAGTATTTGTGATATGACCACAATTTGTGCTTTTTATAAGGAACACGTATTTTTTTCAAGAACGGAATGAAAGCTCAAAATGCAATCCAAAAATATATATATTTTACTTATTATTTGTTGTGTAAATTTCCGGAAAATATAAAATTTTTAAAATACCAACGGTATTTAAGTTCTCTGACTGAGAAGGCTTTGAAAACAAACAGGTTATTTTAAAATGGTTTTAACAATCTTCATGCACTTTTTTGCACATTCGATGACATAAAAATTAATGTAATAATATTTTAAGTTTTAAAAGAGTGCTAAAATGCATTCTAAAATTATATAGCTTACTTATTATTTGTACCAACGATGTTTCAGTGTTCTGACTGAGAAGGCTTTGAAAACAAACAAGTTTGAAATTTAGCACTATTAGAAGCATATTTTTGTAGAATTATAAAAATGCATGGCCAATTGTGCACCACGCAACATCAGTTTTATCGATTTAACATTTTTTACAATTTTCAAAATATAGACTAGCAACTATTATACAGGGTTAACTATAACTAAGTACAATATTCCAGAATTTTAGCTCGATATTTACAAAATGGGGTAAAACCCTTTTCTCATGCGGAAAGTCGGCGCCTATCATAAGCATCGACTGGTATGGCTTAGATCCATAGATAAAGCTTACATCTGGGAATAATGTCCACTACCATGCGGCTGTTTATTTGCAGTGTTTCTATACTTCCCATAAAACACACTTCCCGTAGGTACAGTTAGTTAAAATGCCTATTTATTATATGAAAATCGAACGAAAGGAATAGGTTGGTAGTAATAGATAATAGAAAACTTTTAATGCATTCGTGGCGGTCTTGTCCCATAACCTAGAAAAACAAACCGGCAAACTATTATGAGAAAACATCAACATCACAAATCTACAACGTAAACATAGGAATTAAATTATGACATGAGAGCGAATTTTACCGGTGTGTTGCTGGTTGTCTACTATGGCTCTGTAAACGTTAAACGCGCGACGGATGAGTCACATAGGCGGCGTTAAATAAGGATTTAATGTAATATCGCTTTATAAATAAGTTTGGAATGTTTTTGAAGGGCGATTCCGTTAATTCTTAATTTTCTCTATCCCTCTTAAAATATTTGTACTTACATAATTAACCCTGTATAAGAAAATAACAAATAAGAAAAAAAAGCCTAATATTTTCGTTCAGTTTACATAAAAAGCACTGCAAATTTTTATAATTTTAACACAGAACAAAGTTTTGTTATCTATATATTATATAAAATTCTTGTGTCACAGTGTTAGGCGTCATACTCCTCGGAAACGGCTTGACCGATTTGTATGAAATTTTATATGTATATTCGGTAGGTCTGAGAATCGGCTGTAATCTATTTTTCATACCCCTAAGTGATAAGGGTGGTCCACCCCAAAAATTTTTTTTTTTTGGACAAAATTTGTTATTTTTACTTTTTTATGATGTGGCATTAAAAAATACATGCAACCCTTAATTTTCACCCTTCTATCACAAACCAATATGTTTTAATAGTCATTTTAGTAATTTAATCATTTTTAACCCCGGTCGATAACTGTTCGATTATCACTAGATCCGTTATCCCCGCCAGGCGTCTACCGGTGTCACTTCTCACCCAGTAAACAGCACGGAGTAGGGATGAGAACGAAGCCGACTACCAAAATATTAACTAGAAATAATTTATATGACCTAGTAAATTATAAAAATAAATCACTGGGACTGAAATCTAGTGGCATTGATGGTTTTCTTTTAAAAATCACACGAAATCATTTGTAAGCTTCCCTTGTAACTACATCTTCAATCATATTACATCTACATAATGAAGTCTCGGTAAACTTTCTAGAACATAATGAATGTGCCCAAGAAAATTGATGACATGTCGATCTCCGCTAGCCCAATACTCGTTCAACGTACATCATTCACCGTAAATTCTCCGGGAGGGCGAACAATAAAGTCTTGATACAAACTAGAATCAACTTTTAGTTGTTAAGTAAACTTGGCGAAGTGTAGATACATTTTTGCAGCTGGAGGTCTGATAATTGCACAAACTACGTATCGGCCCGTCGAGACTTCAAGCTTGCTCGGCACTTTTAGAACAATTTGCATCAGTAAACTATTTCTCATAATGTGGAAAGCGCTCACTCTGATTTCTATTAAGATTGGATGCATTAAGTACGTGTTACAGTATAGGCTCGATGTTCAGGTTTAATCCTTAAGCAGTCCAATATTTGAATGAGATACGGGCGGAATTGTGTAATTCGATTCGAATTTATACCAACCTAATTAGCGCGGCTCCATATTCGTTTGCGTGGCGTAATGAATACATAATTTTAAATAAATATTTTGTTTGAATACGAGAATTCTCAGGTGAGATTTTCAGAAATGAATAAATTTTGTTTGCTTTTCTAGTGTCTTTGAACTGAATAAAATCATATTATACTGATTAGTAATGTATTCAAATGTTAATTGAATATAATTCTCGAACATAATACTACTCACATATTAATATATTTAGATATACAAAAGTAAATAAATGTTTCATAAATATACTTTATACTTACATTAATTCTATATTGTAACATTAACACCTTGTATATTGGAAATGAAGAACTTTTTATTAGTTTGTCCTAACTAATCAAATAATAAGTAAATAACAACTTTACTGTAACCAAAACACAACTTGTCTATAACACATTACTTCAAACTAGATTAACTTGTATTAAACCTAACAACCCATGCAAATAAACTGCAACGTTGATTAAGTAACTTTGCTTAAAACTGGGTAACTTTTATTAAAATATTAAAACTGAAATTGAATAACTGTTATTAAAATTTATCTAACTAACATAACTAAAATAAAACTACAAAAGCGTTGCTTAAAATTTTGTTTTGTAACTTTTATTAAAATACTAAAATTAAAAGAACTACAGCAACGTTGCTAAACATTTTGTTTGTAACTGGATAACCTATAACCAAAACAAAACTTGTTTAATTGAATTTGAAATTAGATTAAATTTTACTATAAGCAAAACAAAATGTATCAATATTGTTTAAATAACTTTAGTTGAAACTGGATAAACGTTTATTAAATTTTACTATAGACAAATCAAAACTGCAGCGACGTTGATTAAAATAACTTTACTTAAAATTGGATATATAATTTTATTATAACACTAAAACCAAAATAGAACTTCACCAACGTTGCTTAAAGTACTTTGAAATTGAATGAATTTTATTTAAACTTTACCGCAACTAGAACAAAACTTCAAGAACATTGCTTAAAATTTTACTTGTAACTGGATAACTTTTATAACTTTGATATAACCAAACTAAAACTTTTTTAAAAATTGTACTTGAAACTGGATTAACTTTTATTAAAAATTTTCAAGAACCAAAACAAAACTGCAAAAACATTTAAATTTTTGTTTGCAACTATCTGGATAACTTTTATTAAAACTTTACTATAACCAAAATAAAATTTATTTATATCTTTACTTGAAACTATATAACTTTTATTAAAACATTAAAACTAAAATAAAACTGCTGCAACGTTGCTTAAAGAACTTAGAAATTGAATACCTTTTATTAAAACTTTATTATATTCAGCACAAAACTGCAAGAATGTTTCTTAAAATTGCAACAACTACATAACTTTATTATAACCAAATTAAAACGTGTTTTAAAAGCTGTACTTGAAACTGAATTAACTTGCAACTGAATAACTTATTAAAACTTTACTAAAACTGCACCAACTTTGCTTAAAAAATAACAGATGCATATTAAGTTATACTAGAGTATTAAGACTACAATGAGATAATACTGTATCTAAACATTGTAAAGTTTATGATGTAGTTGAATAAACGCTCTTAGTAGTTAATACTTTACTTTAATAAATATCCTAATAAAACCTTTAAAAATTTACATTTAAAACTCTTTAATAAAACTTCAGATAGTGGTACAGTCATCGTTGATGCTTTTGTTTTAAGATTTCGAATATCATTGTTCAAGCATTTACTATAGATTTAAAAATATTCTTAAGGTCGTTATAAAATTCGAAATTATTTTGAACATTTTCAACAACCACAAAAATCGAATACCAATATCCTTTAAAAAATCAACCCGTTATATGAATGGCAATTTTTGTACAGCATCAAAGCGTCATCAAACCGCTTTAATATATTTTATTGTTCCCTCCGTGCAGTGGTACCATTTATAATTAACATCCAATACCACATAAACCAATCAACAGTGGCATCACCATCAAGTGCAAACTTGTTAAAAAGTGATCGAAAGCTTTTTTATACGGTCTGAATTTCCACTGCAAATAAGCAATTCGAATGGCGGATGAATAAATAATCACCGAAAACGGGGATAAAAGCCATTATTGAAATTACTTGTGAAGTCCGTCATATCATAAAATATTAAACTGTAATCCATTCCACTCGGTAATTTTTCCGTTTTTGTTTTTCGCCTTGCATGGCGGCCCTCGATGATATATGAGCTTTACGCTTTGTGAGCTGCCCGACATGGTTTTGGTCCGGTAATACGGCACAATATAAACTAGTTGTTAACTGGCGTGATGGATTAACTACTGGATCCAATTAACTGTAAGATAGCTGTCATTGCAGCACGATATAGCCCACCTACGATGTCCCTTGGTGAGACACGTACAACGTAAAAAACGCTCTCTTCCAACAATATTGGAAAATAACGAGTGATATATTGTCAGAAGTGTTTATTTGCGATACCTCACACTCATTTCAGGCGTATATTTAACAGGCCATTTAATCTCATCAGAAAAAGTTACCATTATATGATTATTCGACTCGTCTTCAATCTAACAAGTACGTTAATTTTTATTTTAATTATAAAAAACTAATCGTTTATCCACAAAAAAACTACTGCTATGGTTTACACAAGATCATAAATGTATTTTGATTACCTTTTAGTTGAAATCAATTCCAATATTCAGTATTACTCATTTCCCAACTCATGTATTTTTTTTATTATATTATTAATGTTCGTTCTATTGATCATTAAAAACAAATTTGTTTGTACAGGGTTAACTATGACTTAGTACAAATATTTTAAGAGGGGATAGGGAAAAATAAGAATTAACGGAATCACCCTTCAAAAAAATTTCAAACAAAATTTTTTTCGATATTATTTTAAATCCTTATTTAACGCCGTCAATGTTAACTTGCTTGTTGGTTGCATACTCTACAAGCATGCAACAGTCGCTCAGTCGGTATCGCTGTCATGTCATAATTGAATTCCTGTGTTTACGTTGTAATTTTGTGTTCTTCAGTTTTTAGTGCCTTTTTTAATTTTTAAACGTTTTACAGTTATTAAATAAAGACATTTGTGTTGGGTGCAGATACTTTCCCACAATATAGTTCGCCGGTTTGGTTTTCTAGGTTATGAGACAAGACTGTCGCGGTTACATTAAAACGTCTATTATCTATTCCTTTCGTTCGATTTTGTTATAATAAATAGGCATTTTATCTAATTGTACCTACGGGAAGTGTCTTTTATCGGTAGTGAGTGGCTGTAATCAGCGAATATGTAGTTCTACCAGTTTATAGCAAAATAATGGAAAACGAATGCAAAATAATGGAGCTAAGTGGATTAACTGTTACCTATCTATCAGGTATTATTACTAATAAGAATGTTGATTTTCATTTCTACATTTAGAAATGCTGCAAAAAAACGACGATGGTAGTAGATATTGTTGACAGATGTAAGTAAGCCATCTCAGTCGGTTCTTATCATAGCACCGACGTTCCGTAGGAAAAAAGGGTTTTGCCCCATGTTTTAAATATCGAGCTATAATTCTGGAATAATTTTTTTATTGTCTTTTAGGCCTCCCTGAGCACGTAGTTAATTTTTTTGTACTGAGTCATAGTTAACCCTATATATTTGTATTAAATTGTATTTGATCTTTCACCGTTTACCTCTTACGTATGCATTATGTTATATATTTATACAGTATGATTTTTAACTTATACGCAACAAACTTGTGAAATTATATCTGAAGACAAAAAATGATGTCGAATACTGAAAAAGGAATTGTATAAGTAGTAAAATATTTTTAGTTTTGGAAGTTTACAAAAATTATCAGGTGATATTTTTTGTTTATAAATACTAAGAAATAAACAAGTCAGGAAGTTATATGTTTGGTATATTTAGCAGTACTTTCTGATTTATAAAAGTGTGGCGTATAATTTCTCAAACAAAGAACTTATGGACATAATACTCGCATACAACAAATCAAAATCACATCAAAATACCGTGGCTGCTCTTTATGCCCAAAGGTTTTTCCAATGATATCACCTGAGACGTGTCGCCTTTTCACATGTGCTTCAGCGGAGTAGAGAAACTGGAAATTTGCGGCCGAGACCTGGGCAACATGGGTGAGCCATTAGACCTAGGTAAATTGTGAATCTCGAGGAAGAGATACTAAATGCTGTCGAGGAGCAGCCTAGCATAAGCACTAAGACAATTTCAGCGCAATTTGGGTTATCACAATCCACTGTTTGGCGAACGTTAAGATTCTACCCATTTCGCGTACAGTGGGTACAAGCCTTACTTTCAAAGGATCCTGTAGTTCAAGTGAACTTTTGCGAGAAGTTGTTACATCAGCAACACTTAAATCCAACCATGAACATTTTACTAACGCGGAGACAATTTTTACACGTCAAAAAAGACGAAAAATTGGTTCACATTGCGAATTATCTACAAACTAACGACTATCTGAAGCTGCAAGAATCGGTATGACTTCCGTTGTAAAAACGTTAGGCAATACTATCCGTAGCGTTTTACCTTCAATATATCCAATTTGCAAGGGAATTTTGGCGCCTACTATGTTAAAATATACAGTAAACTGGTTGTTGAAAAGCTATTTTCTCGAAAATTACTAATTTGTCAGACGAGTATACCTTTTTTCCTCAAAAGCAATGTAGGTTTAAGATTTTTTAATATAAAACGTGATAGCGTTAGGACTCAAAAAGTTACGCTCACATTTACGTCTCAAATATGGTGGATGTGGCACCCTCTAGGGAATTCTTCGAAATAGACAAGAGATTATGAGTTTTCATATCCATGAACATCCAAATTTTTAATTTGATACAGCCAAACTCAGCATAATTATTACAAAACATCACTTTTTAAATCCCAACTTTGACACTCTGTATCTTTTTAATTATCAACATTTTATTAAGTCAAGTTAGCTTAAATAATAATGTTTTGCATTGAAATATCCAGTATGTCTCCATTACTTACCGACCACCATTTTTTTAAATGTTGATTGATTATTACATCTACAATAATAATAATAATAATATCTCTACCCCTCATTCTCATCATGAGAATTAGCCGAGAAGTCGAAGACTTGTGCGGGAGAGGGGGCGGCATATTATTATTAAGCAGGCCGCATTTGCGCCCAGGAACGACTTACGTTGGTAGGCCCTAACCACCATTCAGTGCAGGAATGAGGGAAACCTGGAAAACCTCATTAATTAGGGAGGTAGTCAAATGTCAACCGGTATCAATCTCTCACATTGATCCAAGCCAACATTCTTCCACCCTACCGTACCCGCAGAGAGGGTGTCAATCTCTCCACGAATATAGTTTATATACGGTCTACCGGCTGCGGGGGTCGAACCCACAGCGATCCAGTCACCTCGATTCAAGTACTGACGCCTTAAACCGCGCTACTACTGACCGATCCAGCAACAATAAATAAATATATAACTTGCATCTATACAATTTCTGCATGTCTAATAATGTTGGCATCAACAATAATGCGTCAAAATTCATGTAAATAGAGAGAAAATCTTATAAGCTTTGATTTAAAGTAGTTAGTAGTTACTTATTTTTAAACATGAAATGATTTAATTATACCCTGTTTGTATAAATAATGTTTTAATATTAGATTTATCAATTATCATATTATTGGATTTTCATTTAAATCACGATACTTAAGTATAAATATCTTTATCTTCCGTAGCGTATTTTTGTCTTACAATTGCAAGGTACACCGAACCAGTAACTTCTTTGTAGTTTTACCGCATCTTTCTAAAATGTTGCTGGAGTTTCATTTGATTAAAACTTTTCGTTGGATAAAACGCATCTGGCTCGTACGCCCCACAGAGGGCGCGCACACCGAATGCCGTTCGATTTATGTAAAGCGATTTCATGACTGACTTGGCCCGTTGAGTTTTTAACGCCGCGGGAAACCTGGGTCGGAATTGTCCTCCACATCTAACCCCAATCCAATTTGGAGCATCGGATAGTGCTTCGCAAATGCTGTAATTACTTGCTTTGGAGGCACTTTTTCCTTCGCGTTCAATTTTAATTAGGTTCTTTGATTTCGACGCTCTTTACGGTCGGTGGTACAAAAATCGAACCGTGTTGCTATATGGATGAGAAAAAATATTACAAAGGCACTTCCTCTTCAAACAGTTTCCTATATTATAAATTTGGAAACGAGAAAAAACGTTAGCATATTATAAATAAATGAAGTTTGTCGAATTAATAACACTCTAGTCGTAACTAAAAGTTATAGTAAATTTACACGTTGTTCATAGTACAACAAGTAACTCTAAGTAAAGAAGTCTTGCTTTCCCTTTATATTATGTTGAATTTGTATAATATAAAGCTGTTTACAGCTATTTAGGTTCAGAGCTGCGTTATTTTTCTCCACTTCCTTCTGTTGTTCGCTGTTCTTTCAAGTCCGTTACATTTTTGTTCCTTAAATCTATTGCCTGCCTCTCTTCATTGCTTCCTTGGTTTATATCGTCTATAGTTAGGTTTACTCTACTATTTTTTACTGTTCTTTCATTTCCCAGTTGTTCTAGATACCTTAGCCAGTGCACCCTTCTGGACTTCAACATCATTTATTATTGATACCTTGTACATTTCATATATTTCCCCATTTTTTCTCCTTACATAGCCCTCTTCCGTCTTATTTTCCCCTAGGATTCTTCTTCAGATCTTCTTATTGAGGGTTTAGGTTTCACTGCTATATAGTGCCATCAGCCTTAACATTATTTTGTACATTCTAAATTTTATTTCTCTGAACAATTTTTTTGATTTCATGACGTGGATGACTGCTGCCGAGATTCTGTTAGTAGTTAGGATTGGAGAGATGAGCGGGAGCCGGAGGAGGAGCAAGGTCAATGAACTGAAATATGACACGGAGTGTGGATTGGAGAGACGAGCGCGAGCCGGAGCCGGAGCCGGAGGAGGAGCAAGGTCAATGAACTGAAATATGACACCGGAGTGTGGATTGGAGAGACGAGCGCGAGCCGGAGCCGGAGGAGGAGCAAGGTCAATGAACTGAAATATGACACGGTGCTGGTACGCGAGGTGCTGGTACGCGGGGGTGCGGCGTGCGGAACGCGGGGATAAGCGGCCTAACCTAAGGATCTAACCTAAGAGAAAAAACATGCGCAGTAGACTATAGAAAAAAGTAAAGATCTGTAGCATCGATAAGCGACTTGGCATATGGAAATAGAATCTAACCTAACAGAAAAAACATGCGCAGTAGGGACCTAATCTAACAGAAAAAATATGTGCAGTAGGGATCTAACCTAAGAGAAAAAACATGCGCAGTAGCGACCTAACCTAAGAGAAAAAAACATGCGCAGTAGACTAAAGAAAAAAGTAAAGATCTGTAGCAGAGATAAGCGACTTGGCATATGGAAATAGAATCTAACCTAACGGAAAATACATGAGCAGTAGGTTATAGAAAAAACATGCGCAGTAGCGTCCTAACCTAAGAGAAAAAACATGCGCAGTATACTAAAGAAAAAAGTAAAGATCTGTAGCAGAGATAACCGACTTGGAGTGGTAGCGTTATAGTAGTGACGTCACACATACAGTTTTTTGCTAATAACTCGAGAACGGTACAAGATAACTAAAATTTGAAAGCTGATATGATTGGTTTCTCATTGAGGCCCATCACGTGACGTTGTTGTTTTTTTCGTGACTAGTGCCCTTCTAGCTTTTAGCAGTTTGGAGCATGACTTGCATTTACTACTGGTTGAAATAAAATAGTTTTAATATTGAATAAATTTGGAATGTGTATCAGTGTACTGCCATTAACCTCTATTTGCAACCTTGCAATAAATGCAGTAGCACGGGTCAAAGATCCTATACGTTCGCCCGTCGTGAAATGGCAATATATCTTTTATTATTCTTTTGTTAATTTCTTGCACCTCGTTACACTTAGTCTTAGAGAACCGAAATTCAGATATTCTTGAACTTCTTCAAAGTCTCCGTGCTGAGTCCTCAATTTAAAATTTTCATATTTTTTGCTCTCTTGTTACTTTTCTCTTGATTTATCTGCAATCCCACTTAACTTGCTTACTCCACAAGCTTCCTTCCTTCGCTTCCTTTCCTAATTCCCCACTGTCTCTTGCAATTATGACCACTTCATTTCCATGTATTACTATTTGGTGACTTTTAAACAATATATGTCCTTTTCTATTCAACTGACTATCTCTTATGACTAAACAATTGAATGCTGAATTTAAAATTTCCAAAAGAGATAGCAGTAACACTGGAAGCGCTGCAACGATTCCATTCAAAATCCATCCAGGAATTACTGTATTAGTAATATATAGTTGTAGGTTATGTCACTTTAGTTTAGGCAAAATAAATCACATCTATATTTGTTTTGTGTAAAGAATGAGTGGAATGGAAAACTGTTTCACTACTTAAGGACAGTTGAATATATAAACATTAGTTTGCGATTCTGTTTGAAATAAAAGAATATTGTTTCATATTTCCCATTCATATTTACTCCTTCTTGCTCGTATTTTTTTAGGAAACCCGTGCGATCCGTCTTATACATATACTTACATCAATTTTAATGTATGCATTTGCCGGAGGATACTCGGAAAAGATTTCTCACATTCCTCTCTTTAAAAATTGATAAGCAAAAAGCAGATGTACGGATTAAACTTAAGTGCACCATTAGAGTACGGGCCTGCAAGACTCTAAATAAGACCCGGCTCGTTTATTTTTAACACCTAAACGTGAAGCGGAATAACAAAAAATTACGGAGCACTATACACAATAATGCTTCTTGGCTGCGCACCCTTTCATGGATTTTTGTTTTTGCAAGCGACGGGCGCGATTTTATCGAGGCACCCGTTACATTAAGCATGAGGTTGCGCCTTGGCCCTCCGCATTATGTGGCGTTCCGTACTCTTGGCGAGGAAACTAAAAGCTTTTTTGTCCGGATATAAACTCGTTTTTAAGTTATTTAGCTAATTGATTTCGATTTAATTGCCCCAATGGCGGTACAAAGGAACTCGATGGTTACCATAACTGAAATAAGATATTTTGACGAAGGATATATCGGACAGAATTTGTTTCCGAGTTCGGTGTGGAGATAGATGATTTATTGAGAGGAGCAGTTCATGTTTTCCCTCTTTACTTGAGTATTTTTCCATCTGGAAAGGAATTAATAGGGTTGGAATATTAGGAGAGCGGGGCGAGCCATTGGCCTGGACAGGGTGGGGCTGCCATTCAATACAAATATCAAACTTCTGTGCTATTCACGGCTGTATACGATTACAAATATATCGTCTCTAAACTTACCCATCAATGGAATGAATTTTTCTCACCCATCAATGGCTAAGTATTTCTGTATCTATGCGTAATAATAAACCTTCAATGGAATTGGTTCGAAATTAACGTTGCACTATACAGGGTGTTCTACATGATCTATGACAAAATTTGGCAGATGGTAGGTGGATTAGTGTCAAACATTTTTTCTTATGTGAACAAAGGTCCGATTAGTTCGTGTTTAGAAGTTACAAGCGTTTGTAGTAAAGTAGGCTGATAAATAAAAATGATGGTTGTCATTACAATAATTATTATTTGTGTTTAAAGTGTAAACATTAGTTAACCTTTATTAACCAAATTAACAAATCTTAAGACTATAAAAATTGTTCAAACCGGCAAACTAAAGATAACTTCACTCAACGGATGAGATTTGGATCATCTGGTTAACTGCATCCTGTATCCTTTCAAGCAACTGCTGACGGATAGTGATTTCAATATGGTATACAAGGTGTTTGATATGTCCCCATAAATAAAAATCCAGGGGATTTAGATCTGGAGAACGTGATGGCCATGCTATTGGACCTTATTGACCTATTCGTTTATATTGCTTGTATCCTTCTATGTGGTGGTGCACCATCGTGCTGATACCACATATTTTGAACAGTACCTACGTCATCAATGAAAGCAAAAAGATTACCTTCCAAGATCTGCATTTAAACGATTATTTAAGACATGTACAGGCAGTAAATTATTGTTGAAGATGCTACCCCAAACGTTGACACTTTGATCTAATTGCAAGCGGATTTTATATCGCCCAGATATGTTCATTATGATTATAACTTATACCGTCCTTAATAAAACACGCATCTTCAGACAACATGACACGCGAAACTAATTTATTATTTTGTGCATATTGTTGAAATAACCAGCAACATAATATCATAATTGAAGATTTGTCAATGACTGCATCTATTGTATTTTCTTCATTTTGTACATTCATTGCATTAGCATGAATGGCCTTTTTTGGAGCGGGGTTATGTTCTTCTTGAAGTCTGCGAAATGATGCACTAAAGACTATGTGGGCAGGTTGATGTATATTTAGGTATCTTCGTCGGTATTCTCGGGCTGCTTGTCTGGCTTTACCATTGGATTATTCCTATTGGAATAATTTTATTTAGCACGTTAACGCTTAGTGTCAAATGAATAAACAAAATGGCACAATTAATAATCATTATTGTTATAGCAATCAGTTTTATTTATCAGGTTGCTTTGATTAAAATACCTATCTATTTACTATGATAATAATTATGAAGCATTCTTGAGTGCATCTGGTCAACTGCAGAGCGGTTATTTGTTTTTAGGAGAATCATTTGAAGTTGTATATTGTATAAATGCAACTTTGCGTGCCTGATCTAGAAATTCATGCTGCGAAATATAAGAATGAATATCTTAAGTAAAAATCCAGATGCGAAGTTACGTTATATTAATGAGTGAATAGATTGATACTACCTACAGAATCTTTAAAAATATATAAAAAGAAGTAAATCGCCCTGCTGATTTACTCTAATATGTCTCTACTGAACAAAATCCGTATCGAAAAAACCTTATTTTCTTTGATTCTTTTGAAGGCTCATGAAATCTGGCAATACACACACACGAAATATAAAACCAATCCGAAAAATATGAAATACGTACCTACAATACACCTATGTGAGGAAAGTAAGCTTATTTTTCATGTAATTCAGTAACGCAGACCCAAAAGTACCGAGCACGCTTTCAGATTATTCCAGACCTCTTTCTGGAAGGCAAACATTATTTTTTATGACACCGTTGTTATCTTAGGCGTGGAAAAAGGTACGTGGAGTATTTTAAATTATAATAAGCTCAGCTAACGCCATCCACAATGGTCCTTTTAGAATTTACCCATTCACAAATAGGTACTCGAGGTTATCAGTCAATATTTGATGACGGTTGTAGTTCATTTACCTCGCTTTTTATTAAAATTAAACTCGGTTGTAATGAGTCTTATGTTTTAAACGTATCAGACTATGTAGATTCAGATATTTTACCAGAACGGTATTTATCTTATGATTTTTTATCATTTCATGATTTTTACGCAAAATGAAATTTACTTCAAGTGTAGCATATTATATATAGCATAAATGTTACTAATTCGGAATCCAATTTTTAAAATGCGATATAATTCTTCATGCCCATAACGAACGGGATTTAGTAACCCATTCATTTTTTCGTTAAAAACATTAGAACTTCTGCATTATCATTAAAATTTGACAGGAAAATTATTGGACTAGGGAAAATTTGTCTCCCTAGTTATTCCTAATATACCCACAAATTCAATAAAATTTTTGTATCATCCGTGTATATTACTATATTATTGAAATAATCTATATATACTAATAAGTAACTTACTTTGTACTGGTAATTTATAATATAAAACATTATTCATATCATATTTAACTACTAGTTTACAAAACACTCTACATATCTATTCGCTTGTAGTACTGAAATAAAATAACTAGCAACTGAGGTAAATGTTCAGATGTTAGGCTGTGGCGTTTATCGCTGATAATCCATTTCGGTTTTCAAATCGTGTGTTCAGCGTCCACAGGGGTCACTGGGGCATATTTAAAGTATATATAATTTTTCATGGATTGCACATTTGGTGGTTTCAGAAAAATCTACTTTGTCATCAAACAAGGTTGGATATGGTTGATCGACCTTTATAAAACCATGCTGTTCAGGAAGAATCATATTAGATACATAATGTAATAAATGGTTGTGAAGTATTATCTCAAATATCTTACAGTTGTTTAAAATTGTTATAGGACGATAGTTAGCAAAATCATGTTTAGAACCTTTTAAGTACGTTATTCTAGAGGATTTCCAGATGTCAGGGAACGTTTCATTTTTCAAAATTAGATTGTACAAGGTAACCAAAGGTTTACAGAAAATAATAGCGCAATCTCTTAACAAAAAAGCTGGAAATCGGGGCCCATACACATATTGTTTTTAAGTTTCCTGATATCATCTAACACTTCAGACTCAGAAACTATCACTGCACTGAGAAGGTTAGCAGTAGTAAAATTGGCAGTAGTAGAAGGTGTAAAGTTTCCAGAAAAGAAATTGGCAAAAGTGTTAACTATTGATATAATTCCTCAATTATTTATGGGCAATAACTACAATGAGAATAGTCCAGAATACAGATATGCATTTTTTCATGAGAATTTACGTCACGTTCTGAAGGAATGTGTTCCACTAAATTCGAGAATCGAACCCCTGCAGATAAATAAATGGGATATTTCTATCGATTAGCTGGGATAAGATTAAATTGATTTTAATATAGTAGGTATATTAATGTCGTCGCCAAATCCAGACCTGAAATCTGCGAACAAAGTGCAAGCTTTAATAATAAGTATCTATTAATTATTTAAAAAAATAACATCTTAGAGTTTGTGGGATAAAATATGTGAATATTTCCAAAAAAAAATTGATTTAGTTCCTTGTAAATCATCGCCACCACCAATGTCATCATACTCGTCAATATTCTCATTTGTCGCTTTTGTCACAATCATCATTATTGCTAATGTTATACTATTTCCTTGCAAATGCAATTAGAAACAATTGTATATCTCGAAGTACTTCTTGTATGAAGTTTAAATATACGAAACGTCATAATGGCGGTGCAAATCGTTTTTGTTTTGTTCTCTTGCAACGGAAAGATCCTTAACTTTTACATTTAACTCAACTAGAGTCGCTGCGCTGTTACTGAAATATTAGTAGCCTTTTAGGAAGAGATTTAAAAAAGCTTTAATGTCCCGTTATTAACTGCACCCCCAGGATCGAAAATAAACAAAACGCTTAAATGGCTTCACCCGACAGCCTTTAAATCCCTTTGCAACTCGAGAAGGAGAATTAATTCGCTCTGGGTTTCCTCTATTTTGACTTGCCGCAAAGTGTTGAAGTGGTCGGGGGCGAGGCAGCTATTTTATAGTTTCCAAAAGAGCCATTCATTTCGTAGCCCGCGGAGGAGATTCTCGAGTGAAGAGTAACGTGTACAGAGCACGTAAGAGGTAAAAAAAGTACGCGGCCTTCAGCTGTATTCTTTCGCTTCCCGTGAGACATGGGAAAATGCTAGCAATGGTGTGCGTAGTCGATCGCCAGCCACTCAGGGAAGCAGATAATTAAAGCCCGCACTTCTATTGCAGATCTCAGGTCCGGACTTGGCAACTACCTTAGTATTTAAATATATACTTTATTTATATTAAAATAAATTTACTTACAGCCCAGCTAACAATTTCCTGTTCTATAAAAATCGTAAGAACGCTTCCAGAGCAAATTTTATAGAGCAATATTTGTTGTAAGAACATTTTCAAAACGTTCTTACACTTATACCATAAGAATGGGCACTGTTCTATAGAACCTTTTAGTTCTTTAACCGGTTCTGTAAGGTTTGCAGGAAATACTTATAGAATTGTTGGATAAACATTTTCACAGGTCTTAAAGAATTTTTATAACACAGTTACAAAGCAACCGCATACAAATTCTATAGGTCGTTATACAATTTTTATGTTGCATTGTGTCCTATTTAGAGAACTTTAAAATCATTTAATTGTATCTTCTAAAAACAAAATGTTTCTGTATCGCACATGTTAGAAATAATATGGATGGACAAGAAGAACCAATAAGATGGACCTAATCAGTCTACATAGGAGTACTCACGTTATGAATTGCATAGTTGGTTTGACCATCAGGGACAGTACATTTTAATGCGGAAAAAATTTTATCGTGAAATATGTAGTACATAATGGTAATTTTTTGACACGTCCTCAGTTAACCTTATATTTCCTATGCTGCTGGACATTTAATAAAAATAAAATGTTTTCTATATTGATGAATTTAACAACCAACTGTATATAAAATTGTTAGAAAGTAGGTATATCCATATTATTGTTATCATTTCATCTATTTATATTGTATATATTGTTAACTAAGATTTTTTAACTAAAGGCATTATCTTGTACTTCCAATGGATTCTCACTAATATGACATTTTTGTGTTGATTGCAATGATTATGGAGCAAATATCCTTGGTAAGCAACTACTATAACAGATCTATGCTACTTAATATCCACAGTGTTGTCATATTTTATTGTGGTATTTCAATCTTATTTACTAAATCTAATAAAACTCTTTAACTTCAACATGTAGAAGTGCAAATGGAGAAGGTGTAAATTAAATACGTTACAAAATTTCTATAAGAAAATCAATCTCTATTAGCAATCAAATAAATCTTATCTATCGTAATGAAATTTTCTTTCTGCAAGCAGGTAAATTTTCTTACGAATATGTTATATAAATTTTCTCATTATACTTTGATCACAATAGTTCGTACTTTTACAGGCAGGTCTCGTCAGATTGGGGGTATGGGAAACCTACATAATGATAGTTCTATAGCGTTTCTTTATGGAACAAAAAGGCTTTCATTACTTATTTACTCTATAATGATTGTATAACAACTGTATTATTATTCTCTATAACTGCTTTAAAGAGCTTTTTCTCTTAAGTTCGATAACAGCTTCCATATTTGTAATTTGTTTTCCGCAGCAGATTTGTAATTTAACAACGCCTTATACAATAGTTCTATAATTATTAAACTATAAGCGACATTACAAAATAATTTTATAAGAGTGTCACAGGAGATGACACTATAAAGCAGTATTTTGCATCAGTTTTACAGTAATTTCATTCTATAAGCACCATTGCTGTAAATTTGTGTTATTGTACACACTTATAGGGCTATATTAGCAGTTATGTTATAAATGCTCTATAAATTATGCTCTAAAAACGTTCTTGCAACAAATTTTAAAAACAATTCAAGTTCTGAAGGCAAAATAGTCTCATGTGCCACATTAGTTCAACAATTTAGTATTCTAAATACAACTATAAAATATTAACACAATATAAAATATAAAACTCCTATTACTCTAAATTTATAGAACTAATTTGCTAGCTGGCAGGGGCTCAATTCTCAAGTTTAGTGGACCACATTCTCTCAAAAAGTGAGGTAAATTCTCATGATAAAATGAAAGTCTGTAATCCTGACCATTCTCATTGTAGGTATTTCCATAAAAAATTGGGAAATTATTTCACATGGTTTTTGCTAAAGGAATAGTTTGAATAATCATAACTATACACATTTCACGCATTCATAACAACAATAAAAATGCCTCAAATATAATTTAAACATCTAGTTAACAAATGAAATACACTTTTTAGTATTAGGTAAAAATTAATAGGTATTACGATTTAGGACATTCCAAAAAGTAAAATATACAGACTAATATCGTACTGATAGTATTTATATTGTCCATGATGACATTTCTCTGACATTTTTTCAGCGCTTCAATAAAAGTTACATTAACGCGCATCCGTAATGTTGTCACCGACTGACTTATGTTTAAAAATCATACACAGCGAATGGAGAAATGCTGGCGAGTCACCGACGATCGACCACGATAGCGATCAGCTACACGTGCGAGTGTAACCATGCCTTCGGTTGGATGATTCCGAAATTCCTTCTCTCCTCGTTCTCCTTTGATCGGGTATAGGCAGCGAAATTAATTTAATGGCATAATGATAAAACTTGACGCGCTGTGAACACGTACCAACTTACTTTCGATACGCCCCAGCTATTGAGAAAATGTATTTGTTTAGGGCGGTATCGCTAACTTGGATGTGGTGTGGAAGTTTTAATTGGTGATCAAAGTCAATTGCTTTCATGATTAAACAATGGGGAACTCCTGTCTTGATTCGTTTATCTTTCCAAATAGAGCCGGTAGAAAAAGGCGATACATGTTAAAGCATAATTAATCATGTAATTAATTATATCGTTCCTTATATATGTTGAAGTCTTATAGTATTTTTCTTTTTCAGGTGAGTTTCCAGAGTCATTAATTTTCTTCACTAATTCACATAACGAGTAAGTAAGATTTTTACTATTTGTGTCGGAGACTAGTATTTTTATAGACAACTGTGCATTTTCAACAATCTCGAACTATACCTTTTTTATAATTAATTCTACGGATTCCTTAAATTTTACTTCTAAAAATTGAACCGTCTAAAATAGTTAATTGTTTTATTAGAACAAAGTATTGTCAAAGGAAAATTGACCAAAATTATATATTGAATTTCGTAGATTGGAAAGTGTTCGATGACAATTTTAGGTTAGGTTGTTAAGATATGCTGTTCTTAAAACAGAAAATATGTTTTTGCCAATTATCCTTCCTTCTCAAACTATTAACAGGATGAAATCGCAGCATTGTAGCAGAATAAACAAATCTGTCCAATGATTGATTTTGCATTAATAATCGCATGAGTAAAGAGACGAGTAGCGTGGTACAAAAAGAATCCGAAAATCGCAGCGTAAGGCATCTTCGACTTCAAGTAAAATATGATCTTGCTTGTCAAACAAAATTGATGAAATGTTTTCAGTCTCGACAAGTATATCCTGTGTGTAAAATTTAATCTCCGCATTTTTATAAATGGCCACGAGTAAAGGCTAATATAATCGAAGTTTAAACAAGCTCTATTACAAAAGAGATATAATAGGCACGATATTAATTGTCCGGAACTTCTATATTATTACGTAGATATTGAAACAATTTTTTTCTGTGTTGATGGCTTCGATAACAAGCATATTAAACGACGATAGAGGTAACTAAAAACCGGGTTAAAATTAAATTAATAAAGGTTTATTTATTACAAGTAATTACTACTACTTAGGTGATAAGCATAATGACGGTCAAAATCATTGCAGCTACATTCGGTCTTGGTTTCTGATAATTCCTTACTGAATTTTTGTTTTATACGCCTTAACTGAACTTTTGGTTTTACTTTTCGTATCTTGAATCTACTTATGTTTGATTGATTCACATTATTATCCTTCGAATACTTGTAAATCGATACATACAAAGAATTTAAGATCATGTGGCTATTTTATCACATAGATTGAGGATGTTAAATACTTTTCGCTATTCTCAATCATTCTTAAACATCACGAAGTTGTAGCTCGTGCAACTTTTATGTGAGCTGTTTCTTGTAATGATCTTGATGTTGCTCACTGGGTTTCAGCTTTGATGTTGGGTAAAATACAAAACTGCTTCCTCATGCTTTTCATATTTATGTTTTCTAATCATTCAGTACATCAGTATGACCTCTGAATGTTATTAACTTTTCCTTAGGCAGAAGCGTGCGTGTTTTCTGGAATAGGTTACAAATAATCAGTATATGAATGGAGACTTTTAAACGTCATTAATTTTCAGTCAGCAACCACTGAAACACTTGTTTTATATAAATTAATACGTTGCCGAACGTCTGTGGTTACGGAAAAGTTCCCGTAAATAACGTTAACCGACGCCGGTGTACCAAGATGTCAAATAGAGCAACATACGAAAAATATACTCATATATGTACTTGTAAAAAGCATAAATAATATATCAGTGGAGTTTTCAGTACAGTGATTGCCACTTTTCTGTAAATAATAAAGCAACCGAACATGGAATTATTATTTTGTTTGTATTATTTCAGTGCTTAAAGATAAAATTAACACGTTTTCTATTTAATGAAAAAAAAATTTGAAATAGATGTGGCAACTCTGTTTACGGGTTTAGTAGGTCATTTAACTCTGAGTGAGCTTTGTTTTTCTATTGCAATTGGTGTATATGATACACACATGTGCTAGTACGGTTCATTTATTATAAATTTAAAGTGACGAAAGATCTCATACAATGTCACAAATTTTGCATTGAAACTGGATATTTTTCTGATTTATGGAAAATTTCCTCTTCCTAAGACTCCAAATCGCTCCACCTATTCAGATTTAGGATTATAAATATTCTTTATGCAGTTTCAAAAATTAAATGTATTACTGATACTTGTGTACACAAGTGTCAGATGAAAACGTACTGTCACAGAATTTGCCCCGCTCGCACCCAATTCGACGACTGTGGTATCGCGAAACGCTAGATTTTCCCGATCGCCCCTACGCGATTCTGGTAAACAAACAAATAATGCCGGTTATCAAGGCGTGAGTGGAAATATGGGGAATCGACGAGAAGAGTTCGAGAAAATGGATCTAGAGATGCTAGAAAATACCTGGAATATACGTTTGGTCTATAAAAGAAGAATAAACGGCCGAGTCAGTCAGTCTTGTATTACAGTCTTGAATTGAAATGTTTAATTGGGAATTTTCTGGAGATTCAGAGCGATTTAGATAGCGATTAATTAAATAGTGTTTAGTTGCTGTAATTAGTATTTGGCAGTGGACAGAGTGTTAATAATGATAAGTGATTAATTAACAAATTGTTTTTCTGGCAGTAAGAAAAAGTCGGATTGGTATTCTACAGAATATAATTGACTGCTCTTCTACTACTAGGAGGTTTAATGTACGCTGTTTCTGTACGCTTAAGAAAACATTTTTACCAGCGTTACACGGGCTAAGTTTGCATCGTTTGGCGCCCGAAATGTACGGCTTTAAGAAACCCACCCCCAAGCCGCAATTCTACGCAGCCAGCAGCATGCTAATTATTTGCTACTACAGTTTTTCCACCCAGCAGCGTTTATTATTCCACCCCGGCTGGTACAACAATGAGGTGCTTAATTATATTTACCCGGACTAGGAACATGTAATATAAATAAGCGAGTTGTACCACTTTTACTGGGTAATCGGCGTATGCTGCCGAAACCTTCCCCTCACTTGGAATGTACTCACTTCCTAATATAAACAAGAACTTCGGGAAGATCCCTCTCGTACCAGATATTCACTTTGATGGATGAAATCGGTTCACGGTAGAGAAGAGAATTAATTTCGGGTTATCGTTAGTTAATTTGTTACAAGATTTTACTTTAAGCATCTCAGAAGTGGTTCTATAAATAGACCATGGTATGCGTTGGATTCAAATCAAAAGAAAGGACTTCACTTTCTTTGTATAAGATGTTAGTGGTATCAAAAATTAATAGGATGTAAATTTGTGTCTTATTTCTGAAATCTGGTGATGCATATTCATTCAACAAAAAGAAAAAATAAGGACTATGATAAAAATAAAGAAATATTAATTTAAAATATAGAGAATGAGGTGGTGTAAGTCTGGGACAGGATGAAGAAATTGAATCCATATGAAATGACATTAAAAGTTTGCCAAATTTTATTAATTGTGGCCGCCATCTGTCGCTGCCATTGTTACTATTTGAATCACACTAGTGGAAGAAATACATGTAAGAATCGACCGATGCTTTGTCCAGATATAGGCAATATTGTTTCCATCTGGTTGGTATTTAGAGGCAAAGTTAGTGCTTCCATCAGCAGTTTGCTCGTTCGCAACTCCATCATGAAGCAATCTGCGCGATTTTACCGCCCAATTAACACATCCAGTGCAACTCCGGATCGACCCGCTCGAACGAAAAGGCATTCCTCGACTGTTATGAGCCTATCCTGCAGGAAGTGGCTCGATCCGAGAGTTTAAATCCTCGCCGTGCCGGAAAATTGTTTTATGAAGGTACGTCGGCTTCCGCGCGCATTTCATGTTTCACGTTCAGTTGACTCCGGTGGCGTACATAACTACTAACGAAAATAATCGCCTCTTAAGCGCATATTTCACGTTAGGGCTGTTGACTACACGCGCATATGCGCTTGATGATATTTTATTCATACACTTTGTGGAGGTTTATGCTGTAACAGATTTTAACGAATAAATTCTCTGAATCTTTTAACTTATTTCGCCCCCTCGTCGTTTTTAATAACTAATAATTTCATTGATTTTTCTATTTCCTATTTGTCACAAAGAAAACTGACAGTTGAGTATCGCAGTTTCCAATCGATAGATACTAACGCTACTTCTGGAGTCCTTTAAGGGTCAGTCCTCGGCCCCTTGATTTTTAGATGTTTATAAACGATATTATTCCGAATTTAAACCGTAGTGCATTCCTCTATGCCAATGACTTTAAGATGTATTTATCTGTGAGAGACTTTAGTCACTGTTTTTGCTTCAGTACTCATTTACAGACAGTCAAACATAACATAAAAGTACAATTATTGCAATACTTGGCAACTGAAAACCATATGTTCAAATATTATCCTCCAAATTAGATATTTGGTAAAACGAAGTGGCGGCACTTGATTATACAATTGTAGCAGTTGTCAACATTTTATTACTTCTTTGATACATAGTGATTTTTCGGATTGTTGTGGCGTGACCTCGGTAACTGGTAGCTACCAGAAACAGAGTCTAGCCCTGGTTGTTCTCGGGCTAGGCTCTGTGGGGACACGCCCGCTATCGATGTCTCTGGGCCCGTCCATATATTGATTTCGGTTCCTATTGTTGGTATTAAGACTGCTACAGGCGCAACCGTTTCTCGGAGAATGGTGGTCCTCCGAGGCGTTCCGTAAACGCCACTGTAACTGGTTGCATCCAATGCTTTCAAACGTTTCGCCGCTCTTCACTGCCGGCATCTTCAGTGGTGACTCTGCAAAAGCTTCACCGCGACTGAGGAAAAAACCACTTTATTACTTCATCTATATTTTACATGGGTTCAAAATTACTACAAAGTTCTACTATCTTCAAAATCCACTATGGTGTAATCATTACTTTACCCAATAGTGACCGTTTCCTACATGACCTTCTAACGCTAGTGAAAATACATTAGTTTATTACTAGCTTTATCCAGTGTCTGTATGTAAGATGGGTAGCAACAAAAAACCTTACAGAAAGAAGGCTTTTCAGCATTCGACTATGTTTTATTGAAAATTAAAACAACAAATAGAAAGTGTTACAACTCTTAAACATGCGTTTTAAAGTTTCTCTTTGAAGTTTAAATGCTCTGGCCAAAATAATGTTCCGTCATTTCCCACTGATATGGAACGCATCATACATATAGACACTAGATACAAAAATGCGTGAGATGTTGATATGAAGTATATGGATTGTAATTTTGAGGTTATGGTGAATGGAGGTAAATTGGCGACGTTAACAACGTTATTATAGCGTTGCTACCACCAATTGTCCGGAAAGGTGATTAGTTAGTTCCACTGGCCACTTGCTTGATCAATGTAACTGAAGAGAGTTAGATATTTTTAGTTTCTACCACTTTAAGTACACATTTTAGGTGTATATCACTTCAAAATTCTAGTTTCAAAAGCAGACATGTTTACCGATGTACGTTTAAGGTTATCGTTTTATAATAGCAATTGAAAAATATTATTACTCATCATTACCGCATGAAATTTTGTTGGTCCATACATAATTACTGGTTTTAGGTAACAAAATTGATACAAAAATTGTTTGAGGCATACATACATAATTTTTTGATACGCGACATTCACAGAATTATTTGAGAATTCTTCAGTGGCGCTTGTTTATATTTCTAATTTTATACCTTCGGATTCTTCTAATTTTATATTACATGTTTATATGCTACACCATTACAATAACAGATATATACAAATATTCAGCCAACAAAGACAAACATGTCTAGTAAATTTTATTTGTTTTTCCAGCTTCTCTTTTAGAGGTGGAACTACATCCTCTTTTTTTCGCCACGTAATCACAACATGGCTTAAACGTATTTGTATAAGATGCAACAACGTCGTTGGAACGTAGTTGTCTCCAAAAAAGTGTCCCCCATTTTTACCACTTCCACGTAATATAACCGTTTCGTGGATGTTCCATTCACTAAAAATGCTACTTGGGATGTAGTTGTATTGGTAGAGATAGGTATAATAAGTATGAAATGAATGTCAAACTCGTCTTTGCGCCATAAGGATTAAGAGAGATTGTCTCCACCAGTCACCGCTCAGCCGCGGACCATCTGCCCAATATCGGGCAATATCCCACGCGTCTAAATGTTTACGTTCGCGCCTCGGCGCCACCCCCGGGGGCAGGCAGCAGAACAACAATCAAACGTCCATTCCCCTGCGTAATCCTGTCAATTCCGGCCACAGCCAAACACGTACACCTGCCTGAGGCCACCAGGAGATACGTCTGTTAAATAGGCGACCTCTGACACCTGCGATAGCGTGCGCCGCCGTTCGGAAGGAAGAACCCCAGCTGTGGTCGCAGATCGTTGCCACCTGATAAGCGTCCTCGGAGTCCCAGGACGCTTTGGCAATCAGCCATTACCGTGCGAGGTTATACATATATCCAAGGTGTCTCATTGTATAAATCACGATTTAATTCTACAAAAGTTACGCAATTATTTTGTTATGAATATTGTAGCCCAAATCAATGACACAATAGAGGAATTAGTAGGTCATGGGGCAAATAACATACGACTTCATTTTTTTTCCTTAAAATTGCCGATGTTTTGACGCTTTTATTACGTCTTCATCAAGGTTATTTAAAAAAAAACATTTGTCTCAAAAGTCATTGTCACTGCAGTAATACCTAAAAACTTTTCCAAATAAATGAATACTAGGAAAAACACCAACAGTACTTGTTTCATCCATACGTTCCATCTAAAGTTATTTGAACTTACTTTAAAATAAATACAATTAACTTTGAATATATATCTTGATATTAACTAAGGAAATACATGATTGGTTTTATTCTTATCTAACTTGCAGCAAACGAATTGTTGAAGTATAATGTAAACTGACAAGGTTTGGAATTGTCGGAAAGGGTGCCACAAGGGAGTAGTTTTGGACCTCTTTTAGTTGTCATTTTTATAAAAGTGTTTGGGAATATAATTCCAGATTTACTTTTCAGGTAATACAAATTTGTTAATAAAAGAATTTCATTAAATGGATATACCCATATTCTACTCAGGTGCCGATATTATAGTTGGACACGTTACTTCAGCTGTTTCTTTTCGGGCGATTCGTTATACAGAGTGTGGCGTGTATAAGGTATAAAAATGAAAATACAGCTTCCAGTCGATTTTTATAAAAAGGAACGTTTATATGACATTATCTTTACGTTTTTTTTTTTGTAAAAAATGCAAATGACATAAATAACTTTTTAAATCAGGATCATTTTTTTCCTATCTTTTGTTTAGTAAATATTATTCTCTTCGCAAAACTTCTGTAAGTGTAGCTAGGTATCATTAATTAAATCTAAGAATTTTAAACTTCCCAACTTTTGCAGCTTCTTCTATAACAGATTGCACAGTAAACTTTATAATTAATACAGGCTACTTTTATTAAATCTTCAAACTATCAAACTTATTGTTAAATATTAACAAAGGCAACACTAAAAGCTGTAGTTAAGAATAAGTTCTCGATAAATTGACGTCTACTAACTTGTTAACTGTTATTCTCATTCTTTCTTTGAACCCTATAAATTTTCTTAGACGTAGACTATACGTTGCCTTTGATGTTTTGACGCTGAAAATTGTAGCTCGATCATTTTTAAAATACAAAATATCATCCCGATGCGTTATAACCACAGTGACATATCTATAAAAACCCCGTAAAATTTTTTAGGGTAAATTATTTTTAAAACACTGCTATACGTAATTTTTTATATAAAGTTGAAAAAATATCTAAACAGCGATAACAGCGTCACTTAATTCTTTATTTTCTCCTGTTAACATTAAATTATTTTAAACCATATAACCTTGCTCATTCACGTTAATTAGTGAATTATTTCTTTTAAATTATTAATATATCGCTATTCAAGTGTTTAATGTTTTTTGAGATGTTTTAATGGTTATGTTTTGAAGTGTTCTAATGCCAGGAAGCAGGAAAAAGTACCTGCTACTAAGTTTACAGATCAAGTTTTCTTATGTTACCTTTCGCATGATCACTGTCATAACTTTGTTAAACAAATCCATAAATATAAACAGCGCTTCAGTGATTCTGATGGAAGTTTACCCTATAATATAGAAGCAGCGGCAAATGAAGCGATATCAAGACTAGTTCCAACAAAATCCAAGGCGCGTTATGAGTTGGAGTACCAAAAGTTTGAATATTGGTGCAAAGCTAAAGTAGGTGTCCGAGAAAATCCTTTTGGCTTATTTTTTCGGAAAGCAACGCTCCCAGAAACCATTTACACTATGGACTCACTGCTCAATGTTGAGAACTATAATTTCAGTAAGAAAAATCAAGACATAAGCATATTTTCTCAACTAATCCCATTTTTGAAAAGAAGTTCAAAGGGCTACAAAACCAAAAAGTCTAGAATTTTTACCCATTTACCCATGAAGGTAGTTATGACAACCGACATTTTTGGGACTTGTCGTCGCGAAGAATTAACTAATCTAATGTTGGATCATATTCAATACAATGACTTCTTTATAAAAATTGTGATTACATGCACAAAAACAAAAATTGTCCGAGAATTTGTAATAACCGAAGAGATATCAACTGTTTAAATAATTTTCGACAATATGCTGAACTTCGTCCTCCTAATACAACTGACAGGCGGTTTTTTGTATTCTACAAACAAGGAAAATGTTCCTCCCAGCCTGTCGGAGTTAATAACTTTTGAAAGCATTTCAAAAATGATGACAACAAAGCTTGGATTGCAGAATCTCGAAGAATACACTGGACATTGTTTTAAAAGGACCTCAACCACCATTCTGGTTGATTGCGATGCAGATATGCAAATATTAAAGTGTCATAGGAGCTGGAAATCTTCCTCTATGGCAGCAGGCCATGTTGGAAATTCTGTAGAGAATTAGAAACAGATAGCAAAGAAGATCATGGGATCAAACACGGATTTAACGAAAAAAAATTTAAACAGTTCCATCACATCTACTTCTCGTACACAAATTTCTAATTGCAAAAAGTGTATTATTAATCTTAGGTTTCATAATAATAAATAAATTATTCTTCCTAAAAGCGGAGTGTTATTTAAGAGAACAATTTAATAAAAATGTTTGTTTTTTCATTACAGCATTAATGCAGTATTTATAGAACTGTAAATTCCATATTACTAAATGAATGTTATCTAACCAAATTAATATAAACGGGTAACTAATACATAACGAATCAAATAAACTACTACAATACAAAACATAATTTTTATTTAGCAAAACAAAATTTCAACTGTACAGTATTCTTTTACACAACCTAGCATACGAATAGAACGAAATCACAGATCTCTCGCAACTGTTACATTAATAATGACCAATTTCAAACGGAAGTTATATAACAAATCGATATGAACTCGTTTTTATTTTTCACGTCTTTTATAGTCGAAAAAACGTATAACTATGCTTCTTTGTTCAGTTTTATCTATTTTTTTAAAACCCAGGAAAAAAACTTCTTACATCCCTAAAGAAGATTTAATGAATAAATCGAAACATCAAATAAAGACTGTGTTTAGTTTTTTGTTTTTACGTTTTATCCTAATAAATACACCCCTATCAATAACTGTAGCCAAGAAAGATATATTTTTCCGGGTTTTTAGATTTACCTACAGCATTATATTTATAATGCATTTTTCTCCTTTTGCATTTTTAAAAATACCTCACTATACCGTTAATATATCAATCTCTTGCGTGCGTGCATGAATTCTCAACGCCTACTTTCATTTATTTTTGGAAAAACCAGCCCTGCAAATGGCGTTGTTATAATGAGGAATACCTCCGTTTCCAAGCACATTACAACGCCCTTCACATGAGGCTTGATTCCTAACCAACCACTCCCTGCGAGTATTATGTCTTTGTTTTCGACGTCTTATCAGGAACCGATCGACGTGTCAGTCTTCCGCCTTAATAGTTGGGCTCTGATTACAAAAGAAGTTCCCTACAAAGGTGAACATTCTTTGCAGCAGGTAATCAAGCTCCGAGAAGCTTTCGTTTGTAATCTTCTGCCGAGGATAAAGATAGAGTTAAGGGTTGTCACTGACACGAAAATAATTACAGGATTTCTTTATCAAGCCGGATACAAAGCTCCGGATCTTTTACATTAACTGAATAAATAGGAATGTACGCTTTAGTAGTCTGTGCCCGTGAAATTGCTAAGAAGTGAAAGAATCGACTCTGTACGCTACTATTTTGGAAGTAGTAAAATGATATGATGTAAAATTTACTTTTTTTTTTCGTAGAAGTGTTGAAAGTGTAAAAATATTTAAAAGAATCTTAAAGGGTAAAATCTAGAACTTTAATTATTTGGTGAAATGTAGGTACATTATCATGAGTAATTTACCAAATCGTGTTTAACCAGAGCGAGTAAATCTGTTATGATCACGTGACTAGTGAACATAATAAAGTAATTTCTGGTGGTCAATGGTGGGAAATAAGGCCAAAAATTTAAAGAAAAACACGCATTTTTTTCGTTTTCGACGTTTCGTCATCTTTATTGCGACATCTTCAGAACAATGAAAAACTGAAGTTTTCAGTTGGTTTTCCTAGTCGATACATGCAACAGTCTTGGACAGTCATAGATAAAATCATACATAAGCATGCTAGACATGGATACACAACCAAACAGAACAATATCAACATTCGAAATCGATTTTAATGTTTTTTAGATTAAGTACGGAATACTTTTACAGACTAGCATTGTTTTTTACAAATACATGTAGTAACTTTTACAAAATTGTAAGTAAAAATAAAGTATATAGTTGGTTTGAATTTCAACGGTGATGGATGTCATAATATATCTAATAAATATCAGGTGTTTGCAAGTATAGAAATAGAAATAGAAATAGATTTAGTTATCCTTTCAGACATACCATGTATAGGACAAGTCAAGTAGGAAATGCAGAACACACTCCCAAAACAAAGTACAAAAAGTCTATACAATACATACATAATGTAAGCGCATTAAGTAACATACACAAAAAGCAATAAACTCACGAAGAATACTCATTATGTAACATAAAAGATGATTGAAATTAATCATAGATCTTTATCATCAAAATATTCGTTGAGAATGTAATAACATTTAAGTAGTAATAACTTTCTAACTTCTCTCTTAAAGGTATTAGTATTTAATTCCTTCATAGATGAAGGAAGGTGATTAAATACTTTTAATCCTAGATAGGACGGACAATATTCAAATTTAGAGGTTCTATGTCTAGGTAATACAAACAAATTTGAATACCTCGTTGCATATTTATGATACAATGAACTAATGGCATATTTATGTGTATTTTCTTTGATATAGAACAAATTGCGAAAAATGAAAATGCATGGAAAAGTCATGATTTTGTGATTAGCAAATATAGGTCTACAGGAATCTCTAGATGTTAAATATGGCTCTTATGATTTTTTTCTGAGATATAAATACTCTAGCACTATCAGAGGCATTACCCCAAAGTACGACATTGTATATTAATTGAAAGTAAACCAGGCTATAGTAAACACCGAGCAATGAGCTCAAAGGCATTACTTGCATATAATCCACTTATAAAATTAATCAGAAATTAGGCAGTTCACCTGTCCACTACTTATATGAACTTAAGAAGAAGCTAAATTGAGTTTTAGTAGCTATGGGTGTTAGGTAAACATGCGGCAAAAATTCAAGGGGTTATTCCTTGGCCTATTCTAAGAATATTTTCTCCTATGATGATTTCTGAAAAACCCCTTTGTTTCGAAGATACAGGGTGAACAAAATTTGCGACAACCTTATTCGATATTTGTTGAAATTATTAATGTAAATAAAAGTATGGCGTACGCCAATGTATCCAGGCTGGAGGAAGTCATTTCGAACATTTATTGTAGATTGAGCAACTTTACATGTACTTCTTGATAATAAAATGTTGTTACTGTCGCAAATATTGTTCACGCCGGTAGTTTGGAAATTTGCACCATATATAGTAACTGCTTTACACTATTGCAAGTAAATTCCACCAAATATTTGTTGAAATACATTACTCAAGCAATTTTGTAAAATTACCAAATTGCGATGGCGTAAAATTTACACTTTTTTGTGCGGACTTTCCTGGACCAAAAATAGTAAGTAGTACTAAAAAATAGTAAATTCTGTGTAAAATTTTAATCGGCTTTTCTTGCTGTGTCCTAACGATGAAAACAAAAATAAATTTAGCTGAGCCAATTTTTGTAAAATAAGATGAAAATTTCACTAACCTAAGCGTAACGAACAAAGCACATGTTACATTGTATGGCCAGTAAAAATTTATAACAGGAGATAAAAGTGACCTGAATAATATTCACATTATCTATTTATGTGCAGTAGCATTTTATAATTTTACGAGGGAATTATATTTTTATGGGCTTTTAAAATATATTCTCTTGAATGTCACTCGACTCTCTCTGGCCATTGGATGTGTTTCCCTAAAGTACAATTTGCCCAAAAATTATATAAATTCTCTAGTAAAATTGTCATACAATGAATGAAATTGTCTTTCTGTAAAGAATATTGATTCCTCACATTTTCATTTCAAAATTGTGTTAGTTATTTTCATGTAGACTAATAAGCAACAATAACAGATAATGTGTGTGTTTAAAGTATTTTTTCTACAAACATATAAAAAATGCAATTTTTAACACTCCCTTGTACCATTATATATAATGATCACTTTAAAGCACTAGTGTAAATGTCAAATTGTGACAGTAAAATTGCAATACATTTAATTTGTATTTTCTTTATTAACATGAATATTTATATTAAAATTTACAATTTGAAAAATTAAATCCTTCCACAATTCTACCACTATCAACTGAAACGTCCGCATTCCTAGTTGACGTTTGAGCAGAATCCGCTGATATTCATAGCATTGAAATCAGTTTTCGGGCAATCGAATTTTTACAACAAATCTTCGATGTATCCTTCGGCCATTGTTGAAGATTTCCATCCCCATGGCGCTTAATTGTCGTTAAATTAGCTCCACTATTCGCCAGTAAACTTGCCGACGTATGCCGAAAACAATGTCCAGTATATAGGTTAGAATTTGGAAGTTGCAGAAAAGCAATAACAGCAAGAACGCCTTTTTCTTCACATCACTTCACAAACTTATTGTATGCAATTTCATAATGAATCCGGGATTTTCTTGGTAATAGGTCTAAAGTAGCTCGGTTGGCCGCTTTATCGATTTCTTTAAATGGTTTGTTCTTTTCCATATTTTCTTTATACTTTTTAAGGGCAAAAAGACACAATGTTTAAAAGTGACAAATCCAAAGGTTTCAAGCTTTTCGTAAATGAAGAATACAACAGTGGTTGCCACCATGGTTACTATATATCATTGGCAAGTGCCCACTTCGAAAGTTTGACATAGTGCCTACGATGCTATTTAAAACCTAAATTATTTCTACCCGGGTTAATTCTTTTTAATACTGTTTGTAGAAAAATATTGTATGCTATTTGTGGTAAAGGTGTTTTTAAGACTCTGATGTAAATTGCAGAATGCGCAGCGAATCTTTTACATGCGCGCCTTAAAAATGCGCTTTTAACACTCACATCATAAATAACTATTAAAATAGCAATTATTATACAAATTTTGCTACAAATAGAAAAAAAGTAAATCAAAACAGAGCACATTTTTTATCGTATACTTTCTTTCTTAAGGTCGCCATATTTCTCGCCGCAAAATGATCAGATTTCTGTTGTTTTTTGGTACAGAAATCTCAAAAATTAAAACAAATACACCGAAAATTATATCGAAAGTAAAATTATTGATGTTTTGTTCATCCACATTTACTATTTAAATTCTCCTCAAATAATATAATAACTTTTAAAATGGCACACATTATTTTGCTATTCTAGGCCCACATTTGAACAATTATTTTTACATACTTATAAACAATCTTATATGCATAACTTTGTAAGTTTATGTTATACATCTACAATTAAATTTAAAAAATGCGTATTTTGAAAGATTTCTGTACCTACCTAAAAATTTGTTGGTTAGACCGCTTTCTGTTGTTATATATTCGTTTTATTCAGTTTTTGAATATTTGCAGGTGGTATGAGATAACATTCCTGTTATTTGTTGTTCTTAATTGTCTAAAACTATTTGTATTTGTAGAAAACACTACAAGAATACGGCGCCCTTAATGTGCCATTTCTATGCCACAGTATATAATAAAAAACATGGTTTTATCAATACTACCTTGTTTATGGTATAAGTTACTTAAACTAAATTTTATATATAGAAAATGTTGTACAAGAAAGTTAAAATTTATTCGATTACAGTAGAAACATATACTTTAGGAAGAGTAATGTGATTATCGGATTTTAGGGTGGAGTGTGGTCGTTTTTTCCGCTTTATGGAGGGTATTTGACTGTGTATATGTAGTCAAGGGTAGCGACAACTTGACCTTCTAATATGTTTAAGTCGGCAGTTGTTATTGATGAGAGTTTTCGTAAAAATAGCTTTGTGTCGACATCGTTTAATTTAAATGAAAGTAATTTAAAAATTAGTAGATATGTTCGTAGTCTGTGCGTCCCCACATACGCACATTATACGGGGTATTCAGTTGAAACTCCGCAGACAGATTACAGGGAAAATTAGTGATAGTATATAAAAGTGAGCTTTTAGGGATTATAAATGGCTTCAATTTTCTATCCAGACACCACTGTAACGGTCCGATAAAAATTATACAGTATCATAATAACATTAAAGTAGATGTTCCAAGTTGCCTTAATTTTGTTTTGGTGGTACGCTAAATAGGCAATTAATATGATTAGTGTTGTATAATAATACTGTAAATGGAGAAAGGTATCTAATTTTGTTTCAAAAATGATATTCCGGCTTATTAGAAGATATATCTTTAAATGTACGTCATAATAATACATGGTATCAAAACAATTGTTGGGTAGTGAAGGAACAACTGCAACATCATGCAGCAAATGAAAATAGCAAGAATTGCCAGTTTTTGCTGCTTTTATGTTGTGTTTTATACAGGATTAAGTACCATTAAATACAAAACCACGTGCTCATGGAGGCCGAAAGAACAAGAAAAAAGTTATTTCGGAATTCTAGCTCGATATAAAAAAAATTGAATAAAACAATATAAGCATAAACAAAATAAGCATGATAAGCATCGTCCGAGATGGCTTAGATCTAGAATCTTAGAACTACCATTAGACATGCGGTCGTATTTTACAGCGTTTAAACTACATACTAGAAAGGTGGCAAGTCGGCTATCGCCGCTTGACCTTTCTTCGGGCTAAAGCCCTCTGGCGCGTCATAACTACCGCTGCGTAGTGCCTTTTACTTAATATCCATTACTGCGCGCGGCTCTACGCCTGTGAATAATAAAATGTAAACGTGACTTTGGCTGAACTCTCTATGATGGGGAAAATCCGGCGCACTATAATTTAGAAGAGTGGTTGCCATATTTTGTTTTTTTTTAGTGCCTCCTCGAGTTTGCTTAATTTTTTTTCAACATCTTGTATTTTAAATATTGAATCGGGTCGTTTTTATGTGATTCTAAAAGTTTGAGGGGTTTTTAGATAATGGTTCGTTATTTTTAAACACTCTGTATTTGCTCCGTTAGTTAGCATCATAATAAATCCTTGATGGAAGTTTCATCAAAAAAATTTTTTAATTCCCTTAATTTTGAGTTTTTTTGCGGTAACATTTTTTTCAACACTTTGTATACGGAACAGTCTTTCGCACGTTCGACAACCGTTCCGAAGCGAAAAAACGAAAATTTCCTCGAATTTGGAATTTTATTTTTTTTGTCAATTTTTATTGTCTATCAAGCTTTTTTGAATCACTCTATAAATTGAAGCGATGCGGCAATGAAATGACTACCGCCATATTGTCTAGCTCATTTTTACCTCATTTTCCCTTGTATTTATGCAAAGTTCAATGTAAAAACGACCTCAAACCCCAGCGCTCGGGTACGGGAAACTTTCTAGAGACTTCAAATTTACAGTTTTTGGTCTTTGCCGGCCTCCAGTCGGCCCATTTTTCCAAATTTTTTACGTTTTATACCGAGATGTCATCGCCGGAGCATACGTTTGACGTTTCGGTGCGCCTCGTAGTTGGCTGCAACTTTGATGACACCAATTCAGACTTTGGCTATAAAATCATCACCAAAGGACTCGGATATATCTCAGACAACACAATAACAACTTCTCGTAGCTGGAAGGGCCCGAAAATTGTTCCAGAACACATAATCTGTTTTAATTCATTTTGAATTTCGTTTGACGTTTATTGAATTTCTACAAAAGAGCCTAAACAACAGCAAAATAGGTTGAAATTTCTGACGTTTATGCCGTGCAAAACGCATTTCGTCTGCCATTTGTCGAACGTATAGAAAGGGGTGGTACCTACTCGCTCTATCCTCGTTCCACTCGAAAAAATCGCTATCTTCTATAAAGGGACTGATTCAACTATCCTCGTTCTACATAAAAAAAATCCACCGTTTTTGGCCGAGGAGCCTCTGGAAAATGGAAATTTAGGAAAACGCGAAAGAATCGGCATCAAAATACGCCGTAGGCAATCTAGAAAGACGGCGAAAGGCGTAGCGTTTAGCCATTCGGAGCTGCACGGCTTGCAAAAAAGCCATTGAGGCGGTAAAATGGTCAATTTTCGAGTGAAGTGTGCGAGCGAGAGTAACCCACAGCTTTTAATATATAATAATTCATTCATTACAAGTCCGTAAGGATTGCAACACAACACATTTCGCGTACAGTTAAATAAGATGTACATTTATTCCAAGAATCTAGTCCGATAACCTAGAAAAACAAATTGACAAACAATATTATAGGAAAATACCTCATATTCCTTTATTACTTACTATTTAATTAAAGGAAAACACAAAATCACAACGTAAATACATAGGATTTCAATTATGACAACGAATTTTAGCGTTATGTATTAAAATTTAACTTGTATATTGTCGTATAGTGTACAACAAATAATATGTTCCGCGACATTTAAAAATCGATTTCACGTTATGAAAGCACCAATATTTCAAATGGTATTCGTTCATAATAATGCGTATTTATTGGGTTATTTCCACTTTTCGATGCAAGGAAGTGTGAAGATAAAGGAAATAAAATAATAATCCAACTGGGGAAGTGGCGAAGGGTAAAAACTTCCCGGACCCACCCCGATATCTCAAGAATTATGGCCGGAAGGATCACGTTTTTTTATTTATGAAGTACACACACTTCATTTTCAACACCTACTGCAGATGTCAAAGTAGTAAATCTCCTTCCTCCCCGGCGGCCGCGCCTTTCAGAATCCTTAATAAGATTTGTAAAAATTCAACGGCGCGCGTAGAAGGCGCCTTGTTTACGGTCGACAGGAAACGCCAACAGCTTATCATACTTTTTCACTCCCCCCATTTTTCACACGGCTCGCCCAGATTAGAGTGGCTTACATACGCGGAATAATAAATGCAGTTCCACGTGTGATTCGCATACCCTACAACTCGATTCGGTGTAACGCCATTCCTGGGCACAATGGGACTTGTAATAAGCGAGCCTTCATAACGAATTGTATGCAGATAGGGGATGGCTGCCTTAAAAGTTCGAGTGATGTGGGGTATTGCAAGAACGTTTCTCCCGGAGCACGTATCTAAGTGTCGGAGTCTATTCAATTTTCTCGTTAGGTTCCTTTCATTCGGGGGCAGCTCGGGAAAAAGGGCCGTTCCATGTATATTGCTCCTGCCACCCTTACGTGAGCGATATTGCCTCGGGTATGATGTTCTCAAATGGAGGAGTCATTAGATGTAATTGTACAAGCTTCAAGAATTATTTATTTCTACAAATGTCAGTAAAAGTAAAGTTTTTTAAATGTCAATTTAAGGCACTGGTGTTAAGATATTTATTTCATACTAATACATTATAACCAAACCCTTCTATCATATAAATTCTTAACTGTCTCTAATGTATTTACAAAAATAAACTGACAATTGTCGAATTTTCCCAAATTGCAAGAATTTTCCTTTGAACTGTTGTCACTGCCTATGACTGTAGTCAAACATGAAGTTGATGTTCAACTTCTTTCATGTTACATGCCAGCCAACATTCTTGTAGTTTTATTTTTCTATTCCATGCTATCGGCCAAATTATCTGCTGCTACCGTTGAACTTCGCCATCTACCATGTTCCTTGAATGTCGTCATATTTGCTTCTGCATTGACCAAGGCTGTCGCGGAAGTCCTCCGCAGACAATGTCCCATGAAAGCTTCTGGATCTGGCAAATGCAAAAAAACTAGCAATTTTGCTTGGCACTTTTCTAAATATATTTTTCCCAACGGGCTGAACTGTGTAACGCTTTTCGCCACACGTTAGAAAAAATGTTTCTGAATCCGACGTACTCAACTAAACACTTTAGAGTTTTTTAACTAAGAAACGCTTCCAGTTAATTAAACTTTCTCCCATCTGTATTATTATAAATTGTCATCATTGATTTTGACATTTACCACTTAGTCCACAGAGAATTAGGACTGTGCGATTCAAACTGTAAAAAAAATTATAAATCAATATCAGTTATACTAGAACGTCGAAGAATAAATACATACCATGCCTTGAAAGTAAGCTAACATTATAGTTTCACTTATATTTTTGTTTTCAATACAGTTAACTTCCAGCCTGTACAGGAAGGACTTTTTATACTTTGGTTCCAATTTGCACTAGGCACAGTATTTGAACATCTTCAGCGGCTATTCTTGCTGAAGCAGATGCTGATTTGTCAGAATTAAAAATACATGATGGATGGCGCTTTGATTATGTTGTTAGTCAATTAAAAATAAAATTGAAATTAAAATAAAGGTCGAATACATTTGGGAGTCCTGAGGTGGTAATAGCTAACAGATTTAATAAAAAATCAGAACATAAGTTTCTTCTACTGAAAATGAAATAATTAGAAACATTGTTTCTAACATTTCGAAGCAAGTATCCATCCCAGTCGTTAGTGGTATCACTCTCAACTTCACTGGTTTAAAGAATTGCAATATTAATATTGATTATAAAGATTAATTATGTATTTTCTTGGTGCATTTTGATAATAAAAGTCGTAAGCAAATTGCAGTGATGTAAAAATAGTAGAGTGCTTTAAAAGAAGAATTCACAAGTGAATAAAATATTTGTTACAGTTGT
This sequence comes from Monochamus saltuarius, assembly GCA_025584915.1. NCBI lineage: Eukaryota > Metazoa > Arthropoda > Insecta > Coleoptera > Cerambycidae > Monochamus > Monochamus saltuarius. The sequence continues at coordinate 6,798,122 of CM046723.1, read as the reverse complement.
TATGGAGTTAATAAAATCGTTGTAATCTGTTACAATTAGATAAAAATAATTTTCTTTTGGCACTGGTGACAATTAAATGTACAGTTAGATAAACCACAGTTAGAACAAATAATTTAAATTTTATCCTTATTTTTCCAATATTTAAATCGTATCATTTAAGAATTCACTGAAAGGAATTGCAAAGCTTCGAAACCCGTTCAGAAATTTTTTGACAGACTTATCAAAAAATTATTAGATTTTGATTATAATAATCATTTGTAATTATGTTATCAAAAGATTTATTACAAATACAAAATATTTTGTTGTTAAGCTACAAGGATATTGTTCCCTAATTATTTTGCTTACGAATCTATTAACAGGGCTTTACATTAAATTTATGCTACCAAGTAGAAATTCATGAATTCTATGTGTAAGGTAGATCAAAAAGGGAGGATTCAAAGGAAACCTTAGGGGTGATTGTGAGGATTGGTAAGTATAATTAAGGAAACCATAACCAGTAAGTAAAATGTTTCATATAATTAAGTACTTAGTAGAAGCGAAAATAAATGTTTTTCCAAATTGATGATGGCTTTAACCTTATGATTTTTCTGTAAAAGTGAAATTGGATGGATATATGAAATAGGAGAGACGTTTTAATAAATGTAAACGAAAAAAAAATCAAGATTTATTCGGTTTGATCTTAATTCTGTCTTGTAAACATGCAGAAAGAAGACAATATCTGAGATTTTTTATAGCCCTGTTTAACCATTAAATGTAACATAAATATTCGTCTATAGCCTTTCTGTTTATTATGGAACTCCATTCAATTGAATAGAATTATAGGAAAAATAATTTAATACCAGATACCTAAACACATTCGAGAAAACTCACTTCACTCCGACCAGTGGGATATCAATCATCCCGCGATATATATCGAAAAACGATTTGCTCGAGAACGACACGAATAGATAACATGAAAGCTGCTTTCATACTATTCTATTCAACCAACAAAACAAAATTTACATATTAGTTACATCAGCTCTTTCTGTTGCTGTTCTTTCAGTCCTTTCTCTACATACATTCTCCTCTCCGCATTATCATTTTAAATCCGGCCACTTTTTTTATCCGGAGGATAATAAAAGCCCATTACTGCGTTAGGTTTTAGGTTGTTATTGTGTACTATTTCTGCGCTTCCTCTCGTTATACTAATCTGAGGGGTTTATCGTAAGCAAAAAGTGCATACATTTTAGATGTATATGCTAAACCTAACAAATTACTCTTTCCTGCATTAGAAAGCTGACGGATTGATAAAACACCAATAATAACGGCTGCATAGGGAGTAAACGAAAAATTTAAAGAACGTCACTTGGAATTTTTTAGCTGGAGAGCGAAGCAATCAAATATCTAATGATAAATGTCCTTGTACAAGATTTATTGATCAAATATTGAAATTTATTCAGACTGTTTCTGTATGTTCTGAAATATGTTTTTTTTTCAGTAACTTGTTTATTTTGCTGATGAATTGCTTGAGGGTTTTTCCTATATTTGTACGAGTCTAGATTATTGAACATGAAGAATTTCAATAACAATTTTCGGTAATACGGGGTATTCAGCAACTTATGTGACAGTTGTTTTTAACATATATGCACTTTTAAATAAGAATTCTATTTGTTAAAAAATGTAATAAAAGATCCAACAGAAAAAGGAAAACAAAAACTCTCGCGAGTGACTTCTCTTTAACAAATTTTATCTCTTCTTGTGTTATTAACATTATTTACTTTTCAACGAATACTTAAAAAGTGCATATACGATTAAAAATTTTCTAATGTTGTGAAATACCCGCTATTTTCTAATTTTAGAAAGGTAAACACTTTTACTGCCTCAGAAATTAAATTTGTTTATAATCAGAAACATATTTTCCAAGGAAATTTGAAAACTGTTATTATTATATTGTATAGACATTTGATGAGAAGATGGCTTATGTACCTATGTACAAGTATCGACGACTGTGTAAAACCAACCTTTTGTAAAATATTTTTTAATACTCCCCTTTTTTAAGTAAATAATTTCACTAAAGTTCACGGTTGTCTACAGCTATAATATTCTTATCTACTTCACGATGAAAAGTTTAATAAAAACTAATACAAATTAGTAGTTAATTTCTTTGGAGGAAAAAATATTATGGAATATATTCTTTAACTTTTTCAGTCGACTGGCTTTTATTACATTTCATGCCTTGTCTGCCTTGTATATTAATACGGCTGATATTGCCTCTCAGAAGATACAAAATTAATTCTTTTAAGGTCAAACTTCAAAAGCGGCAAGTTATGGTATGGATAGCAGCATGGGTGGAAATAGTAAATTCTCTACTCACGTCCGTCTTTCTGTTGGGAATTTCTATCAATATATATTCTCCCATATCTTTTATATGTTCAAGTTGAAGAAATGATGATTTTTCACGACATGCTCCACTGATACCAATAATAAACACTATCTAAAATAAGAATTTCAATATGTGGCGAGATGTCTGTACTAGTACTGAAGACACCAACGAGGAAGGTGACAAGTAAAATATATTATATTGCGCAAGCTGTAATACTTCATTTTCCTTGGATCTTTCAGATAATCAAACAGTTTGAGGATACTTGAAGTTTTTGTTGAACTTAATGCTCTATATATTCTTCTGCCACGTTAGTTGCTTTCCATCCAATATGCCTTTTAAGAATGATAATGTCTGCTCCTGCATCAGCCAGTATCGTAGCAGAAGTTCTCGGAAAACAGTGCCCGCTGTAATTTCTAGCATTTGGCAATTTCAAAAACGGCAATTTTTAGAGAAACCCTCCATAGAATTTCTATCAACGTATTGTCTTGTATATTTTCCATTTCTGTATCCTAGGATAAGAATCTTGAATGCTCAATTAGTGGCGAACGAAGAGAGGAATAATTTAGAAACATTTAGACAAGATTGATTCCTTCTATGTTCCCGTTAGAAATAATAAATTCTATTCGCACGTTATTTTAGTCGGGAATCTCTATCAATTCCTCTCCCATTTCTTTTATATGTTCAAGGTAATGAAATGTTAGCCTTCACGATGCGATGACATGCTTCACTGATATGAATAATCAACACTATCTAAAATAAGAAACAATTTCAATGTTTGGAGAAAATGCTGAAAATTACACTTTATACCTTCATCATCAAATAGGTTTTATCTTTTCGCTCTTTCAAACATTTCTTCTTCTGATTTGCTTAAAACACTAGATTTTCTGGATGTATGTCGGATTTACGTTTAAAGAAAGCAATTAAAGTTGTACATTTCTTTATGTCAATATTCTTTTTCAATGACAATTTTGTTCTATCATTGAGTAAAGATTCTATAGCGTGGAACTGCCTCAGTGATAACAGTTAGGTACTCCCTTGTGACTACTACAAACTTCAAATAAGTGATACGCTTTTTCATATTTATATTTGGATTTTGTAGGCAATATTGATTGAATTGCAATTTTTTTTATTCTTGTATATCTTGTCGTTATAATCAGAAGATTCTGACATGTCACTGAAACCACGATACACAATATATTACTTTGCGTAAGCTGTAATACTTAATTTTTCTTGAAGAATCTTTCGAATAATTTAAAAAGTGGAATCGTTGCATACAATCATCTTTGCAAGAGCGCATTTAACGCCTTGCGCTATTACCTACACTATGTCTAGTTCATTTTATCATCCCTTCCAAAAAGATCCGTCAGACCATCCCCCGGATTACAAAACACAGCCATTGCCCTGCAGATCACCCTTTATCCCATTAATTGCGTCCAACAACCCGTCCGTTTAAAATAACACTGCACTCCAATCCGGATTCGATAATGCTCCGAATTCAAAGCAAGTGTCTGAGGAATTTCACGTGCAGGCACCTCGGCTGGGGTCGGCAAAGCCGCTCTGCGGGCTACAGTAATAACTAATATCCGCCCTTCCATCGGCCATAATTAATTTATATAAGCCCCGGCAAAGTTGCAACGGCGGTCGGTCATTAGCCGGTTCAAAGGGTCCTGCAGGAGTAGTAGTTTAAGTGTCGTAATCTATCACGCACACATACACATATTCGATCGGAATGCCCGGTCAAATTGCTCGCCCGTTTAGCGAGCCTGGGCAATTAATGCCGATTGGGCCGGTATCGAGCGGATCTGGCATGTTTTTATGATGCTGCCAATTAGTTACAGATTGGGCAGTCATTGGAGTTGTTTTTTTGCGAATTAGGGTTAATTAAACAACATGGGCACCAACCACGTCAGATTCAAATTGGACATTATAGCTACACGTTTCTTTTGTCTTATGTGAAATAAAGCTTCAAGAGTTGTAATGGACACATAGATAATAATAGATAATATACCCACGTGTGTTATTTTTATTTAGGCATGTTTATACTTACAGTAGGTTACTACTGGTCGTACGTTGGGATACGTTGTTAGAAAGCAACGTCGTATTGCAACGTTCATTTTGATGGCATAAAAAGTATTCTACAGCGACTATATTCAGGTGATGCTACTTCTATTTTATATGCTCAACGGATATTCAACGATCTTAGAATTTGCGAAGATTTAGCAAACATACATTTTAATTGTTCAAGGATACCTGACAGGATCAGGATATTCAATAAATGACACAGTAAATAATGTTTATCAATTGCGGTAATTTTAATTTTCAGTTATAAGGACCTAATGCTGAACGTGTGAAGAAAAAGTTACTGTTTTGCAGAACAATTCGGGATTTTTTGACTTTATGCCGTATCTTTTTCAAGGATGGCAAAGAAGTAGATTTTTTTTCTGAACCCACCTTAAATGTGCCATCCATAAAAAAATTATATATACTTTAAATATGCTCCAGTGACCTCTGTGGACGTTGAACACATGTTTTTGACGTCGGTAAAGTTGCGCAATCAGGGGATCGACATTATTCCCCTAAAAAATCAAGGCTATTGTGATTAATTTTCGAAATATTTAGAATCTTTGGAATTTGTAATTTTTATCTCAGCTTTGAGGTAATATTGGTAAAACAAGAACACTATTCATGGGAACTTTTTGCCGTCTATCGAATGGCACAATCAATTTTTATATGTAACTCCAACTAGCAACTTTGTATCTTCAACAAACCTTATAAAACAGCATAAGCATATAAAAACATGGTAAGAATGTTTATATGGTTGTGGCAAGAGTTCAGACGACTTACGTCATGCGAACAAATGAATAATGCATTACATTTTCAGCAAAATTGAATTACATTTATTTTTCGATATTAGCTATTATTTATTTATTTATTCAATTCATCAAATGAGACACACAACAGGTAAAACCCCAAACCGTGTATCCGCATGTTGTACTAAATTCATTATACATATAAAATAAAAATCTATATAATGAATTTAGTAAACCTGATTGTTGATATTCTCGTAGTTCACGGTAACTTCCGTTATACAGCGATATTCAGTAATAAAATTTCATATTTTTTACATAATATTCACAAACGTTTCGTTTCCAAGAGATATGCTAATATACTTTAAAAAAAAGAATACGATATGTTTTATTGCAAGAAATTGCTCAAGGTACTTTATTGTCTTGGTCCTATATAGCTTTTATTTTGAGTTATATTCAAGTACGTGAAGGTGAGTTTAGTAATAGGGCCATTTTCCATTTTAAAATATCTCATGCGTATTTTACCACATTTTATTGCTTTCTCCAAAGAAGAGAAAAGTTTAAATTGTTTCACTGAATTGCAAAAAATATCAGTATTATATATACGCTTAGGTGTGGGGATACACTGAATTGCAAAAAATATCAGTATATATGCTTAGGTGTGAGCACATTTTTTCTTTTTTGTAAAGTTAGTAACTGCGGATTTGACTACGTCGGAAAGTGGCATACACAATACTATCATATTATTTTTATTAAACAAGACAAAACTTATTTTTTTTAACATTCACGCTCTCTGATGGTTAAATCAAGCAACATAATTGAAAACACTTCGAGATACTGGTATTTTAGTAGAATACTATAAAGTTTGTAAAAAGCAAATTATACCTAGTAAATGTTTAAATAGTAATAGTTTCTATACAGTACATACATATTAAGTAATTTTCAATTTGAATACATTTGTACTTAAAAAAACATAAATTATTAACAATTTTAAATAAGAAATAAATATTTTTTTCATATATTTTCAGGTATTAACAATATTGTGTGAAACTAACTACTCAGTGGACAAATGCCCCAACCTGCGTTGAATTACACCCACAATATCTACCCATATATTCCTTATTATAAGCTTTTGTAACATTTTTTTACTGTTTAAGAAAGGTATTTTAAGCTAATATGTATCAAATCTTCTACAATTCCTATCAATGAAGTCATATGTATGTTCTCTGATACCAAACATCTAGGTATGCTAATGAACATCCACAGACAAAACTCTATTCAAAAATTATCTAAAGAATTTAATCTATTTACTAACCTCTGGAGTGGGAACTCAAAATTCAACCACAATAGATGAGATCTGACCTATTTCTGCATTTTTCTGAGTAGTTAGTTTCACACAATATTGTTAATAGCTGAAAATATATGAAAAAACTATACATAAAAGGTAAACTTTTTTATTATTTTTTATTTATTTTAGTAGGTCGTTATGATATTCATTGACAGTTAATCAGTTTGACGTTGTCGATATTTAATTTCATTTTGACACTGTCGACATTTAATTTCAAATAACTTTAATTTATTGGTATAATAATCTTTATAGTTAGATATTTGACTCAAGTTAAAGGAGGCCACCTGATGAAGCAATCCTAAAAATGCAGAAATAGGTCAGATCTCATGTATTGTGGTTGAATTGCGAGTTCCCACTCCAGAGGTTAGTAAATAGATTAAATTCTTTAGATAATTTTTGAATAGAGTTTTGTCTGTGGGTTCATTAGCATACCTAGATATTTGGTATCAGAGAACATACATATGACTTCATTGATAGGAATTGTAGGAGATTTGATACATATTAGCTTAAAATACCTTTCTTAAGCAGTAAAAAAAGAAATAAATAGTCAAGTTATAATTTATTTTTTAAACTACGCATAAAATCTTGTCTACGCCACCACTGAGTACTCAAACTTAAATGTACCACAATTTAGAGATCTAGAGTATCAGCGTTGCTTGATGTTACTTTCATAAACAAACCGTTGTAACTTTGTGGAAACTATTTGCTTTTCTGTATTAGTACCCTACTCAGCCTAATTAGTAAAGGTGCACTGCAGAAAATAATAAAAGGTACATTCATCTAAAGAAAACAAGATACATATAGACAGTGTGTGCACAGATGAACCTAACTATACCTGTAAACTTTTATTTCATTTTGAAAAAGGTAATTCTTTCAAAAAGAGTAAATTTTTGGTGACAAAAGAGTGCGATGTAGCCAAACTTGCTTCAGTAAAAAATTAATGGTCATAAACGTACACGATGTCAACGTTAAAATTTAAATAACATTTTAACAAATCCAAATATTTGCATACATTTAGAGATCCTTGACGAGAAATTCAAATTTGTTTCTAAGTTTGACGTCACTAGGAGAGGGCGCCACTTATAGCACATTATTCTTTTTTAAATGGCGGAATTTGTTTGCGGTTTAGTGTATATGTCTGACTATTGAGGTAATTGATTCTCCTATCTTTCTATTGAAAAATGTATACCATATTGAAGTCGTTAGGAGTAACTGTTTTCGAAATAATCCTATTTGAAATATTCAATGCACCGAGCAAAAACTATGCCTTTTCCGCTAAAAATACAGCAAATCGCCTCGGAATGCGAAATAATGACAATGTTCATAATTTCAAGAAGATCGGCATGCTTTGATGAAATAATTGTTGCAAATGTTAATGGTTTCATAAAATCTTGCTGCCTTGCAGTTTAACCAACAACTTTTGGACTAAAGTAAGTTTAACTACATAGCATTGTTTTCTCGTCAGGAATCCACTATTGATCTATGTTGCATTAATTTCAAGACATCTTGTATATAGATTTTGAATTGTCATTGCTCAGATTTTTTAGAATATTTTGTTATTCCATGGTATTATTTATTTCTCCTCATATGCACTCATATCTCCTCTTATTACCCTGAATTCTCTCATACTGTTCTTGTTTGTAATTCCCTCTATATTTTTTTGGAATATTTACATAAACTTACAGTGGGTGGATTTTTGGTATTAAGATCCAAAGCGCCATCTCTGCCGTTTTACCCGAAACCTTTCGGAATTATCCATAGCTGCCTCCCGCAAAGTCCAAAGTATCGTCTACGCCCCACCAGAGGGAGCGACCTGTCGGCGTCGCGACGCCCGGCGAAACCTTCTGGCGGGCCCGGCCGGAATATTGATCCATGCGAGCCGCCCCCAATCCCAAACACATTCCAGAGATCTAGACAGCCGTGTTGCGCGGGTCACGTAGCTCTCCAGATTCCGACACATAAAAGGATATTCTTGTGGGTTATATTGAATTCTTCCCATTCATTTGAATTTCAGATATCCTCCGAAGAATTCTTGTTCGCAATAATTTATTTTTAAATGACACGATAAGTTTCTGTTGTTTGCTCGCGCGGCAGACAAGATGGAATGGAAAGTATGGCGGTTATCCGAAAGAGGAGGCTCGTAGATCAAAAGGAAGTAATGATAATAATAATAATGACTTGCCAAGATGGTGTAATTAACACTCTCGTCTATCGTAGTCACTCTTGGGTATTGCTGCCAAGCACTGCAGACACTTATGCATCTCCTGTCTGCCTGTCCGGTACATGCGACCACAGCGCATATCCGAAGACACGATTCTGGCTTACGGGTGTTGTATTATCATTTGCGACACTTGTACGAGATAGACGAGACGTCAGTGCTGTCTTATGATCCGGGGGATATAGAATCCGTTGTGGGGAATGAGAAGTGTCGAATTTATTGGAACTATTCATTCCCCATCCTCAGGCAAATTCAAGCCAATAAGCCTGATGCAGTCCTCCTCGACCAGTAGCTTAGGACGATGTTTGTGATTGAGTTGTTGGTTGCCCCGGAGAACAACATAGTTCTAAAAGAGAAGAAGAAACGGAGGAAATATCGAAATCTTCCCTCCGAGATCCGCAGGTTCTATTCAGACCACTCTGTTAAGACTGTAGTGTTAATTATAGGCGTCCTGGGTGGAATGACACATGCGCTTCTTTCTGAATTAAAAATCATACCGGCTTGCCGAAATTCGACAGAGATTTTAGCCGGCAGAATGCAGAAGGTAATAATAGTCCTTGGTTCGCTACGTCTACTCAGAACACACGATTCACGAGCTCAATGATAACTGACTCCACGGAGTGGAGAGTGGTCATTGTTTCACCTCCAAAAGTGTCATAGCTTTGGAAAGTGTGACTGAACAGAAAAAAGTAAATAACATTAATAATAATAATAAGGTAAGGTAACTTTGGAGTACATTTGATTATATCAATATTGTCGTAATAGTACGACATTTACCTAAACCGATGGCTTGTCTGAATTTAACTATACATTATGTTTTTCAGATAATTCAATAAGTTTTTTCATTTTACTAATTATGATTGAAGGAATATCATTCAATTCCGAAGCAATGAAAGATACGTAAACTTGAGTATAATCATCATATAAATGGTATTTAACACAGTTTAAACAAGAAACAATGTGACACGTATATATATTCTAAAAAGCAATGGGCCCAATATGGAACCCTGGGGCACTCCACAGGTTATAAATGCTGTAAAACTTCCCACTCGATGTTTCTACAAATTGAGACCTAAGATTTAAATAACTAATAATTTTATTGCATCGTGTTGAAGTCCAATAAAATGTAAGATAGGTAATAAAATTTTATGACTAATTGTATGCAAAGCCTCGGAATAATCTAAGAGCATGAGAACTGTAGTTTTCCTTTATCTATATCTTTAAAAATATCATCTGTTATATTAAGCAATGCTGTTGCACAACTGTATTATTTACGAAGACCTGGCTGATACACTGGTAATGTATCATATTTTGCCAGATGCGAACATATGAATGCATAGTCTTTTCCAAGATCTTTGACATATACTTATTAGTCGCAAATTATTGTAGCTGCTTGCATCAGTTTTTTTAGGTATAGAAATCACTCGTGAATGACTGGAAATATTTAAAATGATAAATATTTAGTTCGTTCTCCGGACCAAAACACGATGGGGATAGTTTATTTATTTCATTAAATTTGTTGCGTTATTTATCGCCCCTCCATAAATTTGAACGTTAGGGGTGGATAACGTAACATGTCCGGAAATTGATTAAAATTTCTGAATTCATAGTTGTAGTTAATGGAACAAAACGCATGTCGGATTAAATGCAGGCGAAACAAAGCGTTTACGGATTAATAAAACTATTTGATATGTATCGGTGCAAAATCTATTCGGCTACTGTTTTAATAATTCAAGCGAGTTAACATACATAGTATTTTATCGGTATTACTATTTCACGTGTGCCTTTCATATTGGTTGCAAACAAATTTAATGTAAATTCAGAATTGGGCCCTATCTATAATTATAATCTGTCATGGCATGTTTATAATCTCTTCAGTTGTACATGCATTATGTTCTGTGACTGCGTGTGTTATAGTAACATGATTCAATACTGAATTATGTTAAAAGCTTGACATAATAAAGACTACTCCAAACGTATGTACCTAAAAAAACTTACCTTTATATCTTGATATTATACAGGGTGTAACAAAAAAGCAGCCCATACTAGTAGCTGCGTATTGTTGGCGACAAAATATAATGGTTTAACCGTACTATAGACAGAAAATAAAAAAAAAATACTCGGCCTTTAAAAAGAGACGCAAATCAACGTGTAACAATCGACTACAAGGTATTCATTCATTCAAGTGTTTTGTCGAGTTATAACGTATAATTCACTAATCCGCAAAATACCGGGATTTTGAGAATTTTCGGATTCATCATCGTCTTCATAGGGCAAGATTAAAGGTCCTGCAAAATGTTTTACAGTAAATGAGTTTGGATGAAATATAAATATTTCTTGACACCTCTGCATTTTTGAAAGCGTAGTTAAGTTGGCCTTGCACGTTGATATTCCCAAACGATGAAAGTCGCATTTGAGTATCAATATGAATTTTACTATTTTCATGTTTTTTATATGTTTCTTAATGGGTACAGGATGAATTTATTAATTTTTGTGCGCAATAAGTTATTCAATTTTTCACGTATCATTTTGAAATTTAAAAGAAATATGTCCTGTAAGGGTATTATTGTAAATGACCCTTAAAAAATCTCTGGAACTGGGATATGTATTCTTTAAGATAAATTTACCATATTTATGTGAGGTAACGTACAAGTTGATTTACTATATGCTGACATTTGTCGACTTATTTGTTTTTAAAGTTATAAAAAATGTAGAGTAAAGAAGTTGCAGGCATTTTTATAGTTTTCAAAAATGATGGTAGAAAAACAGAAAAAAAGTGCTCGGGCGTTAACTTTGTTAATTTAAACAGTACACCCTGTATATTTTTACATATTCGGATGGAACGTTCCCTGCCGACCACACTCATATAGAGTTTGTTGAGTCCATCTCTAACAATAAGTGAGATACTATTAAGAAAACAAAATGATTTTAAAGTATAGTGAATCGTTACATAATTAGAAAAGGGTAAGAATTGCTAAAAAAGTATGTATTAATTACAAGGCATCATATACTTTTTTTAATTTTTTTAGTAGTATTTCACTTATTGTTAAGCGGTCATTACACTAACAATTTATTGTCGAAGAAATTAATGAATTAATTCATCAAGTTCTTCAAGGCTGCACTTTGGTTTATATGTGTTCAGGACTTTGTCAAGTTTCTTAACAATTTTGCTGTCAGATGTCACCCTTACCAACATAAAAGTAATTTTAATTTTTGATGTTATATCATTTCCGTTTGTATACGGAACAAAAACTATTAAAAATGAAAAGTAACTTTAATAATTATATTTTAAAGCAAAACGAGTGAATTTTTTTTAAAAAAGCTTCCATTGCATTTATTATTGGTACTGCTCGGTTGCTGATTAAATATTTACATTTATTTTAGGTTGGTATTCCTGAATTGAAGTAAAAATTGATGAAAAATTAGAACAAGTTTTAAGTCGTCAATAACTTGACAAAGTTTTTCATCAATTTATTTGTAGTCCAAGTTTGAGTATTACATTTGTTCATTAGCTTGACGAAGCCACTATATCAATTAATTAACAAAGAAATTGTTAATGCAAAGCGGGCTTTAGATATGGACCCAATAAATCCTATATAACTATGCACTGGATACTTCAAATCGGATTATTTCAAAACGGTTACTTCTATTTACTTCACTACTTTTAAATAAAAAAGGTAGGAAAATCGACGGTTTCAATAGTCAGATGGATACCTACACTAAACCACAAAGCAGTTCTGTCATTTAAAAGAAGCATGATGTGCCATAAGTAGCGCTCTATACTAATCACATTAGAATTACAAACAAATTTAAATTCTCCAAAATGTATGCAAATATTTGATTTTTTTAAAAAGTTATTTATAAATATCGAAAATAAAAGTTTAACTTTGATAGCCGATATCTTTTTAACCATCAACTTTTTACTAAAGCAAGTCTGGTATGTAACATCGCATTATTTTGTCGGCAAGGATCAACTATTGCTCTATGTTGCATTTATTTCCGGACACCCTGTATATTTCTAATTGTTGTTTGTTGGTTCCAAGTTAATTATTTTGCAAAATGATGGATCCGCTTAATTCTTCTTGAGCTGTTCGTGGTGTTAGATAATATCCATTATAATATAGAAAATGCTTGGGAAGTTCTGACCTACAAAGTTTTTATCCATTAAACCAGGCTCCAAAAATTAATTACAGTGTGTTTTGCGAAGTTCCCAAGCCTCTTGTTTTATTCAGCGGCTGAAAGTTCCGCTGAAGTTTTTCAGATTAATTATTGCCATACATTTTCGGAGGCGACAAAGGCGAATCCGCCGAACATGCAGACAGTAATCGTGTACATCGATTAAAAAGTATTCATTAGGTCCTGTGTAACAGCGCCAAGTTTCTTTACAATTAAGACGCCATTGTGAAGCTGAAATTTTCCTAGAACGTAAGAAGGCGTGTAATATCTCTTCTAGCTGGGAACTCGAGGGTGAAATAACAAGAGGCTATAATACAATTAGAGTAGCAGCGTACCTAAATTATAGAACAACTTTTAACCTAGTAACTCTGAAACTAAGTTATAATGATTGCAGGAAGAGTCGCGACCTATATACTTCTCGGAGAGCGCGAGAAGACGGAAACGGTTCGAATTACGACACCAAATTTATGTTCTTATGCGTTTGAAGAGAGGTTTTGCCATAAAAATGTCATAAAAAATAAAGTTTTAAAAATTGTCGTTCTTATGAGCTTAGAAATTAATTTTCTAAGTAAATTTAATATGAAAACATTTAATGTACCTGAACAAGTCTTAAATAACGTAGTACATGTTTTCTTTGCTAAAACAGCTTTTAAATATACATATAACGTATAAGCAAAATAAAAAATGAAGACGTATGTATTGGAGAAAAGGGGAAGGAAATTGAATATTTTGATTCTTGAAATATTTATTTATGTTAATGGACATTACTGAATCGGTGTATTTTTTCTATAAAATACGTTCGTTTTGCACAATTATTTCATTAAAATATTTACTGCGCCACATTTTTAATAATTATTTTTATAATATTGCGCAAAATTAGTGTTTCTTTATGACGCGTGAGAATGCGAATTTTTGGTCGAAATAAAAAATTATTCGAAAGCGCCGTAAAACACAGATTTCACCCACGAAATATAAACAATATTTTCTGTCCAACTGTCCAAAGTATTTGCCACTGGCAATGTCAAAAGTGACATGATCGTGAAAAAAGTGCCCGAACTGTAAAAAAAACCTTTTATCTACAATTAATCGTATATTCGGATCCACATACAGGGTTGGAAAACGTCTTCTTGTCTATCGCACGGATTTCTATACTTTACTTTGTCGCTCTCATGTAACGGCAGATAGACCATCACCGTTTTCCAACCGTGTATATGAACCATCTAAAATGGTACTTTATCCACTAATGGAATAAATTAACTTTACTAGTAAAATAGTGAAAAAATAATAATCATTACATTTACCTTCCGTTAATAATAACCCTGGCAGCATGGTTGCCATCATTTTCGAAACTCATAAGATCTGCCGAAGTTTGTGAATAATTTGCACAAGTTGCGGATGTTTCTTCTCCTAAGCTGTATTTTCCTTGGATTTTCCTTGCAATATCAAGTTTGTGTTTTATTGAGTACTGAGAAATATCAAGTTGTGCGAATATTTTCTTATTAAATTCCAATAATTCTGACAAGTTCCCACAAATATGATTCTGGGTAAAACGTTGTATTGCATTCTTTCTACGTGGATAAAATGCTACTTAAAACACTCATACGATAAATAACTATTTTTCATGATCCTGTGTTGTTGTTTCCATTTTCAGCCGTTAAAAAATAACTAATTTTGCGTATTTATACCGATTTAAAAAAGTCTTCTTTTTGACAGTTGGGCAATTTTTTTTGTTTAATTTACTTCAGATAAAAACGTATTGAAAACTAATAAACCTACAGTGGCAAATATTTTGATTAGGTAGTTGAACAAAAAATATTTATATTTTGTGCGCGAAATAATTTTTATTGCGATTTCAAATGATTTTTTAAAAATTCACATTTTCATGCGTCATTGGAAAACACCGATTTTACGCATTTAATATAAAAATAACTACTCGTATTTTCAACTTTTATTTTTAGTTAATTATTAATCATGTGTAATGAGGAAAAGTAATTTTATTGACACTTAATGTTAGACTAATAAAATACACTGCATTTTTAAGATTATGTAAACATAAAAAATATCAATAAATCTGTATAAATTGGCCTTAAATAAATAAGTTTTTATTCATTATTGGTACTTATTGTGTGTACCTATTTACCTCTTTTTGCTTTAATAGAAAGGTATTAAAGTACCTAATGGAAATCCGCTGTAAACATTTTCATGAAAAATTCATTAAACCATGTAATATACAAGGTATTTTGAAAAATGATATACATTAAGCCGCTAATAAGACATCAGCAAGATATACTTTTTCTATGGATTGTATTATTTCTTGTTTTTGATACCCAGGCGCCATTTTTTATATTAAATTTAAGCTATGTTTCCAAAATATAAATTTAATGCACTAAAATTTGGTACTGGAATTTGTTTTTTTTTAATAGAAGTACATCTTATATATCAAAGTTACGTTCTTCAGCCCATTGAACATAAATTGAAAAGCATTGTGATGCCTTCAATTTTTTTATTTTAAACGGATGATAATCTTGTTCTTGATCAACTTTGTGGTCATGTTCTTCTTCTCCATCTTCTTCGTTTTCTTTATTTTCAGTCAATTTCGTATTCTCCTGTTCCTCACTTATAATGTCTTCTGTTAATTCTGATGTTCGTTGATTTTTTGTAAGCAGTGCTTAATATTATTTAAATCACTATTTTCATTTATTTTTGTCAAAGCTGTCAGAAGGATTATGTACGGTGAATTTACCAATATTAAATTGTTGTGAAAAGTGTTTGCACTTCTTGACTAACAAAAAAAATTTACCTGCTGCCACACGATAAGTAGGCCCTCACACCATCTATAAAACTTTTACAGAAAATAGAATTTTGAAGCGGCAATATAAAAAGTATTGACGATATGTCTAAATGAATTCAATAAAATCGTACCATTCAATATGGTTATATTTCTCATTGTTAAATTTATTAAAGTGGGTGGCAACTTGAAATATTACCTACTTCCAGAACATTCTTATCTTTCACAAATTAAATAAAATTCCCTCCGAGTAGTCCTATCGTCCTACATCTTCAACTATGCCCTACTAACGATTTTTTTTCTTTCCAGGTGAGTACCCCTACATGCAATTTCCATTAGCCTAATAGGTGAGTAGACGTACTGAATCACGGTGTAACATCCCGGTTTAAAGATTCACGCAGTAATTGTCGGGCCGGGCTTTGTTTTACTGAAGGAAACCGCCGGGCTGTGCAGTCTCGTCCGGCTGGAACCATTCGCAACCCGTGGGAGGGCTGCTAGAGTTGCAGGAATCCGCAGACGTTCTCTAAATTCTCTGCCCATATCAGGCCGCACCGCCGCAGCCCAGGCCGCAAGCAGCATTCCATCAGCGCGATATTGTATTTACAATTAGGCGCTATTTGCTGGGAGTACACGCCCGATTCCGTTTGCACAGTCGTTCAGACGGAGGTCACTCGTTATTATTTAACCTTCCGTAATATTACTCTGTACAGCGTGTCTAGAAAAATGAGATGTAATAAGAGCTCGGATGTAAAATTTCTTAGCGCAGGATTTTAAATTGACGTTGAATTCACTTGTTTTAAAAATAAATTTTGTATCAATTTTATAATAGGTATTTAACTAACAAGTGCGGGAAGTGATACTACACATGTTAGGTATAATATTTTTCGTACAATCATGACAATTCTAATCAGGGGAAACAGTTTATTTTAATTACCAATTTACAGCATTATCAAGTAATGATTAAGTAGTTATTTAAACTAATAGAATATGTTAACGAACATTGAAATTAAATGTACCATTTGTGACATTTTCTAAATTCAGCTGAGGCAATAGCGGTTTGAGGATGTTCTTCAGTCGTGGAATTCACTGTTGACAGAGTAGGTGCTACAGTATTAGCTTGTAACTTCATTAATGAGGGAATAGCTGCTGTTCTTCAGTCACAAAACATACTATTACTGTTGATGTACTAAGTGCTTCACAACGGTTCTCTTGTTGTGATGAGGAATTTGATGCTCTAAGAATGCTGTGGGCTATTTTCTTTTATGTTATCCAAACAATTCTCAATACATGACTCAGCTACCGCTGTGGAGTTCCCACTATGCCGTTTTATGTTTGTAATATATGACCCGGAGTTGCCTAATAATGTGTCAGAAGACTGCCGAAAACAATGTGCTGTATACGCTTCGGGGTTTAAGACATCTAAGTAACCAGCGATGTTAAATGGCATTTTCTCGAAGCTGTTGATACCCACACATTACTTAGTATATTTATCCCCTTTATAGAATAAGAAAAACCGATCGTGGGGGGTATCTCTAGAACACAAAATAAGACAATTTCGATAGATATCGACATATTTAATTTTTTCTTCGTTGCTCACCACAACGTTTTTTGAAATATTGGTTTTCGTGTTTAGTATGGTAATAATAAGCACATACCCTTTGTGTTCTATATCGTGGATCATCATATTTGCTAGTTCTTCGCAATGACAGGCACCGGCAATTCCAAATATCGCTCCTTTGGTCATAAGATATACGCTGTCTGGAGCATTTAAGAGAAAATTTTCTTCCTTTCTATAGCTTTGATTTTTTTGGCTTGCAACAAACACTTAATTTCTTCAAATATGCCGTTAGTTTGCGGTACTTTCCAAAATCAATGTTCTTCTTTACTTTGATGCACAGTTTCAACATCGCATACTTCGACACATAGAGTTGACGGAGAGTTGCAATATCGTGGAAATAGGCCTTAAATACCTTTTTTAAGATGAGGTGTTCTTCTCCATGCGCCATCGGTCAAAGAAACCAAGCTCTTTTCATAGCGAATTCTTTGTTTTGCAGGAATGCATAATGCATTAGCGGCTTTTTATATTTCTGTCGGGACATCACTGAGAGACTCCTCACTCATTTTGGGTAGTTTACGACGAAGAGAAATGAAAAATAAACCAAACTCAACCTTCAAGTCGAAGTACATTCCTGTAAAGAATAAAAATACTACAATAAGTTTTGTTAAGCAAATTTTTAATCAAACTTATAGCTCGCCGGTGTTTTGACACATTTGCTCATCCTTGTATGTTATATTTTTTCAAATATTGAAACATGTACAACATCTCTGGCATACCCGACTTCATTTTCCTTTCACTGTTAAACCTAAATAAATCATCATGTAGGTCTAAATCGTTGGTTATTTATTCTACAGTAATTGGGCTCCTTCAAAAGGATCTTAGAGGGCCTAAAAATAATCAATTTTTATTAGACCCAAAATGTACCTAATTATTTCCAGTTAAAAAAATGTCAAAGCAAAACTGAAAATTGTGGAACCGGCCGTGAGAAAAAAATTGGCTCTGCCAAAGACATTGCCTCGCAATTTCTATTGACAGTCATAATGTTTACATTTAAGCTTTTTTATGATGGAAAGTGCTAAAATCGAAACCGTGACTACAAAATAATATTGCCACAGAATTTGCTCAGCTTGCACACAATTCAACGGCTTTGGTATCGCAAAACGCTAGATTGCCTCGATCGCCCCTATGCGATTCTGGTAAACAAACAAAATAATGCCGTGTATCGAGGCACGATTGGAAAATTGAGAAGCGATGAGAATCGTTCGAGAAATGGATCTAGAGATGCTAGAAAATACATGCAATATTCATTAGGTCGATAAAAGAAGAAAAAACGGCCGAGTCACTCAGTCTTGAATTATAGAGTTTTTATTTGAATATTTCGGAGAGATCAATTTGAATTCAGAGCGATTTAGATAGGGAGTAATTAAATAGTGTTTAGTTGAGTTGTAATTAGTATTCACTAGCGTACAGAGTAATTAATACAGTAAAATTTAACTGTTTGTTTTTTTTTTATTGGTAAAAAAAAGTCTGGATGGGAAACCCGTGACAATATAAATAAACTGCTTACCATAAATTGATGTTAGGTAATTCTGCTAATCTTGCGTGTGTTTGTTACAAACATCTGTTTAATTTCTTAGACTGCTGTGAAAATACACTGTTTTGCATACGATTTCTCACGTCATCTCTGCTAATTCTTGATATGAGTAAGATATTTTAAATAGAACACAGTAAATCATTATGCTGTCGTTAATTTCGCACTGTCTCTTCAAAGATGAATGAATGAAATAGTGACCTAGGTTAGCTCATTATAAATAATTGAAAAAAAAAAATCTTGACTTATTTCCTGGAACCATAAAACTTTATACTACCGGTTGTTATTAAAAAATGTTTATTATTTTCACGTCCTCAAAGAGTGCTTTGAAGTGACTTATGTATTTGAAAACACCCCGTATAAAGCTTCAGCATCCGTAAACATTCATGAAACAAGCGACCAGTGGTCGCTCTCTTGAATATTTTACTGAGATTTTTGAATTTTATATTCGGGCACGGATTTGCTTCAAGACCTTTATGGTTCTATTACTATTTTTTTACACGGAATAAGATCTGTCAGTTTTACATTGTTGGATTTTTCGATACAAGATTTACCGATTTATATCTACGTTTCCAGAGATTGCCTGGCATAAATTCCGCAACATTTACATCCAATATTCATAAAACATGTTGATACGCCTTCGTCGGACAAACCCGACCACCTGCTGCAACAAATAAGAGTGTCCTACTGAACGCTGGGAATCTTCCATTTTGAGAATAAAAGCTAAATCATTCTGTTATACAGATACAAATTTACCGGTCTTGGTTAATTTTGCAGTTCTTAGATATATAATAAAGATAGTGTTTTATTTCTACTATGAATAGTTATTATTGAAACAGTACAATATTTAGTGAAGCATAGGTACTTTGTTGACCCATTAAATACTGTTTTCACTAGCTATTTACTGATTTTCATAATAATACTATTACTGAGAAAAAAATCATTAGTGGATGGTAAAAATACACTTGACCCAGAAAAAACTTATATAAAATAGAGGACAGATAAACAATTCAATTGTAGCAGCCAAATTAAGTTTTCTGAAAACCAGCCACTAGTCACAAGTGAACAGGTCTTCTAACCATGACTACCACCAATGACAAAAATGTCTTATTGGAGAATCGTAACTGTCTTGCTATAGCTAATTATTTAAACTTTTAACTAAGTGTATTTCTGATATTATTAAGGACAAGTGAACTGTACATTAAATGTTAGTTGACTGTAATGCAGTAATAATTGAACATCATATATTGCTACAGTAGTACTCTATAATTTCTACGCTGTATTTTAGACAATGCAAGCATAAATTTTGTACTTACCTTAAAGTGTATACTTATTTAACATAAATAAAAACAACAATTCCAAAAAGTAAGCATATTATGCAATGTATACAATGAGAGATAGAAACATATTTTTATATAGGTGCCAAGATGACACTTTTTACTAGTTATATTTTCTTTGAAAACTAGACGAACATGCATTTTTTCTGACGGCATGAATCTGCTACATTAGTTCAAAACATAGACATTTCTTTTAACAATTTTTTACATACTTATTTATACAAATCACAAGATAATGGAATACCTACAACAAAAATACAATACTTACACAACAGTTTATTTTACAATAAACTATGGCTTGTGAACTTAACTCTTTATAATTAAACTCTTTAATGAATATCTTGAATCGTTTGACAAGCTTCGCGTAAAGATAATGATTAACACTTTCAGTTCTTACTGCATTGTAAAACAAACTCGTTTATGATTAATAACTAGGATGGATGTTATATCGTCAAATCCATTATTATTATTATTAGACACAGTCTAGTCTAGCTACAAAAATAGCTCAATTGCTAACGTGAAAACAAAACAGACAACCACAATCGTACTAATACGTATATATGCCTACTTGTATAAACAGAAAATCCATAAATAACTAAAATTCACAGTAAAACATCAAAACAGACCATATCCGCACAAGAAGTAACAAACTCATACCCTCAAACTAGCATGGTGAATGAATTAATGGACATGTATGTTGTTTATTTCACTGCTTATTTATTTTAGTGAAAATGATTGTGCACGAAGCAATTATTAAGAAACCCATCAACGTAGTTTCAAGATTATTGCTAGAAAAATGATGGTAAATATAATAAATGTTCTGCTGATTTACTTGAATCAAATATAATATCTAGTAGATTCAGTCCGAATACATTATAGGCAAAATTGTCTGTTTAGAAATCAAAGAAAATTTTCAAGTTCGCAGGTTTGTTTTTTATTTCAAATTGTGTGGTAAAATGACAATTTTAGTTGACATTTATAGATTTCTAAAGGCATTTCTCAAGCGAAAGAATGAGAATTGTATTCCAAAAATGCCAAGGTCTTAACTTAAAAAGAAGTTGAATAATTTGGATGATCCTGATGATCATAGGTTACTTCAGGAATTTTATTTTTGATATATTGTTCTACGAGTTTTATTTTACGAGGTTTCTGTACCTAAAACTCCAAAAGTTTGATCATTTTGCGGCGTGAAATACGGCGACCTTAATGCTGGTCAGCACAATATTGACGCTGCCCCAAAGCTAAACCAAATTGCGAAATATTTAGATTTAAAAGAACCAGTCATTCTTTTTGCCGATGTGAGACCACTATGGTTGTATATGGACATTATTTTATCGAGTATTTTATCACTAAAAAGTGACATCAATAACAAAATCAAAATGTCGAAAAAATTATTTCCAAGTAAAGAGTCTATAAATGCTATGCCATTGTCTTCTACTTCAGCAGGTCGCTACAGCAGCACATGGTTCAATTTCAATTATTTCATCATAAAAATTTTGTACAGAAATAACAATTGTACCATGAATTTTAACATATATGACACAAATAACACAGCATTTTCTAATGTAAATAAACCTACTTTATAAAGTTGACAGTTAGGTACCCTGTAAAAATTTTGCAAATTAGTAAAAATAAACTTTCTTCAGTAACAAATAAAATATTATTTATGAAGAAGAGCTAACAGGTACTGTGAATACGGCCCTCAAACCGTGCAATTTTTTATAAATTCCCTGCATATACGAAGTTTACTACACATGACTGGCGAATAGTGGGGACTATCTGCAACCTAAATAGAATGTATAGGCAATGCTATGGGCGACTTAAGATTTTAGACCATCAAAATTAGTTGTAGTTTTGTGTCGAATCATGTCTCGTGGGGCAGTCCGACCCTGCCCCACCGCCACCGCCGCCTACGTTTTAAATTACGCCACGGCTCGGCCAGGTGGCGCAAATATGATGACTTGTTAGGTGTCCCTACTCCGTTCCACGGCCTGCTCCGTTCGCGGTCATTTATCTTTATTAAATCCGCCGGATCGGTGTTTGGTTTCGGCTAGTCCGGGTAATCAATCTTTTTCTAATTGGCGCCGAAATGTGGAACAAAGGGCGGGGGCGGTAAGTGGCCGCGATAAAAATCTAATTGGCAGCCGGTTCCGGAACAATTAACCTCAGGAGTCGACGACCGTGCCGGACTTTTTGCGATGCTGGCCGCTCAATGACAGCTCACGATTTTCCAGAGAGCGATAGGCGATGTAGTAGGCGAGGAATGGAACAAAGATCCCGGAAAGTTGGCAAAAATACTGAAAGTTTGGTGTCTGGTTGAGTTCCGAAACCCGGAAAAATAGTATAAAAATTTTCAGCTGAAAAAAAAAATAAAAAAACAATATTTAGCAAGAATACTGGAATACTAATTAAGCACTTCAGTTTTATTTTTTCTAATGCAATGTTATTATTTACTTTACCCTTTATGCAAAATTATTTAATATTATTTGAAAACTTAACTTCTCCAAACTTTAAATAAAGAAAATTTAACTTTATTTTGGGAATAATAATTGTTGACTCAAATAATTCATATTATCTAAATACAACAAAACAATTATTTAAACAAACATACCACTATCTCATATTACATGCAGTAGTTTTCTTCATTTCAAGTGATTTTTATTCTTAAATAAAGAATATATAATCTTATTATATAATAATAATAATAATAATTCTTTTTCTTTCAATAAAGTATGGCTATACTTGAGGAATAGTGAAACCAAGCTAGCCTTGTAATAAGTGTATTAAACACTTTATACTGATATAGCTTTCTTTCTATGCAGCCAAATTTGAAAAAGAAATACTTTAAATAACATAACAAACATAATTTTATTTATTATTTATTATTTTTTTATTTAGTATACTACTACTGTATTGATCTTGATACTGATATAGCTTCGTTTCCGTGAAGCCAAATTTCAAAAGGATCGCTTTTCCCTGTACTTAAATTGGTGCATGTTCATTTTATATCTTTATTAAGAAATTTTTTTAATTTCTGTCACCAATCAAAATAAATGTATAAAAATCTGAACTACTCTACTTAGGTATGTAAACACGTAGATATATTCATATACCTTAGAGGTTACATACAAATATTAAATAATGAATTCTGTAACATCTAAGAAGCAGAGTTATAGAGGTTGTCCCAGCCCCAGTAAGCATCAGAGGCATGTACGTCCAAAAATACATTGAATAAACATTTCACTTGATTCTATGGAAATGCTATATCGCTTGTAAAACATATGACCTGCTTTATTATTTCACCTTCCCCCCTTTTTTCATCCGCAGCTTTGAGGGAACCCTTGTAGGCTTCCTCCAAGCCGCTTTGCAACCCTTAAACGCATTATTTTTCGGTCTGGGGATAAAAGTAGACCGTAAGGCGCAGAATTTTTAGCTCAACAGTTTGCAACTGCTACATAGTTTATAACAGTCGGACAGAACGCTTCCTCTTCCGGTTTTTTATCCTGTTTTCTTACGTGCTTTGTTCGGGAGGAGATTCTGCATACAAGAAAGAATTTTTATTAGCACTGTGTGTTATATTTGTAGAACTGTATGATTAACGATACGGTAGCTCGGATTGTGCGCGCTTTCATAATTAAATAATTAAATCTATGTGTATAAAGGGTGGTATTTTTCCTTTTTTCTTGTGGATATGCGACGAGTCCGTCAACGTTGCAAATTAAATTTTATTCAAATTATTATTTGTTGGTCTAAATGAGATTAAATTTAATTAAACTTCCAAAAACCTCTTGCAAATTAATTTGTTTTAGCGAGGTTTTCATTCTAAAATAATTTTTAGTCCACTTAGCCTTTCAAGAATTGATAAGAGATGGAGTGACAATATACTTTCTAGATATCTGGTTTAAGGGTTGTTCAAAGTTATAACTAATCCAAAAGTCACATATAGAAACTGTTTTTTCTTGCCGATTTTACGTTAAAAAAGCGAAAATCTACTCATTTTGCTATTCTATTAAAACTCTAAAAAAATATTAACAAAAATTAACATCGGCTTATATTGGAATTTTTAAAAAGTTTTTAGTTCAAGTTTTTTTCTGCCATACGTATACTCGCGTCAAGAATTCAGACGTCTTACGTCACACATAGCTGACGTTACACAGTTGTTTTTATTGTCAACGTAATTTTCGATATTTGGTCGCATTAAAAACAATATTTTTTTTGCAATTTAGTGCAATATATAATGCAAACTTTTAATGTAGTATATAGTATTATTACTATCAGTTGCAGTTTTTTAAATATTTTGATGAAAATATAATTAATTATTCATTTGTTCGTGTGACGTAAGTCGTCTGAATTCTTGTCGCGAATATATTCAATTTTCACATTTTCTGCTTTTTTGCTTCTCTTTGTGGAGGTATCAGTTTGTAGCAAAATTGAACAATTTTCAGTCACATTTGAATAAAACCACAACTGTTGTGTATTACCTATGGTTCATTATTATAGTATTTTACAGCAAAATTTACAATAGTACCATCAGTCAGTCAGGTTGATACCTTATGTAATACTTAAATATTTGAAATATGATATTTTTATACTTACAAAAACTCATTTATAAAAGAAAAATATAAAAGTTCAGTGACTAATTAAATTAAAAATGTACAGGTGCGTCCAAAAAAATTATTTCTATATATAAACACGAATCATATAGTCAATGCCTAGCTACAAAACCAACTATTTATATACACCACAGTTATACAGAGTGATCCTGAACAATGTGCAGAAGAATTGAGGGTAGATTGTACGACCGATTTCATCAAGCAATCTTCATTGCCGCCTTAGATTTCAGTTATATATGTTTAAAATTTAATTCCGTATCAAAAAAAAAGAAACATTCAAATATTTTATTGTGAATTTTTTTTCCAAAGATATGTTATTAATATTGTAAGGTATTGTTTTCTTCTTATGAACAATATTATTTTGCATTTGCTTGTTCGAATGTCAATATTATTTAAAATACCAATATGTAATCTTGGTAAGCTCATTTTGCAGCCACCTGAAGTAAATATTGCTTTAAAGATTTTTAGCTCATTAGTAAAAACAAGCAATTCATACCGTAGGGCTCTACACATATCATTAATAAATAAGAAAAGTTAAGAGGGTCCAAGATTCGCTCCCTACGGGACTCCCGATGCCTCATATGATACCGACCTATAACCATTATTAAGATACGTTTAAAATAATCTCGAGGAGTGCCATCTGTCGTTATATTCGATGTATTTCCTGTAAGTAACGAAGATGAAATGAATAAAATATAATCACTCGAACAGACAATTTCATAGTATCACAACGTTGAAAGTATTTTTCTCTGTCTGGAATCAAATTCTGAAGTTATAAAAAAAGTCGGGTTTGAATATTCGGAATCGCTTGGTTAGAGACTGCAGTAGCCCAGCGATGTAAAGGTTGAAAATATTAGAACTACAATAATTTCTTACAGGATTTTAATTGTTCTTAACATATTGACTCCATTTATAATGACCCAAATTTTTTTAAATAAGTTCTGAATTATCCTGTATTTTTATTCCATTCGAAAGACCATGAAATTGGTTTTTCTTCCCATTACCTTCTACAATACTACAAAAAAAAACAGTAAATTTACATTTTTTATAGCTTAGAAGTTACGTGAAACATTCAAACGTCCGTACTGCAACTTCGGTGGCATAATTTCTCGAACCTTACCCTCCGTGACAAATGTTGTTCGTAATTAGCGCATTGTTTGTAAACAAAACTAAGCCTAATAATTTTTGCCGACGCTCCCCTCTAATGGGACCGGCAGAGGCTTTAATTATCGTTATTTTGGGGGCGAACTTCGGATTTCCAGTAACGTAATTTATAACACCTAATATATTTACGTAACGTCGCTGTCGGACCTTTCCCCCAACGTAATAAATCTAAACTATTTTGTTCAAATAAGGCTGCACTCCACACATCCTTAAGCAAGTCCTCTTCGGCAATTTGTCGACGGTGAACTGGAGCGTGATATATTTTTCACGGTCTTGTTACTCGCGTGTATCTGTATTGTAATTATTCCATACGAGGTTCTGTCACTATTCAACATTTTACTAATAGAATTTGCAAGGGATTAGTTTCTGAGACATATAAAATAGCTTTATAGCTTATTTATTTCAATATCAATCCAACAGGCCCTAAGCCCCATTATTACAGGAAGATCATGTACGACAAACTTAGCCTGCATTACCCAGTATTTGAATAAGGCTTTGGATAGTCAGAAACAGGTTGATGTATTTATCGGGTAGATACCAATATGTTAGGTGTTAGATCTTTTACTTATCCTGTAAATACTTGCGTTCCGCAAGGTTCCTATTTGGGTCCTTTACTAATTTTAATATTTATTAACAATGTAGCTAATTTAATTAAATATCTCAAACAACTTTTTGCGGATGACTTAAAATTTTATAGGATAATTAATAAAACGCACGACTGCCAATATTTGCAATCAGTCATTAATTTATAAATATGTCTAAGTGTAATGTTGTATCATATACTAGGAGGAAAACTAATATTTATTACAATTATCATTTGGTTTCGACCGAAATAAATAGCTTTCATGGGGTCAAGGACTTGGGTGTTTTCTTTGACAGTGGCTTGACCTCCAAACAACAACAAATAATAGTCATTTGGATATATTATTAAGAATTGTAAAAATTTTAGGAATATATCGGCTTTGAGATTATTATTTCACTCATTGGTCTGTTCGAAATTGAAATACTTTTCACTAATTTAGTATCCGCTGTATACAACTTAGTTATATTGATTCAATTGAATCTGTTCAAAGGCGATTTTTAAAGTTTCTTTGTTACAAGGAAGATGGTATATCCTCAAAGAGGATACAATTTCTTATCCCTGTATATAAGACGCAAAATTACGTCAGTCACTTTTGTATACAACTTACTTCACAACATTGTTGATGATTGTGTTACTGAGTAAGCTTAGTTTTTATATTCCAAGAATCGGAAGTAGACATGAGCGTCTTGTACAAGTATCTACTCCACACAGCAATCTGCTTTTCAACTCACCTATTTATATTATGGCTGATAATATAAATTTGATTTGTATTAATGTTGTTATAATCTCTAAAATCAAGAATTGTTTTATAGCACATACTAATACTACATAATGAGGTTTTTTCTCTTATTTCTTGGATTTAATAATCGAAAATTATTGTATCTCTTTTCTTACAAACACATAACTTTGCACATGCGAGCATTTTGCAGGTCATCACTGTTGCTACTGGTATTTATTTCTCAAAACAGTTTCAAATCATCTGCATGAAGTAGATTATGATCATGTAAGTCCGTCACTTTGTCATTGATGAATCTCGTTAACAGTAGAGGCCCAAGTATTGAACCCTGTTTAACACCAGATACTTGAAGAAACTTAAAACATCGATACTGAACAAATTGATAATTTGCTATATGTACGTAATAATTTTTTTGCGAAAACATAGGAATGTAGTCAAATTTAAAATTCGTTTGATTTCTAAATAGAAAATGTGTTATGAACCGCTGACTTTACTGTTTCCAACTCAAGACTAGCTATGGAGTGTTGCCAGTGTTATATGGAACTTTTAAAAGTTAAATCAACATTCCTGAAGTTTGAAAAGATCATGATCCCTTAATATTTGAATAATACCAATAAAAATAAGTTCATTTGGGATGTTCTTCTGTACTTGTTACAAATTCGCGTATGACATTTTTGTGGAATATGCTCATACACTATCTCACTATTTGTGTTAACTGACATGATCTACTTGAATATATTACAGTTTTAAAAAATGATTGATTAGACCAGTTAAATGCACATAAAATGAAAACAGAGATTATGCTCATAAATTAGCAGAAAAATTACTAAATTCACAACCAAGAAAAGTTCCAATACATTGGAAATGAATTAATCATTATCATGGATAAAATAAAACACCTATTATTATATAATAGTATATAATTCAATGAGCATATAATGATGGCTATAATTCACAAGGGTGAATGTTACGGTAGGAGAATGTCATCCGTGTGAATTACAGTCATTATGTGTAAGTAGAATACTCTACTTTCTCCAGGACTATTAACAATATTTTAGAAAACCCTATACTGAAAAAGTTATACAATATTTTGACATTCACAACATGAATATGACTCATAACACACAATTCAAAGCCACTTGCTTTCGGGTTTGACATTCGTCGTTCACTTGATAGAAAAAACTCACTTCACTTAAAAGAGTAAATAAAACTTTGATTAGTATAAACTTCTACCATCATTCGGAAAAATGTTAATATTGCTGTGCATGGTATAGTAAGTGTTTGAGTGTGCTAAATGTCTTTTAAAAACTAAATAACAATAAAATATTGTTAATTGAACTTAGTATAAATATTTGGTGCAGATACAGCAACTGAGTTTAATAATTCATCGTCCATTAACGGAGGAGGATTATAATTCGGAAATTTTGAAGAACATAAAATGAGTTTCATAAAAACCGTGTTGAAAAGATTTATTGGATTTTAAGAGAGTATCTGGAGTAAACTAATTATGTAGACGCGAATTCCGAAGGAAATGAAAATATTTTCTTCAAACGAAATTTGAAATTATATTATCCGCCTACTTATTAACTTATTTCGAAGTCTCAGACTAATTAATGCCTGCGTATTAATCCGAGTTTAAAAAGTGTAATTTTAATATAGTGGAGGGGTAAATTTGACAGTACTTTAAATTGTCATTGTTCGTTCTTTAAAATCCTGTATAATTTAACGCAGTTTTTCTAAAAGCAAGGTAAATTTGTCGAAACAGAAGTGAAATATTATGTGCTTATTTTCTTTTATTTGAATACATCGTGAGCCACTAAAAAGTTATTCTCTAGAATTAAAATTTACACACTTCAGTGCAAGAAATTTAAAAAATTAAATTCTCATCTTCAAAACAACCTGCTGGAATAAAATTAAGAAGCAAAACAATTTGAGGCGCAACATTGTTTTTCCAAAGCTCGTTTTCTTCGAAGTTCTCGAATAAATCACCCAGACGTATGTTTTTCCAATTTCGGAATCTAAATATCTTAATATGCCTTTTAAAAGGATGTACACTACGTCTCCCTGAAAAAACTGGTAGTCTGCTTGCAAATTACATGGTTGGTTGAGCCAAGGCACCGCAATTTTCCTGTCTTGGCCATGACGGTGATGAGCCGAACGCCGGATTGCCAGTTACAAATTAAGGAACATTTACATTTAAGCGCCCATGAGGCACGTCCAGGGAACGATAAAACAATAGGGAGGCGTCTCTTTTGTAGGGAGTTTAGACGTACTGATTTCCACGTTTTCCTTAACCCGTTAAGTGATAAATTTAGTAGGAGAGAACGTGGTCAATTGTAGCAGAAATCATCTTGGAGTCTAAAGGGTTTCAAATATATTTATGAAAATCCTGTAAGTTGTATAAGTTTCGTAAATTTGACTTGAATTAACTAAATGAAAAAAAACTTTAAAAAATCTATTTAACAAGTGCTATCTTGACATGTCAAGTCATATTCAACTAGTTGTTCGTTCTGTTTCTTTTTATTGAATTGTGTAAGTTTGGGTAAGTGTAACATTTTAAATTGATGTACTATGTTTATAACTTCATTATACTACTACTTCGTTGAAGAATTATACTTCTAATTCTGTGTGTTCTATTTGTTTTAGGTGGCAACAATCTAGATGTTTTTTCAATCGAAAAAATTATATTGTTATACCCGACATGATTATGCAGTCTTTCTTAATCTAACTGAATCTAAAACCATTTTATCGTCGATTAATAGTATTAATAATCTGGTCTTGTTTATTCTTGGTCTCGTAAGGCAGCACAAGACTTGACAGCTCAAATTGCAAGACAAGACAACATTAAAAAAAAGTTTTGTGAAACAAGACAAACAACAACTTCTTGCCGTAGCAATATCTGTTGCTGCAAGTATAATACAGGGTGTGAGGTAATAATTTGAGCACTACAACCTTTATTAAATAAATAAATTTAGTACAATATAACTGACTATACTTAGTGTACTCCAAGTCTCTGTATTTTGCTATCTTATTAGTTCAGCAACAACTGCATCTCCGTAAGTCTTCTACATCTAAACAAATAAAATTTTAGATTAATAAAATTATTATTTTAGCACACCGAATTTTATTAATGAAATCATTAGTGTAGTTTAAAAATATGTACCTGTTCGACAATTTATTCTGGATTAGTAATTCGCTTCTTTTCTTTCCCCTCCGTTCAGACACCTGAAAAATAAGAAATAAACAATTAATTTGTAAACAAAATACAAACTTTTTAGGTTATATTTTCGTTAATTTTCAGCAATTACCTCATTTTATTGTATGTTGATTTTGAGTGTTCTCCAAGAATTAATTAGTATTTACTCATCTTAGATTAGTCGTTAGCTCGCTAATTAATTCAGTTTTAGGTAAATATTTATTATTGTTAATTATTCCGAAGTCATTTTTCATCGCCCTCTTTGTACCTCTATTGAAGGTGTTTATTTGCTTATCAATTTAAATCCAATGATCTTGTTATAGTTTTCTGTGAATCTTTTATTAAGTCGGATTCTCGCTAGTAGGTGGAACTATGTGTCTCGTTTTGAGAGTATATTTCTTAGAATAAGTTTTTTTGCGGAACGATTTCGCTAGAGGCTTCTGGCAGTTTTGATAAAAATCTCTGGTGGTAACTTCTAGAAAGTGCACGTGGTGATTCCTAAGGCAATTTTTTTTATAAACTTGTTTCGGTTCATTTAAGTATTATACTTTTTTAAAATAATACTTTTGTATAAGGGAAAATTTGCCCGCTATCAGGAATTGGTGGTTCCAGTTTTGATTTGGATTTTGGTATATTTTTTGGAGCTGCATTTGCAAGTTCTGGGAGCCTCCTGCCGCTTCTGCGGGAGAATTAACGCCTTTCCACACCACGAAAATCACCTACTATTTTAATCAGCCACCTTATACATCTACAAATCGGTCTAAAAGCCGTTGGAAGAAAACCCTCTAGTCATTTTGTGAGGTATGAATATATTTTTTTTGCTGCTGATTTATAATATTGCCTCATGTAGTTTCTTTAATATGTGTAATTTTCACATTAGTATCGATTTTTAATTTAATTTCTAGAATTTAAGTTATGGTAGATATATAAACTAGTTGACATAATTTAGGACCTCAAATTTTCTATTCGTATTTTAATTAAATGTAACAATTTTTCAACTTGATCGTTGCTAAATCATTTTTTTTATCGTCGTAATATCAGATCATTTTAGTGTTTTTGTACTTCTGAAAACATGTGTTAATCCGACGTATCCTACTTTTAGGGTTTTTACGCTCTTGGAATCTTCAACGATTTTTGATCTCGTCGGCGAGTATTCCAGCTGCTGTAGAAGTCTCTACCATAGAACTTACCATACAATCTTCACGATCACCGGTCGCAGTTGCTTCCCAGTCCACTGGTAGTTTGACTTACTGCTTGTTTGCTTGCTTGCTTGCTTGCTGCCGTCCGAGACCTTCTGCTTGCTACCTTCAGCTAAGTTTGCATGCTTAAGCAATTATTATATATTTTTTTTGCAAATATTTTGCATACTTTAATTTACCGATTACTGCTTCATATTTAGTTTTAATTATTGGTAAATAATCTTTAGAAATTAGATTAGTTATTAGCAGATATATATATTTTTAATGTAGAATCACTTTTAGCCTTTTGCTTATTGATACTTACCTCTAGTTTATTAATATCTAGCTTATTATTATTAATTTAGCCTATTGATACTTACCTATAGTTTATTTCATTATTCTACAAGCTATTTTGATATTTCACTTTTACCTCTAAAATTCTGATTTGATTAAGTCATATATTTGATAAGGTAAAGATGTTTTTTTACATACGTATGCAATTTTGAATACTGTTGTAACCTGATTTGAGGTTTCTATTTACGTGTGTAATATATATATATTCCTTTTGTGATACTCACGCTCTACGTGGTACTTTGCCGAAAGTTCTTCGGCACATTTTTTTTAATTGTCATTTGCCAAATATACATCCATATATCTATTTTATTGATATATTATCGCTTGTATGTGAACTGCGCGTGTATACACGTTCGGTAAAGACTACAATTTATATTATTTAATAATTATTCGAACTTATACTTATACATACTTACCTTTTTTATCGCATAACAATTGACCGAATTGTCTAGCGCATACATTTTCTATACGATCTATTAGATGTTTGGCAAATAAAGTAATATATTTTAGAATATATAAATTAAATTGTTTTTCAACTAACGACTTACCTACCTTAAAAACAGATCTAATAAAGAACATTTATACCTTAGTTTTCTTGGTTTAAACTATAGTGGGTGGTATCAGCGTAAACCAAGTGGCGCTCCAAATTAAATTCTATTTTACCCAGCCCGTCTCCACTGCAGCTGGCAAGCCGCTGGTACTACTTATCCGATCAAGGTAACCTATCAGTATTTTGAGTAGGTAATCATTTGGGAACGTCACATTTTTGGCGCCCAACGTGGGGCCTAAAGATCGAAATTCAGGGACGTACAGGGTGCACATGACATAGGTTCAGCGAGTAGGGTAATATACTTTGGTGTATTTAATTTTTCTCCTTTTCGCTCAGTATTATTGATCTTAGATAGGTCTAGTTGTGCCTATATTATTAGGATTAGATATATCTATATATATTTTTTTAATAAAATTGAAAATGGCGAAAAAAATGCAGATCAATCGCCTCGATAAAGACGAGTTGGAATTTGAATTATCCTATCGTGGCATTGCTATAGGAAAATGCGATGAAATGCGCAAAAGATTATCTTCTGTCTTGCAGTTGAGAGAGAAGGTGACAGTTTCAAATATCCCCTTACCCTTACACATTTCAGCAAGATGTTGAAGCTGTAGAAAAGAAATTGCATGGTATGGTACAGATGGTTGAGGACTTCGACTATACAAGTTCTAGCGGAGCGGCTCAAAACTACAAACAAAATTTGCTCACGTCTTTGGACGAATGGACCATATGGAACCGAGTAGCGACGAGGCATTGCAGAAGAAGAAATCCGACTTGTTAGCCTTTGCTTTATCCCTGTTGGAAAGATTTAATTCCAAGGTAGAAGAAACCGAACAGAAGTTAAGTCAAGCCAAACCTGCCAAACTTAATTTATTAGAAACCCAGCTCACTAGTACATTTCAGCAAGGACTTGGTAATACCTCTACTTCTTCTCCTGTAGGTCTTAGTCAACCTAGCGTTAGTACTGGAGCGGTTAGCAAAATATTGCCACCTCACAAGTGGGATTTACGAAAATTTTCTGGAGATGTTCGAGGAATATCAGTGAATGCTTTCTTCGAGCAAGTTGAAGAGCTTCGAGTTGCCAGAAACGTAAGGAAAGAAACTCTCTTAGATGCCGGAATCGATTTGTTTGCCGACAAAGCTTATCAATTTTACAAAGACTGCCGTACATGGGTCAACGACTGGGATGAGCTTGTTCAGGAATTTAAACAAGAGTATCTGTCTGCCAATCACAATGATGCCTTATTCGATGAATTACAGAAGAGAACTCAACATCCGTCAGAGTCAATAGGAGTTTACTTAGCAGTTATGTCAAGCTACTTCAATCGCTTGGGTTGTCAAGTTTCCGAAGCAGCTAAACTCTCCATTGTGATGAAGAATCTACATCCTTACTATCAAGATCGTCTCAGAGATCCCTATCCAACGTCATTGGCTGATTTACGTGCCGTTTGTAGACGTATGGAAGCCAGACGAGACGTAATGAATAGTTACGTAGAACCATCTTCACGTCGTGGTAATATCCTGGAAAAGGACTTAGCTTATGTTGAAGCCAGTGGAAGCATAGGTTCCTTAGAAGCTACACCTAGACCGAATTCAGGTGCTACCAAAAGGAAATTGTTTGCTTTAGGTGCAAAAACCTGGGCATAAGGCAATTGGTTGCACTATGTCTGGTAGCAAGTACTGTTATAAGTGTAACCGAGAGGGTTATACTGTTAAAAGCTGCCCGTCTTGCTCTAAACAGGGAAACGGGCCAAAAACACTTAGGTGGTCGAGATAAGTGTGTTAATTCCCCAAACTCGACTCAATGTTTCAAACCAATTCTAGACTATATCTTGGACCATGCTGAAAATGATGAAAGGCCTTATCTCAAGGTAAATATATTTGGTCGCACACTATTAGGGTTACTCGATTCAGGTGCGTCAGTTACTATTTTGGGTAGTAAGGGTTGGCAGCTACTTAGGGAACTGAATATTCCATTGGATGTATCTAAAAAGGTACAATGTACTGTAGCAAATGGCCAATCTTGCCAAAGTAGCGGCGAATGTGAGTTACCTATTAGTGTACGAGGTCGTGAAAGATTAATTAAAGTATTAGTAGTTTTGGACTTTCAACATACCTTGATATTAGGAGCCAATTTCTGGAAAAGTATGGGCATAGTACCAGACTTGAGGCATGATGAGTGGCATTTCTGTAAAGAATATGAGGATTTTGACAGTATTGATCACCTGAGAAGTCAAACGATACTTACTTCGTTAGAAGAAGCACGACTCAAGGCGGTTATTGATCGAAATGTTGCACTTATGGGAAATCAGCTAGGCTGCACTGATGTTGCCGAGCACACCATCGTCACCAAGTCACCTCCCATCAAGCAACGTTACTACCCAGTCTCACCGGTTGTGCAACGGATCATCGACCAGGAGCTTCAATCCATGCTGGATGAGAATATCATTGAAAAATCGACAAGTGCTTGGTCATCTCCCATCCTGTTGGTCAAAAGAAGGATGGAGGACATAGGTTTTGTGTGGATTTCCGTAAATTAAATGCCGTTACAGAAAGGGACAGCTATCCACTCCCTATGTGACGCATACCCTTGATAAGCTTAGAGATGCTCACTATCTATCGTCACTGGACATAAAATCAGCCTATTGGCAAGTACCAGTTGCTGAAGCATCACGTCCTTATACAGCTTTTACTGTACCTGGACGAGGACTGTTCCAATTCAAACGAATGCCTTTTGGCCTTCATAATGCCCCTGCTACATGGCAACGCCTCATCGACACAGTTCTTGGACCCGACCTAGAACCAAACGTTTTTGTGTACTTAGACGATGTGGTTATTGTCACACAAACCTTTGAAGAACATCTTCGTGTTTTAGATGAAGTCTTCCGTCGTTTAAGGGAAGCAAAACTAACAGTAAGTGTAGAAAAATGTCAGTTCTGCAGACCCGAGATGAAGTACTTGGGCTACGTTGTAGATCGGAATGGACTTCACGTAGATCCCGATAAAGTTAAAGCAATGCTTACTTTACCAGCTCCTACTTCAGTTAAAGGAGCCAGGCAAGTAGTTGGGACCTTTTCTTGGTACCGTCGATTCATCCCTGACTTTGCCACTGCCATATCTCCGATAACTGCTCTCTTGAAAAGTCGAGAAAATTTGTATGGACTCCTGAGTGTGAGGATGCCTTTAGAAAAATTAAAGAGTGTCTAGTGACAGCCCCAGTACTGAGCTGTCCAGATTATTCCTTACCATTTGAGCTTCAGACCGATGCCAGTGGGTATGGGATAGGTGCTGTTTTAACTCAGCCGCATCCAGATGGAGATAGAGTCATCTGCTATCTCAGTAGATCATTGACAAGGCAGGAACGTAATTTCAGTACTGTAGAAAGAGAATGTTTGGCAGTACTGTATTTTGTAGAGAAACTGAGACCTTACCTGGAGATGGTGCCATTCACAGTGATTACCGACCACTACTCACTTGTATGGCTTCAAAATTTAAAGGATCCTACTGGACGTTTGGCCAGGTGGGCAGTTAAGCTCCAGCAGTACGATTTTAAAATCATACACCGTAAAGGCAAGGAACATGTTGTTCCAGATATCCTATCCAGATCTGTACCTATGGTGGATTCGTTAGTTGTCGAAAAATCCTCCGAGGACAGATGGTACCAGAACATGGTTTCCAAAGTAACCAGATCCCCATTAGCTTTTCCTAACTGGAGAGTGTGTGATGGATTACTTTATAAATATGTCCGTCCTAGATATGCAGAGCTATCCACGTCACAGGAATGCTGGAAGCAGGTGGTTCCGAAGAACCAGAGAAAAGATGTTATATCATCAGCTCATGAACCTGCTACTTGTGGACATTGTGGTGTATACAAAACTTACCACAGAGTTTGCCTAAACTTTTATTGGCCCAAGTTAAAGTCAGATATTTCACGTTATATCCGCAATTGCCCAGTCTGTGCTGCTTACAAGACTGATCAAAAGGTCCACGAGGCCTCATGACAGTTCCTCCCACTATTAGTCGCCCTTGGGAAATGATTTCCACGGATTTGGTAGGACCCTTCCTAGATCTTCCCGTGGTAACCAATACATTCTAGTTGTAATGGATAACTTTAGCAAGTATTGCTTGATTTTTCCTATAAGGTCTGCCTCAGCTGATATTGTCACCAGGAAAATTGAGGAAGAAGTACTATTAGTTTATGGTGTACCTCGTCTCTTGGCCTGTGATAACGGACCCCAGTACAAGTCAAAGCAATTCCAAAATCTTGCTAAGGAATATCATATCAAAATTCGCTACAATGCATACTATCATCCTCAAGCCAATGCCTCTGAAAGGTTAAATAAAACGTTAAAAACCATGATTGCTATGTATGTGGCAGACAACCACAGAAAGTGGGATGTCAATTTAGCAAAAATTGCTTGTGCCGTACGTACTGCACGGCACGAAGCCACTAAAGAATCTCCATATTTTATTAACTTTGGTCGACAGATGATACTGTCGGGAAGATTATTTTAGTAAGGTAGTTGATGCTGAAAATTATAGTACAGAAGAAAGTGTGAGGCAAGAAGGATTTAAAAAACTATATCAGGATGTTAAGAATAATTTGAAGAAAGCAGCAGCAAAGAATGAAAGAACTTATAACTTAAGAAGAAGAAGTGAAGAGTTTATACCTAATCAGTTAGTGTGGAAAAGAAATTTTACGTTATCGGATGCTTCCAAACATTATACGAGTAAACTAGCTCCTAGATATATAGGACCATTCCGTATAAAGAAACGTGTGTCACCTTGGACCTATGAGTTGGTTGACGAGGACAATAAATCCATCGGTATTTGGAACGCTAAGGACTTAAAAGCCGCTAGCGCGGAAGAAAATTCACCGCGGTAAATTTTCTTCTGGTAAGGGGGACATTGTGAGGTAATAATTTGAGCACTACAACCTTTATTAAATAAATAAATTTAGTACAATATAACTGACTATACTTAGTGTACTCCAAGTCTCTGTATTTTGCTATCTTATTAGTTCAGCAACAACTGCATCTCCGTAAGTCTTCTACATCTAAACAAATAAAATTTTAGATTAATAAAATTATTATTTTAGCACACCCGAATTTTATTAATGAAATCATTAGTGTAGTTTAAAAATATGTACCTGTTCGACAATTTATTCTGGATTAGTAATTCGCTTCTTTTCTTTCCCCTCCGTTCAGACACCTGAAAAATAAGAAATAAACAATTAATTTGTAAACAAAATACAAACTTTTAGGTTATATTTTCGTTAATTTTCAGCAATTACCTCATTTTATTGTATGTTGATTTTGAGTGTTCTCCAAGAATTAATTAGTATTTACTCATCTTAGATTAGTCGTTAGCTCGCTAATTAATTCAGTTTTAGGTAAATATTTATTATTGTTAATTATTCCGAAGTCATTTTTCATCGCCCTCTTTGTACCTCTATTGAAGGTGTTTATTTGCTTATCAATTTAAATCCAATGATCTTGTTATAGTTTTCTGTGAATCTTTTATTAAGTCGGATTCTCGCTAGTAGGTGGAACTATGTGTCTCGTTTTGAGAGTATATTTCTTAGAATAAGTTTTTTTGCGGAACGATTTCGCTAGAGGCTTCTGGCAGTTTTGATAAAAATCTCTGGTGGTAACTTCTAGAAAGTGCACGTGGTGATTCCTAAGGCAATTTTTTTTTAAACTTGTTGCGGTGCATTTAAGTAGTATACTTGTGTAACCTACTCCTTTTGAATAAGGAAAATTTGCCCGCTATCAAGAATTGGTGGTTCCAGTTTTGATTTGGATTTTGGTATATTTTTTGGAGCTGCATTTGCAAGTTCTGGGAGCCTCCTGCCGCTTCTGCGGGAGAATTAACGCCTTTCCACACCACGAAAATCACCTACTATTTTAATCAGCCACCTTATACATCTACAAATCGGTCTAAAAGCCGTTGGAAGAAAACCCTCTAGTCATTTTGTGAGGTATGAATATATTTTTTTTGCTGCTGATTTATAATATTGCCTCATGTAGTTTCTTTAATATGTGTAATTTTCACATTAGTATCGATTTTTAATTTAATTTCTAGAATTTAAGTTATGGTAGATATATAAACTAGTTGACATAATTTAGGACCTCAAATTTTCTATTCGTATTTTAATTAAATGTAACAATTTTTCAACTTGGTCGTTGCTAAATCATTTTTTTTATCGTCGTAATATCAGATCATTTTAGTGTTTTTTTTGTACTTCTGAAAACATGTGTTAATCCGACGTATCCTACTTTTAGGGTTTTTTTTTTACGCTCTTGGAATCTTCAACGATTTTTGATCTCGTCGGCGAGTATTCCAGCTGCTGTAGAAGTCTCTACCATAGAACTTACCATACAATCTTCACGATCACCGGTCGCAGTTGCTTCCCAGTCCACTGGTAGTTTGACTTACTGCTTGTTTGCTTGCTTGCTTGCTTGCTGCCGTCCGAGACCTTCTGCTTGCTACCTTCAGCTAAGTTTGCATGCTTAAGCAATTATTATATATTTTTTTTGCAAATATTTTGCATACTTTAATTTACCGATTACTGCTTCATATTTAGTTTTAATTATTGGTAAATAATCTTTAGAAATTAGATTAGTTATTAGCAGATATATATATTTTTAATGTAGAATCACTTTTAGCCTTTTGCTTATTGATACTTACCTCTAGTTTATTAATATCTAGCTTATTATTATTAATTTAGCCTATTGATACTTACCTATAGTTTATTTCATTATTCTACAAGCTATTTTGATATTTCACTTTTACCTCTAAAATTCTGATTTGATTAAGTCATATATTTGATAAGGTAAAGATGTTTTTTTACATACGTATGCAATTTTGAATACTGTTGTAACCTGATTTGAGGTTTCTATTTACGTGTGTAATATATATATATTCCTTTTTTTGTGATACTCACGCTCTACGTGGTACTTTGCCGAAAGTTCTTCGGCACATTTTTTTTAATTGTCATTTGCCAAATATACATCCATATATCTATTTTATTGATATATTATCGCTTGTATGTGAACTGCGCGTGTATACACGTTCGGTAAAGACTACAATTTATTATTTAATAATTATTCGAACTTATACTTATACATACTTACCTTTTTTTATCGCATAACAATTGACCGAATTGTCTAGCGCATACATTTTCTATACGATCTATTAGATGTTTGGCAAATAAAGTAATATATTTTAGAATATATAAATTAAATTGTTTTTCAACTAACGACTTACCTACCTTAAAAACAGATCTAATAAAGAACATTTATACCTTAGTTTTCTTGGTTTAAACTATAGTGGGTGGTATCAGCGTAAACCAAGTGGCGCTCCAAATTAAATTCTATTTTACCCAGCCCGTCTCCACTGCAGCTGGCAAGCCGCTGGTACTACTTATCCGATCAAGGTAACCTATC
Organism: Monochamus saltuarius; assembly: GCA_025584915.1. Classification (NCBI taxonomy): domain Eukaryota; kingdom Metazoa; phylum Arthropoda; class Insecta; order Coleoptera; family Cerambycidae; genus Monochamus; species Monochamus saltuarius. Next base: position 6,758,115 of record CM046723.1, on the reverse strand, counting down.
AGTATTTTGAGTAGGTAATCATTTGGGAACGTCACAAGGGTAATATTTATGTAAAAATTACCTGAAAAATAAATATTGCATTTCTATTGCAAGGTATGTACTTTATTTAAAGGACATTTTCATTATTTTTGCAAAGTTCATTGAGGTCTAGTTCTGCTTAACTGAACTAATTATAAATTCACTGCCACTTGACTGAAAAGCTCCGATTCTGTTTCGCGTGTTTCGTCCATTATTAATAAGTTATTATGCAAAACTAGCCGTTTCTAAAATTTATGACGTTTATCACCACTGTAAACAATAAAGTTCCATGTTTCTCATTTGTATGCAAGAGTATCGTAAGAATCATCAATCAATGTTTAAAGAACTTTAGAAAAACTCTTTCTTCTCTCTCAGCTCTTCTCTCGTCTCTTTTGCAAGACAAGACAATACATTATCGAAATTTACAAGATTTTTTGTCTAAGCCAGCACTATCCGTTACTCTTTCAACAAAAATATTTTTTGAAATAATACATATATATTTTTCACAATTTTGGACAAGAAAGGGCTTTCACAATATTATTAATACCTAAAAATAAGAAAATTAGTATTCTCCTAGGTGCAAACCTTCTTGTGTGTGAGATGCACCAAGACAAATTTATGTTAAATGACAGTGATCTCCGACCTTGGCAACAGCAGAATTAACCTGTAATAGCTGAATTAAATATTTCTTGAGTAGAAACTTAATTGCCTCATAATTGGAATATGAATATTAAGCTTCTTATTGATGCTAAAATATTATGTTGCACTAAGTGCCAAAACTAACGACTGTCAAAATGCGAGGAAGAAATTTGCAACTTAGGTATAACGTGAGAGCTCAGATCATAGTGGTTTTTGGGCTTTCACAGTCGGTGCTATCATTTGATACATAGTACAAGAACACTATATCAGCTCAACTCATGTTCCGTACAAGTAATACCTTGTTTTAACAGAAACAGAGTTATGTTTCTGGCAGCGACCAGTTACCGAGGTCACGGCATAACAACCCGAAAAATCACTATGCATCAGACCAGCTCATGTTCCATACAAGTAATCCCTTGTTTTAACCTACTCTTTATTTTTTCTTATTATAACGTTTATTTAGCATTGACATCAAATTCCATTATTTACAAATATATTTTTTTAACATTTGCATTGCGAAAAAAGCGTGACCGAAACTGTCCCTGTCTGATATCTACTTCACACGGCCACATAATTTATTCTCGAGAAATTCGACATTCAATTATTTACATACTCATATATTAATACGTAAATTTCCAATTACAATGCAAATTCGGGAGTTGAGAGTCGTGGAGTTCGTCTAGAAGTTGCGATATTGCATAGGAACCGGTTTTCACTGTAACGCTTCTGTATAAATTACGCCGACTTTAGAAACTTCCACACGTCCGTAAAGAGAGACGAAAAAAATGAATTTAAATTGCTGAACAGGTCGTTATGGTCCCATGATGGCAAAAAAAATTCGAATTATAAAAAATACATGTTTCGTAATGTTAGGTGTGAGCTTTCATTGTTAAGTAATAAATAATGGTCGACCAGTTTGGAGACATGGCGGCTCAAGTGACAGAGGCGGACTTAGGGGAGTAGATATTCTAGATGTATTCATTTATTTGATCTGTAGTTATAAGACATGACATGGTGCAGTTGGCACAACTTTACAAAATTCGTAATTGTGAACAAAACACATCCAGTGATAAATACAGCTCTGATTTAGATCATATTTCTTTTCTTCTCAAATGCTCTCGTGGAAACTGATTTTAATTAATCTTATGACAATTAATACTTTTTGTTAGGCAAGCTATTGTGATTGAACAAATCACTAGCCTCGAGCGCTATACACTGCGTTATGAATTGTTATAGAAAAATTTAATTTAAGGGGAAATTGCAAAATTACAAACACTTTCAACTGTTTTCGTAAACCAATAAACTGAAAACTATGTACTTTATTTAAATGATGTCCAGCATATACTTTATTTGACATTATTTTGAAAAATAAATTATTCCCCCTAAAATGGAAAATTTCTAAAATAATACCTATTTTCAAAAGAGGTGATAAGTCAGACATGAATAACTATCGGCCTATCGATCAACAATTTTATTAAATTTTTTGAAATATTACTTTTTGATTTTCTTTTTTTCCACACCAAGCATATGATAACTGAACGACAACATGGTTTTTTCAAAGGGCGGTCTACTATTACGAATCTGTTTTGTGTAACTGAATTTATTGCTGATTCTATTGATAGTGGGTTTCAGACTGATATAATTTACACTGATTTCACTAAAAGCGTTCGACAGAGTTGACCAGGTTTTATTGCTAAATAAATTAAAGTTATTTGGATTTTCTGATCTACTTACTCATTTAATTAGAAACTATTTAACTAATAGAATCCAGCATGTTATGTATCGTGGTTTTAAGTTTGTTGAAGTGATTGCGCTCTCAGGAGTCCCTCAAGGCTCGGTTTTGGGCTTTACTATTTGTTTTATTTATAAACGATATTGTTAGTAATCTGAATGTAGATTGTTTGCTTTATGCCGATAACCTGAAAATATTTAGCAAAATTTCCAATATCAATGACTGTCTGTTGCTTCAGCAGAATTTGGATTCCATTTGTGATTGGTGTAGAGTAAACAATTTGTTTTTAAATCTTGAAATATATAAAAGTGTCATTTACTACGAAGCAGCATGTTATTGAATTTAATTATAAGATTAATAATCATTTTTTAGAGAGAACACAAACTTTTAGAGATCTAGGAGTATTATTTTATTATAAATTATCGTTTAATGACCACATATTGGATATTACTTCTAAAGCGTATAAAACACTTGGATTTATTATTAGGAATACGTCCACGTTTAAATCGGCTGATACTTTGAAACTTCTTTAATCAACTTTAGTTAGGCCGAAATTGGAATATGCCTCTGTTGTTTCGTGTCCAAATTATATAACATATATTGAAAGTTTAGAATGGATTAAGCGTCGTTTTTTAAAATTCGTCTCTTTTTGAACTGACGGAATTTATCCACAAACTGGTATTTCCCAGGATGGGCTTTTACAGAAGTTTTCTGTTAAATCTTTTAAAGACAGACGTAGCATTGCTTATTTAGTATTTTTATTTAAATTATTAAACAACCTAACTGATTGTGGTGATTTATTAAATAGACTTAATATTCATGTTCCCAGGGCGGTTTCAAGACACGCTGGTACTTTTACCTGCCGACGCCAAGAACTAATATTAGGAGTTTCTCCCCATTGAATTTAATGTGGAATACTTATAACAACTTAAAGTCATCGGTTGATATATTTCATTGTTCTCTTGCAAGCTTGAAACAGGCAGCACTATGATGCTTTTTTAAATCTGATGCTATTTTTAGTGTTAATTACTATTATTATAATTTTCTGTATCTTAATTTAAGTTTGTTTTGGTTTCTGTATTTTGTATCTGTTTAGTATTTCTCTTTCTCATTTCTTACATTTTGTTTGTTTGTTATTTTTACTGTATATGTTCTTTGTATTTCTTTTTTTGTATGTGTTTCCCATTCTGTAATTGGGCATTCGCCTGTTGAATGGTGTAAAGTAAATAAAAAAAATAAAATAAAATAAAATATAGGTCTAGTTCCAGTTCTGCTGAATTGAACTAATTATAAATTCAGTGGTACTTGTCTGGTAGAGCTCCGACTAAACTAAACGATAAAAAACTATTATAATTATGAAAACCAATCACGGTCAAGATGTTACGAACTCATTAAATGACATTAACATTGTTGTTGATGATACTTTCGACATACTCGACACATTATTGTCGACGCGTCAATACTCATCCCAACTCTGTCATGTATTTAGCTGGACTGACGTCTGGTAATAAAAAATGTTAGCTTGTTAGTCATTAGAGAAGTGGCTAAGTACAGAGAAAAGTGCTTCTCAAACGGGTTTCCAAAATAATTCTGTATTTTCAACTGTTCGTTTACGTGTGGTTCCAGGCTAGCAGTTATACAAGCGCCCTGTTATGAGCAAACGCTTTGTGGAAGAAGACGTCTGACACAAATTTTAATATGTGTCAGAGTAAGGTTTTAACCTTACATCTCGAACATCATCGAATCAACAAACAATCGCTTTTAGTCGAATTAAATTTCCCGTATAATATCCTGCAGACAGCGCGATAAATCATGTGCTCTCGTTTAAAGTTTCCATAAACGCGTCTAAAATTACCATTGTTTCTCTGAGTGGGGTTAAGACGGGAATTAAGCCGGGGGTTGTTTCTCTTTGTTCCGGTAATGATCTGATTCTTAGTTTTTATGCGTTCTGGTGCAGAGCAACACAAAGGAAAAGTTACTCATACATTTCGTGTTCTTTTTGCGTTAATGAACAATAATAACAGCGTCAAAGGAAACGATGAATTAATTAAACAATTTAAAGTTTTGCTGTTTGACGCTCTAATTAAAATTCTCGCATCGCTGCTGCTGTATTTTTCTACTATTATCAATTAATATCTAGCGCGTTGCCTGGAATGCGTTGCAATGTAACAAATGCCGCTTTAAACAGAAAGCTGCAAGTCTGAAAGCAGTCGGCAGCATAGAATTACAGAGAAATTACATTAAACTTACAGATGAATGCATATCCACTGTCAATGCCGTTCAATTTTGGAATACTCTGTATAATTTTGACATAAGTATACCCAAATATATCTATTAATTACGTTGAATTTTTACGGAAGATTAGTTAATTTGCACATTATACCATGGATAGGTATCTCATTTCCATGGTAAAAATATAAGTATAAGTATTTGTACATGCACTAAGTGAATAATTACATCTAATTTTACAAAGAATTATTAAGTTTATATTGTCACGGGTTTCCTAACCCGACTTTTTCTATTACCAGAAAAACAAACAGTTAATGCTTACCGATATTTAACACCCTATACACTACCGAATACTAATTACAACTCAACTAAACACTAGTTAATTAATCACTATCTAAATCGCTCTGAATTTTAATTGTTCTCTCCGAAATATCCAAATAACAACTCTCTAATTCAAGATTGACTGACTCGACCGTTTATTCTTCTGCTATAGACCAAACGAATATTCCAGGTATTTTTTAGCATCTCTAGATCTATTTCTCGAGCGATTCTCGTCAAATCTCAATTTTCCAGTCGCGCTTCGATACACGGCATTATTTTGTTTGTTTACCAGCATCGCGTAGGGGCGATCGGGGAAATCTAATGTTTTGCCATACCACAGTCGTCGAATTGGGTGCGAGCGGTGCAAATTGTGTGACAATATGTCTGTCCGAGTATATGTAGTTTCCATGGTAAAAATACATATAATTTTTACATGTATTATATGTTTAGCTACACTGAAATATTACAGAGCATGATAGTTATGGGCATAAAAAACCAATGTTAATGACGGTAATTTTACATAAATCACTTTTTAGTGAAAACAATTTTATTACGAGACGAGCAAATGTATTTTTCGAGGAAATCTTTTATCAAAAGAATAATTGGAAAATATTGAAATTATACTATAAGTTGCAATAATTAAATTAATTAATTAAAACATGAACAAACAGACGCAGAGGCTAAGTTGTTGTTCACTCTGTAAATGTAAAAATTAAATAGTAATTGTACTGAATTGGATAAGAGTAAATTACAAAAAAATTACTGTAATATTACACAAAATATTTCCTTTAGAGATAACAATGATTTGTTATTATTAATATGGAACCTAGAGATAACACAGCAGTTATAAATGTAAAATTACATTAAATTACAGAAAAATGATGTTCCCCTAAAGTTTCCAATTGACAAGAAATTATTACTAGAAATCTTGAAGCCAAAGATATGTAACTGGACTGGCAAATGTCGAATTGCAAAAAAAAACATTAATCTTTAAAAAAGTATGACTATTATAAATTTTCTAACAAAGAATTGCTTAAACTGGAATGCTGTGTAAAATTACAGATAACTTATATTAAACTTTAAAAAGATGTGTATCCATAGTAAATTTTCGATATAACAATCACATCATCAGCTATTATAGTACTATTACTGTTTTTCCGAAAAACAGCATATTGACGGTGATATAAAGTGGAATGGAAATGAGCAAAGTCAAAAACAAGTTGGGCGACAAATCTTTTCTCCATTCATTGCACCCCAAACGGCAGCCATCCATCACCCTTTTCTTATTTAATGTAGTTTGGGAGTCCATAAAATAGCTCTCCTGTAATATCAGTTGTCGACAAAAGGCACATGGCGGGGAAAAAATGCCACAAATATTCACCGGAATAAGAATAGCCGACTTCCCACCGCTAAGCGATGGTTGCCTTTGACCGAATTGACACAATAGAAATGTAGGTTGTTTACAAAAAGTAGAGTATATGTATGTTTCCGATTTGCATATTTTATGGTAAAGGTCAGCTTGCTAAATTTTGTAAGTGGAATGGAGTACTTAGATAAGAGAAATCTTTTTATAGGTCTCTATACAAGGTTAACAATGACTAAGTACATAAATTTTAACCACATCTTCAAGAAGCCTAAAAGACAACAATTTATTTAAAAAATGGGAGAAAACCCTCTTTTTACCGGAAAAATTGACGTCTATGATAATCACCGTCCAAGATGGCTTAGACAATGTCAACTACCGTGCGGTTGTTTTTTGCAGCGTTGTTAAATGTAGAAACGACGAGAATAAACATTATTAGTATTAATAATACCTAAGTACCTCATAGATAACAGTTTTTTAATCCAGTTAGCTGCAGCATTTTTCATTCGTTTTTCGTTATTTCGTTCCACACTGTCAAAATTAGATTTTCAGTCATTACAGGGCCGTCAAAATTATCCACAGAACAGAATACAAAGTCCGTGTTTAATAAAATACCCATTTATTTTGAGAAAATTAAAATTTAATGTACGTAATACCTACTAATAGAAATTAATTATAAAATCTTGTACAATTGCCGTAGCTCCGTTGGATTTGCGAGGGAACCCTGTCACTACCCTTAACAGCGCTCACTTGTGGCTGACAGAACGCCAGAGTCGGCGATTAATTAGTTGCTGAATCTTCTTTTAGAGTTAGAGACATTATTGCGATTGTGGATGAATGTGGTCGCTTTCACGTTCGTGCTTTGCAAAACCCTTTGTCGCTTTACCGGCTCCAAACGAGGAACAATAAACGAAATCGTGTAGATGCCGTGAAGACCACGCGAAGGCATCCAAATTCAATGTTTGCGCTCTTTCACGCTACAAATGTACAACGGGCATAAGCATTAAAGGATATCATCTTAATTGTACAATTGGTTAAACAAATTATGCAACTTGTATTATGTATGCAGATAATTAATGCCGTTAATATGTAAGATTTGTTACTTATTTTATTTATGGAAAGCAGCATACATTTTAAGTATATTTATTACGTTAAAAGTCTATATATTGAATTCACTGTCCGCTACTAGGCATATATTCTATAGTTGTGTTCAAATATCCGCGCTTTAGTTATTGTTATGTATATTTCTCGCAATGTTTTTATTTTTTAGTAAACTTTTCATATTATGAATAACTAACTCTTTTTGTATGCAGCTTACGTAAAATTAATATACTATCCTCTTTTCCCCTTTAAATTCTCTTTACGGGCGCTTTTTCAAGTATTTTGTAAAACGACTATGTCTGTACAATTTCACTTAAGATGTCACGTAGATCCGGCTTTACCTTTTCACTTAAACGCCTTTAAATTGCCGGCAGAGTGGAAACTTGAGAGAAAATACACGAGAACATAAACTCTCCCAGGTCGTAAGCCAAAAAATAAGTTACGGCGTCGTCGCTTATTTTCTAGAGGGGGCGCTGGAATAGTTTATAACCTTGTATAGCAAGTCAAGATCGTACTTGGTTTTAATTAACAGTACCTAAATGTAAGAGGTAATACAATGTACGTAGAATGTAAAACGACACTTAGTGACTTATTGTTGCAACGAAAATGAATAGCATTGTATTACACAGGGTGATTCAGAACTTATCTAAAAAAGTTTTGCAATAAATGCAGCATGAAAATTGAAATTTTTTTTTGTAAAAGCGTTATAGTTTCCGAGTAAAAATATTGAAATTGTAGTATTATCAATCTTTACATCGCTGGGCTACTGTAGTCTCTAGCCAGGCGATTCCAAATATTAAAATCCGATTACTTATAGTAGGTATTAACGTTTTTGTGAAGCAAGTATTTACATTAGTTTTTCAAATGTCAATAATAACTTACGTGTATAGTAACTCGGGGTTGATGAATACCGTATTAATTTATGGTGATGGGTGATGAAAATTCTGTAGCAGTACGATGTTCCGGTAAACATGTACCAAATGCAGCTACTTTTACCGCAGTGTACAGTGAGTGTAACGCGAGCGTGATACGTTAAATTTGAAACCGAATCGTGAAAGAGGTGGAGGTTCAGGGCGCCCACGGCGTATTGCAGCAGTATGGCGTATAATACACGAAGCTCGATTATATCCATACCATGTGCAGCGTGTTCAACCATTAATATCAAGGGATTGGAAGAGGAGGACCGGTACCATAGCCGCCACGATCTTCTTACTTTAAATCATTTGGATACCGTGGATACTATTGATGATTTACGCAAACATAGCTGCTACTAATATCTTACGAGTTCAAAACGAACAAAACGCAGAAGCATTTGTGTTAGTTTGTAGAAACTGGATAAGAGGGGTGCAAAATTTTGTTGTAGCATCAGATGTGTCAAACTTTTTTATCAATTAAAACCTCAAATTAATTCTATTAATCATTAATAACAATGACAGCAAAATAAGTTAAATTTGCTGTATAAAATAGGTGTTATAAAATGTTATTTATTTCTTTTCTTGGGAATTCCTTTCAATGTCCTTGATCGCCGATTGCATGATTTGCTTTGTCAGGTTTTACAATGGACCAGCCTCCAGTGTCGTGCAGAATTGTATTTTAAATCATTTTTGAACGCCTCATTTTGATTTTGTCTTTACAACATTGTATTTGTAAGTATCCCCTATACATTCTAAATTTTCTCTATAGTTCATAGCTTGTCATTAATCTTGGCATAAATGAATTAAATTGCTACAAGAGAAAATAATAGTATATTATTTAACGAGCGGTAATGCAGGTAATAACTCACGCAGATGAAGTTTGCAGCAAGTTGAATACTATACTTTATCTACGGCTATAACATCTTTTTTAGGACTATTATTAGAAATTGGTTTGAAAACGTCTAAATCATTTTGTTAAAATGACATTTGTCCCCTCAATGATAATAATTGACAGTGCCGCCTACTGACAGGCGTTGGCAATTTAATAATTTTAAAATCTTTTAGTTATTCATTCCTTTCCACTTGTTAAACATTCTTTCCATTTTACACCAATGGAACGTATTTATCGGCTTAAAAATGTTCAAGAATTTACTGTGTACACTATTTACATACCGAATTATCATAGTAGAAGCCCAGCGTGAGTTATAATAACACACTATAAAAACTCACGCTATTTGTTTATTGATACTATTAATAATTGCTCAAAAGCAGTTGAATAATTAATATATAAATTAATAGGAGTAGATAAATAAAAATATATTATTTCAAAACAAACTTATTGCAGCTGCTATCTCCTATGGTGCAACGATATCTCAGTAGGATTTAGAACGTTGTTTGGTGATTTCACGTTAACACGCACTTGATATATGATAAGGATGTCAGAATTTGTGATACTACTTGTGTTTAGTCTGTTTTAAACCACATAGCAATTATCAGTTTTACTTTCAGAGCAAACTTCATTGCATTTTAATATAACTCACAAAAGACACTGCAAAAATAAGACGTCAAAAAAACATCCAACCTAAAAACCATTCTAGTTTTAAAGGAGTATGATTAGGCCATGTCATAATTGGGTACATGTGTGACAACACATAAAAATTATTATTCATATTGGAAAACTTTACATGTGGTCTTTATATTTAGAAAAAACACACTACTCATTACTATTATCAGTTTTTAATTATATAAAACGAATTTTAATATGCAGTTTGACCCTGAGGTCTACCCTTAAGTAGTAGTTGCCATATGTACGATATTTAAAAGGTGTTTTCCGCTATCCTGAAAGCCGGGCGTGGGCAGTTTTAAAACAAACGTCGCTCGGGAAAGCCCCTGTCTCTCTTTCGGAAGTTGGAGGGTGCCACGACGAAAACAACGTCTCCGACTGTGATCTATGGTTTGCATCGGCACGAAATGGAGAATCCACTGCCATCAGCTCAAGAATGTAGGTTACCAATGCGTTGTTATTGCGATTGCACGTGTTTTTCCGTCTTTGCAGCGGGTAATTTACATGTTTATTGGGACAATAGAGGGAAATTGTAACGTGTTGTTATTGGCGACTTTATGATCCACCAATAAGGCAGTTTGCATAAGTGATATTCTATATAAATTGTCAAATGAACTTTCAAAACTGGCAATATATTACCAAGATAGCAACGTCAATATACAGGATTATTGAGGACATGAGGATAAACAATTTTTATTAAGCAACCTGCGGTCCAAAGTACCATGTGCGTTCAGAAAATTAATGATGAAGTATTACGCGGAACTTAGACCGATCCTGTATTATTTAACTGTTTACATAATTAATAATGGACGAAATAGAGTCGGAGCTCTTTCAGTCAAGTGGCAGTGAGTTTATAATTAGTTCTAGTTAAGCAGAACCTGTAGGTATTATTTTAAAAATAATTTTTTATGCTGAGTTTCCTTTGACAAAAGCTCGGACAAAAGTATATATCTACAATAGAAATGCAATATTTACTTTTTCAGCTAATTTTCATTTAAATATTACCCCTTCTCAATATGGAAAATTTCTTGTCAGAGCATCATTTTTTGTCACGTCTCGTAGGACTTTTTTAATCTTGCAATTAGAGCTGCCATGTTTTATCTTGGGTAACCAAGACAAGATCAGCAAAAAACAAGACAAGATGCCAACACTATCAACGACGCAAATGTGTTCCATCGATTTATGTTGTTTTATTTAAAAATACCTTATTCAAAACAATAATTGGCAGCTATGGTGTGAGTTTGCGTCTGTGGGCCTTATCTCCATGGTCGCTATCAATCTTCAACACCGTATCAAGAAAAAACACGACAAATGTGTCTTGTCAACTGTAGACGGATTTACGTTGTTTTATTAAAAAATGCCTTATTCAAAACAATAATTAGCAGCTATGGTGTGAGCTTGCATTTGTGGGCCTGACGTACGTTGTCGATATAATAGACAACATTGTATTTTTATGTAACATATTTGAGTAATAGTGTACGAAATACGCGAGACTTAGTATCTATACATCTAGTTATCCCTGGTTAGTCAATGCTTAGCTTGAAAATAACCGCAACAAAAAGCGACCCACTTTACTATTACGCATGTCCTTCTGTAGTCTATGACAGAACAGCCGAGGTTTGTGATCGGTTGCCTCACCTATGGCATACTGATGAGGGCTAACAAGCTCGTAACCGGTGCATGTCTGGTGGCACCGCTGACAACTAACCGTGGCTATTTATGTGTGGAATCAATGCTGGTAGGTGCATTACCTCGCAGTGTAGTTGTTTTTGAAATTCAGGTCCCGAGGTTCTCATAGTATCCTCAGTATAGTGATGGGTCGCTCTCTGTTTGTGGTCTCAGTCAAAATACTTAAATATCGTTGGCATTTTGAAAATTTTATATTTTCCGCAAACCTACAAAATAAATAATAACTAAAGTATATACCTTTTAAATGAATTTTTGCCCTGGTTTCATTTTTGAAATAAAATACAGGGTGTTCCGTATAAAAAACACAAGTTGTCAGTACTTGAAGCGATGTGGCCAGACCGCTGTGAGTTCGATCCCTGCGGCTGGTAGACCGTATATCAGCTATATTCGTGGAAAGGATTGGCACCCTCTTAGCCGGTATGGTAGGGTGGAAGAATGTTAGCTTGGGTGAATGTGAGAGATTGATACCGGTCGACGCTTGACTACCCCCATAATAAATGAGGCTTTCGAGATTTCTCTCATTCCTGCACTAAGCAGATGCGGTCTGCTTAATAATAATATGCCGCCCCTTAGAAAATTAGAATGACGTGTAGAGCTTTTGCGCATTATTATATTATTATTAGAATGTTCAAACCGTTTTAAGATATCTTGAAAGGGAAAAAAGAAAAGGGCGCAAGTCGGTTTAGGCGAATCGAGAAACCCTGTACCCTGTACGTCGAAAACGGTAACAGATAAAGACATGCTTTTATCGAAAAATAGCTCTAGACTTGTCTATCAGATTTGCTCTGTCTATAACTTGAAAACCGATCAGTTTGAACCACCCTGTACATTATATCATTAACAACGTAAAATGAAATATCTTACCATAATTAATTTTTTATGAAATGGAAATTTTCCGATGCACGTAAATCACACGCCAGTGTGATATCCGAGTCTAATGAGGTAACAAAATTCCGTTGAAAGCGAAAGGCCCATTAACTTCATCTACTAAACATAAAATTACGGCGCTTTTAGGGACCGTAACACAGATTAATGCTTTTTAGACTTTTATCTGATGAGCAGTCCGTAATAGCGAAAGCTTTATTTGGGAAACACTCAATGCCGATTAACGGAGCTATGTATATACCGTTTCAGGGGCATTTCCAATTTAAATCAATCACTGAACTTGTAGGGAATCGGAAATTTACATTTCCAATTTAGCAATCCGAGATAATCCGGGTGCAACTGCACCGCTGCTGATTTAATAACCCAGCGTCATTTATAACCCGATTTAAGGAAGTTCATTTATTTATACTGCTCTAAAACTTACATCATTCCGAAATTGCGGTAATAAATTCTGCAATTCCAGGCTATTTTTCAATGTGGCAACATCCCTCATCGCCAAAACGAATTTAGAATAGTTTAAGCATCATATTTCTTCGGTTATTGTTTATTGAATTGTCTTTTATCTCTGTCAAATTGTACATTGATAACAATTAATATACAGGTTGTCTGGAAATGATGAGTAAAACATTCAGGGGACAATTCTAGACCGAGAATAAATGCTTTCTATAACATTTTTTCCAAAACTGGGGTGTTGAAGTTAAAATTTTATTTTCGATATTTGTAAATAACTTCTTAAGAAATCCAAATATTTACATAAAATTTGTAAATCGGGGGTTTTTGCGGACGAGAAATTCAAATATGTTTCTAATTTTGACGTCACTAGTAGAGGGCGCCACTTGTGGCACATCATGTTTATTTTACAGATTTTTTTTACAAATATCGAAAATAAAATCGGTTTTAGACAAAATGTTATAGAAAGAGCATTTATTTTCGGTCTAGAATTTCCCCTGAATTTTTGCTCGTCATTTCCGGACACCCTGTATAATAATATTACAGTAATTTTCGGGTGGATTTTAAATGCAAACTTTGTAGCTTTTCCAGCGTTACAGCTACCTCTTTTGGAAATTTTAAATTAAATATGCGAAGCAATACTTCTGCCTCTCTGACACTATTAGGTATATGCTGCGACGTTGTTTTTTTTGTGTTTGTATTTTTGTATTTCTCAGAACTGTTGTTTTCTAACAATACAATAATGAATAATTATAAAAAATAATAATATGTTAGATGTTGATGTGAACAACGTGTTTTACTATCATTTTTATCTGTCTTATTATTATCGTGCACACCATATCGGAAAATCCTTCTGCGCATGTGACGGCAACGTATTTTTTCAGACATAATAGTATTAACAATACTTACAAATATAATTTGAATACTTTGTTGTATTTCGTTTGAAAGTAAGAAGGTTAGCTTTACTGAAATGTTCTTTATATGGCTGTGTACACAGGGTGTTTTCAAAAGAAGTAGCACGAATGGTTTCGATGAATCTACAGCTAAAAGCAACACGTGTGCCATAAACAGTAGTAAAAAATACAGAAATTAGCGTGACAGCCACCTACTTAAATATTTCTCAATTATATCGTGTGAATTGTGACGCAGATGATAATAAATTTTATTTTTTGTTAATAAACGGTTAGTTTTGAAGCAAAAAAGTAATAGAGGTAGAAGTTTTGAAATAAACCAAGCTGATATTTTTGAACACTCAATATTTGTCAAACAAATACGTTGTAGCAAAAAATAACTTAAGATATTATGCTCATTTCAAACCCGTTCCAAGTGGTAGAAATTGTAGTAATTGAGTATACTGCAATCAAGAATTCAGACGTCTTACGTCAGGGCTGACGTTACATTTGTTTTTTTTGTTAACGTAATTTTCGATATTTGGTCGCGTTAATAACAATCTTTTATTACAATTTAGTGCAATATATGATGCAAGCTTTTAGTGTAGTATATAGTTTTATTACTATCAGTTGCAGTTTCTTAAATATTTTGACGAAAATATAATGAATTGTTCATTTGTTCATATGACGTAAGTTGTCTGAATTCTTGTCGCGAGTATAGTTGCACATGCATTAGTTGAAAATTTATGTAAAATTTGACAATTTATACATTTTTTTGGTAAGGAGTGAACATTTTTTGCAAATGTGTTATTTTTAGCTCTAGATTCACTGGTGCCATTTGTACTATTTCGATTTTGAATACATCCTGTATACGAGACAACAAAATATCCATTAGAGCTTAATTCAGCTAATTGTTTATTAAAGCTGTGCATTGAACATGTATATTTTATTTATGTACTAAATTCACCTTTGCATGAATTTAACCAGTAGAATTCTGTTCATTGAAGTTAACAAAGTGCTTTGTACAAATTGTGTGTAATCATAATAATTATAATCTTGTGGCTTCATATACAATAAATTTTAATAGGATAAAATATTTGTGTATGTTTTTGATTAGTGAAATGGTTCTCTAAATATAGAAAGAAATCGATATGTTGTTTCTTTGTTTATTTTCTTTGCTTTATTTTGATTTCTGCGTAAATATGTCCTCTATTTATTTCTTACTTCGTATACTTACTGTTCTACAGGGCGATTCAGTCCTTGCGTTGTTAATTTTACGAAAAGATAGAGGAAAATAAGTATGATAGGAATACGCAATTAAAATTTTTTATTAGGTAATTGTAAATTTACTGTATTAAAAAATCTACATCTACAAATATTTGCAAAAACCAAGGAATATAATATTTCATGAATAAGTTTTTGAGGAAGGAAAGGAACAGATAAATCACATTTAGAGGATGCTCCTGACAAGGACAAGAAATAAAAATATAGCTGTATATGTATTTCTTAACTCACATATTGTATTTATGATTGAATTCTAATATTAAAATTTACTGTATTTCTAATAATTTGTTAGTAAGACACATCCTACATATTATACTGAATCATTTAAACATGTGCTTTATTTTTGTACATTTTAATAAGCAGAATTATTGAACCCGAACAACTTTTTTCCATGACATTGAAAGTAAACAATTTTCCCTTTTTTCAACTTCATCTGTCGACACACTATATGACTATAAAAATAATAATACATTTTTAGATCGACTTCTATTACACTACTCAGGTTGAACAAACTGAGAATATTTGAACTGATTATTTGGTATATACATTTTTTTTTAATATGTGCATATTGTTCATTATTAAAATTTCTTACGCAACGATATCCAGTCATAGATATATGTGAAATAATTTTAGTTATTGAAAAAGTTTTCTCTATATGTACATATTTTTTAATTTTAGTTATAAAGGTAAATATATAATAATATATAAAAAAAATTAAATTATTCAGTAAAATTACATATATTTTACAAGTCTAACCTAAAAATAACAATATATAAATTACAGTATCGGAAATTTACGATTGAATTTAGCATAATAGTTCTAATATCACATAAAAATGGAATTTTATCCATATGTATTTCTGTAATATTACAGTGTACTTTCTTCATTTACAAAATTATTGGGTATGTATTTTTACATAACTCTACGCTGGTCACAAATTGCCAATGTAAAATAATATGAAATTACACAGTTTTATCAGCGTAGGACCAGCGTTTACATTTTGACCCTTTCTTCGAAATATGACACATAAAAAACGAAATTTTTAGCACTACCACTACTAGATACTACTGTCAAGGAGTTGTCTTAAAATTTTTATACATTTTTGGCGCCGCACCTTGTATAACTTAACTTACAATTTAATATTTGGGATGGTACATATCTTCTTCAATATGCTGCCCACATACTTTCAATTTCCACTCAAAACCTCTTATCTCAAGGCATCCGAAAATCAATATCGACGTATTTGTGACAGTCTAATACACGAAAACAACCCCTCACGTCCGCAGATATAAAATAAATCAAAAATCAATTTCGACCCGTTCTAATAAATCAACCGGGGTCGGCCGATGGAGCAGCAGGCGTTGTTACCGGCCGATTCTGATTTCTTAACGAAGCTCACCGCTGAATGGTGCGGATCAGGGGTCGGGAAGCTCGGCCCGGACGGCCGGCATTTCAATCAGTTGGGCTCCTTAAAACAATAACTGATGTCGCTGACGGTATAGATGGATGCTGGGGAAGCCAGTATCCTTTTCCGGTTGGGTTCCTTCGAAGCCAGGGTACAATAGTGGGGGCGAGAGGGGTCGAACGGCGTCCTGAGAATCCTGAACTCGATCTCTCCCCTGCACTGTACTTTTTTTATATAAAGTCGTTTAGTCGCACAGAATGGATATTCATCGGGAACGCTCGTTAAATTATTTAACTGCACGATACATTTTCCGAATAAAATAATATAGAAATAGAATATTTTATTTGAATGCACTATACATTAAGAAATGTTTGGTAAACATAACTGTTCGGTTAAATTGATAAATTCTCAGTGAAAAATGTATTCGCAAACTGGAAATAATAGTTGCACGAGGGAAAAAATACATGTTTGATGAAAACAACAAATGCTCTCTATAAATGTGTTCATCACAAATAATACTTGCTAGTTAAAAATAATAAATGCTCGGTAAAAATATTAATTTCTCTATACAACTATTCATCGCCGGATAAGAATATTAAAGACTCGATAAGAATATTAAATGAACCGTTAAATATATATATGCTGTAAAAACAGTAATTACTCTCTAGAAAGTGTAAATGCACTGTTATAAAAATTATTTGCAGAAAATAAATTCTTAAGTTTGAAAAATTTACTGCAGGTTGGGTTAGGTTAGGTTAGGTTAGGTTAAACAATGAAATCAGCCCGGGACAGTCGTTTGTTCATTTCACTGCTTGCAAATCATTCTATTGCGCACACGCGCTTTTAGATTCAAATCTGCGAACCAAAATTAAATATCGTGCATAAAGTAATGAACACTTTTGAAATTTGTATCGTGCAAAATGAATAAAATATCGAAACATACTTTTAAAACTTATCGAGCATTTAGTATTTTTATGATGCAAATGCTATTTAAATACCGAGCATTCTTATACTGCATGCATCATTAGTAGTCAAGCATTTCTCCTATTTTATATTTCAAAATATATTAAAATATCGAGCACTTTATTGGGACCCATATTCATCCTTTACGCGTATGCTATCGCATAAATAATTCTTAAATAGATATGTTTAATAATTTGGTAACACTCAATGAATGCACTGTATTTTTATTTTATTATTTTTTTAAATTTGCCTAAAATATTTGGCAGGTTTTTCTATTTTTTGATAGTTCTCTTCAAAAAGGGCCTACACGGAAAAATCTAGTCTTTATTTAAAATTTTAAATTTCACTCAAGTGTGTATAAATTATTTCATATATTTTCATAATAAACTATCTTTGATATTAGCTATTTACCTAACATAGATCGGCAAGTGAATGGTTCCATATTTTTCCTATGATCATGACAAATCTAATCAAGTGAAACAGTTTATTTTAATTAGCAATTTATAACATTAATAAGTAATTATTAAGTGGTATTTAAACTAACAGAATATGTTAACAAAAAAATATTAAAATTAAATGTACAAGTTGTGGCATTTTGTAAATTCAGTGCTGAGGCAATTTTGACTTGAGGCTGCTCTTCAATTGTGGAATTCGTTGTTGACAAAGTATGTGTTGCAGGATTAGCTTGTAACTTAAGTAATGAGAGAACAGATGTTAGATGATATTCTTCAGTCACGGAACATACTGTTAATGTTGATGTACTACGTGCTTCAGCAATATTCTCTTAAAGTTCAGATGATGAAGGAATTTTCAATGTATGACTCAGCTCAGCTCAGCTTTAGGACGCAAAATAGTGCAACTTCGATAGATATTTACATATTTAATTGTTTCTTCATTGTTCACCACAAATTTTCTTGAAACATTGGTTTTCGTGTTTGGGATGGTAATAACACATCCCCATTGTCTTCTATGTCGTGGATCGTCATATTTGCTAGTTCTTCGCAGTGAGAGGCACCAGCAATTCCACATATCGTGGCTACTTTGGTCATAAGATATACTCGTACGTTGTCTGCCGCATTTAAGATAACATTTTCTATTTCCTTTCTTTCTAATACCTGTAATTTTTGGATTATAACCAACATTTGATTTCTTCAAATATGTTGTTAGTTTGTATTTTCCTATATCAATGTCCTTTTTTACTTTGAAGAATAGTTTCAATATCGAATACTTTGACCGTAGAATTGACGGAGAGTTATGTTTTGTAATATCGTGGAAATACCTTTTCTTTTAGTCGCTTTTGATAACGTTTTCGAAACTGTGTTGATGCCTACATGTTGAATAGTATATTTTCCAGCCACATATCGCAAGAAAAATCTCCCACCGGCATTTTTATGACGCATATTGATGTATTTTCGACACATTTCTACAGCATTAACTGAAAAAGTTTCTTCCATGATCGTGAAATTTCTTGAAATATTTGTTTCCGTATCTGGAATGAGTATGTATAGCTATTTGTCTTTGTCTTGGACATCGGTGACATCCAAGAAGGTTAATTCATTGCATCGACAAGCATATGAGGCTCCCATGATCGTTGCAACCTGTAAAGAGTTAAAAATAAAACGCTCAATGTATAAATTGAAATATTAATATCGTGTATTTTCTACCTTACCTTCATCAACTCATCCAGTGCTTTTTTTATAAATTCTTCGATTTGGTTTCCCTCCAGTATTTTTGCCTTTGGTTTATAATTTCTTGATTCTACTTTCAAATATGAAGTAAGTTTACCATACTTCGAAATATCAATACCTTTGTGCACTTTTAACATTGATTTTAGTATGGAATATTTTGTTCATATCGAAGAGGCATCGAACCGTTTCTCCACATTGAATACGTATAACAGTAGCACCTCTTCTGTAATGCTCCTTCTCCTATGCCCCTTTTTATCGCCAATTGTCGAATTCTACGAATTTCCTCTCATACTTTTGCTTTTCCCTGGTAACAGACGTAATGTTGCTTCTTGTGCTTCTTTCTGGATTTCAATCGAAATGAAGAAATGACTGAGAATGCTGAGACCATTCTCACTCATATTTTGTGTCGATTTTGCAAATTTGTTCACTTGTGGAATGGTTAATGATTTAATAATTTACTTATAACTTTTTAGTGTGATATAGGTAAATAAACATGAATTTTTAACTAAATCAACCATATTACATTAATTCTAATCATTTAACTATTGATCCCTTGCCATATTGGAGGCCATATGATACTGTTTGAGTTGATCCTATTTCCGAAAGTGGAACAAAACTTGGAGACAGTTAAAAAGCAGCGTTGTAATTCGATCCTTTCGCCCCTATATTCGGGCCGATATCACGGCGACCCTTCTGCTTGTGTCACAACTCATACAAACTATCGACATCTGACAAACCCCGACCCTGATCTCATTACCAGCAAGGGTTGGTTTTTGCGGAATCGGTATTCATCATCCCGAAGTCTTATTAGGCTAATTGTAATTAATTACAAGGGATTCCCCGATAATATAATTAGGAAGCTGTGATAAAAGTTAAATTCATTAGGTGCCTATTGCTTTAAGTAATTAAACGGGTATTATTTCCGGAAAGGAAGGGATTTTATTCATTAGGAAATGTGGGGGGATACATAAAGGCACAAATTCGCAATAGTCTGTACAGTTTCGAAAGTTTAGGGATATTCTATTTGAGGTCGCGGGTGGCTTTTGAGCGCTTTGTGTTTAATCGAGCCAATTTCGATTGTTTATTAAAGGGTGAATTTTAATGACCTCATATAATAGATAAGCAGGATAATATTTAATACTACATGAAAGGATAACAGTTTTAAAAACTCATTCAATATACCTAATAATTAATCTTGCTTGCTTAAAAAAATGTTTTCATTAATTTGTTTTATTTATTTTAGTCAATTCATGGAAAAAACAGTTGTATGGCAATTTAACATTTCGTCGAGATTATTTTACTATTTTTAGGACCTTACAGGGTACAGATAGAACATGAAAAAATAAGATAACAGTTCTTATAATTTTTTAAATACAAGCCCTCCCTACAGAGATATGGTTCCTGAAGGACACCGCTGGAAAATGGTTGTTAGTTGGAGCTGCCACATATTGATATGATTTGACACTATTTCGAAGGTTATAAAATGGCATAATGATTATCCCATGTGCATTTCTAAATTTATTAACTCTCTCAGTGCCATACTGACATTGTAAATTAAATTGAACTCAGATTGGACGTTTGTTAAATACATAAAATATGTGAGATCATATAAAAACTCATTTACTAAATATATTGACAGTAAAATCTTTACAGTTGGATAAATTATTACCAGATGGTGACAGCGCCTAACGATTTGCTTTTGAATAGGTGGAAATATTTTCAATGTGAACGTCCTAATTTCTAGGTGTTGATGAAATAACTTTGAATGGAGGGCATATTTTCAGCTTAAGAGGGAATATTCTAGCTTCCGCCTAGAATTTTCATACCCGTTTGTTTCTTGTTTTCAGTAGAAGTTTCGATGTAGCTTTGAGCTACAGAATTAGACCAGCTACCATGTTTTTCTATACTAAAAACAATTGTTTTACAATCGGCTGAAATGGAGGTTGAAGATCGCCAAAATCTGTTCCCAGTACGCATTTGGATTAGGCGGTTCAAGAACTCGTGCAATCAGTTTTGGGACATGGCCAATAGTATTTGAACCAATAAGTTGCTTAATACATTCACCAGCTTTATATCGAAGATGTTACAAACGCTCTAGACATTTTTGTTGTGGTATTTGATCTCATGGCTTGGAAGCATTGGCCTTTATCTTTCACATGTACAAAATTCACGTGCGTGATAACAATGTCTATATCCCACTTATTGCGTAACTAACTATTAATCAGTCTTAAGCTAATAGCTCATAAGAACATTTCTAAATAAGATGATAATGTAAAGAAAGTGTGGTTTAAATAAATGATTGTTTTTTTAAATTATTTCTCTTTAAGGCGGGGATTTTGTAGAAAAGGAATTGCACAGCCTGAGTGAGCGAAACGACGAATCAATCAGACCTATGAGACAGTATACAACCCGTATAGGCCCGAACCGCACGGTTCTCTGAAGTTTATCGTGCATTTTGACGTACATAAAAATGGAAGCCGTGGTATATGTTATGATTTTACTCGAGGACACAAAATGTAAAATTACCAATAAATATTAATCTGAAAGTGAAACACAAGTGAGTGAAGTAATTTGGTGGCTGTGGTTGTGATAATTTTGCCGTAATTGTGACATATTGGCGTCTGACTGAAATTGAGGTATTTTAACATTTATTTTAATTATTCTGGTGATTTTATGATCAATGAAAATTATCTCACGCACTAGCGGGAACCTTTGTGAATACGCTGATATATAATAATAACCAAGTATTTAAATTTTCTTGGAGTTCTGTGTCCTCGCTTGAAGCCCTATTAGACGGTAAAAATATGTATACAAAATCCCAGCCTTAAAAATTATTATTTTGAGTGAAAAGCAGAACCTGAAAATTATTAGCTATATTGCAGGAAATAAGCCTCCATTGAGCACTGTAAGGTTCCGATATCTGATATGCTGAAAGATAATATATTAAATATCAAAACAACCTGGTACTCCAGCTTCAACATAAGGTGGTTTGAAAAATAAGTTTCTGTTTCAGCAAATACGTATAATATCGAATAGGTATATATGATATTTGATGCTCCAATAGCATACACAAAGAAAATGTTATTCTAAATCAAAAAGCATATGGTTGATATTCCTGTTTGAGCATACACAATCTTGAACTGAGAACTAGTTTTTCAATCAAAATGTATTTGTTTAAATGAAGTAGTTTTAATTGATTTAAGAAAATAAGATTATTTGTTTATAGAAATGAATTATTTATTTGTAAACTCAACTACAACGCTATGACCGAATAACTGAAATGATATCGGAAATAGTGAATTGAGTGCAATTATATTAAAAAAACCTCTTTCCAAACTTGAATAATAGAGGTTTTAATGCATGTAGTACCTTACTAGTGAAAGAAAATACGTAATAGACTAACCTACCTATTGAAACTTATTTTAGGTTAGGTATAATACTTTACATTTTTTATTATTTTAAATGTACAGCTAAAAATACAATTTTGAACAAAAAAATTAAAAAGGATAGTTTGAAAATTATTTAAAATACACTTTTACACGGCTCTGAAACTGAAACTAAATAAAATTGTATATCAGCAAATGAAACTGCTTTTGACGCTATTGTTATTATTAATTAATAACATTAATTTGTGGTTTTAATTAATAAAATAATTTGGTATACGGTATGTTACAACTACTGTTCAAAATTTTGTCTACCAATGTGTAAACACATTTGGGTCCCTCTTTCCCGTTTCTACGAACTAACACAAATGTTCAACTTAATTCTTTAAATATCCTCACAAAGAGAAGTCTACAAGGTTTACGTCAGGAGATCGTGGCGGCCATGATACCGGTCCTCGTCCAATCTAACGTACCCTTTGAACTTCATTAAAGTACTTTCAACAATTTTGTCGAAAATGACTATGATACTATCACTAGCACATCTTCCAGAAGTCCAGGCAGATCATTTCGAAGAAACACCCGATTCATTCGATTTGGAGATACACATGGTCACCATGAATGGTCCATTCAAGAAATCATCAACAACTCCTGCCTAAGCATTGAAGGAAAAATGTTATAGGAGATGAATTGCATACGGATTTTCAAAATCTTAACATGAGCATTATGAATGTTATACATCCCATTCCGTGTAAAAATAGCTTTATCTGTAACTAACACATCAGCTGCTAATCTAGAATTTTGAGCATTTTGTTGCAGCAAATTTTCACAAAATCTCGAAAGAGATAATATCTTGGTATTAACGCTTGGACACGCTGTATATGGTACCGATATAATTGAGCCTCGTGTATGATACGCACATTCTTGACATTTCTTGTACCGGTATTTATTAGGAGATTCTCTTCAACAATCTTTAAAATGCGTTGCTCAGGTACTACCATACGCCGTGGACACCCTGGACCACCATCGCTTCCATGATTCGGTTGAAAATTTCTCGTGTCGCATGCATTCGCGTTGCACTACCGCGGTAAAAATACCTGCATTTGGCACATGTCTACCGTTGTGCGTACAGACGAGAAGCTGCTAAAGCAGTTTGTTTTACTTCACCATAAGTTAAAATGATCAACTCCGAGTTGCTATACACGTAAGTCATTCTTGACATTTGAAAAAATAATGTAAACACTATCGTAAAAACGTTAATACTACAATCGGATTTCCGTATTCGGAATCGACTGCAGTAACTCAGCGTTGTAAAGGTTGGAAATACTACATCAATATTTTTTTCTCAGAAACTATGAGGATTTTACAAGAAAACTTTTTACGATATTGACTCCATGTTACATTACGCATCTATTCTCAATTTTTTTTTGGATACATTGTGATTTGTGAAATTGATTGAACGCTTTCTCCGTCAATGTCTGTGGAGAAGATTGAGCAATCAACATTTCTTTCCGTTATGATGTAACGCGTTTTAAGCAAAAGCGTACAGAAACAATTACAACTGCAATTAGTTCTATGTTGGCTCATTATTGCTGATCACTTTCGAACGTGTCCAAAGCGTTTCCACAGAAAATTAACGGCCTCGCTCCGAAGAAGCCCTCGAAGAGGAACAATGTGAAATTACGGTGGATATGTTAACTAAGAAACATAATGCTAAA
Organism: Monochamus saltuarius; assembly: GCA_025584915.1. NCBI lineage: Eukaryota > Metazoa > Arthropoda > Insecta > Coleoptera > Cerambycidae > Monochamus > Monochamus saltuarius. Next base: position 6,733,882 of record CM046723.1, on the reverse strand, counting down.
TTAAAGAAGGAGTGATAATGAATTTCACGGGAAGTAGACTAAAAGGCATTTCATCCTTCTCGCGTTGCGGCGCTACGGTAAGCTTTGAATATTCAGTGCATAAGGGAAGAAAATGAACCAGGGCCGGAGTCAGCATTGCTTCTCTCTCATGAAGGATCGGTAAATATTCTTTTGCATTCTTTGCTGTGATTTACACTTCTTATTTCGTTCTACGTTTCCTGGATAGTCTTAACATGCTTTTTTATTGAAGTGTAATAATAATAGTTATTTATGTGTTAAGAACGAAATGTCATACATTATTCAAGAGTGATAGTTACTTCTCACTCGAGATCAGTAATGTGACTTTTTGCTCGTAATGCATACAAAGACTTATCTACAATCACTCAATAAAATAAAACTTTTCAGTTATTAACTTTATTACAACGAGAACTTTAATTATAACAAATAGAACAAAAGTAAGAACTTAATTTGTTATAATTCGTCGTTTGGATCCTGCAAGAACAGTCTTTACAATCTTTAATAATAATTCCTGATTCAGAAGGCATATTAGGGCTATATTCTGATATGGTAAAATTTTCATCACTACGATTGCCTCATTCAATTACTTAAACTAATTAAAGTTTTCTTACGTGATTCAATTTTTTTATTAATGTTATTATCTTTGTATCCTTCTGCAACTGTAGAACTCTTCCATCTTCCCTAACCATAACCAAGATATGACTCCATAACCAAGCTAATGACAGTAGCACCTAGCATTTCTAAAATCTAAAATAATCTTTCCAAAAGTATGAGATGAGATGGAAATGGCACCAGAAAGAATGGTTGAAAAATTCAATTTTCAGAAGCTTGAACATAGAATCGAAAGAAATGGCTACATCTCGTATAGCGTACTGGAAACATCGAACCTGGTATTGTTTCCTTCAGAACAAACAGGAGCTTCGATAGTAGGAATAACAGCCTGGTAAACTGCGATCAAGGTCCTAGACTCAAAATGTGTTAAAACTTGTTTGGGATTATCTACAATGGCTAAATGAATAACACTGTTTGTGCTGAGTACCAGGACATGATAGAATTGAAGGAAATAAAAAAGCAGATGAACTACAGGGCTAGCATATTTATAGTGCTGTTCACAAGAAGGTGGGTTCAAAAAGAACACTGTGCATATTATGATTTAAGACAAGACAAGGCAAATTAAAGCAAAGGAAATCTTTACTTCATTTTCGTCGAAAAGAGTAAATGAAAGTCAAAGTATGAGTAACATGAAGCTGAGAGATTTGCGGGACTTTTAGTAGGACGCTGTCGTTTGAAGAATCATGTGTACCTACAGTATAAAATGCAAGAACAAATCTTTAGACCAATAAATAACCAATGGAAAGCAGAATACATAACTCTTTGTAGAACTGATTCACTTTGGACAAAAGCCAATGCTAAATTCGGTACATACCTATGACGATAAAAAAAAGAAAGTGATGATACTACCCATCTCATTTTAGGAACAAAATGGCAGATTTGTCTTTTCCTCATAATCCTTTAATTTTTAGCAAATTATGCTCTTTACTTAAAATTTACTTCGAAAATTCTATAGCTGTTGAAATAATTTAAGTCTTCTTGTTCAAGTTCTAAGTTGCTTTAACTATATAGTGTGGTATTTCAAAAATTATTTAATCATTTTGTATATTATTAGTTTTTTCTAAATAATGTATTGATTGTTGTTTTTTTTTTCAGGTAAGTGCTCCACAACATTAACGCCAAATTAATGAGTAGGTAAGCCATAACGATAACAATTTTTATCTCTCAACATCTTTATTAGTAAATGTACACCCATATAAAAAATAAAGTGAAAATTAATCTGACACAAATATATATAATAGATATACTGCGTTCCCATTCTAGCTTGTTATACAATTTATATTTGCCTTCGTAACGTTCAATTTTGAAGTTAAACGTGATATTTACTTCATTACTGAACCAATTAAAACGTTTAGTAGAAGTTTTTTCAGACAAATATATTTTATTTATAGATTAAATAGACCGACTGCGAAAAAGCTAAATGAACCGTTTCTGCCACTGCAAATAAATGTAAAACGAAGAATTTGCAACAAAACTCTCAGCCACTATTGCTATTTTTATGTTGACATATACAAAGTAGAGTTCATTTAATCCCACCTTTTAACGATTCTCGCTATGTTATATTTAAAAAATATATATATGTTATATTTTGCAACGATGTAGATTCAGTTTACGTTGATTCTTGAAAACAAATCAAACTGCTTGCCGGCGGGCGGGCTAGACATTGTTATTTTAATTTTTTAAAAAGATAGCTCGATAATTAACAACAAAACTCGAATGTTACGTAGAAAGTTTTCATTAACTGAGCCTTTCAGAATTTTCAGTGGAAAACAAAAACAGTTCATCAAAGCGTAATCATTAAACTGTATTACCAATGCTTTTAGTTGTTTTCTGCCTTTCCGATATCATATTTATTGATTTTATCTTACGATATCAATCATGATTTTTTTATTATTTCTAGTTCTAGCAAAGAGGTGACTGATTTAATGCATGTCCATTAGAATACCTATGTTTATATGTTTTATTGGTTATTGTTTTTAATGTCATTTAAGTAATTACTTAAACTTCTCTTTATTACACTACATAATAATTATTTCGCTATTTCTATGGAAAATAAAGTTTGACAGCAGATATGAAACATCAATATAAACAGAATAACTGGGTCTTTGACCTGCTGAATAGTGTAAATAAAAATAAATAAATATATTTTACACAAGGTTCAAGGTTCACAAGGATAGACAGCTTTATTTTCATGCACTGTGTAAACAGCTAATTCTGTAATAAGTATGTTTAAATTCGAATAATCCGAGAGCTCGTAACGTTATACAAAGTCAAAGATGTAAAAGTGGAAATGTGGAAAGTAAACACGTGTACCTAAGCGTTTTAACAGTTCCTTTGAAAAATGTTCCTGAGTATAGCATAAATATTTAATTTAAATGGATTGGCCGAATCAAAATAAACACTGAAATGCCGTACCTAAACCTGATACCAAAATAGGAAAAATCTGCTGTAAATTAAAGACTTTTTTTATTAAAATTTAAAGTGGTACCGCTTTAAATGACATTTTACTTTGTTCATATTATTGTTTTTACAATCATACAGGGTATTCCGCATAAGAACCGACATAGAGCAGGTGCATGTAGAGTCTCAAAATATTGCATTTTAATCAAATATCCTACCTATAATCGGGGCAATTATTCAGAAGACTTACGTCATACGAACACATGAATAATTAATTATATTTTCATCAAAATTTAAAAATTGCAATTGAGAAAACTATATACTCCACTAAATGTTTGCTTCAGATGTAGATAATTTGGATGAAAATAAGCTGAATTAACTCAACTTACCTTAATCCAAAAGTTCATGTTTATGGAGCTACAGGGTGTCAAAGTTGAAAAAATAAATCACATATTTTCTTTATTATTTTTCGATGGCATCGACCATATTTTATTAAATTTGGTATAGGGGGGGTTTCTTGGGACTAGAAATTCGAATATGTCGACGATCTTGGTGTATCTGCTAGAGGGGGCCACCAACGATGGTTTGGACCCTTTTAAACCGCTACGACTTTTTTATGCTACACTGTATCTCATTTTGGACTGGAAAAAATTTCTAATAAATAATAAAATAATAAAGAAAATGTGACTTATTTTTTTAAACTTTGACACCCTGTAGCTCCGTTAGTATCAACTTTTGGATTAAGGTAAGTTGAATTAATTCAGCTTTATTTTGAATTGAAACAGTACAATGTGTTTATTGAGGGTGTACCACTCCTAAAATAATACGAAACTTGTTTTCCATTAATCGAATGTAAAGGGAATATTCCGCGCAAAATTTAATTTAATACTATATTACTCTTGCTAAATTTTAAGAAACGGTTTTCAAGAAAAAATGCATTAATTAAAATAAGATTTTACAAGATATCAAGCTCTGTGCCGATCTTATGCGGAACACTCTGTATAATTTAGTTTAGATCACTGGTAAGTGAAAATTAAAGTTGTATTTTTTGATAATGGAGCATTGTGATACATACCGTTGTTTAAGGGATGATTTTTCTGCTCATAAAGAGTTTGTATCATGTATCAGTTCCTCTTAATGTTCCTCCTGTAAAATATCCACCAGAACGTAATGTTACAAATTTTTTCACAGTAAAACCGTGTTTTTGTACACACGAAATGTAAATTTACTAAAAATTAGGTAATTTTACATGAAAGATGTAAATGTACGGTATTCACATGGAGACACTTGTAACGTAGTATGGATTTGGTATTTTTTACATTAATTTATTATTAAGGAAGCTCACCTACCTCTGTACTTTGTTAATTATGTTCCTGTTTCGCTTTAAAATTTATAATTTTATGGGCTGCACCGCTATATTGAGGAGCCAAACGCGAGTGACAGAAACGTCATAGTAAAGGTCAGTTACTGATGATTTAAAGTATATTTGTTGTGTAATCAAGTAGTAATAATTTTGTTTTTCTACGTGACGTATCTCGAGGCTAAGTTAACGTGGAGGTGACAATATGATGTGAACAACGTGTGAATTTACAATAATTATCAGTGTATTTAGAAATTAACGAAACGAAAACACCTGTACTATCATCACCCAAAGTCTGTAACTGGACACCCTATATTTTGACCGTGATTTAACTAGCAAAAAGTCAATGGATCTGTATTGAACGTCGCCGTCACCTCAAGAGCTTCCGACAACATAGTTCCGACCGCGTGGATTCTCGAGGAGTCTAAAGACTGTTACAATGGCAATGTAACACTTAACAGCGCCAGCTATTCTAATGAGATTCGCAGACAATTGATAACGCCGAAGTAGCTTCTCGACGGATCCATCCCCCGCTCCTACAATAGTAATACACTCGGATTTAGGGATGAGACGTGACGGCCGCCAGAAGAGATGCAATCCGGTGTTGCCAAACCTACGGATTAATCCGTAGATCGACGGATTTTTGTTACGATCTATGGAAGTTGTTTCCCATTCTACGGATTTTGTTTCTCATTCTACGAATTTTTAAAGTCTAAATTAATTTAAGAAATCAGGCAGAAAACCCTTTTATCTACTAAAACAATACTACGTAGGTTTACTACAAATTATGTAGATAAATGCAGCTGTTACAATTTAAATTAGTCTTTGTTTTAATTTGTCTTAAAGGCGCCGTTTTTGTACACAAATCTTCAACGAATTTCATAGCGATTTGTTGACAGTCTAAAAAAAATCTGGGTAAGTTAGAAAGAAAATCTCTTTACTATGTCAGTTATACAAGTTTTCTCCAGGATATAAAACAATTTCCAGGCTGACAAGTCATTTAGAAAAAAAAAGGAGCATCATTTTCCCCTATTATGTTTTATCATAAAATATCCTGAATTTTACAAGTCAACTGCACATTGTGAAAATTGTATACGACATTATAAACATTATCACATCCCGCAGAAATCTTTTAAAAAACTAGTAATACTTGAAGTTATGTAATTTATCAAGTAGTTTTCATGGTGTATAGAAACAGTGATAACGTATAAATTTACGAGTTTTCATATTCTCTAGCACATTTTCCCCATGAAAAGTTAAAGGAAATGATTCAGCTTCATCATTATATTTTAGTACTACGCTAATAAGGACCTACGTGACAATCCGTTTTGTGGTCACATTTTCCATCTCATCTTCAGGTCAAAGAATTAAATTAAATTTTTTTATTAAAAAGGAAAACTACTAATTTTTTCATTTTAGGAAAACTGTTAATTTAACTATAAATGATACTATTAATTTTTAATAATGTGATGTTAGTTTGATTTCACAATTGTTCTAATTTCATAACCTTTAAAAATTTGCCACTAAAAACACGTTAACACCGGAAATTTTTAATTTGTTTACAATTTTCATTCATAAAAAATTACCTTATCATACAGTTTCCTACTTGAGCTTCTCATTGATAGTTATCAGTGTTTGCGCTAGATGGCGCTATGTTGAAATTTAAGAAAAGTTTTAAAAAAATTAATAAGAAATTGTTAAAAAACTTATGAGCCTCACTCATTTGTGCTGAAAATTTTCAAATTTATCAATATGCAATTAGCTAATGCATTTTATTATGGATGTTAATTTACATTGGAATAATTGACACTCGTAATTGTGACATGTGAGTATTAAGGGTTTAAACTTGTTTAAAAAGCTATTGACTTTATTAGGAAAAAAATTATCATAGAAAAAATTGTTTTTAAAAATCAAGTTTTCTAAATTTTTTTGGTTTCTTAAAAATGAATAGTATTTTCTATACCTAGTTAAACATTAACAGATTTTTCTTAAAATTTAAAAATGAATAGTTTTTATTTAGATATAAAAAATTAAAATTTTCTTCTTTAATTAAAATTTCTAAAATAAATAATTTGAAAATATTTTTTAAAATTAAAACTGTATTACTTTGTAGTCACTTGTTTGACCTGAAGGTGATGTGCAAAATTTGACCTCGAAACTGGTCGTCACGATTGAATAAAGGATTATGAGTTGACAGGACTTTTTTTTAATTTGAATTTTAAAAAAATGGGCGCAAAATTTTGAATTTACGGATATTTAGTTAGGTACCTACGGACTGCATAATTTCTGATCTGGCAACACTGCCACTTGACTAGTATGCAAAACACGTCGCGGTAAACTAATAAGCCGATGCTACGAATTTTGCGCAGCGGAAGGGGGTTTAAGGACTGTTTAACTTCGCAACAACCCCTAATTGCATTAATGGTAAGAGCGAGTTGCATTATAGGGCGCTAAGACGTTAACAAGTTTTACGGCCTATCGCATTACCGCGTTGTATTTCAATTTCGGGAAATAAACCATGACGGTGTAGAATTGGAGGCGGGTGCTTCGCGGGGGTGGCACTCTGATGTGACATCGCACAGGAACAAATTCATAATTTCTCAATTTGACCTATTTTTTTTAAATTACTTTCGTGCACAACTAAATATATTTTGTTCAAATTAAAACTATTCGTTCAATATTTTGTTAGTTTAACAAATTATTTTGTTGGATTAATTAGCAAGGCAAGAAAAACTTAACAAAATTACAAAATATTGTTGTAGTGTAGCATAACATAAAATATGTTTTTCCAATTAGTTATATTGTCATTTCACTAAAACTGAACGTAATTTATGCACTATGCCTTAGCTGTTCCCTACATCCTGAAAAACTTGTAGCAAAAATTGTCAATAACGGTGCTACCACTAAACATTTATCAGTTTCGAGCTTTTTAGCTGATGGCTAGCAGTTGTTGACTGATGTTTACCTTTGTCATAACTGAGGGATGGACAAGAATGCGCAAGATGTAAATGTCTACATCTAGTGGTTACTACCTCTTCAATAAAAGAATATTTACTGCAAAAAATAATAGATGTGAACATTGCACAATTGTATTTTTAAAGCAATTTATGTAAATATTTTGTTTTTTCAAAATTGTACAAAATATAACATAATATTAAAAGTAATGTTTCAGTAACAGTGATTAAGTGACATACAATTCACTGCAAAATTTAAAATTACTCCTATTGAATAATACTACATAATTGTGCGAATTGTATGCACAAAATTGATTACAAATCGTATTTTGAAAATGTGTATAGCAATATTTTTCCGTGATAATAATTGATATTACCGTGAATATAAAGGAGATGATAGCAACATATTATTCTCAAAGAAAATACTATAAACTTCCATTGAAGTTGATTGGTTATATTTTAAAATTGAACAAAGTTATTTTGTTGATTTAAGGAGTAATGTTTTTTATTAAATTACTATTTTCATTTATTTAAACATATTTGTTTTAACCGATATCAATTTAAACTCAGATCAAGAATGTCTACATGTTTTGCAATTGAATGGCATACAACTATACAAAGCGTTCCATTTAAAAAACATCTCATAATTCAATATGTATTTGTCATGTTAAACATTCTATCTAATTTGATTAAAATAAATATTATATGTCGAGAAGCAAGAGCAATATTTTATTAAATAAAGAAGTGAACTTCATTAAATAAATAAAATAATATGTATTAATTAAATTATATATACAGGGTGTCCGGAATAGCATGCCGTAATTTTAAAGGCTTGTATATCTGACTAAATGCAATAAAAATAAGTCGATTTACTTTAGCGTCTCCTAAAAAAATTCAAATATCCCTCAAAAAATAATAATAATAAATATACAGTCAAAATTGAAGAAATAAATCACATTTTCTTTCTTATCTTTCGACCGCTTCAAGCAAATTTCAAGAAAGTTTGCTTATTTTGGTTGCAGTATTATGCTATTACAGTGTGGCCCATTACTTACGCAACAATTTGACTTTACTTTTAGATAAATTGCATGCATCATGAGATTTAGATGCGTTTTTCTCAAAAACTTGCTTCTAGCGACATCAACAAGGTGTATCTTTTTTAACTAGAGAAAATAGGGAAGAAAATTCTTCCAGTCCAAAATGAGATACAGTGTAGCACAAAAATGTCGTAGCGATTTAAACCATCGTTGGTGGCGCCCTCTAGCAGATACACCAGAATCGTCGACATATTCGAATTTCTAGTCCCAACAAACCCCCCTATACCATATTTCATAAAATACCGTCGATGCGATCGAAAAATAATAAAGAAAATGTGATTTATTTTATCAACTTTGACACCCTGTAACTCCGTTAGAATCAACTTTTGGATTAAGGTAAGTTGAGTTAATTCAGCATATTTTTATCCAAACTAGCTACATCTGAAGTTTGGCCCATTCTTACTGAACACCCTGTATAAATTAACTTGATGCATTTATTTCGCAAAATATATTTAATTGATTGAACAATTTTTCTATTTCTATAGATGAATCGGTTGCATATAAACCATTTCAGTATTGACACTGGTATTCCGAACACACTGTATACATCTCTCTTTGCGTTTTTATTCTAAAGTAGTTACACTCAAACGCGTAATAGAGGACCCGAAAAGAATACGAAGTGTACCTAAGTTCTATCAACAGAATGAAAATGTAACATTTTTTGTCCTTCTTTTAATACCTCTTGTACTAGGTTGTCTTGTTTAGAACATTATGGAGATATTATTGGAAAATTTATATGACAATATTTTATTCCCAATACGTTCAATTTAAGAATTCAATTTTGTTAATTTTACTTGGATTCATTATTCCAGTTTACGCACATGTAAACTCCCTGAGTGTATTGGTTGAGAATAAAGGCTGAAGCGTAATTTTTGAGATAGGAAACACGGAAGCGACTAAACTTCAACATAAATCAGTCCTTGAACAAGGCGACTTCACCCTCCACCACCGCCCATATAACAGATATTTGCCGAAGTAAAAGAACCCGCCGTTGGAATTAAATGATTGAATGCATTAAGCAATAAAGGCTGCTTTCATGCCCAGTCATCCCTCTTGAGCCTCTCGCTCATTTTATTTACAATAAATCGTTTAGATGATATTAAGCTTATCCGGTCGGGTGTTTCGGAGATTTTTTGCGCCAAGGCGCGGAAAGTAATCGCGAATTGATAGTACATTCCAGCGGCGGTTCGCTGAAGGGGACGGAGGAGTCACAACCCAAGCAGCACAGACTGGTCGGGTTGACGTCAAGCCGACGTCGGTAGTCTAACCTGAAGTCGGTAGCCGACGTCCGCGCCACGGCGTACCGACCAATTTTTATACGAAAATGGTCACACAAACTCCGGTCGACTTGACGTCACCCTGTCGACTAATAAAGTCGCTCTTAGGTGTAAATGTTTGTACAACTCCCACGTCACATTAGATACGACAAATATAACATTTTCTATAATTTACGTATAAATTTTTCTATATAAATCAGACAAGTAGGTACTATATTTTTGTTCCGTTTAGACTAATTTTGTAGCTAATACTGCAACTCATTTTAATAGATGGTATGCATCTACTCCTATACGATTCAGTATATTAATGAAATATAATTTTAAGGATATAAGTTTCGAGACCTTCAGACACTGAAATTATAAACGCATGCAATTTTATTGATTATATTGGGCAAAATAGACCATTAAAATTAAAGCGCCATTAAATGAACACTATTTTATAAATATATATTTTTATTTTGTATTTTTAGAAAATCTTTTTTTTATTAGTAATGTCAAGAATAAGAAGATCAAGTTTAAGAACTAACTTCTCATACAACATATAATCTTAAAATCGTAAAATCACTCTTCAAATATTAAAAATGAAAAATTATTGCGTATTGATCCCAACTCTTCCAAAATGGCTTCCTATTATTTTTTTAAAAAGATGTCGTCGTCGGCAATACCGATCTGTTATATACCTATGATTTAAAGTTATTATTGGTATAAACGAACATAATTACTCCAGGCACCGGGTCATATTAAGGTTATTTATTTACCTTAATTATATACCAGTCCTCACAATTGGTATAATATACTCCAATTTCTATATACTAACTGGAACTAAGTAGTCAAAATTACTTCACCAAGTTGTACTAATTGTGTACTTTAAAAAACAAGATATAATAATGGTAAACAAAAGTACACTTCCAGCATACTTACTGTACAGTAGGTATAAATGTACGTATCTAATTCAACTTAGTCGTATTGGAAAAGTTCATTTATATTATCGGTCAGTGGTCGCGCGGTTTAAGGCGTCAGTACTTGAATCGAGGTGACTGGATCGCTGTGGGTTCGACCCCTGCAGCCGGTAGACCGTATATAAGCTATATTCGTGGAGAGATTGGCACCCTCTCTGCGGGTATGGTAGGGTGGAATAATGTTAACTTGGGTCAATGTGAGAGATTGATACCGGTTGGCATTTAACTACCCCCCTAATTAATGAGGTTTTCCAGGTTTCCCTCATTCCTGCACTGAATGGTGGTTAGGGTCTACCAACGTAAGTCGTTCCTGGGCGCAAATGCGGCCTGCTTAATAATAATATGCCGCCCCCTCTCCCGCACAAGTCTTCGACTTCTGGGCTAATCCTCGTGATTAGAATGAGGGGTAGAGATATTATTAGAGATATTATTATACTTGTTGCATGTCGATCTACAAAAGATGTACGAGAAACATACAACTCTTACGACTAACCTAACTTTCCAATGTTTTCAGACGTGTTCGTGCAGTTATAGTTTGTTGATACCCATTTTCGGATGCAGAATTTTGTGGATATATTTTTTGATTATGTTTATAAATATATGTATATCTGTGTAACATTATTAGCTGTTTTCCCACCCAATAATTAGTACTGACTGTCAGGTGGTGTACTATAAATAAATAAATAATTTCGTATTATTTTACATTCCATTTAACACCACGTATCCCAAATTTTATCTAATTTTTTTGTTACCTCACAGTAGGCCCATACTATCAATTTTAAGACACCCTGTACGATATTCGCGGAGGAGGGTTATTTTTATTCACGACGAGTCGCCGCTGGCCCGCCCGAAGCGAAGATCTTCCGATACGGCACGGTTAGAGATAAAAGACAAAGGAACTTTTGTTTCGCGAGGTCTTTATTCAAATTTATTTTTTATGGGGATCGATTTCCGCAAATGAGGGCAACTGGAAAGGGAATTATTTTCTTTTTTATTTGCCAGACGGCGTACATATTCCGTTACAATACCCAAAACAAACAGTTGCTTTGCTGCTTCGGTAATTTTTTACTCTTTGACGTATAGGTGGGTGCTAAGCCGGCCTGAATACTGTTTCGGTATGCAGAGCGACACACAATTCATTACGTTTTATTATACTTTTATTTAAAATGTTTTAATATCATAAGGTGTTTTAACAATTTGTTAAACCATTATCACAGGCTCTGTACAGAAAAATGAAAAAATTTTAATTGATTTCGTCTCCTGTTACCCTTACTCTGTCATAAATTTTCAAGAAAAATCCATGCCTACAATCTATTTCTATGAAATTTCAGTCTCTCGCTATAACGCAGTTGAGAAAATAAGAGTAAAAAAGTGACATAAAAAATGAAATTCAAGAAATTCTCCAGGATTGCACGTGATGTGTATAAGAAGTTGCCTAATCTACAAGCTAACATATGTTACATATACTCCTAGATTTTAATTCTTACTGGAAACATGTATGATCAGTTCTGTTGGACTGGTCCAACCAGGTTAGATTTCTTGAATTTAATTTTTCATGTCAGTTTTTTACTCTCATTTTCTCATCTGATTTATAGTGAGAGACTGAAATTTCATAGAAATTTAAGTAGTGGAACAAATAATTTGCTAACTGCACATTAATATTTACTATATATGCATATATACAAATTTTCGCAATGATTAATATTTGGATGTAATTATTGTTTGCACTATCCACCTGAAGACAATAGTGGTAGTAGAAAAGGTTTTCGGGTGAATTCTGTTTTATTTTATATGTACGCTTCATGAATTCTAAGTACAGCCCTGACTCACAAATTTATAGTAACACTAATGCACGAGATGAAGTATTAAAAGCTAATGCGATGGAGTAATAAAAGCTAATTCTGCAGGGTGTAAAAAAATAATATGCCTTATTTCTTACGAACATATTCCCTGAAATAAAATAATGTTTTCTTAAGCAGTAGTTAGAAGGGGTAGTTTTTGTAAGGAAAGAGGTTGAAGTTTATTATTTTAAAGTAGGGCGGTACCTTTACCTGAATCATCCTGTATAAGAAGTCAAATTTTTGTATTGATATTGTACTGATCAACTTTACGTCTTACCTGTGTCTAGAGCTGGGTATGAATACAAGAAAAATATTGAGTCCATGAATACTGACTAGTCTGTTAATAAGTATATCTATGATTATTTGGATCCTGACTACAACATTCAAACAGTATCCTGAATACTTGTATTCAAGTATTCATATTATATGTATGAATAGAATGCTGAATCTTTACAATGTGTAGATTAAATGCATTTAAAAGTAAACATATAGGATTCGAGACCACTAGTCACAGTACAGTAGCGGCTGCTGCAGGATGGTTCTCGAGGCCACCTCCTTGCAAATGCGACGCAAGACAGAGCAGTTCTAACCTAACAGTTCTGAACCAGTCCTCAACGGCTGTTGGAGCAGACCTAATACGAGTAAATTCGAGTAATATTCAGCTCTACCTGTGTCCATCTCAATACAATCAAGTTATATTAAAGTACCATTTTCTATATATCATTATTAACTTATTTTTTTTATAATATTTTTTATTATATTATTTTCATTTGACGGTATAGTTATGGTCGATTAAAAATAATAGATTCATCTACTCTATGTCATTTCAAAACACACTGTAGTCAGATGTAAACACATTTCAAAATGACCTCTTGAAGTCGGTAAATTTCCCGCAAAAGCGATAAACAATAAAATAATGTAATTTAAAACCAAAAACCGCAAATTAAATCGTTACGCAACGCGACACTAAATTCTAATTGGATAAAGCGGAATAATAATTATCGCATTCCCGACGGCAGACGAGCAAATTGAAATAAACAAATACGTGGGTTCCATTGTTACAATTATTCCAGAAGTATATAAACTCCGTAATTGGCGCGGAACGTATTTTCTATACATATATAGCGGTTGAGTAAGCGTCAAACTGTCAGCGAAGGTATTTCGTTTTTGGTGAGTGTATTAAAAACAAAACGTGCTGTCGCTGACAGGAGCGTTTTCCTGCACCGGAAATATTAACTTTACTGTAGACGGTGAACAAAGTTTTATCCATTTTAGAATTTTCTGATATGAATATAAATAAAATATAGGATGTTTTCGAACTTTCGAAACATTCTGAGTACAAAATATTAGCCTCAAAAATCAAAACCACTCAAAAAGCGCTTTTTTCATTGCAAAGAATGTGTCCTTTGTTATTTGATATCCATAAAAATTATTAGTAATGAATTAATGGATTTTGACTTTAATTAGTTAAATAATTTTCATTATAAAAAATTAGTTAAAATTTGGCTTACAATGTTACTAAATAAATACATAGATTAGCCCTAGAATGTACATGCTTTTGTAATAATACTGACACTCCCGCAAAGGATTGCACATTAAAAAAAGTAAATGTTAAATTTGTAAAGTGAGGTGAAATTTAACTTGTAAATCTCATGTGAAAAACGCCCAATCATGGTTACCGTCTGACATCAACAAAAACGCAGTGGCATATTTAATACGCTGTTTGAGCTCTGTTTAGTCTGCCTGTGCCCATAATCAAAAAGTACATTGTGTGTATATAATATAAATCTCCATAATTCTCATTAAACGTATTTGATTATTTATGGATTTTGTAACCTACGCATTCTTCCTGTGTGTTTTAAGATTCTAAAAGATTAAGTTATAGAGAATGAAATAAAAAATCTAGTAGTTACCAATTTGAGTATATAGCGGTTGGCAACAAAATGTGCTGCCCCTGACAAAAGCATTTTCCTCCACAAGAAATATTAACTTTACTGTAGACGGTGAGCAAAGTTTTATCCATTTTAGAATTTTCTGATATGAATATAAATAAAATACAGGGTTTTTCCGATCTTGCATCAATTTCTTTGAGTACAAAAATATTAGCTTCAAAAATCAAACCCACTCAATTTCATACTGTTATGATGAATTATTGAATCATTTTTAAAGCGAAAATTTGAACTTTAAAGTAATAGGACGATAAAGTAAAAGTCCTAGAACTTTAAAGAATAGTAACCCACGTATTATTGACGTTTCAGAACGGTGACATGATATTTGATATTTTAAATAAAAAGTCATGAAAATATTGACAGCTAAAATCACAAAATGAATATTCGAAAGTAAAGAAGTTTAATTTATATTTTTGAAAACGAACATTTTGCAATCTTCATCCATTTTGATAGCTGGATGTGAATAAAACACTCGAAAAATGCACAACGTCAAATACATTTCTGAATCATTTCTCTAGAGAAGAATTAAACTTCTCATCGAGGTTTGTATACTATTTTATTTACAACTATCCCTTTTAAAGGCACGTGACGGTTTTTTGTAGCAAATATAATTACGTGAGAAATTAAGAAAATTAGATTCCTGTATAAGATTACAGATAAAAAAATGTCAAGTTGCATTTTTATAGCTATGATACTAAAAAAGTCAAAAATACAAACTTACGTATAAATTATTTGTAATGCTCAACTGAGAAAATTTGGAAAAAGATTTGTTACCTAAAGGAACGAACCAAGTACGACAAAGTTATGATGTGTTCAAGAGTTGATGCTCACAAAAAGGTGTTCAGAAAACTTGTTCTGAAATTATTGTGTTGGTATATTTTTGTGATATTGCTAAAATCAAAAAGCCATCAACCCTTTGGTCCGTTTACTAGATCTTGCGTAGTAAAATAATTTGCAATACAATAAGATATTTCTTGAAACAAACATTTCGGTTATGCAATAAATATTAATATTTACCTGAGTTGAAAGTGATATTTACTAGGTTTGACTGGAAAGTAGTCACTTTCCACCCTGGTAAATGTCAAAGTCAAACATATGTTTCTTTCAACCTTACTGTAAGTTTGAAATATCATCATTACATATGCTTGTAAATAAAATATTTTACAGCGTTGATAGGCAATAATTGAAAATATTTCAACACTAGTAAAATATTTACTAATTTTCCAAATTTTTTAATCTGTCATGCTTTCATACATTGTAATGGGAAATTTCAGAGAAAGTTCCCTTGAACTGACTAATGAACGAGGTGCTGAACTGGAAATATATACTCCATATAGCGGGAATATCCGGATTTGACTGCTGTATTAAATCAATTCTTCTAAAAGCTCAAATCGCGTTGAATATGGCAGCATTTATTCCAATTCTAAAAATTTCAGCGGAAATTGCGCTGTTCATGAAACTTGTTTAAAAGGCAATTATAAAATTTCGCAGAACTATTCTCCCCGGAAAAGTTACATGCGACAGCCGCAACGTTTTGACTGGTTTCTTTGTTGGTTTTGGAATGTGATTTGTCGTCAAATGCGTCTACATTTGAGGAACTTGAAGCTTTTAACAATGTTTTGAAATTTCTTTTTTATTTCTACATAATGTATCTACAGGTCGTATAACTTAAAGAGCTTATTCTTCGAATCATTTGGAATAGGCTTAATAAATCAAGGGTTTAATACTAGGTACTGTATTTCAAAATAGGAGGTGTTAAATTGTTTAAGGTCTCCATGTAGGTAGACGAAATTAAAAGTAAATATTCATTGAAAATACCAAATAGTATATGAAAAAGAGACCTCTTAACGAATTTTATTAAGACCATCTTTTATCAGAAAATAAATCAAAAGTTAATATCTGCATCGAAAAGTAAACTATTTTTTACCGTTGGCGTAACATTCATTTGAACTAAATTCCTTAACTACGCTACTGCTTTTAACTAACTAAGAGGTTTATTCACATCAATATATTTGACTTATATTCTGACTGTTGCATACTAAGTTGAGACATAAAATATTTTATTAATTAGTAGATAAAAAAATACTTATTTACAGTAAAATGTTAGAAGTATTATTTTGTAATGCTCTATTCTTCACCAATGTTATGATTAGATATGGTGGAACGCAGAGTTTAATAGGACCGTAGTCTGTTTATGAATGAACATATTAATATGATCACAGAAAATATATCGCAACATAGTACTGTTACCAAATAGTAAGGTTAAGTCGAGGGTAACACACTTATATAAATTAAGATAACATGTAAAAATGACAGCACTTACCCGACAAACCTTAGTTTTGAGACAAGGTATCCGTGGCATATTGGAAGTGGGTAAAACATGTGCTTTCCTGTCTATCACTTAATATTAACTTGTGTAGGGAAAATTAAATGAGAAATTGGTGAAGCATGAACATTAATATATTTGCTGGTAACTCCTGATGTGTCAACGCGTTTTGCAACTTTTATCATACTACTGCCTGGACGTATACATATATTTCGAGATATCTTAGTATTACCGTACTTTCATAAGGGACTTTTCGGTCCGTATATTTTCTAAAATCGTACGTAACTTGGGGTTCTCTAGTTTGTTTAATGGAATATTGCTTGTAAGAGAGACGTCTCAAAGTTCAAAGAAAAGTACAGACTCTTCAGACACTGAACGAGGCATGGCTCTTCAAATGTTTTGTCACTTTAGTTTTGTCAGAAGAATTTATAATGCGTTCACACACAGTACAGAACAGGTAATTTCCTTTAATATTTATTTGAAATAATTTCCGTTTATTTCTTCTTTCTTTGGCATGTTACTTCACTTCATTCACTTCCCTCCTTAACGAATAGCTGTTAATATAAATTATGTTACTATTTATAAATAATTAATTAAATACACATGGCAATTACAACCTGCAGCAGACATAAAAGATAAACGTATAACTTAAAGCGCAGTTCGAAATGCGAGTCTACTAGCTGGCACTAACTTTAGTTATGATTTAAAAAAAAAACAATTAAAGTTATTAGTTGTAACTAAATTTTGTTTTTTATTTTTTCAAGGAATGGTCTCACTTCAATTTTTTATTCCGTAAACTGAAATATAACTTCCTTTAAGCAATTTGCCTCGATAAATTCTCCGTTGAAACAAACGCTGATTTTCCGGGAAGCTGGAAAACTTTTTATCATCGAGATCTAATAAAACTACGATTAAAATGTCTTAAAAGAAAATAACTTCAGGTCAGGTCGAGTTAAAATCTAATATCGCATCAATTTATCAAACCGTCCTGAACCATCATCCTGAGAGGGAGGCGCTTTTAAGTAAAATGAAGGTAAAGTACGTTTTCCGAGGCCGGCAAGCGAAGGGGTAGTGTATTTAAGGTTTATATTTGGCCTGTACCGATAGACCGGAGATAGTGTCACCCCACGTAGCGCTTTAACTTCAAACGTCCCGATAACATCTGGGAAACTTCGATAAATCGGCAGATGTATTTTTCCTAAGGCGTACTCCATGTTCTCGAAGCCGTTACTTTTATTTTATTGCCGTCTTTGTTGTATTTTAACGTTGATGATATGGAAATAAGGGGGTTCCCTTTCGGCTCAAGCTCAATACAGGACTGTGCGTGAAGACTGTGGCTCGTAAAAACCAAAGAGGGTGCGAGAATACGTTTTAGGCGATATCGGGAAGGAAAGATGGACTCTTGAAAAAAAATCATTTAAGGCCGCAGCCTAATACGACCCATGGCCAATCAATATAACGATTGCCGGTCAATGGTCGCGCGGTTTAAGATGTCGGTACTTGAATCGAGGTGACTAATTCGCTGTGGGTTCGATCCTCGCAGCCGGTAGACCGTATATAAGCTATATTCGTAGAGGGGATTGGCACGCTCTCTGCGGGTATGGTAGGGTGGCAGAATGTTGGCTTACGTCAATGTGAGAGATTGATACCGGTTGACGCTTGACTACCCCTCTAATTAATAGGGTTTTCCAGGTTTCCCTCATTCCTGCACTGAATGGTGGTTAGGGCCTACCAACGTAAGTCGTTCCTGGACGCAAATGCGGCTTGCTTAATAATAATATGCCGCCCCCTCTCTCGCACAAGTCTTCGGCTTCTGCGCTAATCCTCGTGATTAGAATGAGGGGAGAAATATTATTATTATTATTATTATTTTTACATTATTATTACTAATATCCGAGGATGATCCGTGCATGACCTAAACCCCATGGATGGTAGATTCAGGGCATCGGAGTAACATACACATATAAAGAGATGATAAATTATATATTGCCTTTTAATTATGGACTGTAATAATAAATAACAATCCCAAAATAGCACTGAAAGGCATGAGTTACTTCCCAGTGACCTAATGTTTGTAAGAATACTATTAATTGTTTCATTGAGTGCACCAACATTGAACTTTAAATATCCTCACAAAAAGAAGTCCAATTGATTTAAAATCAGGAGATATTGGCGGACATGGTACCGGTTCTCTTCGGTCAATCCCTTGGCACTAATGCCTTGGACACGCTGTACATTGTACAGTTATAATGAGCTTCGTGTATGATGCGCCACACTGCTGCAATATGCCGCGTACGCCCTGAGCCTCCATCTGTTCCACGATACTGTTTGAAATTTCCCGTGTCTCGCTCGCGTTGCACTACACTTGCACTCACTACACACCGCGGTAAAAGTAACTACATTTGGCACATGTTTACCGGGAAATAGTTCTACTAAAGCAGTTTTAACTTGTTCCTGGCGGCAGGCACAGGTTACTTATCGAAATTTCTACAGCACGTTACACTATATTACCAGATCACTATGGCACGCGTTAATACGATTTGATATTGAGAGCTGAGTCACTTATCAAATGACAAGTTTTATTATATTATCTCGATAGAATGAATAAAATTCATAAGGGTACAAAACCTCACACGAAATTTAAAGCGTCGAATCACTATTTCAAGGCCTTTTTTAATTTAGTCTCCGGCTTACAAATACCTATCTTGTTCTAAATTTAGCAGAAGCGATTGCCCTTCAGTTGGCATTATTTATATTCAAAATGGAAAATGTTCTTTGTGGGAAGAACAAATGGAATTGGAGGAAATCAACTGTGCAGAACAGTGCGTTTAAAATGTCTTTCTCTCTCATTTGAATATAGCCTCTTCTATTGATTCAATATTCTCTCCTAAATAGTGAGTAACTTATATTTTAATAAAGTCTCATAGAGCTCTATCAGGAGTCTTAAGTATTTCTTTGCAGCGCAATCTACATTTTCTAATAGACGCTAGTGTATGTACTATTATTACAAGAGTTGTTTTCTGTAAAAATTATGATTCTGGTAATACAAATACAATTCTGTTTGTCTTGTAAAATACGCACTAAATGTTTTTTTTTTTCGTCTACAAACAGGCGTGGAGATAAGTGGGGAAACAGTATATTTCTATTTCCATCCCGATATAACTGGTATAAATTGTTTTCCTTTATGGAACATTCCCCGCGTAGTCAGAGTGGGCAATCCTATAACGAAAAAACTTTTGGCACAGTTCCATATTCACTTGTTTATGTTTATATGACGAAGTTTTATTATATTAAATATAGAGCATTTGTTTGGTGTTATAAATATTGCATTATTGATAATATTGTTAGCGCCCTGTGTAGTGGTTACCATTCGAGCAGCGAAATCAATTTAAAAGATTTGCTTTCCTCTTTCATTCTCCGAATTACGTGGGAACGATATTAATCTTAGTTTTATGCTTTTATATTTAGAGGGCTCGCGAGGCGCCTACAGTTAAGAAAATTAATTTAATGGTGAGGATAATGATGATTATGACAAAATAAATATTGCTGAACCAAATGATAAATACTGCTACATAAATATGAAAACGTTGGTTTCTTGCAACGGCAGATGTATATGTCGTTTTAATTATATTTACAACCATATATGTGATGTTGATGTTTCAAAACTTTGAGTTTAACATATCGTCAGTTTGGAACAAGACAGTCTTAACTCAAAATTTTCATTTTTCAAAATTTAGTGGGGTATCAACTCCAAATATTGCATATTTTAATGTGTAAAAGTGAACTTTGCTTAATAACCGTCGAATGGCGCTGCGTTGAAATGTCACATCTCCAACAATTAGTCGTGCTGTGACGTTTAATGAGATGTGATGAGCAAATTTTGGAAAAGAGTGTCAAGTCGAAATAATATCAATCAGAAACTAGTTTGTGTATTTATATGCAAAACTATCACATCTTTAAATAGACCAGTCATTCTCATAAGCTAAGTACCTTTTTTGTTCCCATTTCATACAATAAACCGTAATATTTTGCTCAGTATTATAAATATTTTTATAATAATCTTTAAAATTGTATTATTTTAGTCTACATTAATAAAATAATTTAGTTTATTAGAAATGTATTTCATTTTAATACCTAAACTCATGTTGAAAAACTTGTAAAAAAATATGTGGAAGAGAGTCACAACTCGGAATTATTTAACAAAAATAACAATAACAAAGTGCCAAAAAACAAAGTAAACAAAAAATTTTATTAAAAATACTAAGAACTATACACGAACATTTTAACATGATTCAAACATTATATATTTATTTATTTTCCAATATTTAAAGTAAGATTATTTACAAAACTTTACCGAACTCTCCTGATAATTTCGATTTTTTGAGTTATGACAGTCTTATTCCAAACTGACGATATATCCAGGTGGAAAGTGAAATTTGCCTAGGTGGAAAGTGATTACTTTTCACACAGACAAATGTAATTTTCTTCAACACAGGTAAATGTCAACATTCATTGAATAAACAAAAGGTTTGTTTCCAAAAATATCTTTTTATAGGCATTAAAACATTCTCAACAAATTTAATTCACATTAAGGAATATAAATTAATTTACTAAATTAATTGTAACTTTTGATCGGTTATTATAAGCGGCAACAGAAATTGTTAATCCATGCTGAACATCCTGCGTAGAAATGGTAATGTTTTTAGTACTGAAGTTTGGAATTTCGCCAGATATTTTTGTGACAATTTTAATCTGAGAATATGTAGACTTGTCGACGTATCCTTCATCTACGATGGAAGATTTCCATCCCCCTAATATATTTAACTGGAGAATGTCAACACACTTCGGAAGCAGTGTTGGGTGTATGTTTCACAATGCGGAAGCTTTAGAGACGCTGCAACTTTTTTAGGAAATTGATTCATCGAGTTATTTTACCGAATCTTAATTGTAAAAAGATGTTTTCATTTATAATGTATAAACGAAGCGAAGCGAAGTGC
The DNA here is from genome assembly GCA_025584915.1 of Monochamus saltuarius. Lineage (NCBI taxonomy): Eukaryota > Metazoa > Arthropoda > Insecta > Coleoptera > Cerambycidae > Monochamus > Monochamus saltuarius. Next base: position 6,712,092 of record CM046723.1, on the reverse strand, counting down.
AACGTATGTTTTAATTAACGTTATCCATTTCATAAGTACTCATAAGTACTTACTTTTTTATAGCGAGTGTACGGAACACAATTATCAGACATAAAAGTATTATATTCTCCCCTTTCGTATTTTTAATGTTGTCTCAGAAGAAGGCGACAACGAAGGAAAGGCAGACAAACGAATATAATGGATAGGTGGGGAGGATTAACAATGTGAAACTGACAAAAAAACTCTCGAATGATTGATTTACAATCAGTCACTTCGATTTAGATGTTCTAAAAATAAAGTTTTTTAGAGTACTTATATAATCAGTTTTATATAATTTAACAAAAGTAAGTCAAAAATCATGTAAAAATTGGTTTTCGTACAATTTTTGATGATTACTACTTGTTTGGAAACAATAATAATTAAATCTAAATATTATGTTTTGAATTATTTATACGAAAGTCGCTGCTTTAAAAAATACAGGGTGTTCATGGTTTAAATTTTAATCTGAAATTTGTCAATAATTGCACAAATAATAAATCCTATTGATTTACCTAAACAATAGGGTAAAACTTGCGCTCTCTAGTAACAACGTCAAAATAAGCTTCAAATTCGTAATTCTCACACCAAAAAACCCAAAACTACCAATTTTAAGTGTCATGCTATCAAAACTTTCTTAATTATTGAGAAATTTCAGAATAAAAGTTAAACTCTGAACGCCCTGTATTTCTTAAACCAGCGTATGAGGCATGATGAGCTCAAACAATATTTTGGTGTCCAGTATATCCAGCTTAGTCTTGACCCATTCCTTCTGACTCACTCTGTATATAAAGCTACAAGGACGATAAAGATTTCCTGAATTTTTCGAATGCTCATCGTAACAGAACGCAGTACAAGCTATTAATTGATTAGAAAACGTTGGCGTGACATCTTCTGTCGAATATTCTCCTGCCACGTTGATTAATGTTACTTGTTTGGTTGTAATTTCTCTTCTATCGCCAGGTGGCTCCTTTGAGCGTCAAATTTTTGGGGCCAAAAGGCAGTCACCTGAAAACGGAACTCCTGCGAAAAATCAGCTTCGATTAGAAAAAGTATAATTTGATTAGGGGCGTGTCCCCTGCGATTTTTGCCGTTGCTAAAGGGCAGGCGTTTCAAGAATAACGAGTTATCACATTACGGTGCTTTTTTCTTAATTCGGCGATTAATAATGAATGGGTTTTGGGGGGCTCGCAGAAGAGCGCGGCATCTCGCGCAGGTCCCGATCCCTCACTCCGGATAGTCACCGGAGAATTTTGTCAGTGTGGCCCATGCTACCAGCGCGCGTGTAGTTCACCGGAAATAAATGAAATGTGAGTGATCGTGGTGTGATGGTTGACCCTCTTAAGGTCTTTTGGGTGTTAACCAACAGCACTTATTTAGGTAAACAACGAGTTTTTTACAAAAAAAGCCCACCGCTGCCTGGTCCGGAAGTTGTAAAACTTCTTGCGACCGTTGGAAAAGTTCGCCCCCCTTTTAGTGCCTGCTGGGATGATTATTACGCACAAATTTTCCTTGTATACGCCTCAAACTACACTTTTTTTCTTTGAAATGTGCGTTATTTGAGTATTAAGAGAATGTAGTATAAAAACCCAAAAAGTTCCGCCTTAATTTAATATAGTATATAAAACTTTTTTAATTTTGTTCTCAAGATGGGAAAAATATGTAATATATTAAATTATGCTTAAAATGAATAGCACCAAGAACAAATAAAAATATATTCTCTTTATAATTTATACTTTCAATCTGTGGATTCTTTCTTTACAAACTATGAAAACACAAGTTCGAGGTACTATTTTAGAATAAACTAGAATTTTTCACCTAATTGCTCGATAATTAACCAGTACAATTTGGTGAAAAGTAAGTACTGCCAAATTTCATGTCGATGACATTTTAAAACACAAATTTCGTCACACCGAATTATACATACATGTCAGATTTACTGACAAAAATAATATAAAAGAATATATCTACATACATAAACTATTCACGTTACGTTGATACATCTTCTTATAGCATGTATCTACGTTAAAATTTTGTCATCAATTGTAATATTAATTGATATCTGAAGAACATTATCTGTTCTGTTTCCAAATAAAATAAAAAGTTGTGTTACGCATCCAATAATATTGAATTTCAAATTATAATAACTTATCACAAATAATCATACCTTGCACAAGTCAGAAAAGAAATGTTTTTTTAGAGCTCTCATTAAGGTCGCCACGAAACGATTTTTTTCTGGTGTTTTGGAAAAGTACAACATGTACAAAGAACAAAAATAAACCCATAAATAAAATTCTGTGGTTACGTTTATTCATAAGTTTTCGTAAAATAAATTAATACGTTTTATAAAACGTTAGTCTAAATCAATAAATAAGTACATATAAATAAAAGTAAACAATTGTATATCTAGTCCTAAGTAATTTTATGTTTTATCCAACTGCCAAAAAAGACGACTTTTTTAATTGCTATAAGTAGATACACAAATTTTTTCAGTTTTAAACAGCGATCAACAAGAGCACGCTATCGTGAAAAAATGGAAACAAAAACACGTGATCATGAAAACAGGTTTTTTTTCACGTTCAGACTCACTTTTGATATTGACACTAACTTTAGATAAAAAAGTATTGACAAATAATAAACTTATAGTGGCAAATACTTTGAACAGTTGGTCAAAAAATATTGTTTAAATTTTGTGCTCGAAATCAGCGTTTTATGGCGCTTTTGAATGATTTTTTTTTCACTCACTCACGCACAAGCCGGAGTAACAATTTATACTGAAAGATTCTTATAAAATTTAATTATGGTATAGTTAAGAAATGCTTTCTGAAAATGTTGTGAGCTTTTATTTACTACATAGTATATTGCACCGAGAACTCATGGTATTAGAAGTACGAACAAGGGACATTAATGTGATTAATATTTATATACCATATATTGTAACATCTATGTTAGAGTAGTTCATTTAATATCTCATTTTCGCACTTGCTTTGTTTGCTGATAAAACGTTAAAAAATGGAATACATATAAGTTTCAATTACGTATGCTATATATGATGTAATTTTAATTTGAGCAGCCTATTTCAAAGCATTGCTATCTTTAGACCTCTGAAGTTTTAAAGTGAATTTAACGCGACACTATTAGTAAGTTATTTTGTTATAACATTCCGTAGTTTACATATAAATTTTAATTATAATCACGCGCTGAATCATAAAAAAGTTATTTAAAACATATATGTGTAACGCGGGACATACGCTTGGATGAATATTTTTAGCGAGGTAAATACATTTCCATAATAATAATTCAACAAAAAATTATGTTGTGGACCAAACCTCCAGAGGTTTGGTCAATATGCGGACCACAATGGTCTGGGGTATTATTTGTAAAATATGCTGGAAAAACATATTGAAACTTATTTATTATTTATTAAAAAAATCGCATATTTTAGTAGTACCGCTTGAAAAAGTATGTATAAAACTTATAACAGATTTAAATTAAATTAACAATTTACATAAAAAGTTTCTAACAAAGCTACTTATAGAAAATTCATTGTAGAATAGTATTTAGTACTAAAATACTGCACCTTTATTTTATGCAAACAACCCATTGGTAGTACAATACTGACAATAGGTACAAATTCAGAACTATGTTCTTTACTGAAATACTTATATTTCAGATTATATTGCGCTTAATAGATTGCTAAAAAAATATCCAGTATATCTAAAGTTCTCCACCTGATACACAGTGGTAGTAAAACTTATTATTTATGTTTGGCTTTTTGTAAGTAAGGTATTGTTTGGATCTGTCAGATATTTTATACTCGATTCCTCCATACAAACGAAAACAGTGCCTTATTCTTGTCTTCGTAAAACTTTATTCAAGGAGAGTGAAATCCTAAAATACGAAGTTAGATACAGAACTCGAAAAGTAAAATTTATTGTAGAGAATATAAAATTCCGAATGTAACGTCTATTATTACAAAACTGTGGTAGGAGCTCGTTAGTTCTTTAAAAGTAAACTTGACTCTATAAAACAAATTGTAATATACAGGGTGATTGGGGGGGGGGAACCACCAATATTCGAAAGGAATGTTTAGGGGGGTAAAGTGAACAAAAATCAATATCAACGGTTACTGAGATAGCAATGAAAATATTTTTATTGTTATTTTTGCGAAAGCTGCTGTTATTTGATATATTATTTTGAGTAGGTCATGCATTCTAAACCAAACTCACAGTAGTGATTACTAATTGTCACAATTATTATTTTACATGTGCGTTCGTTTAGTTGGTATTGTACACTCATAATTTCGTAATGTGGTGTGGTGTGATCAATAATAATCAATTACTTGGCCCAGTGCTAGATGGTCGTCTTACTGGAGCTAGATTTGTAGAATTTTTAGAAAATAATTAGACAGATCTCATAGTTCATAGTTCTAAGTGAATGGGCCAAAAGCTAGCCCTCCACTGCGACCCTGTGGTCTATTGTGGCTCACATACTTGTTATACTTCACCCAACAGGTTTAGCCTCTTTATGAAGCCAATAACCTTGTTGGGTGAGATTCTATCCAGATCTTCTGGCAAGAGATGCACTTTGCCAAATATAGAAAATCTGGTCCGTTCTCCAGCCGGACAGTGACATAAAATGTGTTCTGCCGATTCGTCACTTTTTAAACACAATCGGCACTCGGCTTCCTCAACCAGGTCCAACTTGTGCATGTGACTCCTTAATCGGCAGTGCCCAGTATATAGGCCAACCAGTTTTTAGTTCAAGCCTATTTAACTCTAGCAAATTTTTAGCTCTCTTGTCGAAGTGCCCCCTATGAACGCCTTCGAATGAGCTAATCTTGGCAGATCTCGCCAGTACTCCCTTATCTTTTCCTCCGCCCAGGTCGAGATGAATGCTTTGGCCGTAGCCGAAGCTAAGCCAAGAGCCGGTTCCGGACCTATAAAGCTGGAAGAAGCACCCCGCCTTGCTAACGAGTCCGCTGCCTCGTTTCCCTGGATAGCCGCATGACCAGGTATCCAGGGTTATTCTTTTGCTTGTACCTAACCGCTCCAGAGCCTTTTGACAGTTCCATACCGTTCTTGAGTTACACCGGTAGGATCCAAGTGCTTTTAAAGCTGCTTGGCTATCAGAAAAGATTTTTATCGACCTGCGTTTGAGTCTAAGCTTTTCCAGCTTCCACACACACAGTTTGATGGCATGAATTTCTGCCTGAAATATAGCCGCATATTTACCCAGGCTTACGGATAGCCTGGTGTTTGGGGTTGCAACTATACACTCCAGCTCCAACCCCCTCTGGGGTCTTAGAGCCATCAGTGTACCAGCAACTATCCGCCTTCAGGACAGATCTACTGGACTATGTTCCTTTGGATTTTAGGCAAAACATGTACTTTCGGCATGCCTGCCCATTTTACTGTGTTGTGATCAATCATGTTAACAATCGCTTTCCACAACGCTGGATTGGCCGGTTTCCAAAATTGGCCACCAAAGTCACCAGATTTGAATCCCCTTGATTACTGCCTTTGGGGATGGTTTAAATCATTAGTATATGCGACAAAAGTGAACACAAGAGAGGCATTATTCGATTGGATTGTCAATTGTGCAGCACTCATAAGAGAAAATCACCGTGCGTGCACTTCAACGGGCTTCCCGGGCAATCCACAAACGAACTGATGCATGCATCGAGGTGGACAGTGGTATATTTGAAAATTTAATTCATTATTTTCGGTTTATTAAATCTTTTGTCAATGTTATAATTTATAATACCTACAGAATAAACAATTTTCTCCACTGATGCATTACAATAATTAACTCGGGAAAAAATATTTTCATTGCTATCTCAGTAACCGTTGATATTCGACCATATCTTTAGGCTTTTTTGTTCACTTTTGCTCCCCCTCAACACTCCTTTCTAATATTGAGGGTCCCCCCTCCCCCAGTCATCCTGTATTTCAGTTCAAACAGAAGAACAATTTAATTTACTAGAAAAGTCTATACCTGCATCAAATTGTAACATATTTGAAACGAAACAGAAAAACGATTTCTACTAAGCCTGCACCTACCGAAATAGTGTGTAACCCCTACAAACTAATTTCACTTTCCCTTTCAAGGGCAAAACCAAACGCAAATTTATGTAGTTAAACTATGTGCTCACGCATAACATAAAGTTTGGAGAACTTATGGGGTTAGTTAATAAAATTCATGGAGCTAGCGAAAGTTTCGTGTACAAACTTCAACGACATCTTTACCCATTATGCCACTGGTAATCGTTTTATATCTCACACATTGCTTCTTGTAAGTTGCTGTTTAATTAGCATGGCAATGCTCCGGGGACTCGAGTAATTTATTCTGCTCCGCTACATGTTTTTATCACAGCCTAACAAAATAAAAGTCTTGCTAACTTTTTAATAAAAGCGGGCAAACTACCTATGTAATTTTTCATGTAATATGTATATTTTGCTGCATAGCCAGAGAGGATGGCTAATTTAAACCGCTCATGTATTGTTGAAAACAAATGTTGTTGATGAAGTATCTTAAAATAAAGCTAATTAAAAAAGTAGGTGTCTACACATTTTCCAGTATCAAAAACAGTTTTAAGTAATTACAGATATCTGGCTCGAAGGGCAAAAAATGTAACTAGTACTTTTGCCATTTTTCTATGAAGTAAAAGATCTTCTTCTTCCTCCCTTTAGACAAATATGCTTTCAATACAGCCAATAGTTTTTATTTCTACTTTAATAAAACCTCCTCTTACTTACGATCATTATTATACATAAACACATAGTTGAACCACTGCATACCTATGTTGTTATTTTCCGTTTCTGAAGGCAAAATTGGTGAAAATGCACAAGGTGTTCAGATATTCAATGATTGTCGGATTCTTTGAATCGGAGAAAAGTAACAGAAATAATTAAATTTACAAACTTAAACCTTAATCTTCATAAATTCTTCTTCTCCGGCAGAATGATATAGACGATAGTTGAGATGTCTTGCCCAATTATATATCTACAAAATAATGCAGGTATAAGAGGAAAGTACATCAAGTCTTATAAAAGCGATATTTATCAAGAAACACCGTTCAATCAATATTAAGTCCCAGCTCCTTTGCCATTTTAGCGAAAAACTATAAATCTTCCATAGTAATACATTAATAATATCTCTACCCCACATTCTAATCACAAGGATTAGCCCAGAAGTCGAGAAACTTGTGTGGGAGAAGGGGTGGTATATTATTGTTAAGCAGGCCGCATAAAATAAAATAATTTAATTTAAATTAACTGTTCTAATTTCACATTTTCGTAACGTTATTAAAGATTTTCCAATGTTTTATGGTTTATTAGAAGGTGTTTTTATAGTGATATGCTGTCTAAACCGTTAATATTACTGAAATCCAAATAAAATTTGTGTAATTTGTATAATGCAGTGCTGTATTTGTATTATGTTCTATCTTATAGTAACATTGAAAATAGTATTTAGTGAAGTATCATGTGCAGTGTAAATGTACCTATTATAACCTTATAAAATAAAATATTTTAGTGTTTGGTGACGGTACATTGTGTTTGTGTAAGGTAGTACCTCACGAGTCGTATGAAAATTTACTTTTTAATAATAAAATTTCTCGCATTTTGCAAAATTATGGATGGATTTGTAAGCATTCGCTATGAATCCTAAAACGGGGTGGAGTATCAAAATTACCAAAATAATTTTAAAAAATTCTCTTTACAGTGGATTTAGAGAAAACAGACTTGAAATGTGTTTCTAAAAGTCAAAAATAGCCTCCAATTCAAAGTTACACCCTGTAGGTGTAAATAATTCTACTATCAAGTTTTTAAATCTTGCAGTACAAATTATAATATATAGGATGTCCGTAAGTTTCGGCGTCAATGTTTGACTGAATATTCACGATAATAAATACATAGATGGATCGGTTTAAGGCGTCAGTACTTTTCCACCCATCGCAGGTTCGAATCCTGCTGTCGGTAGACCGTAGATCAGCTACATTTGTGAAGAGGATTGGAAGAACGTTGGTTTGAATCAACGTGATACCTGTTGGCGTTTGACCACTCCCCTAATTAATGAGGAAGTTACTCTCATTCCTGCACTGAATGGTGGTTAGGGCCTACCAGCGTAACTCATTCCTGGACGCAAATGCGGTCTGCTTGATAATAATATGCCGCAATCTCTCCCGCACAAGTGTCCCGACTTCTGGGCTAATCCTCGTGATTAGAAAAAGGGGTAAAGATATTATTATTATTATAAATATCGTATACGAAAATAACTCGAAAAAAGTCCTTTTCAACTATAACCCAATAAACACTCATACGTATATAAAACGTTTATTATGACTTAACACCATTCAAAAATAGGTAATTTCATAACGTAGAATCAACTTTCAAATGTCGCTGGTTTACACGTTGCAAGACACTAACGTTTATACGTTATAATTTAGTAACTGTAACACGAATATTACACGATAAAAATGTACGTTCTTAATGCGTTATTTTTAACGTACATTGTAAGTTTATATTAAAGGTTGTAAAACCGTTATTTTAAACGTTTTTATTGCATTAAATGCACTGATTATTTTAATTTAAATTGGTAGTTTTAAAAGCTACTTTTAACGTAATTATCAATACAATTAAATAAGAACAGTTTTTCATATTTAAATTTATTAAAAAAAATAATGTACCTACAGCTTATCAAACATTATTATTTATTTTTCGTGCCTTGGCTAAATCTAGCAGCCGAATGCTTCAGCCATTCCTTTACCGCCCAGGCAACTCGCAGATCATTTTTCTCGTTTACAGGGAAGTTGAGCTTTGCTCCTTCTAGAATCAAAAGTACAATTTGAAATCAGTGGTCACATATTACTTTTTATGTTACCTAAAACAATGCTCATAGCTGTTGTGTTTTCAAATGTCACTTTGTTATAACGGTCTTTCTAATTAAATTGAATTCCTAACTGATTTTCCATGATAAATTTCATTATTCGTCGCATTACTCCTTTAATGCCTGACCCACCTAGGTAACTTCTAACTGGCCGCCAAGCCAACGGCCTTATTGAAAATGAGAATCATCTACAATTCTACATAATGACTGTTAGATTCCTACGTAACTTCTTTCTTGCCGATAGATTTACAACACTATTTACAACTACATTTATATATAGCGATGAAATGCTAGAAACAAATATAGAGAATTACTTACCACAGAAGTAATACAACACAAAGGACAGCTTCGACAACCGGCAGATTAACCTGACTCCTGACTGGGACTGCGCTGCGCTACCCTTCCCGATGCAGCGAGTATCACGTGATTTATATTCGACCAATCAAGTGAATTATTCTTAAAAAGGTTCTTATACATATTTAATTAAACGTGTAAAAAACGTTTATTTTGACTTAAATTCTAACGCATTGCAAAATCCGTAAAAGAACATAAAGATGTATTACTACATGTTCTCTATTGTGTATACAAACGAATTCTAACCCCATAGAAGTAGCTTACTGAATGTAAATATTGGGAACACTCACGAAGTGGGCGACATCTGTTGAAGTAAATGAAACCCCTCCGGGGTGAACCACAAAGTTACACATCTTATAGAGAAGCGGCAATTTGTAAGTAAAGCAAGCTTTGATATAAGAAATATTAATAATTGAAGTTATTATTTCAATATTTTAATTACTTCAACACTTCAAATAGTTATATAACATTTTTCCATAAGAAAACGAACACGCACAAATAACTGCACTTAAAACAACAGAAAAATATTACTTGTCAAATGTAGGTGTATACCTTCCTAATTTACATGAAATTTCAATAAAGTCGCTTTTTAATGTTATTTTTTAAGGTAGTGGATGTGAAAATTTCTCTTATATGAAATTTTTTAATAAGACGAAATGTTTTCGGTAACTGTATTTATCAAAACAAGTAAAAATATATAGGGCATTTTATTTAAATTTTCATTGTTGAAATCCGGAAGTGGTAGGTAATAAAGATGTAGGGATGTAACTTTTATGCATCCTATATTTGAAATTTTTATTTATATAATAAAATAACGATCTGATATTCCTTGTCATTGACATTTAGTACATAATTACTTAGAAGTTTACGTCATAAAACGTTAACAACAATAGTAAAATTATAGTCTAACTGTAACATTAGTTTAACGTAAGAATAATGACTAGTGAGGATTTTAAATAAAATAAAACGTGTTTATAACGTTATACTATAAACGTGTTTTTTACACCAAACACAAACCGTCGATTTTGTAACGTAACACGGTTTATCGACCAATGATACGTTGATAAAACGTTTAAAATACGTACGTGTGTTTACTGGGAACCTACTGGGCAATTTCATTACTGCTGACTTGTACAGAAAATTTAAAGTAAATTATCAGGGGGTAGCACACAAATATACTGATCCTGCTAAGCCCTTTTTGTGAGTTTAATATCAACAAGAAGTCATTTTACATGTAAATTATTGCTTATTAATCTATGTAAATGTACATTCTCATGGAAATTTACTTATGTGTAATGTATGCAAGACAGATTATTGCCTACTATAACACATGTAAATTTACAGAACAGTATATTCTAGAACAAGGTTAGAATGGAAAAATTTCATATGAGTGGAACCACAAGTATCGAATTTTCATTGTAACTGAATAACAGAGTGTATTTTCTAAAAAGTATGAATCGAAAAGAATTAAATTAAATATAAACAAAATAATCGTGTTTCATATTGATCGCTGCTTTTCGGATTGATTATATTTATCATAGAGTCGAGGATTTTCATTTTTTTAATAAATTATCGAAAAATGCAATTAAAACATTTTCGGAAAAGGAGTGCGTTTTCTTTTCTTGTTGCCAATCCTTTAACAGTGCAAAAAATTTTTAATATTCATGTCTCGATCTTTGCGGCAGCAGGTTCTCGCTTATATTATTTTCATGCTCTATAATTTCAGGTGCAGTATTATCAAATTCTATATCTGATTCACTCGATTATTTAATTTAAATTAAATCTCGTCTGAAAATAATAATTATTATGACGCCGCCATTCTTACTTGTTTTGAAATCCATGGCATTCGTCATTTAGTTCTCTTACGGAATATTCATTCTGTACCTTGTTATAGCACGAAAGTACATGCAAAACACATAAGAAGCAAGTGTCTCAGAATAAATATTCCAGAGTGATAATTTTTACATTCTGTTATTAAAAATAATTTCGGAATTATTACATTCACTAATGCTCGTGGAGAAATATTATTTATAAAGTAGAGACATCTACTGCTTTGTTGGATAATTTACACCAACCTTCATAGACCTTGGTTTAAAGATCTAAAGTCTGCGATATCCCACTTCTGAAATCGGTCTCCTCGTCTCCGTCACGCAAATGCATCGTGCCAAAAAATACCCAGCACTTAATGGATTTATATAGCTTTAAACCTTAAACGATTTTATCTCTTTCAATTAGAATTAACGGCGTTAATATCCACTCTACGAACCTTGAAATATTGATGAAGTCTAACCTCTCCTCGTGGAACGCCGTCGCCTGGCTTGTTCCGAGTCCGCAGGTAGTTATATCGATCACAGGATTAATTACAATCCCAAGTTTATGTAGCCTATTAAAGTAGAATCAAATGCGCCCCGATACCTGTCGGTTCGTTTCCACCGATTCCTCCAAAACGTTTCCTACAACTGTTGGTTAGTTTGAAAGTTTCAGGGGGCCGTTGGATTTGCGGTTCGATCAATGCTTGCTTGAGAATCTTTAATAGTTGTCTAGTTTATACATTTAGTACAGTAGCCAAATTTAATAAGCCCTCGAGCGGCGTTTTGCCTAGATCTAGGTCCCTTTTGGTAGAAAGATAGAAGATTTGTATCTGTATAGATAAATTGTCCTCCTAGAACTATTCTGCAGTATGATTTAGACGATAGTTGACCAATGGAGGCATTACATGATATTTCCAAATATGTACAGAAGAAATAATAAATATTATTTTAATCGAAATGGCGTTTGTGAAAATTAAGCCTAAAACTAGTATTTACAATTTTAGTTTGGCCACGCCCCCAGAAAACGGTGGTCACCACAGCGAAGACCTGTGACGTCAGACGACGTTCGTACGTGTATACCTAATACAGCATTTTGCTTTATATCTGCATACGATTTCCACATTCGGACAACGCAGTACATACGTTTAAAAGAGTTAATTTCTCATTTGTGATATTATAAGTGTTATTTTGTTAAATAGATATTGGCATTGAACAATGCTTTAAAATAGATTCGTAAAATGAGCGCAGAAAGTGCATCTCAATGGGTAAATGGAAGAAGTATTGCATTATGCCATTATGTATGAATACAGCATACAGCGCCTAATAAAAAAATATTACACCGTGCAGATTGTTATTTGAGGCATTTATAACATTTTGCTATCTCATTTCACCACATTAAATTACCTGTTTTATTATAAAAATATAATAAACAAAAGTGATAAATAAAAAATTTGTTTAATGTGAAATCAGATGGCATCGTTGTATAAATACCTCAAGTAAATTATGGATCTGTATGCAAACAAAGATAAAAGTTACATATAATCATACCGTAAGTTTATCACATCACCACTAATAATTATGGTAATGTTAAAAACGGAAAATAAATAGACACCTGCTTGCATTGACTCCCCATATTTACTGAACTAATGAAGCTGGGATTAGCACCAATGATGTTCATAAGTTCATTAAATTAATAAAATCGTTCGATTATGCTTAGGTATACGAGACTCGCTTCCATCATCATGGAATTTGCACTATGACCCAAAAATGCCACAAAAACACATGGAAAATATCATCAACACCGTAACACTGCACCTATCGCCTGTATCTACGGGAATATAGGTAAATCGCACTAAATATTATGTGACGTCACATCATTGATATTGCGTTTTCGGCGTCGTGGTTTTATTTACATTCTATGGCAATTTGTTTATGTTAATATTTTAATTATTATGTGATTATTACCGCCACACACATGTTCTGACATTTCAATATGGTTGAAAGATTATCCTATAATACATTTCAAACCAATATAAAGTTCACGCAACGTCCCCATTATATAGAAATAAATAAATCTTATAAAAACATTATGTATCATCGAACGGAGACCGTTCAGCAATATTAAGCCCTAGCTCCTTCGCCATTTTATAGAAAATAACAAATCGTAAAAAATGGAAATCAAAGGAATAATATAGTGGTACAGGTACCTACTCACAAAAATCAATCAGATATTTGTGTTTATCTCATATAACTACCTTCGTTTCGAAAATTAGTATTATCATAAAAAAATTAAATAAAAAAGTGCTTTCTCAGGCCAATAACTTCTTAAAGAAGCAAAATTGTAATAAGTTGATTTAATTCACATTATTTTTGTTCCAGGAAGCTAACCTTAAAGTATGATCCATTCCTTATTGAACACTCTGTATATAGTTTTATTTATAGATAAAGCAGTTTGTTTTCTTTTTTTATTTATTTATGTTCCAGCTCGTTTTCAGGAAAACTATTCATCTTGTCTGTTATTGTATAATGCTTTACTTGAATACTTTAAATCCAGATTTTTCATTGTAGCAGTTTTGTAATAATGTATGTTATGAAAAGTATTAATAAATTAGGTTGGGGCAGTTTACAGTCCATATAAGTGATTGTTATTTTGAATTTGTTTGCTACGAATTATTATTATTATTTATTCTTAGCCAATAGTGACATTGAATTGAACAACTGGCTAATTTATCTCTTATAAATAAATTTTCATTATATTTTTAACTGTGTACGAAATTCTAAATAGACGTAAAGAGAAACATTTTGTATAATTATATGGACTACTATATATCTAATATAGTACGGGTGTCTTGCATGTCGTTACAAAAATTTGAGGAGGTGACAGAGTATATGATTTTGAGGAGATTGAAACAAACATACCTATCTACCCAAGTGTGACAATATTTGTGATAATTAATTTTTTAATATTGATATTTGCTAACAAAAACGCAACCTTTAGAAAATATTGATGTTATTAAAATACCGGAGGAAACAAAAAGCTAAATATTTATTTCAATTGTTCAAATCTTAAAACTAAGTTAAAGTGACGGCGTAAAAAGGAAAAGCAATGTTTCTATTAAATAGCTTCGTATGCTATGAGAAAACAATTGTCCTTAGTTTCCATAGCAACCGTAAATATAGATCAACTGTCAAACTATACGTTCGAATTTCAGTTAAAGTGTAAAGTGCCAATATCTTCATTTCTTAAACCATTCGGCCGTCCTCTGTTTTGGCGAATGCGCTCCCTCAATACTTTAAAGTGTTAATTTCCCTAATTCTTAGAATGTTTACCAAGAAACTTTTCCTAAGAACTGAAAGAGCATTGCTTAGGTAAGTTTTTATAATATCTGAATAAACCTACAATCAAAGGTTTAAATAAAATCCACGTTTAAATTTGACTCTTCGCTTTTACAAAATTGAAAAACCATGTTTATGAAGCTCTAGGTAAGGAACAAAGTCACTTTGGATTTTACTGGTTAAATCATTTAAATAATTCATTCATTCCTAATAAAAAAAGTATAAAAATACTTGTTGTAAAAAGGTTTGTTTTTCGTCTATACCTCAATAATTGTAGAAAAGCACGGTTAAATTAAAAAAATAATTATCACAAATATTGCAACACTTGGTATATAGGTAGGTTTACTTCAATCGACTCAAAATCAAGTATTCTATCACCTCCTAAAATTATTGTAACGATTTGCAAGACACCCTGAATTCTTATATATTCTCTATTTCAACGCGCAACGTATTATTGAAAAATGCAGCGACAAGAATGCATTATTCAGACCAACGATCAGAGAAGTAGGCTGCACTTTGACCTGTAGCTCTTAAAGTGATTTTTATTGTTTCCTGGGGTATTTTGAGGTAATGTACCCCAGTCACGGAAGCCATTAGAATATGTTACGCGTTCAAAGGGAGACAACACAAATGACCTGCTTGTAGCACTGCCAAGTAGGCAGTCTTTGCCATTTAGCAAAATGCGAAAAGTTCCTTTCTTGAAAATCTCTTGGTGGATTTTCAACCCACAAACGAAAACAGTTTTAACAATAGACGCCATAAAGCACGATTGGGGAAGGTTTTTCAAAACGGAAAATGTTATGTTAGAGATTATGTGGAATTTCCATATACATTCTGATGAATACAATGTTGTGTTGATACAGGGTGGCAAATTTGAGAGATCAAATATTTTTATCAACGAAAACTTTGGTAGATGGTAGCTGGATTAATGTCAAACATATGAACGATTTAGTTTTGTTTATATAGAAGTTGAAAAAAATATATAATTTCGTACTTCAATAAAAGTAACATAATAAATAAAAATTATAGTTTACTATAACTATGATTATTATTTATATTATTTAGTTTATTCATGTGACACTTAGTGCAAAATAAAAAAAATATTTTTAACTGAAGAGTATGCAGATATTGTCTTTATATGTATTTCAAACGGAACGCCAGACAAGCAATCTGAGAATACCGACGAAGATACCCAAATATACATCAACCTACCCACATCTTTAACGCATCATTAGGCATCGACTTTGAGAAAAAGATAACTCCGCTCCAAAAAAGGCCATTCGTCCTACTGAACTGAATGTACAAAATGAAGAAGATATAATAGATGATGTCATGGACAACTCTTCAATTGATGTACGGTGTATGGCAAGTAATTTTCATTTAACATAACTATACCTTGTTAATAAAAAACAAACGTTTAAAGTACTCATTGGTCAAATATTGTAATCGCTATAAACTATGTTTAAAGTTTGCCTTCGCTTGTATCATTTCATGTGTCTCGAATCCATATTACATAATTCGCTACTACCAGACTCTAAGTCTTAATTTACTCAATATGACAATCTAAGACACAGCAAACAGCGTAAAAGTGGATTTCGTTGACAAACATCATTTTAATTATTAATGCATTTCGTATATATGATCTTCCCGGGTAAATGTCAATCCGAGCGTATTATCCAGCTTCTTATTAATCGCTTTTGATGTTATAATGCCCAAAGGACCTGTTTGCATAAACAGAATGAAGAATTATATGTATTAGAGTCAGCAAAGTTTAATATCATCTGACTTTATGTTAAAAGGGACCATCTTTATATATTTTTAGCTACTGGTGTTTATTTTTGGCGTTAGACTGTATGTAGATTAATTTTAATAAAGTGCTTACTATTTTCAAATACATTTTTAACATTTCTTCTCGTATTATGTAGTAACGGATATAATGTCAACAGTTTTATTTTTTAAAACACTATAATAATGTTTTCAATTATTTGAATCCTCTTCAGATATTCTAATATGTCTTGTCTCGTTTTTATTATTATTGTAGCTCTAAGGAAAATTTAAAATTAATTGAAACATTTCTTTACTAAAAATATCAAAGCTATTTTTGTGCCATTATGCTTAACTGACTGCATATCTGTATCATTTAGTCGGCAAAGACAAATACAGTAATATCAATATTTAGCACTTAATTAATTTCAAACAATCAGCAATTATATAAATATGACAATTAAATATTAAATATTGATATGCATCTATTATATTTAAAACGTGATATTATGTAAATTGTTTGACATTTATTAAACAGTAATTTTAGTGACGGAAACCTACCATGAATAAATTGCGCAAAAACTCAGTGGATAATATCGTATCATTGTTTTAAAAAAAAATTTTTTTTTCAAAAATTATTAATAATATTAAATTTTTGTAACAGGCAAGAAAGTTTCTGAATAATAGAATTTAATTTTGATTGAGAGAGAGCAGAACAAAGTTTAGAAACTAAACAAGGAAGACAGAAACATGGAAAATATGTTGCAAAATATGATTTTGTAAGTACTACGTTCTCACTAAAATTCGTCTGTTTATATCCAACTGTTTTTGAGAAAAATTGAAAGAAAAAAAATTATCTACCTCCTCTCAATTAAAAAAAGAAATATATATGAAAGACCCCTCTTAAAATTTGCCAAGTATGGTACTGAATTTTCTATATACACTTATATCACACTCTGTATACAAAATATTAATTAGATAACGGATTCCACATGAAAATAAGTAGTAAAGTAAATAAGTTACAACTGCCACCGCTTAGTAACATTTTTCCTGCTGATCATTTGCCACTTTCTAGTCTTGAAAACTTTAAGGTCGTCCCACTGGTAACTGAGACGTCTCCAAAACAAAGTAGCAAATTTGGTGGCGATTACGAAATAGTTATTCTTTGATGGTTCCAGTCTCAGTTAATGTTACTTTGGTGTTAGTTGGAAAATTAATAATATGTATAATCTTATTCAAGAATACACAAAAGAAAAACGTGCAATATGACTAGATAAATATTTGTTACTGTTTAAGAAAGGTATTTTAAGCTAATATGTATCAAATCTCCTACAATTCCTATCAATGAAGTCATATGTATGTTCTCTGATACCAAACATCTAGGTATGCCAATGAACATCCACAGACAAAACTCTATTCAATAATTATCTAAAAAATTTAATATATTTACTAACCTCTGGAGTGGGAACTCGAAATTCAACCACAATAATTGAGATCTCACTTATTTCTGCGTTTTATTTTGGATCGCTTCATCAGGTGGCCTCCTTTAACTTGAGTCAAATATCTAACTATAAAGATGATTATACCAATAAATTAAAATTATTTGAAATTGAATGTCAAAATGAAATATCGACAACGTCAAACTGATTAACTGTCAATGAATATCATAACAACCTACTAAAATAAATAAAAATAAAAATTAATAAAAAATTGTACCTTTTATGTATAGTTTTTTTTTTTTTTCTCATATATTTTCAGGTATTAACAATATTGTGTGAAACTAACTACTCAGTGGACAAAAGCCCCAACCTGCGTTGAATTACACCCACAATATCTACCCATATATTCCTTATTATTAGCTTTTGTAACATTTTTTACTGTTTACATACCTAGATGTTTGGTATCAGAGAACATACATATGACTTCATTGATAGGAATTGTAGGAGATTTGATACATATTAGCTTAAAATACCTTTCTTAAACAGTAAAAATGTCACAAAAGCTAATAATAAGGAATATATGGGTAGATATTGTGGGTGTAATTCAACGCAGGTTGGGGCTTTTGTCCACTGAGTAGTTAGTTTCACACAATATTGTTAATACCTGAAAATATATGAGAAAAAAAAATAAACTATAGATAAATATTTTTAAAAACGTAGTGTTTGATATTAGTTCATAAATGTAAGATATGTAGGTATGCAGAAGAATGTCGTTATAGTATATGCAGATCTTAGACTGTATGATGGTGTCTAATTAGGTTTTCATTAGAAAAATGTATGTCTTTTCGATATGAGCATATGAAGTAATTAAGAACTTATCTAAAAAAAAATCTGAGTGTAGAGAGGACCCTTACAAATACAATTGTATAAATAAAATAATCAAAAAAGCACTAAATTAAAACGATATCCATTTTTGACACTTGAAAAACTTATGTAAACACTGGCGTCACAAAAAGCTTAGTGCTCACTAAAAGTAATCGAATTGCTACAACTTCAATAATATTTTATTCGGAAACTATAACGATTTTATTTAAAAAATATATGATATTGACTCCATTTTTCACGACGCATCTATTGCCAAATTTTTCTAGATGTGTTCTGATCATCCTGTATATATTTACGTAACATAACTTTATTAATAGCAACTCAATATGTTCTATTTTTCCTCTTTGGATAGATGTTTTTCTCGGTCAATCTATCTCGACGAATCCGGTTCTTTTCGAAGGCAGTAATGAAGACCATATTATCGTGCCACCTCGACTGGTATACAAAAAAATAAAATGTCAGGGTAAATGAGATGAATACATTGACATAGGTAGAAGCCGTATTGGAGAAAATTAAACCTGTGGAAGTTATAGAAACTCCCGCTGACTAATGTCACTCTCCTATACGCCCTTGACAAAGGGCACACGGAATTTCATTTCTCATGAAAGGGCCTCCGCTTAAACAAGTTTCCGCCTACGAAAATTATTTATCGTGGGTTAAGAAACCGGCAGTATTTTAGCGAGTTATGGGGACTTAATCTTACAGTAATCTTGATCAACGCACGCCATCTATACAAAATAAACAATTTACAGCGTATTACACGACATAATCGCTCGTAATCCCCAGCCCGAATATCCCGCTTAAAAATACCATTCCCGGGGTTGTTGAACATATGCAACCCCTAGCGGTTTAGTTTACCCTTTTACCCCGAATTTCTATGAGCCAGAAATTCGCGATGCCGCAAATATGTTGCAGGGGCGTATTTGGGAGCATTGCGGATACGTACGGTCCCTGGAAACGATAATTCCGCAAGGACTATCGGTGAAATCCGTATGTAGAGCGGGTCAGCGAATACAAAACAATTTCATTAACTCCGAGAGAATGCTTTTTTCAATCCTCAAAAATGGGTTAACTCCCTAGGAAGAAGTAAACATAAATTGTTTACCTCTAACGCGATGTACTACCATCACCGTCCAAAGGTATTTCCCTCCTGCCGACGCACTTCTTCTTACCTACTAACCTAATATCGACTTCCGGCGACTTGCTGCGATAATTTGGCATAAAATAGTTTGATTTTTTCTGAAAACGAAAGTTGATTAACAGAATAAAAAACACATATACAGGGTGATTTACAACTTAAATAAAACAATTAGGAATAGATGTATCATGAAAAATAGAATCAAAATCGTAAAAAATATAAAACTCTTATAGTTCTCTAGTAAAAAATTATTGAAGATGTAGGATTTTCAACCTTTATATCGCTGAACTACTGTAGTATCTAGCCAGACGATTAATATCCTATTACTTATATATTATTATTTATCTTTTTTCTTGAGAATTCCTTTCAATTTTTTGTCCTTCCAGTGCTGTGCAGAAGTGTATTTTTAAATTATTTAATTGCTCTTTTTGATTTTGTCTTTCCAAAATTGTATTTATATGAGTCCCTTGTACATTCTATTTTTTTATACGTTCTAAATCGCTTGTTAAGACATTAATGTGACATTTGTTTAAAATCCTGAAATTCGTCTGCTACACACTGGGCAAATTGTGTATGGCATTATAAATATCATCACACTCTTCAGATTTATTTTTAAAAGCCGTTAGCCGTTGATATAAATTATTAAGTGTTTTTGACGAGACAAAGCAAAACGGTACATTTTACTGTCTTTAAATGAGTTTTCTAACATATTTTCATCCAAAAGCTAAAGAAAGTGATTCAATTTCAGCAAATGTACCCTTGTTATAATTTGCCTTTACGCTAATCTGACGATTGAAAAATTGATTCTAGTGTTGTGCAAAAAATCTATTATCTCAGCTAATAGAAATAAAATCTTGATGCATTATAATGTGAGAGGTAGTCCAAGTAAGCAAATAATTCATTTCATTTCTGATTGTACTTTTGAAGTTATCATGTCGATTATGTTTTTTATATACGAAGCTGTATTTTATGTTTGTTGTCGTAGTTTTATTTTTATTGTTTATTTTGAAGTGAAATTATTTTTTTATTTTTATATTTTTAATATTTATGCGCATATTTTTAATATTTCCACTTGCATATTTGGGTATCCTTATAGTTATAATTAATCTTTTCAAAGTTTAGAAAACTATTATGCAACACTATCTGTTTATCCGAAACCACCGACCGTACTTTACCTGGTTAAAAGAAACATGGGATTCTATTTCATTAGAATACTGTGTAAATTAGAATTGCTTTACTTGAAAAATAAGAAATAATGGAGCCCCTAAGGCAAATTTACTAACTTCGCTAAATATGCATCTCTTTCAAACCCATCTTAAAGTAGTTAAAACTAGATAAATCACGTGAAAATTAATTTCCTTCCCAAACTAGAACAGCTCCCTCTAGATATACATTATTTCGCCAGTTATTTATTAATCAAGAATCTTGCAAACGGAAATAGTTACGTTCGCTACTTTCTGAGAAATTAGTTTGTGAGATAAAAGCCATTTCATATTTGTGCCGCAAACAAGTATTTCATATATTTTTGGCTAATAACAAACCGTTAAGTGTAAAGCCCTGTGCAACGTAGAAAATGGGATAATATAAGTAACCATAAATTTTCCTTTATGGTACGTAACGGACAGCCATTTAGCATAGTTTAGGAATTTAGGAATGAGGATTGACATCATTCGAAAGTGAGGTGAAAACAAGATTTGACTTTATCATCTACATTATCTGTTTGGGAAATTGCAAAAATGTCATTGAGGCTTTAAATGTATTCACATTTAAATTTAATGTTGTGTACGTTTACAATTAGATAATTGAAACAGCTTAAAAATTGATTTAAGATTGGCTAAAGAAGTATGTAAAATTTGGTTTCCAAATCACATAATTTATTTAAGAAAAGATGTTATATTGTCATTGAATGTTGCAAATATTTCTTTATTATAAAACCATTTTTCGCATTTTAAGTCTAACAAAATTTTTATTGCGTATTCTTTTAAATTAATATACAAGGTGACTCACTTAAAATTGCATGACTTTTCAAAATACGTGCAGAAGAAAAACTGTATTATTTTAATCCAAATGGCCTCTGTTCAAGACAATTTCGTGGAAAAACAAGCCTGAAAATGGTATTTAAAATTGTATTCAGGTCCCATAAAACGGTCATAGTGTCACAGAATTTGCCCCGCTCGCACCCAATTCGACGACTGTAGTATCGCAAAACGCTAGATTAGCCCGATCGCGTCTACGCGATTCTGATAAAGAAATAAATAATGTCGGGTATCGAGGCGCGACTGGAAATATTGGGAATCGCTGAGAAGCGTTCGAGTCGTTCGAGAAAATGGATCCAGGGATGATAGAAAATACTTGGAATATTCGTTTGGTCTATAAAAGAAGAATAAACGGCCGAGTCAGTCAGTATTGAAATTACTGTATTGAATTACAGTCTTGAATTGGAGTGTTTAGTAATTACCTGGAGTTTCAAAGTGAAATAAATAGTGTTTAGTTGAGTTGTAATTAGTATTCAGTAGTGTATCGAGTGGTTAATAAAGATAAGTGATTAATTAACGGATTGTTTTTCTGGTAAAAGAAAAAGTCGGATTGGGATATCCGTGTCAATACGTTTAGAAGAGTTATTTTGTCATTTCTGATATTATTGTTATTGTGTTAAACAGACGTTGGTATTGAATGAAGTTGCAAAATAGACTAGTAAAATGAGCACAGAAAATTTATCTCACCGGGCAAATACAAGAAGCATTATGCCATTATGTACGAATATAGCATACAGCGCCTAATAAAATATATTTTAGCGTACCAAAAAATGAAATGAAAAATGTGGTGTAGGGAAATGAAGCATGACGAAAGGAAAACATTAAACTCTCCAGCATTGCAACATTGTTTGTTAGTGAAGACCATTTTAATATAAGTTTAATTGAAAATACATAAGAAGGTTGGTTGAAGTACATCGACAAATTTAAATGTAAAATTGTAAATAATCAATAAAACTTTTCCTTTAAGATACCAGAATGTATACAGGGCGTTTACAAAATCCATGGTAAAGTAAACTTACGTTTTTTCATTTATTGTATTTAGCACTTCATTTCGAGTCCAAATAACATGTTCTGTATTTGCTTGTACCATAAGATGTAGAATTCTATTTGAGATATTTATAAAATTTACTATATTAAATAAGAATTTTTAATGTTTAAGGAGAAATTAAATCAGTAGTACGCTTCTTTGTTTTTAAATTAAAGTCGTAGAAAAATAGCATTATTTTAATAAGCAGTGTAAAAATTACATGTTTGAATAAGTCTAGTACAGCTCAGTATTATCAATACATTTTTATCAATACACTTGGACCATTATTATATCACTGTGTCAGGAAATTACGTTTAACACAAAATGATACAACTCACATACTACAAAACTACAAAATTTTAACCATAACACGATTTTTTCTTGCACGTATAGTACGTTGCTTCGGTTGGAATGGAAGTTTAAGATTAGTAAGGTTACACAAAGGAACGAGATATTTAACAACGACTGCGCGGTATTGTGTCAAGTTCTTATACATGATATATGATGATATATTTGCTTACAGAGTCGGCTTTAAAATTTGCAATAACTTTAAACTCAGTTATAGCGGTTATTATAATCCATTTATTAGGGCAATATTTTGTAAAATGATTTATTTTAATGCCTACCTTCATCAGTTAACCCCAATTTCAAAATCACTCTGTATTGTGCCTACTTCTATAATCAAGACTGCGTAACGAAAAGGCGATTAACTTTTTTATAGTCATTTATACGTTCTTAAAATACTAGCAAGGGAAGATTAGCATCTTTTCCATCTTACAACTTAGAAGAAGCTGCATTTAATTGCACCGAAAAAACTTATATATGTGCAAAAAACTCAAATAAAAATGAATAATGTGCGCTTCTCCATCACGCGTTAGCAGTGGTTTCTGGCTCACGCGCGCATTAAAATGCAACTGTACGGGCAACTGCAAAAGCTGCATTCATTTATATTTAATTTCGAAGAAAAACTGGATTTATGACGACGCTATTTGTCTACGGGGTGTAAGATATTTGAATATTTATCAGGATTTATTGTTTCCCGTTGCAGGAAGATTTTATTTAACGCCACGGAAGAAACATTGTCATGGAAATTCACACAACTGTAGTTCATACAGCTCCAAATACAAATTATTATATTTTACATTGGCTAATATAAAATATTTATTAATGCAACAAATGCCAGTTTACATTGATTCAGTGAATACAGTTATAAATCAAGAAGTGTTCGTCATATTAATAAATATACTTACTGAGAAAAAGAAAACAATAATTTTCGTAAAGATTTTTGTATCTGGTGTGTGTGTCTTAAATATATCCATAGGTAAAATAACATTTCTATACATATATACTACTGATAAGCGAAAGTATTTTTTTGAATTTTTAAAATTCACTTCTGTCAAGTCATTAGTTTACTTGTAACTGCATTTAACGGTAGTTGGTAAATATGATTACTGAAGCATAAATTATTGTCATATCTGGAAACCATTATTGCCACAGCGGTACAGATCGGTATCATAACTAATTATGTTGTTGTAATAAGCGAACTTGTTCACAAATAAAGGCAAAATGTTCCCAAAGATCGTGAATCAGTTCAATTAGACGCCATTAAGTTTTGTGTGGTTATGATGTATAGTTTGACGTATATTTTGTGTGTTTTGGGGAATTTTAACAACTATGGAATACCAAATATTATTATTGCATCAGAGAGGTTCAACTCTAAGTGCTTATATGAAGGTCAAGCCATCAATTCATTCAAGAATGGTTATGATCGTCACTGTGCTAGTTTGAGTGCATGAGTTTGTTATTCTGTGTGTGGGTATGGCCTGTCTCTATTTTTTTGTTTTGTTTATTTAACTTTTTACTGTATTTTGAATCATTTTGCTGTGATTTATGGATTTTCTCTTTATACAAGTAAGTATATACTTTTTGTATGATGTTATTTGCCTGTTTTAGTTTCACAGTAGCAGTCAAGCTATTTTTGTATTTACCTACCTATTGACATAGTAGACTTTATCTCTCTAGTAGTAATAAAAATGTATTTGAAACCGTAACTTTCTTCCTAGTTATTAATCATAAATGAGTTTGTTTTACAATCGGAAAGAACTGAAAGTGTTAATCAGTATCTTTACCTGAAGTTTGTCAAATGATTTAAAATATGCATTAAATAATTTAATTACGAGTTAAGTTGTGATTAAAAAACAAATTTCATTCATTCTACATGCAAAGTGTTATGTTTTTATGTTTTTGTTGTAAAATAAACCGTTATGTAATTATTGCATCTTTATTGTAGATATGCCATTATCTTGTGATTTGTAGAAATAAGTACGCAAAAAAGTTGTTGAAAGAAATTTCTGAACTATGATGTAGTAGACTCATGTTGTCAGGAAAAAATGCAGGTTTATCTAGTTTTCAAAAGAAACGTAAAGTAACAGTATAATGGCATATAATCTGTATATAAACAATATATTTTCATATGTTTCTACTTCGCATTATATACCTACATTGCATAATGTGCTTACTTTTTATAATTGTGGCATTATCGTTTTCTTTTATGTTAAGTGAATATGCACTTTAAGGTAAAATATAACAACACAGTTCAGATATTCCAGCAAGAAATTTTAGTCATTGCTGGTAGTCACAGTTAGAACACCTGTTTATTTGCGACTAGTGACTAGTTTTCAGAAAACTTGATTTAGTTGCTATAATTGAATCTATATCGGTCCTCTATTTTATAAAAGTTTTTTGCTGGGGCATGTGTATTTTTACCTACCACTAGTGACTTTTTTTTGTCACCATAACCTCACAAAACTTAATGGCGCCGAGCTGAACTGATTCGCCCAGTGTTGCCAGCAAATTAATTAGTTGTGGTACCAATCTATACCGCTATGACAATTATGGGCTTCAGTTATGACAACAGTTTATGTCTCAGTAATCATATCTTCAACTACAACTAACTGTAAAATATTTTTTAGCAACATTGTAGGATTTTTCTCAGTGTACAAATAATTAGTCTTCGTTGCTTTAATCAAAACTCGACGACAAAGCAATTCAATTAAGATAATGCTTAATTGAATTGTCTTTTCTAGTATTTTTAACAAACTCAAGGCGACAATCCCACGGCACATGCTATACGTTACTCTTCCGTTCTACCATTTAAAAAGGCCATTTGTGTCGCTTGTATCGAGCTAATTTAATGAAGAGCATTACAAAAAATACCCCAAAATAGATAGCGCGGTATATTTTCGGCGGTCCGGCCAATTTAAAAAACGGAGCGGGCCCGCCGGCACTCTTTTATCAGTTTTACAAGATGGATATACCCAACGCGTGGAATTTCCGGTGAATTTTACCAGTGTTTACAGCAGGCCCTGGGAATAAAACACTGTCGCTCGCCCACGGTGATTAATGATTATGCAGAAAATTTACGACGGGAAATTTCAATCACAAAGAGCTGCCCCTTCGAATAAAACTATATGGGATGGTAATGTGTCGGAATCCAAACAATGGATGGAACAATTTTGATAAATGTTTGCGTTAGGAATGGAAATGGGCGCAAAAATTCACAGTTACTGTTACGTTCAGCGAACCTTTACTCTCGAGAGAAAAGATTGTGAATAATCCGATATTTTTATATTAAAGTGAAAGTTTAGATGGCTGAATTTTCGCACCGACGGTAAAAAGACTATTAGCAATCAATATGTTTACAAATCCTGTAAGCAGATTTTGTAGCTTAAGCAGGTTCAAATATTTACATGGACGATTCCTTATTTTAGTTTACAGCAGCAGAAATACAAATTTGAGAACAGGGCATTCCACGCCAACTCAGCAGTCGATCACACATCACCCTCTCAGATCTGGTTCAAAATTGGTACATCGATTAGTACTATCGAAAAAAGGATATTCCCAAATTTTCAGCCCCTAAGACCGCTCCCTGTCATCAGGGGCCCATAGTGAAGTTTTCGACCATCATTTCACTTCCAGGGGTCTGAAATCGGATTTTCGTGTACTGACGCGGCATTTTGGTCTAAAAAAATTATCAAAAATACATAGGAGATGTCAAATTTCCCGTAGAACACGATGCCATCATCCGTTTTCCGATATCTAGCAAGGGGAGCCCGGAAAACGCGAAAACCTCGCTTCTGTAAAAAAATCTGATAACTCAAATACGGTCGCTTCAAACTGGCTGAAAATTTACCAAGAGGCTCTTCGATTATTGCTCTTTCGAATGCTCATACGCGCGTGGTGATCATTATATGTAAAAAAAAAGTTACACGCGTTTTACGGGTTTTATATGGGATTTTCTGTAATTTTTTCATTATACCCACACCACTGGCCCTATCCAGTTGGGTAATAATTGGATTTTTTTCTTTCACCATGCGTCTCTTTTGTCCCCCTTGCTTTACAAACACTGAAATTTCTCTCCCCAGCCAGTATTAGAGAAAACATTATTTATTTAATGATTTATTTCACAATTTTTCGTAAATTTTTTGATTTTTGAGCAAATTTACATTTTCTGCAGCTTACTTCTATTATTTGTAAAAAATATGAATATAATATAATATAACGAATGAAAATCGCAGTAAGAAACAAGAAAACCCACATTACAATAATTGTAAACACTATACATCTCGATATTATTTTCACTATTTTACACATAATGTGATACTTGACCCTTAAATTTTTGAATTTGCTAATTGTGTGGCCCAGTTTTATGGTGAATTCACCTGCTTTTTCAATAACTACAATCTGAGTTAATATATCAGTGAAGGGTATCGATAGTCTGGTATCCCTCTCTGACCATTCATATATATTTTTCTTTATTATTTTCAGCAATGAGATCTCAGCAGTAAGCTCATTCTCTGAAATTTTGACTATATACCCAACTGACCAAGTATCATTGATAACGAAAGTTACAAACATATCCTCTGCCCAGTCAAAGAGATTTTTATTCAGAAGGTCGAATCTGATTGAATGTTCTCGATGAAAACTCGTGATTTTGCGTGCAACAACTTGTTCAGTAACAGGAACAAAATGATAATATCACATTGTCTGGGCATTCATTTGAGTTGTGGCCCGCTCTTGAGTTGGTTCCTCCTTAGAAACCAAGATAGACTTCAAGTTGGGCAAGCCACGTTGGCAAAAATCGTGCAATTAGATAGAATGCTGATTCATGTATAAGGACGTTATGTGTAAAATAGTGAAAATAAGACGTAAGCTGCAGAAAATGTAAATGTGCTCAAAAATCAAAAATTGACGAAAAATTGTGAAATAAATCATTGAATAAATAATGTTTTCTCTAATACTGGCTGGGGAGAGAAATTTATATGTTTGTAAAGACAGGGGATAAAAGAGACGCTTGGAGAGAGAAAAATCCAATTATTACCCAACTGGATAGGGCCAGTGGAGCGGTTATAATGAAAAATTACAGAAAATCCCATATAAAACCCGTAAAACGCGTGTAACTTTTTTTTTACATATAATGATCACCACGCGCGTATGAACACCCGAAAGAGCAATAATCGAAGAGTCTTTTGGTAAATTTTCAGCCAGTTTGAAGCGACCGTATTTGAGATATCAGATTTTTTTACCAAAACGCGGTTTTTCGTTTTTTCCGGGCTCCTTGCTAGATATCGTAAAACGGATGGTGGCATCGTGTTCTACGGGAAATTTGGCATCTCCTATGTATTTTCGATAATTTTAGACCAAAATGCCGCGTCAGTACACGAAAACCGATTTCAGACCCTGAAGGTGAAATGATGATCGAAAACTTCACTATGGGCCCCTGATGACAGGAAACGGTGTTAGGGGCTAAAAATTTGCGAATATCCTTTTCTCGACAGTACCAATTGATGTACCAATTTTGAGCCAGATCTGAGAGGGTGATGTGGGATTGACTGCTGAGTTGGCGTGGAATGCCCCAACAGTGTGACCATTAAAAAAATGTAAAAAAATTATTGGCGTAGATGCATTGATTTTATATATTAAAATTAAGTATTTGAGAAATTCAATTTTTAAACGACAATATCAAAAGTGTTTATAATTCTGTCAAGATTAATATAAATTAAAAACATTGACCTACTTCATTTAAGTTTTCAAATAATTTTAATTTATGTTAATTTTTTAGTTAGATATTTAATTCAATTTAAGATATTTATATTACAAGAAGAGTGGTATGTATTCTTTTCAATGTAGCACATTATTAAGAAACCAATTTCACATTATTTCGTTAGAAAATTGAAGAATTATTGTCGAAGTAATATTTCTATATAAACTTTTTAATGATCTGATCAATTCTCCAAATGTATTAGCTTTAATCGATTTACATGTATCACAACATGACTTTAGAATAAATGCATTGTTTTATGAGATTTTTTACCGAACTAACTGGCTCGTTTTAAGTTTTAAATATTCTTTAAAGGGCATTACTATCGTAAATTAACATTTTTTATCAAAGCAATTATTACTGTACTCTACTCTATACTCTATGTTTAATTTAGCTTAAGTATTTTGTGGACATTGTTTTGGGCTATGAAGCCTGTGTTTGTCTCTCTTCCGTAAATAAATAAATACGGGGTCACCTAAAAAGCCAATACCTCTAGAAGTGCATAGATAGGTCAGATCTCATCTATTGTGGCTGTTTGCGTGATCTTATATTTTCAAAAGTGAATTTGAGTTTGTGCCAAGTATAATTTTTTTGTAAATAAATTTAGCTAACCTCATTTTTATTTTAAATATTTATTGAATCCAATCCTATCTATGGAATTCACTAGCCCCAACTACCACAATAAGCCATTGCAACGTAGCTATAACTATTGCAGGTACTTAAAGTGTTTTGTTACTAACCATGGGCACGTAATAGAAACGTACCCATTTCGTGCCTACGACGAAAATAGGGAATAAGTTTTAAGTGCCTGCTACGTTCTGGCGACGTTTCTGGAACTTGTATAGCTACGTTTCTGCGACGTTGTGGTCATTAATTTATTAAATTTGACGCAGAAGGAACGACAAACTTTGACTTTGAAATCGTTTGCTCTAAGAAACGTAACTTGAAAGTAATTGATACTTTAGCATCGGTAACGGGAAGTGGCAAGATGTAACTTTCCAGTAATATTTACTACAAAGTATCTAACGAGGCTTTAGTGTCACTTTAAAGTAGCATTAAAGTTCCCACTGCCACTTCTTAATAACATTTATCCTGTTCTTCATTCTGAACGCGGTACGTTCGACGTTAACACTTAATACACTTCTGGTAGTAGTTGAATACTTATCCCCACATTATTATTTTTATTACATTTCTTTGTGGCTTTGCTTGTTACTCCTGTTACAAACAATTAAGATTCCCTGAAAGTCGCAGCAACTATCAAAATTACTTGAAAGTAATTACAATTTTGAAGTCATATTTTAATAACATGAGTTAGTCGCTGGTACGATCATTTGCCACTTTGAAGTTATGAAAACTTAAAGGTCGTCTTATTGGTAATTGAGACTTCTTCAAAACCAGGAGAGCTAATTAAAAGTCTCATAACTGTAAAATAACCAGAAGTAGTTGAAAATATACGGATGAAGTTATGTATACCACAAAGTAGCAAAATTGGTGGCGATTACGTAATAGTTACTCTTTAAAGGCTCCAGTTTCAGTGTTGCTTTGGTGCTAGTTGGGGCATACCTAGATATTTGGTACCAAATAACATATATATAAGTTAATTAATAGGAATTTTAGGAAAATTGATTTCTATTAACTTAAATACTTTTACAATACGGTATAAAAATCTGCAAGAGCTAATAACAAATAATATATATGGATATTATAATATATATATATTGTGGGTGTAATTCAACTCTGGTCAGAGTATTAGTCCCCAGAGTAGTTAGTTTTGCACAATATTATTAATACCTAGTAAAAAATGTATAAAAAGTATTGATTTTTTTAGGAAGAATAAATAACCTTCAACCCTTTCTCCACAAATGATTTTTTGTGCATTCTTTGTGTACTACTCTAATTTATCTCCTTTTTGCGTTCCACTTCACAATTTCATGGAATACGAACACTTGTAATGATTTATATGGTGATAATTTATTTACAAAAAGGATTGTTAGGGTTCTTCCGCTGAAATACTGTCAGTTATTATGCGAAAATAATGGGTTTAT
This sequence comes from Monochamus saltuarius, assembly GCA_025584915.1. Taxonomy (NCBI): domain Eukaryota; kingdom Metazoa; phylum Arthropoda; class Insecta; order Coleoptera; family Cerambycidae; genus Monochamus; species Monochamus saltuarius. The sequence goes on along the minus strand of CM046723.1, from coordinate 6,681,253 downwards.
GCGAGCCTTTACTTGTAAAGGTTGGAGGTCATTTTTTCTAGTGCTAAAAAATGCATAATAAAGAACATCCTGGCTTGGCTGCCTAATTGTCCTTAAAAAGGCGTAAAATATAGTCTTTTACCAGCATTAGACCCCGTACTTAGGGGAACGTAAGTTGGTAGTTATATTTCAGTGGGAAATTAACTGACATGAATATGTATTAACCCAAAAGAATCCCCTTTTGCTACCAGCACAAAGGGACGAAATTTTTGTACAGAAACACGCAAATAAACCAGCGTGGGAGTAAAATGTGTGATTGCTACATCCATCATATTAATTCAGAAGTTTTAGTATATATATAAATTTGTCATTGTTTCTTTTATTAGCTGCTTTGTGTGAAAATTTTTTTAATTAATTAAACAAGTCCTTGAGCTTAATGGAATTGACCAGAAAAGTCTGGAAAATACAGATTAATAAAAGTTAAATTCATGTTATTTTATTATGTCATCTCATCAGCTTGTGAACACAAACAGCCAGAGTTTTTTGCGGACTCGCCTTTGGCACATTGATGAGAGATAACAAACTCGAAACCGGTAAATGCCTGATGGCACCGCTGGCTACTGTCGGTAGCTGTTTGGCCTTACTAATCGGGGTATCTTTATGAAAATATTAATACACCGTTAACAACTGATGCTGATTTTTTTAACGCTCTTAAGAAACTTAAGAATAAAATGACTAGAGGTACAGATCTTACTCCTAGTTTTATTGTAAAGGACTGTGGCCGGGCTCTGGTAGTTCTATTATTTATGTTTAACCTTTTGCTATCCACAGCAACATATCCAGGTCTATGGAAAATAGCGTGCATATGTCCGATACTAAAGAAAGGTGATCCATCCATAATTTCTAATTATAGACCTTTATTATTTTGTGTAATTTTTCTAAGCTGTTTGAAATAATAATTTATGAATATATACAGTGCCTTTATAAATGGTTACAAGCCACGTGATCAGGGTCGAGATTCTCGAATTAATCGCAGAGCAATTCATATGCGAATATCCTTTTCCTCACTACGGCAGTTGAGAGAGACAAGAAATCTGTTTGCATACGAGTTGTTCTTCGAGAATCACAGTCCTGGTCACGTGGCTTGTAATCATTTATGAAGGCACTGTATATGCGTCTACTAAAAATATTTTTTGCCGAGTCAGCATGGTTTTCTTAATAAGCGCTTATGTATGTCAAATTTGGCCTGCATTTCCCAATATATTTGTGAAAATACTGATCACCACGGGCAAGTTGATGTGTTATACATGGATTTTAGCAAAGCATTTGACCAGGTTGACCATCGCATACTACTTGCTAAACTGGATGTTGTTGAACTATCGAATAATTGTGTTAAATTTTTAAAATCTTACCAAACACAGAGACCGGTGTACCGCAGGGTTCTAATTTCGGACCTTTGTTGTTTCTATTGTTTGTCAATGATTTACCTAATACTATATCATCCGGTAACCTCCTTTTTGCGGATGACTTAAAAATGTATACAAGTAGTAGTAACAGTTAGGGATGAAAATGATTGTAAATACTTGCAAGCTCAAGCTGATGACATTAATGATTTGTGTAACACAAATCGCTTAGATCTAAATGTTATGTAGTGTCATACTATAGAAAAAGAAACATCTTTGACTATACACTTAACAATGCTACAATTACAAGAATAATTGTGTGAAGGATTTAGACATCTTATTTGATTCCGCATTTACGTTTGTTAATCACATTAATTATATGATTTGTATTGCAAATAAAGCAGTGGGTTTTATATTGAGAAATTGTAAAATTTAATAATATTAATATATTGAAAATTTTGGATATTTCTATTGTTTGAAGTAAGCCTGAGATCCATTGGATGGATCCATTATTTGGTTCCCAATATATCAGTGCTATATTGATAATATATAATCTGTCCAGAGGCGTTTCGTAAGATACGTTTCTTTTAAGGAAGATGGTGTTTATCCTATTAGGCGAATTAATAATCAGGTGCTGCTGGACAGATTCAATGTTGTTTCCCTTGATTTACGACGAACTTGATTAATTATTTCATTTTTGTACAGCTTGATTCACGATAATGTAGATTGCGACAATCCAATAAGATAAACTTTTTAGTACCACGTGCTGGTTCAAGAAGTAATATAACTTTTTATTGTAATATACGTAGAACTAACATATTGCTGAAAGCACCTATTTATAATCCATGCAGTTTGTTTAATAACATCAGTAACAATTGTGATATCAATTTTTCATCGTTTCACTATAACATCTAAAGTTTCATTGTTTTGTTGTAGATTCTCTAATAACACCTTCAATAGTTGAATTTTCCATAATTGAAATAAAAACCACAATCCTAACGACACCGACGGCCCTCCTGTTTCGTATTATAAATGCAAGTAAACGAGAGCAAGCGCAACCCGGTCTGGTATAGAAACAGTGACATCATCCAGTGATTTCTGCGAGTCTACGTTCTTAAATTATGTTTAATGCTTTAGAGCCGTCTGAAAATTATATATTTTTTTAGATCTCACTAAAATTACAAAATCATTCATAAAATGTAACAAAACAAATATTAAATGGCCCCATTGGAGTATATTTATCTTTGTAAATAAATCATCGATCAAATAATAAATTAAAGTGGACAAATTTCTTAATTATATAATACAAAATTATAATGCATGCTTACGGATTATCCGTAAAATTTCCGTAATAATCCATCAACTTTTTGTATCAGAAAGTTTCCATCCATCAACATTAGTTTATCATTAACTTTTGATACGTCTTTCCCGGGGTAATACTGAAGATTATACAGGAATTCTGAACTTTAGGGAGAAATCAGCGTCGAACTAATGACGGTATTACCTGCCCTTCGTTCTTGCGACATTTTCGCGGATGTACAATGCTACAGAGCTACGAAGGGCATAGGGCAAGCGCGTTATTTTAGCCCGAAAGTAAATTAAAAGAAATGGGAGACTTAATGAGATTTGTTGAATTAAAGAAAAAGGTGGGCATGGAGAGATAAAGGAGTTCTTGCTTGCTGCATTCTAATCACTTGACCGTATTTCCAGTACCCCCTTCCATCATTTGGGTACGCGTTGGTACACAATACGATACTCAGTGTCTCGGTTTGACGCGCGTCATACAGGACATTATCGCCACTCCGTATATAATTATACAAAGAGAGAAGAAAATTTTAAGGGTAATTTCCTGTAATTATTAATGGGTCACTCAGTGGTCGCGCGGATTAACGCGTCGGTACTTGAATCAATGTGGCTAGACCGGTGTGGGTTCGAGCCCCGCAGCCGGTAGACCGTATGTCAGCTATATTCGTGCAGTGGATTGGCACTCTGTGGGTATGATAGGGTGGAAGAATGTTAGCTTGGGTCAATGTGAGAAATTGATGCCTGTCGACATTTGACTGCCCCCCTAATTAATGTGGTTTTCCAGGTTTCCCTCATTCCTGCACTGAATGGTGGTTAGGGCCTACCAACGTAAGTCGTTCCTGGGCGCATATGCCGTCTGTTTATTAATAATATGCTACCCCCTCTCCCGCACAAGTCTTTGGCTTCAGGGCTAATGTGTTATGGGAATTATATTAGCCCGAGGTCGAAGTTCATTCAGAGATGAATGTCGGCCATGGGCATTGGGCAATATACATATTTATTGTGTTTTTACTACTTCATTGTTAAATTTATATATTCTTTTTGTTAATATTACCACTGTATGCATGTCAATGCAAAGATATTGTAATTCAACGCTGGTTGGGGCTTTAGCCCATAGAGTAGTTAGTTTCACACAATATTATTAATACCTAAAAATATATAAAAAATTATCAATAAAAATCTGAAATTACAATAGGATATTTTTTTTATGTGTGGATTTACAAAATGTGTAAAAGTGAACCAATGGATGTCAATTATTATCAAAACAGGTAGGAAAATCGATTGTTTCGATAGTCAGATGGATACATTAAGTTATTTACAAATATCAAAAATAAAATTTTAACTTTAACACCCTGTAATTCCGTTAATAATCAGTTTTGGAAAAAATGTTATAGAAAGAGGTAGCATTTATTTTCGGTCTAGAATCATCTCCTGAATTTTTTGCTCATCATTTCCGGACACCCTGTATATTTACAGAAGTTTTTAAAAATTAATCAGTGGTTCAACTAAATATTAAGTATAGTCGTGGCAAGAATTCAGACGACTTACGTCACGGCTGATGTTACGCAATTGTTTTTATTGTCAACATAATTTTCGATATCTGATCGCGTTAAACAATATTTTTGCAGTTTAGGGCAATACATAGTGCACATTTAGTGTAGTATATAATTTTATTATTTTAAGTGGCAGTTTCTTAAACACCTTGATGAAAATATAATGAGTTATTCATTGGTTTGAAAATGTTTAAGGTCCCCAAAAAGCCAATAAGATTTCTGCAGTGGCCATGTTGTAAGTCCTCCTTGTCCAGTCCACCTTATTCCTTGCACTTCTTTAAGGTTTCAAACATTTTTTCGAAAATAAAAAGTCACGCAATCTTGCAAAGTCCTTATTCACAATTGGTTACCTCTTTAAAAAATCCAGATCATTTCGAGATACAAAAAACCATTTGCAATTGAGCAATACGAAAGGTTCGATTAAACGAACGTCCACGATCCTTACAGGAATATTAAAAAAATCTGATATAATTTTAATGGGATATGAAATGGCGTGAAAAGCCCGAACGATTTTGGAATATACTAGCCTAGCTATTGAAAGATTTTACGAGGGTGTGAAACCATGATTCGGGTCAAAAATTAATGGCCGGCTAATAAATGTCGGATTAAATCCAAATCTGTGTGAACAGAGCTTGATGTGGTGATTTCGGCGCACAAAGATAACAGATGATGGACTATATATATATGGCCTGCGGACATGGGACTTAACGTTTTATTAATATTATTTGTCATTTGCCGGCGTATATTTGAAAAGAGCCGCTAAAATTTGAATTAGTCGGTTGGGCCATTCATCATGTACATTTTGATACTTTATATATCAAGATATTTTATTCTAAAATCGTATACATACGCATTTCCCATTCATATTCTTTTATAGTGATACTTTTCATACAATGTTGGATACCACTTACCATAAAATTCATGATTCATTTACAAAATTTTGGGAAAAATTCTCGAATGCATCGATTTTCAATTTCGCTTTTTCTGTTATAACATTTATATATACAGGGTGAGCCATGTAGATGATATGATTTCAACGATTATTTTTTTCAATAGAATACCCTGTATTTTTACGCGATTAGAGCTTCAACTGAGCTTTTTATAAATATATAATACATGACAATTATATTTTAAAATTTTTGGCGACATTACTAAATGTTAGAATTCTATTGAATTTAAATGTAAGGATTCTTTATTTTTTTATCATTAGAAGTGTGAACTGATTATTTACCATTATATTTATTAAGAAATGGTATCGAGGTCAATATTCATTGTTGACACAAGTAGACATAAATCAAATTGTACTGTAGCTTTGTTCAAATACAATAATAATCTAAAAATAAATACAGCAATTTCCAATTTTTTAATCAACATTGTATAAGAGCAGTGTAAATTTGCCATACTATAAAGTGTGACATTAATATCAACATCAGAATTGCATCTGACATATTTTTTGTATGTCTATACATTAGTTTGATACAATGTTTGTCTATTTTATTTATAACACTTAGAAAATATAAAAACATTCTTAGCTTGTGGAAATAATTTGCTTAAAAATTCATATACCACATTGAAATCCATGTCGACCTGTTTAAAATATAAAATTAATAATGTGTATATAATAAATTTGTCAGATATACATACCAATCTAAATTCAGAAGGGTTTTTAAAGTGACCATTATTTCCATGTACATATAAAGTTTTCAAATCGTTATTAATAATATTTTTCAACATTGGTATTATAAAAATATATTTTCAAACTTGTGGTTCAAAATTAATAGAAGTTTTCATGTATATACTCAATTAAAACAATCATTGAATATGTAAAATTCGTTGCTTTAATCAATATTTTACATTGACTCATATAAATATATTTTTTATTAACACAATACATGCCATATACTGATTCAACGAACACAGTTACAAACTAATAAACAGGTTTGTGAAATAGACGTCATTCATTAATATTATGAACTACGAGTATATATTTTCAGTCTTTATCATTCATTTAAAACCAACATTGTAGGAATAATTTCACTTTTTATTGTGCCCTGCTGTTCATATTTTTCTAATATGAAGTAAAATAAATAAAAATATCACGGTGGAATATTTATTTTATCAAGACAAGTAGCCTCCAATTTTAATATCACAATTGTACCTAGTCCTTTCTAAAACCAGTAGCTACCAGTTGTATTTAGTAAATCCCTTATCAGAGACATTACATCTGGTTCCGATATTTTCTCATAATGTATAGTATGAAATAAACTATTGTAACAATAAAAAATATAATTTTAATGGTTAGTCTGTCATATATTTAGTTATGGTGTTTTATGGAATATCGTAGGAGAAAATACTGAAGACATTTGACTATTGAAAGAAAAGTGACACTACTTTGATCTCTAATTCTGTCCTGGCGAGGTATAGTTGACATTTAGGTGCACTAGTGGAAAGATATGATATTTATGGGTGCTTTTACTTAACCACATACGTTTGGTAGTATATTAATTTATATAAAATAAGGTCATTTAACTCTTAATAATATAAATGGTGGATATGTGTCATCAATCATTGACGGATTGATGAAAATAACTTGGGTTTGTTATATAATAATTTTTCATTAAAAGCTTAATAAGGCAGTTACAGGGTGTTAATTGTTTTCTTTTTTTATCCATAGCCTAAAAATAAGATCAGTAAGTGACACTTTTGACTATTTATTGTCGAATAATTCTCTAACAACGACATTTTATAACATAAGTTGGCAAAACGAAAAATAATAATCTGGCTTACTTAATTTACCTGTACTTGCTAATTTTGCAATTAACTTACCACCAGTCAATTTTTTCTTGTATTTAAGGTATGGAAAAACAAGACAAAATTTGTAAAACACCCTGTAACTCCCTTATTAAGCTTTCAATCAAGAATTTTTATGTAACAATCTCGAATTATTTTCATCGGTAGAATATGTTAGTGAAGTTTGGCTAAACTTATCGTTACCATCCTGTATATGAAAATACACCTGATTTTGTTTCAAAAAGATGGTATGTAGAGACTTGAACAATAAAAACAAATTAATTAAAAATGTACATATGTTAGTAGATTTCAAACAATAATTTAACCACATTATAAAGGCGGAAAATAGAACAGATTTCCAGCAAACTATTCTCGGAACGCGACCAAATTAATGGTTTCCTACCACAACAAACATCAAATAAAATTAACAACTAATATGATTTCAAAAAGCAAATGTCATTAATTAGATTTCAGTGACATATATTGACAGCGATAATTAATTATGTGTTCTAATAATTAATAACGCTTGCCGCATAAAGCATAAAACGTATTTAAATCAAACAAATATATGGTTCGCCATCGCGTATATTGTCGACCAATCACTTAAACAAATTAGTAAATACATTTGGAAACGTTAATGAAAAACTCTTCTACTGATGTTTCTGACGTTACATGCATATCAAAAAAGCTTGAAACGTTAATTAAACCAACGGAATAAGTATTAAATAATTATGAATCGATTGAGTTGAGTGGAGAGAGGTATTTTGTATGAAATTCTATGTTCGGTTCTAAGAGAATGTAAACATTCGTGTATATACTACTCTTAGTACTGTATAACAAGAATCAAACTTCTTCATCAAAACAAGTAGAACTAGTATAATATATTTTAAATACATAGAAAATTTGACATAGGTACCTACGTTTTTGGTGGTTAGGCGGAACCTAACTTAAAAAAGTTACAGAACATAATTTCAGTGAAAGTGCTAGCAACTAGCGCACTCTACTTTGAACAAAAAAACTAATGACATCAGCATATACGGCACCGCCAAAAAGTATTTATTTTTATTAGTGCCACTTGTTTCAAAAGCTTTATTGGAATATTCAACATTCCTAATTATTTAAATGAATTTGAAAATTACAGTTGGTATTGTTTGAAATATTAATACTTCGGAGGCAAAGCTGTGTAAATAAATACTGCTAACATCTAAGCTATCGGAAGTCAATGAGGTTGCACAATGACACTCCCAATGATGTTTGAAACATTCTTCTTATTCCTAATACTCTCAACGTAACCAGTCCCCACAGCTGGCTTCCACTTGTCGTTGGATTTGTTCTGCTGTCACGTCGCTATTCGTCACAATGGCAGCGGACGTAAGTCGAGACGCATCTCAGGATCGTCCAATTTAAGACAACGTGAATTTTGCAAGGGATATGATCCAAATGTATTAATACCAGTCACTTTATTGGTGCAGTTCCCCTTATCATACCGTAAGAAAACTCGGTCTGTCATTTCATTTTGGGGACGCAATGATAAATATTGCTTCACCAAACGCACATGTACTTTTCACATTCTATCACTATCGCCAACAGCAAACGTGTCTTGGATAGTTACATGGTAGTATGTAATACGTTTTTTTCTTCCTTGATCATATAAGCGTAAGTCGTACAAGTCACATATTCTGCAAGAGTCTAAGATACCGCAAATGGCTACTACCTTCAAAAATAAATACGTAATGTCCAGTGCATTTATGAAAAAATTCTTCAAATCATCTTCCTTGAATACACATGCCTTCTTGGCGACATCAACCTTGCTAATTGCCTTCATAAATTCATGCACTTTCACAGATGATTTTAAATTAACCCCTTTGTTTATGCTCAACATACTTTGTAATTTCAAAGGGATAGCCCAGATAGTTGACGTCTTGTCCTGCTCCTACATTATCTGAAGGTAAGCAGGCACAACTCGTTCATCTGTATCTGTTATGTTTTGCTCTTGGTTGGCATTTGGTTAACGTTAACTTGTCATATCCTTTTTTATAAGCGTTTTCGGATTTTTGGTATTAATCGCGATTGTGCTTTACTATTGAAGTAATCAATGTTAGAACTAATTTTGAAACACTATACAACCAGTAACAACTGTCGTGACAATAATTAATCTCATGTGACAGATTACACATTAATTTTTGTTTTTATCATTTTCATGACAACAAAAGGTATACTGATGTCACATCATGAATTCAACCACTTTACATTATTAGTTCTTATTTTTAAAACCAGGATTTATGATTTCAAAGTGTAGCAATAAAAAAATTGCGTAAAGCATTCGTGGATAACTGGTCTTTAAAATATTTGCTCTATTTTTAAAAATCCCGCGTATTTTAAAGACTTTAACATACACTTATACTCTATACTATATTTAAGTCATACATTTCAATTTGAATACCTTGAGATTGAGACAATTTAATTTACCCAACGATGTCATATGATTTATGCATTGCAGTAGGTAATGACAATTGCAGTTAAAGCAGGAGTTTATCTGTCATTTTGTTGAAAATAGACGAAAACTTAAAGTACTGTTGCAAGAGCCACTATAACTGTTGCCATCTGACAGTGACATCTTTCCGAATGCTTTCAGAAGATATTTATAAATTGTATCGCATGTATTTCAAATGAAACTACATTGTGACACTGGATTACGAGACGAGACCAATATTTCTCTCCTGTCGCTGTCCGTTTCAGTAAATATAACCTTACTTTTCTATCCACGGATGCCATCATTTGTATTGGTGTCATTTCTACGACGAATGCATAAGGGAGAAATGCACGACAGGTACGACATATCCACCATGTCGCAAGTTTTATGAAAACGTGCCAACAAACTCGCTGACTATGTGAGATGCGAAATTTTAGATCATACTACGCCAGGCTATCCACTTATACCCTGTACTCGCTTGTTTGTTGCTGCATCACAAATTTTCTTGCGTTTCTCTGCATTTTGCTATCCGACTAAGCTATTTCCGCTCCCATTTAAATTTTATTTAATTACGCTGTTTTAGAGCGGAAGTCGGCACAATAATAAATTAAAGTAATTGAACGAATGTGTACTCTGCAGTTCATAAGCTTCGTACAGGCGGGACTAGGTAAAAGGTGCACGGGATTTTCAATTAATAAATGTTGCTGAGCAAATCCCGTCCATGCAGAAACTAACTGTCCTTTTGGAATGGAAGTTTCTGTCTTTAAACGTGAAAAACTATTGCTTCGTGCAGTTTGCCACGGGACTTTCAAATTATATGAGCTTAGAAATAGTAACATTACATTTGGTATGCTACAGAATAGGAAGCGCAGAAATCCTTCTTCGCAAATAAGTGTTGCGGAATTGTCATCAGTCACACTCCGCTGCAGTTCATCTGTCCTATTCACGTCGATTGCTATAACAATGGGGATGCGTATAAGTGATGAAAATTAGCGGGTGTCGCGGAGGTTGAGAGCTGTTTCGTCTGTTTATACGACTAGATAAAGTTTTTACGCAGATGTTATGAATATTTGAATTCGTCGAAATGTTTTTGTTTTATGATTCGTTTGTGTTTTGTTGGAAATATCATTACAATAGGTACCTAGTTTTTCTTGCCTGAAACAAATTAAAATTTAAATGTGTATATTAAGGACAGAAATCAGACTTACAGATATTTTCTGAAGCTATTTATTTGTGGCATAATTTTAGTTTTTCTTCATTTTGATTGGGTTTTTGCCACACTTCTGAAAAAATAAAGATTAATTAGGTAAATATTAATTAGATCAAGGGTTATTTTTGAAACTAAGTTTGCCTAACCAAAAAATGTTACACTGAAAAAAGCAGATAAGTAAAAAATAACACTTCTGTATTTTTGACGTTTCGAAGAACTCTCTGTTTTCGTTCTCAAAATTGTAAATGTATTAAAAGTATGTCAAGTTTAAAATTTGTTTATCTGCTTCCATAGAGATGTTAAATGATTTTTATTTTATTCTTACTTACCTGTTCTTGATACAACTGTAGCCAACAATGATCTATGTTTACTGAACAGTTTGACACACACTTCCTTCTCTAAAATTTTTGCTGAATCCCATTGAATCAAATGACCGTTTTCTCCAGCGTGTTTACAAATTTTTGATTTTTCAAATCCTCGTCTTTTTATATGATTTTTATGTTCCTCAACTCTAACATTCATAGGCCAAGACGTTTTTCCAACATTATGTTTATTGCATTCACAAGGTATGCTGCAGTAAGCAACTCAATAAATTGCATCTGCCCATCGCGATTTGGTAAATTTTACAAACTTACTTGAGTAATATATTGTTACGGAAGCTCACCTACCTTTTAGTTTGTTAATTATGTTACTGTTTGCGTTAGAATTTATAATTTTTGTAATACTTTTATTTTGACATTTTCCGGAATATTTCAGGCTATATTCTATTTGTTTCTCGACACGTTCTCGAGATCGCAGAAACTTCCAGAACTCTAAAAACCTATATAAGCGGATCAGTTCCGCCGTCGCAGTCAGTTTCTGTTGAGCAGCCAAACGTGAGTGACAGACATCAAAGTAAAGCGTTGACAGTTGTGAAATTGGTTTGATGTATATTCTTGTATAATCAAGAGTGACAATAAAGTTGTTTGTCTACGTGACGTGTTTCCACGCTAACCCAATTTCGAGGTTACAATATTTTAATACATAAATATTTAGTAGAATTTTATAGCTGTTTGTTGAGACAGCCTAAAGAAAATCTGAGTACGTTAGAAAGAATCTGTATCAATTATACAAGTTTTTTCCAGGTTGTATAACAGTTTCCAAGCTGACAAGTCATTTCGAATACGAAAACATATATTTCTACCCGTTATGTTTTATCGAAAATTTTCTTAAATTTACTCAACTACGCATTGAGATAATTGTATACGACATTATAGACATTATAACATCCCGCAGAATTCTTTAACAAAATATATTTTGTATATTGTATAGTAAACGGTGGTTATATTTGAGAAGGGAATAGAGTTTGTCAGCTCCCGTTTAAATTTTAAACTAAATTTAGTAAATTTCTTATGTTGGTGTAAAATAATTAAAGTTCTATATTAGTCTTTGAGATTTTTGAAAATATTTTTACACTTTCAGCATTTTTACAAATAAAACATGTAACATTTTTGTACATTATTTTACTACTTCCAAAATAGTGAAGTGTAAAGTCTTGCTGTGTATTATGTCCAACAGTAATTTTGAAAACGTCTTTTCATATCAAAGAACATATATACCTAACAATGTGACGAGAATTGTAGGAAAATGAGCTTAATACTCAATTATTTTAAAAATAAAACTGAATAATCTCTCACCTCAGTTAAGCATTTTTCTATCATTGAATGTTAATTTTAATACCTAAGGAATTTTAATTTATTGACAAGAAGTTATAAAGTTGGCAAAAATGCAATATGGAACTTCAGAAACCGTATAACTTCATCCAAGATAATAACTTCAAAAATATTTGCTAACAACCTTCCCTAGCCGCTCTTTGTCCTTTTAAATATTGAGACTTTTAACTTGTTTTGTTAAGAAATGTAATTTTCCCTTCCCAGATAAGAGAAGTGTACATTCCATTGTGTTACGTTGTATATTACATCCATTTTGCAGTGTAACTTTGGCAAGAAAGGCTTTATTCTTATAGACAGTAAGGAAGAAATTGACAAAAGCTTAGCACGGACAGAGATGTAGAGATATTAAAACAATACCTAGCTGTTATACGGGTAAGTCTTTTCATTGGATCTATCGGAAACCACCATGGCTGGGTAGAGAAGCGAAAAAAGCCTACATAGAAATTAATTTAGTTTGAAAATCAACAGTGAAATAGACTAAATTAGAGTTTAAACATATTTTATACCGGTGTTGAGGCATATGAAATTTATCTTTTTGTCGAGTATTTAGTCCGTTAAAAACTTAGAATGATTTAAATATACATACGTACATAACTCAAATATAAAAATTCCTGTAAGTGTTATCAGTCCATATTCTTTAAATAATGCCCGGCAAGTATGATACCTCGGGACACCAGCTATACATCACAATATCTTTTTTTTTGAGCAGTAAATACATCCGACAACAGAATAGAATTGCCCCCAAAAACACCCCATACCTCAATCGGGAGACAACCTGAGCATAATAAAGTTTTATTAATTGATCTTTTAAAAGTACTGACTTTAAACGTTTAAATAAGTATCACAAAGAATTCAATTTTGATATTAATGTAGTACAATGTTTCTTCCAGTTTAAACACTCATCTAATTTAAAACCCAAATAGGTTATTCTATTTTCGCCATCTGGCAAGGATGTGTCATGAATTTTAATATTAATTTTAGAGTACCGTTTCTGATAATTGTGAAATCTAATAGGAGCTGTTTTGATAGGATTAAAATACAAAGAATGAGCGCCAAACCAATCACCAATTTGCTGCAGAGTTGAGTTGCATTTTTCCTCCAAAACTTGATCAGTTTTATCTGATATAATCAGATATGTGTCATCTGCATACATAATAGGAGCTTCATTATTTATACAAAATGGAAGGTCATTTATGTACAATAAGTATAAAATTGGGCCTAATATTGAACCCTGTGGGACACCTGTAAGTACTTCACTGTATTCCGAGCTTATACTTCTATTCAAACCTAAATGCGAATGAGCCAAACTAACATGATATATTTTTGTAAATATGAAGACACTCAGTTATATGCTACTCCTCGCAAGCCATACCCAAACAATTTTGACAGCAACTTTTCATGATCAACACAGTCGAAAGCCCTGCTAAGGTCACAAAATATACCAATATGGCTCTCTCCTGCCTCAATACATTCGACCTGTTTCCCATACAATGAATGCAAAGCAGTATTAGTTGACCTGCCCGCACAAAATACATGTTGTTTATCGTTAAAAATTTCATACACATTGATAAATTTCAGTAGTCTATCTTCAAAACAATATTCAAATATTTTAGAAAAACATGATGGAACTGACACTGGTCTATAATTTTCTAAATTTTTGATGTCAGGTTTTTTAAAAATAGGTACAATTTTAAGATTGTCTGGGAAAGATCCCGTAGAAAAAGATATATGAATTAAATGGTATAAAAGTTTTATAATAAAAGGCAGTACATGTTTTACTACAAATACTGGGACATTGTCAAAGCCAGTTGATTTTTTATTTTTTAATCTGTTAGATGCGTTTATTGAGGTATTTATGTCTTCTGATTTTGCATTAAATTACCTGTTTCAATATGAAAAATAATAAGTAAAAGTAATTAATAATGACATTTAAGGTTTATTAATTTTTCTAAACATACTATTCCAGATTTAAAACCTCATTATGGACCTTGTATTAAAAGGAAGGTTATTCATAGATAATTTTCAAATAAATTTAGCTTTGTGACCTTTCAACTGCGGTTATTTAATACAAATAATAGTCACAAATCAAAACTAACTCGTTTATTTCAGCCACTTTGAAAATAAAACCATCCTGCTGCTTCTAGTTTAAAATCTATTGCAGCTTTTCAACGTCAAGTGCAAAAACTAAAATTAGAGAACCATAAACTACTTGGACTCATAAATCTCGTTTTTACGTCTACGTCTATAGAAGGGAGCGATTCAAATCCGGGGTTTTAGCTTTTATTTACGGATTTATTGCGTGGAAACATTGTATTCTGAAAAACACTAGGGAAAGATTACTAGGAAATTTGGAAGAGGACATTCGTTTTTATTAAAATAACGTCTCTTCACTGCCTCAAATGATGCTTTAGAGGCCTTATCAAAGACGAACGTAGTACCCTAATTTCATTTGTACTAAATTTGAAAAGTTTTTGTATGTAAATTGTTTTCCCGTTGCTGTTTTATCCGGAAAATAATTAAATATTAAAATTCATTGTCCTTTATTAAATCAAGAACAAAATTAGTTATGGGAACTCAAACAAAATTTCACCCCGAATTTTGTTGATAAATTTTACCATTTCTATAAATATAATTTTTGACTCGATTAAAACGACAAGAAAAATTTGAAAATTCCCACATTATCGCTATAGTATTAATTTGTTAACAGTTTTAGTATTTAACGAACTGTGCCAACCTTTCATTAAAAAAAACACGAATACAAATTATTTGTACTTCTACGTTCTACAGATTTTAAATATGTGAAATAAATTTATAGACGATGCCTTTTTTATTGTCATTTATTAAATATAATCACTGGATTTGTTAAACATATTCTGTAATGTGGCAGACTTATTATTAACATCTCATAAATCATGAACACTATTACTCTATATAAGAGACGTTATTATGACAACTAACATTTTTTTATTTATCAACGGTGTGATCTTGTAAATATTGCTCATTTGCTGAAATAATCTGCAAAAAGTGAGCTCTAAACTACAACTGATATCAGAAAGAACGAGAATGCGATTTCAGTGAAATTTAGTGAACAATATGGAAAAGAATGCGACCTGATTTAGGAAAAGGCAAGGTCAAAACGCATTGTAGTCTATCTTGAAAGCAGCTTTGTTCTTTTCAATGTACTTCATGCTGAAACCGAAAACTCTGTGCAAATAAAAAATTTAAATATTTAAGCATTTGCAAAGGTGACAGCTATTTTGAAACTTCGGTGTGGTATGAACCCAAGAAGAAGACGTCGACAGAGCTGCGCCGGAAGCCATGGCCAATGTATTCATTGGCCTTGGAGAGTCCAGGAAATTCTTTTTTGGCATACCTCCAAAGTTTTACGTACGAAATATACCTAAAAAATTGGTACCATCTATTGATCCCTCAGTAATCCTAAATATTCTTGGAACATGAGTTCTTTTGGTTCGGAATTGACACTAATAAATGACTGACAATCTTTTATGGCATTTGCTTTTAAAATTGAGATTTCTTCCCTCCATGCTCAAGTACTACAACTTTGGCTAACAGGAATTCTTTATCCTCCACTGTTTATAAAGCATTCTATTTCCAGCTTTGTAAATATTTTTGATTTTTTCCAACGTTTTCTTTTTTAAAATTGCAATTAAGTTTGTAAATTTGTTAATGTCTACGTGTTTTTTTTTTCATGTAAATCATGGTGCGGAGCATGGAATATTTACAAAGTTGACGGCACTAACGTATGGGATAGCTTCAGGAAATAGGCTGTTAATACGTTTTCTGTATAATTCTCAAAATGTTTTTCTTTGGACCAGATTTCAAAGGTGCTGTAGGACTTTTTGTATAAATGTTTCGATTTTTCGGACACTAAAATTGATAGGGTAGCTTCAGCAGCTTGTTGAATATCCAAAGACTCATTTTAGGTAATTTTTCGCAAAACTTTGTAGGAAATACAGCAACCCGCGACGTTTGCACTTGACATAACCTTGACATTAAACAATGCCTTAGAAGCAGATTACTTGCCCACTTTTCAAAGAAAAGCATAAAAATATCAAATTCTCAGCAGTCACAAAAAATCTTGTGTGAAATTCATTGCTAAATCGATGTGTTTTAAGCACTCAACGCATTGTCCAACGAGGCGAAAGCCGAGAATTTTGCGTCCCGCGCTTAAAACACTATTTTCGTAACTTGTTACATAAATAGCTACTTTCATATTGTGAACTCGTTTATAATTATGCCTGTCAGTTTCATATTGATGTACGTAGATCTCCTCAGCTTATTAGAAAACATAAATGATTGCATCCATTTCTCAGTGACGTTAATACCTTCTTTCGCCTTACAAAGCATGAACCAAATACATCAGAACCTCCGCATGGTCTGGTTTCAATATTTCATTAACTCGAACGGCTCTTATTGGACTGTGACGCAACGCTCCAGAGAACGCCGAACGAGAACATTTTCAGTCGGTACGGAGCATTCCGTTGATTAAATTTTAAAACTACCAGCAACCGAACGGAGTCTTGTTTTTTGCATATGCACCGAAATACACAGGGGGTGAAATGATCCGTAAAACTTGATTTTCCATATCCTGCGAACCGTTAAGGATTGTTTGAGGTATTAGAGGGTCCTGAAAACGATATACATGCGAGAGCGCGCCCTATTACGCTCGCATGTGGGCCGTTTTTCCTTCGCCGTTCGACATTGTCTGTTTAAATGCAATTACGCTGGAGAAGAGCACTTGAGAGGGCTTTGATTGGGCCGAATTACGGTTTCATTCGATCGTTTAGATGCCTCGTCCATGTGTTTGCTTCCTTGTATTCACATTGGAATGGGTTCTCTTTCATGAAATATCCCGATGCCATGGGAATAGTTTTGCATAAAATATTTCTGGTTTACTGATGGATGACTATGAATTTTATTTACATGTGCTTTTTTAAAAATATTAAACGCAAATTAGACGTTTATTTATTGGATCGGTCGGAGGCCGTGCGGTTTAAGGCGTCACTACTTGAATCGTATTAGCCACCCACTGCAGGTTGGAATCCTGCGGCCGGTTGTCCATAAATCAGCCATATTTGTGGAGAGGATTGGGGCCGTCTCTGCGAAGGATGGAAGAACGTTGGCGATTGATACCCGTCGGTGTTTGACCACCCCCTTTAATTTATGAGGCTTCCCTCATTCCTGCACTGAATGGTGGTTGGGGCCTACCAACGTAAGTCGTTGGACACAAATAATAATATGCCGCCCTCTCTCCTGCACAAGTCGACTTCTGTTAGTCTGCTACAGAGTGTCCGGACAAAACTATGTTACGAAATTACAAACTAAGATATAATTAAGGTTACAGGTAAAAACGCCTGTAACGTAATTTGTTCGTTATTTGATTTTTAGATCAGTATTAATGAAGTAAATCATTGAAGTTTCCGCGAAATTCGTTAAAACTGAAACGCCCTGTAGCGTTCAACAACATTCAGGCTGCTGGTGATAACCTAAAAGTGATATTAGTCATAATGGTGTCTACAGCTAGTGCAACTCATTTTTGTTTAGTTTGTCTTTGGTGCTTGTGAATGTACATAAACAAAAATGTAACAATTTACAGTACCCATAACCATCGCATTTTAAACACTTGTAACTATTATCCTGTGTTGTGAAAAGAGCTCTAAGAAAACCATTCACAGTAAGTATATATGTTTAGGTGTACCTATTTGTAATTATTATGTATAAAACGTTACAGTTCTATGTGAGCGACGTTGTCGCATATTGAAAACTTGGTTGCTGTCATATTTCTGTTACCGTTGGTCAGAGAAAAATTTTTTTTAAGTCATATATGTTTTGATTAGTACAACTTTATCATATGGCAAAATTAAGGCACTCGTATTCCGGAATCCTGTATAGAGATACTGAAATTGCTAGAAAATTACTGATTGTGATACGTGGGATCTTCGAAATGTAGGAGAGATAAAATTACTTCAGTCACCTTTCTTTAGCTCTGTAACCTACGAGTAATCTGCAACACCAGGATTGGTTTCACTTTCATTTAATAGGCTCAATGGTTTTAATAATAAAGAACATTACAACAAAAATAAATAATAGCTTCTTTCCATAAACGCACATTAAGTGTAGATTACACTCTCTAAAATTAACACTATTTACGACATGCTGTCGCGTTCTTTGTGGAGTTTCAGACGGTCTGACTAAACCTTAAGAATGCCAAGTAGAAAGTGCGTAAAGTCGACATTCCCAAATAAGCTAGCGTGGTATTTAATGTATCTACAGTACAGTAAGTTGATTGGCTTTAGTTATTGAGGCGGGAGATTTGAACTGTGCATCACCTACCCTCTGTGTCTCTCTCTCTCTGTTTCGCTTTATTTCTTTAAAATGAACTACAGTACTAAGTAATAAATTTAGGAAGTTCCCCAAGAAGATAGTGAGAGTCTAATAAAAGTAGATGGTATGTTTTAACATTTTAGGAACATTGTAGTGTATTTGTAGATAAAATGTTAAAAAGTCTACATTCGTATCGCATTTTTCAGAGCCACTTACCTTATGAGACGAGCAGCCATCCGCCCGTGCTCAAGAAGCGGCGTATGTCATTTGGAGCGCGGTCTAAGGAGGAATAGTATTTCAAAGCCGTGTTTGTTTAGCGCTATACGCTGCGGGAAAAACATACGAGCCATTGTATAACTGATTATTATCATTTTTCTCCCCGAAGCGTTTCGGGAATTTATCGCTGTTTCTTACAACGACGCGGGAATCTTATCGCCAACTTCTGCTAAATTTATTTAACCTAGAGCGATGGCTATTTTACAAATTTTAAAAGTTTTCGGGGCTCTATTATGTTTATTAATGCCGGAGGGGCGATAATGCAAGGCAATTTTATTATTGGGTGCCGCATTGGTAGAACTTTCGGCAAAGTTTTAATTTTTTTTGTTAATCATTCGATGTACATTAACTTAATTCGGGGCAGGGATTTAAAATTTTAGGCCTCTCAGTCTAAAGTTCGTCAGAAAAACGTTATACTATCAAGACATACAGGGTGATTCACTTTTTTACTATTTTATTTATTGAAATTATTTGATGAAAAATATATATGAACTAATTTACCATATACTTTTCTGAGATTTTGTATGCAAAGTATTTAACAATCTTAAAAATATTTTTTCATATATTTTCAGGTATTAACAATATTGTGTGAAACTAACTACTCAGTGGACAAAAGCCCCAACCTGCGTTGAATTACACCCACAATATCTACCCATATATTCCTTATTATTAGCTTTTGTAACATTTTTTACTGTTTAAGAAAGGTATTTTAAGCTAATATGTATCAAATCTCCTACAATTCCTATCAATGAAGTCATATGTATGTTCTCTGATACCAAACATCTAGGTATGCTAATGAACATCCACAGACAAAACTCTATTCAATAATTATCTAAAGAATTTAATCTATTTCCCTCTGGAGTGGGAACTCGAAATTCAACCACAATAGATGAGATCTGAACTATTTCTGCATTTTTAGGATTGCTTCATCAGGTGGCCTCCTTTAACTTGAGTCAAATATCTAACTATAAATATTATTATACCAATAAATTAAAAATATTTAAAATTAAATGTCTACAGTGTCAAAATGAAATTAAATGTCGACAACGTCAAACTGATTAACTGTCAATGAATATCATAACGACCTACTAAAATAAATAAAAAATAATTAAATTTTACCTTTTATGTATAGTTTTTTCATACCTAGATGTTTGGTATCAGAGAACATACATATGACTTCATTGATAGGAATTGTAGGAGATTTGATACATATTAGCTTAAAATACCTTTCTTAAACAGTAATTAAACAATTATGTTTACTAACCAGACGCCTCTTTACAATTTTATATACACAATATTTAAGAAAACTGGACCAGATTTAAAATATAAGACTAGATCAATTTTACTATTTTCTACTCTGCCGATTATGATGAAATTAATGAAAATCAAGGCCGAAGGTCTTAGAGAAAGGTTATGTCTGCGTCAGCGGACTTCCCACCTTTCTAGTAAATTTCTGTTGATTTTTAAATTTCCAGCCCCCTTTATTTCACAGGTGGAAATTCTATATACACGTTTCGATACACTACAATTGCCATCAAACATAAACGAATGAAATGGATCATTATGATATATACAAACAGTACTACTGAGTATTATAGTTATTATTAAATGCTAGCTGGATTATTACAATTATTGTTTCCAAGGCTAACTTCATTAGATAATTAGATATGCTTTTAAATTGAATAAACATAAGTTTTGCAAACTGTAAAACATACGAGATATTTTAGTATTTGTAAAACTGTGTTGTATTTATGCTTTTATAGATGTCTCTTCCGTGATGCAATTTTCTTCTTCCAGCTTTGAACTAAGTTAATCTGAAGTAAATTCGTTAAATATAAACCACACCACCGCCTATTTCGCTTCAAAATATCGTCCCAAAGACATTTCAGTTAAGTGTTAGTGATTTCGTAATCTGTAATCTTCGGTAATTGCTGCGAATCCCCCTTTAAATTTTCCCGGAAAATGAACTAAAGTTAAATTATGAGACGTTTCCCAATCGCAACACACTTTAGCACTGTACGATTTTACGAACGATTGTATTGCTTGTATTACGGGACTTATACAGAGTGTCTCTAAACGAGGCAAAATTCACATACTTCCACATAAAAAAAATTTGAACTCTATAATTTGTCACATCAAATTAAGTGAAATTTTATTTTTTCAATACGAGGAAAGTAATTGTAACTTGTGTAGACTATATAAATACTGTCATATACATCAATTTACATATGATTTATACAAAATTATAATTATATTCTATTCATCATATCAATAAAATTAAATTTCACTTATTTTGGTCTATATACAGTGTGCTCCAACATACAGAGTTAAAGTATACTGGCCTTCTAAGTCCAAAATCTTATATCCGTAATACAAGGTGTTGAAGTTACAATTTAATTTCAGTTTTTCTTCAGTAACTTCATTGTTAATTATATTAAATAAATAAATACACAACGTGTGGTTTCTGCATGACGTATAACCCCTTCTGAGAATTGATCACCACACTCACTAGATCTAACACCGTTTAACTACTTTCTATGAGCAAGTTCATGGTATACTCTACATCTGCAACATAAAGCAATAGTAGATGCCTGACGACAAAATAATTGAAACTTATTTTAGTCAAAGTTGACAAGTTTGACTTAAGGTAAGTTTGGCTACATAGCATTTATTTTTCGTCAAGCATCTACTCTAGCTCTGTGTTGCATTAAGTCATCATCTTCTATGGTAGCGTGTGATGTAGCCAAACTTACCTTAGGTCAAACTTATCAACTTCGGCTAAGGTAAGTTCGCATTACCTTGTCGTCAGGCATCTACCCTTGCTCTATGTTGCATTAATTTCGAGTCAACCTGTATGGTAATATGCGATATAGCCAAACTTACCTCAGGTCAAACTTATCAACTTCGACTAAGGTAAGTTCGCATTATCTTGTCGTCAGGCATCTACCCTTGCTCTATGTTGCATCCGTTTCGAGTCACCCTGTATGGTAGCATTTTGTCCAGATATTTCAGAGACAGGGTGTATATTAATTCCCCGATGATTATCAATTGTTGACATTGATGGAAATGTCGAGATGTCGGAATAAAGGGGACGATCTCCGTCACCATGAAAGAATTACTCACGCCCGTAAAATCCCCTACATTTTAGACGTCAAAAACATTGTTAATGTTAGCTGAATCGATTCTGCTTCCGGAAAATAAATTGTATTCTCTTGCACGATTTATTTTGCTGATGGTTATCTTTTTATCGTAATGATCCCGCCAAAGAGTATTTTCAACTCTGCTTTTCTAATAAAAGGAAAAAATAAGAGCTGCGCCATTAACAGAGCTCCGACAAAAAGAGCCCGAACAGAAGAAGTGGAAGGTAACTTTTTAAGTCCACGTTATCCAAACAGAAAAAACAGGACTCTTCAACTCGGGAGCTGGAAGCTCGCTAGACAGGAGGTATACATTTTTCAGAACTTTACGTATGAAATATGTATTGTTTTTAAACCGTCGGGGAATAACTAAAGTTTAAGGGCACACATAATTTAAATTGCCTTCCGTACAGGAACATAATTATCATTTTTCCGTAGCATTGTACACATTCTCATACATTTTATTATTCCTATTCTACATTTTGGATTCAATACCTTTTCAAAAGAAAGACTGATGTCTCACTTGCACACCTCCGTGTTTTTTATTTGTTTTTGAGGCATTCCATTTCTTTACGTATACAGACAGTAAGGATCAATATATTTTTGTGCAATTTTTTTTATTATTAATCGCAACCTGTTCCGAATTACGAATTTAGACTTCTTACCTAACTCAGTATTTATATTTGAATATTCAGTCATTTTCAGTTTCAGTGTGAATATTTATGTGCTGATAACAGTACCGTTACAATATTATTAACAGTTTAGATCATATAACAAAGAATCTCAAACAGACAGTTTATTCTGTAACTTATAATTAAGTAGTTAGGTAGGTATGACAAGTATTTTCGATAACGCTACCAAATATGACCCA
Organism: Monochamus saltuarius; assembly: GCA_025584915.1. Classification (NCBI taxonomy): domain Eukaryota; kingdom Metazoa; phylum Arthropoda; class Insecta; order Coleoptera; family Cerambycidae; genus Monochamus; species Monochamus saltuarius. The sequence goes on along the minus strand of CM046723.1, from coordinate 6,658,199 downwards.
AGATTTCGTTTCAGATGCGTTTACCTTGCAAATCATAAACTTTATGACATACTTCCAGCATGGGTCACTTTCTAAAAATCTTCTTTTTGCATGGTATTTTGGAGAGCCTGCGAAATTGTACTAATTCCTAATTGATGTAACGGTCTTCACAGAGCAATTTCACGATTAGGCCTTAGATTATAGAAAAAAATTACTAAAACGATTAATCTAATGTAATAGCTGTATACAGCACATGTATGAAAATCCTTACTGCAAATTCTTTATCTGGATAAAAATTATGTTCCTCCACGTTGACTTAATCTTGAAATACGTCACGTAGAAAATCAACTTTATTGTCACTACTTGATGACACAACAAATTTACTTCAAACAAATTCACAACTGTCATTTATCTGTCTTTACTTTGATGTTTCAGTCATTCGCATTTGACTTCCGAACATAAACTGAATTGGGAAGGCAAAACCGATCCGCCTATATATACATTTAGAGTTCTCGAAGTGTACGTGGTCTTGAGAACCTGTTAAAGAACTAAATCGAATATGGCCTGAAATGTTCTGATAAAGGTCAGAATAAAGGTATTACAAAAATCATATATTCTAATGAAAACCCGAATATAATTAACAAACTAAAACCGTCAATACAAGTTGATGTACATTTTCTTAACATATGTATATGTTGTGATTCATGGGTACCTTTAATTTATTTGATACTATAACAAGTGTCATACATGCCTGTTTTTAAAAATACGACTTGTTCGAAGTTCAACGTGTATATTAACTAATTCCGTTATCTACAGTTGGTAAATATTATATACGTGTACAGTCTTTAACGAAATAGACAGATGAAATTTTAGAGAATACCGATTATTCGGAATAACTTAAAATGTCCTTGTCCTGTGAGATGACGAGACAACAACATACCTTCATCGTAATGGACACATTGTATTGAATAAGTAAATGAACATTGTTCATTTCATTCTTCGTAGGTGATAGAAGCAGCGGCTTTGAAACAAGTCCAGCTTAATCACAAAATATATCGCCATCTTCAAGATACATTTGTGTATCGGACACGAACATTTATCTCCAAGTGAGAAGAACTTTGGCAAGTGTCGGTATCGTCCGGAGCTGAAATAAGAATCAAATTTATGTAGTCACACTACGTAGATAGATACGGAGTTCAATAATGGCTATAGCTCTTTGCGAATTGAATCTTTATCTTGAATTACAAACCATTCTTTTAGTACGTGACGGTTGACCCAAGGGGGATACAATGAAATCAGTGGAGGTGTTACAGTGGCGCATAGCGTTTCTGATAAAATCAAGTTGACTTATCAGGTCGTATTCAAATTCAATATTTTTATTATTATGGTTACTCATTTCGCGCAACCTAATAATGGGGAACTAGCATATATTTTATATTGGTTTAAAATGTATTCCATGGTAATCTTTCAAACATATTGAAAAGTGAAAACATGTGTCTGGCGGCAATAATTACATAATAATTAAAAATAGTAACATTGCTAGAGAATGTAAATAAAAATACGTGGCAGAATACGCGATTTTATTGGTGTGATGTCACATGCCGCTCAACACAGCCATCCTGCTTATGTTTCCGTAGATATACGTGCAGTGTTCGTGATGTAAGTAGGTATTTGTTTGTGTTTTTCGTGGCATTTTGGGTCATAGATAATGTAAATACTGTGTTAGGTAGTGCTGTGCAACCTATGGTGGAAGAGGATTTTGTGCAAGCACCATTTGCCACGAGTGAATTCATTTATGGTTATAAACCTCATTGGTGCGATTCCCAGCTTCATTAGTGCATTGATACGGGAAGTCAAAGCAAACATATGTGCCGTTCTTTAGCATTACAATAATTATTAGTGGTGATGTTACGGTTTGATATTATTAAATATATCTTATTTATTTGTTTGCAATATAAATCTGCTCGTGGAAATCTGCGATTATCTTGTTGGAGATAAGTTTTGCATAGTAAAGGGTGAATTTCAGAACATAGTGTTTTGTTTATCCATTGTTACTATTATTTAAATTTTCCTAACATAAAATAATAACTTTTAAAAATCTTTGTAAGACACACACATTTTAACAACTATTTTCCTACATTTATAAATAATAGTGAATAATTAATATTAATAGTAAAATTAATTAAGAAAGGTTATGTTACAACAATATTTACATGTACAGTTAAAGTTAAAAAATGCATATTTTCAAAAATTTCTGTATCTAAAAATTTGCTGGACAGAAAATTATTTGTATTTGTAGAAAACAGTATTTCAAGAATATGGCGCCTTTAATAGAAATGTTTGATTTTTGCAACTTCTACATTTCAATTTTTTTGATGAACTTAAACCTACCTACTTATGTATTTCCAATTAAACTTACATTAGTATGGCCTTCACAAACAAACAATGTTTAAACGCTGGAGAACTTTACGCTTTTCCTTTCGTCGCGCTTCATTGTCCAACACCACATTTTTCTTGTCTCTTCAATTTTTGGCACACTGAGAATTATTTTTATTAGATGCTGTACGCGAAGTATTTATACATTATGGCACAATGTAACATTTCTTCCATTTACCCGGCGATAATGTACGTTTTGTGGTCGTTTTACGAGGCCATTTTGCATTTTTTTTTTTCAACACCAATGTCTTTTTAACACAATAACACTTAATAATAAATATCACAAACGACAAACCAACTCTTCCAAACGTATGTACTGCGTTGTCCGAAGGCATGTAAATCGCATACAGGTTATACAGCACAATACCGCTTGAACGGCGTCTGACGTCACAGGTATGCGCTATGGCGACCGTTTTCTGGGTAAGTGGCCAGACTAAAATTTTAAATACCGTTTCTAGGATTTATTTTTTCACGATTAAAATAATACATTCTTCAATTTTTCACGAATTTAGAAAAATCCAGCAATTTTGCCATTAGTAAATGGGTTTCCTATATTGTTTCTGTGTGCGATAAAGTATTTTATTCAGAACAGGGTAAGTTTTAAATTAAAAATATCTTAAAATAGCAAATATAAAATATATAAACAGACAGTGAGATTAAGGTAAATGTAGTAGGAGGGGTGGTAAAGTATATTGTACAATGAGCTATAGTATTCTAATTCTTGCCCTACATTGTCATAATAAAAAGCATTTGTTCACCTCAGGGCAGTAATGTTGTTCAATAAATCTTAATGTAAGACAATAATAACATAAATTAAGATTAAAACATGAATTTCCGAGGCATTAGCTTGTACAGTAAATTAAAGTTTGTTTCTTTATGAAAATTATATTTTTTTGTCTTGTAAATTTAACAAAACATAATAAAAATATAGTTTGTCGCTTTATACTTTTTTTCACTAGAGGCAAAGTATTTGTTCGTTTCGAGACAATAAAGTGCTTAAAACGGAATTACTATTTTTACGTTTGTACATTGAATGAGTTTTAAAATAGGCTTAAATTTAAATGAAGCTTTTTATGAACTTAACGCTATGTCGCCATAATAATAATAATAATATCTCTACCCCTCATTCTAATCACGAGGATTAGCCCAGAAGTCGAATACTTGTGCGGGGGAGGGGGCGGCATATTATTATTGGACAGGCAGCATTTGTGTCCAGGAACGAAAGTTAGGCACTAACCACCATTCAATGCAGGGGTTAGTGAAACCTGGAAAACCTTATTGATTAGGGGGTAGTCGAACGTCAACCGGTATCAATCTCTCACATTGATCCAAGCCAACATTCTTTCACCCTACCGTACCCGCAGAGAGGGTGTCAATCCTCTCCACGAATATAGCTTATATACGGTCTACCGGCTGCGGGAATCGAACCCACAGCGATCTAGTCATCCCGATTCATGTACTGATAAACAGCGCGACCACTGACCGATCTAAATAATAATAAAACTATACTTTTCCGCTTTACTTACAGCACACGGTACAGTATTTTTCGCCCAAAGAGGGTGAAGTACTTTCCTAAGAGATAATCTTGCATGTGTATAGATTGCATAGATCATAACAAAGAATAAGATTAATGCATATATAAAAGGAACTACAATGTACATGATTTATGCAAAAAATTAAAATATATCATTTGTATGCATAGTTTGCCGTTTTATACAGTTACAATAAAACTAAGAGACAAAGCATTTGTTCGTTGTGAGACGGTAAAATAAGCAAAGAATAAGGTAGGTATGCATTAAAAGACACATGGGAGTACCTTGTAAAACGAGTTAAATTATATTGTTTTTTTTTTGTGAAAATTATACTTTGCCGGTCTGCACTTTCCTTCAACAAACGGCAAAGTATTTGTTCACTTCAAGAAGGTAAAGTGCTCGGGCCAGAATGAATATTTTGAAGTTTGTAAGTTAAAAATGAGTTCAAAAAATAACAAAAAGGAAGACAAAGGTATAAATTTAAAAAAATAACTGACCTGCAGGCATCTCTACAACCATTACAGTGCAGCCGAGAAGGAATTTTCTTTTCCTCCACGCTACTAAACATGCCACTTGACGTGACGTTGTCGTTCTCTCTAGCAAAATTGCGTCCATTTATACCATCGGCCATGATTTGAATTCTCAGAACGATTCTGTCAACATCTACATAAATATCCGTCTTAATATAGGAGCTTGATGTCCGAGGGCGATGCCACTGCCTCGAAGAGAACCGGAATGAAACAAAAGGGTGAATTATGAACATCCAACAATCAGTGTATTATATAGACTGGTGAACGAGATAAGGGAAAGAAAGAATTGTCACAGTGATTTCCATATAAAGAGTCTCTTATACTTTATGAACGGGGCAATAATTCTTAAGATTAATTAAATTAAATTAGACAATAAATAATGGGTTTTCTTCACTGTGAAAATGATCCTTTGTTCTTATCTGGGAAGTGACGAAAGAAAAAAATCCGACCCGGATAACGCGCAGATATTCTTTACTGGGTCTACTAAGTTACAGTAAAAAATTAAAATTATGATAAGTTTATGAAATTGATATATTGATAGATTAACGTTGTTTATAAATAAATATATTTTAACTACTACTGCTATACAGTCGTTCTACCTTTTTAAAATATAGAAAGCAATATATGTCCATTACTACAAATGACTTTACATTTTGAAATCTACCTCTATTGACATGCGTGCCCCTCGGGGATCAGTCCTGGGCCCGGTACCATTTATTTTGTATATAAACGCGTTGGACCGTTCTATAGGCAATATTTTTTCACATTGTGTGGTAACCATTTATTCACAATACACACAACTGAATATGTCATATTCTTGGAAATCACTCTGGATGATAGATTGAACTGGAAAATACACTGTAACAATCTCTACTTTAAGTTCGGTAGCTATTCAAATAAATGAAAAACATTGTCCATCTACGTTACTGAATATATTTTTGGGATAACTTTACATAGCTGCTTGTCCAAGTCTTCGTACATCTAAATATACAGGGTGAGTCAGAAAGAATGGGTTAACACTAAGCTGGAGATAGTAGAGACCAAAATATTATGTTTGAGCTCATCATGTCTTCTATGAATGTCGCTGGTTTAAGAAAAACAGGGCGTTCAAGGTTTAAATTGTATTCTGAAATTTCTCAATAATTGAGAAAGTTTTAATAGCATGTCTCCGAAAATTGGTAGTGCTGGATTTTTTTGGTGTGAGAATTACGAATTTGAAGTTTCTTTTGACGTTGTTCCTAGAGGGCGTTACTTTTACCGTATTATTTAAGTAAATCACAACAGATATTTTTTTTATCTTTTATCTATGCTTAACACAGTTATAAATTTAACAGAACGTTCAATTCTACATAAAAAATGTACTCTTGTTTAGGTCGCCCAACTTTATCGGCTTCTAATTTAATTGCATTTAAAAGTTTCAATGTCTTTTGTGGTGATTTTCTTTCAGGCGTTCTTATTGCTGTTTCATTTCTTGTGTCAAATTTTCATCAATAAATATCAGCGTATTTTGCGTGCGTGTGATTTATTATTCGTGCAATTATTGAGAAATTTCAGAATAAAATTTAAACTTTGAACGCTCTGTATTTCTTAAACCAGCGACATCCGTATAAGGTATGATGAGCTTAAACATAATATTATGGTGTCTAGTATTTCTAGCTTAGTATTGAGCCATTCCTTCTGACTCACCCTGCGTATTTAAAAAAAATAATATTCTTTAATATAATTTATTTTTGAAATGTCTGTTTACATATAATAAGTAATCTTATCTAATTTTCAACAAGGATATATGTACATACAGTCAATACGAAACGGTACCATCATATCTGATTTCCCTTTGCAAAATATAATGTAATAGCTACTTCGCCAGGTTTACCACTAAGAATATACAGGGTATTACAAATTAGTAGGTCAAGCCGTTAAGCTCATATCGTTTGAACAAAAATAATGGGACTTTTCTTATGCCACTCTTCATTTTGGAGATCCATTTTCAAAATACAGGATATCTAAATAATCTGGGGGTAGAATAGAGATATTTGTTTGTAATTTGGCATACAGTTTTATCTTAAGTTTTTTAGACCAAAATTATACGGAAAGTTGCCAATTTAAGATAAAAATAATTATATGTGCAAATTTCAAACAAATATCTATAAAATCACCAAAGTTGTCAATAAACATCAATCGCTTTCGAGGTTTGCTTTTACATTCATGGAATATTATCTCATTCCCAAATCAATTATTCCAGTAAACTGTGTGGTTTATTTGAACAACTGAAACCGTGCAATGTAGATTTCAATTACATTTAACGAAAACTCCTAGCTCAAGCAGTAAATGGAAAGATAAGCAGGATATAGAACAGAAAAGTTTCCATTCAAATGAGATAGGGGACGTTATAAAATGTTTTTGTTTCGCTATTTCTCGACATAAAACAAGTGCGTTTGTTTTGTACAAGGCAGGTACATTAGCTTTCCTTTCGAAGGTAAATAATAATCAGTATTCTAGTACATTCACTGTTTTTTTAAATCAAAACTAGAGCGCGCTATCCAAACACAACAGCGATATTTATTTTGTTCCATAAATGACGTGAGACAAATACATTTCTAGAAGCTTTGTCTGTAATCTGAATAAATTTACCTTTATGATTTACTCGACGTATTCGGTACTCCCTTCGTCTTGTCGGTTTCGTGTTGAAGCGTAATTCTGGTCGGCCCACTCGAAACTCATCTGGGATACATTTACAGAGCTGTAACTTGTTATTTTTTTATTTTATCGTTCCCATCTAGAAATTAGTTGAGAGGGTGTGCTTCCTTCACTTACAAGTTTCAGAATTCTCCTTTGTTAAAGCGGAAGGTACTTATGACTTAATTGAATCATAATAATGGTCTAGAATGAATTGCCAAAGTTACAGAAAACCGAATTTTCTGCAATTATGCAATTATTCAAGAAGTTATCTATATAGTATATAGACTATAGATAGAGGTATATAGACTCTAATTTTAATTTTTAATTTTGATTTTTCCAGATGTGATCATATTTTATTACCAAATTGTATGTAACTTGAATACAAAAAATATAAAACACAGTACAATGCGAAAAATTACAAATTTGATTGGGGCCATTTTCAGACAAAAATTATGAAGAAAAAATCAATAATTCTGTATAGTTGCGGCAATAATTCAAACGACTTAAATCACATTAAAAACAATCATTTTTTGTAATTTAGTGTAATAGGTATACAGGGTGTCCCTAAAATGTTGGGACAGCGTTTCGCCACGTAAAGTATAGCTGAAAATAAGTCGATTTAACTAAACTTGCCTTAGTACAAAAGTTGATAATCACGGAGCTACAGGGTGTCAAAGGTTAAAAAATTCTTCTTCTCTCGTTTTCTTTAATAACTTTCGACTGATTCACGTTAATTTCACGAAATTTTGTATCCAGGGGTTTCATGGGATGACAAATTCAATTTTATTATCAATTTAGGTATATCTAGAGGGCGCAACCGGCGTCGATTTCGAACCATTTTTACAACTTTTTTGTTCCACCCTGTATATTATTTTGGACTAAAAAAATCTCTTCCCCAGTCTTTTATAGTTAAGAAACGTTGCCTTATTGAAGTCGCTTGGAGCAACGGTTTCCAAGAAAAACACATCTAAATCTATTGTTTGCAGTGATTTTAATACTAAAAAAAAAATAAGTGCCTTCCTACCTAAACGCAAACATAAATAATTAAAGCAAATGATCGAATAGTCCACCATATTCTTGTATGCAGAGATTTATTCTTCGTGCAAAGTTTATTTGTACTCTGCGTAGCATGTCTTCATTCGTAGCGATATCTTGAGCAGCGGCACGAATTCGTCCTCTTAGTTCATTTTCGTTATTTATAACGACATAATATACCTTGTTCTTAAGTGTATACTGCACAGAAATGTATAATAGAATCAAATCTAATAGGTCCTATTGTTTAATTACAGAGAGCTATTTGCACTTTCTTCAAGAAAAATTACCAGTGTTGCTTGAGGATAAATGAATAATTTTGAATTTTGTAGATAAATAATAAGTCATCAGCTTTAGATGTGTTTTTCTCGGAAACCGTTGCTCCAAGCGACTTCAATAAGGTAATCTTTCTTAACTATAAAGGACTGGGGAAGAGATATTTCTAGTTCAAAATAATATACAGGGTGGAACAAAAAAGTTGTAACGGTTTAAATGGTTCGAAATCGTCGCCGGTGGCGCCCTCTAGAGAATATACCAAAATGGACAATAAAATTGAATTTGTCATCCCAAGAAAACCTTGGATACAAAATTTCGTGAAATTCACGTGAAATAGTCGAAAGTTATTAAAGAAAACGCGATTTATTTTTTAACCTTTGACACCCTGTAGCTCCGTGATTATCAACTTTTGGACTAAAGCAAGTTTAGGTAAATCGACTTATTTTCAGCTATACTTTATGTGGCGAAACGCTGTCCCAACCTTTTAGGGTCACTCTGTATTGTGCAAATGTTTGTCGTGACGTAAGTCGTCTGAAATCGCGCCGCAACTGTATGTACCTTTTCTATTCTTTTTTAACAATAACCTTTTTCAAGTACAATAAACACAAAATCCTATTATTATCAAGCTGCAAAAACGCCGATACAGCCGAAACGTTCGCCGGCGTAAATACTTGGCTGACGACGCGGATATTCCGCTCGAATCGTCTTTTCGGCGATTACCGACGTACCTAAATGCAAAGAGGACCGTATCTAATGCTCCGACTAACACGAATCTGTCGCCCATTTCACGGTAATTTCAAGGTGCAATTATTAATCTAAGTATTGGGAAGCGCTCGAGACCGAGACTCAGGTTAAGTTCCTCTTTAATTGCACCTCGGTGTTAAGTTCAGCTGTGCATTATCGGCTCGAATATTTGTTGGACGGAGATTGTGTTTGGTGTGATTTGAAGCGTTCCTCGGATTTGGTTGCATAAGTACGTTCGTAAAATCATGAGATACCTAATTTGAATTGTTATACAGTGTGGAAGAAAAGTATGGAATACATTATTTCTAAAACAAGTTTCATGAAATTTCCTCGGACCCGTGGATTTTGCTTTTTAAAAAGACTCTTTTCTCTATACCAACGCATTTCCGACGTTCATTTGTTTTCGCGTAATGACGTCATCGGATATTTTTTAAATAGAACCCCTATATTTTTTGATCGGATTCTTGTAGAGCTTAACTTGCTGAATTCAAAAATGTGTAATTTCAACAGTTTATTCCTTCAACTTTCCGAAAAAAAAATAATAACCGATCCAATAAAATCGGCTTGAAAAAAATGTGAATATTCCCATTTGTGTCTGTGACGGGCTGGTTGAGAGTAAAGTGGATATATCACTATATCAATATATTCATCGGCAGTATCACAAAATAAGGACTGTTCATTTTTAAAACAATTTAACAATAAGTAACTAATTAATTAAATTCTGGTTGCCTCAATCGTATTTGACCTCCTAATTTATTATTTTGTTTTATTAGATGCATGTTAGAATATTACATCTTTTGATAGCAAAAACAACAAATTAAATCAAGTCACCTCAGAAACTGTTTCTGGCAGCTAAACAAAATCTAATCAGAATTGACATCTGTCAACTGCAGCGTTTCTTGGATCGGTCATTATTTTTTTTCTCGGATAGTTGAAATGATATATTTTGAATTCAGCAAGTTGAGCTTTACAAGAATCCGATGGAAAAATATAGGGATTCTATTTAAAAAAATATCGGATGACGTCATCACGGGAAAACAAATGAACGTCGGAAATGCGTTGGTATAGAAAAAAGAGTCTTTTTAAAAAGCAAAATCGACGGGTCCGAGGAAATTTCATGAAACTTCGTTGTTTTAGAAATAATGAATTTATTCCATACTTTTCTTCCACACTGTATATGTCTTAGAATATTAAACATACAGGGTGCAAGAATTATTTATTCTACTATGGTTTCTGGAATTATATATTATATAAATTAAATAACATCAAGACTGAGAGCCTTAAAACCACAAGGTGTGCACGTTGTCAACGATGATTGGTTAAGTTGCTTAAATCGAAAACAATTGACCAATCATCATTGGCAATGCCATAAAAGTGGCATTTTCGCATAGTAGTGTGAAAGCGGTCTAAGGGGAACACAACTGATTTACTGACAATACTCAAACAAACAAGCAAATATTACCACGACAGTTCTAAATTGAATCGTTTTTATGCAGGGTGTAAATAAATAATTGCAAACAAATCCAGGGGGTGATTCCCTGTGGAAAATATAATTAAGCCTTTCATATAAAAAATATCATTCAAACATTCCCTGTAAAGATACAACCCATTAAAAAGGATGCCAAAGAGCAGTGTTTCTTTTTTTCTGTAGTACCAAAAAAAGAGAGAAGTTAAATTTAGTAGACATATTCTGCTGTCGAAGCACTCAGTAAACAACAAACAAGCCGCCGTTAAAACTTGATTCATACGTAACTGTTTTTTATTATTGATTTAATTTTCTATGACATAAACTAAACTATGAACCGTCCAGTGATATAATTTGCGTTGATGAGCTATACTTGGAATACCATGATTTTATCGAAATTTGTCATTGTAGGCCATAATTATTAATAGCGTAAACAATATCTATGTCAACCTCAAATATATTCTGTTCTTGTCTCTGAAGAAAACACATAAATACACCGTGTTTTTGCGAATTACGACAGGCCTTTGTATAAATTAACAAATCAAATTATTCAGTGTTGCTAAGTATGTTGACTGATTATTTGGATAATATTTAATAATGGGAGAAGAAAAAATTACTCGATCTTTCAAGAGATAAGCAAATCAACCCATAACAACCGATAACACGGCGCTGCAAATTTTCTGATGACGCGTTTGGCTGTTAAAGCGAAACCACGTTGCCATGTCGTCAAGACCATATGCCTAACAACAGCATATTCGGTAAAGTTCAGTACTGAAGTGATATATTTTTTTTCTAATGACAGATTTCTAGTACCTATGTAATCTAAAATATCATTGTGTATATTTTTTTGGTGGTTTTAAAAATTGGTGCATTTTTATGGTAGTCATTCAGTTTGGAGAAAACATACCTATTTTTTTGTCACCTTTTCATTACGTATTTGAAAGTGTAATCAAGTTAAGCTTGTACGTTGATATTTCCAAATAATGACAAATCGCATTTGATTATGAGTATGACTTTTACCATCTTCATGTTTTTTATTTTCTCACTTAACTGACACACGGAAAATATAACGGTAGGTCAAGATTCGGATTGCCGGATTGTTCATCACTGAATATGTCTTGGAATGTTTTTTGTTGACTTCACGAGGGTTTTTTGTGTTACTATCGGTATTTAAATACCAAAAACATTTCTGCCTTTCTTAATAAATTTACCCATTCGGTATTGTATTTTATCTAAATATTTATCTAATGAAATGTAAATGGTTTATTATTTGATCCGTTGGAATTTCGTAATTTCAGTATTAAATAGTTTTTAAACTAATACTTAATATGTAATGTAAATAAATAGCTACTAGGAAAATATTTAAATTTATCAACGTCGTATTAAGTTGACACCCAGATGAACTGGGAGTTGAGTTAGTGACAGCCTGAGAAGGTGGTTTAAATAAGGATCCTGTATACAGGCTGTTCCCGACTTGATGTGTCAATTTTTTCATATATTTTCAGGTGCCAACTCACTTATATGCATGGCACTTACGCGCTATTGTCAGATGTACTCTGTTATTCATACACCTATTAAGAAATAAATATAAAACACGGTATTTCAAACTTTGGTAACTCCCATTGATTGCTATGTGTGTACCTGTTAGGAAGGAGTTACTTTAAAAGACGAGATGTGAGATAAAACAGAAGAGCCTGTGTCCGTTTCGTTTTGATTAAAAGCTAATGGATAGCACGAAATATAATAAAAGGTAATCCCTTTTTAGCGGGGCGGTTATAAAAGTTGCTTTAAGCCAAATCCGTGGGAGAGCGGTGGAGCGGTGAAACACCTGAAAACAAATAGGCGAGCTAAGCTATTTTACACAACCCTTATCGGAAACGCGCCCCCATATTCAATAAATATTTATGAACTTCCCGAAAATATTGTATAATCGATTAATCCGCCGGATTCTTTGTGGCTTATTTAACAAAGTTTCCAGTTAAAAGGTCGCTCACCATAATCCATCGCTGGCCGATGAAATATTTCCACGGCCAGAAAGTTGTCTTTTTTGAGGGAGGGCGGTTTGACAAGTTCATTATCGTGTAATTGGTTTCGAGGTTTTATGCTAATTCGGATGGAATTTACCAGTGGGAAGATGTCTCCTTGAAATTATATGCAAATTTTAAGCCAATAAAAAATTTGCGCCAAAGAAATTGGAGCTGCTGTTTTTCCAAACTTATAATAGCCGGATGCAGGCAACCCCCACGCATCGCAATCTGGTCTTCTTCCTATTCTTCTACGGTTTACTACTATTAGCATTAGACCATATTAAATCACTCAGCCAAGTATAAATCAAACCTGACATTTTAAATTAATTTGACTTTCTTAATTGTCAAAAAATTTCCACTTATATTTCATCTCGCCACGAAAACATTTTCGGAAATGTTTCTGGTTGCCATGGTAACGAGTAAAGGCACCTTATTGGTTTTAAAGTAGAGGTGTGAAAATTTAAGTCAAATTGTAAGATTCTCAACATTTTGTATCGTTTTTTACTGTATTATAAAGGTATTCTAAGCTAATATATATCAAATCTCGTACATATCATATCAATGAAGTCATATGTATTTTCTCTGATACCAAAGATCTAGGTATGCTAATGAACAATTCCACAGACAAAGCTCTAACCAATAATTATCTAAAAAATTAATCTAGCTAAATTTACTAACCTGGTTTAATGAAAACACTCTATAAATACCTAATTTCACTCTCGAAAATGTGGGAACTCGAAAATTCAACCACAATAGATGAGATCTGACCTATTTCTGCATTTTTAGGATTGCTTCATCAGGTGGCCTCCTTTAAGTTGAGTCAAATATCTAACTATAGAAATTATTATACCAATAAATTAAAATGATAATAAAGAATATATGGGTAGATATTCTGGGTGTAATTCAACGCTGGTTGAGGCTTTAGTTCACAGAGTTAGTTAGTTTTACACAATATTGTTAATACCTAAAAACATATAAAAAAATTTTGTATCGTATTCATATTGAAAAAAACCTAGGCATATTATAATATGCCTGATTTTGCAATAAGCCTACAACATGTACACCAACTTTTTATTCAATTAAATATTATTTTGCACAGGTACAGGTTTAATTTGTCAATTAACTTGTAATATGATTCAAACGGTAATTGACAGTAGTGTAATCGACAATGACCCATTCAGTTAGATCATTAGTAAAAATCACAAGCAAGACTGGCCTCAGAATTGGCCCTTGAGGTAACCCTGAAGGCTGAGATTTTCTTTCATTAGAAGACATGACTATGTAACATTTTGCTGAAAACAGAACTGTAAAGACCTAAGAAATCATATTTTGAAAGAAGCGTAGAAATTGAAATAAATATGATGGAAACAAATAATATTTTTAATAATAAATACAAGATCAAGAAGTTAAACCTTAAACATAAAACGTATTCATGGAAGATGTGTCTAGGAATAAATATAACCGTAAAGTGGCATTAAAAGTTGAAAGTTTAAACTTTTATAATTCCAGAACTGGTAGCTCGTGAAATGTCCTTCATAAAATAGTTTCAGATATATAATAAATTTAAAATCCTTTTAGTGGCAACTTTTATAGAGATGTATACGGAACATAAACGTAAAATATTACAAATTTACTCAGGAAGTCATAGTTTTGCAATATTCTCGGCAGTAAAAGTTGCACAGGTATCCACATAGCTGTTTTATTCCAAGATATACATACGAGTAACCAATATTAAAGAATCAAGTTTCAGCCGTGTTACGATTTATCACATTAATACCTTTCGGATTTACAACTTACATCGGTCTCTAGAAATCAATATCATGGTCTCGGTTTATATTTGATAAACAACTTTATGTATCTGATAACCTTTAAAGCCATTTAAAGTAGTGACATTGTTGGTATATCACGTAAATGTGATCCTAAAATTTTGTAGAAATTATGAATTACTAACTTTCTGAAACAACTAACAGATATAATTTAAATAAAGATATCGTTTCATATTATATTCTTTAGGAACCGATAGTACTAGCATACAAAACGCACTGCAGTTTATTATTGTTGCTTGCCACACATCAGAACAATAAACACTTGACCATAACAATTAACTTCGTGAACCGTATTCAACGTTTTTCTGCTATAAGTCTCTATTCCATGCTATTAACTATTAACTCTTCTCGTCTTGCTCGACTTAACATTCTTATATATGCGCGCATAGTCACTTGAATGTTCGAGAACCGTCCAGCGAGATCACTGATGTTCCAGTAACTTTTTCTATCCAGCGCCAGTGGCGTCACATAGCCTATGTAGGTGTTAATTTATTTCACCTCATGTTGAACAGCACTGCAGTCAGTTGTCATCAATGTAGTGAAAACATGTTTTTGACTATGAAGAATTTGTGTCGGTAGATTTTAAAGAATAAATTGTGATACAATGCTCGGCCTTATTTTATCAAGAAGGAAGAGAATATTCAATAAAGGTGAAAACATATTTTAGAATATTTACCTTACAGTTTACATATATCTATTACGATTTCCATATATTTGCACCGATGAAAAGGGCACAAAATGTAGATGTTTTGGGAAGCAGAGTATACGTATACATAAGTTTGTGACAAATGGGATAGACAGTCTTAACGGTGGTGATAATTATTTGTAATTATATTTAAAAAAATATGTACATGAAGGGACAACAAACACTTTAGACCTTGATTTTCGGGCTTTAAAATGAAAATGTGGAAAAACGCTCGGGACCGTCGATTTTTATTCAAATGAATGCCGTCAAATTCTACCCGAAATGTTGCCTAATGTACGGGAACGTTTCCAACAAAACTAATTTTACAACATGGAAGTGAAAGGTGGTCATTAATAAATTAATCACAAAAGTAAGTAGTCTTTTTGTTGATTATTAAGTAGATATTTTTTCCACATTGCATTTTTCACTATTTTAGCCATCATTTCCTTATTGATGATAACTTTGCCGCGAAGTTATAGGGTTAGATAGTACTCAATGAGATCTTCAAAATTCCATCCTTACTCCTGTTCAAAATTAGGGGGTTGTGCTTCTCTCCAGTATGGGGTTGAAGTTACGGGGATGAAAAAAAACAGAGAAGTAGTTCCCTCTCAAATCAGAAATCGACGGGTCCAAGAGTTTTCCCACATTTTCGTTGTAAAGCCCGAAAATCGAGACGTAAATTTTCGTTGGCCCACGCTGTATTTATTTGCTAAAGTATTGGCTTCAATTGAACTCACCTCGTAAATAACTGTTCAACGTACATTTATTTATAAGAAGTTACCAAAACCGCTGAACTCCAGAACATCATTCTAAACGATTTACCGCCTACCAACTTATTACTGAATTATACCTTGTTCATCGTCAACGCTCATTATTGTTTTTGCTCCACGTAGCGTTTAATTCCAATAAATTTAAGGGCTGTTTAATTATAAAATTTCCTCGACCCGAAAGACAAATTTAAACGTCAATATTTAAAGTTTAATAGCTGCTCGGCACCCAGTAATCCCAACAGTAATTAGGTGTGAAATAAGGGTTAGAAATTTACAATTTGCATGCGGAGTGTTTACCGTTCGAGTTGGAACTGCCGGAAAACTTGTTTTATGTAAGCATTTATTAACTTAAGTGCAGTCAGGGGTGACGGCAACAATTTTGGGTTTTATTGAGTGGGAATCTTCGTTGGAAATTTTTACTTCTACTTCTGTGACTTGAGCAAGGCATTTGACTGCGTCAACCATGAACCACTATTACTTAAACTTAATAAATATGGTACACGAGGACTGCAATGTAACTGGATTGCAAGTTATTTAAAACACCGACAGCAGTATGTATCACTACTGGATAATGAAAATAATGGTAACAATAGTTATGTCAATTCTGAAAAAATTGAAATTAACATAGACGTACCACAGGGATCAATGCTGGGCCCTATTCTTTTTTTATATATTAACAGCTTAAACTATATAAGTGATTCAGTTCAGTTTAGATTTTATGCAGATGACACATCCATTATAGTTTCAGATAAAAATATTGATCAAAGGAAAATTAATTGCTGAGTTTTTGCATGACTCGGATAACTGGTTTTTCCAGAATCAGTTATATTTGAATTCAACTCAAGCAATGACTTTTCATAGTAAACATAAGAATTGTGAATATCCTAAATTAAATCTAAACAATGTAACTATACCTTGCAATACTACAAATGTTAGATTTCTGGGTATAAATATTAATAATGTGTTGAATTTGAGGAGCCACTGTGAGTTTTTGGTATCAAAGCTTCATTCTGTCAGTTATCGATTTAAGAATCTTAGACATATACTTGATATCAGACAGTTAAATAATAAGTTATGGAATATTTGAATAATAATTATACAGGGTATCCCAACGAAAATTTGACCCCCCTATAATTGGAAAACCGGATAATATTTCAAAATTCGCCAAGACCCGTCGATTTTTGTTCTTGGGGGGAGCTTTTTTGACAGTCAAGCCAACTCGATATGTTCATCCCCCTAATGCCTAGCAACCCCAACTTAAAAATTTCAAATGCAACTACCCCACTTGTGGCACATCATTTTAAAGCCCTTTTCATTGCAAATACAGTGACGTACCGTTTTTAGAAATCGGTTGAGATTTGACAGAATTATTGGTTACAAACGAAAAGATGACAAACCAACTTACGCGTAGTAATTTCTACACAAATGCCCACCACTAATAAGTTTTTCATCTACTACACATGACCGCATTACCTAATTGTTATTGATGTGTCTATCAGTTTACAAAAAAGTCAGAAATGAAATAAATGCATGTTTCAATGTTCCGATATCTCCTAAAATAACAAAGTTACAGTCGAATCTAACGTTCAAAAATTAATCGGAAGGAAAGAATGTATGAAACAAATCTACACAAAATGTGTAATATATTTTCAAACAACAAAATACATTTGAAATTTATAGATATTTGTAGAGATAAATATGGGGAGTGCATTGAAGCGGGTTTTATTATACAATACATATAATAAAGCTGCTGCTATAGTAAAAACAGTTGGAATACAAATGGCACATAGTTTTAAAGCTTTGGGTGCATTATATTAAAAATATTTGGAATTTAACATGATCCCAAAGCTTTTAATAAATGAAAAATATACCTATATAATTATTTATTATTTTTTGTTTGTTTCAGGTAAGGGATACAGAGTGCACATGTCAAAGCATTATTAGTGAGTATTCATGTAGTTGTAGTTTTTAATATACAGTATGTCTACTTTTATTTATTTTAAATGACGTCAAAAACCGCTTCTTCTGATCCTACAACGGCTTTTAAGATGGCATTCAAGGCCAAAATGGATGAAAAATTAACACATTTCTGCAAACAGCTTTCACAAAGTCCTAAAACGTATCAAAATTATCTCGCCTACGTTTCGTGCCGTAACATTCACCCTCGTGAATTACAATTATATGCTCGTTAAATAATATATCTGTAGGTGTAATTTACCACAATAAGGGCAGTCAAAACTGAATCAAACAAAATATTAAGAACGTAAGATTTATGCAGAAATGACTTTCCACATCAGCTAACTAAAGCCTCCTACGAAAAGAAATGATAACAAATATTGCATAGTTTGAATGATCGTAAAGTAGGTAGAGCTCTATAATTTTCATGTTATACGACAATTATTATGTATTATTACTGCTTTCGAAACACATATGTGTTTTATTATAGAAGCAAGTACCATTATTTTGTTGTTAGTAACTGAAATATTTTATAAATTTATCAACGTATTGACAGCTAAATTATAAAACAACTTGTACAACAAATATATAATTTATAAATATTTCTACGGCAAGCTTATAGAACATTTTAGCTAGCAAATAAAATTAAAACATTTTATAATAACTTTTTAGTAATATTCCGTAGTGCTTCTAGCACCGCTATAAAAATTTGTTTGACAGTTAGTTGACAGCTTTCAACTGGCAATATCATCTTTTTAACACCAGTTTTGAACTCAGCAACCTCAAAAACATATTTTTACATCTGGATTTTACTTATTCCTTGTTGTTTGACAGCTAGTTGACAGCTGTTTACTGTCAATATTATTATATTGGCATTGGATTTGGATGCAGTGACCTCGAAAACAAAAGAGGGGACTTTTTTTTAAGGCAGCCAATACCAAACTTTCCAAAAGGTTACCCTTTTAAGTAGTAAGTAATGGTGAATCCGTGGAGCTTTGGAGCTCCGTAGGAGCCAAAATAAGCAAAATTGAGCTTTGTGCCCATTGAGACTTTTGTTCAGGATGCCGAAACGAACAACATATCCAAATTTTAGCCAATTTGACCGAGAGCCAATACCCATAAGGTTTGTGCGGGGTCCATTGTTAATTATTACTACCTATTGTTTGAAATACAAAAGATTTTCGTAACGTTAGCAAAATGTTTGTTTTTGTTCATAGAAAGTCATTTTGATTGAAAACGGTTAACTTTAGAGCAATGAACCAAAAGAACTATTTTTGTGTAAAATTCATTGGAGCTTCAGAATTTGCTGTTAAATGTCAATTTGATCGTAAATTTGCTGTATAAACATCCTTTCAATGTTTTTATGAAATGCTGTTTTATAAGATTTGTTTCGAAAGCATTTTTGTAGCTGTTATAAAATACCAAATTGCTAGTTATGTATTGTGAGAGTTTTAATACTTTTTTTATCTAACCTATAACTTGCTAAAAGTTTGTACGCTCCACACCCTGTATTTTAAAATTATAAACGTAAACTGATTGCACGGAAATACTACTATTTTTCGCTGTAAACTAACTAATTAGCCGCAGAGCTTTCAGTAAACACGCAACATTAATTACTCGGAAAGTAACGAAGCCGTTGGTAGCAAAATAAAATTTCCAGAGCTGCCTAACAAGTTCTATAGACAAGCCATCTACAAAGCTAATTAAGTAACGGGAAACATTCCGATGGCCAGGTACGTCCGGGCTTGTAGAGGGACGTTACATTGTCCCAACCGTTGGCAGCACTGTGACAGCTGGCGCAGCTTACCGTAAAAATGTGTTAAAGTTGGGAAAGTTGGGACACACGGATCGGGTTGTATAATGGCTGGAGCCGTCGCACGGCGTGTCACTAATGACGCCAATACAATCAATCACTTCCCCTAATTGTCCCTTTTTGCCCCCATATTTCAGGCCCGGAGGAGTTCGGATTGAAAAATCGCATTCAACCGAACTGGAAACGGCAATCGATGAAAGTTGCGAAGCCGCTTTTACCTTGCCGTAAATAATTATTGAACTGCAAGGCAATTAGAAGGCTAACTGTATTTGAATGGGGCCGGGAGAAGTTATTTGCAGCTTCTAAAACTAATTTAAAGTACGTACTATTTGGATACCATGCAATGAAGTTAGTAGCTTGTCAACTGCAGCACAAAAGGGATCGGAAAACTGAACAGATCCGATTAGTTATTGTTAAAAGGGTATTGTAATAATGTAAAAATAAATTTGAAAAGATATTGCCTCTTTTGCAAAAATTATGCTTTTAAATGTCGAAATAAACTTGGAAACAATTACCATAGATATAAAAATATTATTAATAATAATATTCTTTATTATTCTAACAGGAAACAACCCAATTGCAGGAATAAAAGAACAATAAAAATACACAATTATTTGTGGTGCGTATAACTATAACTATAAAAATCTACTTCAAACAATAATAAAACAAAAATAATAATAATACTGATGAAGATGAAAGTAGCAAAATACAATTATTTTCAGTTAATACAAACAAATCAAGTTAAACGAACTACCCAGTTACAAAATAAATACTCTTTGATGAATCACTATGTACATCTCAGTTAGAAACAATTTTATTATAAAGGTCAGACATCAACGATATACGAGAATTCGTTAAAATGTTTGTGCTAGGGGTAACACAGTAAAACAGAGCTTGGTGTCTAGAATTTACGCGGTGTTCAGTTCAGTACAATCAATTTTATTATTTAAGATATTATAGAGAAAACGAATCAACCAATGAATATTCCGACTGGTTTCCAACGAATCATAATTAAATCTGTTAAGCAGATGATTCTGGGAAGAACCTCTAGCAGAATAACACCCATCCTGCAAAAAAATATATTCATTTTGAAAACTGTCTCTGAACTGATTCCAAACGCTGACAATGAACTTGATAAATAGGATACCATATTATTGAACCGAATTCAAGTTTTATCACGAGAGCACAAACCAGGGTTTTGAAACCTTATGATTTAAAGGCACTGGAAACAATATTATTGATATGACCGATAAAAGTAAGTTTAAGGACAAAATATATACCCAAATCTTTCAATACACCCACTCACCAATGGAGTATTCATAAATAGGAAAGCTACATTGCATTTAGAAATATTAAGTTTCAGACCCATGAAGACATTTGCTTGATACATTCTTGCAGGTGAATAGAACCTGTAGGAGATTTAGTTTCCGAATAGTGTTTAATATCATTAGCAAATAACAAATTTTCGCATGTAATGACCTTAGGACGATCGTTAATAAAAAATAAAAATAATTCGTAATCGCCTGATGTTGGAGAAAATGAATCTGAGGTGAAATTTTTATATCTTACCATAAAATGTCTGTTGCTTAAGAAGTGAAGAATTTAGTCAAAGCTTCGAAAAATCCAAAACTTCCCAATTTAAAAGGAGTATATTGTGGTCTATTTGATCAAACGCTTTGGGAAGTCGGTGTAGATAACGTCGACCTGCCTTTTATTATCCAAAACCTCAGAAACATATTGAGTGAAAACTTATTATTAGGAACATTCTTATTTCCAAAGCTTTCTTTCACTTTTGCACTTGAACTTTAAAATGCCTCCGTTCTTTTTCATTTGAGAAAAAATGTAAGGAACATTTTTGCGTTTAACTGCACATAGTACTCATTGGGAGTGAGGAGGAGATCGCCAGTGAAAATGTAATCAACATCTTCACAGACGGATCAAAAGGAAAGCAGGTGTAAGATCCATTCCAGATCCCTACATATCCGATATCAGTGGGCAATTGGTAGGCATGCTACCGTGATGTAAACGGAATTAGCAGAATCTACATAGACAGTAGACAATCACTTCTGATCTTACGTAATCATAAAATAATAGGCCTGTTTGTAGACCAGTTGGAAGCAGTTTCCAGCCGTTAAATACACGCGCATTGCGTGCGTATAATGCCCACATAAGATTAAAAATGCTTTGTTTAGATGCAGTTTGCATACTTCTGATGGTTGGAAACAGATTTTAGTGTGCTATGAACATAGCTATAAACTTGTATTAGCATGGCAGGTACTGATAGTGGCATGTTGAGCCACCAACCGCGTATCCTTATGCTGGGTTAAGCTATACGGGGGGTTAAATGGCAATAAAGAAATTCACAGGGTCAGCCAGAATTACATCAGGTTTCAATATCTTTGAACCCAGTCCCTTCAATGGTTTGGTTATCAGAATTTCTTGAAATTATCGACGAGACGGTGGGATGAAACAAAAAAACTGTCTATTTGCTAAGGAGTTCTTAGAGTATCCCTGCAAGAATACAGCCAAAAATCACTAACCATATCTAGGACAAATCTTCGCCTGGTGTATTCAGGAAACTTTCTAAAGATTTATGAGCAAAGAATAAGAATGCACAAAGAAAATCTATCTAGGAAATAGCGATTCTTATTACCTTGAAGTCAAACTATAATACTGAAGAAACATTTCTTTTAATTTTTCGAGGAAAGAGAGAGAACATGGTTGCGTAAAATATGGCAAACAGATCGAAGTATAAAACCTCATTTATGAAAATACGACTTTTATCTGTTATAATTCTTCTAATATTTGTTAGTACATACAGTGTTAAAATTTTTATTTAATATGCAAATGAAATACCCTGAATTGTATCTCCTTTTGTACGAGTGTATGCTCACTACACTACATTCCAAACTTAGCTGGACCAGTCTCAGTAAAAAGCAGCTTTTAATGTCGGAATGCGGTTGAAATTTAAAAGCGTGTTGGTCAGAGAACTGTTGTTCAATAAACGTAATAATAATATAGTGAATTCACGGACTATGTAGTATTATTAAAGCAAAATGCATTCGAAATACAATGCCTCGCCTTTATGCCATAGTAACGCGAAACTATACTCGTAGTTCCAATAATGATCAAAACTCTTTCACGTAAAGCACAAATCGATAACTCAGATAATCACTATTCATTTATCAGTTGGATAACAAATTTATTTTCCCAGTTAATAATGTTTTGTGTATTCAGCTAACTAAAACCCAACTGAATTTCCTCTGGATATTCCAACATTCTCCCTGGAAAGAAATCCCATTAGCATAGCTACAGGTGTGTAACAAACGAAGGAAACGGCTAAACAAGCACCAAATTAAACACGCCTAGTATAAGTACCGTCTCTTGTTGATTAGATATCAGAAATTTATTTCCCCTGTTGACGCGCCCTCACTTGTTAGAATTTACTTCCTGCAGTTAGGGGGATTCATTTCACTGGGTTAGTCCAATAAATTTAATTGTTCCTGTCCTGGGAATGTAATGCGATTGCGACAAAAAATATGCGGAGGTCGGGAAGATGAAGGCGTCGCGATTTACGAATGCTGAAATCGGAATTTCCGGTTTTAATTAGGGGTGGTTGTGGGGAATGTTACACCTAATATTTAAGACCATTAATTCACACTACATACTCGTATACAACAGAATTCGATGAAAATAAATACACGTCGTTCAACAATGGGGAAATTGCGTGATTTTTATATTGGCTTGAAATGTATTACACGGTAATCTTTCAAACATATTGAAAGGTCTTTATTTATTACTTTTGTTTATGTTTTCAGAATAAAGCAAGTAATTTAATGTGATACATTCAGATAGCAAAATTTTATAAATGCCTCAAACATTCTACATCACGTAAATAGTAGAGCAAATACAGAACATCTTATTTGAAATCGCAATGAAGCGCTGAATACAATAATTGAAAATGTAAATTTGCTTTATCATTGATTTTCTAAACGCCCTGTATACATTTAGGTAGCTTAACAGTACTTTACAACTTTACATTTTAATTTTCAATGAACTTGCATTTCCAATTAAACTTACATTGAAATAGAATTCACAAACGAACAATGTTTCAATGCTTCATTTCGTCGCGCTTCAACGCCATACACCACATTTTTCTTTTAATTTTTGTCATCTTAAAATATTTCACTCATTTTACCGTTCTTGTGAAATTCTTGATCCTCCAAGTCAGTTCAGTGTGTTCTGTAATTTAAAGTTAACCCATAGACTTATAAACTGATCTATGAGTTCAACCTAACATTATTTCTGACGTTACCGAAGAAAAGAAACTAATTAAACCGATCTCACAATAATGTATTAACTTTTATAAAATCTGAATAAAACAATGATTTAATTTAATAAAATAATATTTAAAAACCACATTCAGTATTTCAAACTACAAATTGTATGATATTTTTCATATATATAACGTTTTCGTATATGTAAAGTTAATTGATCTAGGTATTTTATGACTTCTCATGTTTTTTTTGGTCCCTATCATGTTTTCGATTTCATTTGGTTGGCAACACTGGTATACACAAGCGAACGGCGTCTGACGTCACAGGTGTACGCTGTGGCGACGACCGTTTTGTGAGCCTGGTCAGACTAAATTTTGAAATGCTGTTCTAAAACTTATTTTCCACAGAATTTTGTAGGAGAAACCCCAGTTTCATTAACATAATACATTCTTTCTTATGCGCGTATTTGGAAAATTCATTCAATTTCCCATTGCATAAAGTGAATACAACCCAAACTACACGTCTCACAAAAACGATTTCATGTTTTGGTTAGAGATGCGATCTTTTATCTAATGATGTTTTCCAACTCAAGTCACCCATATAATATCGGTCTTAAATGGATTGTTAAATTTATTTCAATTATTTTGTATCACTGCTGCAAAATTTTTCAGGAGAGAACGGAACATTTCTCACCATGAAAACTCATCGATCTCGCGAAAGGCGCAAAGTAACCTCAACGTCAGTAAATATTGAGAGTAGGCAACCACTTAAGGTTCTCAAACAGCAGCTCACGAAGCGTCTATATACTTCATTTCCTTGAAAAAAAAATGTTTTCTGGCAATACATCATTATCCAAAGACTGATAATACTGCTGGTATTCGAAACATAGCCGCTTTTAGGAGTAACTGAAATGCACAGCATCCCATCAACGTTGAAAGGAAAATAAAAAAGTAATATTACATAGAACTGGCGACACAGAAGTAAATTAAATTTTTAATTACTCCGCTTCGCAGTGCAGTGTATTTTTGAGCTCCTAGTTTATTTTTTATAATGAGTTAGAATTTTTTTCATAAATGTAATTAAAACGTAGAGTCTCTTACAATATACGCTTTTCAAATTTCAATATAATGAATAATAGTTACAAGAAATACATTTATACAACAAAAATAAGCATCAAAGATAATTGCATCTACAGTTACATGTTGCTGTAAACAATGTTTTATCAAATGTTTTTATTTTATTCAACGACCCAAAATTGATGTCAATCACAGTAATTGCTTATTAAAATATGCATTATAATATATGGGAGCTACATCATTTTTCGCACTAAATGATACTGCACAACATTAATTAATGTTTTAATTAAATGGTTTATTTTGCACCATTTGTCAAGTTTATTAGCCTCAGTCTGTAAATATACACAATCTTTCTCATTCTCAATACTCGTACAAATTGTTAAATCATTCGCAAAAAGACTAAAGCAAGCTATAATCGAATCATTAATAAACAAAAGAAACATCAAGGGTCCCAGATTTAAACCTTGTGGAATGCCAGATGCAGCTCTAAATTTCGATGAACAGAAACCCTCACACTTTACAAACGAATGTATCTGTTCATTATTATTATATTAGAAAACGAACTCAACAGGATCAAACTTAGTAATGTGTAGAGCTGCAAGTAAACCCCTTTAATAAGTTAATGGAAGCACAGTGGCGAAGCAGTAATATATTTATTAATAGAACGCCCTGTGTATTATTGAATTTTTGAATTATTCTTTTTTTCTGATTTGAAAAATATGACATATGACATTCCCATCTTTAACCGTTTACGCGTTATTATATTATGGTAGGCAGTGAGAAGAAAGTCGGGAGAAGGTTGAAGTGCGAAATAGATGTGTTACCGATGGTTATATAGTTCCACTTGCATTTATATTTATCCTATTTTTGTTTGATTTCTGTTTATGTGAGACATGGATATGCAGCAAATAAAGTAATATCAAGCATGCAGGCAATTTCACTTTCAGCAAAATAGACTTCTGCTAAATATCGTAAAATGATTTTGATGGCAGAACTCGATCCAACCGACTTAAGTACAGATGATGCATTTGTTTTGTGCTTTCCATCTATTTACACTAAATTGTCAGTTAAGTTATCTTTTGTCAGTGTTTATCCATAAATTCGATAAATAATGTTTTGCAATTCATTTTCACTGTTACCAAACTGAAAGACCTTTATTTATTGCGACTTTAATAGCCTCTATCTTGAAAAAGGAGTATTGAAGCGCACTTATTCTAAGAAAGCAATCCTTTTCGCTCCTTCGCCAACCTCTCACAGTAAACTATTTGATTCGATCCACCGATAGTTTTTGTCAGCGGTAGATTTAGAAGTGAGTAGCGCGCGGGCCACCAAATAAAAGCAACCGGAATGCCCGAGAGAATCCCGAAGTTACTGCAGAACTACTTCCTGCATAGCGTTTTTAGTGATTAATAGACATCTGGATCCGCGCTGAATCTGCCGCAGGGCACGTCAGCGCTGTCAATAACCTGGAGGTGCAGCGGCTAATGACTTCTCGAGAAACGGACGAGAACTGTCAGAATTGTACTCGGCTTATCTTAAACTAACTAAAACTTTGGGCCCTCGAAGGCAGCTCACGATCTCGGAGACAAATGTACTAGTCCTCGGTGGCTGATATTCGTCCATGATCGGATTTGTCAAGATTGTCTTATCGCAATACAATGTAACTAGAACGTGGTATACGCTTATGCAGGATATAACAGCAGCGCTGCTGTGATTCATCTTGTCAAAATGTAAGAGTAACAATTATTTCTAAAACGATTCCTATAGCTACAGAGTAAATTAGAATAGTTGTAAAAACAAATAATATAGAATGTATTTCTAAAATCGCTTTACAATAGATGCATTTAGACAGTAACAGATTGGTTATAATTCAGAAATGTGAACAGTCGAAGAACTATAATATAACCTATTTTTAGTTTTACAAAAATATCATATTAAAGTTATTTTAATTAAAAATTATATTTCAAGTTCTACCAATAATATTGTTTTAAATAATAAATACTGGCAAAATTGCGAAACAAAACATTCATTCATCTACAGCGTTCTTTTTTTTCCAAATTATTTGTGACAACGCCACCTAGTGAAACATTGATAATTTACACATATTTGATACTGTTCTTCAATAATTGAGAATTATTTTCAAAATCAGCACACAATTTCGAAACCTTACTTTACCACATCCATTTTTAACTCTAGATAGGACACACATACATTTCACTGGCCCAAAATATATAATATTATTCCAATTTCAATAAGCTTATAAACAACTATAATTTGTTCTCGAAAATTTATTTGTGTAAATCATTACATTATATAAAGACTATTTTCTAGTAAATCGCTCGTTTTTATCCTTGATTTGTTTAAATTTTTGTTTTATAGATTAGTTCTATTGTGTTCAGACAGGTAACCCTTGTAAACGGTATTACGTATGTATCACGGTTCTAGCACACCACGATTTCACTCGGAATAAGATGCATAGTAAAATAAATTAACAACTTATATGTATTGTAAGAATTGAGGTTCAATAAAATTGTAATTGTAATTTTCACACATTTTCCAATATCTCATAAATAATAACGTACATAAACAGCTGCATAGAGATATAAAAGCTAGATCCTCGATGTGATTGATATCAATGAATGACAGTTTGTAAGTTCTGACACGATTCAATGACGTCATAGTGATCTATCAAAATGTGTATATTTGAGTTGGCTCATACTGATCATCCACATATTTATTATTGGCTCCTACATGTCTATTAGAACATTGGGACACTCCGCCACGAATGCCTTTTTTAATAAACATAACTTTTTCAATATATGTTAAAAGCTTCAATTACTTCACTTGTTTTAAGTATAGCATCGAATGCTAGACCTGGAGCTGTACAAAAATCAATATATAATATTTAAACTGAGAATCTTGCGTGGCCAAAGCTAGCCATATATATTAGACAATCGTTCACTGAACACATGTTTAATTTACTAAATTTGCGTATAAAAGTTTAAGTGTTGCTCTTCGAAATACTAAAACTATAACCTATATCACCTATATAATATAAGTCATCTGACTGCAATTGAAAAAGTTCAAAGCAGATTCACCGAATCTGTAATTTTGATAATAGATTGGACTATGCTCCTAGAGGAATTTCTAATGAGATTCTATTACAGCGTACTAATATCTGCAGATTTTCATCACAAATAGTAACTTGTTCGATACGTTTCTTCTATAAAATGATGCACAATTATATTAAATCTGAGGAACGTCTTTGTCAAATCTTTCTCATAGTGTATTTATTTAGTTCTAGAAGTGATCGTACTTTTAAGCTACCTCTAGTGTCACCATTATATCAAATGATTAAACATTAACTTGATATTGAGAAATTAAGTGACATATGTGTTAGTTATTCAACAAAACAAAGATGCGTCTATTCATAGATGTATTGTTTTTAATGTAATGTTTGAGTCTACATGACCACATATTTTGTTTATTCCTTATAATAGATGTGTTGCTGCTTTTAGTAGTTTATTGTAATTTGAAGTTCCTTAAGGTATAGTCCTTCTATATTTAGTCTGTATTCTGTACTGTGTTCTTCATTTCATAACTGTTTAAATTATGTGAATCTAAATGAATAAATAAACAAATAGTCAATAAAAATAGAAAGAGTAACATTTTATAGAAATATCAATGGGTGAAGCTGCTGAAGTTTATCTGCAAATTCTGTATGAAAAATGCTACATCAAAATCTAAATTTATTCACAAGAAGCTTTTTCTATTAAAAATGATATAGCAATGCTTCTCTCTCAAAGTAGCTATAAAATGTAATCAAGTCTTAAATCGATAACGTAAAAATTACAGGAGATATGAATCCTTTCAGCTGTGAAAGGTTTTTTAAACAGACTTGATTGAAAGTCTGACATTTTTTTGCCTTTAAGGGATTATCAGTTCAATATTAAAAGCCTATAACGAAGTAGTTTTCTATCCAGCATGTCGTAAGCTTTATACTAAATGCGCATCCACTTGATTAATACCACAGTTCGAAAGTTTAGTAAAATTGTGCTACGGCTCGGGTCAAATGGTTTCGCAAATACTAGTAAATAGGATTTACCATTACGCCTAACCGAACACAAGTAGAAGGAATAAAAAGGACATATTTCAAGGCGAGCGAACGATCAGGGCCGAGGGTAATTTTTCAGATCCAATTTAGAAAATTCGCATTTAAAAAAGAACGTCATCGACCAAATCCTACGTTTTATTAGATTTCAGCGCGACGAGTTACATGATTATACCTACAATAAAACTTCAGAATGCAATTAAGGTGAAATCCATTAGATGCTTCTTTGAACCCTGCTTTACGGTGTAAACTTGCTGAAAAGATAAAATAAGCTAAAATTGATAAACTTACGCTCTCCACAACATAAAGGTTTTTAACCTTGTCACAAACATATAGGTATGCAAGTGCACAAAGCTGCACACAGGCGGAGTTATAGGCCTTCAAGTGGGGCCAAATATTTTAAAAAATGATCTAAATTATTTTAACTTGGAATAACCAAATTTGGTACACATGATTTAGGTTTATTATTGGTCTTCTTTGACTATGAGTTCTAGTAAATGGAATCACTACAAGGTGTTCAGTTAGGGTGAGTCATCCCTAGAATTATACCAAACTTTTTTTCCATTAATCAAATTTTTAAAAAATGATAATTTCATTTAAAATACTGTTTTAGTCATGTTAAGGTATTCAAGAAAATATGCACTAATTAAAACAAGATTTTCACAAGATTTTAATAGTGTTTATTAGCAGAAATCAAAAGTCAGTAGTAGGCTTTGTCTTTAAAATGTGACAGTTCGTAATAAAACTATTTTATTTTTATTACTGTTTGTTGTCGAGAATAGCTGGAAAATTTACATTCAGCGAACAAGTTGACATGTTACTTACTTGTGCTAGATTTTTGTGAAGGAAACTATAAAATAATAGTATAATAGTAATAATAGTAATGTATAATAGGGACACCTTGTACAATTTTGTCTCAGTAACACAGCAGAAATAGAAGATTGCAGTGTGAAAATAAAACAAATTGTAAAGCATTTAACCTTCTTCCGAATCATGTTTTGTTCGATTCATCAAGGGCATACGCGGTACAAGTGCACCTGAGGGAGTGTGTGCCTCTTAAGATTTCCCTCTAGGTTTCGTTCAGTTCTACAAAATATATTATATCTAGTTTTCCAAGGAATTTTTGTTTCCCCCACAGAAGCATGCGGGGACCAAAACAATAACTTTCAAAGCTAAACTTGGGGGAGTGCAGAAATAGATTAAAACCAGAAGAAAAAAAATATATAAAAAGAAGTAGAGTAAGGTCGGGTAAAAGTACGCCTCTATCATTTTAGAACCTGTTATTTTTCAATGAAGCGATTATATATTCTTTTCATGAATAGTTAGTGTATTATTGTACAGAACTATAGAATTAAAAGTTTGCTTTTTAATTAGAAAATGCTAAAAATAATAACATTTTTACTCCACTATGTGGGATAAAAGTAGGTACGCAGAAAGAGCATTTTGCACGTATTTTTAAAATGAAGACAAGCTGGCTATAAAATATTTATTGAAATACATACATCACATCTAAAAAATAATAATATTTGCAAATAAAAGAAACATATATTTATATATCACAAAAAAAATAACGACACGTTATATTAGTTATGTTCTAATTAGTTAGGTAGAGAACGTAATTAATTATTTCTCTGATGATGATGATGATAATAGTCCTAACACATATTTAAATATGACGCAAAACTACACACTATAAAATTTATTGAAAAGGTAAGTAAAAGTCCACGCGTACTTTTGCACTTAAAATGCGGACTTTTACTTCTGGTACACTAAAAACTTCAGTTAGGAAGAAAACCTAACCCACACTTTTTGTAAACAACTTGAAATACTACTTTAACTTACAACTAATGAGTGCAGTATGGGTTGGAAATGTCTAATTATTAAACAACTAGTTAAAGCTTATTAAATACTTTACAAATATTAGAAGAAAAGTACATGTTTCAAACTTACCTCATGCGAATTGTACCACAGATGAAATATTTACTCTGGTTGCTATAGAGCTACGACGGATTTTTACCCCGCTGCGTACTTCTACGCGACTTTGATACAATTTCTGCCAGCTTATTTTGTTTTCCACCTTTGGTTCAGTTAATAATTACGTTTGCATAAAAATATTGAATATGTGTAACAAATAAAGTAAGTATTACGCCGCCGGCAAAAGAATAATATGCTATATTTTAATGAAAATATACACCCATCCCGTCATTTCATATTTTTAACGGAATAATCCACAGTTTTTCCCCCGAAGTTAATTTGCATTTTTTCATTTTGCCCCCATATAATCTGCTCGGGCCTGATCCCTGTTTTGACGTTATTAAGTGGTGGGCATAACGGCAAAACAGGCCATTATTTTTGTGATCAAAATACCGCCTGCATTATTTACTGCGTGATGAACATAATCTTACCAAATTTTAATTACACGTCGGGTGTATCATCTGTTTTTCAAACTATCAACGTCTGACGTTAAAGACTAGATTAGGCAGGATCGAAAATTTTTGTAATTTATTGAAATCAACAGAGTATGTAGTCAATAATACTTTTGTCCAACTTAAGACCAACATTTAAAAATATAAGGCAGTTTTGAGCACGTACCTATACGCGAGGCTAGAATGCGTGACGTCAGCTACCTACTTCGTGAGTCGCCTGACGTGGGCTTTTATTACAGATTTATGTGGAGTACGTGGTCAATTTTGACGGTTTGTCGAAGCAAGAACCGGCAATAAAGTTGTGTTTTGTACCTAAATGTGCTAATATATCAGTCTATTAAATCAAATGACAAATATTTTTTTATTATTGAATAGGTAGGTGACGAATAAAGAAGTCGTCTGGTTTATATCTTATTTTCATAAAAATGTGAGCAAAATAGTCGTATATTTCTTACATAACACGAATGCTCTCATTAAAAAACACATAAACTTAGATATACCTTGATATGTACCTATTAACAACTACTACCTATCCATATAATGAATTGCAATTTATTTTGAACATCTGACATATTCATATTGAAATCTGCTTTAAATTTTTAACATTAGTTATTAGTTGTTTCAGGTACCAAGAGAGATTTAATGAAATTTCTATTCAGAACTTCCAGTTCAAAACTGTTTTAAGAGAGTGTCATTATTATTGCAAACGATTGTACCTATTAACAACTACTACCTATCCATATAATATTGGAAAGCAGCATTGTACTCTTCAAGTACTTTAGTAAATTTTATAGAAGATCTAAAATTGGAATAGGCTACACAAAATACTCCATTTTTGGAAATTTTTTGAAAGCATTTGTACTTTTATATGTACAAGACATTTTTTAAAAATTTTTCAACTGGAATCAGCAGAAAAGTTTACAAAAGAACTCTTTATTGATCTACTATTTTACGTTGCACAATACCATGACGAATAAGTAGAAGAATAGATGCACTACGTTAAATATATTATACTTTAACAGTAAGAATTCATTTTTGGTCGTATGTTCAAACCCGCCTATTGTTCACCTTTTTCCTAATAGTTTATTAGAGCCAAATGACTTTTTAAACTATTTGCGCCGTACTCACATTCAGTTGAAAGAAAACCTAACAGAAACTTTCTATATCACGGCCTCGGAAAGTTATATTACTGACGTCCCCATTGTTGCAGAATCTGTGTAAATGACACTATCGAACTGAATAGCTGTTCAAAGCCCGGAGTTACTTGGCTATATACGTCATGTCAGACTGCGGGATAATTTCTATTAGAGCTCCTTCATCGGACAAAGCGATTTTATACACTTTTTTTGGACGATGCTTACAACTTAGCGAGCATCTTTCAAATTCTCAATTAAATTAATTTAATAACGGAACAAATAGCAGTGATTTTGAAAGAAGAAAATAATTAAATTTTATAAACATAAATGAATTATCATAAATTAAAATAGGAGCAAACAAGAATTTAAGAGTTATTAATGCTGTTCCTTTGCTAATATTCTTAAGATCTAATATCTCTCTGCCACTTTTATTTAACATAGGGGGTTAATTATGACACAAGTACAAATATTTTAAGAGGGGATGGACAAAAAGCAGAATTAGCGGAATCGTTCATCAAAAAATTTCCATATGTTATATAAAGCAAAAAAAAAAAATTTTCGAAATTATATTAAACCCTCGTTTATTGCCGACTCTGGACGCCTGTTAGCCGCGAGGTTAAGTGTATTTCCCATAAGTCAAAGGTGTCACGTGTATCAATTTACGCCGCTTTAAAAATATATATATTGAGATATGAGATGTAACTGGTCTGCTACTTCCTGCTCGGCCTAAGTTGCTCGACTTGCAGGAAGCGACCTACATTGTCGTAGGTACTTAACCGCAGACCTCTCGCCCTGGGCGATGCGCCATTAAATCTGTAAATGATACTGCAGGAAACAACTACTCCGCGGGCTAATGCCCCGACCGGCATTGAATTACACCTGCAGTATCTGTGTGAACAGCCAAGAACCCTTGTCGGTCACTCCACCAGACATAGACCGACCACTCGATTTATATGTGAACTTACATATGAAGGAACAGCCAGTTCAATTGTCAGTCATCTCACCTATGGTATACTGATGAGGGCTAACAAGCCCGAAACCGATTTAAGTCTGGTGGGGTGGCCGACAAGGGTTCTTGGCTGTTCACACAGATACTGCAGGAGTAATTCAATGCCGGTCGGGGCATTAGCCCGTGGAGTAGTTGTTTCCTGCAGTATCATTTACATATACCTATATATTTACAAAATGTAGATGATTATTTAATGATTTAATGGAGAAACAAGATATGGTAGCACCTACCTTACTGATTGATATTTACTTCCAGGATTTATATTTGGTGAGATTGAGGCAGATCAAGTTTCAGTTTTTGGAATGTTAACTATAAGTCACTCTGTTTTTAATAATTGTGAAGTTAATTTTACAACTTAGTTTAACAAATAAATGTTATGAATTTTATTGTTGTTTGACAATTGGCAATTTGACAGTGAGTGGGCGAAAGTGTTTTTGTGAAAGAGTCTCGAAATGACACTCTTTTAGGCAGTAGTGCCTAAAAGTAAATATGAAACTTTAAAAACAATGAAAATTTTTATTTTTTTAAATTTTAAAGGTACAATTAAGTAAATTGTTACAATACTAGCATCCAGCTTCTCTTCTCTATCAGCAATGCAAGTACTAGTAGTCGGAATGAATACATTGTTAGTAGTGGCAATACTGCTAGCTTCTGCGTGAACTTTTAATTTCTTATTTGGTGTATCTTTCTGACCTACGATTCTTTTTACTATTTCGTTTTCCTGTTCGATGGAATTTTCGATATAACCCTCGGTAACTGAACTTGACGGCCAACCTCCATGTCGCTTTAAAAGTGTCATGCCCGTTCCAGAATCTGTCAACATTGTTGGAGAGCTGCGCCGAAAGCAATGGCCAGTGTTTTCATTGGCGTTGGAGAGTCCAAAGAATTCCGCTATCTTTTTTGGCATACCTCCAGTTGTACTGATTCCAGCTTGCAAGGTACAGCATTTATTACTTCGATATGTCAAGAAATATAGCTGACGTATCGTGGACGAAGTTTTGCATACTTATGAAGTATATCTAAATATATTGATACCTTCAGTCATCGTATTCTTGGAATGTGACTTTTTGTGTTCGGAATTTTGGCACTAATAAATGACTGACAATCTTTTCAGATCTATTGTCAAAAATGTGATTTCTTCTCTCTTCTTTTCTTTATGTTCCAAATGCTCCAACCATAACAACAACTTTGGCTAACAGACATTATTTATCGTTGTCTTGTTCTATAAAGGGTTCTATTTCCAGATTCGTAAATATTTTTAATTTCTTGGGTTGATATCTG
Organism: Monochamus saltuarius; assembly: GCA_025584915.1. Classification (NCBI taxonomy): domain Eukaryota; kingdom Metazoa; phylum Arthropoda; class Insecta; order Coleoptera; family Cerambycidae; genus Monochamus; species Monochamus saltuarius. The sequence goes on along the minus strand of CM046723.1, from coordinate 6,623,133 downwards.
AAAGCTTTCCTTTTTAAAAATGTAGTTAAGTTTGTAAATTTGCGAATGTCTACGTTTTTGTTTAGGTAACAAAGTTGACGGCCTTAACGTACTTGATAACAGAAAATAGAATAGTAATACCTTTTCTGTAAAATTCTCAATATAATTTTCTTTGGCCCAGGTTTCAAAGATGTTGTAAGAGTTTTCGTATTATATTTTTTGATTTTTCGGGCACTAACGTGAATCGCTCAGCTTCAGCAGCTTGTTCAATATCCAAAGACTCGTCATTATCACTCATTTTTGAAGATTTATTCGCAAAAGTTTATATAGGAAATACGACGCCGCTCCAGAATTTTGCGTCCCATACTTAAAACACACTCTACTCGTAACTTGTTACATACATAGCTATTTACTCGCTACTTTTATCCATCCGTTCCCACAGAAACAAACCATTTTCGAAGTTTTGTTCGTCAAAACTGTTCTCTCTATTTTCCTAAGGATCCTGTAAAATTTAAGCTCACCGCTTTTTTTCCGAGAGGCCTCGATCGCGACCTAAAACCTGAAAATATTCCGGGATTAGCGGCATTCCCATCAGAATGGGACCTGCAGCTGAGGCCTAGGGGGAAATACGGCGTTCATCAGCCCTGTGCTGCCGGGATTTCCGATAAACGACGCGCCATTCGGGCCGATCGCGCCGTCATACATCATCGTCACCGCAATAAAAGTCTCCCTGACAGTTCCGATGCCGAACTTTTTAACAATTAGAAACGTTCATTTAAAAATTTTCATTAGAGCATTCAACGCCGCCGAGGCGTGCCTGGGAACTTGCGGTTGGATTTCCGCCGCGGATTTTCCTGTATAGAGGGTGTCGAGTGCGCTTACGAATTTTTTTTGGTCGGCTTTATACCTCTGAAAATCGATTTCCTTAGTTGACTGTTACACCATGCATTTATAGTTTACACAGGTAGCGATACATTAAAATTTTTATGTATTTATTTATTTATTCACTCATTCATTCATTCATTCATTGGTTTATTTATTCATTTATTTACGTAAGTGATGGTAATATTTGTGGCACACTACAAAATGACAGCAAACGGTTAATTACTGAAAGAACTTGCACTTTATTGCTGTATTTGTTATTCTTTATTAACATAGGTTATTCACAAACTATGAAGAAGAATAGTGAAGAAAAAAAGAGGCTAATACTAGAAAGTTGACTCAGTTATTCCTTCATTTCCTTATTCCTTCATTCATTCATTCATTCATTCATTCATTCATTCATTCATTCATTCATTTATGAACTGACTTATTGATTCAATGGCTTATTTATTATTTTATTTTTTATTTATTCACGCAAGTGTCGGTAATATGTGTGGCACACTACATAATGATAGCAATCCGTTAATTACTGAAAGAACTTACACTTTATTGTTGTCTTGGTTATCCATTATTAACATAGGTTATTCACAAACTATGAAGAAGAACAGTGAAGAAAAAAGAAGTATATACTAGGAAGTTGACTCTTTCTTATTTTAAATACCCAACCAGCAAAGCAGTTTAAGAATTTCAGGTTATACGACAATGATGTTGTTGTTTATGATTTATTACCGTAGGATTATTGGCTTCAAAATATATATTGGTTTTATTATAGCGGCAAGTACTATTATTTTGTTGTCTGAAATATTTTATAAATTTATCACAATAACGTTTCCTCAGCAAAATAATAAAATAGTTTATACGGAAAAACTAGTTGGCTGCTGTCAATTTCCGGATCTTTTCATTGTTGCTTCGACAGATAGCAAATGGTTTGTACTTCCCGGTGTCGGCCTGTATCAAAACTTCTTTTTTTGAATTTTCCGGATTCACATAGCCTTCGATGAAGCTTAGCAAATATACTGTGATGAGGAATTCTACGATTAAGATACGCTTCTGCATAAAGACGACAAGCATGTAAGGAATTTCCATTTGCCCGGCCGTACATAAAGTGCATGTCTGTCATTTCTGCATTTGTGAAAATAACCATTTTTGTTGTATTAACTTAGTATTGAATCCCAACGTACTCCGCAATCAAACACATCACACAACGAAAAGCAAATTATCCCATAAACCACTCTCAAAATGTCAAAATAGTACAAACCATTTGCTATCTGTCAAAGCAACAATGGAAACATCCGGAAATTGACAGCAGCCAACTAGTTTCTACTAATAATGGGTGTAGTAAAACTGCTTCTTCTCGACGTGAAATACTTTAGATATTATGTTATAACGTCGAAACAGTTAATATTATCAAAAAAAATATACGAGAGAAAAAAGTTACCAAAACAATCGGCTTAACATAATTTATTTTTTCTACGTCGTTAAGGAAGTTTTTTGAAAGTATAGTTAAAAACTGAAAGGGGTAGTTTATTTCAACCCTGTCCAATTATTTTCAAAAAGTGAAAAATATGTCACAAGTGTCCTTTGATCATGGTAACACTTCCACAAAATTTTACCATTTCCACGCTTTTCGTTTCCGAGAAAAACAATAAAAACAATCTTTTTTCCGCCATCTTTGCAACGCGATATCTCCCTAATGGTTGACTTGTGACCCAACGTTTGTATAACAAACTACCTTTTATTTTCAACAAGGAATCACCCCCTGAAATTTTTCGCCTTTGTTTTGAAACACCCTGTATACTTGAAGACAATATTACTTCTAAGAGCAAATAGCTGTATCATACACTGTAATATAGTTATTATGCAATAATATTATTAGTTGTAAAACAAAAATAGTAAATAACAATTACAATAGAAAAACGTTCATAAAATAAATTTTACAGCAAAATGACGGTACCTTGTTTTGTTTGTATCATAGAGAACGGTAGAAGTCTCTTGCTTTAACATTCACAATCACTGCATAGGAATAAACATGTCAGGTTTAAACCAATGGATTTTTTTTTTAAAAATGTGGCGCATTTAGAAAAAAAGTAAAGAAATGTTATCAAAACAAAAAAAAACTTTTATTTCGAAATTGAAAGAATTTTATTCACGTGCAAAAAGTCATAATTGTTGTTATATAAATCTATTGTCTATCTAGTCTGCTAACCATACCGGCGCCTTCAGTCTACCTTCCATTTCTGTAAACACCGTATTTTCCAAGTACCTACCTAGCTTCACCACTAGTCTTTGGCGCACTCGATTGTTTTTGAGAGCACTGATTATGATAAACAAGTTCTAAGACAGCCATTACGAATAGCTTCGAAAGTCTGCAAAGTTTCGGATCAACTTCTAACTTATACTCGTATACCTAGTTATGGCGCAGACTGTTGTGAGAGCGCCTCAATTTGGTTACTAATTACTTCGTTTTCGGTACACTCAACTTTTTGCTTCCCACGTATTCCCACAGGAACAATGTAAACGAATTAGTTTAGGTTTATACAAGACCCAAAATGCTTACAGTTTCGTCTTCCCATTGCAGATAGGGAGAGGCAGATTAGGTACATTCTCAGTATAAACTAAAAAAATGCTTTATATACGTTTACGATGATTATCATTGGCACATGACTGTCATAGTAATTTTACTTACCATTTTATAAAATTACTAATGCTCTGTAAAATTTCAATGTAAATAAACTGAAAATACATGTAAAAGTTATATATTTTTCTTATGGAAATTACACGTATACTCATACTAATATGTAAATTTACTAACTCTTTGTAAAATTAAAATGTTCATTTAATGCATGTAAAAATTAAACTTACATATATTTTTACCACGGGGATGAAGTACCTACCTTTGTAATATTGTTTAAATTTACTCATTATCTGTAAAACTCCAATGTAATTAAGTAGATATACCTTCTTATGTAAAAATTATTTCAAAATAGAAATTTTTATAAACATAAGTTTGCAAATGTTTCTTTACACTTGAAATGTTCACTTTAATTTCAACTGCACTACAATATCTATAACGCACATGATTGTATAGACAAGCCGACCATTACTAGATCGGGACACTGTAGGCGCATACTTTGGAATATGTTTACCATAACTATTCTTCTAAAAATACATAGTACATATTGGCAATTTTTTTAAAATTTACAGAATTTACTATGATTTGAATAACAGGACTACACGCTTTGGATGTTATTTCAATTAATTTGTAAATTTCCTTAATATTTGTAAAATTACATGAGATAACCATAAAATTTCCATAGCTCATATGGTAAATATGTATTATGCAAATATAAATAATTTTTATGAAATTTTACAGGCATTTTTTAATGTTCTAAAAATTATATCATATATATTACATATTTTTGTATTAATCGTAAATCGTAAGCTTTAGTACATCTAGGAGGTATATCCTATATCAAACTAAAGTGAATCAAAAGAACAAACGAAAAAAACTTTATAGTATAGGAGTTGCTTAAACAACTTCACCAAGTATCTTTGTCCTTTAGTTATATTAATTATTCTGTAATTAATTGCACCAACTCAAAGTCATTTCCTCTTCCTTTATGAACGTGTGCAGTAATTAAATCCTACGCAATAGTTTCATTGTCTTTGTGTCAGCGTTTCTCCAATCGAAGCCGAAATAATGCATTAAATCGTGCTCCTCTTACAGAAATCACGCTTCCACATCTACGGTAAGATTCCGCATGTTGTTTGTGTTGAGATTCGGATCCTGAACGGCAAAACGTAAATGCCTTTTATTTTGCGTGAGCACAACTGCAATATTTCGACACAAATTTATAGATTTGCATTTACTTGAATATTGATGAGACTATTTCAAAATATGGAACGACTATCGCTTGATCGAGTTGGCGTTATACATAATGGATGACAAAGCCGGTGTGAAAAATACAAGAATGAAATATTAAATCCTGAATTTTCAGTCATTAATTGTCGATCGTACACTTATTGTTTTGCTACTTGGTGTAGCTGGCCGGATTGCTGCGAGGTAAGCCATTGGCGTGGGCTAGGCGTGGAAATAATAACATTCCGTACTGTTAAGCTGCATACGATTACAAACAACTGTGTCTAAACTATAACCTATTTACATGTCTGCACATAACTGCATTAATAATAAATAACTGACAAAAATGTTAAACTTGACGTGAACTTTTTAATAATAATAAGAAGTCGTGTCTTAGATATCGATGTACCTGATACCAGCCGTAAGGCTTTCCGCCAAGCGCCGAAGATGCTTATGCATCTCTTGTCTGCCTGTCCGGTATATGTGGCCACAGCGTATATTCGAAGACACGATTCAGCCTTACGGGTGTTGTAATATCATTTGCGACACTCGTACGAATCCGTTGTGGGCAGTAAGAAGTGTATAATTTATTAAAACTATTCATTACTCACTCTCAGGCAGGCAAATTCAAGCCAATAAGCCTGATGTAGTCCTTCTCGACCACCATCTTAGGACGATGTTTGTAATCGAGTTCTTGACCCCCGCAGAGAATAACATTGTCCTAAAAGATGGGGAGAAGCGGAAGAAGTATCGAGATCTTCTCTCTGAGCTCCGCAGGCTCTAGCCAGACAACTCTCTTAAGATTGTGGTGCTAATTTTAGGCGTTTTGGGTGGAATGAGACATACGCTGCTTTCTAAATTTAAGATCATACCGGCTTTCCCAAAATTCGCCCAGAAACGACTACTTACGTTGAGTCCAGTGCAGGAGTGAAGAAAACCTGGAAAACCTCATTAATTAGAGGGGGTGGTTAAACATCGACCGGTATTAATCTTTCACATTAGCACAAGCTAACAATCCATTTTAGTTCTAGCTATTAATTTGTCTATATTTGGATGTAGATGTATTTAGGTATTACATAATAGGAGTTTACGAAAGTTAAGTAGTGATCTGTAAAATTACAAGAAAAACAGGATACAGACGTATAGTTCTGATTGGCTTTATAACAATTACCAGCGATATTTGATAGGTAGGTATTTACTTGCCATTTTTCTTTGATCAAATCTCAATTTAAATTTAAGTATTTTCCATTTTAACACCGTGAACGAAAGATAACTGAACATAACAACGCAACACGACCAAAAAGACGTACAGTGTGCTGAAAGTTGTGAAAAACCAATCAGTAGTAGAATATAAAACACATAGGTGTGTTAATTTAACACACAATGGTGTACTTTTAACACATTATTGGTAAATATTACACAAATTTAATGTATTTTATTAAAATACTACCTAGTAATTTAACACATTTTGTCTAAAACGTATAAAAAACCCAAAGTGTGTAAAACTATTAACACGGAAATTCTACATCTCCTAAATTACACACTGAAAAATCTCATGTACACAGAACCTTTTTTGCAGTGTATTGAACTATTACAGTCATAAGACATTGTAGAGAAAAATTGCGTTTAAGTATATTAAAAGCAAGATTACTTATATAACAATTTATTTGACTTAATTACCTCTTAATATCTTCTAGTCATACGCGAGTATCAAACTTAATGTAACAAAGATGAGATGAACAAGAAAACCGTATTCGCGTTCTTCTCTTATTTCGATGGATGCAACAAACAGGCTGCTATATGAGATATTATTAACCCAGCAGCACATTTCGCAGATTATGGTGGCGGGATAAATTTCAAAAAGAATAAAATTTCGCAATGGAATATTAAAACACCCGAGCAGTGTATATTCCTCCTTTGTATATTTTCTCGGGAGGTCTTATTAATGACGCCATATGTAACGCTGAATTCTCTATCTCCTTTATGAAACTAGCTGTCGTGTTCCCCGTATTAATAAAGACACCGTATTTGCTTTTTACGTCTCCTCCGGGCTCTTAAATGAATCCTCGAGGGGTAAAAAATTGTTCGCTTTAACTAAAATAAATAAATAATTACCTCGCTCTGGAGGTGTATGAAGTATCTCGTCTACATTAATAAATTAGGGACCATTTTACAAGCAAAATGGCCAATTAACGTGGCAATTTGCAGATCTTCTTCCTCTGTGAAAAATGGCCGTTGGAAAATCTTGTTCCCATTGTCCATTTTATTTTATTTTTTTACTATAAGAATTCTCTAATTATTATGAGAAAAATATTTTGCATGAGGCCACTTATTATACAGGGTGTTAATTAAGTATGTGCACAAACGTTATTGATTTTTAGACAAAAAGTTATATTAACATGGGTTCGCAACGGCTTTGTTTTCCAGATATAGGATGTTAAAGTTTGAGAAAAAAATCAAATTTTTGGATCTATTTTCTGAGTAGTAAGAGGTACTTATATTTTCAGGTATAACAATATTGTGTGAAACTAACTACTCTGTGGACTAAAACCCCAACCAGCGTTGAATTACACCCACAATAACTACCCATATATTGGTCAACGTAGTAGTTAGTTTCACACAATATTCTTATACCTGAAAATATATAAAAAACGATACATAAAAGGTAAAATTTTGTTACTTGTTTTAGTAGGTCGTTATGATGTTAAAATTCATTGACAGATTAATCAGTTTAACATTGTCGAAATTTAATTTTAAACAATTTTAATTTGTTGGTATAATATTTTTTGTAGTTAGATCCTAAAAATTCAGAAATAGGTCAAATGTCATCTATTGTGGTTGAATTTTCGAGTTCCCACTATCAGAAGTTAGATATCTGTAGAGTGTTTTCATTAAACCAAATTAGTAAATTTAGATAGATTAATTTCTTTAGATAAATTATTGAATAGAGCTTTGTGTGTGGAATGGTTTATTAGTATACCTAGATGTTTGGTATCAGAGAACATACATGACTCCATTGATAGGAATTGAAGGAGATTTGATATAATATTAGCTTAAAATACCTTTCTAAAATAGTAAAAAAAAATAAGAGTTACTTAGTTGAAACTTGGCACACCCTAATAGGTATTTGGAGACTACATTTTGCAGGTATTAAATTATTTTTAATTTAGCCATGTGCGCAGATATGGCTAACCTTCACAGTTTGTTAAGAAAAAAATGGCACTACAACGATTTTTTCAAAAATCTGTCTGTCGATTGAACCAATTAAAATTACACAAAAAATGTCTCTCGGTAATTTTTGATACGGTGAATTGTTTTCGAGAAAATTTGTTAATTTCATTCTTTTGCACGCAATTTAAGATAGAGTTAAAATTGGTCAGAACTCAACGCAAAATTAGACATTGGAACGTAGGTCATGAAAATAGAAATGTCGATATTTTCAAATTTTTCAAATTTTTATTTAACCCCCTTTTTGGGCTGTCACTGATCGATTCATACAGTTCCGAAACCAACTCGTTGACCGCCTGAGTGCAACGTTGCCAAATTTTAAAGTTTTTGCTAGTATTAGACATCATAAAATAATGACAGTCTTTAAAACGAATTTGATGACTTTTAAACTGCTGATATATTTGTAATGACTTTCGACATCAGGTAGAATGTAATAGATATGAAGGTAAGCACAAATTCTTCATTTTTGGAACGACCTAATGTCTAACTCAAAACAGGATTAACCTGTATTTCGGAAAAACGCCAGCGCACTTACTAGAATTTACCTCGGACTAGATACAGTGCCTTCATAAATGATTACAAGCCACGTGACCAGGACTCTGATTCTCGAAGAACATCTCGTATGCAAATACATTTCTTGTCTCTCTCAATTGCCGTAGTGAGGAAAAGGATATTCGCATATGAATTGCTCTGCGATTGATTTGAGAATCTCGACCCTGATCACGTGGCTTGTAATCATTTATGAAGGCACTGTAGTTAACTGCAATATTTCCGGTACTCTTCATGAAACTGATACGGTAACAAAGCATTTATGCTAATTAGTACGTTCCAGCTATTCATCACAACCCCGAGTTATTTACAACGTTTCAAAACTTTCACATTTCGAAAATAAATCCCCCTTTACACTACATATCGGGCGAATGGAACTTTTAATTCCCCTGGATTTATTTATGTTGCTCCATGCTGAATTTAAGCGCTGAGAAGTTTGGGTTTGTGTTCTCCTATACGAGCTCGAAACTTTGGCAAAATCATCGTAGTCGACATCAAACTATTTGCTTACCCCAAATAAATAGACATTAGTTGATGAGTCAATAAAAACTTTCACATGTTCGTTATGTTTACGATTTGCCTTCGAAGCCACTGAAACTTTTGATAACTGTAAGAGATGTTAATATAGCAAAAAAGTGTATCTATAGAATCTATTAAACAGTGCGATATTAAAAAATTGGAAAAAAAACTGGTCAAACCTCAAACTCCACTAGAGCATGGACACGGTCAAAACCATTCTTGAATGAATTAATGAATGATGCAACAACAATAGAGTGAGAATATATTAGCTAACAAATATAAATATAGTATTTCTAAAACCTTCATTTAAGAGTTTAGAGTTGAATACCACCGATGCACTAACAATGTTTGGTATTCCATAGTTATTAAAATTACACAAAACATAAACTATACCGCTTCGAAATACAGGGTGGTAAAATAAGAGTGTAAAATATTTCCGGAGGTAATAATATGTACCAAGATAAGCAGAAAAGTCTTATTAAACATGGGTCTGCAAAGTAACGGTTGCGGAGATATAGACCACTATTCATTTTCAAACGTTTTATTTTATTAGGAATAAACCGACAAAGGAAGCTTTTAACAAACAAAAAACAAAGTTACAGAAGATGTTCAAAGTGCCCTCCGTCCATTTCCAAGCAGGCACGACATCTTCGTCTCAACGATATTCGAACTCGTTCGAAAACACCCTCCTTGGTTTGGATTTCTTGACACTTTTGATTAATCCGTAGCTGCAGCTCTTCCAAGCTTTTCTCAAGAGTACCATACACTAATGTCTTCAAATATCCCCCAACAAAGAAATTTAGAACGTTCAGATCAGGCGATCTTGAAGGCCATAAAACAGCTGGAACCACATTTGTTGCCACTGATTCAAAGGAATGTCTTCCAAAAACTCATACAGTGTGTTCTGCAGAAAGTTGAGGTAAGCAGTGCCGGTTTGGTAAAACAACAGGACCTAGAAACCTGTCACCTACAATACTCATCCAAATGTTTAATGAACAACGTGCCTGATGTCCAGATTCTGTTAGAGTTGTTATGAAAAGAACAGAACAGGTTCTTGAGAACAGGTGCGTAACAGTTGTTCACTGAACTTGTTCTTCTCAATGAAGTGAGCAGCTCCACAAATGTGACGATGAACGTGTATGCGTGTTTGTAAAACTGAATCGACAATCGAAGCTCAAATGGCGAACACTGCTTGAGTGCATTTATTGGATTTAGAACGGGCAAAGCAAAGAACTGTGTATGGTTGTTATACTACTAATCAGTAGTTACGCGATAACGTCTACATTGGATGGCATTCGTTATCGACGTTGGAAATTAACAGTTTATAAATTCTCCAACGACAGTTGTAAAAATAAAAAAGAGAAAAATTACAAAATTTTGAATACAATATAACTCTTCGTTAATAAGTTAAAATATACATTTCTAAAAAGCTGGTATAAAATAGCAATATATGAATAATATAATATAAATTAACAAACACAAAACAAAATAGGTATTTCTTTTTTTTAAATATATGGAATTATGATAGAGCTTTATACAGGGTGTCTGGCAAGTCGTTACAATAATTTTAGAAGGTGAGAGAATACTTGATTTTGAGTCAATTGAAACAAACATACCTATAGGTATAAAAAATGTTACAATATTTCTGATAATTATTTTTTTAATTTAACCGGGCTTTTTTACAATTATTGAAAGTGTAGAAGAAGAACAAACCTTTTTATAACAAATGTTTCTATAGCCTTTTTATTAAGAATGAATGAATTATTTAAACGATTTAAATAATCATTTAAATAAATTTGTTTTTCTTCTACAGTTCTACAATAATTATTGTAGAAAAGCACGATTAAATTAAAAATAAAAAAATTAATTATCACAAATATTGTAACACTTGGTATATAGATATGTTTGTTTCAATCGACTCAAAATCACATATTCTATCACCTCCTAAAATTACTGTAACCACTTGCAAGACACCGTCGTGTATATATTTGTGTGACAGATAGATTGTTGTTATTTAGTATTTTTTCAGTCCAGAAAATATTTTAAGGTATTTTTCAGGTAAAATGTTTCCTGTTGGATGTTTTTTTTAAATGTCTTTAAATTCGGCACTGACGACTTATAACAAATAGTTTCCTTACAAATATTAATGGAAAAAAAATCCGAGCTGTACTAGTTCGCCTACTCATTTTAGTTAAATGTTAAATATTAAATCGAAAATAAATTCAATCGCTAACAGCCAAAAGTTTTTCTACACGTAATACATTTATATTCTAAAGCTAAGCTATAAGAGCAAAATGGTAAGCTCGTGGCGTGCCTGTTGTAGAATGGAATGTTCATTCCTATTCCCATTCTGTCGCATCTCGAGTTGCGCAGTGCGAAACACAGAACATGTAAGCGATACGGCAACATAAACGAACAGAACAGAAAAGAACAGGTGAACAGGTTTGGAGAACAGATTCCCAAGTAAAGCTGGAACAGTTAGAACAGGTTCACAGAAAATGCCTGTTCTGTAACAACTCTAGATTCTGTTAGAGCATGCGGATTTTCGTCGGCCCAAATATGCGTATTGTGAAAATTAAACACTCAATTTCTTGTGAACCCGGCCTCATCAGTAAAAAGAATGTTTGCAAGAAAACGAGGATCTTCAACATCATGACGTAGAAACCAGCGGCAAAAAACCAAACGTGCTTGATGATCATTTATTGGATTTAAGGCTTGTACTCGTTGCACATGGTATGGATAAAGCAGTTGCTCGTGAAGGATTCTCCAAACAAGAGGACCACTAATTCCTACCTCGGCTGATATTCTCCGCACACTCGTACCTGGATTCTGCTCTACCAGTGCTAGAATTTCTTCATCTGCTCTAGGAGTGGATACCGACCTTGATCTTCCGGATAAATGACACTGTTTGCTCAAGGAACGGCAACGGAACGGCCGAAATCTTTGGTGAATTCTTCCAAACATGCATTGTGAAGGAATCTGGCGATTTGGATAAGCGTCAACATAAAGACGTCGCGCTTCGGTGGTGTTCCCATTAGCAGGACCATACATGAAATGCATGTCTGTTAATTCTGCGTTAGCGTAACTAGCCATAGCGAAAGAAAACTTGTACACTGAGAACAACTGTCAAATACGTACTGTTTATTTACTAAACATCAACCAACTATTATAATAAAATACACAACGTTTTTGCAAAATAAAAAAGGGGTTAAAAACATAAAACATTCCATATCTCCGCAACCGTTACTTTGCGGTCCCATGTTTATTGAGACTTTTCTGCTTATTGGTTCATTTCATACTATTACTTCCTTAAATATTTTACACTCCTTTTTTAACACCCTGTATACACCATAACCTCACAAAATTAAATGACGCTATCGAATTAAGTTACAAGTTCAAGTTGACTTATTGCAGCAACATGATTACTTTATCATATATTTTCAGGTATGAACAATATTGTGTGAAACTAACTACTCAGTGGACAAAAGCCCCAACCTGCGTTGAATTACACCCACATTGATAGGAATTGTAGGAGATTTGATACATATTAGCTTAAAATACCTTTCTTAAACAGTAAAAAATGTTACAAAAGCTAATAATAAGGAATATATGGGTAGATATTGTGGGTGTAATTCAACGCAGGTTGGGGCTTTTGTCCACTGAGTAGTTAGTTTCACACAATATTGTTAATACCTGAAAATATATGAAAAACTATACATAAAAGGTAAATTTTTTTATTAATTTTTATTTATTTTAGTAGATCGTTACGATATTCATTGACAGATAATCAGTTTGACGTTGTCGAAATTTAATTTCATTTTGACATTTAATTTCAAATAATTTCAATTTATTAGTATAATAATCTTTATAATTAGATATTTGACTCAAGTTAAAGGAGGCCACCTGATGAAGCGATCCTAATAAAACGTAGAAATAAGTGAGATCTCAATTATTGTGGTTGAATTTCGAGTTCCCACTCCAGAGGTTAGTAAATATTTTAAATTTTTAGATAATTATTGAATAGAGTTTTGTCTGTGGATGTTCATTAGCATACCTAGATGTTTGGTATCAGAGAACATACATATGACTTCATTGATAGGAATTGTAGGAGATTTGATACATATTAGCTTAAAATACCTTTCTTAAACAGTAAAAACATGATTACTTGTGGTAATGATTTATACCGCTGTGAAAATAATGGTCCAGTTATGACAATAATTTTTGTTTCAGTAGCCATATTTGCTACAGTTAACGACAAAATACTTGCAAGTAAACTAAACACTTTTCTCAGTGTACGATACCGTTTAGCCGATTGTGCATATATGCATTAAACAGCATTATGTACGTTCGTTTGTACCGTGATGAACGGAATAATAACGGTAAGTACACAGAATAAGATTAACCAACACCGTAATGTACTTTCCTGTCCGTCCGATATGAATTTAACGGGATAGCAGCAGCAATATTGATCCCCATGTTTGCTAATTATTAATAGCAGCCAAATTATGCACTAAATGAAGTCGACTATTTATCATGTCAAAACAGTAATTAGTTCGTTATTTCGAACGTATGACGGCGAACATTCATTCATATGTGCCAGTCCTTTAATGTCACACTGCTACTATGAATTGATAGTTGCAAAATACAGGCAGCTAGATTAAATTACCAACAAGCGCATTCATCTCAAGTGAATTGAGCTCAACAAGTCACATGGCATTACCGCCATTATTTATTATTTAGATATTAGTAATAGGTAAATTACAGTTTATTTTACAATGGTAATATAAACATAGTTTTGAGAGTGAGAAAAGTTTAGCAAGCGTGGAATCCACACTATGTTTCTTCTAACTGTAAAAAAATTGTAACAAAACAGTATATTGTGTCACAAGGGCAGAAAATGAGCTTTAGCAGCCCGCGGCTAAGAGCTGCTAAAGCGTTTTCTGCATGTGTTCTACATAACTGTTTTTCGCCTTCAAAAAAAAAAAATGTGAAAATACTTTTATAAATACGGACAAGAAACTTAAGTAGTAAAACTGTAGGCATTTATGTATTATAGTAATTGATTTTAATTATCTCTCGAGCATAATAATTATGGGTAGTAATACTAGAATTTATAGGCATTTGGTAAGTTTTCGAAATGCAGTGGAATTATCTAGATTAATTGGCAATTCATTTATTTGGTCGTAATTATTTAACACTTCTGTTGTGTTTTTTCTGCGAGTATTAGGCTGCTGTTCTTGGTTTGTCAGATTTGATTTTTGAAAAATGTTAATCTTGTTCGATAAGCAGTCGTCGATATATCCTTCTGCAACTGCAAAAGAACGCCAACCTCCATGCTTTTTAACTAGATCCCAGATTTTGCTAGAAGGGTTACAGAACTACGGCGGAAGCAATATCCTATGTATGTAGTTCAGGCAGTTTCAAAAAGTGGCTATTTTTCCTGGAAGTTTGCTGAATATGTTTTGTGTAGGTCTAAAGGAAATATATTTGTTGTAGATTGTAAGTAGATTCAATCCATCAATTGTTTTGTTTGTGACTGTAAACGTCCTTGTAACATTATTTTTTGTTTCTGGAACTGTAATAATCAATATATCCACTCTATTATCTATTTGGTCAAACTTCCTATTTAACAATTAATTTCGGCGACAAGCTCCATCCAAGTCCCATCATAAGAGAAGTTTATCTTAATTTATATGTTTACATTTATCATAAGATATTCAGAATCATCTGCTTTCTTATAAAAACTTAATGCATTGTTTTTGAGTCAAATTTCTGGACTTTTTGGGCAGGTAATTTACAGAGTTTCGTTTCAAAAATGCTGAAATTTTATGAAAATTATTAAAATTAGTATATTCCATGACTTTAAAAGTGCTTTTCAGCATTGAAAATTTAGACCATAGTGTACCTACATTTATATTTGAACTTTCCGATAGGTAAGTAAGTAATACATTTTCTGTTTTTTTTTACTTTTTTTTACTTTTTTACTCTTTTCCAGTTGATAACAATTCATTGTACTTTTCGTACCGTTGTCTTGATTTTGCATGTCTGGTGGAGTATGCGTAAATTCTTCATTATTATTTTATAGTTTTGTTCACTTAATTCCAGACTTTGATAATAATATTGACATTTCGATAATCGAATGATTCAATTTAAATAGAAAAGTTATCTGATAGTTTCAGTGTTACACATTTCTATAGAAACGAAATATTTTGTACACGAAAGCAATATATACTAATATCAAGATTAATACACTTATTCATACGCTAGCTTAGTTATATTATTGTATAGTAATACTTTCATAAAAGATTAACGTATTCTTGTATAATAGGATTATATATTCTTCATTTAAGAAAGAAATTACTTGAAATCAAGACTACTATACTTAATACGAGATAAAGTTATGTTTGTTTAAAGAATTGTTTTGTTTTATTTAGATAATATGAATTACTTGAGTCAACAATTGTTATTCTCAAAAAAATTGTGTTTTGTTTATTTCAAGTTAGATAGAATTACTGCAAATATTTGAAATAATTTTGAATAAAATAAATAATAACAATGCATTAAGAAAAGATGTGTACATAATTAGTTTTTTACTGTATTAGAAAGGTATTTTTAAGCTAATATAAATCAAATATCCTATAATTCCTATCAATGAAGTCATATGTATGCTCTCTGATACCAAACATCTAGGCATGCTAATGAACAATTCCACAGACAACGCTCTATTCAATAATCATCTTAAGAACTTAATAATTAGTATTTCAGTATCCTTGCTTTAATGTATTCTTTTTTAGAGTACATGCTACTCTACCCACGTTAAATACTATTCACTCAGTAGTATTTATTTATATAAGGAAAGAGAAACTGTCAAAGTCATCCATTAGCGGCACATCAGGCATATACCGCTTTTGAACTTGTAAGCTCTCCTCAGTATGCCATGAACCGGTCCACACTATTATACATAAATATTACAATTGTATCTCTATAATTTTGGTAATAACCATCACAAGTGTATTAATATCATCTATAAATATTTACTATATCTCAAATTGTTTTACTCCTCCAGAGTTGAAAAATCGTATTTTCGGCACTTTTGGATCTAATACCTGACAAATTTAAGAAGCAATACGAATGTTATAGCGAGTTCAAAGAATTGTGCGACAAACAAATTGCGAAAGCAGTCTCCGAGAACATTTTATTGGCTTATTTATTGGGAAATCAAAAGTTGTAAAGAGTTCCACTTTATAGAGCAGCTATTCTGTGTTGAAGTGTATGCCCAAGATACAAAATGGAATCGATGTGAGAAAGTTTTTACAATAAATGGATATTCTTTCTAAAAGAAAATTACTAGGTAATCATGTAAACAAATTAATGTTAATAAATTGTAGTAATCAGAAATTTGTTATGTAATTGGTTTAATATTATTAATTTCTTTATTCTATAAGCAATCCATTTCAACAATATTCATTTCTATGACGATCAAAATTTCAGACATTTTCCTGGACAATTTCATATGTCTTCCCAGATTTTTGTTTTTCAAGCTATCAAAATTATCAAACCATCGACAGAAATGTATTTCTTTCTTATGTTCCGTGACAAACATATTTTAATGTTATTATATATAATTTTTATATATTATTTTCCGTTGACGATGTTATACTATTTGCTCCAAATAGATATTTGATATGTTATGTAGGCACCCATTTAATTTTTAAAACAGTTCAATAAAATAAATTATTGCAACAAAACTAATTTGAAATTTTAAAATAGCTGCTTGAATTGAGACTACACGATGGTGTTGTGCTATAGGTGACCTTTATGGGTCTGTAATGAGTAAAAATGTCATTTTGTCAGTTTGCCACGACGGAGCTAAGAATGAATATAAAATTCTGCAACGATCCGAATTATTTGATATCTATTAGGTATTATTATTAATAAAAATATTTATTTTCATCGCTTTTACAATTGGCAACACCGCGAAAATTGGCTGCACAGCTGTTCGCAGTTCAAAGCCATCTCGAATGAACCCAAAATTTCGAAATTAATTTTTTATTGTCTTTTAGGTCTGAACATGTTTGTACTTAGTGAAAGTTCCTGTATATTATAGTTTATTTAAGTACTCGACTTTGAAATAAATTTTTAGAACGTCGTGCCAATCGTTGTCGAGTATTTTCAAAAGCTAGTACCGTAGCACCTTTATCGTGGCCTAAATACAATCAATTTCTGACAGAAAATTTACAACTTCGCAGAATATTAAAGATGGTGGGTTTAATCAAACTCATTCCCCAATGATTTCAAAGTGTAACAACGCGACGACAAAGGAAAATATTGTTGTTGCCAAGAGTAAAAGTTAACTTAGTAATACTGCCGGGGTTAGTAATTATGCCGGGGAAACCTGAAATCCTAACTCCATTTGTAAACAAATAACTGCAAATCCAAATTCAACTTGAAAACAAGTACGAACTTACTACCTAAAGCCCACATCTTTTGAGAAGCATATTAATTAAATAACAATAAAGGCAAACTCCTAACTCAATATTTA
Source organism: Monochamus saltuarius (assembly GCA_025584915.1). NCBI lineage: Eukaryota > Metazoa > Arthropoda > Insecta > Coleoptera > Cerambycidae > Monochamus > Monochamus saltuarius. The sequence continues at coordinate 6,605,575 of CM046723.1, read as the reverse complement.
TTTTATAAAGAAAAAGTAACAGTAAAGCTAACAGACTGATTAAACTTTAAAAGTTTGGCTAAATTAATACACCTCGAAACAAGCTCTCGAAGAACACTAGAATATCAACACTGAAAGAGACCGAATGTAATCTATAGAGAACGTAGTTTACGTAAGGTGCATGTGAATATGTGAGTACGTTTTGCAAGAAAAGACCTTGGGCCCAGGGCGAGACACACATCCGCCCTATATACCAAGTGTTACAATATTTGTGATATTTAATTTTGAAATATTTTTTAATTTAACCGTGATTTTGTACAATTATTGAAGTGTAGAAGAAAATCAAACCTTTTTATAACAAATATTTCTATACTTTTTTCAAATTGGCTTCGTTACTTACCTAGATCTTCATAGACATGGTTTTTCTACTTTGTAAAAGCAAAAAGTCAACTTTAAATGTGGATTTTCTTTAAACCTTAGTGTGTAGATTTATTCAGATATTATTAAAAAATTAATTAAGCAATGCTCTTTCAGTTCTCAGGAAAAGTTTCTTGATAAACATTTTAAAATTAGTGAAATTAATCTTAACACGTTTAAATATGCAGGGAGCGCATTCGCCAAAACAGAACATCCGTTCAGTATGTAATAAAAATGGTTTAAAAAATGAAGATATTTGCTAACAAGAACGCAACCTTTAGAAAATATTGACTATTAAAATACCGGAGGATTCAAGAAGCTAAATATTTATTTCAGTTGTTCAAATCTTAAAAGGCGTAAAAAGAAAAAGCAATGTTTCTATTAAATAGCTTGGTATGCCATGAGAAAACAATTGTCCTTAGTTTCCATAGCAACCGTAAATGTAGATCAACTGTCAAACTATACGTTCGAATCTCAGTTAAAGTGTAAAATGCATGCTGTTCATCATCGTATAATGTCTGTACCTATTCGATCATATCACGTGTGTATATATTTTCTATAACTAACAATATATTAATGCTAAGTATGGACTAAACCTCATGTAAAACTGTATCTATAGAAAACTATAAACATCACGAAAAATCCAAAAGACAAACTATGCAAAAGGGGTAACTAGTAAAACCACAAAGAAATGTAATAAAAATAATGACGCAGGGATAACTACTACCAGAAGTTAAAATTTAAGGTGTGTTCAGTGTCGGTATGTCTACTTAAAAATAAAAGAAGAAATATAATTTACATACTTTGTTTTATTTTATTAAAAAGTAGGACACCCATACTGAAAGATTTTATTTTTGAAAGCGAAATTTGAACTTTTCCGAAATGTGTTTTCAAATACATTTTAGAAAACAAACTACGTATATCTAAAAAAAGTTCCAAATTCGATACCGATAGCTAAACAAAACACACAATTTTACATTAAATTGGATTGTTTTTGTGGATCAATATTTTATGCTGCTTTTATATAAATTGAACCTATCGCGTCTAGAAAATGGATATACATTAGATTCTAGAAATCGAGTCACACATCCACTTTCGCATAAGACCTATTACTTATCTACTAGACGTCTAGAGGTGATCTATATTTTCTGTTTAGCTGAACAATACACCACAGTATGCACCTGCAGCTTCTCATAAATCGTAGCATTTAAACCAGTAATATACTGCTCTATAGTGCCTAAAACATGTTTCCAGCGCAATTCCGATGAATTCGAAACAGAAGAGAAATGGATGATGACTATTCTGTTCATATTAAACAAATGTTAGGCCTAAAATCATTTCATTTATACTATAAAATAATAATCACTCATTCTTAAAAAATAAATAAAGAACATACGAGATTAATTATACAGGGTGTTTACAGTCTTGGGATTTTATTCTTATGGGGTGTTTAAACACTTTAAAATAAGGTTATTACGTTAAACTAATACATAATTTCCATACATCACCATCTTTAGATGAGTTTTTAACGGAAACGGCTGCTCCAAGAGACTGCAATATGGTGTACATTTTTTAAGTAGAAAAGGTCGTGGAAAATGTTGTTTTATTCCGAAATGACATACACTGTGGCACAAAAACGTTGAAGCGATTTAAAAGGATCCTAATGGTCGCTTGTGGCGCCCTCTGGGAGCTACAGCCAATCGCCCATAAAATTTGAATTTTCTTTCCCAAGAAACAACCGCATATAAAATTTCATAAATTTAGCTCAAAGTAGTCGAGAGTTATTAATGAAAATGTAATTAATTTTTTTAAATTTGACATCCTAAATGAAGCGTTTCCAGACCTAAGTGCATAGAATTTTTTTACTTAAAATTGAAGGGAGAATAACATACTGAAGTATGTACATCTCCTCCTGAAACACTCTGTGTAACTTTACTCACAAAAATGAAACTTAACTGTTACTATATAAATAAAGAAAGCCGTGTCAGGTTAGAAAAATCTTACACAAATTTCTACTATACAATATTTTTAATTTCTAACTTAATGCTTAAATAACTATCACCATTTGCTTATACAAATACTAACACAAAATGCAAAAAAATAGTATAAACAAATCTTGTAAGAAAATTAGTTTTACTAAACTCATATAGCTTTTATGTTACTCACTCTTTAGTAAAACTTAGCTTTTCTAAATTTGTTGTTTATTATACAATATTATTTGGCATTTCGAAATGCTATAAATATTGTACATCATTTTCTAACATTTACTGTTTGTGTATTATTTGAAAATAGAATGTTGAAACAAAAACATATGTCTCTTATTATCCAACTTTTGCAATGGCGTTTTGTAGCATTAATAACCTCATTTTAAGGTATTTCATAACTCCCTAAAAATAAAATCGCACAACGTAAACAGCCTGTATTACAAACCACTCAAACCAACTACTCTCTAGGTATAGTTTCAATTATTGCCGTTCGAGAGCGTAGTCTTCAGCCTGAATCAGAAATTCCTTTTATTTACTTCACTTATTAAATAAACTAGAAAAAGAATAAACAATTTAAGTTTAAGTGTATGTTCGTTTTTCCTAAGGACAATGTATCGTATTCTTGAACTTTCAACTTGTTCCACACAGCTGCAGCTGCAGACATCCGTCTGAATTAAATTTCCTAGAGTTTTCCGCTCGGTTTTCATCCGTCCAACTGAATTCTGACATATTAAATTCTCAAGCAAAGACAACGCAGATTAAAACAAAATGTTTGAGGACCCCACATAATTGAATTTTTAAATTAGAAAATACTGTGACTGTTTTTTCTCCTCGACCGCGGAGCATGATAGAGTCCCGCTTATTACCGAACGGTTTGTTTACCTTTCAAAAAAGTCCGGATATTCTTTCATGGAGAAATTATAATTAAACCTAGTTTTTCCCGTTCCACTTAAATTGTTCCGCGGCAAATGAGCTCTGTAACGAGATCCTGTTTTTGACGTGGAACAACTCAAGTAAGCAATCAGGTACAGATGTTTCTCTCTCGGATTATTATGTACATTTTATTAACATTGCATTTGCTTCGACGATGCAATCGGCTTTAAAAATTCTATCCATTGTTACCGTCTGAGGTTTGAATGCCGCCGCCGCTTTTATTATAAATTGTAATCATTTGTTGTTCGAAATACTGATGATAATTATGTAAATTGAGCCATTGTATTTTAATTACACATTCCAAAAACGATAAATTATAAAACCACGGTGCCATTAATTCCAAAATGACCGGGAAATTACGCTCCAATTATGAAACAATGTATGCGTTCATTTAGGTATACAAATTTTATAAAATTTAATTAAATAAACAGGAAAAATGTCCGCCCAATTAGATTTATTTAATTTTGTACAATTTTCAAACTGATATATAGTTGAGCTTGGGTATTTTTTGCGCGATCCTATTACATACGGTTGTTAATTTTATAAAATAATTCTATAACTTCATAAAAAAATATGCCATATTGCTAACTCAGGTACAAGCTAGAAACATGTATGTAATTCTTAGGTAGGTCTAAACAAAAATAAAATGAAAAACGGAAGAAGTAAATTTATAAAGATGGTTCAATATGACCCTCTTGTTTTTCAATGCAAAGTTGCTAGCTTATATTCAATGCTAATTCTTAGTTAGAAATGCTTAATATACAGGGTGTCTGGTAAGTATATGGCATACTTTCGTGAGTGTATAGGGAAGGTCAAAAAAACACTAGTTTGTCATATTTTTTTTCCTAAAGTGCCCCTTAACGGAGATACAAAGCCCCTAAGGGGTACCCAGTAATTTACCTTTTCGGCTCTAACTTTTGAAAGGACCTGTATAATTTAATGAAATTTTAGTACTTTATGTAGGCCATAAAGGCTCATAAAACCATACTACAGTAGATGTTTTACACTGTCAGGGAGGAAATCAGTCAGGTCAGTTAATGGTCTTTCCAATGGTGAAAAATATACAGGGTGTTCTATTAAAAAAGACAATAGTTATATCAAAATCTCGGAAATGTGATATATAAATTTTTGTGATATATGCTTTAAAAAATATTTAAAAGTTTCTATAATTTTCTTTCTTACACCTTCTTTCGTATCTCTAATAGTAACGGAGAAAAATGAAGGACAATTTTGCCGTGACCAAACTGTATATTTGGATTTTTAAATGGATCCCATTGCATAGAAAAATAAAATTATGAAGTCCCTCTAGCGAATAATTTTGCAATGGCGTAAAGATATACAGGGTGTTCTATTAAAAATAATAAAAGTTATGTCAAAATCTCGGAAATGCGATTTTCAAATTTGCTTTAAAAATATTTAAAATTTCTATAAGGAAAAAGGGATTCATTTTGCCACGACCAATCTGTATACGGGGTTAATTATGACTAAGTATAAAAATTTTAAGCACGTGCTCAGGAAGGCCTAAAAGACAATAAAAAAATTATTCCAGAATTTTAGCTCAATATTTAAAAAAATGGGGCAAAAACTCTCTTTTCCTACGGAAAGTCGGCGCCTGCGATAAATATCGTTTGAGATGGCTTAGATCCATAGATAAGCTTACATCTGTCAACAATATCTACTACCATGTGGTCGTTTTTTTGCAGCAGTTCTAAATGCTGAAACGCCAAAAATTAATAATCTTATTAGTAATAATACCTGATAGATAGGTAGGTAACAGTTATTCCAGTTAGCTCCACTATTTTGCATTCGTTTTCCATTATTTTGTTACAAACTAGCAATACTACAAAATTTTCATTCATTATAATCACTCACTAGCGATAAAACACACTTCCCATAGGTACAGCTAGATAAAATGCCTTTTTATTATAACAAAATCGAGCGAAAGTAATAGATGATAGAAAACTTTTAATGTACCCGCGGCAGTCTTGTCCCATAACCTAGAAAACCATACCGGCGAACTATATTGTGGGAAGTATCTGCACCCAACACAAATTTCTTTATTTAATAATGAAACGTTTATACATTAAAAACTGGAAATGACTGGAAATTTTACAGTCGTGTTGCTAGTTGCCTACGTTACCTACTCTGATTCTGTAAACGTGTGACGGACAAGTCGCATAGGCGGCGTTAAATAAGGATTTAAAATAATTTCGAAAAATTTTTTTTGCTCTACAAATAAGTTTGGAATTTTTGTGAAGGGTGATTCCGTTAATTCATAATTTTCTCTATCCCCTCTTAAAATATTTGTACTTAGTCATAGTTAACTATGTATTTAAATTTTAAAGTGGGTCCCACCACACAGAAAAATAAAATTATGTCCCTCTAGCGAATAATTTTATAATCAAATACCACCGCACCAACAGATTCACTGTCGCTTTCGTCTTATCGCGAGAAACTTATTCGGGCGCGAAAAACAAAATTTCGGAGACTTCGTTGCCATCTAATCTAGCGAGCCGTTCTGTATCCACCGTTACTTTTAATTCTCCCGGGTCTGACTAATTATGTTCACGCCTGCACAATCTGGCGTTCGTGTTGCCGGGTCGAGAGCAAGAAGAATAAGTTCCACAAAGCCCTACCCCAACTGTTAACCCCTCAAGCGGAGATATTCGTTTTCGCATATAACCTTTTTTCGACCCATAAATTTCAGGGACTGGTGCGTTGGCACTTGAGGGTAGCGGCCCTTTGTAGAGTACGGGGTATCTCGGATAGGGGTTCCATGACCTAGGGTCATTTCCCCACAGGAAGTGATTCAGGGAAGGGTTTCGAAAGGTTTCTGGGACAGCGGCATGACAATTTTTTGTATATAAACAAAATAGTTTGCAATATAATATGGAAATAACACGACCGCTGCTGTTTAGAGAATAAGGTAAAGTTGTTGAGATAATAGAAAGAAATTTAATCTCTATGACGATACAGAATACGCGCGTAGTTAGTGCCTTGTAATCAAGTAGTGAATAAAGTTTGTTTGTCTAAATCAACATAGAGGTTACAATATATATGCACTCTAGGAATTTGTATTACATTTAAGTTAATATAATCCTTTTGATAAGTCATCAAAATACACTATCACCTTAGAAATTACATAAATACAAATAATTACACCATAAAAAACATCATTGACAATTAAAGGCTTTATAATTTTTAGTGGCCCTCGGCAATGGTAAACAAACAAATGGTAATTTTACAGGGCCATCTAGTCTATCATAAATTTCTTGAATTTCTTAAGGTGGGTTCTGACTTGTCAATTTTTATGATTCATTTCAATTGATCCAATAATAATGAAAGTAAAATTTGTTCACAAGTTTCATGTTTTATGTAGTTATCCAAAAATGCAGCGGTTTGTTCATCACGCATTAGAAAAGCCATTTTGACTTATATAGTTCTTACATTTCAGTTTGTATTCATTGCTTAAATATGATCCGTCAAAATGAACAAAAGTAGTCCTAGCTTTCACTTTAAGTAATATCCAATTTGAAGTGACTCTCACATCAAAATTTAAACGACTTGGTTTGTTAACTATTGCTTCAGATGTATAACAGGTGCCAGCGATTGACTGCTTTATATCAAATAGAAACCGCGTAACGTTTTTCTTTCATAAATTACTGTAAACAGACAAATGTTACACCAACAACAGCATTAACGATGGCACGATTTGTAAACAGCGACCTTGAGGCACCTTTGGATTTGTCTTTATGAATCGTAATAACGGTATAACTAATAGACAATAATGTGTCTAGGCAATCTTCAATGCGTTCATAAGTACAATTAGATAAATAATGCGCATTTGACGCTTGCCTCATTTCAATAACAGATAGGTAAGAAAGAGTAGTCAATTGCGGAAGACAGGCCCTTCAAAGGCATGCATGTCGTTTCGTGGTTCCTTTTTCCATTATTAATATATTATATTTAAAAAATTAGTGCACTGTAATTAAAATTTTATTGTCGTTTTTGATTCAGTTTAGTTAAATTTCAAATGTGTGTCCTGTAACTCCGTAATGTGAAATGGTAATAGCCAGAGCCTCAGGTATCACCGAAGAACAAACGTGAGGAATATGCGATAACGATATTATTAATTATTCAATAATCAAGAGCGTTTTTTCAATATTGGCAAAAATTGATATTCCGATTTTAATACTTGTCCCGAAAATTATTAATATTTCATAATAAAATTACTCATTGTATGTTTTCAAATTGCGAATTAATTTTGATAAGAACAAGTTAATAAAATATTACAACGGCATTGGATAATGCGCGTAAAATAATAATATAAAATCAAAAATTAATTAACTTAAAAGTTCGGGAATATCGTCAAATAGTTTTAAAAAAATTCGATACATGAATTTATTCGCCCAACAAAATAGAGCCATTTCAAATAATCCTATATTTTTCAAAAAAAAATTAATTTTGTAGTTCGTATTTCGAACTAGCAATCAGTGACATACTCCTAAAAGTATAGCCTGTGTATCTTCCCGAATTAGGAAATCTGTTGAAGGTGTCCGAATTTACATTTTTGCCCAATTGAATTGCATAAAAATATGAAATGTATCGATCATATTTTAAATGAGACATCTTGTAGAGAAATTACAAGTATCTACACCACTGGACGTAAAAAAGTCCATCAGAAGCAATTTTTACTATTCCGATATCTCAGCTATTCTCTGACATACATCAATCCCTCAAAATTAGTTTTTTTTTAAATTTCCCTCTATATTGGTTTCGGTTGGTCAGAGGTCGCGCAGTTTAAGGTGTCAGTACGTGTGCCAGACCGTTGTGGGTTCAATCCCCGCGACCGGTAAACCGGTATATCAGATATATTCATAGAGAGGATTGGCATCCTTTCTGCGGGTATGGTAGGGTGGAAGAATGTTAGCTTGGGTCAATATAGGATATTGATAACGGTCGACGTTTGACCAACGAGTATTTAATGAGGTTTTTCAGGTTTCCCTCATTTCTACACTGAATGGCGCTTAGGGCCTACCAACGTAAGTCGTTCCTGGGCGCAATGTGGCCTGCTTAGTAGTAATATGCCGCCTCCTCTCCCGCACAAGTCTTCGACCTCTGAGCCAATCTTCGTGATTAGAATGAGGGATAGAAAATATTATTATTATATCTCTAAAACGAAAAGGTCTTTAAAAATTCTGATTGATCTTAATTTTTTCGGAAAAGTAGCCCAGTGCTACGAAAACCGCCTCCTTCTATCTCTTGTAGTTTCCAATATATCCTACAATTGCATCGAAATTGGGATACTCTATTGTCTCAGACAGTTTGTTTGTATTTCTCCCGTTTCTTATTTTGAAAATAGTATAAATTTGCGGATTCTAACAATCTATGGAAATTTACGACCTCACGTCTTTGACGTCGAACAACCAGTTGCAGATCACGTACCGCGCCAAAGACAAAATGCGAGGAAGTGAATTTTGATTACCCAGCGTCCTCAAAGGTCGCTGCATCCTCGAAACTCGTTTTCTCTGTGCCGCCTTTACGTTCCATAAATTACGCCCTCTAGTGGGCGCCGACGATAAAAACTTGGACTCCTTCGTAAAGTACAGGCTTGCCAGCAACAAACTGTTTATCTGATCAAGACCGGCATTTTCCGATCAGGTTTCCATAAGACATCTGCTCGGTAGAGTGGATAATAGGATTATTTCCATAATTCAGAATTTGGTTCAAATAAGAATTTTTATAAAGTAAATAGTATATAAAATATAGATATCACATTAATTAGTATATACTGTTTTACTAAATTATATGTCTTTTAAAATGGTCTAAAATTTAAAAATTTAAAGCTGATTCGAAACGCATTCTTATTGGTGATGACGTAGGAAAGTAGTTTTAGAAAGGGTTCAGTTATGTTGGTTGCGGGAATTTGGAATTTGACTTGACAATCATTCTGTCATTTCATTCATGTCCAACACATGTTGTTGAACCGATAAGTGCGGTTGTGTTTTACTTGTACTGTGTAAGTGAAGTAATACAAATTACAATTAGTATTTGGACACGATGGTACAAAACACCACTTATAAAATTTAATTGTTGCAGCCATCTTAAAGCGCGCACATGCATCTGACATTTATCTTATAATGACAACTACTTTGTTACGTCATCGAATTATGCAACTCAAAATACACCACACAAATATGTTTGCGGCAAAATTTGCGGTTTTAACTTAGCGATGAAATTACTTCCAAATTACTATATTTAGTGGAAAAGTGGTTCTTTATTGCACTAGTGCAAAGATCCAGCTATATTTTGGAGATATGACACCATCGTCACAATTTAAAGTTTTTAAATATTGTTACGAAAGCTCACCTACCTTTTTTGTTGGTTAATTATGTTCCTGTTTTCGTTAGAATTTATAATTGAAGCTCACCTACCTCGTTAGTTTGTAAATTACGTTTCTGTTTATGTTAGAATTTATAATTTTTGTGATGCCTTTATTTTGACGTTTTCCAGAATATTCCAGGCTATATTCTATTTGTTTCTCGACACGTTCTCGAGATCTCAGAAACTTCGAGAACTTTAAAAACCTACATATATAAGCAGACCATTTTCGGCCGCTGCAGTCAGTTTATATTGAGCAGTCGAACGCGAATGACTGAAACGTCAAAGTAAAGTATTTGACAGTTGTGAATTTGTTGAAGCAGATTTCTTGTATAATCAAGAGTGACAACGGAAAGAAAACTTTAAAACGACAATAAGACAGAACTTTTCTCTAACAGAGTATTCAATCCCTGGAATTGCCTGCAAACTAATATAGTGTCTTCACCAAGTGTAAGTGTGTTCAAGAAAATTATGACATATTTAAAGCCAGTGAATTAATTTAGAATGTCTTATCTGATGTTACAGCCATGCTTATAGTTATAATTAATGTAAAATATTTATAATGAGTTAACTGTTCTTTTTTCTCTTGTCAGCATTAATTAAGTTTATTGGATGTTTTTTTTTACACTGTACACTTAACAATCTTATAATATGTTATAATTGTACTGTACAACCTCAAATATTTGTTTATAGAGCATAATAGGTTTCGACCTCTGCTCTTATCTTTAGTTTAATAATAATAATAATAAAAAATAATAATAATAAAGTTGTTTGTCTACGTGACGTGTTTCAACGATAACCTAATTTCGAGGTTACAATATTTAATGGAAAAATCGTGCATTTCTTTTTTCTCCCTTAATATATAATATGCTATTATTAAATCTTCGTCAATTTGTAGAATATGTATCTACTTTTAATGTAATATTTAGATACTTGGTGTGGATAATCTGAACAATTATAAAAAATATTGATTGTGACTTTTTACAGCCTTTTCTTGACGCAGTTCATAATTGTGTTATTAATAATAATCATCTATTACCTCATACTTATTTCATTGTTATTAATTTATGCATTTTTAGACACTTTTATTTCTGGGCTTGCATCAAAATGTGAACTAATACCTACTATCTCCGTCACTAGCTTTGGCACGAGCGTCTCTCAAATTAAAGAAACACTCGTTCCTCGCGTTTTTTATTTTCCAATTTTCTTAGGGCATTAAGAAAAAGTTCATCGGGATTTAATACCTCCCCCAGCTTGTTTTCATTATTTTGTTTTCGCAGCTCGGAAAAAGGGCGCAGAAATAAAAAGGGTAAGAAGAGAAAAGAAAGCTTTCAAACGGTTAACAATCGTGGAGTAATCAAGCACAAAAGAGAGATGAGTTCTAATTTCTATGGCATGCTACGTAAAGCATTCAGCGGACCCCTACCGATGGTTTTAAAAGAATAAAAATGTCGTAAATTTGAGACCTCCTATTTGTTATTTCCTATACAAGATGTCGTTAAATAAGCGCTCTATATTTTACAGAAAAATACGGCGATTAAATATGAACGCAATGTTAAGTTCGTAAAATACATTTTCCTTAAAACACAACCCAACCAGTACAATTATCCTTGGGAATATAGCTTCGACTATTGTAGCAACTTATCATGGGCACGTAATAGAAACGTTCCCATTACATGCGTACGACGAAAATGGTGAATAAGGGACTGCAAATATGCTACTTTCAAGTGATATTTACTACAAAGTAAGTAAAGTACTACAAAGGCTGTAACGTTATTTTAAGGTAGCAGTAAAGTTTCCGCTGCCACTTAGTAACATTTTTTCTTACACTTTTTTATTTCTTTGTAATTCTGCTGGTTACCCCTGTTGCATAATTTGTACCTTGGATTTTTTGTGGTGTTTTGAGCCAGATATTTAATCTGGTTTAAAGTACACGTGACATGATCGAATAGATACAGACATTACTCGACGACGAGTAGTATGAGGGTTTCCAATTCAATCATTTGCCAGTTTCTAGTTCTGAAAACTTAAAGATCGTTCCGCTGGTAATTGATCGTATCCAAAACTAGGACAGCTACTAACTAGCTTATTTGGTGGCCATTACTTAATAGTTACTCTTTGATGGTTCCAGTTACAGTTAGTGTTACTTTGGTGCTAGTTGGGAACACTTAAAGACTGAAAGCAATGTTACTATCATACAGAATTATTCAGAACAAAAAATTACAGAGTGGGAACAGCATAATATATTTCACATTTCAATTTTAACAAAAATATAAGCTATCTTTTCCTGATTTTGTTTTTTTCCCAATTAAATTAACTATTGATATAAAATAACAGTCACTTATACTGTTGTGAAAAACTGTAAGAAACATTAGGAAACATTCATTCTCATTTTTATTATTATAAGATTGGAATCGTCTCCATCGCCTTATGTAGCGCACGTTTTCTGTAATTACAATTTTTCTTGTGAAATGTCAGATTAAAATTGGATCTCGGAGCTTTTTCTGCTACATAAACAATTCCCTGGAAGTTGTTGGGTAAGTTGGAAATGAGAAAAAACTTTTAATTTCGCTAATTGCAGGAATTAAGCGCCTAAGACTTTTAATTAGCAGCTTCTCCCGGGTTTTTTCCTTCTACTTGGACCTGCTGCCTCCGGGATTATAGTAATATTTTGGTTTAGAATGACAGGGAACCGTGGCGTTACGGGGGCGATGGAAGCTCAGAAGGAAGAAGGACAAATAAAGTGCGAAAACTCGTAGACGTTCTGGCTTAATTCTACAAGAAAAGCTTAACAAATAAGGAGTAACATTTTTTGTGGAGAAGAGAGACAAAGATAATACAACAGACTGCTTTAAAATGGTTTTTATCTTTTAAAGGTAGGCTTTCTTACAATTGGGAAATATTTTCTGTTCAAATATAATTTGAAGTAAACTGGGTGCAAATGTCTATTGTATTTTTTTATTAACTACCTTTTAAACTATTCATTAGAGGAGCACTAAATATTTAATGAAATTACTAATTTTCATAAAAAAATTTTATCATATGCATTATATACAGGGTGTTAAAAAAGAGTGTAAAATATTTCAGGAGGTAATAGTATGAATAAAAATAAGCAGAAAAGTCTCAATAAACATGACTCCGCAAAGTAACGGTTGCGGAGATATGGACCACTATTCGTTTTTCAAACCGACAAAGGAAGCTTTTAACAAACAAAAAACAAAGTTACAGAAGATGTTCAAAGTGCCCTCCGTCCATTTCCAAGCATGCACGACATCTTCGTCTCAACGATATTCGAACTCCTTGGTTTGGATTTCTTGACACTTTTGATTAATCCGTAGCTGCAGCTCTTCCAGGCAATTTGCAGGAGTACCATACACTAATGTCTTCAAATATTCCCAAACAAAGACATCTAGAGGGTTCTGATCAGGCAATCTTGGAGGCCATAAAACAGGTCCGGCCCTTCCTACCCATCTATGTGGAAAAGTTTGGTGTAAATGCTTTCTAACGGCCATGGAAAAATGAGCTGGAGCACCATCATGCTGGAACCACATTTGTTGCCTCTGATTCAAAGGAATGTCTTCCAAAAGTGTGTTCTGCAGAAAGTTGAGGTAAGCTCCTGTTAATCGGTTTGGTAAAACAACAGGACCTTGAAACTTGTCACCTACAATACCCATCCACATGTTTAATGAAAAACGTGCCTGATGTCCAGATTCTATTAGAGTATGTAAAAAGAATGTTTGAAAAAAAACAAGGGTCTCCAGCATCTTGACGTAGAAACCAGCGGCAAAAAAAACAAAGGTGCTTGATGATCATTTATTGGATTTAAGGTCTGTACTCGTTGCACATGATATGGATAAAGCAGTTGCTCGTGAAGGATTATCCAAACAAAAGGACCACTAATTCCTACCTAGGCTGATAGTCTCCGTACACTCGTACCTGGATTATGCTCTACTAGTGCTAGAATTTCTTCTTCTGCTCTAGGAGGGGATACCGACCTTGGTCTTCCGGATAAACAGCACTGTTTCCTCAAGAAACCTGTATCACGCAATCTTTGGTGAATTCTTCCAAACATGCGTTGTGAAGGAATCTGGCGATTTGGATAAGCGTCAACATAAAGACGTCGGGCTTCGGTAGCGTTCCCATTAGCACGACCATACATGAAATGCATGTCTGTTAGTTAGAGTAACCAGCCATAGCGAAAAAAAACTTGTGCACTAATAACAACTGTAAAATACGTAATGTTTATTTCACCAAACATCAACCAACTATTATAAGAAAATACACAACGTTTTTGCAAAATAAAAAAGGGGCTAAAAAACATAAAACATTCCATATCTCCGCAACCTTTAGTTTGTGGACCCATGTTTATTGAGACTTTTCTGCTTATTTTGGTTCATACTATTACCTCTTTAAATATTTTACACTCTTTTTTTAACACCCTGTATATACATAAATTTTATATAAATAACCTGCTTGGTAAATTCGGACTATACCATCAGCACAACTGCAATTTTTTCTCATTGATGTGAGCGTATCATTTCTTTAGAAAGTTTAATAGACAACATATACAAATATACTAAACTATATTCCTGTTTACTATCACTCATTTTTTTACAATAAAGTGAACTATTTAGTCAAACACTGTATATGTGCTATGGCTTCAGTTAACACTGATAAAGTTATATGTGCACTGTTGAAATTATAACATAATGTTCTATGTGTGACATAACACTCATACATTAATTAATATTTCCAAAATTCAGTTGAAAAGAGAGCAATCCTACTATTTAACGTATGGCATATATAGCTACTTTTTTGTTTTTCGATACAGAAATTCACATATTTTAGTAATGTTATGAATTGCCGTTATATATGTTGGAAGACGGAGGCAGTTCGGCTTATCGTGTTAGTCATTCTAAGAAAGATTGCAATGGTGCAGTTGAATTTCTTCAGCATTCCATTTGAGGCTGAAGAGGAGTGGCCCTAGTTTGGTGAATTGACGGCAAATATTCTGAAATACTATATTATTCGAAGTTTTGTTTTGATCAGAATTACCTTTACTACCAAGTATCCAAATAAAACGGTACACTACTTTCTCATTAGGTATTGAATATATTTCTTATCACTTACTGTAAGTAATCCATAACTATCAAAATATAGCAATTTACATTATTGCCACATGAAAAAGATCTAGTCTAGTCCAATTTCTTCCTAACTTTGTTCAAAGTGTTATTTACTGTAAATGTCTACCACCCAAGCCACTTTGATGGCCTTGAAGATGTACAGTAATTAATTAAGAAATACTACTTTACCATTAGTAAAGGTCATGTTTTACAGTAGATCAGTTTCCAGTATCGTTTAGTGTATTTTAAAATCATTTTTGAATTGTTCTTTATGATTTTATCTGAAAATCTGCATCATTATGTATATATATACTAATTACGAAGCAACCAAAGCATGAGGAAGCGTAGACAGTTATCTCAGCTATTTGAATATTGAATACAGAACATAATTTGCTTAAAAATATATGGATGGTCTTCATTTGTCCTCAAATGATTATCCATTTACGTCCATGCATTAGCTCGGTTAGAGTAAAATAACACTGCTAGAGTAAAATAAAAGTCTAAGGAATTATTTTTATGCACAAGACACTTTTCATTACGAGAATCTTTCCGTTAAATATAATTAATTATTTGCGACTTTTGTGACAGCGGAAAATTCGTCCTTTTTCCCTCACCGAATGGAACGAATATATTTTTTTACTTCCTGGTGCCAGGCAGAGGACGTAACTTTGAAGGACAGATAAAATCCGAGCCGGGCGAAAAGTGAAAAACTCAATTTTACCCCTTGCGCCAGTCAAAATGCGATAAGAAAACGCTTTCATATATCATACTTAGACAAAGGAGCACTTTATTATATTTTCTGCTGGCATTTATTGGAATACTTGCCATCGGTCGGGGACCCACGAAGTGAAGTGTGAATAATAAATCTACGTTGCCTTGTATAGAGGAGATACAGGGTTGGGATGCCTCCCCCTTAGCGTTAGATATGACACGCATCCAGCGCTGTGTGCCGACTACAAATAATTATTGTTATTCCGGGCCGGAATGTATTGTTTGTCAATAATCAGGGATTATTTATACTGTCTTGCGGCCCGCTTTAATTTGTTGTTGGGTTTCGGCTCGAGATGAGCGGTCTGGACCGCTTTGATGTCCTTTGATGCGGTAAGAGTTTTGATTACTTTCCCAGCGGATTCTTAATAGGACACGAAGACTCTTTCAGTTCACAGTAGAAATATTAGAAAACTGTTGCAAGCAGGAATCTTTAGCCTGCACGTGCAGCTTTCTCTAAGAAATGAGTGTAGAGTCAGCGCATGTAGGGTTTCGCAGATAAAGTGGGAAAACGACACTAAACTTCAACCTCCATATTATTATCCACAACATATTTTGAAAAATATTTAAACTTTTCTATTATGCTTAGTTTAAGTTTAAACGTATTTCTTCATTGGAAATATAATTTTTATCAGTGGGACTTGTTCTTTGGAAGGAATATTTTGATTGCCCAAATAAACACATGGATCGGTCAGTGGTCGCGCAGTTTAAGGCGACCCTGCAGCCGGTAGACCGTATATAAGCTATATTCGTGGAGAGATTGGCACCCTCTCTGCGGGTATGGTAGGGTGGAAGAATGTTGACTTGGGTCAATGTGAGAGATTGATACCGGTTGGCATTTAACTACCTCCCTAATTAATGAGGTTTTCCAGGTTTCCCTCATTCCTGCACTGAATGGTGGTTAGGGCCTACCAACGTAAGTCGTTCCTGGGCGCAAATGCGGCCTGCTTAATAATAATATGCCGCCCCCTCTCCCGCACAAGTCTTCGACTTCTGGGCTAATCCTCGTGATTAGAATGAGGGGTAGAGATATTATTATTATATTATAACACACGTATAGGTTGACTTTTTAATCAGTACTGTCCATTTAAGTACACTTCACTTTTTAAATATCCTCGCAAAAAGAACTCCAAAGGATTTAAGTCAGGAGATCATGGGGGCCTTGGTACCAGTCCTTCTCGTTCAATCCATCGTACTTGTTGAAAATGAGGGGGAGCACCATCGTGCAAGAACCACATTTGGAGTCGGACAGCTAAGGGCACACCTTTCAGAAGTTCAAGCAAGCATTTCGAAGGAACTGGATATATTGAACCCCATTAATTCGATTAAGTAATATGACATCATCGATAATCCCTGCTGAAACATTTAAAGAAATGCGTTTTTTGAAATAATCCTTTGAATCGCGTGCGATATATATTTCTTTACCGAGTGCGGGTAATGGCCTGTTTCGTTGATTTTGTGAAACAAATGTTTATTGTAAGGACATTTTTGTCTATTGTTATTTTATTTTTTGTATATTTGTTTAATTTGCTGTCTACTATGTTCTTCATGTATTTTTAAAATATTGTTGCTATGATTGTTACCTTCTGGACATTATAGGCATTGCGTCTCTGTCCTTCTATTTAAATTAATAATAATAATAATAATAATAATAATAATAATAATAATAATAATAATAATAATAACGTCAACTGTAAATCTGGAGTTTTAAGCATTTTAAGCAACCATTCACAAAATCTAATTCGTAAGAGATGACCCTAGTAGCACGATATAGTCCCATGTACATCCGCTGAACATTCATATCAGGATATACAGTAGATCCTATGGATGTACAGAAATATCCATGGACATTTGAAGGTTGTACAATTGTATTACATATGTCACAACTTCGGACATAAATTGAAGGAAATGCAAGGATATCCATACAACATCCTAAAAGTTAAACAATATGCATCCGCAGAGAACCACATAAGGATGATAATAATTCTACTATCACTGAACATCCACACTCATACATTTAGTACATCCTGTGGGTGTACAGAAATGTCCATGGATATTTGAAGGTTGTACATTGGTGATACAGAATTCACATTTTGGGACATAAATTGAATAAACTGCAAGGATATCCACACAACGTCCTAAAAAGTCATTCATTACGCATCCGCAGAGAGCCAAAAACGGCTAATTATTATTCAACAGACAGTGAACATCCACACTGAGACATTCAGTACATCCTGTGGATGTACAGAAATATCCATAGACATTTAAAGGACGTACAATTGTGTTACATATGTCACAACTTTGGACATAAAGTGAACGAACTGCAAGGATATCCGTACAACATCCTAAAAAGTCATTCAATACGCATCTGCATTCCGCAGAGAACCACGAATGGGTTATCATAACTCTACATTCATTGAACATCCACACCGATATTTTCAGTACATCTTGTGGATGTACAGAAACATCCATGGACATTTGAAGGGAATTGTCAGGGCCCAAATCTTGTAGATATCTTACCAAAACTCGGTTACACAGTATCAGTGAGATATAAGTGGCGCCACCTGTCGGCTATTAATATACATATAATTGACTGAATCGTTTCGTTATTTTTATAAAAGCATATTTCGTTGCATCGCAAATTTTCTTTTGTAAATTATGTAACTTGCAGCAAGTACTAATTTGTAACGCCACAGAAACTTTTGCGGTTTACTTATAACAAACTATCTAGTTCATATGAAATATTCTAGCAAACGTGCATTTACTTTACAGTGTAAAATTGCATATTTTAAATAAATGCAACTTTGTTAAAATGTTATGTAAGGTCTCTTGTTTAGTGGGTAAATTCATGTCCCTAAAGGATATTCACGCAATATCCATGGCAAACATAAAAATATGTATGTTCCAGTTAGAATGTCCATAAGACGTCCACTATGAACAGTATAAATGCACGTCCCTTTAGGATATTTATG
The DNA here is from genome assembly GCA_025584915.1 of Monochamus saltuarius. Taxonomy (NCBI): domain Eukaryota; kingdom Metazoa; phylum Arthropoda; class Insecta; order Coleoptera; family Cerambycidae; genus Monochamus; species Monochamus saltuarius. The sequence goes on along the minus strand of CM046723.1, from coordinate 6,587,017 downwards.
TAATATCCTTAGGGAACATAAACATATTCTATTTAGAATGTCCCTAAGACGTCCACTATGAACAGTATAAATGCACGTCCCTTTAGGATATTCATGTAATGGGAACATAAAAATATGTATGTTCCATTTAGAGTGTCCATTGGACGTCCAGGATGAACAGTATAAATGCACGTCTCTTCAGGTTATTCATGTAATATCCATTGTACATAAAAATATGTACGTTCCTAAAGAATGTCCATTGGACGTTCACGATGAACAGTATAAATGCACGTCCCTTTAGGATATTTATTTAATATCTATTGTGAACATAAAAATATGTGTTACATTTAAAGTATCCATAGGACGTCCACGATAAACATTATAAATGTACATCCTTTCAGGATATTCTTTGGATGAGTTTTACAAGCATAAAAATAAACACGTCGCACTAGAGAGTTCAAAGGACATTCTTGATGAACAGTAAATATGCACATCCCTTAAGGATGTTCGTAGAACATCCACAATGCACATAAATATTAATACGTCTTTTGAGACATTCATAGGATATCCCCAACAAGCATAAACATATGTATGTCCTTTGAGGATGATAATTGTGGATGTTCTACGAACATCCTCAATTATCATAATATTTTTTTATCCCAATAGGATATCCATCTAACATCCACAGTGGTTGTATTATAATTAACATCTTATTCGGATGGCCATATTACGTCCATTCATATATACTGGACGTCCATGGATGACTCGACCTTATGTGGACATCCTCTGGACATTGAATGCTACTAGGGGATAATGCCTTGATATTAATGCTTGGACATGTACATGGTACAGGTATAATTGAGCCTCGTGTATGATACTCCACACTGTTGATTGGGACATTCCTTGTACTTGTTGAGCGATTTGTCTGGCTGGTACTTATTCAGGGATTCTCTTCAACATTCTCTAAAATGTGTTACGTCCACGTTGCACTACGGCGGTAAAATCAGTTACAATGTCTACCGAGAAATTCTTTGGCGTACAGACGAGAAGCTGCTAAAGCATTTTATCTTACTTCGACATAAATTAAAACAATATCCATCACGTCCGAGTTCCTATACACGTAAGCCATTTTTGACACTTGAAAAATCAATATAAAAACTATGGCAAAAATCAGATTTCAATAACGCTAGAAACTACGGTAGTCCAGCGATATAAAGGATGAAAATACAACTTCAATACTTTTTTCTCGGAAAGTGTATATAGCGATTTTACAAACATTTTTTTAGACATTGACTCTATTTTTCATGACGATCTATTCGAACTTCGAGAAAACAAAAACATAACTTGCAACAATAGACTTAACAATAATAAACATTTTAACAGAAATGTTGTGAAAATTTCAGTTTTCTAGCAACCAGATACTCACTCGTATAAAAAAATTTGAAGTCAAAAACATGCATTTATGTTTTAGTCACAATTGCCTTAACCTTTAAAAAAAAATCAAAATCTGGTGACACATTTTTTAAATAAGTACATATTTCGGTCGCGTCCTTCCATTTTCTTTTTAAACAATCAAATTGTTATTTGTGAACAAAGTTTAGATACATTATATATTTAAACGTGCAAACGACGTTTAATCCTAGTTATAGTAACTTTATTTAAACGTAGATATACTATAAGTTCGATTTTCTAACGTAACGCGTTTTACAACAACCGACACTTTTATAATATCTACATTCAAAATATGTAGTTGTGGTAAATGGGATGTTCATACGAAAGCCAATTTCCTTTTGTAACAAACCGTGCGAATGAAGTCATACGCTTATATTTATGGAAAATATGCAATATATGTTCCACAAAAGTGTATCTGTTACTGGCAACTATTCAGGATATTTGGAGAATACGTTCAACAGGCTCTAATTAAAGATACAACTTCCCCCTAGAGCGTATATTAACCAAATAGACACCTGCTTGCGTGGAAGGTCTGCATTCGAGAAGCAGCCCATAATTCCGATATGATATATACAGCAATAGAAAGCACCCATTCGTCTTGGGATTTAAGATATGGATAACATTAAATATACCCAAGACATTAATATTTCTCTTATAACAAGGTTAAAATAAACATCGTTATAAATTGAGTGGGATAATTATAGAGATAGAAGGTTGCTATGTTAGCATCATTCCGTAAAATGTAAAGTTACAGATATTAATATTTAAATATTATCAGGTTTGTAAATATCTTTTGAGGCAAACGGAATTCGAGGAAACAACCAAATAAATTTAGAATTCATCAAATGAATAGTATGGAATGGGACATGTTCAAATATTTTCATTGTAGAAATGTGCAAAAATATCATCGTTTAATATTTATCATGTACATAAAAATTTAAAAAAAAACAATAACAAATCTACATGGGCATTGCAGAATTGGAAATATTCATCAAATTCTCGGATGAATACAGGGTTACTAACTACTACTAAGTACAAAATGTTTAACCACGTGCGCAAGGAGGTTTAAAAGACAATACAAAAATTATTTAAGATATCTAGCTCGATATTTAAAAATGGGGCAAAATCCCATGCGGTCGTTTATTTTCCAAATGTAAAAATGACGAAAATGAACATTTTTATTAGTAACAATAGGTAACACATCATCCGGTTAGCTGCAGTATTTTGCATTAGTTTCTCGTTGTTTCGTTTCATGCTGTCAAAATGACATTTTAAGTCCATCACTAACAACTAAATACACCACGCGTAAATTAAATAACATGCCCATTTAGCTACCTATTCTAAGAAAATCGAATGAAAGGAATACTATTAAGTAATATTATAGGACTATAGTACCATATTATAGGAAATATATCTGTACGCGACACAAATTCTATTGTTTAGTAACTATAAAACGTTTACAATTGAAAAAAAAGGCACTAAATTCTGAGGAAGAACACAAAATCACAACGCACATGCACAGGATTATGACAACGAATTTTACTGTTTAGTGTCGCTAGTTGTTTAACTCTCTAAATGCCAATAGGAGTTAAACAATATTATTTCGAAAAAAAATTTTGGTCGCTTTATAAATAAATTTAGAAATTTTTTGAAGAGTGATTCTGTTAATCCTTGTTTTTCTCTACCTCCTCTTAAAATATTCATACTTAGTCATAGTTGACCCTGTATACAGGAGCCTATACCAATGAAAATCACTCAGGTTTTGATGCAATAATTCCTTTTTCATGCTGTACAATTTGTTGCATTCTAGCAGTGTTTGGCATGCCCTAGATAGCAACGAATAGTTGTAGTCAATTAGGAATTCAACACTGGTCTCGACCACCAACATATCACGATCTAGGACATTCCCACAGATTTAGTGACCAGTACAGTAAAGCTTTCCCTGATATTTTAACGCTTGATAACCTTTGGCAACGAAACTTCAACAGACAAAACATAGAAATAATAAACTTTCCCAAGAATGGAATGTAATTTTGGAAAACTCGTTTGATTTATTTCGTCATCACTGGACAATATTGAGCTTTGATGTATCCATGTCGAGAATTTTAAAATTATTTAGCCATAAATTTGCAAAAACACCTTATTTATATACAGGGTATATATAGGGTGCTACACAACTCATCTCACAATTTTAATGGTAACAATATATGCACTTTGAAATAAAACGTCTAAAAGAGGTGTAAGAGAAGTCCCACCAGAAACGAGATAAATATTGTTACAAAATTGTGACATAAAATTTTTAGTTATTTCTACATAAGCTGTTCAAAGTTGTCTTCATTTACTTACCTGCAAGCTTGGGCGCGTCAAATCCAATTTCCTTGCAGTACTTCAAATGTTCCTCCTTCCTCCTGTTTTATAAGATGCCGATTATCAACAGTTATGTTAATATTTTCACACAATTCATCGATATTTTCTATTTAGTACAGTATACCTCATTTTTAATCCCTCATAGAAAGACCTCATAGGACTTAGATTTGAGATGGCGTAGGTCAAGATACTAGTCCACTCCATCTGATCTAACGTGTACTTACTCAAATTGGCTATCGGAAAATTGGTGGACAACAAGTAGCCGCTCATGAGTTTTCTCTTGCGTCTCCGCACGCTCAAAAATATTGTCCATATTACTGTACACATGTGCCATTTTTATTTAAAAATAATTAGTAAAGTAACTCTTTAAAAACACCTTTAATTCTTACAAACTACCGCTACCTACTTAGATCAACCAATATATAAAAACCTATACCGACGCTTTAAATACAGCATTAAAATTTTCGACAGTATTAAAAACAATATTTCAGGCTTCTTTTTGTCACTTTTTTCATGCAGTGTTATACTATAATACATAAGACAGCAAAGTCTAATTTATTGTTATTACAAATTAAATTTTTTTTCTTCTTTTATGACTGCCTAGAATGTATAAATTAGTATAGTATTGTAGTATAAATAGTAGTAGTATAAATTAGATTCACCATTCTGTGTATAATTGCACCACTTTCTCCCAAAATCACAAACAATCGTGGAAATCATGTTACAAATTTTCCCCCTTTTTTCCTTTGAACCATATATTGATTTGCTAAAACTGGAAGTTTACTTGAGTGCTCTTAAACATATCGTTGTATAAAAATTACCAATGTTTGAGTTGAGAGTTCACCATTTTTATTTCCATTGTCCGTACAACATCAAAATTACTTCTATTGGACCACCCCTGCGCCTAGCAGTAGCGACCGAATATTTGTTATATTTTGAATGTTCCGGTTCCTCAAATATTTCCTATATTAAAAGATCAACCGATGAATATTTCAGTACTTAATATTTAATTAAATACAGTTATTATTTATATATGGTAATATCTATCGCTTTAATACCAGATGTGAAAAAATAATGGGCCCTGTTCAACTCGCTTCTGGTTTCATTTCGCTTTCCTTCAAATGTATGTGTTCGAGTCAAAGTTAAAATCGAGGCGATTTTTATGGCTAACCGAGAATGATCTGTCGTACCCGGATCATAATAATTAGAACAGCTTCCAGTCACGCTATCCAGAAGGGTCGATCCGACCAGAAAGTGCGGGCCAAGGTTCATATCTCACATCTAAAAATAACTAGCCGGGTTTGGAAGAGCGGGCTCTTCTCCGGTTACCATTTTTTTATCAGCGGTTATCCGACGCCTGTGGCTTCATTGGTGAAACGTAATTTGAAATTTTGAAAGGGAAATTTATTAGTATAGCACCTTACTTGGCGTTGAAAACCAATAATCTTGAGAACTACATTCAGAAATTGACTAAAAAATGGTTTACTTCTTTTAATTTATATTAGCAGGATTCAACTTAGTAGTGTTACCATTTTCAACACTAGATATATTTTAAACAAATTATAATACATTTTTAATTCTTAAAATAAGTTAATCTACATACCTTTGTGCCAGTAGTGATTGATTGGATTGCTGGCCTTTGAAAAAGTTTTGGTCGACAAAAAATTTACAAATTTGTAGTCAATAAGTGCAGTGTAACATGTGTTTCATATGAAATTTGGAAGACAACTCGTTCCTCTTTTGTTTATGTCTATTTTCTATTGGTTATTGGCTATATATCTGTATCTTGGCGGGCGCTGTATTTGACTCAATATAAGTTTAAATACTTTACAATCGATGTGCTTCTTTTTCTGGAATCCCTACGTATTTTTACATCGTTGCTAGTAATACCAAAATTTCGATTATTCTTTTTCTTTGGTGTCGCCAAAAAGACTGACTAGAAAACTTTTACCATTTCTTTAACATTATTATTATACTCTCAAAATAACTCACAAATAATATTCCGGTTATATTTCATTAAGCATAACACTTTATATATCAATGCCATGTCTGTTGCGTTCAGAATCAACACTGATTGATCTAAATCTGGTCCAGCCAAACCATTTTTATATATCTATCTTCAGAAAAATTCTGTAAATTAAAGTTATATACAGGGAGATTCAGTCATAATGTCATTAATTTTAACCACGTATTCGGAAAGCATAAGAAAGACAAAAAAAAATTACTCGACCCTTTAAATTGAAGTAAATCAACCTGTAACCTCCGTTAATACGGAGGAGCTCCGTGTTCACAACAATTTTCTAATGCGTACATCACAGCAACATCGCATCTGTGTTGCCACATCACGGCTAAATGTTTGTGAACTTTCATATACTATTATCTACTAATACGTACTCGTATATGTATGAAATCAATAAAACCCAAGAAAATAAAGAAGCATGCTGAACATTGAAACTGATTTTAACAATAGTAATAACTTAGCCATGCAAAGTGTATTGATAAGTACAAGTTTTACACTTCCCGAAGTCAACTTTCATTAAAATAATATAATTAAATTAGAGGTATTTACCTGTTTGAATTTGCATTCCAAAATGTATAATCCAAATATAACCACAAATACACACACATACACAAAGTTAGGAAGCCACTTCATCGACAAGATTTTGACACGAACAATTTGAAGGTTATTGCAAAATACAAATAACCCAAAGCAAGGTCTGGAGCACGTACTGTTGGTTACATATTTACACTACTCTCGACTTCATCGAGGTACGGACGTACATGTTATTGCAATAATAATGGCATTTCCTCAAAACAGTTTTTGATGAACTCTTCGTAGACCCCTATTGGTGAGGGGAAAGTAGATGTTAATAGAAATATGTCATCAGTTTAAAAATAGTCTCCAAATTAATTTTAAAGAATGTCGTTATTATGGCAATAGATAATACATAGTCAAGCTTATATGTTGACGACTAATACTAGCGAAAACTTTTAAATTTGGCAACGGTGCACCCAGGTGGTCAACGCGTTGGTTTCCGAGCTGTATGAATCGATCAATAACAGTCTGAAAAGAGATTTAAATAATGATTTGAAAATATTTTTCCAACGTATATATTTTCTTAATAAAGTCATCGTGTTGTACTCATTTTTTCCTATGTTTTCTTAAACTTCATGACTGAGTCACTCTGTATAACTTACAACTAAGCCGTAAATTTGAAGAGACCACGTCAAATATACACTTGCCTCATATTTAACCAACACTGATTTATGACTACACGACAAATTTTTGGTTTACAAACAAAACTTATCGCCAAAAGTATCAGGCCGCTTATCTCGCAATCATTTCCATGTTTTCCGAAAAATGTGGCCCCAATCATTTATACACGAATTCTACCGACAGACATAAAACAGTGGGCCAGAAAAAAAATGTTTGTTAATATGTTGAACTTCTAGTTCGAGATCTAATCTGGAAAGCCATTAATCTTGTAGAGTGTGTTAAACTAAGTTTTCTCCGATTTAGCCGAACTTAACTCCCCATCAATCATAATTTTTCATTAGGATATCGTAAAAAATCCATCTATTTTCCGTGGGGGTCGCGGCGACAAATGTTTAATTAATCACGTGTTAATTAATTAAATATTCATCAATTGTTGGGCGGGTATTAGGGAGACCGCCACAAAGAAACGCTTACGGCGAACCGGGCGTAAGCCGCAGAGTTGAGTATCGGGAGTAAAACAGAGCCAAATTCTCCTGGGCCCGCCCACGGGCCGGCTAATTCTATTATATTGCTATGCCATTATGTATTTAACAGGAGTTGATTAATAGAGAAATTCGGTTGTAGATAGCGCCCAAAAACGATATTGCAGCAAAAACTGAAATCTGAGCTTTTACCCAATTCCAACAACGATAAAAAGTTTGTCAGTGCTCGACTGCGATGACAAACACAACACAATTCGTAACTCATCTGTTGCCACGATGTGCACATATCTATTTAAATTCATTAATTTTTTATTGATTTATTCAATGGTTATAAATCGAGAAGTTACATTCCTGCCCCGGGTGCGCCGCAAGGGTGGGTTCTTGGACCCTTGTTTTTTATTTTGTATGCAAATAATGTTTGTGAATGCCTAAATGTAGTGTTGATGATTTGAAGATGCTTAAAGTCATAAATTCCATTAAAGAATGTGAGAAACCACAGGTAGCAATTTAAATGTCATCTATAAATTGGTGTCAACGTTATGGTCTGATTCTTAATAATGCTAAATGTAATGCTATGACTATTATTTTTAAAAAGTGGTCGAATATAATTATAATTTTAAATGGTTACATTCTTGAAAGACCTATATACAAGTGTAACAGATCTTTGTGTAACGTTTGATTCCAGACTCACTTTTAGTACTCATGCTGATAATACTGTGTGAAGCACCTACAGATATTTAGGGCTAATAATAAGGTATGGTCGTCAGTTTAATGGTATAGGTAGCTACTTTTCAATTGTTATATTACTTGTTTGTCAGATCTAAATTAAAATATGCAGCTTTGGCTTGCCAACCTAACTATAACTACTGGACTCATCATAAACTTGAAAATTTCACATCTCTACTTTAAAACCAATAAGATGCCTTTATTTTGACTCGTTGCCATGGCAACCAGAAAAATTTCTGAAAATTTTTTGGTGGTGAGGCGTAATTAAGTGGAAATTTGGCGCGCCGTTATTTTATTGGCGAACGGTGGCCTTGTATGGATTAGGATCGAGCGGTATTATCGCTCTTTATCCTTCACCATCTCTGTAGACCTGGGCGGCCTCGTAGAGGTGGGTTCCCTTCTCGGTCAGCCTCGACCGCTGTTGCGGCCGATGCTGTCGGCTCGAGGAACCTCCTGGAAATTTGGCACGTCGATTTTGTTTTCAAAAAAAGCACTTTTTGACATGCTACCCATATTTGTGACGTCATAGTTGTTCGAGATATGACATCAATTTTTTTAAATGGCAACCCCCAATTTTGACCATGCCATTTGACAGAGCGTGTCATTCTACATACACACATCAGGAAATATTATGGTGTTACATAACAAAAATTTCAAGAAAATTGTGTTTGAAGATTTTAAAATTTAATTGTCACCAAAATGTATCATCCGAGAAGGGGGGCCGCTTGAGTGGCTATCCAGATCGCCTGATTTGACACCCCTAGATTATTTATTGTGCGGATACTTAAAAAGCAAAGTATACGTTACTAGACCGGTTAATTTAGGAGATTTAAAAGCAAGAGTTTGTCACGAGATACATCGTATACCTCCTGAAGTTATTGATAATGTCCAAAAAGAATTTATTAATCGTCTTGGCTACTGTCAGGCAGCCAACGGTGATTTGGTCAGAACTTTCTCTTGTTGTACTCCCAAAGATAGACGTAATGACTCTTGTCTAAGATTTATCAAAAAGCTGCTCAAAGATTCTATTGACTGTCCTGCGATTTTAGAGAGACTTCATTCTTTAATCTCGAAGATTCCATCTCGCTCTCATTTGACCTTCTATCAAATGGCACCTAGAACTAACGTGTTTTCAAAATACAATGCCATTTTTTAATACATAGCTAATATAACACCTTAATTACAATCTATGTTCAAAATGTTCACTGTTATTTTCCACGCACGCAAGACACTACCTAAGTCAAATTCTTGGACTTCGACGAATCTTCCTATTGGACAGCCGCTATTGAAGGAAACGATCTAAATAAATACGTCGTACCCTTGCAGAATTGTGGCGAGCTTCGCCATAAATAAGTAATATATCGTGATACTCACGTATGCTAAACATTTCAACAAACAAACGAAAAAAGTAAGGAAATAGTGGTGCGTAAAATAATTTGCGACAAGCGTCAGACACTTCAGATACCAACTGATCACTGTACTTCACGCTCTGTTGCCACATTCGACATTGTTGAATTTTATTTATTAACGAAGATAATGTTTTTATTAAAACTAAACATAAATATATTGAAAGAAATACTGTTTTTTTATGGGCGTTTGATGCTGAAAATTATGGTGAAAACTCTTAATTAGAGTTTTTACACAATAATTTGTTAATTTTTTTGTAGAAAATGATTGGGTTCAGAACCCATGTCATATAAGGATATTTGTTTATTTTGAGGTATACCTAGGCCTATTAAATTTATGGTATGATAAAAGAAGCATAGCAAAACATGGAAAACCTAATTTTGTTTTACATTACCAAATTATTTTTTGGCTCGATTTTTACTAAGATTCTTTCTTTTCCAGTGACGAAATTCATCCGGATTGGGATCGCCGACAAGAATGACAATCCTCCTTACTTCGACAAGGCCCTATACGAGGCGGAAGTCGACGAGAATGAGGATATCCAGCACACCGTTCTCACCGTCACCGCCAAAGATCACGATGAATGTAAGTACCCCTTATTCGTTATTTATTGCATCTGAAAAGGGATATAAATAAAACACCGTGCGAGTGCTTATATATGAGATTCGGTGATAAGGCGCGACGCGACGGAAATACATATGTGGGAAAAGCGCCGGCCCCCGATGGCTGGAGACGCATTCACGTTCGCACTCGAGTAAAATAAACGCGATCAAATTCGGGGACGGCAATTGCTGCCTGCGGGTGATCTCGAGATGCCCCAGACCCTCGAGTTCACCAGGGCCACGTGTGATGTATTGCGTCCAGGTGTCGTTGAATGGAAAAGCAGAACTAAAAAATTGGAAAAACAGTTATTAGACAGAGTAGTGAATGAAAGCAGTAACTTAAAACCTATTCAAAGACATTAAGTACTTAGAATTGTATCGCTTAGTATCTCTTTTATCCTAAATTTCATCCTTGCATTCACGTATTTTAAAGAGAAAACTAGAAATTATTTACTTACAAAATTTGTTAAAAAAATTGATATAGCTGAGGCAAGAATTCAGACGACTTAGCTGACGTTACGCAATTGTTTTTGTTGTCAATATAATTTTCTATAGTTTCTCGCATTAAAAACAATATTTTTTTGTAATTTGGTGCAATATATAGTGCAAACATTTAGTGTAGTATATGGTTTTATTATTATAAGTTGCATTTTCTTAAATATTATTTATTATTTTGTTCATATGGCGTAAGTCGTCTGAATACTGTACCAAATATGAATCGATTGGTTGTAAACAAAACACAAACTGGTTCTATATAGTTACGTAATTTTGAACTTGTATTAAGTATTTAAAACTTGTCCTTGCGCCTTCGCCAATTTTAATAAAATATTCAGAAATCTCAATTTACAAAGTTATACGTAGTATACGCTTTGGCACATTAGGCAATAAATAATTCCTAAACTTAAAAGTTAAGCTTTTATGTTACATTATCCAACATCTGAGAAAGGCAGGTTTGAAATTATCAGAAAAGTTAGATCAATTAATATTATTATTTTGTCTTCTAATTTGGATTATATGTTAGTTGGCAAACAAAAACACCAAAAAAATAGTTGTAAATACATAAATAGTTACGTAATTTTGAACGTGTTAAATGTGCCTTGTATTAGGTATTGAAAACTTGTCCTTGCGCCTTCGCCAATTTTAACAAAATATTCAGAAATCTCAATTTATAAGGTTATATACAGGGTGTTAAAAAAAGAGTGTAAAATATTTGAAGAGCTAATAGTATGAACCAAAATAAGCAGAAAAGTCTTAATAAACATGGGTTTCGCAAAGTAACGGTTGCGGAGATATGGACCACTATTCGTTTTTCAAACATTTTATTTTATTTGGAGTAAACCGACAAAGGAAGCTTTTAAAAAACAAAAAACAAAGTTACAGAAGATGTTCAAAGTGCCCTCCGTCCATTTCCAAGCAGGCACTACATCTTCGTCTCAACGATATTCGAACTCTTTCGAAAACACCCTCCTTGGTTTGGATTTCTTGACACTTTTGATTAATCCGTAGCTGCAGCTCTTCCAGACTATTTACAGGGGTACCATACATTAATGTCTTCAAATATCCCCAAACAAAGAAATCTACCTGTTTTATGGCCTCCAAGGTCGCTTGATCTGAACCCTGTATATTCGTTGAACGTACTTTTGTCCATGACTATATTATATTAATTTACGTTACTCCTTTGTTTCTTCAAGCGGGGTGATTCATCGTTATTCACTTGTGATTAATGATTAATCGCACTTCTGTCATCAAATTTAAATTCTTCAGTAGACAAAGCATGTAGCAAAAGAAGTAGAAAACAGAAATAAAATGCACATCACTATACCGTGTATTTCATATAGGTAGTAAAATTCTCAATTAAACAAAAAAAGAATTCTAGATTACTAAAATTTAAATTTTCAGCTTCACAAAACAATATGCTTTATTATAGCTTTATTTTGTTGAAATTGGAGTTTCTGAACAATTCACAAAATGTAATGAATAAAATGCCATTATATATTTCTGTGAATTTAATCGATTTTCAAATTAATTTCTGCATAAACCCACTTAAACCTGCTGCAGTTACACGTCAGTTTAAATAATTGAAATACAAATATATTCACTAATCAAAGTTAATCTTCGTTGATACAAAATTGAAATGAATAATACAATATATAATATTTAAATTGAATTTCATACCCATCGGCCATATTTAATTAAATCTCTGATGAAACGTATTTACAAAAGTTTTCAACACTGTTTATCTGGCTTTAATAAAACGTTTCCGTTGTTCAGTGTGTCGGTAACAAAAGAGAAAAAAACGGGTGTGTTTGTAAATACTTCAAATTCACAGTAAAACCAAACTGTGTACCAACAATGTAAAATAATATTATTGTCCATAAGTGACGGTTTGTTTAGTGATATTTGTGCAGGCCGGAACAATGGCAACTAAGCCGATTATTGAACAAACATTAATCCAATATTGCTTGCAAATCTCAAACCAACTATATTTTTTCAGTTTGATCTGTTTTTTCTCATTTTCATAATGTCATTTTTGTACGTGTCAGCTCTGTCAACAATCCGAGCGCTCGCTCATCATAAATTTGTTTATTTCTTACTGGAACAATAGAGACATTTATCATTATTTATTTTAATATCTAAACGTGCTTTGAGCATGTTTGGTATCAGAAACAAGGCTGTTATATTTAATTATACTCGTATACAAGATTTGTGTACTTAGCTATTGTGAAGACGACTACATCACAAATAAAGTTGAATACTAAATGTACAGGGTGTCTCAAATTCGATGGTATGTATGATCCTACTGTGAGAATACAAAAAATTAAATAAAATTTGGGACACTGCTGTTAAATGGAATGAGGTAAGCTCCAGTTTCAATCGAAAGTATTATCTTTGGGATTTGACAGAAACGGCTAATGACGTCATCAATTATATTTTTCCAGAAGCATACCCATTCGTTTTTCTTTTGAAAAGCTCTCTCTTTTTTAATGAACTTTTAATAGGGATTTTTTCTGTATTACTTACCAATGAAAAGATAAGCAATATCGTCCTAAAGAGTCCCAAAAGAAATGCCACCTAAAAATTACATTAGCACTGGAAGGATCAAGTAGTCATTGGAAAATAATTGAATGTTCGGTGTTTAAAGTGCATAAATGTCATTAAGAAGAAACAAAGGATTAAACTCGTCAATTTTTTAATACAGTTAAAACAAAATATGGTGTTAAAAATAACTAAAAAAATGAGGCAAACGCTCTCGTACTGCATATACAGTATGCGCCAAAAGTATGGAATAAATTCAATAAAAACGAAACAAATATTTTTTGGGAAAAATCCTCGAACAGGTCGATTTTTAATTTAAAAAATACATATTTTAGCGTAAAATGCGATTTTCAAATGTCATTTGTTTTCGAGTAATGACGTCAACGATTTTTTTTAAATGCAACGCCATATTTTTTCCTTGATTCTGAAAGATCGTTTAATTCTCTATCAGACAGTACTAAAATTTAGTACATAGGAAAGTTTTCGAGTAAATGACGATTGAATGTTAAAAAACGTAAATTTTATCCATAAAAAAGTAACAATTCTGAGTTATGTAAAATAAAATACAATTGATTAAATTTTATACTTAAATTATAGTACAGTTAATTTTATCAAAAAAATATAAGAGAGAAAAAAGTTTCTAAATGAATCGGCTTAATTTAATTTATTTTTTTCTACGTCGTTAAGGAAGTTTTTTGAAAGGATAGTTAAAAAAACTGAAAGGAGTAGTTTATTTCAACCCTTTCCAATTATTTTCAGAAAGTGAAAAAATATATTACAAGTGTCTTTTGATCATGGTAACACCTCCAAAAAATTTTACCACTTCCACGCTTTTCATTTTCGAGAAACACAATAAAAACACTCTTTTTTCCGCCATTTTTGCAACGCGATATCTCCCTAATGGTTGACTGGTCACCCAACGTTTATATAACAAACTACCTTTTATTTTCAACAAGGAATTACCCCCTGAAATGTTTCGCCTTTGTTTTGAAACATCCTGTATAGTAATAAATAAAATGTTTTCTAATAAAAGTTTAATAGAAAAAGAAAAGCTTTCAACAGAAAATTTGGGAATATTTCTGGAAAAATTTTATTTAAATTGTTTGTATCCTCACAGTAGCTCTTACTATCGAGTTTGAGACACACTGTACAGCAATACAATATGAATGCAAACAAATAAAATGTTAGGAATCGGAGTTATGTAATGCTACAGAAAAGTAATTACACCAGTAATTATCTCTGAATCCGTAATCAGCTAAAGCAATGCTTTATCTTCGGAGAGAACCCTCGAGGCTATGCAGATTGTTAAGTCGTAAACATGGAAGAAGGAGATTTATGATTATTTTTATCTTAAATTACAAAAAAAAAAATCACTTCCTCTGCATGGAGGATAAGCTTTCTTTAATAAGGTTGTTGCCACGGCAGTATCAATCAGAACTTAATTAAAAAAGTACGAATTCCTCGTCTTTTTCTCCGAATGTCTGGCCTCTGAAGACCCCTCTTAATTTGAATGTTTGTAATCACGAGATTTAAATTACTTTGAGGAAGTAGCTAAGTATTTTGTACATTAAAAAGAAAGAAATCTTACGTACCTAAAGTTGAATTGATTAAATCGATATGGAATTCGTACGAATTCATTTTTCGATTTCATAAGTATTCGAACTTATACAGGGTGTTCCGAAACACTGGGTTCAAATCTAATCCATTGAAACCAACTTAGTTATACTCGAATTCAAAGATTTATACAAAAATTGGCTTTTCCTAATTGGTTTGCAAAAATTACTCATGTATTTTAATGATTACTGCATATTAAGTATATACCTTATTAACCTTTTTAATATCGAGTTTATAGACTGCTTAATTTGTGGTCTTACAAAGTGGTCCAATGATAGAAATCAATTTTGTAAAGGTATATTTTTAGATATTAACAATATTGGGTAAAACTAACTACTCTGCGGACTAAATCTCCGACCAGCGTCGAATTACATCCACAATATCATGTATTAGCTTTTGCAATAAATGTTTACTGTATTACAAAGGTATTTTAAGCTAATATATCTCAATTCTCCTACAATTCCTATCAATGAAGTTATATTAGGCTCTTTGACATTGTCAATATTTGATTTCAAATAATTTTAATTTATTGGCATAATAATTTTTATAGTTAGATATTTGACTCAACTTAAAGGAGGCCACGTGAAAAAGCAATCTTAAAAATGCAGAAATAGGTCAAATCTCATCTAATAAATGTGGTTGAATTTTCAAGTTCCCACAGTTTCAAAAGCGAAATTAGATATTTATAGAATGTTTTTATTAAACCAGGTTAGTAAATTTAGCCAGATTAATTTTTATTTTGATAATTATTGAATAGAGCTTCATCTATGGAATTGTTCATTAGCATTCCTATATGTTTGGTGTCAAAGAGCATACATATGACTTCATTGATAGGAATTGTAGGAGAATTGATTTAGATTAGCTTAAAATACCTTTCTAATACAGTAAAAAAGAAATCAAACTAGTAAATTCTAATAAAGCTACTCAAATTAGTTAGTTAGTGTAATTTAAATTTGAATAAAAAGATTTACATACCAAACATCTACTTAATTATGTGTATTATTGTGTGAAATTGAGGTTTTATTTTAGTTAGAAGACACTTGTAAATTTATCTTTCAGTTTAAACATACGCTGCACTGCGCTGTCCCCGTAACTTTCTCGTGAAGATTTTAATAAGAATAAACTTGAAAGTTTGTTTACACATCCTGCATAATTAGTGACCTAACTTTAAATAAACTAAGATTTAAAAAGGGCGACTAAAAGGTAACCTCTTTTAATTTAACATAAGAAGATCTTTGTCTGTGTTCGAAATGAACGAGTACCGTTGCAGGAGGCAATGACGTCATGCTTCGCGAGCGCTTAATTCCAATTTGACCTCCTATATTTCAAAAACTACTTCTCAGATCGAGTTTAAATTTTCTGGGTTGACCAAACATCATAAACGCTTCGTAAAGAATAAGCAAATAGTGTGAGAGCAACGTAAATTTCTAGCTCTTGACAAATTCTAAGTTGAAATTATTTATATATGTCGAAACAATTAAACGGAAATTTATCTTCACGCTGGTATAAATACATAGTATATATACAAGTTGTTAGAAATGATGTCATCTGATGCGACTGTTCCGAATACTTTTTAACTTGTTTTCTGTACAGAATTACAAAAGAGACCTTAAATGCCTTAAGGCTGTAATGTTCGCAATTTTACAAAGTCGTTTTTGACGTCCACGCGCTTTCATGTTTCTCCTCAATGGAAATTTATATTAAGATGAAGCAAGTTTTAATCAAATAATAAAAGTATATTTTACTAGACAGCAGAGCCATATTTAAAAAAAAAATAGATCTGAATAATATTTCGGTCGCAATATTGCCCACATTTAGGACCGCGGTGAGACGTTGTTAGGCACTATTATAAAAAAAGAAAGCTGTAGGCTAGTAAATCAAGTCTTCATATAACAGACAATTGTCTCAGATTTAAATTTTTTGCATTTATATTCATGAAATCTGTCCGCCAAGAAGACATGTTTTGCTAAATTTCTGCATACAATTGCCTAACTTACAGGGGCAGAAACTTAAATTTGCCGTTGAAGGTGCTGATGGGCGGAACCTGATAAAAGCTACACTGTTTGGCCGAACAGTATACCCTTAAACAAACAACCATTTGTCAATATGAACCAAGACAAAAAACTGTGTCGGGAAACAGCTAACTAATAATAGAGTCTGGTGTGATATAATCAAACCTTGAAGTTTCCTAATAAATGCAGTTGCAGCAAACTTCGTCGCGAAATTCGAAAACAGTTTTAACCTGATTGCCTCGTATTCTCCCCAGGATATTCTTATTTAACCGCCTCGGTTCCGGTAAACTTCCGCACGACAGTCAGTACCGTCTTATTCTATAATAAGTTTGCGACAAATCGTAAAGAAGATTGGATTATTTATTTAAGCCCCGTACAGATGCCATTAAAACTTTTTTGTGTCAACTTTGTCATCAGCTATTTAGCTGTTCATATCGGTATTGTTGTGAAGATATTATTGTTCTTTGGGAATGCAAGGCGTTCATTTACATTTGAACACTCAGGTAGAAGATATTGAAGAAATAATCAGTAAAAAGTACTTTTATATAGCTAATGTTAAAGTTATCTTTCATCTACTACAAGTCGTAGATAAAGTAGTAATTTAAAGGCAAGTGTAGATAAAACGACATTGTTACAAGAATAGATAAAGATCATTATTTTTCCAGTATTTATGACCACTATTTAAATCATTACCTATTATATGTGAATACAAATACTAATGTTACAATTAACATTCCCAGATATATGAATGTTAAGAGAAGAATTTGTATTTGCTCCGACTACAATACCAATATATTGGAGCTAATGGTCTGATTTTCCACGCTCTTATTCTGATATAGCAATCTTGATCACTGATTCCTCAATGTATGTGTCAGCTATGGAAGGAGACTGCCTACCTCATGGTAATAATGATCTCATTTTCACAAGTTTCTGCTTCCAACTGCCACACGAAGCGGCACCAAGAAGAAATAAATAAATTCCAAGGACAATTATGTAAAAGTTTCCCTAATATAAAATCGCTTCAACTAATTGCTAAATTTTTCTTTTTTTATTACATCATTTCAAATAGTTGTTCTAGAAAAGCAATTCCTAAAGTGTTTAAGAAATAAACTTAATAATATATCATGGTTGAATTTGATGTTAATATTTGCTCAATAGATTCGCAACAGTAATAAAAATTAATTTGTTTGAAGCTTTATATAGTGCCTTCATAGAGAAGAAGAAATATTCTCAAATCAATCGCAGAGCAATTCATATGCGAATATCCTTTTCTTCACTACGGCAATTGAGAGTGACAAAAAATCTATTTGCATACGAGTTGTTCTTCGAGAATCACAGTCCTGGTCCTAGATTTTCTTAACATCATTCTGTAACACCCTGTAGATTTTAGATGTTCAGCAGTATTAATAATGATAACAAATTAAGTAGGCTTCCTGCTGAGATATTTTTTAACTTTTAGTTTGAGACGTGCCTCATTTATTTTCACGAATTGATGTCGGTATCTCTGAAGAAACCAGAATAAATTTCGCGTGTTTTTCGCGAATTAAAAAAATTCTGCAACTCATATCTGTTCATCGGGAGAGTATTTTGTTTCCTGCAGACAACAAAGGGCGCTTTGTGCGCCACTACAGGTGTAAGCTTTTGTACGGGATCGCAGCCGAATGAAATGGAAGCAATAAAAAACACTTTATCCGCTCCGCCGATAAGAGCCCATCGGGCCCCGGGGCGATATTTCCCGTAAATGCATTAAAAATTTCCGAATAAATCAACCTTTTCAGAATTCCACACCAACCGCCCTCCGTAATTACTTACCGCCGAGAGGCGCTCTCGATACCGGGACCGTTCCGGCAGTTAGGCGCGTCCACTGCTGAATTATCGTCTGCCGCCATGTTGCATAGGACCTAGGGCATTAAGTATGTCCTTGCTTCAGGCCACTGGTCATAAAAAGCGCGTTTCAACAATAACTCCTATCCTCCACCGGACGTCACTGATTTTAATCTATGAAAATCCTATTACCTCAGGGCTCCGATCTGGGCCCCTCTTATTTACTATTTTCATTAATGACATGACAAATTATGCTGACTGTCGTAAATTGGTTAATACTGATAAAACCTTGAGTATTATGTTTGTCTTTGCCCAAGGCCGCTGGTCATGAAAAGGGCATATCAACTATAATTTCTATCTTCCATCAAACCAGGAAAACGACTGCAAAAACTTGATATACAGGTTGTATCACATAAGAAAATGTATCTCGCTTAATATGCGAGACACGTCAAAAATTTTTAATTGTTTTTTGTTGCATTTTTGGAGGCCTTTATGCTCGTAAAAACCAATTTGAGATCCATGGCCAACTTTATGAGTAATAACAAAAAAACCTGTAAAGTGCCCAAACTTTAAGGCTGTCTAACTTTTTTATTTTAAGAGATAGAGAAAACTTATTGGTAATAAATTTTGATTGCAAAATTGATATCTTTCACCTGATATAAACAGATTTTTGAAATATCGTATGTGGTTCGCTACGCCCTCTAGGCGGATAATTTTTTTTTTATTGAAGCAGGCTATGGCCACAAAAAATTGCCTGTTTCTTCGTCTTTCATGCAATATACTACATGTTGCCCTTATCTTTCGTATTTATTACATTTTTTCAATTTTAGTTAAAAAAAATGTACCTAAATATTTTCGTGTTGCTCAAGATAATGTAGAACTTGTTTTAAAGACTTTGTGGGATTCTGCTAAAACGGTTTGTCTTATATTTGTTGAATCGTTTTCATTGCGACACAACGGATTTATATTTACTGAATATCCTATTAGTTCCGGAGTACCTCAGGGTTCCGATCTTGGTCTCTTCTTATTTCCTATTTTCATTAATGATATGACAAATTATGTAGACTGTTGTAAATTGGTTTATGCTGATAGAAACTTGGGCATTATGTTTGTGCTTGCCCGAGACCGCTGGTCATAAAAAGCGATTTCAATAACTTCAATCCTCTATCAAACTAGGAAAATGACTGCGTCAACTTGAAAATCCTATAACTTTCGAATTACCTCAGGGTTCTGATCTGGGTATCCTGTTATTTTCTATTTTCATGAATGTGACAAATTATGTTGACTGTTGTAAATTGGTTTATACTGATCATTCAAAGATATTTTCTTCCATTTCAACTGGGGAATTTACTTAAAATCAAATTTTTATTTTTTGTCTGTCCTGAAAATATTGGGAGACAATTAGGACCATGGTGTATGTCGAAGAATGTACGAAATAGGTACATTTAAAATTTTTTTCTCATTGACGCTATGTCGGTTGTACCATTGAATTTGTTACATGATATTGAAAATTAGTTTGCCTAAATTTTAAGATGTTTCAATCGTTAGAAAAAGGTCAGCAGTCGAATCTTTCGTGTTTCCATCCCAACGTACCGGGACATAGGGAAAGAAATTAGTATTTTTTGAAAGGAGTTTCTCAGAACGGAATTCCTTACAACTTTTATATTTTTCAAAGTAAGTAAGTATTTAGGATTTAACTCAACGATTATTACAAACCAATTCTGTTTGTAGCCCGTGTTAAATAAATTATTTTAAAAAAATTTCGTATATTTAGTGCATTTTAATAAAAATTATTTATCGTAAATAACACAAATTCTAAATGAATTTGCTCGCAAACGGTGTTTGGAGTTTGCTGAAGTAAAACAAGAGTACCTACGCGTACAGTAGAGCAGTAGAGTATTTTGTAAAATTATATAAAATTTTTTATTATTTGATCAAACGGTCAAAAAATTAAGATACATAAATCCCAACTCCTCTCCCTGTTAAATTATTGCAGGTTAATTTCAGGGCATTCTACACAATGCGTGCATAAATGAGGTAACGCATAAATTAATTATTTGCTAAATAAACAAAATTATTAAAAATTTCCGAAACAGGTCAATTTTTTAATTTAATTTACTGTTTTTTTCTAATAATAATCTAATGTACAGGGTGAGCTACCTTCCAGTAATGACGTCATCACGGAAAATAAAACGTTAGCAATGAATTACTTATTTCGATTATTTTGATGTACATATGTGCAGAATTCAGTTTTTCGATCAACGTCGTCTTCAGTCAATTCATGGCTGAGACGTAAGATCACTAATAAGCGTGTTTGTGGTGTTTTTTAATAGCTTGTCAAAGTAGTTGTAATAACAATACATTTCATTTAATTTTGAGTACATTTAATTTCTAATACATGTATTCATTTGTAAATAATTTAGTATTGTTGCCCACCCTGTACCAATTTGAAGAAACTCGTGATACATTTTTGGAATAAGCTCCGCAACGAAAATCCGGAAACGGGGTGTTACATTAAAAAAAACGGTGATGGCGTCATCACTCACAGGTAGATCACCCTGTATATTAAATTATTATTTGAAAAAACATGAAATTAAAATAAAAAATCGATCTATTTTGAGAATTTTTAATAATATTGATTTTTTTTTAGCTAATAATGGATTATGCGTTAGGTACTTTATGAACGCACTGTATATAGTGTGTCACCCTAAATTTCTTACGTCATTGATAGAAAACAAAAAAGGAAACTCAAGTAACATCAATCAGTCTATTAAAAAAAGTTGAGAAAACATATTTCGCGTGAAGAACGAACCTTGTGACCAGAATATTTATCAATTCTGAAGACAAAGTTGTCAATTTGTGCACTCCCCAATGACCTATTGATTAGACATTAGCCAACCCAAGAAAGCTAACCCCTTGGTAGCGAAAAAGTTTTGGAAAACGCCGAGGTGTGCGGAATAACAAGAGGAGTTGATACACAGAAATAAGGGTCAGATATGCCAAGTGAAAAAGTTAAGGGAATCCGGCTTTACTGGCGAAAAAACATGAATACTTCTTGGGCCGTTTGGGGGAAAACTTTGGGAAACTCATTCGGATGTGTTTGGGGTGGAAAGTAAGGTGACTTATTAGACGAATAACTTGATGGATTACGGCGCCCAACGTAATGTAAGGAATGATTTAAAAGGATGAAGAGCTGAATTGAAATATATAAATATCTAGGGATTACATTGATTTATACAGTGTAGAAGAAAGGTATGGAATAAATTCATTATTTCTAAAACAACGAAGTTTCATGAAATTTCCTCGGACTCGTCGATTTTGCTTTTTAAAAAGACTCGTTCTTCTATACCAACGCATTTCCGACGTTCATTTATTTTCTCGTGATGACGTCATCTGATATTTTTTTAAATAGAACCCCTATATTTTTTTAGGATTCTTGTAGAGCTTAACTTACTGAATTCAAAAATATATAATTTCAACACTTTATTCCTTCAACTTTCGAAGAAAAAATATAACCGAAATCGATCTGCGAGAATTTGTTGTCCCGCATTTGATGCGACGGTAGAGACTGGATGAGTCGTGTAGTCACAGGAGATGAGACCTGGATATTTGAATATGCCCCGATACCCGTAAACAAAATCAGCAGTATAGGTGGAAAAGGGTGGAGAGCGGCCAACGAAAGCGAGGATGTCCAAGTCACGACTGAAGGCAATGTTGATATTTTCTTTTCGATATACACAGCATCATTCAGCGCGAATATGTTCCTGCCGGCCAGACAGTGACTGGACAGTTCTATGTTGGCGTCCTGGAACGGCTGAATCTTGCACCACGACAACGCGCCAGCCCATTCCTCGTTCATTGTGCAAGAGATTTTGGCCCCTGCGATTTTTATTCCCCAAGATGAAGTCGCACCTCAAGGCAACTCGTCATGGCGGCGTACAGCAGGTCAAAGAAGCTGTAACCGTGGTGCTGAACAGGTTAACTGCGAAGGATTACCAAGGGTGCTTCCAATCGTAGGAGCAACTTTGGAATCATTGTGTAGAATTAAAGGGAGACTATTGTGAAGGTCGATAACAAAATATTGGCGAATATTAATTTGCTAGTTTTTTCATTGACAAATTGCCGAAACTTAATTACCACACTCTATATATGTTGGAAGATTCATCTCCTTCATATTTTCTCAGTAACAATTTTCCTGATACCGCATAATTGCGTCAATTTGCACGAACTACCGGGCGCACGTCCTCCGGAGGTCCGAGTCCGAAATCCGCCACTAATTGTTATCGCGATGGCACGACCCCACGCCCTCGCCCCTTATCAGCATACGCTTTGTATTAGATAATGCCGCGCTAAGCGATGATCAGGATCTGCACCCCGATACGGCCTACTTGGTCGTAAATGGAGGCCGCAATATGGCCATGTATCATGACAAGTGTGCGGACGGCCTTCCCCGTACCACTCGGGATTTATAGAGTCGACAAGCGGGGTCGGATCGATTGCTCTCATAATGCAGTTTTATGGCCTGGGGCCCGGATCCCCATAACTCGTTAGCCGCTTTACTTGCGTGTCTCCAATTGATTCAACGCCACCGATTCGGAAGAACCGGAGTTTTTAATGCGGGATCGTAAAAGCGCGTTGTACCATTAAATCGCCTATTTTCCAATGACACGCGCTGGAGTTATGGGGATTTGCTGGATTAAGCGTACGGTCTTTTTATGGGCGAATGAAATATTAAAACGCTCAGGGTGTATCAGCCGGCGGTCGCGGAAGGATCTAATAAAATTAATCGTGGCATTTAAGCGTCCTTTCCATCGACTAGCCCGATTTAAATCCGTTCTTATATAAGATTGAACGCGCTGCCATCGTTAATTACACAAACTGTATCATGATCGCTGAGATAGCTCAACATGTCCTAAACGTACAACAAATAAACTGATTTGACATGACATCTGTCATTATTATTTTTACAAACTTAGAATTAAACAATACCTATTTAATCCTATAACTTTTGTAAGATCTTTATAATCCCATAAGATAAACCGGATTAAAATATGTGAAAAGCCAAGCTGCTTAGTAACAGCCACCCTGCTATGTCTTAAAAAGAGATCTAAAATTCAGAGGCTTATCCTGTGACCAAAAGTAAGAGTTTCACTATCTTCACCTTTTGTTTCTTTACATTTTTATTATATTCTGAACCGATTAACAACAAAATTGATTTATTTGATCAAGTGCATTTTTACGATACTCATTACTCGTTTACTTAAAATAATAATAAAATAACTAATTAACAATGGAATTACTTTACTATGATTTATTATAACAAATGTTGTAAATGACACCTTCGGCCAGAGCTTCTTGCAATTGCAGCTCGAACACGTGCATTCATTCCAGGAATAGCTCTTATCACATCACTACCAGCTATGGTTTATGTAAGCGCTCCTCAGATTCAATTTGAACCTTGTAAACTAATGCCTTGGGAAGTCCCTAAAGAAAAAAATTAATAGGGTTCATATCGGGTGATCTGGGTGGCCAAGGTTGACTTGGTTCTTGAGTGTCTCGTCCAATCACATATTTCCGCATCTTTCATTTAAATATTCACGAGCAGTAGAACTAAAATGTAGGGGACCCCGTTGTGCATGAACCACATTTTTTGTCTTAAAGCATAAGGAACATCGTCAAGTAGTTCAGGTAAAACGTTTTCAAGAAAATGTATGTGGGAAGCATCCGTTAAAGTTATTGGTAAAAAGTAAGGCCCAACAAGAAAATTTCCAATATCACCCACGCATGCATTAAAAAAAACCGATGTTGAAATCGAGATTCCATTACAGCATAAAGATTTTCATGAGACCGTTTCCATCTGCAAGTCCAAAAATGAAAATCATATGGACCATTTCAGCATTTGAATATGCATAACTCATTATTAAAAATTAATATTCTGAAAAAAATAAGCTTAATTTGATGATAATCAATAAGATGACGGCTTCTTATCGTTATTGTTTGCATTCATGCATATGCACTTCATCAAATAAATCAATTTGGTTTGAATTACAAAAAAATGTAAAGAAATAGAAAATGAAGATAATACAAAGACGTATATGATTACTTATTTTATTTATAATATTATACATGGTAATATTTTTTTATTTTTGGCAAATAATGATCGATGATACTGGTACCTCCGCCATTAGTAAGTTTCTAAAGCTGGTAATTTTTTGTTTCATACCTACTTTCACACTAAATATATACACCGATATTGGTTAAATTATCTCAGGCAGTTTAGAAATAAAAACCGATATTTTTTCACATTTGACACGCTGTAACTGAAAAAACATCTCTTGACACAGCTTAATTTTTAATTACTTTTGTAATGCCATTTTTATTTCATTAAAAAGCATGATGTTCTGCTATTTTATCATAATATTACATTGTAAGTAGGTACTTACAGGTACTTACTTAAAAGTTATTAACCACGTAACCTTTCTAATTTATTTTATTGTTAGGCCGGGCGAACGTTGAGGCGCAGTTGACGTGGCGCAGGGTGACACACGGGTCGTAAAATATGTTGTTTCCAGAAAATGTAGGTACCCTTATAGCCGTTTGTCACTATACAATATTATCTGAGAAAAATATTAAAAAATTCATTTGAAAATTATTTTTAAAATATCCTGTAGTTGCAAGTGGGAGATTGGGTATGAAATTTATAAAATAATTTACTAACTCCCACTTGCAACTACAGGATATTTTAAAATAATTTTCAAATGAATTTTTAATATTTTTCTCAGATAATATTGTATAGTGACACACGGCTATTACGGAATAGAGTTAAGAATCACTGCAATACAGCGTGAATACAGCACAAACACCGCATATCCGTAGACTGTCATAACCGTTTATGTATTGATTGCTAATTATTAAGAGAGCAGTCTACAATAAAGGACATTTCAAGTACCCAAATATTGTATATACCTACCTCTATCTATTCAATTTTGCCTTTATTTCTCGTTAGGTCTTTGTTTTGGTAGATTTCAAAGAGTAATTTTAATAATTTTATTATTTCTTTTTGTGTCTATTAAAAAGCATGAGACCTGGCAACACTGGCATCAGTTGACCGGACAGTTAGATTTGCAATGGCGAATTGGCGTTGGCGATACGGAACCGATTATCGTAGTGGTGGGGAATACTAGACCAATGCACGTCGCCGCACCTCTTATACTTCGTACCTTCCCTGGGATGAAGAGGCAATTTCTACTTTCTCTGTAAAGATCCGCAATTTCCGATTATGTATAACAAAACACCCTTATGTTTGGCCACAGAATACCTAAGCTCTTGGATTTTAGATCCCTACTTAAAAATCACCCTATATATACTTAGCAATCCTGCTAAGCTATTTATAAAAAAATTAAAGATTTATTTCAAAATCATATAAACAAAGCAAGAGAGTTGTTTCCATTGTTTTTATAATAATTTTTCAATACGATAATAATAAAACTTGCCTAAAATATTTAATATATATTATTTAATTCTATTTATTTATTTTATTGTAAAATTTCCCATTTCTTTCTCCAGATATTATTCAGAGGAATTTTAATGACACTTAAAATAATAGTTAAAAAAGTAAGGCTGCTTATTATTGAATTTATAGGTTTTTTACTTATATATCGTTGATTATATCAAAACAAATTTTATCAAAATAAAATTGAATTATAAACACTTTTGGCAAATTTCGCCAAGATATCAGCGGATTCTGTAAGCCAGTATGTTGCATTTCCCCTCCTAATACATTCGAATGAGTTTCTTAAAGTTTTCCCTCGAACAATCTTAGAAGTATAAACGATTTTCTCGCCTTGCCTTAACTTTCTCCCTGGGCATTCCCAGTCCTTATTCCTATATCAACTCCTCTTTTCCGCGTACCTCGACATTTTCTCCAAGTTTTTCGATGCTGAGAACCTCCTAAAGTCTACCAAAATGTAATCAATACGTCGTTGGAGGCTATCTTACAACTTTCTAGCCAGAACTGATAAGTATGCCGCTTCTAAGGTCTGTTTCTTCATCCGTAACGGGATATCCAAATTAAACTTACATCATGAAACGTGTTTGAAAATACCCCTGAAAAGCTTGAATACATTTGCCTGTATTTTGAGGGACTAGTCTGAAGTTGTGCAGAATAAACGCAAAAGCAGATATTTCAATTTAACTGGAATTTGTACAATTCGCGTTTACTTCATTTAAATAATGCAGCTAGAGCTACTAGAATTCACGTGATGAAGTCGCCCGTGTGTGCGCGCGGGTATATTTAGTGTAGCTTGCTTACCTGACAAACGTGCTTTATATTGTTATCAAATGTATATAATAAACTGAAAATAGACATTTATATTCTTATGTATCCAACATTTATAGCGTGACACATAATATGTGTGCGTTTTATATACATCAAAATTGTTCTGTAAAAACGAATGTGCATGTTGATTTAGATAGAAGCTTTGCACTGCACATATTTGGAGATTTCATAAAAATACAAATAGAAAATATGGAGGTATACTAGATATTATTAAATTTTCAATATTCAAAACTCATTTGTTAAATACATTGGCAGTGAAATACTGACATACCTAGCGATTTCTTTAAATAGGTTTATATTTTGAGTGTGAACATAATTTTTAGATATTGATGAAATGACTTTTGATGTTGAAGGATATTTTCGGCTTCAAGGGAACATTCTATTTCATAGCCGATCATTTCTTATTTTCAGTAGGAGTTTTGAAGTAGCTTTCAGCAACAGAATTAGGCCAGGCACTATATCTTTTTATACTAAAAATGTTGGTTGAAGATCGGCGAAAACAGCTCCCAGTATACGGATTTGAATTAGGCAGTTTAAGAAATCGTACAATTAGTTTTGGCATATTGCCAATAGTGTTTATACCAATAGGTTGTTTGGTATTTTCACCAGCTTTATATCGAAGAAAGAAGCGAAAAAGTTCACAGTTTTCTGCACTGAAAAAGGCCAGTAACTTTACAAATTTAC
The DNA here is from genome assembly GCA_025584915.1 of Monochamus saltuarius. Lineage (NCBI taxonomy): Eukaryota > Metazoa > Arthropoda > Insecta > Coleoptera > Cerambycidae > Monochamus > Monochamus saltuarius. The sequence goes on along the minus strand of CM046723.1, from coordinate 6,559,277 downwards.
TTTGTAAGTATATCCTTATAATTGTCTTAAAATAATTCTATAAACAATGATGATATTACACTGACACTTGTAATTTTACAAGAAAACTGCAAATATACAATAAAACCGTAAACTTCCTATGTAATTATTATATAATTTGTACATTTATTGAATATATTGTAATACATTTACAGTTAACAATGTGAAATCCATTTTTAGATTGTAAAATTACTGAATATAACAAATTTACTATATAATTGACTGTAAAAATATGCCTAATGTGTGTGTGATGGTACTACTAATTTTAAAACGCACTATACCACTAATCGTTGAGAGCGTTGGGTGGTGACGCCTTCATTAATTCTTGCTTCAATTCGATAAATGCAGCATGTACCTAGGACCTTACATAATTAATTTTGTGAGTAGTGACTAGGAATATAAACATATCTAGAGTGACAAGTGAGTCTTTTAGTACTATAAATAGTTTTGTCTAGTGCTTGTTGTAACATAACCTCAATGAGATTCAGAAGTAATAGGTATGTAAGTTATATATTGTGAATTGTGATGGCCCATCTGCATTCTATTAACAAAGGAGTGATGTGCGCAGGCTTACAATGAACACCTGTGGTGGATAGTGTCGGGACGAGGTAGGAGTGCGACGGAAGAACGGTAAAGTGTTGGGAGTACTTGTATGTTCAATCAGCCATTCGATCTAGCCTAAATTATAGGAAAAAGAATTGCATTGCATGCATCTTAAGTATATATAACTTCATTATCTACCGCAGTTGAGTCCTTACAACGTACATAGGAATAAGTTAGATATATTCAGTGAAGCTGATCCGAATTCGAGAAAAGCCAGTGTGGACACGTATCCTTAGTAATAAAAAACCTCCAAGACTTGGATGAAGAGAGAGGGGCCCCAAAAGTTAAGATACCCAACGACCTGGCCACCGCTGGAGGAGACGTAAGCTGTTATCTATATCAGGTTCGATTGACATTACATTGTTTTTCACGAGAACTTTGTGTGTATTTGTACCAATTTAGTTATCTTATTATACTATTAAATCAGATGTATTCGATAGCCTTGTTTGTTTATTTCTCAATCACCTACCTTTGTTAACATTAGAAGCAATTGGCATTCATGTTAATTAGGTTACTTAATATTAGTACATTTTTCTTTTGAAATAACATTCTGATGCAGAGATGCTATTGAGAAACTCATGGAAAAGCCTGATATGTTACTTAAGGTAAGTAACAATCGTTAATTCCTTACGATATTTCAATTTTTCTCATGTAGGCATATTAATCTATTAGGTATAAATGAATTATTATTCAGATTTTGTTTAGGTATCTATGTCAAAGCACTGTTAGTGAATTCGAATGTTGTAAACAAGATGTCTTGTGTTAGGGTTAGGTCAGTTTCAACACTTTTAGGTTTCTTTTATTCTCCAAAATGGTCCAAATGTCACGGAAATATTTTTTGAAAAAAAATTGAATAACGAAAATTTCATTTCGATATCTTGATTAGTTTTGATATAGCATTTTTTTAATTTTAGGCCTTTTCTATGATGCCCCATATTACATACGTATAATGTTTCATTAAAACATAATATATATGTTTGTTATAGCAGCGGAAAACTAGAAGTTATACAAAAATATTCCTCAAGCCACTAGATACTACACATAGAGAAAAAATGTCTTTACAATGTATAAATATTAATATAATAAGTAGAAAAGTTACCACAGAAAACAACCAAAATTTAAAAATATTATGTAGGTATCTCTTAAACAAATCAAAATATCGAAATGTGATTCTCGCTATTCAACTTTTCTCAAAAATTAAGCTCCAAATATCTTGGCTACTTTTTTCTGTCTTTTCGGAAAATAGAAGAAACCTTCTTTACCTAAGTGCCCAAATTGGACCATCCTGTACAATAAATAAAAAAAATTACATTGTAGTAATAATATAAAATGTATTATTACAATGTAGCTTTACAATTGCCTGTAAAGTTACTTTGCAATTTTACAAGTAATTGTGGAAGTTACATTGTAAAATACTTTTGAATTGTAAAATCACAAAGTAATATTACAATTGCAAAACCTAAAATTACATCACAAAATAAATTTCCAACGTAGTTTTACATTTTATTTGTAAAGTCATAATCGATAAGAAAATTACAGCAATAATGAGTGGTAAATAAATTGCCATCTATTTTAACTGTAATTATTTTTTACAGTGTGATTTGAATCTGACGTATTTTCTTACCAGTTCTACTAAATTCAAGCCATCAATATTTCCAGATGTTACAAAGAACTTTCTAGACAATTTTCTTTGGTATTGGGTATCATGACATGAGCATAGTCCTTCATCTTTGACATGTTCTACAAGCAGATTTGTAAGTTCTTCCCTAAATACCTTTTTTTCTCTACATACATCATTTCTCTTAGAGAAACTATTTCTTAATATAGATTTTGACTTTATGTCGAACTAAATTAGTGGGGTACTACGTTATTACCGCACTTATGTGATACAAACTTCACACGCTAAGTTTTGATGTAGTGATATTATTTTGACTTGGAATGCAGATACTCCCAGTTCAAATTCCAGAGGGAATATATATTTTGCTCGTTTATACTTATTTTTATATAGGTATATTATCTTTACTAAATTAATTAGTATAATTTGTAGTCCTGTTGCAAATGTTACAAAAATAACCTAAATAGAACTGTAGAAATAACATAGTGTAAAATATATTGGAAAAACATATTTATTTTCACACTCGCTTGTGTGAAAAATGTTTTTTCAACACTTGTTATACAATATGCTAATGTGATGTCACTATGCAACAAATAAACAAACAAGATTATTGAAACGTCATATTTGACTTCACTAAGTTTTGATGACGAAATAGAAGAATTTTCGAATCATGTGTTTAGTGTTAGTGAAATTATCTACTTTCTTAGTCCGAAATATTTTTTAGGCAAAACAAAATTTGGAAAATAACCCCTTGACTGATGTGTAAAAGATTGTTTGTTAATATTTTTATTTAATTTCAGTGGCAGGAATGTCCAATTAAAGAAAAATGGTAACAAATAATGACACAAATAAATTATAATAATATATTACTGTAGTAGTTAGGTAATAAACAGTTTGTAACGCCAAGAGAAAATAATATCATTCATCTTTCTCGATAATTTCAGATAAAACATATAATATAATATTGTATATAAGTATTTCCAACAAAATTTGTTCGTTATTTCCATGTAAATTGGTAACATCTATCACGAGAAGTTACATTTAGAGAAATATGTACCTATTAGGGTATAATATTTGTCGTTTAACGAAGTTGCGCATTTTTCTTGAGACGACGAGAATTTATGACGTGCTTTTTGCACCGTTTTATTTCTTGCTATTATTTATCTTATAATTTTACAGATGATCTTGCAAAAGAAGGCACTCTTGGTTTCGCAAGACGATTTGTATTTAAGTGTTTTAAAGTTTATTTTTTGGGAGTCACTGTTTTCATTTTTTTATTTTGGATACACTGTACAGATCTAAAATAAATCTTCTATATCATGTATCGTTATCTGTAGTAGCTGCTTTCTTCTCAAAGCTTCACAAAGACCAATTATTAAAATGACCCGAAAAGTTGTCCAAAATTAGTTACATCGATCGATGTACAGGATGATTCTGAACTTATCTAAAAGAATTTGGGAATAGTCATGAAAAATAAAGTCGATATCGTATTTTTTTTATAAAATCCTGATAGTTTCCGAGTAAAACATTATTAAAGTAGTAATATTTTCAACCTTTACAAATGTCAAAAATGGCTTACGTATATAGTAGTAACTCAAAGTTGATAGATATCGTTTTAATTTATTACGCTGTGAAAATGCTTTAGCCGGTAAACATGCGCCAAATGCAACTACTTTTACCGCGGTGTGCAGTGAGTGCAAATATAGTGCAACGCGAGGGAAATTTCAAACCGAATCGTGGAAGAGATGAAAGTCCAGGCCTTCCACGGCCTATTGCAGCAGTGTGGCGTATCATACACGAGCTCAATTATATCCGAACCATGTACAGCATGTCCAAGCAATAACACCAAGAGATTGGACGAGGAGGACCGGTACCATGACCACCACGATCTCCTGACTTTAAATTATTTGGACTTCTTTTTGTAGGGATATTTCAAAAATGAAGGGAATCGCACCGAAGTGGATACATGCTATTGAAGATTTACCTAAATGTATTATATTTGCTGCCAATAATTAATAATATATTATTATAATAATAACAATATCGACAAAAGAAGTTAAATTTGCTGTATCAAATCGGCGTTATAAAATGTTATTTATTTCTTTCCTTGAGCATTTCTTTCCATTTTTTGTCCGGCCGCAGATTGCCTTCTTATTAGGCTTTACAGTGGACCAATTTTCAGTGCCGTGCAGAAGTGTATTATTATTAGAACTGCCCTTTTTGATTTTTTCTTTACAAAATTGTATTTGTAAGGGTCCCCTGTACATTCAGATTTTTTTTTAGATAAATTCTAAATCACCCTGTATATTATTTTGAATTACCTTTTCTAGCATAAATGTATTATCAGGTGCTTCTTGTGAAAAACTCTCAATTTCCGCTTTCGTTAGAATTCTGGAAACTAATGCCATAGTTTTGGAAATTTTCTGTTATTTAAATTTTTGGCATTCAGTGTACTGTTTAACAGAAAATATGCTGACAATAAAGTCGAAGGTTTCATTTTATTAATTTTATGTTCGAAATATGACAGTAATACTGCTTCGCACACTTTTTGAATTTTTCTCAAACTACACCGCCCTTTGAATTCACTGTAGGCAATTGTTTCGACGATTTTTCAGGGATTAATCGTGTAACAGCACTTTGTGCCGCTTGCAATACTTTTACTGGTAAATGCTCGTTTTCAATGTTCGACCTCATTTTGAATTAAATTGTAGTAACACAATTTTATTATAGTTTTCGAAAAAATATTGTTTGTATCTCGAACGATCATTGCTTTTGCGTTCCAGAGAAATATAACTATTTAATGTGTAATTTTTATTAAAACAATATTTTAAATTAGCATAACATAAAACACCATATTGATGATACTGTGTCGTCATAGTATTTATTTACAAACATATTCTAATAAAGTTTTGTGTGAATTGTAATACACGAAGTTTATTTCAGCATTTTTGTGTGGTTTTATCCATGTAGTAACATTTTATTTCATACTAAATCTCCTCCATGTCAGCAAGTCTCTATTTCTTTTCTGATTCTGCTTAGTATTTACGGCATACTATACATGTAACAACTACTTTTATACGGGTACATTCCCAAGTAGGTCCTACTGTTTTTCCAACCGTTTGTTTACGTGTTAAAGACAGGATTCTGGTAACGTAGATATCCTCTGTTAGTTTCCTGATAACTTTTAAGACGTTCAGCTTGAAATTTTGCGAACTTAGCATACCGGCATAATTACTTCCTAGTTCCGGGTAAGATATATGGCGGAGCTAGACTCGAACCCTTATTCAGACGGCTTTACCGAAGATTTGGTTTTATACCTCGCATTTATCAATATAAACGAGGTGCTATTATATAGGTTAGCCCCGCTCGAGTGGTTTCCGCAACAGTTTTTCTCACTCTTCTAAATAATACATAGAATTAGCCTCGGTAAGTGTCCCTTCGGGATGCCGGTCTCGTTTATTGACTTTTTTTGGAATTCTCTCCCAACTTAAATTAACTTTATATACCATTTCCTTTGGTCTGTGTCAAAGAGGACAGAACAAATTAAGGAACTTTCTCCTTGTCCACTCGCCTTTTGCTCCTTGGATCCGGGCTGTCACGGAAATAAAAAAATAATCACGGCCCTCTACTCTTCTTTGAAAATATTAACACATCACTCGTAGGAGGGATTTAAGAGCAAAAAATTGTCATAAAAAGTTGCCCATGCGACAAAAGGGAAGTTGCATGAATTTTATATTAGTTTGAAATATATTACAGGGTAATCTTTTAAACATATTGAAAGGCTAGAACATGTATCTGGTGGCAATAATCGCATAACAATTAAACTATTAACATTTACAAATTGTCATAGAATGTAAACAAAACCACGTGGTCTAAAATGAGATATAATTGGTGTCGTTCAGCGCGATTTGTTTTCATGGATACAGGTGCAGCATACGGTGTTGGTGATGTAAACAGGCGTTTGTTTCTTATAGTTTTGTGTTTTTGTAGCATTTGTGGATCATAGATACATACTATAAATAATACTTTCATTTGAAAAATAATAAGTAAATATAATAAGTAATGATATTTAACATTTAGGTATTATTATTTTTTAAATTAATTTAATAAATTTTAATTGCTAGTTACTACATATCATTTTTCTTTAAACATTTTAAAAAATCTTTAGGTATTACTTTTTATTATTAATAATAATAATATTCCTGCATATTTTAGAAAGTAAGGAAATTAAACTAATATATGGAAATTTTATGTATTTTATAATTCATTGTACTTGTAAATATTTACGCTACAATATTGCACATACAATACATCATAGGAGATAGTAGCTACAACTATTACTCCCGGCTATAAAAATCTTGATTTTAAAGAATTAAAATACCTTGTTCTAGTTTTGTAGAAGAGTTTATAATTGATATACAAACATTACTAATAAATAAATGAGTTATGCATTCTACTAGATTTTTTTTAAAGAGGTACTTCTCTTTCTGTTCAGATTTTCCAGTGGAATTTTTATAAAAAACCGTTTTACTTTATATGGCGAATAGATATAACATTATATCCAACATTCAACCTCACCTTTAAGAGTTTTTATACGCAAATTTTGAACAAATTTCATAGCTGTTTGTTGAGACAGACTAAAAAAAAATAAATAAGAAAAAATATGTCCTCACTATGTCAATTATGCAAGTTTTCTCCAGGATATAAAACAATTTTCAGGCTAACAAGTCATTTATAATAAAAAAGAGCATCATTTTCACCTATTTATCATAAAATCTCCTGAATTTTACAACTGCACATTTAGAAAATTGTATACGATATTACAAATATTATCACATCCCGCAGAATTCTTTTAAAGATCTAGAGACACTTTAATTTATGTCAATATTCAAGTATTTTTCACGGTGTATAGAACACAGTGATAAGGTACAAATTCAGGGTTTTTCATGTTCTCTAGCACATTTTCCCTTTAAAATTTAAATAAAAGGATTTAATTTCAGCATTATATTTTAGTACTACGCTAATAAGAACCTCCACCTACTGGGTGTATTTTTTTGTGCATCTTTAGATACGATTATTTGTCCTTGAAACGCCAGTCTTAACAAACAAAACGATAGGACCTGAAGAAAATAAATCGATTTCGCAAGGAGCTTTTTTATTGTTTGTGACTTCTCCATTTTTTCTGTCTGTCTGGCAAATAAACATGGATATATCTTGTCCGTGATATCACGCACCCAATTTAAAGCTAAGTGGCTTTTTTTCGTTCCATTATATGATATACATATACGATTTTTGAGTACATAAAAAGACTGTTGGTTGCGATGTAGAACGCACTAAAATATTTTTTTATCTGATCATATCGATGCAAGGCCCCATTAGATTTACAGCGTGTTTGTCGACATAAAACGAATCACAGTCAACTCAGTTTAATGATTTACAAACGCTGCAATATGCAAACGGGGCGACTCTGTGGTTCAAAAGTGTATTAGTTCGTGGCTGCATTTATCAGCTTCGGTTACATACGTATGGATAATAAATCGGGTCTCTAGAGATGCAGAACTTCCATTGCCTCTGACAAATGTGTACACGGTTGGTTTTCAGTTGCAATTTTATTCCAGGGCGAATTTGGTTCGTAACATGCTAGTTACAAAGTTAATTTCATTTGTCAACACTGGTTTTTGATTTGAAAAGCTTTCCATTCGTAGCATTGTTCAAACATATATAGGAAAAAATAACAGATAAATTAATAAATACTTAACTAAATCAAATTTATTAGGAAATATTATACATGGTGTTTCCTAATTGCGTGAGAAAATCCAGGCATGTATTCTATGGTTAAAATTAAAGTGATTTTGTTAAATAAGCAAAGAGTACCTACCAAGGGCGCCTTCCCCGAGATATAGGTTTTCCAAAGCAGATAAATCTTGATAAATTATTAGTAAATGTGGCATAATTCTTGAGTATGTTGGTAGATATAAAATAGAAAATTTACAGCTTACGTAAAGTACCTGTCTTGTTCTGGTTTCGATAGTGAACAGTTCTGGAGCCATTCAAAATAACTGACCATTTCATTAATAAGAATTACCAAACGACAATAAGTAGAAAAAGGAACTGCGTAACTATTTAGAACCGTTCTAGAACCATTCAAATGCAGAACCAAAACGAGCTTTATATAACTAAATTCAACAATATTCTAAAGTTGAACCCACTAGAGAATTATATAGAAGAAAAATAGATGTAACATAAATATATGTCACAAATCTCGAGTTGGCCGTTTAATGAAACCACACAATTTCTAAAAATTTGCTCAAAATATCCTCAATGTGAATTTCAGTTCACTGCCTTTACTCTTTCTAGCTTAATAATGTTTTCAATAAAGTAATCAGTCACACATATATTCTTACTACAGGTAAATGTAATGAGTTTACATTTACTATGCAACTGCAGATTATGGGTTTCGCATCAGTTAGCTAATGAAACCACTTTGAGTAGCATCACATTCCTGAACACATAAAAATAACTTTAAATCATCAGTAAACATTAACATACGGATTCATCAACAAGGCGTAACGTTAGGGTGACTAGCGGAGGTTACGCGAAAAATTTACGCCTCTGTTGCACCAATTTAAATAAAAGCCATACTCCTATTCACTACTATGTATAATACTTACTTTATGATATGTTAACTAATCCGTAGCACTGAAAAATACTGTTTTTGAATATAAATACTTAACATACAATAGGAAACGCAAGGAACTAGAGGCCAAAGTTAAGCGATTTTTAGACAGGTACAATACTGGGTCTAACTTTTGGCGCAAATATGGACATAAATAATATGCCTACCTAGCAACGCATGTTTCGTGAATGATCGCAAAGCTGGTTAGTCCGACTCACGCGTTTTACACGGGCGCAAAGCTGGTTAGTCCGACTAACGCTACGCCCGTTTCATGAATCCGGCTGTAAATATCTACATGATATTAAACTTCATGAGAGATTATTAATGAAAAGAGAAAACAGAATTGGTCCCAGGTGACTACCTTGAGGAATACCAGAAATTACTATTATTTCGCGTGAACAAAATTCTTTAATTTTGACAAGTTATATTTAATAAGTATAATTTGATCCTCTATATCAAGTTCCCGATTAACCCGTATGATTCTTATATACTAAACAATAGGGCAATCCAACGAACTGTCAAATCGCTTTAGAAATGGTGGCTGTAGGACAAACAACTCGACGTATGACAAGCAGAAATTTGTGGTTTTTTGTAGAACTGTGTATTTTATTCTTATTTCGGAATACCAAGGATAATTCAGACTATTACGAGTATAATGGTTTGTTTTGTTGTGTTATGAATTGTGACAGTAGAGGACAGCGAGATCAAGTTAGATATTTTAGGATTCCTGCTGCATTGAATTATAAACATGGAACTGATCTCAATAAACTCTCTCATATAAAACGGCAAAAGTGGCTTAGTGCAATAAAACGGCAAGACCTAACTCAAGAAAAAATTAAATACAGTGTCGTTTGATCAAAACATTTGTATCGGGTTAGTTAATAAAAAGTTATATACAACAATTTAAAAGCAGATATTTCAGGTAAACGGGCTGCTTTAACAGATAACTTACATCTTGATTGGATTCCTACAATGCATTTGGGTTATAAAATTACCACTGCAACGTTGTCAGAGACCAAGACCAAGATACTAGATATGAACGAAAATGTAGTGTTGTGCTGGTGTGGTAATGTTTCTTGAAGTTTTAAATATCTTTAATATTTATATGTAAAAGTAATATATACCTACCTATGCAGGTCCCTCTTTTCCATTGGGCAATCAGGGCAAGTGCCCAAGGCCTTGCTATTGATGGGGCCCCCTAGTTCACATCAGCCACTATGGATTCAAACACTTTTCCCGCTGAACTTAGACACTAAATTGGCCTATAGTTACAAATATCAGATTTATCGCTTGATTTGAACTGTGAGAATACGTAACTAGATAGATACTTCTGGAATTAATGCCATTTTTATGCAAAATATGTTTTTTCGCATGTATTTTATGTTTCAAATTTCTAGTAATCCAGTACATACATATTAGGTCTGTTCATGCAAGGAATTCAGAGTTATTCCAAACTGTCAAAAACTTTTGTCCACCTACTTACTGTCCAATATTTCTGACAGTTTGAAACCAGTTCGGATTTCTTACTTGAACAAACCTTATAAAAAACTTAATACTATTCAAATACAGTATGTCTGTAGCATACATACAGCCAGTTGCAGACACAGGCATCCACCTATTACATCGTAATGAGCAATTGTAGATATCTGGGGATATATAATAGGGCTGTTAACTCTAAGCAACTAATCCATAAACGCACGTACGTATATCAATTATTAGTTAAACGACCGTTCGCTTGTTAATTATAGATTTATTGGCAACGCTACGTATTGTGCTCATGGCAACGACACGGTGACTGAACACGCTGTTATCGTATAAAATACGTCACCGGAAGAATTCCTTTCGCAGTATGTCGTGTGTGAAAAATTCTTGTTGCATTGTGGGTTTCAGTCAAATCCGAAACTACAATAATAGTTTAATAATAATCTCAGTTTTGTTAATTTTATACAGGGTATTCCCATTTTTTGGTATTAACATTGGTAAAGGATAATAGGGATCTCTTTTTCTATGACACTTCATTTTCGTTGGATAATTTTAATTACTAATCTACTACTAAGGAAAGTGTAATATGGATAGATAGAGTTCTGAAAACCGTAAAGCCTAAATTTTCAATATTGAATTCGAAGTAATCTCTGAAATATTTCAAGTTGACACTTTTAATCCTAATATAACAATATACTGTTATCTATTTCACGTCATATCTGTTAATTGAAAATGTACATTATTCCATTCGGTTAATATGTCTTAAAATAAGGCAAGGTTTTTCGCGGTTGTTATTTAAATTTGGAATTAAGAGGATTAAGAACTTAATTGCTCCCATACTAAATATCTATATGCCTGCCATGGTTTCTAATTAGGCAGAATACTCCACAAAGAATTATAATATCACACGGAGTCGTAGTTAGACTTCTAATTAGCTTGTACTCGATGTGAGTGCCTCTAATTTTCCATGAAGTCTTTAATGAAGTTAAGGTGAGGTGGTTTATTCATCTTTCTTGTTCACGTATTCAGATTAAATATAGGATTTATTTCACTTCGTTTAATAATATATTGTAAAAGTGCTCTGTTGCTTATGGTTCGAAATAAATTTTTGCGTGATCAATCAATTTTATTATTTTTGTCACACTTATTAAATGTAATAATGTTTTGTGGAATACCGTGGTCAGCAATCGAATTAGTTCGTGTCAATATCTAGTGTTCCACAGGGATCTGTCCTTGGACTTCTCCTTTTCAATATGTTAATTAATGACATTGTCACTTACTTATTATGTGCCGATGATAGTGAAATTATATAACAGAATTTATGATGTTTGTGTAGAACTACAGCTTAATATGATTAAATGTAATGTTGTTACCAATTCTATTAAGCAGCAAGTATTAAAGTTTGAATATAATATTCTAAACAAATCTGATAGTTGTCGCGATTTGGATGTAACTTTTGAAAGTAAGTTACCATTCTCACATCATATAAATATCACTACAATTGAAAGCTTTAAAGTTCTTGGTTTTGTTTTGCGCTGCACTTCAGATTTTGTTAATTTTGATACATTGAAATTATTATATGGGACTTCTGTCTCTTCAGTATAACGTTTCTTGAAATATGTGGCTTATAGAGCTTTCACATAATGAATTTCTAACAAACTAGGTCTTTATTTGAAAGTTTATAATTCTACAATTAATTTTTTCTATAAGGTGTTGCACAATTGTTTGCCCTTCTGTAATATCTTTAAATTTTCGTTTTCATCTTGTGTTAACGTAGCATTTTATTTGCTTACTTCACGAACAAAAATTCAAAAATCTCCCCTCTTTTTAGAATTTCTGATAGTTATAAGTCCTTTCATAATAAGTTTGATAAACTGTAAATTATCTATAAACAAAAAATTCAGTTTCAGTAACTAGACGTATGTATGCACACTAGTAGATATTTCTAGTTGGTAGTTTTTTGTACGCAAGTAGATGGCACTAGTTGCTAGCATTTTCGCTGACATTTTATTCTCTAACTATTTTAAGTTGATTTTTTTTAATTCTAGGCTTTGTTATATTATGTAAAATTTTATTTTACACAAAAGGTGCTCTTAATAAATGTTGTTCATAGTTAATATTTGATCACCTAATACTAATGTTGTAGACTGTTGATATTTAATCACCCTATACTGTTTTGAATAGATTTGTCAGATTTTGAAATATAATAATGTTTGAACTGTCAATCACTTCTAAGCATTTTCGAGCTTACAAACATGGCAGCCATGTACTGTTTAAATGAATAAAATAAATAAGTAAATAAATAACGCTAACAATTTGTTAATTTACGTTGTAAATTAAATACTAATTTTAAATTAAAATTTTTCACTGTGTAAATTTCCAGGGAGGGCGGCTTCCCAGAGCCCTCCCTCACCAGCCACTGGACATAATCACTGTTCCACGCGTGCCTGATTAGCCCCATTTGCCCAGCCGGTTCAACATGACGGTTTCGGTTTAATTATACAACTTCCTTGCCACGGCCGCAGTACACTGTACGGTCGCACTAGTTACAGTTTTCTTCTAATAAATCGGTATTCAGCAGGACGCCCGACCATTTGTCAAACCGCCTTAATAAAGCGCCTCAGATGACAAAGCTGGATGATACATTTTGTTTCACCTATTCAGTCACTTCCCCCGGGCCGTTTCTTGTCCTTTTGGGATTAGGCGAGCACTTTGGACTTACCAAAGCGACAAACAAGATGACGTTCCATTATCTCGCCCAAGTTTGGGGGCGCCGGGAAGGCCGACAAAGAACAGATAATGTTAATCGTTAGGCAGTCAGTTCAAATTAGTTGCCAACTTTGACCGGGATTGGCGAATTAATTAGCTGGTCCGCAGCGGGTTTCTTGCACGCCGCACGCTTGATGCATCAAAGTTTCGGGGGAATATTTGATTGGAGAGAGTCGTAGGCCACTTTGAGATGGAGGCAGGTTAGTTAGCAACTGCGGTAATAGCGTCTGGACGACGTCAGCCCGATCATGTCTCGGTTATCGTATCTCTATCGCAAAATTATATTTCATTCTGCCAGACTGAACTGTACAGTGTGTTCCACTTGGGACTACTAATCCGAAAAATTTGAAAAGTTACCAACACAAACTAAAATATCTAGAACTCTTCAGCACTTTCGGTTATACCGAAATTTAATACCAAGTTCGTTACTTTAAATGAGACTTCCTTTATATTGTTTTTTTTTTCTATTCTACGAAAAAACAATGTAAAATATTCCAGGAGGTAATGGTATGAACCAAAATAAGCAGAAAAGTCTTAATAAACATGGGTCCGTTTTCGTTTTTCAAACATTTTATTTTACTAGGAATAAACCAACAAAGGAATCTTTTAACAAACAAAAAACAAAGTTTCAGAAGATGTTTAAAGTGCCCTCCGTCCATTTCCAAGCAGACACGACATCATCGTCTCAACGATATTCGAACTCTTTCGAAAACACCCTCCTTGGTTTGGATTTCTTGACATTTTTTATTAATTCGTAGCTGCACCTCTTCCAGTCTATTTACAGGAGTACCATACACTAATTTTTTCAAATATCCCCAAACAAAGAAATCTAGAGGGTTCAGATTAGGCGATCTTGGAGGCCATAAAACAGGTCCGGTCCTTCCTACCCATCTATGTGGAAAAGTTTGGTGTAAATGCTCTCTAACGGCCATGGAAAAATGAGCTGGAGCACCATCATGCTTGAACCACATTTGTTGCCTCTGATTCAAAGGAATGTCTTCCAAAAACTCGTACAGTGTGTTCTGTAGAAAGTTGAGGTAAGTAGCGCCTGTTAATCGGTTTGGTGAAACAACAGGATCTAGAAACCTGTCACCTACAATACCCATCCAAATGTTTAATGAAAAACGTGCCTGATGTCTAGATTCTATTAGAGCATGAAGATTTTCATCGGTCCAAATATGCGTATTGTGAAAATTAAACACTTCATTTCTTGTGAACCCGGCCTCATCAGTAAAAAGAATGTTTGCAAGAAAACGAGGGCCTTCAGCACCATGACGTAGAAATCAGCGGCAAAAAACCAAACGTGCTTGATGATCATTTATTGGATTTAAGGCCTGTACTCGTTGCACATGGTATGGATAAAGCAATTGCTTATGAAGGATTCTTCAAACAAGAGGACCACTAGTTCCTAACTCGGATGATATTCTCCGCACCAGCTATATTTGCGGAGAAGATTGGCACCCTATCTTTGTGGATGGTAGGGTGCCAAAATAAAAAACTAAATTTTAGTAACAATTAAGTTTTGTAAAATTTAGAATTTAATTTATCAGTAAAATTAAGGGTATAATACATTCTTACCTAATTGCCTAAAAATATTTTCGGTACTGTACCTATCCTACTCTATTACGAATAAATAAATATTAAAACTCGATATATGTACTATAAAACGTCTTAATTTTACGTTCAGCAATATCTTCCTTCTTCAGCTTTCATAATATATGTAGCGTATATTAACAGCTTGGAAAGATGTTAAAATAACGACAAAAATTCAATAAAACCACTGACAACAAACAAACTTATGAACGTTTGTCCTAGACAGCAGTTTGTTAAATTTTTACTCGTGTTTCGAAAATTAGAGAGCACGTACGAGTGTTAACAATAGATACAGTGCTTTTACAACTATAATGTGATTATGAGAAGGGATGGTTGGAAGAAGCCGGTTATTCTCGTCGGTAAATTGTTTCTCGGCGGCGCAGAAGATAAAGCAGCGGAATGCCAGCGAGAACTGAAGCTTTACACTAATTGGAATTGCCACACACCATAACCGACTTTACACTCACACAGGCCGGTCTGTTTCTCGCAGCCTGGCAGGCCACCCGAGCGGGATGACTAACTATACTATTAGTGCAGGTTTATGTTGGAGCGGAACACCAGGCCACAACAAAAGCTATGCGCCTGGCCACGACTATTCATAGTGGAGTACTAAAGCCAAACCAGGCGCTAGGGTAAAAACTCTAGCAAGGTATAATTTCGTCGTGAGGCCTTAGATACTTTTTTTCTATCCCTCGGGAAATAGGAGAAACCCTGTTGAAATTGGCCCACTCTATACAAAATAGACTCACCGGCAAAAAAAAACGGCCACTAAAAACTAGCACCAAATTTTAAAGTTGGCTTCCTCGCAAACCGCTCATTTGATTTTGATGATCTTATTTTTAAATTGTACATTGATTTCTCAGGAATTTAATTAGAGTATATACGGGGCGCACAAAAAGAAGAAAGAAAGCAGAAAACAAGTCAGATAAACAAATTAACATCAAAACGTAGATTTAATGTGAAAACAATTGATATTTAAAAAAAGAAAGAAAATTTTAAGGAACTAATATCTAGTGTAGCCTCCTCGCTTCAAAATGGCTTCATTAAATCGACGCGGCATCGAATCAATCAGGTTTCTAACAAATTCTTGTGGATCAAATTCTTCCTGAAATCCAATTCGCAGATCAACAACATCTGTCACAGATAATGGCATTTTTTTGAAATTTGACAACCGTTGACAAACTCTTAATTGTCATATTTCAAACAATCAATCCGTTTCGTCCTCTCCCGCCTGGATTATTACACGTAGAAACTTTTTCCGATGCGTTCGTTTTAAAAAAGTGTATCTCCAATAAGATAATGTCGTGATTAAAAAACAAAATGTTTACAAAAGATGAGGCTACAGTGTGACTGTAGTTAGCAACAGCGACTGTAGCTGCTGCGCCCCACAGTCAAATTTCGGAAAAAAACTTCTTTCTGTTGCGCCCCGTATATGCACAAATTAAATTCCGAATAAAAATTTCCGACAGCATCCGTTCCCGAGAAATCAATGTATAATATAAAAAAAATCATCAAAATCAAAGGAGAAGTTTGCAAGGAAGCTCATTTTAAAATTGGGGCTAGTTTTTAGTGGCCGGTTTTTTTTGCCGGTGAGTATATCAATAATTGGCCGTCGATTCTAATAAAATCTAATCATAAGATGAAGACGACGATTTGGTATACATGTTGCTACGATTTTAAGTTTAAAACTGCTCCTAGCTCTCGCCTTAGAGCTTGACATGCAGCCGGCGTGTGGCTTTCGTCGTGACCTGGCGTGCCGCTCCAACATAAACCTGCACTAACTACACTATTAGACGGCCGGCCCCCACAATGTAGAAAAGCGGGATTACGTCCGCGCCTCCAGTAATTAAGCGAAGTTTCCAAACGGGCCGTGAAAATAATAGAATCTCGGTATCCCCGGGGATTCTGGCTATGTTTACATCGACACGTTCGCCGTAGCCGTTCGCAAATAAAAAGAAACGATTAGTGTTGACCGCTTCTGGAGCAGTTTACGATCTGTTGGCGCTGCAGGAAACTTTACAGCAGGCCTTTCTCAACACCACGTCACAAAGGCGGTAAAAGATGTTTTCTTTTCCAAGTTTTCTAGATTCTTTCATGGAGATGTGCAGTTACAACACGCTAAGAGCTATAGAAATGAATGAGTGAACATGGAACATCGAAATTAAAAACACTTTCAATGTAATTAGTGATTTTATTTGCAGGAGTTATTAATATCAGCCTTGAAATACGTCACGCAGGAAAAAAACTTTATTACTGTCACTTCTTGATTACACAGCAATTGTACTTCAAATAAATTCACTGTCAAGTCTTTACTTGTGACGTTTATGTTATTGGCGTTTGATTACTCAATATAAACTGAACTTCGTACTGCCCTGTGGTGGCGAAATCGGTTCCCTTATATATGCTTTTTAGGATTCTAGAAGTTTCCGCGGTCTCTAGAACGTGTCGGGAGTTGAATCAAATGTGGTTCCAGAAAACGTCAAAATAAAAGTATTGCAAAAATTATAAATTTTAACTCAAACAGGAACATAAACAACAAACTTAAAAGGCATGTGTGCTTCCGTAACAATATTTTTCCACAATCACCTTATAATCAGACTTTTATCCACAATCCACACAAATGAACCGCCTAAGGTGATGCTTTATCCACTAGTGTTATAAAGTAACTTTATTTCACTAGTAGAATAATGAAAAAATAATAAACCTATAATAAATCAAATTTAATTTATTTACTTACAGTTTCTTTCCGTTAACAACAACCCTTGTTGGATTGTTGCCATCATTTTCGGAACGCATAACGTTTGCTGAAGTTTATGAAGAATTTGCACAAGTTACAGATATCTCTTCTTGTAAGGAACAGCTGTATCTTCCTTGAATTTTCCATGCAATATCAAGTTTTTGTTTCGTTGAGTACTAAGAAATATCAAGTTTTGCGAATATTGTTTTATTAAATTCCAGTAATTCTGACTCCACAAATATGATTGTGATGTGATTATGGATAAAACGTTGAATTGCATTTGTGGTTTAGAATATTAAACGTTTGAAAACGTTCTCACGTTTGAAATAAAAAATATTACTATAATATAAGCAATAGATGACAAAACTACACTTTGTCATTCAAACAATTACCTACCTTAATAATTACCTACAATACTCGTACCTACCAACATTGTCGATAATATCATTAATAAACATATTAAAACCCAGGGCCCCTAACACTGAACC
This sequence comes from Monochamus saltuarius, assembly GCA_025584915.1. Taxonomy (NCBI): domain Eukaryota; kingdom Metazoa; phylum Arthropoda; class Insecta; order Coleoptera; family Cerambycidae; genus Monochamus; species Monochamus saltuarius. The sequence continues at coordinate 6,541,296 of CM046723.1, read as the reverse complement.
TTGTGGAATGCCCGAGCCAGTTGCTGACTGAATAATCAAAACACTCCACAAAAAGTATTCTATTTTGAGGGTAATTGGTAAAAGTCACTTTATGTGATTATACGTTTTTAAGTGTTCTGTGTTCTATCTAAAAGATTTTGAAATTAAATGTAAGCAAATTAAGTGGGAATTGTATTGATTTAACGATTTATTCTCGATGTGCATTTTATTTCTTTAAACTTTGTAATTATAAAATTGTTACCTTTTAACAAAATGAAACGACTATTGCAAGGGAAAGAGAACAACGGTTTTCTGAGATTCAGCTCTGCTTGATTATGGAACAAAATATGTACGGTTTCAAATTCAGAAAAATTGTTGTTTTAAGAATAGTTTTTCAGAAAGAAAAATTGTGATAATAATAAAAGATATCCCCGATCTACTTTTATTACTTTTAGTTCAAAACAACGCTTCTCCTCTGTTTAAGTTTGGCGACAAAATTTAAAACTTTCCACACAGTCACAAAATTAATTTGACTAGAATCAGGAATTGAAAATACAATATCGTTGATTACTCTCCTCAACTGTTTGTAAAGTAAACCTCGCATCTCATCCTCTGCTGCCTTTGATCCACATTTCCAATTTCTCAGAAGATCTCTCACAAGTCGCAGAATTTACTCCTCTTGTTTTGAATGCGGCAACTAAGCAGCGGAAATATATGAAATAACTTCGAGAAGTACAATAGCTGCTTGAAAGATGTATTAATCTTTCGTTGCTTATTTACATAAGAAAAATCACAGTTTTCATCTCTTGGACGAAGGCGACATTTTATTTGCAACTTTGTTGATAGCAACTGGGGAAACTCGTGCTTCGAACATTCTCATCATCCTCGGATTTTCATAAATTTCCGCGAAATAGATGGATCAAACAAGGCTTTAAATATAAAATCCTTAAGTTCTCTCATAGAAACAGTGTACCTAAATCTATACTGTCAGTTTTAATCACAGAAATCTTAGTTTCAATCTATTTATCCTTTTTCAATCAAATACACTGGAAAAATGCGCTTTATTCTTTATTAGAATTCTAGACACCATTATAAAAACATTGTATACTATATCTGACAGATAAACAGATATATAAAACCATATTATTTATTAAATTATTGTATAACTGGTATTCAACTATTGGCAATATACTGTATGAAATAATAGCTATAACTGTTATTAAACTGTTCTATACTCATTATTAGAACATTCAGTATTAATTGTTAAGTTTTGTAATAATAATGTACTCTACTATTTTAACTCTATGAGTAAAAATCAAATGATGTATTAAATTATTGTATATACAGGGTAATTCATTAATAATGGGACAGAGCTTAAGGGCATGTTGCTGACCTCAAAATAGAGCGATTAAGCCAAATATGCCTTATCCGAATTTCGATCTACATGGTGTCAAAGTTTAAAAAATAAATCACATTTTCTTTATTATTTTTCGATCGCATCGACCGTATTTTATTAAATTTGATATAGGGGGCTTTCCTCCTTCCCTCCTTCTAGAAATTCGAATATGTCGACGATTTTGGTGTATCTGATAGAGGGCGCCACCAACGACAGTTTGAACCCTTTTAAATCGCTATGACTTTTTTGTGCTACACTGTATCTCATTTTGGACTGGAAACATTTTATTCCCTATCTTTTCTAGTTAAAAAACGTACACCTTGTTGATGTCGCTAGCAGCAATGGTTTCTGAGAAAAACGCATCTAAGTCTCATGATGCATGCAATTTTTCTAAAAAAAGTCAAATTGTTTCGTAAGTAATGGGCCATACTGTAACAGCATTATACTGCGACCAAGATAAGTCGATTTACTTTAGCTTCTCCTAAAAAATCCAAAAATCCACCAAAATCAATAATAACAAAGATATAGGGTGTCAAAATTGAAGAATCTTTCGATCGCTTGAAGCAAATTTCATCATAGTATGATGATGACTAACAAAATAATTACATACATACAGAACAGACACTTTGACAACACTAAAATGGCTGTAAAACCCAATCGGTCAACTTCCCCTTTCAATGTACAACGAGAACGTGATATGATCATGTCCAGGTTGGGTTTAGAAAACTTGACTTGACCAATATGACAGTTTTGCGATTATAACCGATTACGTACCGAGCGCAATGATCACTGAACCATTATAAGTTGCATTTTGCACGTTCAAGACATCAGCAATTATTATAAAAACAAATTATTCTATTAATACAGCTGTTATGTACAGATTAGGGTATTGGTCTTTATACAACAAATATTCCCTGCTGTACAAATGGAACATAATATAGTCTATAACACATAATTATCTATAGTTGGTGTGTAACTTTGAATAGTTGATCAATTTATATAGCGACCGCTTTTTGTTGTTGTGGAAGATTTCTAGATTAAAGTAGAATAGTAAACAGTAACCGATATGATCCAAATTATTGGAGATTTCCATTACGACTTAAATCTCGTGTTTGCTATTAATTACTTCTTGAATGTAGACCCTTATACATGATATGTTTATCTTCACTATTTCCCGACCCCCTTGGGATATTAACCAGATTTTGTTGTATCAGCTTTCGAATATAGAACTGTCAGTTCAACCAAATTAAATCCATATTTACTACCATTCTAAATATTTACTCATCGTCCGACCCTTCCGAAGGGAATGGGTCCATTTCCTTTTTCTACTAAACCGTTAGCGATAAGACGTCAGTGGGAAGAAACATACTCTTAAAAATGTTCTTACCTTATGACCTTCCCATCATAAATCAGCAGGCGAAAATTGGATAGATGTATTTTAATCGAAATGCAGCTGGTTCCTAAATTAAATAAACGTTTATCATTGAGGTTTATGGGTGGAGGAGTGGAGGGTGGAGAACAACGAACGTGGCAAAAGAATATAGAGGATTGCGTTCAACAAAACCTTCAAGTAGCCTAAAAAGAGAGATCAATATAAATTCAAACTCGGTCTCTACTTCATGAAATACATGTGCAGGGGCTTTACATACCCATTTGTAAAAAGTTGCAATTTAAATTTATAATAATTATAAAAAATAGTTGAATTGAAAGAAATGAATAGTTCAGAATTATGATGTATTTTTCCTGCAATAGTTAGAAATAATTAAACTTTTTCTAACTGAAATTAGTTACTAAATGACAACTTTTCAGAACACTATTAAATTACGATTATTTAGATAGTTAATCTCCTTTTTTGAGTAGTAATTTTGTTCCTGTATTATAATAGCTTTATGGCACCGCTACAAAAGAGCTTGGACGGCCAAAAAAAAATGAGGCAGACGGGAAGGAGCGAAGAATTACGCATAATTAATGCCAGCTTTCGCAATAAGATTAACATTGACCTCTCAGACAGAGAGTTTTATCCTAGCACCGCCAAGTTTCCAAACAATTAAGCCAACGCGCGCTGGTGGTCATTTTGCGGTGTGAAATATGCAAGTAGGCTATGAATTACGATATGGGTCACGAACCGTCGAGCCGTTTTTAAACAGCGAGGAAAAACTTTTTCAAAGCGGCTGCACATGAATTTGTCTCTTCGCACGTCTACAATGACTGTGTGTTTTTGTAAAGAGGAAAATTTTTCACTTATAATATCACAGGAGCTTAAATTATTTCCGAAATTTTTTTAGGACCGAAAAAAAATTCCAGGAATAATTTACGATCGTGTGGTATTCGGTAAGAAAATTTCACACCCCAAGTATAAATGCAACCTGACATTTTAAATTAATTTGACTCGGCCAAGGTATTGTTGATTTGCCATTTTTATTTAAACGGTTCTTCTTTAGTTTTATTGGGTTTTTGCCACACTTCTGAAAAAATAAAGATTAATTAAATAAGGCCTTGCGCCAAACGGATCAGTCAAGGGTTATTTTTGAAACTAAGTTTGTCTAATCAAAAAATCTTACACCGAAAAAGGCAGATATAAGTAAAAAATAACAAAAATCACATCACTATCTCGCACTTCCGTATTATTGACGTTTCCAAAAACTACTAATAATACCGTACTTATAGGTAGAATATCATCAGGTGCATTCTTCACTGGAGAAAATGCTCGACTTGGATACATCCTAGATTTTATTGCTCCAAAAATACAAATATCTTTGGAAAATTGCCTTTCTTTTTGGAAAATTTGGAGATATCCACTTTATCTTTAATAATTAAAACAGTACGCAACATTGGGCCCAACTTTCGTTCAAGGAAATCAGTTACAAAAGAAATTGTTCTATAGGAAGGTTCTACACAAGATTGCTAGTATATAACCAATTTTCTTTTTCCGCGGAAATGTTTCGTTTTCCAGAAAACTCGAATTTTTCTTATATTATATTTTAACTGAAAATTGCCTCAAAAATTTCTTTTCTAAATGTCTTTATATTACATGCTGCTCTAGAAATACAAAATTAATAAAATTGCGGCTTTGATTTGATGTAAAATTTACGGAAAATTTCCATTTTCCTTCGACTTTAGAATAAGGAAAATCTGTTATAGAAATGATAATTAGATAATTTGATTTGACTACTAATTTGCGCTTTAATGATATATAATTTTATTTGCGGAAATATATTTTAAGGAAACTATTGATAAAAATCATTTACATATTCATGTTTTTTAAGGTTAATTAGTATTAGTATTCATGTTTTTTGAGTTTTGTGAATAAACGAATGTTATTCAAGTTATAAAAAGTAAGTGGATATGTAGCATTTTTTTTAAATTGAGCGCGCCTGGTCGACGTTTCAAAATCCGCGCGCGCGCGCTTCGCTCGTATATTTTAATTATATCCACATAAATGTTTGTTATATAAATATAAATGTTGAATAAAAATCATGTGACTTGCTGAAGAATGATATATGTATTTAAAAGTTAAGGTATCTTTTGTGGCAATATTGTAGCGGATTATAATTTTTATGTTGAAACTATTTATTTGAAAAATCTCCATATTCTAATTTTATACAATTAATGAGTTCATCCATCGAATCTAGACTGTTTTTCTTACAATGGCGTCTCCACAAATACTCACAGAGTCGGTCTGCAAATTCGTCCGGTGGAATATGTTGACCTTTTAAAAAAAATTTTGCAGCTACGACGACTCAATCCGTTGGGTATGAGTACCGTCTTCAGGAAGGAATTTAATACTATGGTTAACAGTCTAATGCCATATTCAGTAAATCTCTCATACGCTTTCCACATATCCGAATGGATAATAGACCATTTCTCTACATGTTGTTCCAAAAGGAGAATTAACGTGCCTGCATCTCTTTTATTTTCGGAACAAATTACCATTCTTAAGCCTTTTAAGTTATCGGCAATCATTCTGAATATCCAGGGACCTTCAACTACACTTCCTGTGTTATATTTTCGTTTACCAAATTTGGATTTTTGTGTTCAGAATTCAAAAATAAAAACTGGTCACATGTTTCCGCTTTTCTACATTTTTTCCATATAGGTAATGAAAATGACGCATTTTTGCGGGAAAATTTTGGCGTTTCTGTGTTAAGAAAAATGTCCATAATTCACAGCAAAAAATATTTTTTATGTAACTGATTTCCCTTTTTCTAAAATCCACAAAATTCCCTTTATGTAAAATGCAAATGTCGCAATTCCGCGGGAAAATTTTAATGTTTCTGTGTTCAGAGAGGCCTCTGAATGCTATTTATTTGTTATTTTCATAACTGATTTCCCTTGAACGAAACTTGATCCCAACGTTGAGTAAATGGATCAAAGGGTTGACGGCTTTTTGATTTTGGCTAAAATATGCCAGCACAATAGTTTCATAAACAGCTTTTTGACCATCTTTTTGAGACCATCAAATCTTGAAATCATCTTTATCGTTTCTTGTACAATTCTTCTTAGGTGAAAATGATTTGTTCTGAATCGCTCATTGTCTTTGAAAACACTTTTTTGATGACAGTTTATGAAAAACGCCAACTAATTTAGGTTTGTATGTTTGTTTGACATTTTTAATACCATAGTAACCATTGTCAAAATGCGAACTTGTTGTTTTTCTGTAATATCTCACGTAATTATTTTTGTTACAAAAACCGTTACATTTAAGAGGGATGGTTGTAAATGAAATAGTATACAAACCTCGGTGAAGAGATTTATGCTTGTCTCGAGAAATGGTTCATCCTTTTCTCTCGACAAGAATGAACCACTTTCCACCTCCTCCTGAAGGGTGTTCTCATACATATTCTTTTATTATTATTTGGGTGAAAGTAGTGCCATGTTTGCAGCTTCTAAACTGTCATCTGGTAATAATTAATATTGTCATTTGTGTTGAAATTAGTAACTAGAACAAAAGGAAATTTGTTTTATAAGCGCATGCTCCTTACAATATGCTTTCCCAATTAAACGCATTTTTTTAGGATTTGAGGGTCTATAAATGTGACAAATTCTCAAATGGATTTAAGTATTATTATTCTATTTTATATTCTAAAAAGTTCAACTAACTCCCATAATGGTACAAATAAACAATTTAGGCATAGCACTTGTCAAATTATCGCTAATCCATTTATAATTAAGTTATGATTTCCAAAACACCGTGCTGCTTCAACTTTTTGCTCTTACATACAGAAGTTCCGACAAAATTTCCAATTCCACATAAATAACTAATGCCTTGTTTGGATTAGTTCCGGAGTCGTCGCCTAAACCCCTAACATGAAAATAACTTGTTTGAATAATGTATTGAACGGTTTTCTTTATTGGGGTTCTGCATTTGTAAACACCATTAAGGTACGAACTTCGTGCTTCGGGGCAATTAAAAGTTTTCATTTAAATCAAAATATACGTCAAAACGTGCACCTATTGATACGGTTCGTGAAGATTAATCGGACGTCAGGGAATTCAAGGCTCGAATTTTCGCAGGGAGGAATTTAGCGTTCAAACGAGGCAATGCAATAAAGGGGTAATTTGTAAACATAATTATGTTTTTTGTTAACGCAGGAAAATTTCTACTTTCGTTGTTGCAGTTGCTTACGTTAAAACAAAATGGTGGAAAATGTTAAACGCTTGCGTCGTCGAATGAACAAATGTTTGCTGTAATCGAACTATATTAATAGAATCAGTGTTTATGGAAAATAGTGTATCAAAATGCAAAAAAAACAATACTAAAAGAAAAGTTGCAGTGTTCAATATTCCAGAAAAAGTTGTTATATAGTTATAGAAATAGTTTTTTAGGCACATGTGCTTAAAACAATCTTTTTACGCATATGTGCGGTATTGTAAATAATCTAGTTACTGGGAATAGTCACTTTAATGAAGGACATAGCATCTTCAATGTTCTGTGTACGTAAATAAGTTAATTCTTCTCTTCTACAGGCTCCAAATAAACTAAGATTCAAGACTTTTTAGAATAAGTACTTTTCATCATCTGCCTCTTTGATAATCCTTTCAATCTGAAGCCTTCTGGCGGCTAAATAAAGCAATTTTGATATGATATAACTAAGTTGGCTTCAACTGAACGTATTTTCGAATCACTCTGTATTTTTTACATATAATGGAAATTAGCTGTGCTGGAACTATTAAATTAAATTCCAAAAAAAAAACACACATTTTATACAAAAACAGAGCTCCGTATGTGAAACCCTTGTCATGCTGCAAAAAATTTATATATTCAAGCCTAAGAGCGTTCATAAACTTAAATTACCATATACAAAAATTACATGGAAGATCGTGGAAAAAAAACAATACGATTTTTTTACTTTCGCTAAACAAATTACTACACGAGTTCACCGACTGAAACTGCCTCTCTATTCGCTTTGATATATTCTTTATAATATATCTCCCATTAGCGACGCAAAACATTTTAAATCAAGTCAGCCTCGTTTCCATTGAAGAGGGCTGAACGGATGAATGGCTATTTTTTGCGACTCTTACCTTCAACGAATATATCTCGTTGTATGCCTTACCAACTCCTATACTTTCCAGAGAATGCATAAAAAGTGATAGAAATATTAGCCAGATATCTAGTTGAAACATGAAACTGAACTGTGGTATTTTTTATATATTCAATTTATAATATGACGGTGAACACTGGATGTCAAATGCGTAATACTTGGAGATTTAAAAAAAAATCAATTTTTTCAGTTACTATACGTATCTTTAAAATTATTACTACAGAACTAGTGTTTGTACTATATTTTTTACTGTATTATAAAGATGTATGTATAAACTAATTATCAGTTTTCCTACAGTTTCTATTAATAGTCATATGTATATTCTCCAATATTTACAAAGCGATATCTAGTAGGTTTCCATCATTTTGCATTTGATGACAATTCATGGTTCTTTGATATCAAATATTGCTATGTATTAAACATGTAACCCTTATCACCCCTGCCCTCCCTAATGGATAGTAGTTTCTCCCCAGGGCAGCTTAAATAGAAAAAATCATACAATCTACCCTCAATTTTTTTTCATATTATTTGGGATCACCCTGTATATTAAAGGTACAATTGTACCTAAGATTAACACTAAAGCAATTTGAAATTTACACAGATATACATATTATTTTTAATCAAAAATAGCATTTAATCCCTCTTTAAATAAGTCTAAATTTTAAATTCAGAAACTCAGAGCCTAGCCCGAGAATAATAAGGGCAGGTCAGAGAATCCCGGATGTGCTCTTTAATTCTATTACTGGCAGTTACCAGTTACATAGATCACTGCATAACAACCCGAAAAATCACTATATATCAAATAACAGCACCGGCTGGTAAAGCCTAAAAACCACTATATTCTAACTTTTAAGATAACAATCTCTGTTCTCGAATCTACAGTACAGCAAACTTTACAGAAAACTTACTAACATAATATAAGTGCAAAGTGTAGGATAAAAACGCTTTCTCTTTAAAGCGATTTAAATCAGTTATGGAACATTGTAAACTAAGTCAGATATCTTACATCGCCATATACACACACCGTCAAAAGTCTTGGTTTTTCGTGATGTGGTAAAAAAGTACATTTACTTAGGGATCAAAAAAGACAATAATAAATTGCACACCATGAACCTTACCTTTATTACCAATGTTTTTACAAATCTGGTTAGTTTGACAGTGTATTCAGCCAAGTGTTCCTTTGAATTTTTGTACATTATAATGCCAGAACGTGAAATTTCTGCGTTTACCTGAGCAAGAATGACTGCTTTACATGATGCAGGACATTCTAATTATCAGATATCGAACTTGTTGAGCATTCCTAGATCATCTGTTGTACGAATAGTACACCGACATTTGAAGAATTTGATTCAGTGGAAAACAGACTACGTAGTGAACTTCCTCGAGTATCTAATGAAATGGAGGATAGATATTTGGTGCAACATGCCCGTAGACACCGCACATCTTCAGCTCTCAGAATCCACGTTCAAGGTATGTTTCGCCGTGTTATATCGACACGTATTATTCGAAGACGACTTCACAATGCAAATTTATGTGCTAGAAGACCATTACGGGTCCCCACTCCACTTCCAAGGCATCGTGCTGCCTGTGAGAATTAGGCTGGTTACTGATGACAATCGATAAAGAGTCTGGAGAGAACCAGGTCGTCAACAGCGACTTCATTTTCCCCGTGAAGTTGCTCCGTATGAAGGGAGTACCGTAATATTTTGGGGTGGAATAATGTTCAACCGCCGCACCCCATTAATGCGCATACCACAGAATATGGCCAGTCAAACTTACATCGAACAAGTTATTACGCCCATTATCTACGCCCTACGTAATGAATGGAAAATTTTCGACCACATCGCACAAGAAACTTTCAAGAGACACTCGAACCAGGACATATCAATAGATTAGATTGACCAGCCAACTCTCCTGACATGAATCCAATTGAAAACATGTGGGATTTCGTTGCTAGAGCCATTCATAATCATATTCCTCCACCTCAGGCTGCAGATGAGTTAGCCGTGGCGGCAGAAGAGGAATGGAACAATATTTTGCAAGAGATCGTTAACCGCTTGATTATCTCCATGCACAGACGTGTCAATATGCTAGTTTATGCTCAGTTTATCGAACATATTCTTTTCGCAAAAAAAAAAATAGAAAACAATACAATACTTTTATAAATGTATTTGGTTTTCTGAAAAACATATTTCTTTAACGAGAATGAAGGGGAACCCTAGACTATTGACGTTGTGTGTATTTTCGTCTGTTCTATTCAATTACATCAAATGCGTACACAAGTATCGAAAATCTGTATTATTCTCTTGTACTATCTACGAAATATTACGTAGAATTAAGTGATTAAAAGCATTTGAGACAAAAACCTCAACGAAGCCACGTAAAATATAATCACAATGAAAGGCCTCGATTTTATATCTAAACACACTGGAGGGTATTAGCGACCTTTCCCCTTTTTGCATATTCCATTATCGTCGTTCCTATTCCCGTTTTAAAGGCACTACAATGGGGAAGAATAACGAGAGATTCTATCTCCTCATTTTGACGGTAGAACAAACAAGAAGTTGCGATGTAATGTGGGTGATACATCTATCTACGTTAAACGTCTTAATGGGATTATATATTTAAAGGTAGATATATATACCTACACAAAGTTAGGAGAGGCACGTACGCAAAATTTTTATCTGTGTGAAGACAGCAGCCCAGCGCTACTGAAATACCCGAATGATCATAGACGTTCGTCGAGGTAGAACAGGGTTAAAATTTAACATATATTTAAAATATCCTAAATAAAACATTTATATTTGTAATATTCTCAATTTGGACGTATTATGATAACAAATATTAATTGCGATAAAACGAAATGAAAAAAAATTAAGACTTTAGTTTGTGCAACATGAAGGCGCGACAAAAACAGTTTTCAGTCATTTTAACAGGCTGAAACTCAATAGGTAAATATTAGATAAATATATCAATTTTCTGATACCACTGGCCCCTACTCGCAAGCCGTCTGAGGGGTGGAAGTTGGGGTAAATTGAATAGTCAATATTTCTAAACTGGAAAGCAGTCATTTTAACAGGCTGAAACTCAATAGATAAATATTAGATGAATATATCCATTTTCTGATACCAGTGGCCTCTATTCGCAAGCCGTCTGAGGGGTGGAAGTTGGGGTAAATTAATAATACGATATTTCTAAAATGGAAACCCGTCGTTATCAGAATATTAATAATTTTCTCTAATATTTACTTACCGATTTACAACCTGTTAAAATGACAGGTTTCCATTTTTGAAGTATCGAATATCTAATTTACCTCAATTTCTACCCCACTGACTTCTTGCGGGTGGATGTCACTGGTATCAGAAAATTGATATTTTTATGTAATATTTCCCTATCGAGTTCCAGTCTGTTAAAATGATGGGTTTCCATTTTAGAAACATCAAATTTCTAACTTACCTCAATTTGCACGAAGTACAAGTGTATGTGTTATGTATTGTTTGAGTTTCAGCTCTAACTATGTTTAACACTCAAATTTCTTATGTCTTAATGCTCTTCATTTTGTTTTCTTCACAATTAGTATTCGTAATCATATTTCGTTTAAATTGAGAAAATTGCAAAAATACATGTTTTGTTTAGGATATTTTAAACACTTAAATGATAAATATTAACCGCGTTCTATCTCGACGAACGTCTATGATCATTCGGGAGTTTCCGTAGCGCCTGGCTGCTATCTCTGGCTGTTGTCTTCACACCGGTTACATTCTTCGTTACTAGGAATATTTTCATTATTATTGGGACCTACAAATTTAAATCTCATTTGCATTCAGCAAAAGCAAAATACGGTCCCGAAACTAAATATATTTTTATGAAACTTGACCAACTGCTGGAATTTATAGCTTTCCAGCATGCATACGGTTCGAAATATGAACTGAGTTATTAATAGTCATGACTAAATTGCAATTAATACCGCAGAATTGAAACGGATATGGGCGGTACGTTCATAAATTCCGAATATGCTTTTGATTTATTTTTTAACAAATGGGAGAAAGGTTTTATACCATGTGATATTCGATGGTGACACTAATGCAGTCGTATGGAAAAAATATGTACAATCCCAATTTCGCATATTTATGAGTTTATGCGACTACAAAAAATAATATCTACTATTAATGTATGTTATTATTATAGCTAGTGCAGCGCGGAGTTTAACAGGACCGTAGTCAGTTTACGAATGAACATAGGTAGTAATATGTTCACAAATATGTTGCAAGAGTACTATTACCAAATAGTAAATTTAAGTCGTGGATAAAGTACCTATATAAATCAAGATAACACGTAAAAATCACACACTTACCCGACAAACCTTACAGTGGTATTCATAGTCCTGCTCCGATCGCCGGAGAGCGGTCTTCTATCCGAAATTACTTTCGGTAAGGAGATATAGGATACCACTATAACAGTACATTGTATTCACAGTCTGTCCGAAATTATGTGAATTTCAGTATCAAATTCATATAATTTCTGGTAGGAGACCGCTCTCCGGCGACCGGAGAAGGACTATGAATACCACTGTTAGTGTTGTAACATGGTTTCCGTGGCATATTGAAAGTGGTTGAAACATATTATCACACGCTTTTCTAATTTTTCTATAGTGAAACGGCGACGTTCATTACTTAATATTAACTTGTGTAGAGAATATGGCCGTCCAACGTGTATTCTTCAGAATGGACCGTATGAGAAATTGTTCAGGTATGAACTATTTATTTGCTGATAACTTCTGATATGTACCGCTAAAACTTTACATAGCTTTCCAAAATGGTGTATCCTGATTTTTTGCTCAACACGCTTGGTATGTTTATAGCACCCCATCTAGTTATAAATAACTGCTTCAGAAGGCAGAAGTATGCCTGGTAAAGCCTCCCTAAAAACGTCTCTTCTTGTAGGCGCCATAATTAAAACTTTTTTGATAGTTGATATATAAGTGTTTAAACTTTCCCTTGTTTTCTCTGCTACCGGATTAAGTGCGTGAGCAGCAAATGTAAAATGTATCATTTATTTATTATTTACTTTTAACATATACGCAGCTGGATCAGTTAGCATCTTGATCGGACCAATGTAATGAAAACAGTCAATAACACAATTTATAATAGTTTCGTCATTGGTTTTGGCCAGCACCTTAGAAACCAGTAGGTGGCTCTCATTAGCAGTGTCAATTTTTAACGCTCTAATTAAAACAATAATTACTGAACACCCACAAGCATCAGTAACATCGTCTGTAATGAAATAAACGAAATTGTTCGCAATATCTTCGCGGATTGATGACATTCTTTCAAATCCTATCGACACAACTTAGTTTTAATGTACTTTCATGAGGGATTCTTCGGTCCATATATTTTTCGTACGTAACTTGGGGTTTTTAAATTTTTTTAATGAAATGTTGCTTGTAAGAAAACCGTCTGTAAGTTCATAGTCTTCAGCTATGGACGAGGCATCTTCAAATGTCTTGTCACTTTAGTTTTGTCAGAAGAATTTATAATGCATTCACACACAATACAAATCAGGTTCTTTTCTTTAATACGTATAATCCCTATAACCTTTGGAATCACTCTTAAACCACATTTGAAATAATTATCTTCTATAGCTTCCCTCCTTTGGCATGTTACATTACTTCTCCCTTCAACTAGTAGTTGTTAACGTAAACTATGTTACTATTTATAAATAGTTATTTAAATACAGACTCCAGTCATTATTATAGAACAATATAATATATCCGTACCATTCATACACAAACACATTTAGTGTTCCCAAATATCAATTCTATTATATTCCCATTTTCAAGAAGTGTTCTGAATTTGAGAAAAAATATCTTATGTAATGTGTTTTTGTTTCAGAAATGTAAATTCGCTTTATAAATCTCGGTTATACAGAGTCCTGTTTCGGTCAAAAGTAGTAGCACTTTATTAGAAAGTTGGGAATTACGTGAACTTCTTTTATGAATATAAGATTGTTTATAAAATGCTACAGTCCTAATCACTAAAACCGTTACACTCTGTATAGAAAATTGCTTTTTTTATTTTGTTCTGCTATGTTAAAAAAACCGCACTCTAATTAGGTTCCCAAAATAGACCTGCTTGAACCTTAAGCTCTGGATTTACAAGTTGCTGGAGAAAATTTACAAGATGTAAAGTAATTCATGGAATCCACTTTAGAAAAATTAAATTGCTCTGCAGAATTACCTCGAGGTGTGGTTTCGTCGACCCTAAAAAGAATGTTTCATCTTTTTTCGTATTTTTATCAAGTTTAATATACAGAGAGACATTTTTATTATTTCTTAAGTTTTATTTCAGAACTAAATCTCTCCAAAATGACTTCAGTTTGCTCACATCTCATAGTTCCAAGATATAGGTAGAAATTCATAGCTAAGAATCACAGATCTGGAACTCGTCCAAGTAGACGAACCTTTCACATAAAATACGGCCCAATTTTTTAATCTAAGTCTTAACTGGTCTAAGAGACCAATATAATTTTCAAAAATTAGTATTCTCAATTATCCCAAAAAGATTTCTGGTAAAATTGAACTGGAAAAACCTGCTGAGTTGGTTTTTTGTTCGAGAACCTTTTATTTTTCGAACATTACGTAGCAGCAAATTGTCCGTTTGCTCCTATTTTTCTTACTTTTCGAGATGCAGTCGAAATTTTGTCGAAGAAAATCACATCTTATATTGTCCATTATTCAAAATAATCAATAACATTTTCATGATCTACACTTTCAAGCTGATGGAGAAGAATTTAGTTACTACATAACACTGGGATCAAATAAAAATGGTATTCCAAAATTTTTGCAGTTTTTGCTAGATGATAATAATGTCATACTTGGTAAACTAGTCTATCACTAGTTTGATTTGCAGACTTCCGTTGCAATTGTTGATGGTTGAATGTTGAGAACTGGTTGTCACGTTGGTTGTCGCTGTCCTCCTCAGAAGCATCTCTGAAATTGAATAATAAATGCTCTAGTCGCAATTTATATTTGATATGTACAATGGCCTGTGATGTTTAGATCATTGATTTTTATTAATCGAAACAGTATGCAGTTTTAAGACTTCATCCCAGTTCATATTATTTCGATTTTCTGAATTTCTTTTAGTTTCTTATAGAGTAGAAGGAGAAGAAAGGAGAAACTTCATATACAAGTTTTCAAGATTCAAGTAAATATTTTAACAGAATACTCAATATTCATAGACTGCACACTTTTACTGAATTCATACCAGCTCCACCTTCTGACTATATGACGGTCCTGGGGGTCTACTCTCAAATGTCCGCAGAGCAATACGTATGCGTATTAGATACTTTTATCCTTTTTCTTGCAACGGTAATTAAGATAGACAAAACCATGTAATCCATCAAATATGGACTTTGTCTGACCCAATATGGCGCATGATTAACCCACCCTCCCCGTCCTTCGTCAGCCGAGTAAAATGGTACGAAGAGACGTTGGAGCGACAGCGAAACGAGAAGGATTTCGATCCATTAGTCCGGATTCATCTGGAACACTTTAACTAAGGTCGACTCGACTCAACAACAATAACATCTACAACACCTAAGACGCATCGTAACCTATGAGTGATGATGCGTCTGGCTTAGTTTCAAGCACACTCGAAGCCACAACTACAGGTCCATTCGGGTAGAATCTGTGTCACAATGGAAATATTTTTTTGTCGTCGGCACAAAGGGTCGAAAAAAGTTTCGTGGGGAGGCGAAGCAGAAAAGTGAAAGCTTTGAATATAAAGGGAGAAAGGTCTTGACTGGTATGCGGTACCCTCTGGTGAATATTACTTTTAACATTGGTCCGGGGTATCTGAGAGGAAACTACCTTATTCTATTGTATTTTTTATATACATACGGATATACAAATATTTCCTTTTACTTTATAAAATGTATTCCGCACACTTTTCAAACTAGATTCTGCGTACAATTTATTGCAATAATAATGACACTTTAAAACGAATTTGGCGATTTATTTCGTATTCGTTATACAATCTACTTTCAACTTATAATGTTAGTTCTTAGTTATTCCACTCATCAATAGAGATGTAATGAAATTGTTACTCAAAACTTCCAGTAGTTCAAAAACCAATTTGAGATAGTGCCATTATTATTGTAACAGATTATACATCATTTAAAATAACGGAAGAAAATATATTTTTCTCCGACTGACACAAAACTATAACATTTTTTGACTGTAAGAAATCTCTAAGGTTGACATTTTCCTTACTGAGAAAATGGGTATCTTAGCAACAAAAGTATTCACTTTTAATCCTAGCAGCTAATCCTTAGATTAAAAATTTATTCAATAATGTTTCCAATATATTTTGTATTATAGTTATTAAATAAACTACTGAAACTGTCACTACTCCAATTCATGGAGCAATTCTCAAAACAGTCCAATATGTTTTCATTAATAGTTATATTATTTTTAGATGTTGAGAAATCAGAAATGACAACGGTGTTTGGACCACCATCATCTTTCAGTACCTCTTTTCGCAATATATTGTTACTGTCTACTGTAATACTGTACTGGTAATAATCGAGGTTCTACCAATCCAGATGGACGTAAAGCAAAATATTTTCTATAAAAACTTATATAATTATCTCCCAGCGCAGTAAAAGAAAGTGTTTTATAATTAAGGCGAATTTCACATATTCAACGTTATGAATTGTTAAATTGACAAATTCATCAGAACGGTATGCGCTTGCAACCCCTAATATTAAGAAGACATAAAGAAGCTTCTTAAAAAGTTTATTCCTTTATTTTTAAAGTCTTTACCTTCATCATCAAATATAAATTATCAGGTGCACTAATCAAAAAGCATTCAACTTGCTCCTTTGTAATTACTCGCGTTTTTTTTCGGTACATATCCCTCATTTTGTTTCTTGAAAACAACATGTAACTTTAAATATTTGCTTATATCAATCCCCTTCTTTATGTCCAACGTTGGCCGCAACATTTAATATTGTGACCAAGAAAATATCAATACATCTTCTGAATACAACTTAATGTTTTTTCTTTGCACCAATCCATAAAACGTTGGTAGACACGTTCATAAATTTCTCGACATTTCTTTAGGAGAAGATTCAATCTCCTCAGGTACACCTAAATCTTCATTAGATGCCACTTTTATAGACTTTTCAGCAAATTGAACCACAAATAATCACTAATTAACTCAATTAGCAATATGGCGACTAATGTTTGACCCGTTTTTGTGTTGTTTCATGAACCATATATAGAATTCAATAATTATTGTTCTGAACATTGTTAAGTTATGTACTACTGTGTCTATAATATCTTATATTATCTATTGTATTCCTCATTTTATATATTTGTATTTTACACGGAAAACTTTTCTTGGAGTGTCCTGAAGAAGGCTTAAATACAGCCAAAACGTAGATTTACCAACAAATTAGTTTTCTTTAACTTTGGACCTCTTAGATTTGTTAAATTGTTTGCACATTAATGGTCAAAAAAAGGACCACTTCTTTCTAGTTTGGGCCACCCTGTATATTTTACGGTTTCCTATATGTCAATCTTAAGCCATGAAATACGGGCCACTACAGTACACTGTAGATCCTATGTACTGAGACTTTTATCGAAAATCGAGATGAGGGTGAAGAAAGACAATCCCTTACATGCCAAAACCTGCCACAAAATGGATTACTTGGAGTAAATTTCAAAAACTTCTTACATTTACCATCGAGTTAAAAACTTTTTTTACTTTTCGAAGTGGAACAATAAGCGTCTCGTCATTGTATTCGTGATGATGTATAATAACAAAAACGTATAATTTATTTCTTAATTGATGCTGTAGTTCTGAAACGATCGGGTTTAATACGGTACACATAGGTATTAATAAATATCCTGGCGTTTCTATAAATATCTACTTCCCTTTCATTACATAAAAATCACATTATAACAGAAACTTTTTAGACGTAACCGGCCAATCTCTCCCTCTAGAGGCATTATAACTTGCTGCTGAATTAATGTCACAATCCCACGATGGGCTTTGGTAGAAACGCATCAAATTTATTCCCGTTATTGTGTTTTCGTTTATTCTTAAATTTGTGGTATAAGGAGCATTTAGGGGATATATTTTTTCAAGTCCAACCTTAAGTTTATTTGCATAAATAAATCAGATCCGAAGTTGGAAAATGAAACTTCCAACTGCAATTTAAATGAGAACAGTCTCATTTCTAGTCAATAAGGTTTAGTATAATTCATTGAGTGAATAACCTAGTCTTACTTAGTAGATGATTTATAAATCGGATAATTCTATTTGAATTACGATCAATACGGTAAATAGTCAAAAACACCCTACCAACCTTCTATGTAAATTGAATATTACGCACAGTAAACAAAACGCACGCCTACTTAACTGTTAACTGTAATTATTCGTTGAACAATATTGTTGATGCATAAAGGCAAGCTAAGTTTTACGAAATATTTCTAAATAAAAATATTAAGCGATAGTTAGATCAACGAAACTCTAACACCTCCAAATATATTGCAAATTGCAGAAACTACTACAAGTAACTTATTGCCAACAAAATCTCGAGAAAGATATGAAATTGCGTATCAGAAGTTTGCCTTTTATTCTGATGTTAATAACAATAATTAACTTGATTTTCTAAAAAACGCACTGCCTCTTTAAATTCTTGTTTCTCATGGGTATAAACAAAAAATAAAAAAAATTCCAATAGCCTGGATTAGAAAGACTATATTTTCTCAAAAGTGTTGTGCACATTTTGAGTTGAATTCCAAATAAAGACAGAAAATAGTATGGTGCCATGTAAAAAAAAAATATTGGTTGCCATAGCAACCAAATTATTGACTCTGAAACAGACTTAAGGTTACCAAAAGACACAAAAAAATATCTAAAAAACTTTTGGCTGAACAATGTTTTTATACAGGGTGTTTTTAAAAAGTTATGAGCATTATTCCATGCATATTGAGACCAGGTATATAGTCGCGGCAAGAATTCAGACATACGCAGAAATGAATAATTCATTATATTTTTATCAAACTATTTAAGAAACTGCAAGTGAGAATAGTAAACCTATATACTACCCTAAATATTTGCACTGTATATTACACTAAATTGTAAACAATGTTTATTTTTAACATGACCAAATATCTGAAATTATGTTGACAATTGCATAACGTCAGCTGTGATGTAAGTCGTCTGAATTCCTGCCGCGACTATATTAAATATTGCAATTTAACCAACTATGCCTAAATACAAACTTGCACACAGGCGGAGTTCAAATTGGGGATAAATATTTGGAAAAAAATATCTTTAAATTATTGTAACTGCCCCGTGGTGATATCCCGCGCGGAATTTAATTTAGAACACTTTTTCACTCCTGTTAAATTTAAGAAAACAGATTTTCAAGAAAAAATTAGAAGAAATCAAATAGTCACACTTTGTCTTTAAAATTTGACAGTTAGTAATAAAATTATTTTATTTCTGCTGCTGTTTATTTTTGAAAATTATTGGAACATTTACATTCAGCAAATAAGTTGCTTTATTTGTGCTAGGTTAAGAATATCGGAGATTTACAAATGGAGTGATTCCCCATAGAGAAACATTTTCTAATGTTGAAAGACATCCTCAGGAGACAGGACAGTTGCTCAATAATATCCGAGAACTTTCTGGTATAATAAGGGTACGAGATAACAAAAATATTTTGCAAACAGTTGATGAACCGCAAATAAGTACTAAACGTTTATTTTGCGAAACTGGATTATCCGATACACCGAGTGACCTTTTGCAAGTTTATTAAGGATTAAGTTTAAGATTAAGGATTAAGGATAAGTTTATCAGGATATTAATTTTGACAAAAATATTCTTTTCACTGATGAGGCTTGTTTCACTTGTAGAGGAATTACAAATGTTCACAACTTTCATGAAAATCCGACGATCATCATTTATTAGACAGAACAAATTTATGTTTCAGAGAAAATGGTGCCTATTTTGAACAATTTCTTTAGTTTCATTTTATTTTTGATTTATTTTATAGTTTTATTACTAACTGTAAATTATAAAGACAAAAGCCTACTACTGACTTTTTGATTTCTATTCTTTCGATTTGTCACTATATTTTGCTAATTACTTCCAACAGACTGCTATATACGGAGTATTTGGGTACAGTTCTCAAGTTTAATTTTCACGACAATTTTACAGCTGATTTATTCGGAAAATATAACATTTTGTAATAATGGTCGTTCGCTTGAGTGTGTCCTACTTAATAACAAAAGAAATATTTTTCAACTTTGCCCTGCTATACTTCCCGTTAATTGCAAGGGGCGATAAACCGAACATACTTAACAAAAAAACGGTTCCTTCTCCTAATCTCATAACTTTTAATGTCCCCCCGGACTGATAAATATCCGCGAACTTTAAATTGTAAAATAATACTGAACCCCGAAAGTATGACAACATTTTTTCCTCGATTTCCAACCCTTAAAATGTAAATCTCCTAAATGGCCCAAGATAAAATTCGGTACTTCGTCAGGCGCAGTTTAGGGCATTAATTCTAAGGGGGTGATAATAAATTCTTAAACTGGGGTGATCCATTATCGGTAATCGGAAAATCGACATTGAATATTTTCTGCCCGTTTTCTGACATCTAAAAATAGATCAGTCCCGGAGAATCAATAGAGGGCCTCTATTTCTCTTTCCGATGGCTTGGTGGTCTAATTTCTTGTCTTGTTTTTATTTTAAATGGAGCTGGAAAAACGTATTACTTATTTAATTTATTCAATCCATTTAACATTTATGCTCAAAAAGTGCTTGCTTTATACTTTTTTATTGATGCTAATTAGAACTGCTTCTTTCCAAGTAGCAGTGGGTGGACATTTAAGAAACATTTTTTTTGAAATTTGTTTCAAATCTGGCAGAATCAATAAAGATGAGGTTTCGGAATGTCAGCCCCTAAAAATATTTTTATAAATATCTAAATTTGTATTTTTGACTTGCTACCTGCTTACTGTTGTTGTTTTGAAAAAACCAAAAATATTTTATTAGTTTTTACTTTTTTTAGAAAGGTAATTCATTCTACTATCATAAATAATATCCAGATCTGAAATATGTGTAACTTTCTGTAACTTATAATTTGATAACAAAAAATTTGTTACATTCTGATTTTTGTTTCTACTCAATGTAATATGATGACATTTCTTAATGTTTGTATATAAGCTGTTTTCATCACAGTATTTTTTTAAAGTATTTAAGTCTTGTGGTATTAATGTCTTATGAATACGGTACTTATAATTGTATAACATCTACTCAGGACATAAAACAAGGAGTCCCTCAGGGTTCGGTCTAGGACCTCTTATAAGTCCTTATCTATATTAATGATCTAACGTCTTATTTACATATGACACAGTGTGTGTCAGATTCAGTCGATTGCAAATGATTGGTTTGTTAACAACAACCTTACAATAAATTTGTCTAATTTGTCTTCGTTGTCCGAAGTTTCTTGGTATTTATTTAGACCCCAAATTATCATGGAATCAACATACCAGTTATCTTTGCAAAACAATATCAAAACATCCAAATCTGCTGAGAAGCTAGATACATAAAGTGTCCTTATCTACATTAAAACAGCTTATCACAAATACAATAGCTACTGTAGTTATAGTTTTACAAACTTGAATATTGTTGTTGTATTTTCTACTTACATATTCTACTGTCCTCTTTTTATAAAAAATAATTTGCACATTTTCAAAATATAAGTGAATATTTTAATGGTAATTTTGACAATTTTTAAAAAACTTTTATCCTTAAATCTTTTTTTGTTCATAATGTTTTATTATTTTCTTTTATTTTTCATTTAATTTTGTAATTTTTTTCTACTTACACTTTTGTAACTTTCATATTTGAACTAATTGTAATACTCTATTGTTAATAGTTTTCTTTTTTATTCTGTGCTTGATTCACTATTTGACTTTTATGGATTATCGTCTATCTAATAACGTTTTCATTTGTGATTTTATTTAGGTATATTATAGACTTTATTTTGTTTCTACTTTTGACTTGTGTAAGCAGCTTTGAGTATGCTACGAAAATTATACAAATAAATTCATGAATTACAAATTAATTAGTCATGTGAAAGCTACAAAAGTGGGCCAATTATTTATTCAGATTCTAAATAAATACAACTATGGGAGGCACACATAATTTACAAAGTAAACTTTTCTCGGGGCATCTTTTTCATCTTCTAAAAAAACATTCATTCCTATCCTAAAGCCCGATAATCCACATATCATCCCATATTTTACCCGAAAATTCCACGTCATTTTTATCCCCAATCTCGCTGAAACCAGAAGGCACCTAATCATCGACAATATAAACATCCCGATACAGTTTCCAACCACCGTATCCTTCCTTGGAAGGGGTCCAACAAATAACTGTATATGAAAAATATGCTGGGAGATATTTCATTCTCCTTTCTCGTGTCGATTCTTCCAATATATAAATTCGTCGAGGTTTCTTTTCTTTCGTCGGGCGACCAAAAATCATTTAGAAATCTCTTTCTACGAGCACAGTGGAGATATATCTCTTACGATCGTTGAAGTTCTTGGTTAAACCGTAAATATTTATCCTTCCAAATACTTATCTGTCTGAAACTACTCATTGTAACAGTAATATGATGTATGAAATGAGTTTGCCTCTAACCTACTTCTGTTTATACACGGTTAACTATCACCAGGTACAAAAAGTTTAACCACGTTCTCAGGAAGGTCTAAAAGGCAATAAAAAAAATATATTGGAATTTTAATTCCATGTTTAAAAAATGGGACAACCCCTTTTTTCCCAGAAAATCGGCGCCTATGGTAACCTTCGTTCGAAATTGCGAACAACTGTGCGTCCACCTTTCGCAGCGTTGCCAATTATCATAAAAACAATGAAAATCATCATTTTTATTAATAATAATACCAGTAAATATCAGACAATCCTCTGCAGAATTTTATATTCGTTGTTCATACCGTCGTTGCATACTGTCAAAACAACATTTTTATACCATCGCGAAATTTCAGTTTAAGCAGCTATTTCAAATTTTTAAATTTGAAATTGTTGCTACTACAATAATTCATTTTAATGCAGTAAAACTGTATAATAATAATAATGTCTCTACCCCTCATTCTAATCACGAGGATTAGCCCAGAAGTCGAATACTTGTGCGGGAGAGGGGGCGGCATATTATTATTAAGCAGGCCGCAGTTGCGCCCAGGAACGACTTACGTTGGTAGGCCATAACCACCATTCAGTACAGGAATGAGGGAAACCGGGAAAACCTCATTAATTAAGGGGGTAGTCAAATGTCATCCGGTATCAATCTCTCACATTGACCCAAGCCAATATTCTTCCATCCTACCGTACCAGCAGAGAGGGTGCCAATCTCTCCACGAATATAGCTTATATACGGTCTACAGGCTGCGGGGATCGAACCACACAGCGATCTAGTCACCTCGATTCAAGTACTGACGCCTTAAACCGCGCGACCACTGACCTATCTGATTGAAAATAAATATGGGTACATACCACAGAAAATACGGGTATATACAAGGTGACACCGTTAAATTAATAACATATAGGTCATTATTATGAATACACTTGGTCCATTGTCCATTACTGTATCTGTAAATTACGTGTAACTAAATGATACTACATTCACACTAGAAAATGGGTACCTAAAATTATAATAAATACCACGATTCGTTTAAGTACCTGTTACATTGTTATTTAAGGTTGAGGTTATGTTATAAGCAAAGCGTAATTTCATCAAAGACTACACACCGAGCTTATCACATGTTGTTTATCGATGACGTATTGTGAAATAGTAGGTAGGTAGGTAGGTTAGGCAAGACAGAGTTGGCTTCTAAATTTGCAATAACTTAAACTCAGTTATTAAAAAGTCTTTAATAGGGTAATATTTTGTAAAATAATTTATTTTCATGCGTACTGTCATCAGTTAAAATCACCCTGTATTTGGAACAAATACTGCAACATCGTCAAAGAAAAATAATATCTAAAATTTGTATTAGATATAACATTAAAATATGATTTTGACGAAACATAATAAATACATTTCTGCCTTTGCTTTGATAATTTTGATAGCACGAAAATCACAAAAATATTTTATTACTACAGCTGGCAAGACATATGAAATTATTGTGTTGATGGTTGCATAACTAAGGTGCAAGATAATGGCTGTTTGTCAAAACACCTGAATTATGTTTTATTGAACAGAGAAATTGCAAATATTGAGTCAATTTGAACAGTACACATTTGTGATTACCAGAATTTGTTACCAGAAGGAAATTTGTCAGTAGACATAGGTGGATATTTTTTGGAGGACAAATCCGTTAACTCTTATTTTTCTCTATTCCCTCTTAAAATATGTCTACTTAGTCATAGTTAACTCTGTATATTAAATAAAGGCAAACGTTCTGTAACGGACACAATGAAACTTAAAAATGTTGTTTAATCTAACCTCAAACGTAGACCAAATCAGAAAAATTACTGCCAATCAATAAATTTCCAAAATATTTTATTTGCATACTATATCATCTTCATATTGTTTATGGAGTGAAGTATAGAATAAATTCAGTAAAAGTGAAATATTTTTAAAATTTTGCATTAATCCAAATTTATTGGAAAAATACACATTTTTGCATGATGTTTTGTTTTTGAGTAATGGACGTCATCAACTATTTTTTAACCACAATATTTTTTTTCTTGGTTTTAAAAAATCGTTTTTAGATCAACCTGTCCCAGAATTACTTTAGGCACCACTGTACAGCTTTTTATTAAGGCTTACGGTGAGCGCTCTATCAAACAATATATAAGGTCTGTTCCAACAACCGTCGATAACTGGTTCAGAACCGTGAGAAATGTTTGACCGTCTTACGTTGCATTCGCCGAGGGTACATTAACAACTGAACTGACTGACTAATTCTGGACGGTTCGGAATCGATTCTTGCTGTGTTGGAACAAAGTGTAAAATAAATTTTTTTTTAAATGAATTTTGCATTTTTTCAAAATTTCAAAAAACAGCGTCGACGTAAAATAATATTTGTAGTCTATTAAAAAAAACCGCATATTTTTATCATTTTTCGTTGAGGAGTTACTGAGCGAAAACTATATCCCTTTGGATCGAGCGCTCACCGTAAGCCTTAAATTAGAACGTACCTACCATGCAACTGTAACGTCACTGACTGTGGTTTGTTTTAATCACATCTACATTAGAACTAGATCCTGACAACTAGCTAGATCCATCGCACTATCAACAATGTACCGCTTTAGATTCTCAATTACATTAAATCCAATTGGGTCGGTCGAGTCGAGAAACTGAAACAAAGAATTGCTCCTGTTGCTGGATGCCGATAGGGCAGCACTGTTTACTTTTTTATTTTGCGCGAGTGGCACTACTGGCAGTGTTAAGTTCTGCTCGAAAGCGGCACCAGGCAATTAGCCTCACTTGAGCACCCTCCGGTGGATATAAAGAACGTAACAGTGGCAAAGAGAGCGAAAGGGGGAACTGGAAGAATGGATGTAAATAGAGAATAAGAAACTGGGAGTAAAGCTACAACTTTTCAGTCGTGTTAACTGAATAAAAGACCTTGGGATTTGCGGAGTTCTCCCGCATTGTATCAGAAAACATGAGGATTTGTTTAATAAGAAAATCGTTGTAATATTATTTACAAAATAAAGCAGTTCGTAAACTCCAGGTGATAAAATTGTGCTCAAATAGGTATCTACATTTTTAGTTTTAAAGCGAAGATATATTTCATGTATACGTTGTTTCCTGCAGTATCATTTATAGATTTAATGGCGCATCGCCCGGGGCGAGAGGTCTGCGGTACCTACGATATTGTAGGTAGCTTTCTGCAAGTCGAGCCGCTTAGGCCGAGCAGGAAGTAGCAGACCAGTTACATCTCACCAGGCAACTGTCTTCTCTCCTCCATTATTATTCGACAGCAGCAATGTAGTAGAATTTAAGCATTAGACCTTCAGGGGTATTTTTATTCCAGAACAATATTATTCGGCTTACTTTTGACAAACGAAACTGAACTGGTCTTAAGTTTACATGGATGGCCAAACCGTGATTTTGAAATTTATTTGAAATATGAAGCTGTTAAACTTAATCATAAATGATTGGGTGATTTGTGCCATTTGATAAAAAATAACGAAATTTAAATGACTGTTAGAACTGTCAAAAAATTGTCTAAGCAAATTATTGGAATATTTTTTCCGTGCACTGCACATGGGACATAAACTTTCTAATCTGTCAACCATGAAAACATGGTGTCAATTAGGAGTAAAGAAATAGTGTTTCCAAATTATTATTTGTTCCAAATGCCCATCAAATATGTCGAAGTCTTTTCCTGGTTGTGGGAAATACAATAAAAGAAAACCATTTTGATAGCACTGCTAATATTGAAAACGGTTTAATAAAGGCAATTCCAGAACATCTGCTCCAAAACTGTTATAAAGGACGTATGTTTCTGTAAGAATGACAGCTTGAAGAGTGACCTCATTAATATGAAACAGTGGTGTATGTACCACCACTTTTACAACAATGAAAATATCGCAATTCTGATGACTTGGAGCAGTGTGGTGTTGTGGACAAAATACGTGCGACAGACGCACGTACGTCAATCCCAAACTCATCTATTTAAACCTGGAGATGGCCCTAATAAATCAACATTTTTCAGTGGGAATGTCACCCGTAACGGACGCCATTCCAGTGCGGCTATCGATGGACGTATTTCACATTTGATAAAACTTGCGACAGCTCAACCCCGGAGGCGACCCGATCACGATCTCGACGGTGGCCCGCAGTCCTGCGAATGTTGGCTATTCTGGGGAATGGTCCGGAATCGTTCGCCTAATGTTTAAGAATTTTTTCCTCGGGCGCCCTCTTCGGAATAGCAGAGACTGGCCCTTAGGCCGCATACATAGTTTTTCGTTTTAGAGAGACCCTGGTCTGACGGCAGTGCCGTCTATTTTCGCTTAAATATCGCACGATTGGAAACTCTTACATAATTCATGGCTATAGATAATGCATTTATTAAGAAATGTGCATAGTGAATAACTGCTTTTCCTTGGATTTCAGAGATTGAGACGCATAATGTTTCCTTAATTTCCAATCTTTAAATTCTATGCAGATATATTTAGTAGTATTTAGTAAATCATTCATCATTTAATACAATTCTGAAAACATTCAAAAAATAGTTAACGATTACGATTTTCAAAAGTTTCTCGTTAGCGTCACTATAATATTAGCCCGAAATTAAAATAGTCAAAATAATATAGACAAAATAATTCAGGTTAATCAAATTATTAAAATTTAGTAAAGAAACAAGAAAAGAAATCGGAATAATGTAAAAAAATAAATACATTTAACCTCTACAAAGTTTATGTTAAGAAAAAAAAAAATTAATTTTCTACAACTTGAATCTGAAAAATACACTTTTCTATTTGAAATAGAATGATCACCAAATTGAGTTCACTAAATATGTTAAAATTACACCTTGTTGCAAAAGTAATTAAAATCCGAAAAAATCTGTTTGAATTCAAAAAAGATATTTATTGGCAAATAAAGATGGGCAATTAATTAACTATTTTGTGAGCTATAATAAAATAATTCATATATAGTTTATTCCAAACTCGAAGTAATAATTTTTTGATCAATACATATTGCCTAAAAATACCATATAACAATGCTCAGTGACAAAATAGCTCCCAAATAAACATTTCTATTCAACAATCAGCTGCATAGTTCCTTGTACAATGTTTTAACGTAGCAGCGTTGAGTGAGATTCTCACTTAACGCGTAGCAGCATTGAGTGAGAAATTGTAGCAGGCACAATTATTAGACAAAATTTATGTTAAAGTTAATAAGTATTTCTAAATGTAAGGTATTTATCCAGCTTTGGTTAAAATTAATTTACAAAATCGAAAAATCCTAACACAATAATTTTTCATATTCAGATATGAAAGATATTTGTTTGGCAATTGGATTTTCAAGTAGATTACAATCTGATAATTGACAATTTAAAAAATTTGTTCACATTGCGGATTATCCACGAACTAATTCAGGACGACTATCTGGGCTGCAAGAATCAGTATGACTTCCATTTCAAAAACGTTGCTTGTTAAAAAATACTATCTAATCACATCTAATTTGCAAGGGACTTTAGGCGCCTACTACGTTAAAATATTGTACAATGAACTATTCTGATTGTTGAAAAGCTATTTTGGGGCCATCCATAAATTACGTCACACGAATTTTAGGACTTTTTAACCCCTCCCCCCTGTCCTTGTCACAGGTTGTCACATTTTCAGAACCCCCTCCCGCCTGATGTGACATCACACATTTTTAAAATATATGTATGTATTTAAAAATCAAAAGAAAACAGTTACTTTTATTTTTTTTCTTACTTTTCTCATATCTAAAAGCATCTATTGCCAAATTTTTAAGCTGACACATTCAAAGACAATGTATTTATTACAAGAAAAAACAATTATCAACATTTTATTAAAGCATAATGGCTTAAATCGTAATATATTGAAGTGAAATATCTAGTATGCTGCCATAGGTCATTACTTACGCACCACCCCGTATACAAAGTTGCACATAGGCGGAGTCACATACCTTCAAAGTGGGGCTAAATATTTCGAAAAAAAAATATTTTAACTTAGAAGAACCAAATCTGGTATATGACTTAAGTTTATTATTGGTCTACTTTGACTATGAGTTCAAGTAAATAAAAATAACACAAAGTATTCATTGAGGGTGAGTCATCCCTAAAATTATACGATTTTTGGTTCCATTGATCGAAATTAAAAAAAAAACGGGATTTAGGAATTAGAAATGTATAATCCCAAATCCCGGGATTGATTGCTGTCGACAATGTCGATATATCATGAAAAATTAATATTATTTTAAATTTTATTTATTTAAGAAGAACAGAATGATAAATGAAAAAAAGCGTTTATATTGTAATTAGGTAATATGAATAATTATAAAAGTCAAATAAAAGACATATATGTATAAGAAATACTAATTCATCCAGCACTTTCGGATTCAAACTCATATCGACACATTCAAACATCATAACGAATATTGGTGAACTACGTTTCAATCGTCGAAAAGGCTCTCCGATTTTACAGTTGTAGGTGGAATTTTTAAATACCTAATTCCTCTTTCAGACCTTGTTGTTATGTACTGAACAAGGCCGTATTAAAAATATCTGGTAGTTAGACTATAAAGCAGTTATTACTTTGTAATAATGTAATCATTGTTCAATTTTTTAGATCTGGTCACTAAATTAAATATAATATCTGTGTATTAATTAATTATTCTGCCTCGTATTTCACATTACACCGCAACATATCTATAAAATTTGACAAGATCAAACCCGAAAATCTCGGGAATCAAACTGGCGGCATCCCGCGATTTTTGGGCATGAAAATTAACAGAATCTCGGGATCCCCAGTTTTTGGGATAGGGATTGACAGCCCTATTCTACACCTTGTATAATAAGCACTTCGTCTCATCGAAAGCAACCTAACTACGAACTCGGCGATATAATTTTTGGTAACCTTTATCGAATCAATTTGTACAATTCACCAAAGCGAGCTCCATAAAAACCGGATGTTTCCGACATTCGGGGAACGCAAGGTCAGAAATCACGGGTCAAATGCGGAGTGCTTATTACAAATTATGTGGGGCGTCTAATTGAATTAAGTATCAATCAACCGGAAGAAATCCGACTGGAATTCTAAAAAGGCGAACTTCTCGACAGCCCCCGGCTGGGGAACATCAATCATAAAATTTCGTGTCGCTGCAAAAATGTCTGCGCGGGCTTGTCACGTCTTTACGTGGTAGCGTGCCGTAAATCACATTAGGTGTTTTCTTGGGATGTGTGCTCATAGCGAACGATCGTCATAATTTACTCGGTGCTGTGGAATGTCAATCAGGGTGTCGTCTGTTAATTTTAATGTCTCATTAGCTGTAATCTCTGACATAAACCCGCAAATGTCGACGTTATTTGACGCGAAACAATGTAGCTATATAATTTTCAGTACAGTAACACAAACTGCAACGGCGTAGGTGGAAATAATTTTTATCGAAAAAAATATTTTCATAATCGGGCGTTAAAGTATAATTTAACGACGAGGTCTTATTAATGCCCGAGGGCAATAAAGTAAGTTTCTCGCACGTTCCTCGTTGTTTTACGAACAGAAGAAATTGACCTAAATTTTAATTTGTTTCTTAGTAGGTATGTTTATGACCTGATACAGTGTAACTTCTATAATCCGGACAGTTAATTGTAAGGGGTTGTCCGGATTACTGAATATAAGCTATAATTTTACGATACAAGTAAAATCCAGAATAATTCATAAAAGATTTTGGTTCACAAGCCGAGCGCGAGTGCAAAAAGGTTATCAAACGAGTTTTTTACGATACTTTTTATACGACTGCAAACAGAGACCACAAAAAGCAAATTTTAATTTAAATCGTTTTTATTACTAAAATTGCCAACGCATTAACAAAATAAATTAAATGCAAGTTTTAATTTAACTCGTTTTTATTAAAAAAATTGCTAACGCACTAACAAAAGTAACTAATATTTAATAATTATGGTAACATTGACTTGAGCATCGAAAAAATCGTCGAAGATTTATATTACTTAGATAGTTCTTCAAAATACACCATTACTGCGTTTTCTGAGAAAGTTTGGACATTTTTGGCTAGTCAGCAGTCCATAAATCGGCTTAACTCAGCTTCATACCTGCTTTTGGATTTTGTGGGCAGCAGTTCCGAACATATTTCGCTTGCTTTCTGTAAAATCTCTTCAGAATCACACATTTTCACACCCAAACTTCAGGAATTTCAACAATAAAGGAGCCGTGACGGCTATGAAACTCAGCTAACTTGGTACATTGCATAATTTGGGTGACAACATCAAACAAAAATCACAATCTGGAGAGGCGTGTACAAAGATGACATAACCGTGTGCAAAATACCGTTTTTAGAGCCTGTTTTCTTTGTGCAAAACTTCCTTTTGCAAGGCAGTCGTATAAAAAATCTATATTTGCTGATATCAGAGAAAATTTTTTTGTATAGACCCAAAAACTTCGTAGAGTTCCTTCACCATGAACTACAAACATTCTGTCAGTTTTCAACTCCTTTATCAAGTTTTGATCTTTCCTCTTTTTGTTACCCTAAAAATTAGAACAGCATTCAACAGCAAACATTTACTCTCAAAATCTGAAACTATTTTGTCAGTTACCTTAGAAGATTTACTTATATTTTACATATTTACAAATTTGTCGTTTAAATTTATAGTGGCTTTCACACAGAGTAATAGCTCCACAATGATGATGGTTTATGCCTCACAGATTTTTTGTTAACATATACCAATAAGACATTGTAAACATTCAGAGGAGTATTAACTACTGTATACCTGCCATATTGTTCCTAAAGAAATAATAACCGAAATAACTTTTACAAACACAATATAATAGACGACTTTGTACAACTATATTATTTAAGTACCTAGATATATTGTTACAGATACTACAGTAGCTACGAAAAACCTTTATAAGTGTTCAACATAAAAAGCCGCATGAAAATTGTATCCTTTGTTGCAAACACTTGCAAGCATTGTAGTAAAGTATGCAAATACTTCAGTTGCTGACGCTATTTCATAAAAGTTTTTATTAAAAATCGACTTGATTAAAGTTAGCAGCTTCGTCTACATAATTTGAATTAAAAGCCACTACTAACAGATACAATGTTGCTTGATTTAACAGTGAATAGTTGTATCCAACTCTAAAGCCTACACTGAAATAAACGGGCTTATTAAACTGTTTATCTATATAGAATAGCGTGTATAATGCATTATTCTATAAGTTTAACTCAAATGCATTTACTACATCTACAAAATAAAGGTTATAATGAACCACTTATATATTATTATGTACCATAGGCTTTTTGTTCCATTCGTATAGTAGGGAAGATTTTTTGGATAAAGACCAATACCCTAATCTGTATACAACAGCTAATACTAATAAAATAAAATGTTTTCGTAATGATTATGCTTCTGTCTATAACATGTAAAAAACAACTTATAATGGTGAAGTGATCGTTGCTCGGTAGGTAATCGGTTATAATAGCAAAATGGCCATCTTGGTCAAGTCAAGTTTTCTAAACGTGACCTACACATGATCATATACTGAAACGACTTACTATCTTTGCTGATAAATATTGTTGTAAGTGTAAAAGAAGAATTACATGCAAGATGACTATAGCCTGTTTGGAAATGTAAGAGAGTAATAAAACCCCGAGATAAGAACCGGCCATATGCGTGGTAATATTTCGTTTCAGGTAATTATCGGGTAACACTAATGCTAACAGGTAATGGGTGTACATTAGTATATTTTACTGGATACATCATAGAGCAGGAGCCAGTGTATTGTGACAGATCAATCCAGTCTTAGAGCTGAATATACGAAGACGTGCTAGTGCAGTAGAGTAAAATTCGATATGTGTTTAGTGACTATTGTGCCAGTGGATATAATATTGTTTGGGTAAAATGTCGAGCTTATCAGATTGCGTAGGTACCTGCTAAACGCGTGAAAATATGTGCGCTGTCTCAGAATGAGAAAATTATTATATTAAATATCTTTAATGCATTGAAATACGAAAATCCTACCAACAGTGTTGACGACATCGTGGAAAAGTGTTCCAAAATGACAGGTATTGGAAAATCGACTATCTACAGACTTTTAAAGGAAACAAAGAACAAATTAACAGGATACTGTAAATCCCCCAAAATCATCTACAGGGAGGTCAAAAGTCGTTATATATGATTTCTTCAAAAATGTCATTCGCAGAAAAGTACACTCATTTTATTTTAAAAGAAGAAATACCAACGCTAAACAAAATTTTAAGTGAACTTTCAGAGGACAACGATTTGCCAAAAATCAGTAGAAGCAAATTATGGGCCATCTTACGAGAGTTGAATTTTTTGCTGGGAAAAGCAGAACAGGAAGTCAGTTCTTATCGATAAAGATGAAATTATTTGTTGGCGAAGATATTACTTAAGATCAATTAGAAAATTCCATGACGAAGGGAGGAATTTTTATTATCTAGACGAAACTTTTGTCAACGAAGGATATACTGTAACAAAAGTATGGCAAGACAAAAATGGAAAAAGTTTTCGACAAGCATTTTTGGATGGACTCTCAACAGGGTTCAAGGCATCTTCAGGTAATGGGCGAAGATTAATAGTGACACATATATAGGTTGTGCCACTGGTTTTGTAGATGGCGGTTTACTTTTATTTGAATCTAAAAATACAGGTGACTATCACGAAGACATGAACGCAGATGTTTTCGAAGAGTATTTTACACTGTAATTGGCATGGATAATGTCAGTTACCATTCACGTCAGACCGAGCGCACGCCTACGACTACATGGAGGAAAGCCGATATAATTCAATGGCTATCAGGAAAAATATTTCTTTGAAACGAATATGGTGAAAAAGGAAATTTTGACACTTGCCAATCTTAATATAGATCAGAAAAAATATGTTTTCGGTGAAATGGCAACAAATCGCCAAATAACGGTACTACTGTTACCACCTTATCACTGTGAACTTAACCCAATCGAATTAGTCAGGGCGCAGGTAAAAGGATCTGGCACGAAAAAATACGACGTTTAAATTAAGTGACGTGAAAATATTGTTAAAAAGTTCCTAGAAACGAGTAACTGCAGATAACTGGTAAAGATGTATACATCATGTACAAAAAGAAGAGGAGAAAATGTGGGAACTCGATAATTTAATTGACGTTACTGTGGAACCTATCGTTATCAATCTAGGAGACGAAGATAATTCATCAGAATATTCAGAGGATGAATTTTAATATACATACTTTTTTATTTTCTTTATTGTACATTTATACAACACTACCTTTACTCACCATAATTTGAATTTTCAAAATACATATATTTTTGTGTGGAATAAAAGTCTATTCATTAAATTTAAAGAAATGTTTTGATAATAATATTGAATAATTTTATTGGAATTAGTAAAACCCCTCTTAACCCGGTTATGATGCTAACAGTAGCCTCTAGTTTTGAAATGCTGTTTTTATATTGTTTACTTGAGAAATGGACCGAGAAATTGAAGCGGCATAGACAAAGTCGGATTGTCGGGGATTAAATTTTAGCTACCTGCTACAATTTAGTACGGTTCGATCACACAACGTTTTTTTAAAAGGACACCTCATCTACACCGATAATACATAATATAAAAATATTGAATATAAGTATTACATTTGTTTACGATTTGCATACATAATAAGCTTTTATTACTCTCTTTCATTTCTAAACAGACTATACCAATATCATTCGAAATGTTTACCTGTCGGTATTGTCATTCATCCCCCAAACAAGCTAATTGACCGAACACTGTTCACCCCCATCGAAGCCATCGCGTTTTAATTTTCGCTTCCGCCAACGCAAACCAGTGCCAAGGGCGTCCGGATTAAAGGGACACGGGAGGGCGTCCGTAAATCGCCACAAATCACGGCCTGGCACGACCGGATATTCATGAAACACACGAGAAGCCGAACCACGGCTGCTGGCCTCGACCAGAACACCGACACCAGCAACTTCTGAATAATTCATGCGACGCTCAACAGGGCGCCGGTTCGCAGGAATTTCGAATTCAAAGGGCTCCGGCGGCCGGCTCCCGATATCTTGTAAATACACCCGAGTGAATGCGAAAGAAATATTGGTTTAGTTAAATTCTTCTTTGACATGCATATAGGCTATAATACATCTTAATGCGGTCGTTCGACTCCCGCATATCTGTATGTTGACCGATAAAGGCGAATCCATATTTTTATTTTCGGATGAGATATTTCGGAAATTCAAAGAGGTCTTAATATATCTTAAAGCGTTCTATAGAAATAGGTCGGTTAATATCTCATGTTTCCTTTAGATAAACAATTTCCGGGCTAGGTTGGTGTAAACTTCGTTGGCGGTTTGAGAGGCATAGCTGAAACTGAAAATGTATGGCTCTGGCCGGTATTAAGTTTTATTGTGTGTACCTACACTGCGAATTGTAATACCTTATACAATTGGAGATCTGTGTACTACAATTTGTTGTGATTATAGCTCCAAATCCAATTTGTAGTATTATTATGCTTATAATTTTGTAGCAATAAACTCCAAACATTATTTTACTACAACAGCATTATTATACCATTTACTGAAAGTTTTGTACCTACGCTGTAGATACAAAGGCTGTAAATTGCTAAGAATAGTATTTCGGCTTTTAAATTTTACTAGAGTACCTATGTTTTTAAATGTATTCATTCTGAAAGGGGATTATTACATCTTCAAAAGAAACAAAGTTTATTTAGTTTATTAAATTGCTGCCACTACATCACATCTTCCGTGATATTAAATTCCAAAACATATTCCATCGTTTGCAATAATAATGACACTTTTTAAAATGAATTTTGCGAGATCTCTTGAACTGCTGACGTATTTATAATGAAATCTATTTTTAACTTTTTAACATTACTACTGTTTCATTGTTTTGTATTGTTTCACTCACCAATAGAAATGTAATGAAATTTCTACTCAGAACTTCCAGTTGAAAAATCGTTTCGAAGGAGTGTCATTATTATTGCAAAGGTATGTACATGTATATATTATTATCGGGTATTATCTAGGTATCCTCCGTGAAAACATTATTTCAAAAAATATTTGTTTCTACGGATTTGTACATAGATAAACGTAGACAAACTGTAGATAATGTCATATTCCTTCTAGTTCTAGTTCTCTAAGTGAGTGGGCCGAAAGCTAGCCCTCTACTGCGACCCTGTGGTCTATTGTGGCTCACATACTTATTACACTTCACTCAACAGGTTTAGCCTCTTTATGAAGTCACCTTGTTGGGTGAGATTCTGTCCAGTTATTCCTTCATTATAATATTCAATATGTTTGCGTTTTAACACTTCCATCATTTCTCTTTTTCTAAATGCAAATATTGGCATGTCTATCTCTGCACCAAGTTCATTGCCAACCATTTTTCGAATAGCTCACTGTCCATATCCTCATGGTAGTGTCCAGTTCTTGCGACTCGAACGCATGGGAACCATTATTCAAAAATTTGCATTCACTTCCGGTATGTGTAATTATTAATCACCATCCTTTCCCTGAGGATACCATTAATCCCTTAAAAAATCCGTCTGAAAATGCTTCTCGTTGACTGTTGATATTTAAATTGCGTCCTTCGTTTATCCAAGTCTCGTGGAGATATTAAATTGTCCTTTTTTATGTACTACACTATTATTTTTTCGAATATTAGTTTAGGAATCGAAAAACCCTTTTTTATGACGCGTTTTTACATTTCCCCAGGTATTCCATTTAAACTCCACTGAACTGAATAACAAACTATGTAGATGGAGGTTATAAATACAAAATGAACAATTATATAATACTCCGGCCCCAACCACAACATGACATCACTCAATTTTAGTAATCTGGGCAATCGATGATGAGTTTCAAATTAATGTTGGCAAATAAATCCACTTACAATTTGCTTTCATGTCTGATGAAATTAGCTTTTTATTATAGTACACTCCCTCCACAACGCAAATCGAAGCGGATTGTGTTTCATTAATTTTGCAAACGAAAACAAATATTATAACAGCGTACGGTGCTCGTACTGTTCGAAGATAAACAACACTTGAGGCGGTTTGGGATTAACATTATTTCAACTAGTTAATATCAAACGCAGGCGATAATATGGGCCTACTGATTTGTTAAGGGCGCCGTATTCCTGAAAAAGTGTTTTCTACAAATATAAATAACTTTAGACATTTAAGAACTGAATAATATAGAGTTTAGCAAATAACAAGAATGTTATTTCATGCCACCTGCAAATATTCAAAGGTACCGAAGTAAAATCAATATATAACATCAGAAAGCGATCTATCCAATGAATTTTTAGGTACTGAAATCTTTCAAAATACGTATTTTTTAAATTCAACTATAGATGTAAACATTGTTATAACATAAACTTACATAGTTCTGCATATAAGATTGTTCACTTTTGTTTATAAGTATGTGAAAATAATTGTTAAAATGTGGGGTTAGAATAGCGAAATTATGTGTGTCATATAAATGCATTTTAAACGTTATTACATTATTTGAGGAAAGTTTAAATAGTAAAAGTGGATAAACAAAACATCAATAATTCTATTTTTGATATGACTTTTACTCTACGAGTTTTATTTTTCGAGATTTCAGTACCTAACAAACACCACAAATTTGATCATTTTACGGCGAGAGATACGGGCACCTTAAGGCATCGAAAGCATTTCCAAGTAACTGCGAATTTACATAATTAAATGAAATGAACACCTCTACGTGCAGGGCAATTCAGAACTTATCAAAAAAAATGTACAACTCTTACAAAAATACAGTTTTGTAAAAAAAATCAAAGAGGGCAGTTCGAAAGTGATTTAAGAATACACTTCTATACAGCACTAGAAACTGATCCACATAATACACTGTTTTTGCAGCCATCTGATCTATATTAACAATTTATGAAATATTCCACTTACACAATAAATGGTCTATATCATTTCAAATGTTATAAACGCAAGAAAAAAATTGAAAAAGCTTGAAAAAAAACTTGAAATAAAGGGTAATAAAAGGTTATTTCAACATCTGCCAATAAATGGTATGCTTCCGTTATTTTTCCAATAATCAACCCAATATTAAATGTGAAGCAACCACGTCTCATCTTCGTTCGGTAATGTTAAATATCCATTATACAGAGTGTTTCATAAATGAATGTCAATATTGAAGTAGGTTAATCTACGCATGACTTTAAGACAAATGTTTCATATAGACATAGATCCGTTTCCGCTATATTTTTGATTTACAGGGTGATAAAGATTTTTTTTAAATTATTTTTTTAAATAACTCCTAAACTGCATTAGATGTTTTTGTGGAACTTGTCAAAATTAGTGAAAGAAAATATTATTTGTGTCATTTCTAATTGAACAATCACAGCTCACTATTACTATTCTGCTTTTAGTTCACATAACTGCCTAAGAATTATTATTATATGGTTACTGCAAAACCGTCCAAGATACGAAAAAATGTCAAGAGATTATTTTTATTGCAAAATGATGAGCATTTCAGAAAACATTTTTTTATTTTTGAAAAAGGCAGTGGCGTATCATTTTTTTCATTGAAAAAAGTGAAAGTGAAATTAATAGCGACGCCGCACAGTGGCGCAAAGCGCTACTGTGTCACCCAAATTACTGTACACCCCTTAGGGTTGAGCCGTTTGAGTTGATTTCTTTTTAAAATGTTCGTCATAAAATTGCCTATCGATCCCTCTTTCTCAATTTTCGCTTTGGGTCTTCATTTTCGAGGAATTTGACTCCAAAAATGGGTTTGTATTTGATGGGGAAATGATCGTCTTGGAAAGCCCTACAAGACTGTCCACTTAGATTTCAGGAAAAAATTTTCACTATCATACATTTCCATCCGAACAGTTCCAGAAAAATTATCATTCATTTAATCGTCATTTCTCACTAACAAAGAACTGTTGTATCCAAAATGGCCACTTTTGTCAAAAAATTGAATTCCCATGGAACCTTTCTGACCTTTTTCAGAATTACGGGAATCTCTGTATGTAGCCATTTTGGTGAATGTTCAAAAATGCGTCCAAAAATTCTGAAAAAATTCCTTAAATGTGTACAAATAA
Organism: Monochamus saltuarius; assembly: GCA_025584915.1. NCBI lineage: Eukaryota > Metazoa > Arthropoda > Insecta > Coleoptera > Cerambycidae > Monochamus > Monochamus saltuarius. The sequence goes on along the minus strand of CM046723.1, from coordinate 6,502,499 downwards.
TTTTTGTGAGATAAGATTTTTTCCAATACTTTCCCAGTTTTCAGTAGAACGATTTCTGATATGTGAAAATTTTTGGATGATTGTGGCCATTTTAAGAGCAACGGAAAATTTCTCCCCGAAATTTAAGTGGACAGTCTTGTAGGGCTTTCCAAGACGAGCATTCTCCTATAAAAAAGTACGGCAAAATCTCAATCTCGTGTTCCGTAGGGTCATTTTTGTGCGAAAAATCTAGTTTTTTCCATGGAAACCCATTTTTGGAGTAAAATTCCGCGAAAATGAAGACCCAAAGCGAAAATTGAGAAAGAGAGATCGATATCGAATTCTATGACGAACATTTAAAAAAAAATCACCTCAAACGGCCCAACTCTAAGGGGTGTACAGTAATTTGGGTGGCACAGTGGCGCTTTGAGCCACTGCGCGCCGCTGGTTAAAACTGAAAATTCATTTGTTCAACAAAACTTGTGTCTTTGCGTCTAGTTTACACCCACCAAGTTCCACAGAAATATCTAATGCAGTTTAGGAGTTATTAAAAAAAAATTAAGAAATCTTTATCACCCTGTAAATCAAAAATAAAGCGGAAACGGACCTATGTTTATATGAAACTTTTGTCTTAAAATCATGCGTAGATTAACCTCCTTAAATATTGACATTCAATTATGAAACACCCGATATTATACCCATTATTAGACCAAACTATAGTACGGTGCACTCACACCTGCTGCTGCAAAATTGTAAAACATTATTTACAAACTGGATAACCGGAAATGTATTTTTCCTGTTGCAGGATATATGTATTTGCAGAACGGTTATTTTTTATTTGATAAATAAAACATTTCCGTGCAAATAATGGTTTTGAAATATTTTCATAATTTACTTACAACAACATTGTTATATACAATAATGCCTGTAACAGTTATACAAAATTTATAACAAAACTCATTTAAAAATACATTAAATAAGTCATAAAAGTATATAAACATTTTTCATTCGGAGATATTTTAATGGTACCTGAATGTACTCAACTGCAAATAATGTCATAAAATATAAAATAAATATAATATATTGTAGCGGAACGATTATTATGAGTGTTTTGGTGAATTATTTCCCATGCAAAGTGTCAAGCCCATCGCCTATAACAACAATGAGAGAGGGTTGCTGATCAACTAGACACAGAATAGGTCATAAATATGCACAGAGCGTTCGAGTTGATTCTGAAGGGAAAGATTTTCTTAGTCATGGATCAGAAGTTCCATAAATTTAATGGAGCGTGGTCCCATCTTTTCCTGAATCAAAACATTCAGGACCCGTATTTTTTTAACAGAAGCGGGACGAAAACTTTCATGCCGCGTATTATAATGAAACGTGGCGATCGCTATCGCGTTTCATATAAATCAATGGCGACATATTGTATCAAATTGGTGTTGCTATCGTCGTCCGCAATATAATACCATAATAGATCGTAATCCCCACAGCGAAATATTTCTCTTTGGTACAACATCAAAAAATGTATAATTTGTGCAAAGTTGCATCTCTTTGTGAATTTTTTAAACAAAGGGTAATAGAGAATGTGAAACGATTTTCATTACGCAACCTGTGAACATTTGAAAAAACCTTATTAAAATCAAGAATTGGCATATTCATGATATTCATTCAAATATGAAGCAAACAATTGATTCTTAGAGTGAAAATACTGCCGTGCCTATTGTCAGAACACATTTATATCAGAAAATCATGTGTTGTTAGATATAAAAGGTAATTTATTACTTCACCGACAAACTTTATCATATGGAAGAACGTCATTTTGACAATTGTCTGATTTTGCTTATTTAACGAATTAGGAGCCTTAAAATGTTTTAATTTTAATTAAAAAAAGAAATTGCTAAAAACTCAAAATCAGGGTAATGCATTGTAATTATAGTTAATGTTCAAAGTGTCCTCCGTTCGTAGATGGTATTAACACTTGTGGTGAACATTACCAAAACTATAGAGAAACAATTGTAGTATCATTTTCTACAAATTGTATTAAAGTAGTGCGAGCTGGTGGTCTTGTGCAAAAATAAAAATGCGGGCTCTTTGTGGGACCTCCAGGTTTAGCATGTAGCCACTAGATGTTGTTACGTGTTACGTCACGTGTACTCAGCTTCCCTTTTGTAGGATAAGTCATCGGTTGCCTCGCCTATGGTATACTGCAGGGAGCTAACTAGCTCATTCAAAAGCTGTATATCTGGTGTGCCGCTAAGGAATGGCTTTGGCAGTTTGCTATAGCCCGCAGAGTAGTTTTGTTTCCTAAAATTCTGCTTTTGCAAGAGAATAGTTACTTAAAATTAGAATACCACTACCAATATGTAATTTTCTATATAATTTACTAAAAATTATTAATATTTTTTATTTATTTTTAGGTATTAACAACATTGTGTGTAACTAACTGCTCTGCTGACTAAAGCTCCGACCAGCGTTGAATTACACCCACAATATCTACCCATATATTCTTTATTATTAGCTTTTGTAACATTTTTTACTGTTTTGAAAAGGTATTTTAATAAATCAAAACTCCTACAATTCAATGAAGTCATATGTATCCTCTCTGATACCAAACATCAAAGTATGCTAATAAACAATTCCACAGGCAAAGCTCTATTCAATAATTATCCAAAAAAAATAACCTAGCCAAATTTACTAACCTGGTTTAATGAAAACATTTTATAAATATCTAAGTTCAGTTTTGAAACTGGAAAGTTCTACCACAATAGTTGAGATCTGATCTATTTCTGCATTTTTAGAATTGCTTCTTCAGGTGGCCTCTTTTAAGTTGAGTCAAATATCTAATAATTATTATAAAAATTATTATACCAATAATTTAAAATTATTTTAAATTATATGTTGAGCATAAATATGACTTATATTAGCTTAAAATACCATTCTAAACAGTAAAAAATTATTAATATATTTAACAGACATTTTTACAAAACTTTGTAATGGGGGTTAATAAAAATTACTGCACAAAACATTTAGTAAATAACAACAATGTAGTAATTAATAACATTTCTGTTATACTAAAATAGTTTTTGGGGATTATTACTACAAAGTTATAAGCATAATAGTATGTGAATTAATACTACAAATTGTAATACATAGATTTAAAATTGTTTTATTTAGTGCAAAAATCTCTTAATTTGTCATGTCTCTGTATTTTATTATTATCTATATAACCCAGTCAGTGGAGTACATGCAATTTTCTATGTTATTTTTCAAGATTTTCCAGTAATAAATAACGACTATGTTTACAGTAATCCGTTTGAAATTTGGGATATTCGTATAGGATAAAAAGCTTATTTGAAAATTGTCGAATTTATTGCTAATCCGCTAATTTACTCATTTTTACGCATATAGAGAGCTTGTCTGATAATCTAAAATTATGGCAAATGAAAGCGTTTATTTTTGTTTTATCTTTAAAATGTAACACCGTTATTTGTAGGTATTAATTTTTTTAATTTTAATTATTCCAATTCTGAGCGGACATAAATAGATACTTTAAGAATAGTTCACAACTAATTTCAATTAAATGATCCTAGGTTATATTTTTTAAACACTTCAGTAAAATTTGATCGATCATTCAACATTCCAACATAAAATACAATGCAATAAGTCGGCCTGCTCTTAATTTCACATTTATATCTCTCTATTGCAGCAATATCCCATCCCCAATGTAGTTTATGTCTATTAAATTTGATATAGTTCGTTGTTTATCCAAATTTTCTAGGCTTTCAAAGGGATCGGCGCCGGTTATGACTTATTTTGAATGACTTTGGTTATATTTTACATAAAAGTTATTTCCCTTAAGGTTGCGTTCGTATCTAGAAAAGAGCACGAAAATAAAAATTAAATTATCTGGAAATGAGCCTAAAAGAAATATAGAATGTGTTCCTTTTCGCTGTTAACCCAATTGAGGAATATTTGCATTCGACCTGTGTTACACTAACTAGGTTTATTTAAAATTCTTGGAGGAAATTTCATTGATCTGTCAAACCTCACGTTACGACGATTATACCGGCAAATATGACCGCTGAAAATGTATAAGTTTAACTGAAATAGAAGTCGAGTATAAGTAGATACACTTTTAAGATTCCTGAATATTACTATTGCTAGGTATTGGACTTGTCTACTAGACAAAAACAATTATTGACATGCATGTTAGAATGCAGGAGCATTGCGATCGACAGCCTGATGTCTAATAACCTGTTCCAGAAAAAGAAGCAAATTATTTTATTTTTCCAATTAAATATCCAACAGGATAAATGCCCAATAACAAAATAAAAAATAATGCATAAAAATAACAAATAGAGATAAATAAACACGTCAAAGAAATAACTAAAATTGGCACAAACATACAAAGAAATTTTATGTGATGTGGTACACACGTGACAAAGGTAATACAATAATTAGAACAGTCGCAAAAAAAAACAGAAAACACTAATACGAATATAGCAAACCTTCCAAAACAAGTTATAATACAGGGTGTTAAAAAAAAAGAGTGAAAAATATTTCAGGAGGTAATAGTATGAACCAAAATAAGCAGAAAAGTCTTAATAAACATGGATCCGCAAAGTAACGGTTGCGGAGATATGGACCACTTTTACTTTTTCAAACATTTTATTTTATTAGGAATAAACCGACGAAGGAAGGTTTGAACAAACTAAAAACAAAGGCCATAAAACAGGTCCGGCCCTTCCTATCCATCTATGTGGAAAAGTTTGGTGTAAATGCTCTATAACGGCCATGGAGAAATGACCTGGAGCACCATCATGCTGGAGCCACATTTGTTGCCTCTGATTCAAAGGAATGCGTCCAAGATCGCCTGATCTGAACCCTCTAGATTTCTTTGTTTGGGGATATTTGACAACATTAGTGTATGGTACTCCTGTAAATAGCCTGGAAGAGCTGCAGCTACGGATTAATCAAAAGTGTCAAGAAATCCAAACCAAGGAGGGTGTTTTCGAAAGAGTTCGAATATCGTCGAGACGAAGATGTCGTGCCTGCTTGAAAATGGACGGAGGGCACTTTGAACATCTTCTGTAACTTTGTATTTAAAATGATTGAAGTTTTACACTCCTTTAGCAAAAACCATGTGAAATGATTCCCCAAATAACTACTATATATGAAAATGATCTAGAATACAGATTTGCATTTACGTCAATTTCTGAGGAATGTGTGCAGGTAAATAAATGAGATGTTTCCGTCAATTAGCTGGCAAGAATAAGATTAAATTTGTTTCAATATAATAAAGTATATTTAAATATTAAGGTTGTCGCCAAGTCCTGACCTGAGTTTTGCGAACAAAGTGAGGGCTTTACTTATAACCAAAACTATTTTATAATTAAGCTTTATTACAGCGATATGGAACAAGTTATTTGCGAAGTTATTCGTTTAAGTATATGAAGGAGCAGTATATAAGATCCCGCACCAAAATATCAAATTGAAGCAAATTCTAATCGGAACTGATGAACTTCAAATAATCTGCAATTTCATGATCGTCTCGTAAATCCTCGTAAATAAAAGAAACACAAATAGTACGCACGGTTTAAATCCACCCCTAAGTAAACATAATCCCTCCACCTCCATTCCGACTCCAGCCGGCTTCGGATTCAACCCCGACCCGCAGTTTACCCGGGAACGATGCCTGTAAGAAAACAAATTACGCTCGCGTGAAATTTCAATTAGGGAATAAGAGAACAGAAGGCCGCGTGGATCACTGGATCCGCCAAATTGCTACATGTGTACGAAGGAACGGTACACAGCGGCTCGAAGACAAACGGGGATCATTCAGAATCCCACATTACCGAAGAGGCGCTCAAAATAAACAAGCAAGCTGTATCCAGCAAGGGCATGGGCTGTAGCTCTAATTAGGATTCTGATTCCGCTCATTGTTTGTTTAGTTTACTCAAAATATGGCCGGTTAATCTCGTTTATTTTGCTCATACTTGGGTCCCGATTCTGTAGGTTAGGGCTCCGGCTAACAATACGTCCATTACTCTAATAACATACATGCAGCTCTTTCCCGAAAGATTTTATCCATCACGTAATATCTACTACACACAAAATCATGTAAATTAAACTTTTGGATGCACATTTGCTTGTTATTACAAGAGAAACCTAGAAATTTATATTCAGTAACAAGAACCGCATCGAAAAACATATAATACAACATATTTCCCCCTCAAAACAAATATTGGTGGGTTCGAGTGGTTTTTAGTCTTTACATCTTGTGAGGTAATTTCAATTACCTACACTCTATTCAGTGACACTATCCGCAAATAAAGGTTTGCAGCCTGAATCAGTATCATATTTTGTTTAAATTATTTATTTATTTAGCATACACCCCCGACAGCCTAAGCCAATGAATGGGTGAGGATAGCATATGAGATTAGTACAAAATAAATTAAATATAATATAGACACAGGTATAGAGAGAAAAAACGTATATACATGTATAAAACAAAGGAATTGCAGATAAAATACAATCTACGAAACTGAACACAAACTTATAGTAAAGCAAGTATAAGTAACATAATTTGGTAATTTGCAAACTTTCTGTTTAATGCATCTAATAGTATCATGAAAAATGTTCTCCGAATTTTGCATCTGACCATAATTAGAATCCATTGGGTACAAAGGTGAAACTTTTATTAGAGTTAGTTACAAGACAGATTCATAAACATTACAGGTTAATGAAATAATGAAATTGAAAAATAAACATAATTTTTTTTTGCATAGTAAAGTTAGTACAAACAGTAGAAATGTAAAGTTACATATGAATTCTACATATAACTGATTCTACATTTCAAAAAGTAACTTTTTTAACCTAGGCAATAAATAACCAATATTCAACCGTGTAATATTACAAATAATTGTTATGAGTGTAGTCAAAAACAATTATTGACACGACTTAATCATTGATGCCTCTCAAAATTTCTATTAATACTCCACCCACCCCTTTTAAAGTGGTATAAATGTTAGTTTGGAAACCTTTATGTTTTGCGGCCGCTGTACATCAGAAAACTTGAAGTAGTTAAAAGTAGTTAAACCAACAAATTATGTCAAATACTTGTTTTTTTTTACTTTTTGAATTGATATGAATTCTTTTATTGTAATTACATATTTCTTGAAATGGCAACCTTACCACACAAAATTATAATTTGTTATTATACGTTGTCGAGTGGAAAGCTCTTTCAGGAGTCAATGCTTAGTTGCGGCTAAAAGCGTCTAAGTAATTCTCCTGAAACTTTTTCCCGGTTTTAATAGATTTATGCTTTGAGGCTTGCAAGTCAAGAAAAATGAAGGAAAAGTTCTCATAAGCATATTTCTCAAAACAGCTAGACAGGAATCGCACCGCCTAAACTCACCAACTATATGACGATTCATTATAAAAGTTTTAAGCTTTACTCGGATCTGAAGGTGCTTTGAAATACGAAGACTTTTATTGGGAAAGTGTTTTCATTCTATACCTAGCGGAAATTAAATATTTTCAACAATTCTCAAGCTGATAATACCGACTTTGAAAGCGAACTGCGACATAGGCAATATAATCGTTTTGAATTTTCACAATACATAATCAAATGATAAATATTAACACACGTGGTTTTAAGTCTGGCTGACTAATATTTTCCTGCCATAATACTATTTGAAATAAAATTATTCTGGAATCATTTAAAATAAAATGCATTAATTTACAACCATATATGTAATGATATGTCGAACTTACAGTAATTTTGAAAGAAACACATTTCTGACTTTGACATCTATCCAGATGGAAAGGGACATTTACCAGGGTGGAACGTGATTAGTTTCCACCGAGACAATGTCACTTTCAGCCCAAGTAAATGTCAACATTCATTGAGTACCTAATAAACAAACTCGTTTATTTATCAACATTCCTTCAGAATTCTTGAATCACATTTTCAATATTCACATTTTATTTATTAGCAGTAATATACAGAATGACCCATATAAAAGCGGAGCACAAAACTAAGTTTTATTTGTTGGCCAATTTAAAAGAATTTTTTTTTCAAATATAGAGCTTCAATAACTCAACTGCTGCTAAATTTCAGAATGAAAACTAAATTTTCAAGGCTTACTTCAGCTGCAAAAATCCAAAAAAAGATTAGCGATTTTTTTACTTAAAATCTGAGTGCGCCACTAGATTTAAGATAGATTAAAAAGAGTGTGACCAAAATTTAAAAAATATACAGAGAGTCCCCGGATAGGTGAAATGATTTTTGTGAAAAGACAAAAAATTTTGTTGTTGAAAGCGAAGGTAGGATTCAGCTATTTAAGAAATACAATCTGCTATGATTTCATATTCATAAAATCCAGCATGCTTTGATAATTTGGAACAAACTGATTTTTTTCACTAGTATGTGTGCTGTTTCTATATAAGATGCGACAAAATGTTATTAAGAAAAGTTTCTCGGAGACAATCCATTTTTCACGTCTCCATAATTTACTATTCTGAACAACTTTTTCAAGTAACATTTTGCTGTATTTTCAGCAGAAAAGGCACTTTACCTGAAACCAAATCAGTTTTTACTCGGTGCACTAAGCTTTTTAAATAGGATTATTTCAAAAATGGTTACTCCTACCGACTTCAGCAAGGTACATCTTTTTCAAATAAAACAGGTGGGAGAATCGATTGTTCCGATAATTAGATAAATACACAAGTTATGCAAAATAAGTTCAGCCATTTAAAAGAAACATGGTGTACCACAAGTGGCGCCCTCTTCTAGTACGTCAAAATTATAAACATATTTGAATTTCTCTCCCGAAAAAACCCCCGATTTACAAACTTTATGTAAATATTTGGATTTGTTAAGTTATTTACAAATATTGAAAATACAATTTTAAATTTGACACCCTGTATCTTTTTTATTATGCGAATTGGGATATAGGTATGTTAGGTTAAATCAATTTATTTTCATCTGCGGAATGTGTGGTCTCATTTTTGTTACTTCATTTAAAAACACCCTGTATAATCGCGGCAAGAATTTAGACGTCTTACGTCACGACCGACGTTTCTTAATTGTTTTTACTGTCAACATAATTTTCGATATTTGGTCGCATTAAAGACAATCATTTTTGCAATTTAGTGCAGTATACATATACCTATTTAGTGTAGCATATAGTTTGATCACTCTCAATTGCAGTTTCTTAAATATTTTGATGAAAATATAATGAATTATTCATTTGTTCGCATGAGGTAAGTTGTCTAAATTCTTGCCGCGACTATACCCATTATTACCAACATTTTGAGAGTGGTTTACGGGACAATTTGCCTTTCGTTGTGTGATGTGTTTGTGAAGTTTTGATACAGGCCGACGCCGGGAAGTACAAACCATTTGGTATCTGTCAAAGCAACAATGGAAACATCGGGAAATTGGCAGCAGTCAACTAGAGTTTATCCTAATAATGGGCGTAGTAAAACTGCCTCTTCCCGACGTGCAATACTTTACATTTTATTTTTTAACGTCGAAACAGTTAATTTTATCAAAAAAATATAAGAGAGAAAAAAGTTTCTAAATGAATCGGCTTAACCTAATTTATTTTTTCTACGTCGTTAAGGAAGTTTTTTGAAAGTATAGTTAAAAAAACTGAAAGGGGTAGTTTATTTCAACCCTTTCCAATTATTTTCAAAAAGTGAAAAAATATGTCACAAGTATCTTTTGATGATGGTAACACTTCCACAAAATTTTACCATTCCCACGCTTTTCATTTCCGAGAAAAACAATAAAAACACTCTTTTTCCCGCCATCTTTGCAACGCGATATCTCCCAAATGGTTGACTTGTGACCCAACGTTTATATAACAAACTACCTTTTATTATCAACAAGGAATCACCCCCTGAAATTTTTCGCCTTTGTTTTAAAACACCCTGTATAAAAAAACCAAAATCACCATTTACCATTTTTTGAACATTTCCAATATTTATTAAAAATGCTCAGAGAAGCATCTTAACTACCTTATAATTACAATTGATGATTTTTCCCGGCATCATAAACTGGAAACGTAAAAGAACCACAACCGAATCGCCAACTACTTTAAAAACTTCGTTTCTCCACATCGCTGCGTTGTAACAGAACTAGCGCCCGAGGCGTCAGGTGCACTCCTTTCTAACCCTATTCGAATTGCAAATACGTAATAAAGCGCCGGCATCCCTCCCGCTATATCATAAAATATCGGGAGCGATATGCCCGGTATCGCCTTTCCTCGAAACGAATTACCTTCTAACGGATTACCTTTTTTCTTTGCAGCCTCTCGTATTCGATACGAGATCACAAGCGGTAACATAGGCGGCGCTTTCGCCGTCAAAAACATGACAGGAGCCATCTACGTAGCCGGAGCGCTGGACTACGAGACCAGGAAAAGGGTGAGTAATTAATTATAGGGTCCCAGAGACACTCTCAATCTACAATGTGTCCGAAATAATAATGGACTTCATAGGAGGCCGTCGGATATAAGTGATTAATTGCCAAACGTTACGTGGCTTGTTAGATGTGACAGTCCACTAATTAAGCCAGGTTTGCATTGGCTGTAGAGCGGAATTAGTCACTTGTACAACAACTGTGTACTATATACTGTCTTGTGACAAACGCAGAGTGAAAGTCAACTCCTCCACAAATGATAAGGAAGCTCACAAATATAGAGATTTCTTTTAAAGGTTGACGTTTTTTGTTCTCCAAATGTTTCCAGAAAATAAATAAATAATAAACTTTCTTATCTGAGTGATTTTTTTGTTCATCATTGAGTGACTTTTTCAGTTTTCGGCTAGTTCTTATCTTTGATCTTTTTAAGAATTTTGAATCAGTCGTTGTTTCGAGTTTATGTAGTCAACTCTTATTCAAGACCTAAAAATTTTGTTTCACAATAATGCCTAGACGTAAACTGAGTGCAGCTTAAGTCAACAGGGACATTGGAATGATCGAGGCGGAACGCCCTCAGAGCCAAGTTGCTAACTTTGTTCAAGTCAGTGAAATCGTAATTTCAAGGCTTGTGCATGGATATAGAGAAACAGGAATGGTCATTGTAAAACCGAGGAATGGACGCCCAAAATCTACTACCCCTGCACAAAACCGGTTTCTAACAGTATCCACCCGTAGAGAGGCTCTGAATACTTGTCGGATCATGCAACAGCGACTTTTAAACACTTCTGGTGTTGCGGTTGCAATTGAAACAGTTCGTAGAAGACTGCGAAATGTTAATCTACGTTCACAGCGACTCTTGAGAAGGGTTCCACTGACACAAAATCATATGCGACTTCGGTTGCAATGGCCTAACGAGCATGTGGATTGGAATGATCAATGGAGGTATGTATTGTTCACAGATAAGTCGAGATATGGACGGTTTTCGGGTAGTCGGCGTTTTCGAGTGGGACCTTTCCTTTGGTAGAAATCGTAGAGCCATCCAGGAATTTCATCCATTCAGAGGTGGTACAGTTACTGTTTGGGGAGGCAATTGTTTTAATGGGCGTACAGAGTTATTGGTGCTTGATGGAAAAATGAATCACAGATCTGCGTCGAACAAGTCATCAATAATGTTATCACTTTGTTTTTTGCTGCAATTGGGCCAAACTGTTTCTCGACGATAATGCACGACCTCATCATGCGATAATTATTGTCCATGCCCTGGATTTTCATGGTATTCCGCACTTGGCACTGCCGCCTCCCTCGCCAGATTTCAATCCAATTGAGCACGGATTGGACTAACTAGAAGGAACCTTAGATCCGCATCAACCACCTCTACATACACTTCACGAACTCAGAGGGCTTTTACCACGCCTGTAACGAGAAATTGATCAAAGCTACTGCAACAACCCGATAGACAGAATGCAAAGGCGTTGCTAGAGAGTCATTGAAGTGCGAGGAAGACATACTCTGTATTAAACTTTTTTTTGTAATTTTTTTAAAGAATTTGAATTCTGAATTAAAATCACCAAAAATAAAACTGCCAAAAAACTGAAAATGCTTTCGAAGAAGGAACAAAAAAGCCAGTCGTATAAAAAAATAAACATTCAAGATAGCACATCAAAAGTATTTTTGAACAAAAGTTGTCAACTTTCAAAAGATAATCAAGATTTGTGAACTTTCTTAACTTTTGTGAAGCAATTTATTTGCACAACTTGTACAAGTAATTGTGACAATTATTGTAAGGTATAATTTTAAGACAGCGCAATGCAAACCTAGTTATACAGACTGGCTCAGCTTACAAAGCAGAAGATTCAGAGAGCTATAGAAATATGGAACAAAAAGAATTGATGATGTTAAAAACATTACCTCTAAAATATACTAGTTTTAGTACATGCTACTATACTATATTTTGAAAATTTGTATTTTTAAATGTGTCGAATAAACGAGTAATAAATTAAATACAGTGTGTAGAGCAGGTGCATGTAGGGGGTCCGAAAATATATTATTATTTATTTTTATTAAATACTTTAATGATCTTGGGCAGTAATTTTGACATCTTTTAGACAAAACGCCTTTTAATTTTTTCGAATGATAAAGCGTATTTGACTTAATAGCATTTAAAGATTTTTACATAAGTTTTAAAATATAATTAACAAATATTAAACAATTTAAAATCTACCTCAAACTTTCACAATTATTATTCAACAGTTAAGAATTATGTAACAAAATTGAATTTGTTCGATCTTATCCAATTTTTTTATTTTTCATTGGTTTTAAATCTTGCAGAAAATGTGTTGAGATATGTATAGCAATGTATTTAATAATTTATATTTTTATTGTTTCGTTGTTGTTGCTAATATTTATGTTGATATTACTGTGATGATACCCCTCAAAAATTACATTTTATATATTTTTCATATGACAGCACAAACTAAATTGTATTAAAAAATAACATTTTTTTCTCATGACAACAAATGTTTATATGTTTTGCAACTGTTAAATTTTTAAAGAATCACATAATTAACTATTTTTATATATTATTGTTCGTCTTAGATATAAGTATTCAAAATATCGTAAGAATAAATAATTTAAACTGGCGTATTTTACAGACAATGTTTATATAGCACACTTATATTGTTTTTCAATATTCCATAGCTACTTGAATTTTCTGCCTTGGAGACTAAAACTGAAATTGTCTCTGTTTAAAACAGTTTTGAGCATGAACCTACTTTGAGACGAATGGATGCAACGTAAGTAATTAGAAAATTCAGCTCCTCGAAAATGAATCCGTATTTCTAATCCAGGCGGCCTTTTACGTATTCCATTTCTACAGTCGGACACAAGCGAAATGTGTGTAATAAAATATCTCTTTCAGAAATCTAAGCTTGTGAAATCCTGAATAAATTTGATTTATGGATAGCATAAAGTCACTTTTATGTATTTCCATACAGAACACGGAACACATACTCGCATTGCACTACTGCGATTTTTCTTTAGATCGCAATAACTTCTGCAAATATTTACGGCGAAACTGGTTCAGGAGATGTTTAAGATTTATGAGCAACATGAAAACCATGTTTATTTAACAGCAAATTAAATGCATCCTGTATTTTCACATCGTTCAGACGACTGACTCTTAGATTTCTCATTATTTCCTAACTAAAAATTATTTAGTTCTAAAAGTCATGATTGCAGATCCCACTTCTGATATAAAATGAAAAATGTGTTCTACGCTTGATATATCAATCGATGCAACTTTTGGTATTGTAATATGTTGCTTTGGATAAACTAATTCAGTACAGATTGAAAGGAATGCTTGCATTCCGCATCCTCCCAACGTAATAACATTTTATACAGTAGACATGATAATCCAGGCTTAATAAATATCGCCTACATGTATTTCAATGCGGTGGATTACTGTATTTCCACACTATAGGAACAAATAAATAAAAAGCGACAGATTAGCATGTCATCTGAATAATTGGGTTGGCTGTAATCCATACATTGTTCTACTTGCAGCTGAATTTGTTTTGTTCAGAGGCTTTCCTTTTGCGCTTGGGCGTAATTTGCCTGAAACCAAACGTACTAATTTCCTTGGAAATGCTGAAATATGGGAGTCTGAGATGCACATTTCGCAACAGAAGCCGAACTGTGCTATTCTGATTAATACCTACACAGTTTTTTTTAAAAAAAAACGTGTTATCTAGAGATCTGCACTATGATGTCCCATGTATTTATGCTGAATCCGAAACCGCTGAATTATTTTATATATGTTTTTGCTTTTATCAGATTCATAGTCCAGATCCCAAGATGACAACCTTCTTTCCTTGTAAACCTTTATAATGATTGATATGTGAAAAATTACACTTTGCATTGTCAGATTGGGAAATATACTCGAATCTTACAATAATGTATAGTACTCTCCTTACATTTGTTGTTAATAATTGGTTGTACATCATTGTTAAGAATCCACAGTAATATCAAGTCTTAAAATAAATGTGACATTTGACTGATCGAGCAATTTCCGGGTAGAAGTTTCGAGAGACTTATCGCTCTCTTCTTCAGAAGTAACTCATGGCCTATTTTTTGCAATTTAAGAAATCTTTTACTATTGTGTCTCAAAACCACCATTGCAGTAGTATTTCAGTCAGTTAAAGAAATTAAAATACAAGAATTTAATATAGCTAAATTCATTTGAAAATCTACAGTAAATTTGAAGCAGTTAACTCTGTTAGATTGAAAATTCTTTAAGAAAAGCTCTGTCCAGATTAATATAAACAGTTTAAAATATGTACAGTATTTCATTAAAACAGGAAATAAATTTCTTTAGTTGTAATTTCAATTTAAAATTAATTGGAAATTGCAACCTTTTTTCTTTTTGAGGGAGAATAATTCTTGACTATAATTACATTAAAGTAGTAATATAATATACTCTGAAACCACTCAGAATTATTGAAGGTAGTCTTAAAAATAAAATACTTAAAAAATATTTTTAATTAAAGTTTCTGGAAATTACTACAGCGTTTATTTCAGCGACAATTATATTCCAGAATTATAATTTACGTTATAAAGTCCGGCAGTTATCTAACTCGACTATATTCAGTCGGCTCTTTGTCCGTAAAACAACTTGTAGGTACTTGAAATATGACGTAACGGACGTGAATCAACGTGAAAATTAATCCAGAAAAATCGTCTTATAAGTAGAGAGACGAATCTATAAATGCTTAATTATATTAATATGATTCCGACTTATGTAAAATTACGCAAAATATTAATTAGCGTTGCTAGGCAGCACATTACAGTATCAGATACTATTATATAGACATTACGGTAACAACTAGGTACTGTAATATTCGATTTATCAGCCGCAAATTACTTCGAGAAATAGTGATTTAGTGGACAGTATGAAATTAACTATCATTTCAATTTTAAATTACAGTTAATAATTACAGAGTTTTATATGAATGACATACTTTTAGTATGATTGACTATGGTGACGACATTATTACCTCTCTATCTGACAAATACAATACCGTAGTATCATGGAAGCATAAAATCCTTTATTTCATTTATTCATGGAATTTATTATTACTGTACCTTTCGTAAATAGCATTAAGTAAAATCTACTATTATATTATAAATCAGTTTCTTAAATCCAACAATCTTACAAATTTTTACAGGAGTATCTTCTGCAAATTGAATTTGAGAGCTATTGTTTCCTTTGTGCAGAACAATGGCAATCACTTATACGGTTTTATTTTCTTCCATAGTGACTAAACCGATTCTCTTGGAATGAGACAGTTTTATTTCGACAGTGGAACGGAATTGACGATAGTTCAAATTGTCCAGTGTTCCGCCATCATCTTCTTCAACCGAGTCTTCATCTGTCAGAACAGCAACTTCTAGAGTTCAATAAAGCTTCTGAAATTTGAATTTGCCAATTGTTGTTTCTTTTTTGTAGAACAATAGCACTCATTTCTTTGATTTTATTTTCGGATTATATTCTCTTCCATAGCTACTGTACCGAGCTGATGACTATTCAAATTGTACAGTGTTCCCCCATCATCTTCTTCAGTTGAATCTTCATCTGTGAGAACAGCAACTTCCAAGAGTCCGATAAAGCTTCTGTTTGAATTTGAAAATGATTGTTTTTTTTTGTCTTCCATACCTACTGTACTGATTCTCTTCTCTTGGAATTAGACAGTTTCATTTCGGCAGTGCAACAGAGTTGACAGCCATTCAAATTGTCCAGTGTTTCTCCATCTTCTTCTTCAGTTAAAACTGTGTCTGTCAGAGCAGCGGGTTCATTAAAAAATGCTTCATGTCGTCAATGGTCATTTCTAAAGCTTCCTGGACTGTAAAACCTCGTCTATAACAACAAATTTCAATAAGTCTGTTGGTAACAAAAACAGAGATAATTGACCCTGTGAAATCATAACGTTACGTATAAGTAACTACTACCACCAGAGCATTCGAATGTCCTAGTCTATAGCCTCTTTTTTATTGTTCTGATTACAGCTCATATAAAAACTTCATACAATAGAAAACTGTGATTGTCACTACACTTTTGAAGTTTAATTGTTACAGAGTGTAAATGTGTTGTCTACAGAAAAAATTATGAAGTTCACACTTAAGAAGACACCTGTAATCGTTTGTAACGTCAGGTCATAATGTTCTAATATGAGAGACAATTGACGTTTTACATCTAGAAAATATCTTCTATGTCGGATAGTTGCGCTTGGAATTAGTTCCATAAAAACATAACACAGTGGCGTCATAAAGCCACAGAATATTTTTTTCCCTTGACAAGACATTTTTGGAGAGGAGATAAGAATATTTATGCGGGAGTTTACTCAAGAAGAACGGTTCATGGGAGAGAGACAAATGTCTATCATCGCTTCGCGTCAGCAAAATTATGCCGCGTGTGTACATACATGCATGATATTTGTAGTAACCTCACGGAAAAGCGCCGCCCACCAGCCACCCCCGGGATATTGCGTAATCTAATTCAGAGCGTTTCGGCCAAATCCGCATACGAGGCGACGAAATAACGTTTAAATTATGTAAATGAAGCGCTAGGCTTAAAAAAACCTGTTCTTGACTATAAAAAAGTAACGGCAGGGCCATCCACGTTCACGTTAAGGCCGCCGCTTTATTAACGCCGTCTCCCGCTTGGCGCACATATGGATTCCCTCGGGACTTTTAAGGAAGAATTATGACGCGACCCCTGACACTTTGAAAAAATTATTATTAACGCGCTCTGACCTGTTGTCCTCGCGAAGGGGCCTAATGGGGAAGTTAACTGGTAAATAGGTTGCGCTTTGGTCGGAGAACCAGACACTCAGAAAAATGATTGCTTTAAAAATCCGTATAATGGGCCGCATTTAATTTTTTGTTTCATTTTCTGAATGATTTCGTAATTTTAGTGTGATCTGAAAACAATTATAATTTTCTGACGTCTTTAAAATATTATGAAAACATGGACTCCACTATATGACGCCACTTGTCTCTTATAGTATGGCGGGTTGCGCTGCCGTTTACTAGCATTTGGAATAGGAAGCATAGCAGGACCATGAGCGTCCTTAGGATTGCGATTTTTATTTTATTTCTGACCGGGATATTATAAGCTTATATCGTCATAGTTACGCTATCAATAAAGAGAGTCATAACTCACTTGGGACATTATAGATTCTATAATTCCCTCTACCCTAATATACATATACGTAACATAGCAACAACAAAACTGGGAATTTTTCCTTTTAAAAATAAACAATATTTTATTGAAATCGGTCAGAAATAAAATTATCTATGTACCACGGGAATTAATGAGCCTTAATAACCTCAGGCAATTGCTGTCCCTCGGGCCGGAGGCCCTCGGGACGCAAACTTTGCCATCCGTAATTAAGGCCCTTATAATTCCCTTGATACATAAATAACTATTAATTATGGAATTTTCAAATATTGAAGGTGTGAAACAATCAAACTTTAGATTTTGTATTGTAAATTACAATACGTGAAACTTATAATACTTCTGTAGGATTTATTCTTGATTTTTAGTTTAGTTAAGTTAAATTCTTAGGGACATGTATCTACGTACCTTTAAAATTAAACAAGCCTACACATTAAATAGGTACCTCAGTAGTCTTTTTAATGTTGAGGATATAGATGGCTTAATATTTGGTAACAACTATATTCTAAGTAAGCTACTGAAATTATTATGCAATTTAAATTTGAATAATAAAATTTATAGACTATTGAGAAGCATCTCAACTTAAAAATTAATGTTTCCTTTTTTATGCAAGTATTGTTCACCTCAATGCAAAACATATGGCTGCAATGCCTTGTACCGATATTATACGGAAAATTTTAAATTATTCTAAAATTCAAAACAATTTTCTACCGCAGATGACTTTAATAACTTAATAAATTTTCCATTTTAGAAATTATAATTTCAATCAAAATAGCTTGATAAACAAAGTGATGGTTGCCCGAGCAGCCCCAGAATACCGACGAAGATACCCAAATATACATCAAAAGAGTCTTTAAGCATCATTTCGTAGACTTCAAGAAGAAGGTAACCTCGATCCTAAAAAGGTCATTCGTCCTATTGAAGTCAATGTCAAGTATCAATGAGAACTCTTCAATTAGTGTTCGGCGTTAGCAAGCCCTAATCTTCATGTTCCATCCATTTTATCGCCAAAATGTACCCGCTCGGGATGCCCCTCAGTCATTAGAATTTTGTTGTTGGTTACTTCAACAATATGTACAAATTGATAGATTCACTTCGCTTGTCTGATGCAGCGTTTTTTACTAAGATGGCAATGAATAATCATAATGAACATATCTGGACGTTTCAATACGATTTCAGCAACGTTCCAATGTCAACATTTGGGGTAGCATTTTCAGTAATAACTTACTGCCGGTACATGTTTTAGATGATCGTTTAAATACAAATCTGTATAGAACTTTCTTGGAAAACAACCTTTTTCATGTCATTGATGACGTAGGGTTTAATATTGTCCAAAATATCTGCATGATATTGCATTGCTGCATAGAGGCAGGCAAGTTACTGCTTGGCTAAATAATCATTTCCTGAATAAATAAATAAATCAACAAGGTCTAATAGCACGACCACCACGTTCTCCAGATCTAAATCCTATAGACTTTAATTTATGGGGACTTATGAAGCAGCGTGTCTACCATGTTGAAATCACTTCCCGTTAGTAGTTAGGTGAAAGAATTTAGAATAAGTAATTATCTCAATATCATCCGTCGGGTGCGGAATCTTTAGTTCGTCAGTGTGTGGCTTGCATTCGAGCCGAGCATGGGCATTTTGAATAATTTTGATTGTATTAATATCTGTTAATAAAGGTTAACAAATGTTTAAACTTTGACCACAAATAATAATTATTGTTATAGCAACCATCATTTTTACTTATGAAGCTATTTAGTTTGAAATATGAAATTATATTTCTTGAAATGCTTGTAACTTCGAAACAAATCGGATCTATGTTCATGTAAGAAAACATGACATTAACCCAGTTACCATCCTGCCAAAGTTTGTCATAGTTTGAAGAAAACTCATATTGTAATCAGAAGTGGATTTCAAAAGACAAATACATAGAATGTTTAATTAAAAAATATATAAGTTTAGTTAATACCTAACTCGGAAATGCAACATTCAATGGTTTTATTTATTTCTTTATGATTATAATGAAATTGTCCTTAATGTTGGTCTTTATCATTTCTTATAGATAGAAAAGTAAAAAAGATAAGGAAGTCAAATGTTGTGTGAATTGATAAAGGATACATTTTTCTTTATACTATACATTTATCTACCCTTATATAGGTACAGATTGCAGCTATTAAGTGTAAAAGTGTAACGTACATTAAAGTATCGTTTATAAAAGGTACGTCAAATGTCACATTTATTTTATTAACAGTGCTAAGCTGTTAAATTTCACGTTAGCGGTATGTTCTCAGTCATAGGAGAACGCGTCAAACTTCTTCGATGCGGATAGATTTCAGCAAACTTTTTTCCCTGTATGTGCTCGCGGTCTTGCAGGAGAGAAAACTCTTTATAATTGTGTAATGAAGCGCGCATGATAGATGCGTCCGCCACCCCAAGAGCCGAAGAGTGGCCTTAATCCGAAATAATAAAAGCCGAATAGATCATTTGGACTAGTGTGTTTCGTCTCCCAGTTGCCTTGCATCGGTCAGGGCTATTGTACATTTGGTTTCAGCCGCAACTTATGCTCCAGAGCTCTATTCACTCTGCGTGATTAGTTTGTCCATTGGGAGACCGCATGCTCCCGAATGAACAGCACTGATAAACGAACAATGAATTTAGTACCAGTTTATAATAACAATCCATCATTTTATACGGGCGGTTTGCTGCACTGCAGTTTTTCAGCGAAAGTTTCAGTTCTTCTGATTTATCACGTTTGCTAAAATTAATGAGGCACAGGGTTAACTATGACCAAGTACAAATACTTTAAGAGAGGATAGAGGAAAATAAGGATGGACGGAATCGTCCTTCAAAAAATTTCGAAAATTACCCTTCATAAGAATTTTGAAATCTATCTCTTATTTGGTTGTCTAGATACCTTTAGTCTAAAGTCGTCGTGTTTAACAGGGTGATTGGATTGATTTCAAATTGCGCAGCTGTAAAATTTATAGAAATTACTGAAAATGGCTTCTTTAAAAAAAAGTAAGTCCTTTTTGCTTATCAGTATCTTCCCCACCGCTGACGATTTGCATGTCAATACAGTAAATTTTTACTTATAATTAATTGTATCATTAGCTCAACAATCAATCTAAATCAAACATATTCAGGACTAATTACAGTATCTTACCGAAGTTATATTATGGTTTTAAAAACACACCTTATAGATCTCTCCTACATCTATTATTTCTGTACCACTTACTCCAAAGTTCATGGATGACCAACTGCTGAGAGAAATTATGTGTTAGTTGAGGTAATAAATAGAATTCGATTCCAATATAAAGTACATGGCGTTATTTCTAAAATAAATTTAAAAGGAAAACCTATTTGAGAGGTAAAATTCGATTACATCAATATAGTTTGTCATGATAGATGAAAACCATACGTACTGTAATGTATGAAGACATCAACTTGATGAGTTGATAAATAGGTAATGGAAATTTAAAAAATAGGCACAATATAGGATTAAACTATCGCCTCTTCAAATCACGTGTATCCATTCTCATTTACTCCAGTGCTGACGATGGAGTTGCATTCGTTTTGTGGTCGCGTATACACTTCCGATGTTATTACACAGTACAGAATAAAACCGAGCTTATCGGAGCATCGATAAATTCCCGTGAGGAATTTGCGTCACGTACGTGTAGGCTGCCAGTTTCCATATAAATCTTCATTTGCGTCTCTAAACGCATTCGACTAATTCCCAGGGAATCGCATCGGAAACCCTCCACTGTTCAGTATTGAAATTTGATAATGCGCTTTGTTCCGCGTGTGGAGACATTTAGGGTATTCCGATTACATTAGAGCAAACAGGTAATCGTTAGTCATGTTTAATTGATTTACAATCGAGGTATGCTCAGGCACGGCAGCGGCAGATTTTATAAACAGAAAATATACATGGTGTTTGGGAAGCAAGTGTATTTCTAAAGGACACTAGAGTGAAAACAATATTCATTAAGTGGTATATATGTTAAACAGACGCTATATCATCTCAATCAACTGTTTACAGTGCACTAACCACAGATCATTGGCTGAAAAAAGCACTAACAAGGTCAAGTTTATGTTAAGTGTTAAGTGTAGTTAACGGCGCAGGCGCGGAAGTGTTTCATCTATTGTTAAACCAGCAAAACAGTTTTATAATTTTTAGGTTATACGACAACAATGTTTTATTGCCGTATTATTATTGCTCTCAAAATAAATATTTGATTTATTATAGCGGCAAGCACCACTATTTTGTTGTTAGAAACTTAAATATTTTGTAAATTTATCAGAAGAACGTTTTGGCAGCTAAATAGTAGAATAGCTTATATGGTAATTTTATCTGATAAAACTAAAGTGTTTTATAAATTTTTTTTTTAATAACTTAAATCGGATATTTCCTACCACTAATGAGGCTAGTTTAGTTTGTCCTAAAAACTGTCAGGCGATACTAGTATATCCTAGGAAAAATGCAAAGTTCCTAACAACGATAGGAACTTTTAGTATGTCCTAGGCCAAACTGAAAGCTTGAAACCGGATTTTTATTATAACATATGCAAAGTTCTATCAGTTTATATATATTGCGAATAGGTGAAAGGAATACATTTTGGATTAAAATGCAATAGTTTCATAATTCATTTTATAGAAATAAACGACACTTATAGCAATGTATGACAAAGTAAGAAAACTTTTCACAGTCTGTATAGTTGTATAGCTGCTCTTAACAGCTCCAAATACTTCACAAAAATGGATCCCTTCTCAGGGTATCTCAAGTCCACTATACATCTTATTCTCAAGGACCAAGCTTAAATTGTCAGGCTAAGTTTTAAGGCTGAAATCTCAGTGAAGTAGCCGGCTGTATTTTTGGAATATTTGTAGTCTGTTTAAACCTCAACTTCACCAAGATATCTCCAGCATGACTGGGTCTTATGTAATCACCCGGAACGTTTTCATTAGATTAAACGCGCTTCGAGAAAATTAATGGATGTAGTTTCTTACGTAACAGTCTTTGACAAACTGTATTCAGACATTAGCTTTCCAAGACATAATACACGATTTATTAATTATATAAACACTTGTACTAAAACCGTTATTATAGCGCTACAGTTAACTTTGTTTACTAAGTCGTGGAAATTTCGAGGAAATTTTGTATGGGGATAGGTATAATCGAGGAAATTTATTGAATTTCGCTTTGAGCAGCAAACTAGCTCCGAAGTTTATGAGTACAATGAAGACTGTTCAACTAGCTCGACAAAAGGCAAGGAATCCACTCCACAATTACGCTTAATACAAATTAATTAATAATTCTGAATTTAATAACAGGTTTCAATACAAGCTGATAAGTACGTCGTTCGACAATAATTGTTAATAAATTAATTTTGCTTACCTTTGATCCTATCGCATTTATAATTACCTATATGTCTTCAATTTTCAATGAAATGATACGGGATTACCAAATGATATAGCACTGTTAAGCTGTACGTTGTGGGGTGTTGAAAACTTGTCAATCAGGTTCATTTTGATACAAAAACTCGGAATCATAGGTGTATTCAGGAGGACATTGATGTACTCATTCTTTAAATTTATATCCTTAAAATTGTACTAGGAAAGTGATATTGTGTATTCTTCATATAATTAGATTTACTTCGTACTATTTTTTTCACTGTTCTTTCATCCCCCGTTTGTTCTAGATACCCTAACCAATAGACTCTTCTGGAAGTCACAACTTTATCTATTTCTGGTACTTGATACATTCCATATATTTCCTTATTATTTCTCCTTACATAACCATCCTCCGTCCTCTTCTCTCCTAGGTTTATTCTTAAGACCCTTCCTTCCTTTCCCACCTCAACAGGTTTTCTCTTGACTTCTTAATTGAGAGCCCAGGTTTGCTACTATACAGGGTGTTTAAAAAAGAGTGTAAAATATTTCAGGAGGTAATAGTATGTACCAAAATAAGCACAAAAGTCTTAATAAACATGGGTCCGCAAAGTAACGGTTGCAAAGATATGAACCACTATTTGTTTTTTCAAACATTTTATTTTATTAGGAATAAACCGACAAAGGCAGCTTTTAACAAACAAAAAACAAAGTTACAGAAGATGTTCAAAGTGTCCTCCGTCCATTTCCAAGCAGGCACGACTCTTTCGAAAACACCCTCCTTGGTTTGGATTTCTTGACACTTTTGATTAATCCGTAGCTGCAGCTCTTCCAGTCTATTTGCAGGAGTACCATTCACTAATGTCTTCAAATATCCCCAAACAAAGAAATCTAGAGTGCGGATCAGGCGATCTTGGAGGCCACAAAACAGGTTCTGCCTGATCTGAACCCTCTAGATTTCTTTGTTTGGGGATATTTGAAGACATTAGTGTATGGTACTCCTGTAAATAGCCTGAAGGAGCTGCAGCTACGGATTAATCAAAAGTGTCAAGAAATCCAAACCAAGGAGGATGTTTTCGAAAGAGTTCGAATATCGTTCAGACGAAGATGTCGTGCCTGCTTGGAAATGGACGAAGGGCACTTTGAACATCTTCTGTAACTTTGTTCGGCGATCTTGGAGGTCATAAAACAGGTCCGGCCTGATCTGAACCCTCTAGATTTCTTTATTTGGGGATATTCGAAGACATTAGTGTATGGTACTCCTGTAAATAATCTGGAAGAGCTGCAGCTACGAATTAATCAAAAGTGTCAAGAAATCCAAACCAAGGAGGGTGTTTTCGAAAGATTTCGAATATCGTTGAGACGAAGATGTTGTGCCTGCTTGGAAATGGACGGAGGGCACTTTGAACATCTTCTGTAACTTTGTTTTTTGTTTGTTAAAAGCTTCCTTTGTCGGTTTATTCAATAAAATGAAAATGTCTCCTCAAAACGAATAGTGGTCCATATCTCCGCAACCGTTACTTTGCGGACCCATGTTTATTAAGACTTTTCTGCTTTGTTTTGTACATTCTAAATTTTACTCTGGATACATGATTTCATTGCGTAGTTGATTGCTGCTGAACTTCTGTCTTTTCTGCTCTCTTATGCTCAAATTCTTGATTTTCTTTTCTTATTATCTTGTCTTTTCAACATCTAATAAATAAATGTTATGACCTGAACTTTTCTCCTGTCTTTCCTTTTTTCAAGAACTGATCTTTTTAAATGATGAATCACACAATACAACTTTCCATATAAATTTTAAAGGCGACGGTCAACTTTGTTTAGGTTCAAAAACTCATGAAATATGTCTCCCTCAAAACAAAAGTTGATGATTCCAAGCGTTCTTTTAGTTTGTATCTGATTTTAGCAAACTTGGTCACGTGTTTTTAGCCTTAATAATATAACAGTCTTTGACTGTTCAATGAACACGCACTTGATTATTATAAACTGGTATTATTTTTGTCGCAGTACGAGCTTCGTTTAGCAGCATCGGACAACCTTAAGGAGAACTACACCACAGTAGTAATCCACGTGAAAGATGTAAACGATAATCCCCCCGTTTTCGAGAGGCCCACATACAGAACGCAAATCACGGAAGAAGACGATAGGAATCTACCGAAAAGCGTTTTGAGGGCGAGTGTCTCACATGATTGTTATCTATCTTGTTTTGTTGTTGTTTTAGCTAGTTTTAATTTACAGAATCTCACGCTGGAGTAGACAGCTAGGCTTCGGAGTGTAATTTGCATGGTGATTTTGCGTCGAATGAAGCCCAGGTTGGGTACGAGCTTTAATAAATGTTAGATGATATCTGTTGTGCGGTGTACGTATCCTCCCACGCTATTATTGTTCTTCCGCATCGCTGGTACATGCCCGCCCGATGTATATGGGAACATAAATAATGTAATCTGCTTTTGGTTCACTTCTCAGAAAGCAATGAAGTGTTGGCTCTAACAGCAGCTTTGCGATAGCTTTTAGGACGTATTCCTCTAATAAAAAATACAGGGTGTTTCTAAATAAGTGCCGCAACGGAAAACTGTAAATTCCTCTTGAAAAAGGAAACATTTTTTTTCTCTTCCATTTTTCTCTCCTGGCTTTCGTTTTCGAGATACACGGTGCCAAAATTTTATATTTTTTTTTTCAGTTTTTTTTCCAATATCTTAGGAACCATTTGAACTACAGGACTGAGCTTTTGTAAACACATTACCACTATTAATAGCTACTTTTTCGCACCCTTCTCGAATTTATTGGACGTGCCAGTGGTGGAGATTTTAAGGTATCGGAAGGGTTTTTTTCCTCCATAACTTTTACGCCACTGGAGAAATTGATATTGTACAGCAAATTCTGAAACGCCAATGAATTTTACACAAAAATAATTCTCTTGGTTCATTGCTCTAAAGTCAACCGTTTTCAATAAAAATGACTTTCTATGAACAAAAACAAACATTTTGCTAACGTTTCGAAAATTTTTTGTAGGTAATTCAAAAACTAAGTAGTAATAATTAACAACATGATGAGACACCCTTACATTTTGCAAGTGCAAGACCTCAAGAGAACATCTGGAGAACGACAAATCTAACCGCCGGCGCCGGATAGGGACTTCTGAAATGCATCATTTATGAAATCCATGTCAATAATATCGAAGAGTTGCCCGATAGAGGTGAAGCCGCAGCGGTAGAAAGAAACATGATTCAAAGATGTAATGCGTGCATTGAAGTCTGCAAACGTAATTTTGAACAGTTGTTTGTAAATTTTACTCGCCAAATTGATAAAAAAAGTTAAAATCCTATCTGTTCTTAAATCTCGTTAAAATTCTTAATTATTACTACCTATTTTTTGAATTACAAAAGATTTTCAAGACGTTAGCAAAATGTTTGTTTTTGTTCATAGAAAGTCATTTTTTATTGAAAACGGTTGACTTTAGAGCAATGAACCAAGAGAACTATTTTTGTGTAAAATTCAGTGGTGCATCAGAATTTGCTGTCAAATGACAATTTTTCCAGTGGCGTAAAAGTTATGGGGGAAAAACCCTTCCAATACCTTAAAATCTCCACCACTGGCACGTCCAATGAATTCGAGAAGGGTGCAAAAAAGTAGTTATTAATAGTGGTAATGTGTTTACAAAAGCTCAGTCCTATAGTTCAAACGGTTCCTAAGATACTGGAAAAAAACTAAAAGTTTTAACACCGTGTATCTCGAAAACGAAAGCCCGGAGAAAAAAATGGAAGAGGAAAAAAATGTTTCGTTTTTCAAGAGGAATTTACAGTTTTCCGTTGTGACACTTATTTAGAAACACCCTGTATATATTATATATAATATATTATATGTATTTTCAAATGATTCCTAAAGGCTCTACCATCTTGAAAGACTGAAAAGAGAGCTAAAGCAAAATGATCATGGCAGAAAATAATTTGTTTGGGCTGACTAAGACTAAATTAAGGTAAATAATTAAACGACGCTGGGCGTCGTGATGCTCCAGTTTTTTTTCGGAGGCACACACTTCTTAACGGATATTGAAATATCTATTTATATCAAGCATTTTTTCCAAATAACTTTTTCTTACAAAAAAAATAAAAACAGTTTTTGTAAAATTTGACAGTGAATAAAATTCGAAGTAGGCCTTGAAAACAAATTTTAACCAAAAATGCACCAAAATAGAGTTTTTACTGCTTCATCTATTAGAAAAAAACCGAAATAAATCGTATAATAAATGCCATTTTTACAGGCCTGTTTCCATTTGAATTTGTTCACACTGTATACAGAGTGGTCCGTCCAGGAAACATACTAGATTTTTTACTTCAAAATATTAAGATTTTAGCCTACTAAGTACGTCGAAATAGGTAACTTATTATGATTTCTCCTATCCAAAAACATCTATTCCCAAATTGTTATGTTAATTTAGTCTCACACTATATAATTATTACAAAAATCACTTTTTAAATTTCAACTTTGACACACTGTATCTTTTTTGTACATTTTATTAAGTCATATTGGCTTACATCGTAATTTTTATGTCATAAATGTAGTAGTTCTCTATGGGCCTTTACTTATGTACCACCACTGTATATTTGGTAACAAAACATACATATAACTTTACTTATAGTAATTGTAGGAAGATTGATAAAGTTTGTAAAGTGTGTGTAAGTGTGTGTAAAGTTTGTTTGTAAAGTGATTGATAAAACTTTTAATTATTTTAAATACCTTTAAAATATAGGGAAAAACACTACGGAAGCTAATAATAAAATGTAATTCATCGCTGTTCGGGACATTAGCCTGCATTAGTTTATTTCACACAATTTTGTTGATATAAACTTAAAAATGTATAAAAAAAAAACAAGATAAAGATGTTGTGGGTTGCATAGTTTTGTTATTACAAACAACAAGCCTTGAAAACAGCTTTTTCCAGATTATTGGGTTTAGAAGATTCAAATTAGTTTCATTAATTCAAACTGTTAATTTCATCCACAATCTCACACAAATTTATTTGATTTTAATGTGTAAACCACTCAGATTCTCTTCGAAAAAACATATGCAAGAAAAGATTTGCTTAAACAACGGGAAACTTATCTGGCACATGACCCGAGCGAGCTGCTTCATTTTCCTACAAATTCCAGAATTATACCCCCTACTGCTGCTTTGTTAGGGAGATAGTACAACATAAAAAAAACAAAAAAACAAGTTTCCGCAAAATAAATAACGCTGGGGGCAAGGATGTCCCCGGCCGCAAATTTGTATCTTTCCTCGCTCAGACCCGACCCCGGCTTCGTTGGACGCATTTCGGCCCCAGCACCATTATTTACAGCTTAATGTATTTATGATTTTTGTTCAGTTCTTGTTTTCGCACAGTTTTTAAGTTGTTGTGTGTTGTTTGATGCATGTTTAGTACGAGCTAACACTGGTAGCATCAGACAGCTTGAATGAGAACCACACCACTGTAATAATTCACGTGAGGGATGTGAACGATATGCCGCCCAAGTTCAATAGTTCCATATATACTAGGGACATTAACGAGGAGTTTCCAGCCCCGTATCCCCTTCGACTTATGCAGGTAAGTCCTTGTCCATCTATAGATAACTACAGTATGTCTAAAAATATTTGAGAGTTGGGCATAGTAAATCCGTCGACAGAGGTGTCAGATACAGGATTCTAAAATTAATGCCACGTGGCGACAAAATAATGCGATGGAGCCAGACTTACATTAGTCAAAAGTTGTTGGTTAAAAAGATACAAGGTGTCAGAGAAAATTTTATTTTCGATATTTGTAAATAGCATTTTAAAAAATAAATAAAATTTAAATATTTGCATACAATTTGGAGATCGGGAGTTTTTAGGAACAAGAAATGCAAATTTGTTTCTAATTTTGGCGTTACTAATAGAGGGAGCCACTTAAGGCATATTATGCTATTTTTAAATGGCAGAACTTTTTGCGGTTTAGTGTATACATCTGACTATTGAGGCAATCGATTCTCCTACCTTATGTGAAAAAGCTATACATTGTTTAACTGTTTTCGAAGTAATTCTTTTTGAAATATGCAATGCACCGAGTAAAAATTGTTTTGGTTTCTGGTAAAGTGCCTTTTCCGCTGAAAATACAACAAAATGTTACTTGACAAAGTTATTCAAAATGCCAAATAATGGCGATGTATAATTTCAAGAAGAACGGCCTGCTTTGATGAAATATGAAACCATTGTTGAAAATCTAACGATTTCATCAAACTTTGTGGACTTTTTTAAATAATTTACCATTTTGAGTAACTTTTTCAAGCAATGTTTTGCTGTATTTTCAGCGGAAAGGCCTATTAAAACAGGATTATGTCGAAAACGGTTACTCCCAACGACTTCAATAAAGCGTTTTCACATAAACAAGCTTGGAGAAACGATTGTTTCAATAGTTTCAATAGTTAGAGTTACAAATATCACAAAACGGGCATATCTCATTAAAATTGTTAGACATAATATAAATTGGAAATTTAAGTAGTATATTGGTTCTTGTTGTTGTACAGTGTAAAGTGATATTATGCACATAGTCCAGGGACGTGAAAATTTAGCTTACTCAACAATTCCGAACAATTTGGTTTCGTAATAATTTGTATAAAACAGTAAGATAAATCAACTTACTCCTTAGATTCGAACCATCCAAACCAAATTCATTTGCCAGCAATTTATACGATATACCTATTGCAGGGCAAAGCTCATTATTTTTATATGCTAAAAATGTCAACAAGTCAGCTGAAAGACCTATTAAAACAGGATTATGTCGAAAACGGTTACTCCCAACGACTTCAATAAAGCATTTTCACATAAACAAGCTTGGAGAAGCGATTGTTTCAACAGTTAGTGTAGTGTATACACTAAGCCCTCTACTAGTGACGTCAAAGTTAGAAATAAATTTAAATTTCTCTCCCCCAAAAAACACTGATCTCCAAAATGTATGCAAATATGTATTTGGATTTTTTTAAAAGTAATTTACAAACATCGAAAATTAAATTTTAACTTTGACATCCTGTATCTTTTTAACTGTCAACTTTTGACTAAAGTAAATTTTGCTACATCGCATTATTTTGTCGTAAGAAATTTACTCTTGCTCTATGTTGCATTTTAGGGCATTATGTACAAGTATTTCTGAAATTGATGATTCATTGTATATCGTTTATTTCTTGGCTACCTAAGAACTGCAACTGTACAAGATAAAAGTTTCATGTTTAGTTTGTTCCTTATTGATTAGCATACAATCTAAAAATGATATTGAAAAAGTGGCACTGTGTATTCTTCTTTTACAAACGCGTAACTTTTTCACATGTTGCTCTGTTCTGGCAATATACATTTGATATTTTAGTACACTAGCATCGATGTAGGTTATTTGCGGAGACTTTTCTAACTACGAAGATAATAGTATTAATTCATATCAAACAAGTGTTTTGTTATTGTTAAGTAATTAATATATTTACTAAGTACTTATATTTGACATTGTAATCGTTCAAATCGATTATAATGTATTGTTTCAATTGCTAAAGAAAGATTGAGCATATTTTTTCTTATACACTAAAATACGAGGTATGGCGTAAAAATATTTTAGAGCTCCTAAAATCATTTTAAAAAGAGAAGTTTGCATGAATATTGATGAATATGTCTTATAGTACACTAACTATATTTACTCTTGGATTATAATCACAATCCAAATTCTAATTAATGTGTTTCAGAAATATTGAATCACATTTGCAATATTTGTAAAAATGCATGTAGCATCTATACTTAATGCAATTAACTTTTCAAGTTTATTCGACACACATGACACATTAATGTGCCCTACTTGAATACGAATTCTGTAAATAGTCAAAACATAAACAAAAGTCTTTCTGTGTACAGTTAAATATACTGGAAAGTTAAATTTTAGAATGTATATTTCCAAATATTGACTTATACTAAAATTAGGTGATATGACATTGATCCGTTATTTACCGTTTGTTTGCGTAAATATATAATCCGAAAACATTTCCCTATATACTCATATTTCCACAAAGTTTAAAGGCAAATACAATTTCTGCAAACATACTTGTGTACATAATAAAGGAAAATGTATTCGTGATACCTATACAGAGTGTCTATAAGGCAAAAAAAATACAAATTCCTTGGAATATTAGGAATAAAAAAATCTTATATGAAACAGTTTTTCCAAGAAAATTGAACTTCAGTTCTGTAGTGGAAAAATAAATCCTAGTACGGCTCTGGCTATTATATTACCTTTTGAAACCAATAGACCTAACTGTTACTTACCCAAAGGCCAAATCAGTTTTGCCAAATGCTATCATTTTACGGAAATTTGTAAAACGGACAAAGGGTACACTAATTAATTTTGAACTGGATTTTTTAAGAAAATTTATTCTATTTGTTAATAAAAACCTGCTAGCTTACCGCCATCTCACAGTTTTTTTTATTATTTCTTCAGGGCTAGACTAAAATCAATAAAAATTAATTTCGAATGATCGGTAAGGTTTAAAACAAGTGTTTTAGCAACAGCAACAAACCCAAATTCCCGTAAGAAATGCTGTTCAAAATCAGTATAAATGTGGACATTTAATAGAATTCTTGTTTCGCTTTAGCTTTATTGCCCAACAGAAAATCCATTTACTGGACAAAATTACAAAGACGTAAATAATAGTATAGTGTAATATACATACATATATGTACACAAAAATATACTCAAAAGAAGAACAAATGCACAATATGGAGAAAAAGAAAAAATACAGATGTAAAACCTAACAAGTACAAAAAATAATAAATATAAAAAAGATGTGAATACAGCAGATATGTACAATACAAATTGAAACAAGTTGTAGCAAACTAGTTAAGTATATCCGAATCTAAATGTTCCATAGCAATCAGAACAAGTTGTTTCAAGCTGCAGTCATAAATATCGCAACACTGGCATATCTCATTAAAATTGTTAGACATAACATAAATTTGAAATGTAAGTAGTATATTGGTTCTTGTTGTTGTACAGTGTAAAGTGAAATTAGCTTACTCAACAATTCCGAACAATTTGGTTTCGTAATAATTTGTATAAAACAGTAACAGAAATCAATTTACTCCTGAAATCCAAACTGTCCAAACCAAATTCATTTGCCAGCAATTTATACGATACACCTGTTGCAGGGCAAACCTCATTATTTTTATATGCTAAAAATGTCAAAAAATTTCTTTGCATTCTCTCAATCAATATCTTATAGCAGGTATAATAAGGATACCAAATTATGGAACCATATTTAATTTTATAACGAACATAAGAAAAATATAAAAGTTTTAATTCATTAATATTTGTAAATGATTTACAATTCCTAACAATGGAATCATACATCTTAAAAGCTTCAAACATGTTTAATGTTATATGTTGATTAAAAGAAAAGTTTCGATCAAAAAGAATCCCTAGGTCTTTATCAGAATCAGCAACAAGTACTGAGTTATTAATGGTATAATCATATAAATATTTGTGTGTTTTCTATTGAAGGAAATAACTTTTTGCAGTATTTAGAAACAATTCATTATTGTTACAGCAAGCTTCTAAATGGTTCAAATCAGACTGTAGGTTCTTGCAATTTTGATAATAATCAATATTAAGAAATAATTTTCAAGTCATCAACAAAAAGAAGTATGCGACATTTAAGAACTTCACACACGTCATTCACAAATAGGAGAAAAAGTAATGCACTAAGGTTCGATCCTTGCGGTACTCCCAACGTTGACAGGTATAAATAAGAAGTAAAGCCGTTATATGCCACAAATTGCTCTCTTTTAGATAAATAAGAGGACAGGAATATTTGAGATGAAATACCAAAACCCAAACCTAAATTTGGGGTATTCCAGAAAATACTTAAATTATTTTAACATAATAGGTCCGATTTATACATACAAAATTAGGTGCAAATTTACCGTTTTTATAGAAAATCATATTCATTAACGGTGTTAACTATTTGTAGTTTTATATAACATCCCTTTTTGTAATGTAGCAAAGAATCTTGGTGTGTTTCTTGACTCCACTTTAAGCTTTTCTAATCATATAACAAATATTTACTGGAAAGCATATTCTTGCCTAAAATTGCTGCATTCCTTTAAAAAAGATTTAGATTCGCATACCAAGATTTTGCTTATTGAAACTATGGTTCTTTCTCATTTACATCATGCAGACGTCGTTTATGGTCCCTGCATAAGTCAAGCTGATAAACATTGTTTACAAAGAGTTCAGAACTCTTGTGTCAGATATTTTACTACTGTTCCACAATATAGTCATATTTCTCCTTATCTGCGCAATTATACTTTGTTGAACATGTCTGAAATGAGATTTATTCTATTGTTGGCTTCTTTTGCATGTATCGAATAGCAATAGGCCTGCATCTATATAGTAAAATTAACTGGAGATCAAAAAATCACTCAAGAGATTTGAGGCAAGTCGAAAAAAATTTGTATTTATATTTGTAAAAATATTTGTATATTTGTACTTCTCATAAGAGCGAAAGATTTAAATGTTCTTTTTCTTATATGACTTCATACATTCTTAATAATTTGTCGGCTCACTATCACAATCTCTCGGTAATGACTATAAAAAAATAAGTTAAAATAGGACATATTTTCTTCTGTCATTGAACATTTCAATATTCATTTGTTTTAAACTGAAATTGTCAGTTATTCTTTTATTATTTTGTTTGTATCCTTGATGGAGGTGTTGTAAATCAATTTGTTGACACACCTTCCGTTTGTGAAAACTGTTTTGTACTTTTTTTACAATAAATCTTTTATTATTATTATAATATCATATCATAATATCATTATAATAATAATAATAATATTTATTCATCCATTTAGACATATTACGTATGTATAGGACAGGTCACACAATCAATACGGAAAATAAAAACAAACAAATATAGCAAGAAAAATATAACATGTGATTATAAAATATCATTCATAAAATCGTGAATGCTATAATAGCATTTAGTCAGCAACATCTTTCTTACAGATGTCTTAAATTGGGCGCTGGTCATAGTCTTAAAATTATTTGGAAGCTTATTGTAAAATTGAATTCCCTGATAGTGAGCAGACATTTTAAATTTTTTAGATTTATGCGCAGGGATACATAATAAGTCACATTTGCGGGTGGAATAATTATGATAATTTGAGTTCTTTACCAAGTTATGAATATTTTCTTTGGCGTACAATAATACTTTCAAAATGTATATACTGGGAAAAGTTAAAATATCATTTGAAATAAATGTATTTCGACATGTCTCACCAGGACTGATGCTAAATATGTTTCTAATTATGCGTTTCTGTGCTATAAAAATTCTGTAGCTGCAGGCAGCATGCCCCCATAAAACAACATCGTAAGAAAGATGACTGTATACTATACTATAGTAAACATTTAATAAAGCACACAAAGGCATAGTTTTTTTAATCCTGGATATAGCGTAATAAGATTTATTTAATGTTGCGCACAAAGCATTTATATGATTCACCCATTTCAATTGATAGTCAAGATGAACTCCTAGAAAGTTGATACTCGCAGATGATTCCAAAACAGTGTCATTAAAATCCAGGTACAATTTGGTGTCTATTGATTTGTTATGAAAATAAATAATTTTTGTCTTATCAATATTTAAAATCAGACTATTAGATGTACACCAATTGGCAAAACACGCGATGCAGTTCTCGCAAATTGTAATGAGTTCCTCATGTGTTGAAGCCGAAACCACAACAGATGTGTCGTCAGCGAATAGAGTTAAAGCAACTGAATCCATGTAAGCAGGCAGGTCATTAATAAATAAAAGAAAAATCAATGGGCCCAGGACCGATCCCTGTGGCACCACCAGGTTAATACTTTTGCAATCGGATGTGACATTATTAATTTTAACATGCATGGATCGATTAGATAAAAACTGAATTATCCAATCCAAGAATATCCCTCTGAAACCAATGTTAAATAATTTTATTTTGATAAGTGAAATATTTAAGCCATCAAAGGCGCAAGCTAAATCAAAAAACAGACCTGCTACCTGTTTACCATCATCTAAAAATTTATAAATAGTTTCTGTTAGACTGCACACCGCTGACTGGGTAGATTTACCTGTGCGAAATCCATGTTGACAGTTGGTCATTATTTTGTATTTTTCCAAAAAAACTGTAATCCTGTTTAATACTGTACGTTCAAGATATTCAGATCTCATAAACGACTTATAATGACCTATACTATTTTACTTCATTTTCTGTCAAGAATCTAGGTTTTTAATATTTTGTATTAAAACCTTGTATATCAGTTCAAGTAAAAGTCACTTGAATTTTCAATGAAAAACCGAATTGAAAATTAAATAAAAAACGCCCCACTTCCGGTTTCTTTCCCTATTTAAATAAATTTGCAATTAATTTGCACTATAGGGCGACTAATTCAATAATAATGTTGATAGCGGAACTCCACAGGGCCAGAAGTTTCTAATTACGCGGATTTTAATGTTAAAGTTTCTTGGAATTATTAATTTCGAAAAGGAAGCGCCCCTTGATGAATATTTAAATTTTTGTTTTAGCCTAAAGGCGGGTCAATAAAATTAGTTGTAATTTAGGGCCCAAAAGCAACAATTCCATTAAAAGTTTGACAAGGTCTGCGCAAACGAAATATCTCATCGTTCCCAAATTAAATTTCCCGCTACCTTACTCATAAAATACCTGCTTTACACATAATTTTATTTTTTTTCCGTCCAACTTGTAATTTTCGACAACACCGTAATAAAAGTTATGCTGACCGCTTGTTTGGGGTTTGAACAGGAAAACTAATTAACGGTTGATCTGACCCGGTCAAAAACCGTATATAATTATTCTGTTAATTTTACATGAAGCGGAAATATGGCAGCGATCGGAAAGCTGATGAAATCATGAATAAAGCAAAAAATTCATTAGATTGAACAGATGCTTCCAGCGATCCCTGAAAATTTAAATACAGAGAAAATTATAACCACAAATATAAGCTTCACAAACATAAAATTGCAATATACACAAGGAAATTATATTTTATTTGCAAATTCCAGGAAACAACTACTCTCCGGGCTAGTGCCCCGATCAGCATTGAATTACACCTGGAAAACCAAATCGTGGAACAAGAAAAATCACAATGATATTCATAGCTTGATCATAACTTTTGCAATATTGTCATTTCCAGTTTTATATATAGGGTAATTCGTTTTTCGTGGCTCACCTTTGGCATCTCGCAAACCGTAAGATATACAGGGTAACTCAAATTATTAAAAGTTGCTCCTTTTAATAGTCATTCATTAAACGCAACAGATTCAAGATGTCTGCCACCGTTACTGAAATATTGTAAAAAAAAACGAAAATAGCGATTTTATAAAATGCTATATAGTGTAATTATGTGTCAACAGAAAGCGATGGGATAAGAATTTAGAAGAAATCGATTTTCGTCGAAAGAAAGTTTCTACGGCTTCTAATTTGGCTTATGCAATATTCAATTGTTTTTTGTTTCTTATGGGTGCCATATTAGATCTTGACAGTAACAGACATAGAATAAGATACGCCAATATGTAACACCACTATTTTATTTGAAGAATAACCCGTAATATTTAAAAAATACAATAATTTAAATGAAAAAAAATGTGGTTCTTGACGTAAAACAAAAATCAACTAACATTATGACAGATTAGACATCTGCTAACTTTATTTTATTGTTGGAACCCTTACTTCTGACAAGTATTTCAATATTTCAAGGAAATGGAGACTGCACTGATAATATTCCATTAAATTATAAGTATTACCAATTTAACAATTGTTTGATTGAACAACTGTTGTGCGCCAACCACCTTGATTGGGTTAGCGAAATGAGGGACCCAACGATACTTGCTGAGTGGACTGTATTGTGGTTTTATTGGCTGGTTCCCTTTTCTTTTTGATGTTGAAATAAACTGCACAAGCTTGTGTATGTACAATTTATTTACAATATGTACATGAACGAATGAATGAGTACAATGGCAATTACAATACAATAATGCGTGCTGTGCGCATCTAAGATCTTAACTGCACTCGTGTCTGTGTTGTACTGTCTTGTCGTTTGTAGGGGTACTTGTGAGACCCTCTTGTCCTTAAAACTAACGCCCAAAGTCACGTGATAGGGCACTCACTAACAACCGCATGCAAACGCTCCAACAACAATGATTCAGCGAGTGGCGCTTTATAATTCAATGGTGTTCCAATATTTAAATCGACGTTTTCCAAATATGTAACTGGGTTGGCACTCATGAGCTTGCTGCTGGGCTTCCACGTGTCGCAACCCATTATTTTTTTCTTTGGAATATCCCAAAAATTATAATTCAACTCTTTCCCTCAGGCTGAGTTAAATATTGCCATAATTTTTGTATTTCTCAAAGTTTGTGCCGTTAAAAATTTTAGATTATTTTACAAAATACAGATAACATTGTATAATTCTAACAAACTGCGCCATTTCTTAGTAAAATTTACAATATGTTACATAGATATCACAAAACTGTAACTACTCTTTAAAACTATTTGGAATATTGATTTGCTACATTAAATTACGTACATTTTTGGTGTATAGAATTATTATGGTGTATTGGAGTAACCTATGACAAATTATGTAAAATTTATTTTAGACCAATAGACTTGTAATCTAATGGTGATGCCTAGTTATAGATTTCACTGATTTAATATTTAAACAAAATACCATTTTTATTCACAAAAAATATACGTAAGATTTTCTGACCAAATTTAGAACACAACTACTACTTTGATGTGATTTGTGCCGCCTTAAGGCTTGTTCACACAGCAGTCAGAAAGTAGTTTGCAACTGTCAGAAATATTCGACCAACCACTTCTTAAACTACATGCACTGAAAATACATTCACAACTTAATTGGTCGAATATTTTTAACAGTTTGAAACCAATTCGCGACTCTTGTGAGAACACACCTTTAGTAACAATGCAGGTTCTGCGTTGATTTCGAGTGAACCCAATCATCGTCCGCTAAAAACTATTAAGTCTTATCTAAACGTTTTCAGTAAGTTATAGTGGACTGCAGTAACTCTTCTTAATTAAAAAAGTAAATTGATGAAAGACCGGGTCCATTATTTCGACTGTATCTGCTGGGAAAGTAATCCGAACGTAAATAATTGTCACACCAAGCGGAAATCCTCTGTTAAGCACTGCAGACCGTCCGTGTGGACGCTGCCAAATGCCGATATAAAAAATTTTCTGCTGCATTTATTCCATCCCAAGAACGGAGGGAGATAAGCAGTTGCTCTTGTAGCGACCAGGAGGAAAATAGCTAAAAATTCTACTGATCCAAGGTTATTAAATTTGACTTTCACGAATTTATAGCAATAAAAATTATGAATTTTCAAATTTATTGACTTCATAGCAACGCTGACGTACAGGGTATCCCGTTAGTTCTGGTGATGATAGTAAATAAAACAATATGACTAAAACTTTATACATAAATTCTTAAATACACCATTCTGCAGCTACAGGCCCTAAATGGTACAGCAAATATCACAAGATTTTTAGAAATGCTGTTGAATTTACAATTTTTTTGTGTCATCTGCTGCATCTTCGTAAAAAAATACCAGAAAAATAGGATACGGAGTTATAAAATAAACTGTTGTCTTAATTTTATTCGTATCCGTCTTATTTATGGACTTCTTAATCCCGATAATTTCGTTATGTTTTCCTTTTTCAACAAAGAGTTGCGTCATAAAAACTACTTTTGTAATTGCACCTTTTAAGATTTGTAATTACAAAACGATGGATTTGAGATGTTATGTTTATAAAGTTTTTAGTCATATTTTTTATGTACCGGGTGTCTCAATCTCTATAGTATGGGCCTACTGTAAGGATACAAAAAAATTAAATAAAATTTGGAACACGTGACACCATTTTCAATCGAAGGTATTATCTTTGGGATTTGACAGAAACAACTAATGACATCATCAATTATTATATTTTTTCCAGCCTCTAATATTTTTTTTTGCCAGTAAGTATAGGTTATAAACAGTCGATTTGACCCTAAACGGAACCTCAAATACACCCCCCCCCCCTTATTCACTCCACAGTCCCTGTGATAAAATAATAGGGTAGCATAAACGTCTTGTAAGTGACTAACTATTTGCCAGACCACGACCCTTGAGCCCTTTTACATATTAATTCACTCATACCCTGTCCCTCCCCCCAAACTGTACCCCTCGCTGATTTTTATTTATAAAGCACCTCAAAAGAAACAAATACCTACCACGTCCACGTCGTTGTTTCTGAGTAACGCTAACGCCAACTTTATGTATACAGAGCGACTTTCGAAATAAGGTTTTAATGATTAAATGAACTGTAAGTATTTTTTGTATCAAACAACAAAATTGCAAAGTGTCGCACACCCAAAAAGTACCTTAAATAAATGTCACAACTCACCATTCGCCAGTTCAGCTCTTCATAATTGCAAAGATTGGAACAACACAAAAATAAACGAAAACAGCAAAAATCATAGACACGCCGCGTGGCTAGCTCTTAGCGGATTATTATTCTCAATTTCGACTTCTTCTTTTTCGCTCTTGCGCAGTTGCGACAAAAATGGTTTCCCTTTGGGTGTATTTTTTCGCGAGGCAAAATTTACAAAACAAAAGACATATAACACAGTTACAACAAATCTTAACTAATCGACTAACCTAAACAGTCGTTTCAAACAGAAAATGCATCTTCATTTCGTCACAAAGTCGCCTCCCATCTTGATCAGGAATGAGGCGCTCTGGATACCTTTATCGATATAACTCTACAGCTCTTCTCGAATTTTTTTGTTACTCGCCATAAATTAGGAACATATCAACTTTTTCTGAATGAGAAAACATTTTGTAAGCACAAAAGTTATAAATTTGACGTTCGTATTGGGGGCATTCCACGTCAACTCAACATTCGATCCCACATCACCCTCTCAGATCTGGCTCAAAATTGGTACATCGATTGGTACTATTGAAAAAAGGATGTTTCTAAATTTTCAGCCCCTAAGACCGCTTCTTGTCACCAGGGGCCCATAGTGAAGTTTTCAACCATCATTTCACCCCCAGGGGTCTGAAATCGGTTTTTCGTGTACTGACGCGGCATTTTGGTCTAAAATTATCAAAAATGCATAGAAGATGCCAAATTTCCCGTAGAACACGATGATGCCATCCGTTTTCCGATATCTAACAAGGGGAGTCCGAAAAACGCGAAAAACCGCGCTTTAGTAAAAAAATCTGATATCTCAAATACGGTCGTTTCAAACTGGCTGAAAATTTACCAAAAGGCTCTTCGATTATTGCTCTTTCAAATGTTCATACGCGCGTGGTGAACATTATATCTAAAAAAAAAGTTACACGCGTTTTACAAGTTTTATATGGGATTTTCTGTAATTTTTTCATTATAACCGCTCCACTGACTCTATCCAGCTGGGTAATAATTGGATTTTTTTCTCTCACCAAACGTCTCTTTTGTC
This sequence comes from Monochamus saltuarius, assembly GCA_025584915.1. Classification (NCBI taxonomy): domain Eukaryota; kingdom Metazoa; phylum Arthropoda; class Insecta; order Coleoptera; family Cerambycidae; genus Monochamus; species Monochamus saltuarius. The sequence goes on along the minus strand of CM046723.1, from coordinate 6,461,906 downwards.
CCCTGTCTTTACAATTTTCTCTCCAGCCAGTATTAGAGAAAACATTATTTAGATAGAATGCTGATTCATGTATAAGGACGTGTAAAATAGTGAAAATAATATCGAGATGTATAGTGTCAACAATGATTGTAATGTGGGTTTTCTTATTTCTTACTGCGATTTTCATTCGTTATATTATATTATATTATATTCATATTTTTTACAAATAATAGAAGTAAGCTGCAGAAAATATAAATTTGCTCAAAAATCATAAAATTGGCGAAAAATTGTGAAAATAAATCATTGAATAAATAATGTTTTCTCTAATACCGGCTGGAGAGAGAAATTTCTGTGTTTGTAAAAACAGGGGGACAAAAGAGACGCTTAGTGAGGGAAAAAAATCCAATTATTACCCAACTGGATAGCGCTAGTGGAGCGGTTATAATGAAAAAATTACAGAAAATCCCATATAAAACCCGTAAAACGCGTGTAACTTTTTATTTACATATAATGAGCACTACGCGCGTACGAACATTCGAAAAAGCTATAATCGAAGAGACTTTTGGTAAATTTTCAGCCAGTTTGAAGTGACCGTATTTGAGATATCAGATTTTTTACCAAAGCGGGGTTTTTCGCGTTTTCCGGGCTCCCCTTGCTAGATATCGGAAAACGGATGGTGGCATCATGTTCTACGGGAAATTTGGCATCTCCTATGGATTTTGATCATTTTTTAGACCAAAATGCCGCGTCAGTACACGAAAAACCAATTTCAGACCCCTGGGGGTGAAATGATGGTCGACCACTTCACTATGGGCCCCTGATGACAGGAAGCGGTCTTAGGGGCTGAAAATTTGGGAATATCCTTTTTTCGATGTACCAATTTTAAACAAGATCTGACAGGGTGATGTGGGATCGACTGCTGAGTTGGCGTGGAATGCCCCATTGAGTATTTATGCAAATTAAACAACGAACATTCAATTATTTTTCAAGGACTACTTGATTCTTCCACAGCTAATGTGATTTTTATGCGGTATTTCTTTTGATACTCTTTAGGACGATATTGTTTATAACTTTTAAACGAAAAAAATACAGAAAAAAATATCTAATAAAAGTTTATTAGTATCCTTACAGTAAGCCCATATACTATCTTGTTTGGGACATACATACTTTACGGGACAGAACAAGATTTGTTATAAAAAGATGAATAGAATATTTCGCCAATAATGAACATACATCTTCCCTCTAAGCATACATTATCCCTCTGACAAAAACTCAAATACTATTTTTAGCTATAGACTTTTCATTGCGAACGTACTAAGCCGTCTGGAACCTTTTTCAAGAACAAATTTATCAATCAGTTTGAAAAGGTCTTTACATGCACATCGATCCGCTCATTATTCTACACGTTCCGCTCGATCTCCTTGAGCAATGTAGATGGGATCACGGAAAGCAATTTTTTAAATTATTCAACTGGCTGCATTTGACTGGGTCGCGATGCATTTTTCATCGATCGATCGCAGTTAAGTGTCGGGTACTTGTAGGTTTCCAATTATAATGGTTAATTTTCCGATAAAGCTAATAACTATCCAGGTAACTGAAGATCATGTCTCTACAGAATATTAACCAGCTCAGTGAAATGCAATATGCATGACTGGATTTATGAATTCCTTTCCAGAAGACTTGAATGAACTTGCATATTACTGCGAAGTTATATAAATTAGTTGGGAGAGAAAATAATAGCAAGAAGGATAAAAACCAAACCATTTTGACATGTCCTTTTATTTCAAGTTCAATAGAAGAGTTAGGGAATTAAGGAACAGGTGATGTCACTAAGACCATTTGTGTCGCTTCCATAGAAAATGTTATGGGAGAAAGTACAGCACGGAAATGGGTTTCGTAGAGAGACATTTTGATATGAACGGTTTTCCACGTCCAGGAAGGCTGATTTGAAATTTATTGGAACCTTTCAGTTTATGATCATCACGTGAATTACAAAGGCAAAATTACAAAATTAGGCGTATAAGTTACGCATACTTTGAGTGAAAATAACAGAAACCAACTGGCTGGCTGGTTCTTTGCTGGTTTGTCATTGTCAGATCATCAACAACATCCAGGGTTCTTATCCAAGATAGTTACTGGTGTAGAGAGAATAGTGAGTGAGTGACACAATTGTAAAAATATTTTTGAAAAGTACGCCTTATACTGACGTTGGTAACTAACCAAATTTTCTTTCCATATATCGATTGTGGCCGTTTGTATTGGGATATAGTGTATTATGGTAAAAATATTTAAGATTTTTGTAAAGAATTTTACTTTATCATACGTTTCCAGTTTATAATAGAAGCGAATAAACACTGCATCATATCTTTTCATTTTCAACAATAACAGTGCAGAAAAAATTGGCGCTAACTTGATAAAAAATTATCCTTTCCCAATTTTCGTTTCAAATTAGATAGAATCCGTTGAAATCCCAAGTCCAAAATAAATGTTGTTTTAGGTTTTCCATATGACCTTTATTTTCTTATAAAGCAGAATATATTCTGAGACTACTTTTTTAATATCGCTCCACCAGCTATTCAAATGTAGTTTACAAAATGAAAATGATACACGAAGGATCAATTTGGAATAAAAAATTTAATAACTGTCTCGCTTGTTAGCAAAACTTTTAGCATGGAATCATTCTAAAAAAATCTTTAGAAGAATACGTTGTAAAATTTGTTTTACTGCCTGAGGCGATAAATGGATTATATTGTCGAAAAGTTTTAAAAGAAATTTTAAACTTTTGTGATATATTCTAATGAAATCGTAGGAACTGATGTTCCCCTTCAAATAAAATATTAATATTTGGAAGGCAGTTCAGTCAATATACATACATTAATATTTCAATGACGAATTTACCAAACTGACAAAAAAATCATGAAAAAATAAAACTCAGGTGAATATTCAGGAACAATGATGTGTTGTTTTATATGCCTTGTACTCAAATTCTAAATCCATGATTGCTTTTAAACAAGCCACGAGAGTACGTATCCATTAGGTATTATATATTTTTGAATGGGGCCTCACAATCGATGAAGCTTAAGTCCTATGGCTCACCCAAGCATGCTAGTGAAATACTAATGCGAGCTACAGAGGCCTTGGAGCTCTGAAATATTCAGGATCGGCAAACCTGTTGAAGTAGGTGCGGTTTACTTGCAATAGTCAGGCTAGAATAGAGGAAAAACAATGCAGCGCATCCAGAATAACTACCTATTTTACATAGTGGTGTTAAAAAGTGTATATACCTAATAAATGTTATCTACAACTGATAGTGACTATGATTTTATATGTTTTGAATGTCATAATGACTTACATTATCACACATGTACTTTTTTAAATTTATTAACGCACTCAGTGCGCTCAGTTGGAATTCATCACAAGAGTCAATTTTGCGCGCGACCTGACGTGCAAAATCAAGCTCGCTCGTATTTCTTCATGCCATGCCTAGACTTGACAGAACCATCACTTTTGGGACACAAAGGTTATATCTGCTGGCGCTTTACCTTTTCGCGTAAATTTGACAGTTTTGCATCGGGCTGGTTTGAATATAAAGTATTAACGTGAATAAAAAATAATAAAACGATAAATTATTCATTTATCTGTTACAATCACTTGTACGAGTTAACGTAGGTCATATCAGGTCATGGTTTATTCATTTTAAAATAATATTGCTGAACGCTTAGCGGCCCAATTCAATTTCCATCGTCGAAAGCATCGAACATACGTCAAATTTAAACGTTCATACCGTTTTCCTTAATGTTTGTTATCTCGCTGTTGCATCCGAATACTTTTTACGCTGACAACGCGTTTGAAAACTCCAATTTCCCCTTTCGAGATACATGGTCAGCGATACATCACTGAAATTCATAAACAGCTCAGCCGGTCGAAACATCTAAATCTGAGCAATGAAAAGCTATCTAAATGGGTTCAGACGGAGGCAGTGTAGGTAGTTGGATATGATCCACATACCCTCCCTCGTACTGTTTCTGGCTGAAGCTTATTCTCGTAAACAAACATTCGAATTTATTGCTACCTACAAGCGTTTGTGGATTAAACGCATTTAAAGAGCAGGTAAATGATCAATCGATTCACAATTGCTGTTAAACTGATAAATGTGCAGAAATTTAACGTACCTATATCGGCAAGTGATGATTCAAACAAAAGACGGTTATTAAATAAAATATACGTAAATCGAATTTGGTTGCTAAGGTACGAAGCATTTGCTTGACTGTTACCAAGGGATTTAGTTAAATCCAGTTTAAGCAGCAATTAACCTACAGTAAATTCAAGAGGTGGGAAAGGAAGATCTTAAGAAGAATTCTAGAGGGAAAGAAGACGGAAGAAGGTTATGTAAAGAGAAATAATGAGGAAATATATGCAATGTACCAGGCACCAAAAATAGACCAGGTTGTAAAAGCCAGAAGAGTGCAGTGGCTGGGCCATCTAGAACGTAGGGAAGATGAAAAGACAGTTTAAAAAAATATAGGGAGTAAACCAAACGATAAGAAAAAAAGAGGGAGACTGAGGAAGCGATGGAGAGAGACAGTAGCAATAGATCTAAGCGAGAATAATTGGAAAAGAAAGGCGAATACAGAATGGAGTGGAGGAGAATAACGCATCTCTGGGCCTAAAAAGCCTGTAAACAGCTTTATATAAATTCAAGAATTAAAATAGAACTGGATTAGAGATCATATTTCGGAATATCAAAAGAATTTCAATATAAATTAATCGGTTGCTGTCGGGTGATAGCCGCAGTATTCACCAGCTGATGATTAATATTTAAATAATTTAATTAATAATAAAAAAGAGTAAGTACCTATTTATGAAAACAAACATATTATTAATTTCTCGTTAAATTAATAATTGTATTGTATGTTAACGATTTTGATTGACGGGAATCCTGTTTCAAAACTCGATTAGATTATATTTTATCAAGTCTAGCACTGAATAGCTATGAGCACTAGATGGTGATTTATTAAATTCTGCAATCTAAGATTGATAAACCGGCACTGTTATTACATTTTTCCATTTGAGATACAATAAATATTCAGTAATTATTGTAGTATGATGATCTAATTGTTAATATTAACAGGAATTCAGATAAAAATGAAACTGAAGATAATACAACTAAATTAAAGAAATATATATACCTACAGAGTCCAACAAAAACGCGTATAAAATGTGAGTATATAGTATTGGTTTTTCAAATTTAAAAGTGCATTTTGAATTAAAAAATCGCTTTTGTTCGCAAAGTTACAGTCGTTAAGGATGGGTAGGATTTTGGCTATTTTATGAACGTTTTTAGTCGACGTAAATTTTATTGCAGATAACCGCTATAATTGAAGTGTACGTTTCCAACACAGGAAGGCAAAAAATATATTTCTGAATCCCAGTGCTGTACTCAAGTCTCAAGCCCTATCTTAGAGAAAAAATAGTGTCTGATATTTAAAATAAACTATGTAGATACTTCTTAAATAGTTTTTGTTAGTGAATCAACAATTTTGAACTATTCCTGCTGACACTCATGCTTAGTTTATTCTCAAGAATTTAAAAAAAGCTTGGTTCAGATAAATGCTTTAGCAGTTTCAAATGATGATCTTCGAAAAAGCATTGTCTCCACATACCTGCCAATATCAGGGCTAGTTGCATTTCAAGGCCTTTCATTAAATTTATTGTTATACAGGGTGTACCATTGAAAACTTTGCACCCGGCTTATTTTGATCTACGTCCCAAAATATTAAAATTGCCGCGACACGTCCATTTTGTTTTCGAGGGGGACACATTTTAGCGTTAAATACATACTCGCCAGAACAACCCCCTTCGCGGGGGCGCATTCAACTTTAGAATCTTAAATGGCACTCTAGGTCGAGTGACACCTCATTCGAAAGTGTTTTTAATTCTGGTTGTCGTCATGTAATTTTTTTTTCAATTTTAGTTCATCCGTTGTTGAAAAAATGTTTATTATGCTTAGGAATAAAAGACAATTTTGTATTAATCATTTAATTAATTGATATGTACCTTGAGCTTTTGAATAACAACATTTATCCAATGATTGTGGAAACTATGGAAAATGATGATAACATTTTAAAGACAATGTTTGGTTGCAACAAGATGGCGCACCTCACATTTTACAGTTGCAGTTAGTCAGTTTTTAAAGGAACATTGTCCAAATCAATGGATAGGTCGCCGCGGACCTATTGAGTGGCCACCCAGTCTAAAGTCTAAAATTTATGCCACTCAGCCGCAGTCTTTAGAAGAACTCAGGCGGCGCGGCGTATCATTGAAGAATGGCCACCTAATTACCCCCGAAATTCTTAACAATGTTCGTCGAAATGTTGAATAACGTTTTTATTATTGCATGGAAGTGGGAGGCGGACATTTTGAACAATTAATTAAATGATTAATACAAAATTGTCTTTTATTCCTAAGCATAAGTAAACATTTTTTTTTCAACAACGGATGAACTAAAATAGAAAAAAATACATGATGACAACCAGAATTAAAAACACTTTCGAATGAGGTGTCACTCGACCTAGAGTGTCATTTAAGATTCTAAAGTTGAATGCGTCCCCGCGAAGGGGGTTGTTCTGGCGAGTCTGTATTTAATATTTTGGAACGTAGTTCAAAATAAGCCGGGTGCAAAGTTTTCAATGGTACACCCTCTATATGTTACAAAACTCGTTTTTAAGTACCTAAAATAATGCTGCCACTGTTGAACGCTAGTAGGCTGTGCTCATAATAAGAATACATTATTCCAATGAAACCTCGTATCCGCCCTAGAATATTCCATCACACCCCGCTGGGTACGTAAAAAATTACATTTCCCTTGTATTCCTCCTTAAATTCGGAAACTAGTTTATATCTCGGGGAAAGTTTCGTGGATCTGTCACACATCAATCGGCTCATTCTGGGAGCGATCCGAACTTTTCTTTGATCGAGCTGATATTAACAGGCGGCCTCCTTGGGGCATGGTAAACGGGAAATTAATTTAAGTTAGAGTCGCATTTGTCAACGCTGCGGGATTGTATTTTTCACTCCGCGAGCGCCCAAGAATTCTTCTCCGGATCGTGATCTGATCCCTTGAATTATTGGATATTTTTTGCTGGGGAAGTCGGAGGTTACTTGATTTCGCATGGAAGAGCTTCTAAGCGCGATTTATCAAACGTTATTTGTTTGTTTTATGGCAAAGTGTGCGATATTTATCCGCCTAGGCGATGGGCTTATCTGCTTTTGTAAATTCGGAGGGAGCGGATACAATATATTGAGAACCTGGGGAAATAAACTGATTTTCCAAGCTTTAAAAAGCAGCAGCTACGCCAGATGTGACGAGAAAAATGTATAATTAAATTTATTTTTACTGAAAACAGTTAGGTATGAAATGTTAACACTTTCATTCTAAAGTTTAACCATTTTATGATACCACGTACGTTACAAACAAACAAAAATAGAACCGTATGCCATCTTTGAAGAGGCAGGGTGTTAAATTTCCAATTTAATGCATGATTTATTTAAAATTTTCGCACTAAATATTAACAGAAATAAAACACATATACCTTTTTAAGGGCGTTGTATTCTTGTTTGTATTTTCTACAAAGACAAATAATTTTAGAAATTTAAGAACGGAATAAGATAGAGTTTGGGAAATAACAGGAATGTTATCCCATGCCACCTGCGAATATGCAAAGGTATTAAAGTAAAACGAATATACATATAACGACAGAAAGCGGTCTAACCAACAAATTCTTAGATACAAAAATCTTTCAAGATAGGTACCTACATATTTTTTTTAAAATTTAACTGTAGGTAGTTGTAAATATTGTTATAACAAAAACTTACATATTTCTGCATACTTTTGTTTATAGGTATGTAAAAATATTTTTTTAAATGGGGGGTTATAATAGCAAAATAATATGTGTCATACAAATACATTTTAAAAGTTATTAGATTATTTGAGAAAAATTTAAATAAAAAAAATTGGATAAACAAAACATCAGTAATTTTAATTTCAATATTACTTTTGCTCTGTGTTTAATTGTTCGAGATTTCTGTACCTAAAAATACCACATGTTACGGCGAGCAATACGGCGGCCTAAAGCAAAATATATTTATTTAAATAATTTTTCCCCAAATATGTTCTCATTGTGAGTTCTAAGTAATCCATATTACATTACATTTTATAATAATTGAATACCAAATGGCAATTAGATATAGCTTTGTTACATTTCGCGTACGTAAGATCCCTTATGTCGGGTATGACAGTCATAAACATCCCGAGTAATTCATCGGTTACCTCACCTAGTGATGAGAGCTACTAAGCTCGAAACCGGTTTAAGTCTGAAGGGCCGCTGACAAATGACTTTGGCTGTTTGTTTTAGGTTTTTCATGTGTAATTCAATGCTGATGAGGGTATTAGTCCGCTGAGTACATGTTTCCTATAATTCTAATTTGCAAATATCGTTATCGCCGAAACACGATAGATGTCGGAGGCTTTCAATGGTGTTTATAGGGTGTAGCACGCTTCATTCCTTTGTAGTCTAGATGTAGCACTGCTACATTTTACGTACCCAATTCTTCGTATTTATATACAGGGTGTCCGGAAAAAGACGTGTACAACGGAAGACCACAGACTCCTGGGTTCAAAATAAGCCGATTTAGCCCAATTTACTTATTTCCAAAATTGCTTCGTTTAGCCGCTAGGGAGAGTCAAAGTTCGCGAAACATTTTTGTTTATTCCGAATATCTCGAAAACGACTTGATCGATTTTAACCATTTTTGGTCTAACCGACACTTTTGACATTATTTAAAATCTTTTGCAGTAATAAGAAATATAAGAAAAATCATGTATCACGCAAATATAAGCACATATTTTTTTAACTCCCTGTACAATTACTCTCAGTTTTTTTATATTAGTAGATGACTTTATTTAGAAACTTTTTTTATACTTTCAGAATTTTTAACAGATGAGTAGTTTAGGCAGAAAAAATATTTTTCGTATGTCAACAATATCAGCATTCGTTCATAGTAATTAGTTTTACTCTGTTCTTTTTCTTCGTCCGATAGGTATTTGTTTTCACTTTCATGGCAATCTTTAACCTTATTAATTTTTTAGTTGCCCGATTATTCGAAATTTGGCACTCCATATAAAACACTAAGTAGACATTTGTATTTGTCGATAAAATTTGGTACATGAGTATATTATATTATACCTATTTTTTAAAAAAATGCTATATACCTCTTTCTAGAAAAACGATCCTTTTCAAAAATCGAAGTAGGTCGGGCTTTTGTCCCATCAATTAAATGGTTAGTAGAATATGATCTCGCTTCAGGATAGTAATTGTAAGAACATTAGCTTTTGGAAATTCCCCAGCCTTCTCACATTGCCAGAGGTGTCAACCTGAAAAACAGAACACACTGTATATTAATTTCAATTGGTTCATTGGGAAATCATAAATTACTGCTGCTGATATATTTCGTCAATTTTTTACATTTTGCCCGAAACTGAACGTCTATTCCACAGAACACATTGCACCGATATTTTTTTCGCACGCCCACGGGCAAAACCGTAGAATCTCGTATTTCGTATTATTCCGCATGAAATTAAAATGAGGCGTATAAAAATTTATCGCGGTGTATGTAAATGGGCCCTAGATGAGAGATATGCGGCGAAAACGCATATCTGTTGCACGTATCAACTAGACGAGCTTTAAATCTTTTAATTTATGATCAAGTATTATCATAAGAGCGTTATCGCTGGAGTTTTATGGCACCACCGGCGTTGTCCCATATTGATTGCGTTATCTATGATTCCTGTTTAGTATAATTGATGCATTTATCATGATGGTTAATGTATCAAGGCTTCCTAATCAGCTTGCGTGATGACAGTGTGGCGCTGTACCATATACGACCATCAATAATGTTTTGGTAAAACTGGCGGTTGCCCGGATTAAATTCTGCGCTTGACACAACTTCTCACCACTCGCTCAATCGAGCCTCCGTACCATATTGGTTGGAAATGAAAGCATTTTTTGATAAACGGAACGAAATTTGACAGATCGCGCGGTATTGATGCGAAGGTCAATAAAATGCCAGCGGCATTCCTTCCACTTCACTTTCCAATACAATAGAAATCTCTTATTAAGTTTAAAGTCACATATCAAGAAACACTTTTTTAATTTTTTCTATTTCTTCAAAGTTTGTTATTTTTCCGTAGCAACCAAAGATATATAAGAAATTTAGAGCCTTCGTAATGCCAAATATACAATATGGCTTGATATGAATTATTCGATACAGGGTGTTACCCTGGGGTGATTTTAATTTGTTCCCTTTTCACGAAATAAAATGTCACTTTTGACATTTGTGGCGGACGTACTTATTCGATAGTGAGTTAAAATTTTGATGAAAATACCCTAGCATGCTCTACTGTTAAAATTAAATTGAATTTAAGCCTTGAGCAACCCCTGGTTTTTGCTGAACATAAAGTTATGCGATTTGTTTGCGATACCGCTGAGTCATCACATCAAATTAAATATGAAATTTATAAGGGATTAACATTAACGAAGTTTTTGACTCAATACCGTCGTAACTCATTTAACCTTCAAAATCTACTGGAAAAAAGGGGGAAAATCCTTTGAAGAGATGGAGCAGGTCATCGGAATTCTTTAGTCTTGTTACGGCTTCTGTTTTCTATTCAAGACAGTCACCTGGAAAGAAGGGAACTGCCAAAGAAGGTTCTAATTAAATTTAAATTTATACTCCGCCGCTTCTTATTATGAACTGGCTTCTAACTATCCCTAATTAAGAAGGCGGCACACGTAATGAAAGAAAAAATTGTTGCTTAATAATAGGCATCATTAAATTACTTTGCGAAAATAAGCATGCTTTAAAATCAAACTTCAGTGTTACGACAACACTCTCAGGTTATCCAATATGTAAGAGTTGATCTTATAGTTCGTTAGTCATATATCTGGAAGCAGTAGGATTGAATCAGAACAACCAAGACAACGTTCAAAGGAATAGCTAAAACCATAGAGACAGGTTGATGACTAACAGTCACGGTTAAGCTTTTACAGAGTCAAACTGAAGATATCATAAAAGTAATGTCAGCATTGTGCCAAATTCTATAATATATAGGAAGTTTCAATGGATGGATATGAACTGGTTTAATGTCTTTCTGACCATTATTTAAAATGTAAACAAAGAATAACAAGAACCATCCAATCAACAAAAAAAAACAACCACCTACAGACGATACCTTGAAAACAGAACATCACAAAGTAAAAAAGAATGTACTCTTTAACTTCCTTCTTCCCCTTGTTTTAGGGTGTTTTTCGTAATATGCTTAAAATATAAAATCCTTTTTATAATGTAAACACAAAGAGTCCTTTGAAAATTCACCGTGCCCGAATCAGAAAAAATATTTGATGCTGTGTTAAGAGCTTTAATGTCAAGATCAAAAAGGCCCCACGCGATTTAACGTCACGAACTGTAAACGTTGTACTAGCGGGAATTATAAAGTTCAGCTTTTCCAGGACATCAGCGCATTTGATGCCGTTCCTTCAATTAGCAATGCTGTAGCACCAAATTAGGTAATTTTAATTTTTCATAAATCAGAGCAGGTGCAGCAAGTTGATTATTCATATCAGTGATTTCCGTCATAATAAGCACAAAGAGATAGACTTGACGATAAGATTTATTTAGCATAATTCTGAAGTGATGTCATGGTGTTATGTGTTTAATTATCAAGTGGTAACGATGAAAGAAGAACAGAACAGTAGATAGATGCCTCAATATCTAGAAACAGAGCGAATTTTAAGTAGAGGTTTTCGTTTTAATGCAATAGGCAAGTTCTTCAAGTAACATTTGTTCGAAGTAGCAAAACCGACCAAACCATGAACGTATGAAATTGTTAATACAACAGTCAAATTACATTTCTCTATGAGACATCATAAATTCAATGTAAGAAAGCCAAAATTATCAGAAAATTTGAATTTCTTATGTCAAAAAAACACAGGACATCGGTTTCGTTTAAATATATCTATTACTTCGAAAGTTATTAAAAAATATTGAAAATAAAATTAATGTAAGTTTAGCTAGATCACATTAATTTGACGTCAAAAATATCTTCAATCATGCAATTTCCCAAATAAAAAAACCGAAACAATTTATATTAAACGGGTATAACTTTTTCCCTTAAAAACAATAGGCCTTTCAAATTATGTTTTCATAATCCAGGAAAAGTATAATTCTGTATTCAAAAGTCATTATTCAAACATTCGTAGTTTTGCAATTAAACAGTAACTGAATTTTGTTGTGCGGCCTCGAAAGGTCCATAAATGTAATAAAAGGGCAAAATGAAAATTTATTAACTTCTTAATCAGACCGGACTTCGAGTCTACAATTTAATAACAGTGTACGATTCCGGCAACGACAGCCACTTGATTTATACTTAACAATTATTATCCAATATTCTGCATGAGGAATGGGACGTAATCCTTGAAGCAAAATAATTACCGCCTATAAATTAGTTCATTAGACTTAACCTATAATAACGGGAAGATTATTTGCTCTTATTTAGCCAGTAAATCAAAATTTTGCTCGTGTTTATCATTCCATCAGTTAACGGAGGGCAGTAAAGCGGAGCGTAATTGAGACGTAAATCAATAGATACCACAAACAGAGGAGGAAGGAAAAGAGTTACAGTGGAAAATGTGCGTCTGGTGATGAGATATTCTGTGGCGAAAAATAGCAAACAAAAGGAATTAAGGGATAGTACACATTTAATATATTTATTCGCTAGAATTAGTTTCAACTGAATTTCTAAATGAAAAATCAAAATATTCTAGTGATGTGAGAGCGTTCACAATATAACTCAGTGGTCACCTAAACGTTTTCTCTGAATCTGCTTTATAGTTTTATACTACTTTTAATCTTTTGTAGAATAACCGTCTATTTCTACAGAATACTATGGTTATATTCGTCTATGGCACATTCGACATATACCAGATTCCAGCTTGTTAGCTCTCACCGGTATGCCATAAGGTCAGGCAAAAGATCTGTCGATGGACCTCCAGCTGTTCGTGTCTGTCACACCCAACAGAAATGAACCTGAGTACACACATGATGTAACACTTATGGCCCTGGCTGGCCGTTCGATTTTTGACATATCCAACGGAAGGTCAAAAATGCGTAAGATGTAAATGTCTACATCTAGCGGCCATTGGCATATTCCATGATGGACTTGGTGGTCCACAAAAACTAATTTAATAAAATATTTTTTTCTTGTACCTACAATCAATACAATTTTACAATTTAGGAAAGTATCGCTGATATATCCAATTTTTGACACACCATATACAGGGTGATTGTGGTGGGAACCCTCAATATTAGAAAGGGATGTTCAGGGGGCAAAACTGAATAAAAAAGTTTAATAAACATATGGTCGAATATCAAAGGTTACTGAGATAGCAATAACAATATTTTTACCTAAGTTAATTACTTATTGTAATGCATCAGTAGAGAAAAGTATTTATTCTGTAGCTATTATAATAAATTATAACATTGATTAGATCTAATAAACCGAAATTAAATTTTCAATCCGATCTAATAGCGCCTCTCTTGTGTTTAGTTTTGTTGCATATGCTACTGATTTAAGGCATATCTAAGGGCAGTAATCAAGGGGATTCAAATCTGGTGACCTTGATGGATAATTTTTGAAACCACCTCGGCCGGCCAATCCAGCGTTGTGGAAAGCGATTGTTAAGATGATTGATCACAACACGCCTAAAATGGACAGGGGCACCATCATGCTGAAAGTACATGTTTTGCATGAAACATCGTCCAATAGATCTGTCAAATTATAGGCTAAGTAATTGATTATTAATCATACAAGTAACCGTTGATATTCGATCATATGTTTTCTAAGCTTTTTTGTTTACTTTTGCCTCCTAAACACCCTTTTCGAATATTGGGGGTTCCCGCAATCACTCTGTATTATCTCACTATTTTACTGAGTGTTACAAATCCCAAATCCGATTATTGCCGATATAAAATATTTGTTAACGATTTCCGTCAGCTATAATTTATCCACGCTAAGCAGTAAACAAATCTGACGATGTATATTCAGTCTGAAATGGAAAATAGAAATCTGTCAGGACGTAAATCTTTCTAAAAGGAATTTATCGTTCAGTTTTGTTGTAGGTAACGTCGCGAACCGTTCTGGCGGCTTCCACCAGCAACCGAAATAAAAATCGATGGGGATATAAAAATTGAGAAATACTTACATTCCGAGAGGCGAAGACACAGACAAATGTAATTTTAAATTCAATCACTCGCAAATAAGAATTTTCTAGAAATATAGAAATTAAATTAGCCTACATTTTCCTTCGGGACGGATTTTTTATCCGGTTTTCTTTATAGGATAGGATAGCAATTCAAGGAGTCGGGTTCCTTTATTTTTTTTTATATTATTTCCCAACCTGCAGTATTTCATCCAACAATTCAATGGATTTGAGGTTGATATGTACCAACATATTTTCCAATAAAAGTATTGCTCTTTACATGGGCCAATAAATATTCTTAATGCAAATCCTGATCTTAAAAATACTTTTACTTTATATACGCAGTAGTAAATATGTTATTTCACAGATTTTAAAATAAATAATAGAAAACAGAAGCTATATAAAACATACACATATTTTTCGTTCTTGAAAACATCTATTTTTCAAAAATTCTGTAGCCATATTTATACAAAAATACAGTGTTTTATTTTATTATGCATTTCGTCTACAGCTGTTATTTTTGGAGATAGAAAAAAATAAATATTCCTATGATTGAATATAACAAAATACACAAACTTTTTTAACGGAAGGCTCACTGTATTCCGTTACATTGAACTAATGTATTTAAGATGTGATGGGTATATCTCCAGCTGTTTGATGTTTATTTGGAAAATTTAAATATGTTTTTAAACACTTTTTAGATATCCAAAAATAACACCTTTAGTATTGGTGTAAAAAATGTAAACACACTGTACAATTAAATATGTTGGTTCTGTGCGAAATATCTATGACATACATCTTGGACTTGGAGACTGGGATCGTGTATCATGTGTGACCTCTAAAAGAAGGTGAGGCGCGGCATATAGTTTGTCTGGGGTAAAACGGGAGAAGCCCCAAATTCTCAAAAATCTGTGTTTACAGACTTCTGCTTTAGTTCAGTCACCCCATGAAATATCTATTTTATTAAATGGAGATAATTGGTAGCATAACGTGTAATACAGATTTAAAACATCTTTAACAAATTCACAACATAACTTTGTTATAATTACCTGGCATAAAATCCTCTATAAAAAAATATTTGCTACATACTTTTATGTTTTTTATTATCGGTTTTCCGATTCTCAATTTAATTTTCGTCTGCTGGCGCAGTTTCGAGTCTACAGGAAATTTATGCAGGGAAATATCAGTAATAAGTATAGTAAGAGGAGCAGAGGGGAACTGAACCGAGATTTTGTGCAAATATTTTTGAGTATGTTTTGCATTTTGTACACTTTTTATATTTTTAAATATCGTACGATCTCAATAAAGTTGGCAAAATTACTAAAATAGTACAGAAAATGTCCATTACACCCACACATACAAAACCGATTTGTTGGATTGTGCAGATTCTGCACATTTCTTCAAGATAAAATTATGCTATTTTCAAACTATTTTGATATTTATACAGAAAAAATTATAGAAAAATATTAAAAAACACACAAAACTATTGTGCAAATAATTTGTTATTCTCATCTACAGCAGTTCCAAAATCTATCAATAGATGGCAGTCACTTCGTAATTTTCACCAATGCCGAAAGCCTTCATTTTCATTGAGACTAAACGCTGACAATGTAGTAGAATCCACCTTATAATTTCGTACGATTTCTTGCAAAATATAACCGTTTTTTTATAGGTCAATGTAACCTCTCTATCTGGCAATATTTTCCAAAGATTGCGCAAGGATTCTTATAAAATATAACAGCCGCTTTACGGGCCTCTTCTCCACCCTCCATCTTCGTGGCATCCAGCGACAATATGCTTTTTCGCTATTACCTTATCTCCTTAAGCCTCTAACTTCGTCCCTACTAATTTTCGATTCACGCGAAAAATATCTTATTTTCCACGTTGGTAGGTCTCCCCCACAGTGAGGACGCCCACTTAATATGCATGGTCTGGGGGCGCCTTCGTGAGCGGATAGGTATTTTTTAGGAGAGTGGTGAACCTCTCCCGCAAAGTCAATCTCCAGACCCATCGGGCGGTAGAAATAATTTTAAAAATGCGGGGCATTTTATATTCCAAGTACGTTTAAGCGCGAAGCAGAACACCCGCCACGCGAACGGCTCAAAGAAACAGATCTGTCACGTCAATTTCAATCTGGCGGTTTCTTTTATAGCACACACTTTTTACACCTCCTCAGTGCTCAAAAATATATGTATACGAATGTATCACATAACATTTTACTTTAATATTTTTTTATACTGTTATCCAACTTTTAGGTCGCTGTATTTCTCACCGTAAAATGATCAAATTTGAGGTGTTTTAGATACCCGTTATCTCTATAAAATTTAAAAAAAAACAAGTTTTTTTTCTTTAAAATCAATTATGTTTGAAGAAATCTTTGTTAGCTGCATTTGGGTCGGTCAGTGGTCGCGCGGTTTAAGGCGTCAGTAGTTGAATCGATACTAGATCGGTGTTGGTTCGCGCCCAGCTGCCGGTAGACCGTATATGTATAAGCTATATTCGTGGAGAGGATTGGCACCCTCTCTGCGGGTATTAGTCGCGTCAAATTAGCATGAAAAAAGTGAAAATGGACAACTTTTTTCGGAGAAGTCCGATAAATAATAAAGCTAATACCAAAGTGATAAAGAGCGACCTCGAAAACCCCCGAGAGAACATTTTCCAAACATTTTCGTTGAATCGTGTGTGACATTTGTCATATGTTCAACAAAAATGGGTCATTTGTTAAATAAACAATTAAAAATTTGCGAGCGTGCAGAGGTTAGATGTACCATTTGTTATAAACAATTCCCTGAACATTTTATAGAAAACCGCATTTCAATCGGACCTCTCCGCAAAAAGTTGCAAGTGAAATGCTAATTTGACACGACTATGTGGTAGGGTAGAAGAATGTTGGCTTGGGTCAATGCGAGAGAATACCGGTTGATATTTGACTACCCCCCTAATTAATGAGGTTTTCCAAGTTTCCCTCATTCCTGCACTGAATACTTATCAATGCAAACTTAGTTAGGGCCTACCAACGTAAGTCGTTCCTGGGCACAAATGCGGCCTGCTTAATAATAATATGCCGCCCCCTCTTCCGCATAAGTCTTCGACTTCTGGGCTGATCCCTGTGATTAGAATTAGGGGTAGAGATATTATTATTATTTATTAAAATTGGTTGCGGATTGCGCAATTTTTTTCGCATCATTTTCTCCACTGAAATATATATAAACGCTTATACAATTGTGGACCTGTGTACTACAGTTTGTTGTGATTATAGCTCCAGACACAATTTGTAATATTATTTCACATAGTATGCTTACAATTTTGTACTAATAATCTCCGAACACAATTTTGCTACAACTGAAATGTTACCCAATACTACTCATATATATATATATTGTTGTACCATTTACTAAAAGTTTTGTGAATTTATTTACACAAAGACTGCAACAGTTTACCAGCATTTTTGTAACCCCCACTACAATAATTAACACTGAATTATTTAGAAAATGTTTGTTCCTCCTTTGCATATGCGGAGTTTCAGGAAACAAGTACTCTGCGAACTACTGCCCCGATCAGCATTATCATCATTCGTCTGTGGCGCATTCGACATATACCGAATTGGAGCTTGTTAGCTCTCATCGGTATGCCATAGGGTCAGGCAAAAGATCTGTCGATAAATCTCCAGCTGTTCGGGTCTGTCACACCCAATAAAAACAAAACAAGAAACAGATCTGTCACGTCAAAGTGCTCAAAAATATATATATCCGAATGTATCACGGACACATAGCATTTTTTTCTGTGTTAGATAGGTACTACAAAATATCATTAGGAAAAGTTTGTTAGAATTAATATATCCCTACATTTTGTTGCATCTCATACAGAAAAAAGCATTACTAACGAGAAAATTTCGAAATCAAATAAAAGTAGGCGCAGAATATTGAAATTTTTCATATTTTGTGCCAAACTTACTATAATCTTTTCTTCACATTTTCTCATATTTCACAGACAAAAGATATTTTCCTATTGAAAAGATTAAGGCTTTTCTTAATTTCCAAAACTTACTCAATTTTGGTGATTAGAAATCATAACACACTTTGTAGCATAAGCAAACAATCTGAATCCCAGAAGGCCATATTTCAACACGAACTTGATGTGTATCTTGAAAGAGTTATTTCGCCTATACATCTGTATGTTACAGATAAGTGACATTTCACATTAATAAATTTGTATGCAAGTAAATAAACATATGCACGTAAACGTTTATACCGGTCAACATTATATTTAAATAACCGTGTAACTTTTTATCCAAACGCAAATATATCCGACCAGATTGTGAAAATTATCGTGGCATACCTTGTTGGCGGGCTGTTAATTTTCATTTAAATTATAATAAATTTAAATCCAAATAAAACCAGGTCTCATTTAAAAGCCTCATTAAGCTGTATTTCATGCATATTCACTGTTTTTCAATTTGATTACTGGTATTTTTTAAATTTATATCGTTTTATACTCGTATTTAAATTATTAACATTAGTGTTACAAAAAAGTATGTTAAATGGATTCTGACAAATTTCATGACTTCTAGAGCATTTGTAGCATTTGCACTGTCTCTCTAACTACTTTACGAAATAAAAACATCCTACCTGCAAATGTGTATATTTAGTGTAAGTAAGAAAGAATGTATTTGTTTTAATCGAAATGTCACAGACAAAATGGGCACAGAAAGTGCATCTCACCGGGCAAATGGAAGAAGTATTGCATTATACCATTATGCATAAATACAGTATACATCGCCATATAAACAGTTGCCAAAAAATGAAAAAGAAAAATGTGATGTAGAACGATGAAGCGCGACGAAAGGAAGTATTGCAACATTGTTCGTGAAGACCATTTTAATGTACCTAAATTTAATTGGAAATACATAGCTAAGTAGGTTTAAGTTGATCGAAAAAATGAACAACTAAAGTTGCTACCAGAATGTATATAAGGCGTTTTGAAAACCAGTGGTAAAGCAAACTTATATTTTTTTTATTTTGTATTCAGCGCTTCATTCCGATTCCAAATAACATGTTCTGTATTTGCTCCTATCATTTACGAGATGTAGAATATTATTTTGAGGCATTTATAAAATTTAACTAGTTGACTTCACTACATTAAATTAATTGTTTTATGCTGAAAACGTAATAAACAAAAGGGTAATTATTTACAACAGCAGAAACCTTCCCAATCTTAATTTAAAAAATCCTTCCCCCTATTTTCGAGGGTGCTGTACACGAATCTAAAATTAGTTTTGTTTGGTCGAGTCTAATTTCGAAAAGAACAATTCAAAGTTGTAACATCTATGTTATACATTGCATTAGACTTAAATTGCAATATAACGCTTATTTATTTTGATACTAGTGTGACGTTATGAAATGAAGGTGGCAGAGGCAGATGGCACAATTTTATAAATCCGTCCAGTATTCCCTCTATCTGGACGTGACCAACATCATTGTCGCCGTAACTTTCGGAAGCGGGTCTAATTGTAAACAAAGAAATAAGTTACGTTTATGAATACCGTAAGTTCACCACATCACCACTAATAATTCCACTAACTGTGACCCAAAAATGCCACAAAAACGTAGAAACACAAGAAGCAAATGCCTGTTTACATCATCAATACCGTAACCTGCATCTGTATATACGGAAACGTAAACGGCGTGTGACGTGACAACAATGATATCGCGTTTTCCGGTATGTGGTTTTGTTTACATTGGCAATTGGCATGGCAATTTATTAATGTTAATATTTCAATTGAGATATATCTCACCTGCACTCAGTTTATATGTGAACATACATATGAAGGAACAGCCAGTTCAATTGTCGGTCATCTCACCTATGGCATACTGATGAGGGCTAACAAGCCCGAAACCGGTCTATGTCTGGTGGTGTGTCCGACAAGGGTTTTTGGCTGTTCACACAGATACTGCAGGAGTAATTCAATGCCGGTCGGGGCATTGGTCCGCGGAGTAGTTGTTTCCTGCAGTATCATTTACACAATATTTCAATTATTACGTGATTATTGCCGCCAGGCACATAGTCTTAAACTACTTCTTCAACTAATTTTTGTTCATATTTATTTATCTATAAAAAGAAGCTCTAAAATACTAGCATTACACATTTTATAGAAAACGACTTGTAACTATGTTCATGAATGTTAATGTTATTTTTGTTTCGGCCTAAGAATTTATATATTTACTATAGATGACTTAACGTATTTTTTAACACGCTATATACTGAAAATTAAATATGTATGGCATAGCTGAAGTTCAAAAATTGAATCGGATGAGCTGTAACTTTTCAAAGGTCGACGGCAATATTTTGTTATTAATCAACCGTGTTTCTGTTTCAAAACTTGGCTGAAAGTCGTATCTGCTGACAAAAGAAGACGCGACAGGCAGTAAGATAGATTTTTTATACTTTTCCTTATTCCTTCTCGGCTTCTGCAAATACTGCCTATCTACCTAATGCTCGCACAATTTTTCATGGAGGCCTTTTTCACAATGCGGTTCGCTTTGCGTTTACCAATTTCGTCACAGATGTACGGCGATAACGTATCTCATTCATTTTCGACGCGATAACTTTTTTAGGGGGAATTCGAAGATTTGATTGGAGCTGTAGATATGACCAGATGGAAGCGATTGGGGTCCATAGGTCAACTCTACATTTATAACAGACCAGCGTAAATTTAAAGTCAAGCACAATCGATTTGTGAGACTTTTTATTAGGTTCACATTGCATGCAGCACAAATACATATTGTTTCTTCTGAAGCGTAAAGTATACGATTAGATTCGATTGTAATTTTGCTATTTTAGGAGATATCAGAAAATTCAAACGTGCATGACTAATTAATCACAAGGATTTAAATTTTTATCAAAAACAATCGAAAACTGCACTACTGAGATATTGATATTGATTGAGATTGAACTTTTAAATTATCTACTTTTTCTGATTGTATTGATAGAAACATGTAATGGGTAATATTTAATTAATTTTGTAGGGCAATTAAAATTAGTAAAATTGTTTAAACTTATTTGCAAAATTATACCGTTTTTCCAAATTATTCAAACAATTATGAATCATTGTTGCGTGTTGGTTTATGTAATCTATAGATTCTTGTATTCTATGTTGATTTATTTCTAAAATAGTGGTTGTTATATTTTTATACACACTAGATAGTGACAAAAAAAATTTCAGGTGGTGTCAAGTCTGGACTATTTGCCAGCCATCGTATTGTGCTAACCATTCTATATAACTGTTATTTAAATAATCCATAACTTAGCTTACAATATGTGGTGAAGTTTCATCTTGCCGTATCATCCCGTCGACATATCTAATTGGGTAATAACAGCATTTATTTCGTGATCTAAAAGATTTAAATAATATTGGCCGTTTAAATTTTTCTGGAGGCACCATACGATAGCCTGCGTTTAGTCCAGACTTGACACCATCTGATTCATTTTTGTGGGGTTACTTAAAGAATATTATTTATAGGATATAGCATACAAGAAGTATAAGTAAATGTTAGTATATTAAAAACATATACATTTAACCAAATTAACAATAGTACTAAATAACAAAAGAATGGAATAGTGTAATAACAATAATGTTATAGTGGTTTTTAGGCTTTCACGGCCGATGCTATCATTTGATACATAGTGGGTTGTTGTGCGGTGACCTCGGTAACTGGTCGCTGCCAGAAACAGGATTAAAGTGCAAATCCCTAGCATAAACCGGGATTCACTGAACTCAGTCGCGGCGAAATGTTTGCGAGCATGCGTAAAAGTCATTGTTTTGCATTTCTGATCATTTATTTTCAAAAATTTTCGATTCTTTGGATTTCCTATAAGCAGACAGTCTTCGATGGTGTCAACTCTATGATATATTTTAGATCATCAGCAAATTACAATCTATAGTATCAGCAATATCATTAATAAGTAGCAAGAATATCAATGGCCCCAAGTTCGATCCCTGTGGGAGTCTAGACGAGGAATAAAAATACAAAACCATTAGTATTTGTCTGGGTATATCGTATATTTACTTAGCCACATCTGAACGGCTGCTCTGTACCAGCGTATCTCGGAGCTTACGACCACTAAGAAATTGTAATTTCTTTATTTTATCTATCCCGCAGCTCGATAAATAAAATATAAAGACCATTTCTCGGGTATCCTCCAAAGAATTGGCGGAGCGACGCTAGTTCGTCCGGGACTGTTCGAGGTACTCCGGATAACCGAGTTAAATTGCCACAGTAAGCAGAGGGTTTTCCCATTATCCCCGGTGCATCTCGCTGCGTGTTTGGCATCCAGCACGACCTTATTCCCACGGCTCGGCTAGCATACCGGGCGGCGGGAAAAAACGAAACTCTTTACATATTTCGAATATTCGTAGATCGCGTGAACAAAATTATGAAGAAAGGCAAATTGAAACAATAATGAAATAGTATATTGTATATTTATTTATTTATCTTACAATTTAGAAATACAACAGGTCAAAGACCCGCAGTAGTTTCCAGTAATTTGGTAACAAAAAGAAAAATCATGGTATGTAAAATTACATCAACTGTCAAATATATAAAAAAAGAGAAAGAAACAGAAACCTAATAAAACAACGGATAGAAGTACAGTACTAAACCTTAAGAAAAAAGACAAAAAAGGTACAATTTAAAATCAAACTCACATTTGCATGCGCTTAAGGCGGGAACTTTGTAGAAAATGAATTGCACAGCCTGGGTGAGCGAAACGGCGAATCAATCAGGCCTATGAGACAGTATACAAACCGTATAAGCCCGAACCGCACGGTTCTCTGAAGTTTATCGTGCATTTTGACGTACATAAAAATGGAAGCCGTGATATATGTTATGATTTTACTTGAAGACACAAAATGTAAAATTAGCAATAAATATTAATCTGAAAGTGAAACACAAGTTGTCCTATATGTCCTGGCTAGTGAGTGAAGTAATTTGGTGGCTGTGGCTGTGATAATTTTGCCGTAATTGCGACATATTGGCGTAGTAACTGTGCGGCTAAAATTTATGTATTTTAACATTTATTTTATTTATTATTTATTTATTTATTTTTATTTGTATACAAAATCCCAGCCTTAACAAAGTATTTAAAAGAGTTTGACGACAATGAGGTCTACCATCTTGATTTCAAAAACGTTATGATGTTTAGTAAAACTACACATACAGTGACTTTTTGATATATTTAAGCAGTAGTTGTGCCTGAAAACCTGCTATAAAAAAATCTTCGTCATAAAAAAATTACTTATGTCCAAGTATCTCAGAAACTAGCAGTTTTTCGAAAATTGTTTATATAATAAAAGTTGCTTATAATTTAGAAATTTTTCGTGTGCGCCACTTGTTAAAATTGCTGTCAACAAACCATATGTTGGGTTGTAGCGACATCTATACCTGCATTGAGAAGACCGCGATTTGTACTCACAAATAATAGTATATTATTTAACGAGCGGTAATGCAAGTCATAACTCACGCAGATGAAGTTTGCAGCACTAGCCGCAGGCGAGTACTGTAATTCATCAAGTGAGTTATGACCATTACCGCAAGTTGAATACTATACTTTATCTACGACTATAACATCTTTTTTAGGACTATTATTAGAAATTGATTTGAAAACGTCAAAATTATTTTGTTAAAATATCAAATGACATTAGTCCCCTCAATGATAATAATTGACAGTTCCGCCTGCTGACAGGCGTTGGCAATTTAATAATTTTAAAAACATTTAATTATTCATTCCTTTCCACTTGTTAAAAATTCTTTCCATTTTACACTAATGGAACGTATTTATCGGCTTAAAAATCTCCAAGAATTTACTGCGTACACTATTTACATACCGAATTATCATTGTAGAAGCCCAGCGTGAATTATAATAACTCACTATAGAAACTCAGGCTATTTGTTTATTGATACTATTAATTGCTCAAAAGCAGTTGAATAATTAATATATAAATTAATAGGAGTGAATACAGTAATTTATTTGAACTATACAGAAACCATTTACATTTTTCCATTTTCAAGATATCCGGCTGAAGAGTTTTAAACGGAAAACTCTGTATATAGCAATTGTTACAGAACAATTCAATTCGAGAGAGAATAATGGAAGCTCGTTTGAGCGGACGTTCAATTAATTAAAAAAAGAACACGCAAGTATATTACGCGTCAATCGCTGCATTGTTTAATTTTTTTAGGGACAACAGGCAAAAATATATTCCTGCATTTAGCATAAAATAATTGTTCAAACTGGAATAGCTGCCAGCATTCTTTACATATAGAATTGAAATTGTTACCGTTAATTGAATTTATTTTTTCTAATGATCGAAAATTTAAAGTATACGAATTAAATATTACGCTGGACGATGTAACATTTTTTCAGTTACAATTTAATTTACCTATAAAAAAAGTCCACATGCCACAGTATAATTTTCACTTTAACAGTGGCATAAGTTACCTGCAACTTTTACAACGACAAATGCACTAGCGGTTTTTTCACTTATTAATTTTTTAATCAATTATCGCGGGTCTGTTGCCAAAATAAATAGTTTGACATTCTTGTCAACGACTTATTGAATTATTAAATACTAACAATGAATCGATTCGGTGAGTCTACGAACAACGAAATTAGTCAAAGTGGTAATACCTGTGTGCCTGATAATACCGTTGCGACTCAATCATCAATCTGACGACAATTTTCTACTTTTTACGATGCGAGAGGATATAGGTAGGTAAATTTGAGCCAGATACTTCCAGCGAGAAATTGAATGTAATATTGCAAAATTGGGCTTTTAATATGCGAAAATGTGATGGAAAAGATTACAAAGAGCGGCATTTATTTTTTAACAATGTAGAACTCCACCGCTAAAATGCTACAAAGTAAATATTATAAAGAATTCAAAATTGTATTTAACTTTCAACGACGTACAGTTTAATTCATGACGAGCTGCACGTAATGCTAACACAACAGGGAGGAGAAGCAACTTACTGCAAAACCACTAATTTCGTTTCTGATACTGAAAATAATAGAAAAAAACTGGACGTATCTTCGAAAACGAGAACGGAAGATATTTGCCTAGTACGCTTATTTAAAAAGCTGATGGAAAACGAGTCTATAACTTTGGACAGAGTATTTCTTACATCAAATACCTTTTGCTAAAAAAAAAGTTCTAAAGGCTGGTATGAAAATATTTCGACTGGAATTAATGAAATGTTCAAACGGACTAAATGTTCAGCACAACGCATTGGTATCTACACACGGTTGGAAAACGGCGATGGCCGTTACATAAGAGCGACAAAGTAAAGTATAGAAATCCATGCCATAGACAAGGATGACTATATTGACGACGTTTTAAAATCTAAATAGTCACCGCCCGTTTCGCCATTCAAAACAAATAAAAGGGGGAGTGACTGCTCAGATGTTATTATAATTTATAAAACGTCTTCCTATAGCCATCTTTGTCTATCGCACGGATTTCTATACTTTACTTTGTCGCTCTCATGTAACGGCAGATGGACTATCACAGTTTTCCAACCGTGTATATGTCAAACGTGTCAAAATTACAAATCACACAAATCGAGCGGCAGCAGTTAGCGAATTAAGTAAAAGCGGAATAGAAGAACTAGTTCTAATAAAAATAACAGAACACAGCAATTCATCATCAATAAAATCAGACGTACAAGTTGGCAAAGAGAGATTCGAGCATTATTCAATCGATTCGTTTGGAAAGAGAATAAACATCTACTTTTCTATGAATTTCAATAATTTCGTGTTTAAGTAATTGTATGCTCAAATAAAAATGTATTTATTTTTAGTGTTTCATAAATAAAGTTTGCATTGATAAGTTTCTAAATATATTATTCTTTAAATTGTCCTACCGAATTATACTCGGTTACACTACATGTTTGTATTGATACCGGGTAAATGTGTGTTGTTAAAATTCTAAAATGTTTCCTTTAGCAATTTGTCTAGAAAAACTGTCGACCTAAAAACGCTCCACCTTCGGTGTCGCATTTTCAATATACTCGCGACAAGAATTCAGACGACTTACGTCATACGAACAAATGAATAATTGATTTTATTTTCATCAAAATATTTAAGAAACTGCAACTGATAGTAATAAAACTATATACTACACTAAATGTTGGCATTATATATTGCACTAAATTGCAAATAATGATTGTTTTTAAAGTGACCAAATATCGAAAATTACGTTGACAATAAAAACAAATGTGTAACGTCTGCCGTGACATAAGACGTCTGAATTCTTGACGCGAATATAGTCTAATTGCTAGGCAACAGTCTCTCATTAAACCACCAAAATTTACCGGGTAAAACACAAACCTCTTGTGTAATTATAAGTGACAAAACCTGACCTTGAGTTTACTTACTCGAGTAAGCTTTGATCACGACACTTACAAAAAAATAAAAATGATATTCATTTTCCGAGTTTCAATTAAGGCGAAATCTAGAGTACCTGTAAAATCGCCAGGTATTAGCGTGTTAAATTGCGGGAAAGTTGAGAGAAAATGTAGGTATCTCGGAAGGGAAGACATAATGCGGTGTCGTACGGCGACACAAAATACTGTTTGCCCCCGTAATTGAAGTTTTAATCGATAAACGAAGCCGAAGTCGTTACGTTCAGCACACTGTCTCGTGAAAAATTAAAGCGTGGTGGTTTCTCGTCTAGAATTGGCTGTGGGAATAACGTTTATGTGGATCTTGTAATAATGAAATACGAGATTTGCTAACCTTCTCCAAATTGACAGACCAACTCAGTAATGACATACTGATTTTCCAAGTTGTTATGCCGTGGCCTCGGTAACTGTCGCTGCCAGTAACAGAATTAAAGTATAGTTACAGAGGCGGCTATGGGACGTCTTGGAAGACCCCTATTATTCGAGGAACGGTTCCGATCGTAGCAGTCGTAATACCAACAACAAAACCCAAATCAATATATTATCGGACTCAGAGATACCAATGGCGGGCCTGGCTCCACAGAACTTAGCCCGAGAGCAACCGGGGTAGATCACAAAATCACATCTAAGGCTATAGATGTGTACCTACTTTAATTCTGTTACTGGCAGGGACCAGTTACCGAGGTCACGGAAAATCACTATGTATCAAATAGTAGCATCGCCCGTGAAAGCCTAAAACGTATGCAACTCAGTAATGATTTTAAATCAACACACATTATTTTATCTCTTGAAGAAAATACTGAACAACTTCTGTAGCATGGTTATACAGTTATATAGTCTCATCAACAATAGTTATATTATTTTCTATCACCCAGGCTTCTAAGCAAACTCTACCTTGTACCTGCCAGTAGATTTATCGGGAAGCAAAGCTGATAGAAATTCACCAGCTCCAGATACTATTTTTGGCAACATATACCAAAATCTTATAAATTTAAAAATTTGCAAAGGTTAATCTTTAATTTACTGTAAACTTCGAAATCTGTTATAACCAATTATTCGTACTGTCTTGTGCATACTCTTGCAAATTAACGTTCCATTGTGTAAAAGGTGTACTATTCGCAAAAGAAATATTATGTGGGAGCCGCTGTGCTTCTGCCAAGGGATGTGAAACGGAGCTCCGGTGAAAATTACGAAATATGAAATAAAATGTCAAGAGTAACTTAATTACCAAGTAACTGTGGTTGCACTCTATTTCCCTCTCCTCGTTAATGTGACGTAATGGGATTTCCATATTCAACTAATGTGTAGTAAACTCTGCAAAACCGCCAGGACACAGTTCATTTCGTCTAAATGCACTATTTTCCCGGCAGCGAAAGCCCAAAGGCACATAATTCAACTTGATTCCCTCGATAGTAAGCTGGTTTTTGTAATTTAGATTCGTTTATAAACTGCATTACCCTAGTCAAATCCAGAAATTGTTTTTCATCAAATTATTCCAATCAAATATTCAATTTTGAAAAAGCTGCTATAATACACTCTTCATTGTTTTATTTCAACGTCACTATCTAACGGTAAGGACGTTCTAACACTTATAGAATGATTCAGAAACTTTATTGGGTCCGATTGATTAAATTTAAATCTCTCTTTAAATGGCTTCATCAAAGATATCTACCCTTCAAATATTCATATATTCACTCATATACAGGGTTTTCAATTTTAACGCTGCACATTTGTTACGAATAAACAAAACAAAAAGAGAAGAAAAATGGAACTTATGATGTCAAATGGGACTAAATAAGGTCCGCAGTATATCAAAAATTGTGTTATTTTTTTCGAAAACTGCCGTCAAAAGTCGACATTTTAGTTAAATTTTTAGTTAACAATGTCACCCAACTGCGAAAACGCCCAAGTTTTGTTGTAGAACATGAAACAAATGTCAAAATAATTTGTCATTTTTTCGAAACTTGATTTTATTAATTAAACAATTAAACATTTTAAGTAATATAATATAACATTTCAATACATAAACAGAACGATTACAATTTATTTTGCACAATATGTAAATGCAATATGCCGATATTGTAGTGAGTTAAATTTCTGTTCAATGAGGTTGCTACTGTAATTGTTTAGGTTTACTGCGCACGTTGTATTATTGGCAAGTTTCGTAGACTCTGCTGAAGATGGTAACAATTTATTTGCCATTCAAATTTTATTTTCTGATATGTCTCTGCTACCGCACTAGAACGCTACCTTCTATGTCGTATAATAGTGGTAATATTGGTCCCTGGTCGTTTCTTTTGTGGCACATCCCTTATTTTGTTGACGCCAACCACTTGGTTATCACAATTTTCCCGGACATACTTCACACAAAAATGTTTGACTTGTAGTAACTGCCTGACGTAAAGCATAGTATTTGCGGTATATCTTCATTTGGTCTGGACTTGAAATCACAAAACATCTCGAAGTATGAACTTTCTAATCGGAAATTCTGATAATAATAATTGAATTTTTGTCTTCTATATCATCGATCGTTATGTTTAGTAGCTCATCTCTGATGATTTGAAAAGTTGCCCAAAATTAATTAAATCGATCAATTTATGTTAATTTGAATTACGCCTTTTCTAGCAGAAATCTATTATAAGGTGCTTCTGGTAAAAATCTCTCAATTTCCTCTTTAATTAGAATCCTGGACTTTTTTGGACGGTATCCAACTGATTTGCTTTTCAAATATGGTATTAGTTTTGGAAACTTTCTGATATTTACAATTTCTTTGACATTAAGTGTACTTTTCAACATGGAATATACTGAGCATAACATAGAAACTTTAATTTTATTAATTTTATATTCAAAATATATTTGTTACAGCCTGTATTTGTTTAGAACATATATAGGATTAACTATGTCTAAGGATACAAATTTTAAGAAGGAACAGATAAAAATAAGAATTGACGTTCATGGCCGTTCGCCAGACATAAATTTCTATCTATGCAACCATCAACACAACGTCATACATGTCTTGCTAATTGTAGTAATAAAATATTTTTGTTTTTTTGTGCTGTCAAAGTTGTCAAACCATCGACAGAAATGTATTTATTATGTTTTATGACATATTTTAATACTGTGATCTAATATCAGTTTTCGATCTATTAAAAAGACATATTATTGCTTCCTGCACCTCTGAACTTCTGCACCGCACGGTGCCTCTATTAACTTATAAAAAGAGCTCAGTTACAGCCCTACAACTTTCATTTGAAACTTTATTTTGTGTCTCTAATAATAACGATAATAAAGGATGGCCTAAATGTAATGAATAAACATAAATTTTATTATTATAAAAAATTTAATTTTTCAATGTTTTGGCGGCTGCGCCAGTGATAAGTTGCAAATAGTGAGTAGAAATTGTTTTCAATCTGTCACCGAAATACTTTAGGTCCTGTATTTTAGAGAACCACGCCCTTATCTAGACAAAGCGTAAAATTACATTCCTTGAGAAGCGGCCTCTCGAACAGAACGGAAATAAGCAAGAAGTAAAACGTTTCCAAACTACACCTAAACAAGGAAATTATCATACAAATTGGTTTAATTGATAAAGGAAAGTTCCCTAATGAGAATACAAATTTTATTAAAACCAATCACTACGAAGTTTAAACAAAAACGAGGGGCGGCGAGTCTCTTTCTAGCCCTTCATCCTTTCCCCGGGCTTACTTGATTTAACTTTCCCATTTGAAATAAAATTTTTATTCGCCAAGTTCCGTACTATTTAAACCGTTGTAAGAGCTATCGAAACTCCTGAAAGTCAGTGCGGAGGAGAGTCCGCCGTATAACGTTTTATGGACCCTCGGTATGCACCGCTGTACACACATAAAAAATCAAATATTTTCCGGGCTTGCGAAAAACGGCAAGGCCGTAAAAATTTAGTAGCCGTAAAAATTTTACAAGGCCGCCAAAGTATACTAAGTACAGGCTAACGTACGTGACAGAATATTACTATTATTGGCTCTAATAAAAATATTGAAATGGGACCTCTCCCCTCATTGCTATTCAAGATGGGTTGCAAACTCGAGGGAAAAAGAAGTACAAACGAAACGCAGAAAAAACGCGATAAAATAATATGTCATAACATTTATCTCGAGAGGAAAGTCAATAGAGAGTCCGGGGGACTGTTTGCGCTTCAGATGTATTATAAATTAAATAAATGGAATTATGGAGGGACAGACGAGAACGAGAATAATTCGTACTTGGCAGGTATTAAGGCCTTTCTGTATTGCCGGCTATTGTTTCAGGCTGTTACGATTCATACGACATTTTTTACAGCCGAAAGTATATTGGTAATTGTAGTGCCATCGAAAAATTTCTTTTTCTAGTCCTATACATACACTGCAAAAAATGTTACACATTATAACACAATACTGTTAATCTGCAATGTAGGTCGCTTCCTGTCAAACCGCTTAGGCCGAGCAGGAAGTAAGCAGACCACTTATATATCACCTAACTTTAGCTTTATTACAATAATAATAATAATAATAATATCTCTACCCCTCATTCTAATCACGAGGATTAGCCCAGAAGTCGAAGACTTGTGCGGGAGAGGGGGCGGCATATTATTATTAAGCAGGCCGCATTTGCGCCCAGGAACGACTTACGTTGGTAGGCCCTAACCACCATTCAGTGCAGGAATGAGGGAAACCTGGAAAACCTCATTAATTAGGGGGGTAGTCAAATATCAACCGGTATCAATCTCTCACATTGACCCAAGCTAGCATTCTTCCACCCTACCATACCCGCAGAGAGGGTGCCAATCTCTCCAGGAATATAGCTTATATACGGTCTACCGGCTGCGGGGGTCGAACCACACAGCGATCTAGGCACCTCGATTCAAGTATTGACGCCTTAAACCGCGCGACCACTGACCGATGATGACAATTATCGGCAATATTTGTTATAGTTAGCTAAGTGTGGACTCGTTTTAACCAATTGTGTTGATTTTGAGCGAAATTTTACTCAAAATTTTAGGTGGTGAACCATAACCTACAGTACATTAAGAATGATTTTAAAAAGTGTGAAATACAAAATTAACGCATATTAAATTTGAAATCAGAAATAAATATTTGATTTCAATCAAAATAACACACTTCCTACTGGTAGAAAATGATTCTTAAAATACCGATCATAGATCTGCGCAACACTGACTTTGTGTTTACTGCAAATTTGCAACCCGTAACACTCGTCGTCGTCGTTTGTACACAATTACAACAGCACACAAAAAAAAGTGGTCTGTACTCTTCATCAGACCCATCTATCTTTATAATTTTGACGCACTAAATCCGAGTAAGTCCGTTTAGCTCAAACATCCTCAAAATTTCGAATACCTAAATCGCAAAAAAAATTACGAAAAATTGCATAAATCGAATTGGTACGCACAAAAAAAAACCTGCATAAACTGCATCACCCACAGGTTTTGCAGAATTCGCGATGAATTGCTGGATAAAGCGAAAAATCGCTAAAAATCGTGAAATCACAGTAAAATATTTTAAAATTTCGATCAAGTATGTTTCTTATGTATATTGATGCGCTCAATGAAAATTTGTTGTTGTCTGTTAAGCTCCATCGCCGCAGATTCTGCGAAAATCGCAGAAAAATAAGTAAAACTGGCAAAAAATCATATTAATGAGTGACAAAAATGTTTTCTAGCGTGTATCGAGTGTTCTTATAATATTTTGACGAGTCGAAGCCACATCACCCAAAAATTTTGCAAAAATCACAAAAAAAAATAAATACCAAAATGTCATGGATATGATTTACTTCAAATACGACTCGAATCTGGCTTTCTCTGATGTTGCTCTTCATGCAACAGTCTTCTGTTCACATTAAAGTTAATGGAATAAATTAAAACAATGTAACATTTACGTATATTATAATTAATATTACCTACATTTACACCTCATATGGAATATTAAAGAATAGTTTTCACCACTGTCTCCACATCGGTTCTCAACTAGTTTCCACATACTTTTTTATTAAAAATGTAGCTCTCTGACAAAAAAAATTATCTTCATGTTCCACACACTAAACGCAACCACTGTTTAAGATAATATGGTTCACCCTGCATAAATCTCTTTAATTGATTATCTCTGTCGCTTTCCAATACAAATCATGTTGATTTTTCTCCAGGCGTTGGCATAAAAATTGCGAATTTCAATATATCTATCAGAAGCTTAATCCACCACCGCCCATAATAAAAATATACGAAGTTTCATCAGGACCAATAATTTCACGAAGAAATATCTTTTTCCAGGATTAAAGAATTTGCAGAACGATATTCCAACGACAACACTAATAAAAACACTGCCGATCCATTGTCAAAAACTCTCCCGCTTACACATAAATCCCGATAAACTGGAACGACAACGAGAATATGCGGGAAGTACACTTCGATATTTATTTGGCTGTGCTTCTATTATTGACGTCTCTAACGGTGGTACAAACAAAAGTAAAACAAAGAAAAATTGTCATTCCTGTGTCGGTAGGTTGTCATTATGTTCGTTTATTGGGAGTGACGTTTCTCTAGTGTTGTCTGGAGATATGAAACAATTTACTTTTCAGTTTTGCACGGACTGTGAATTCTAAATTGTGCCTGGCTCGCATTACATGTTTATGGTATTATGAACACACAGGTAGTAGAAAGCTTTGCAAATACTTTGAAATAACTCATATTTTTTGTGGACTCAGTTATGAAATGATAAAAGGAAATTTTCAGTGTTCTTAAAACCCAAATGCGTAGTAATAAATATAGGGTATCACAAAAAGGTCATCCCACTTACCTACAGGGTGTCTACTTTTATTTGTGCACAAATCCGTAAAAACTTTATTCTTTAAGATAATCAAAACATTTTTTTAATTTTAAATGACATCGAAAACTGCTTCCTCTGACCCTACCATGGAATTTAAAATGGCGTTCCAAGACCTGCTATGATTTTTTATACCTCCAAAATTCAATAAAAACATTTAGTTATTTTTCTATTTAAAATCTAATAAGGTGTTGTTAATCAGGACTCCTCAAAACCCCTATGTGTGCAATTTGAACAAAAACTGAACAGTGCCTTCTTCTACACGTTCTTAAAGTTTAATTTTTCTAAAAATTTGTAAAAATTTTATATTTCAAAATAACAAATATTTTTTTGATTTAAATGTCATCGAAAACCGTTACTTCTAATCCTATCACGGCATTTAAGATGGCGATTCAAGACCTGCTATAATTTTTTTTATACTTCCGAAATTCAATAAAAACGTTTAGCGATTTTTTTATTTAAAATCTGATAAGGTAGTGTTAATCAGGACCCCTCAAAACCTTTATGTGTGAAATTTGAACAAAAACTATACAGTTTTCTGCTACACGTTCTTACAGCTTCATTTTTGTAAAAATTCGTAAAAACTTTATCAATTCAAAATAACGCAACAAAATTTTTTGATTTAAATGTCAACAATGAATTTTCAATGCTTTATTCTATTATAAATAGGAAAAAGTTGATTACATGACTAGTAATTAATAGCGATTAATATGATAAAAATAGCTGCATACTTTATGCTAAATATTATTGTTAAATACATTTGTTCCGAACTACAATGGTTCTCATCAGTACGATGTACTACCTACTGATAATAACTTTTTCTGTGAAAAGTTAAATATACTCAGTATGAACAAAAAAATCTGTAGAATCGTAGATATATGTATTTACCATTGCATTTATATTCATTAAAAAATCGAATCAACCTTAAATAAATGAATACCAAAATGAGGTTAGGCTCTCAATATTTTTAAAACA
The DNA here is from genome assembly GCA_025584915.1 of Monochamus saltuarius. NCBI lineage: Eukaryota > Metazoa > Arthropoda > Insecta > Coleoptera > Cerambycidae > Monochamus > Monochamus saltuarius. The sequence goes on along the minus strand of CM046723.1, from coordinate 6,427,331 downwards.
TTTAATTTAAAGTGGTATTCGCAAAAGTAACAATTTTTGTTCGTGAGATTAAAATCTGGTTTACATAATTTGCGAATTAATTCTAACCCGAAACATTTCCCTCTCTGCAGTAACTGAAAAAGCTTTGATTTCTGTAAGCAGTATCTATGATATATAGGAATAATATATTATGTATGTATATGTACATTTTTGCAGTTTGGTACACAGCAGTGTATTCAGCAGTATTTTGTATTAAAAAATAAAACAAACAAAAGCAGTAAGGTAACTTACTCAATTCACTAATTATAATTAACTGTTCGCGTTATATTAAATTTTTGTCAAACACAGAAAACAATTATCAGAATGCACTAGAGCGATAACTTACCTTTATCACGTTGCAAAAAAATATTAATTTTTATTACATGTTTTAACCTCATATTTTTAATTATTTCTACGCTACAGCGAACTCTACCAGTTATACTGTTAACTTTGCTTTTCTTTTTAAATTGTGACACAGTTCTCTGTATGCTAATTTTTCCTAAGTAGTAGCGTTTTTCCGTAAGATGACGCTCATGCACGCGATGTTTCTCAACCTATCATTTAAAAGCGTCTTATTTATTTACTCATATGGGCTACACTTTATCGTAATATGTATTTGATATACTAGGTAAGTGCATTTTACCGAGAAATGGAGCTTGCTCTATCTGCTTGAGCACATCCTAGTGGTTTTCCATAACATTCTATAACAATAGAACTAATTATATTCGTTTACTCTATTTTTTACTGTTTAAGAAAGGTATTTTAAGCTAATATATATCTAATCTCCTACAATTCCTATCAATGAAGTCATATGTATGTTCTCTGATACCAAACTTCTAGGTATGCAATTCCACAGACAAAGCTCTCAATAATTATCTAAAGAAATTAATCTATCTAAATTTACTAACATGGTTTAATGAAAACACTCTATAGATATCTAACATCTGACAGTGGGAACTCGATATTCAACCACAATAGATGAGATCTGATCTATTTTTGCATTTTTAGGATTGCTTCATCAAGTGGCCTTCTTTAAGTTGGGCCAGATATCTAACTATAAGAATTATTATACCAATAAATTAAAATTGTTTGAAATTAAATGTCGACAATGTCAAACTGATTAATCTGTCAATAAATTTAAACATTATAACGACCTACTAAAATAAATAAAAAAATACCTTTTATGTATAGTTTTTATTAGCTTTTGTAACATTTTTTACTGTTTAAGAAAGGTATTTTAAGCTAATATATATCTAATCTCCTACAATTCCTATCAATGAAGTCATATGTATGTTCTCTGATACCAAACATCTAGGTATGCTATTGAACGTTTACTCTATATCTCTAAATGGAAAATAAATGTGTTATTATTATTATTACTAGTGTTTATATCCATTTTATGAGCATCCAATTATTACTGTGTACGGTTCTGGTATAACAAGATAGGCGATGTTTACCTTACAAGAACAAGAAAACTAAACATGAAGGAAATTTTCCCAGACGAAAAATAAAAGCCTTTCGGCTGAATCATCATTTTGAGCCAGATAGCAATTTTCCACCCATTTCGCACCCCATCCTCGTCCGAAGAAAAGGTAATTACCCGAACACATCATGGCGCGGAATAAGCCCCCTCCATTTTATTACAACAAAATGCAACTTATCAGTGTCGGAATAAATCGTCCGGCTTTATCCTAGATTACCGTCGATCCTTTCGCTCCTAGAACGACGTCTTTGAGCAACTTCCCCGTGTCCTAAATAACAATTTTCAGGAATCGGCCCGGCGGAAAACTACTTTTTTACTACTTAGCAGTAAAATGTGGCGGCGGTAATATGGTGGCGGCGTAAAAAACCCGACTGTTTCAGTGGGGTGGTCGAACCCACTCAGAAGTTTCAAGTAATAAAAATAAAATTCGCCTCCGTTTCGATCGCTTTATGACGGCTGGGGAAATAAAAACAAATGGCCTTTTGCAATTTCACTAGAAATTAATTTACAAATATGATGGAATTTTATTTTTTCCAACGTAAAGGATCTGCGGTAAAAAAGATTATCGGAATAAATTGACTATTCGAATTTCAATATTGGGGGCGTATAATTACGACTTCATTTTATTGGAAGGTCTTGATTCATTTTGAAAGCTGTAGCGATAACGGTAATGGCACCCTGGAATAGGGCTTATAAAAGTTAAAATCGCAGTTGATATGAAATAAAAGCTCAGCAGCAGATATAAAATTATGTTTCGTTGTCAATCTGCTGTTGTGAAGTATCTCATTGCCATTGGCTCATGCTAATTAGGGTTGGTTTCACAGTTGAGTGAAACTACTATTTGGAATGGGTGTGTCACTTACTTTATGAAAGTTTTAGTGTTATATCTTATGTACTTTTTAAATTATTGACATCTTGCAGACCACTTTTCTATCAACTTGTTGCGTTTTTTTTTTTCATGTGAGTGTAATTATACAAAGCGTATACATTTTTCACTTACCTAATTTTAACTATGCAAACAATAGGCTTGTTACGTCCAATTTCTTTTATATAGTTTGTATGCATTTCTGTATAGTATAAAAGGAGATAATTTGATTTAAAATTTCTGTCTAAGTATGTGATATAATTTCTTGAAGGATTTTTTTCCGCAAGATAGATAAAAATTCTCACATGCAAACATAATCAAATATTTACAAAAACGGCATCATTTATATAAAAAAGAAACAATAATGGTCCTAGTAGAGATCCTTGTGGAATGCCAAATTCTATCTACAATTTTTCCGATGTAACACCATTTAATAATAATAATAATAATAATATCTCTACCCCTCATTTTAATCACGAGGATTAGCCCAGAAGTCGAAGACTTGTGCGGGAGAGAGGAATCATATTATTATTATTAAGCATTTGCGCCCAGGAACGACTTACGTTGGTAGGCCATAACCACCATTCAGTGCAGGAATGAGGGAAACCTGGAAAACTTCATTAATTAGGGGGCAGTCAAATGTCAACCGGTATCAACATTCTTTCACCCTACCATACCCGCAGAGAGGGTGCCAATCTCTCCACGAATATAGCTTATATACGGTCTACCGGCTGCGGGGGTCGAACCCACAGCGATCCAGTCACCTCGATTCAAGTACTGACGCCTTAAACCGCGCGACCATTGATCGATGCAAATTCCTTGAATTATATGAGTTTGTTTAGTTACGTAAGACAATATCCAGTCATTCACTTTTCCTTTAATGCCAAATTTATGTAGCTTTTAATTAGTAGTTCATGACTCTCTGGATCAAACGCTTTACTTAGGTGGACAAATAAGCCAACAGATTTATTTCTCTTATCAATTTATTTTATATGGCTTTTATGCATTTTTGTATAATACATGATACTCTTATTACGCCCTTAAAACTCCATATGATTTACTTTTTACACAATATATAAAAATACATAAGAATACACGGTGTCAGATCCTTCTCACGTTGTATCACATGGCGTGGATCAGATCAATGTGCCCCCTTTAACATTATTAGAAGACTGACCATATAAAAATAGATTGGTTTTATTCTCTTTTTCTTTAATAAAATTAATAATTAGTTATTTATTTTTTTACATTACTCCACTTAAAATAGTACGTATAAGTAGACTTACCGAATGGTTGTATAAAAAAATTAATTACCTTTTAGTTCCGTTGGCAATAACGTACGACATGTTTTTGAAAGACATATGAACAATTTACTTTGTAATATGGAAAAGCTGATCTCCTGATATCAATTTAGTCTAACTAGTTCAAGAAAAACTCTTCTGTATATTCATACCGTACGTATATCACATAGACGAAACAAAGCGATGAAAATTTTCATTTCATTATTCATTTTTCTTGTTATTCTCTATTATATTTTCTAGCGAGTAGGTACCAAATAGCTTTTCCCCTCGTTGCACCTCTAGAACATTGTTAAATCTAGTGCACGAGATTATGTTAGGGTCACGGAAAATTGTAATTTGCGTAACCACATTGTGTTGACAATATGATCGCGTGACTATGCAATGAAAACAACATTTACAATAGTTACACTGTGTATTACCAACATAAAATAAACAATAAGATTAATTTTTCCAAAAGAGCAACTAGAAAAAATAACTTCAGAACGCGAAAGTTGGAGTAATTTTTATTTTTTTTTTTGCCTGGAAATAGGTACTAACTTCATTATTAATAAATTAATATTGCATGCATCATTAAATATGAATTGATCTCGAAAATGGTAAAAGGTAAGCTTCTTTGTAAAAAAAATAATAGGGAAATCAAACTGCGAATGCAAAATGTTAAATTTGGCAACGTCTATTTTATACCAGCAAATTCAACTGCTTTGGTCACTATCGTTATTATTAATTATTACAATTAATTTGTGGATTTCATTAATAAAATAATTTGACATACCTGATGTTACAACAACTGTTCAAAATTTTGTCCACCGTCTTACCCCGTTCTACCGGGTCTGAACTAACACACAACTCTGATAAAATACTGTATCTATTGGCAAATTTAATTATACACGATTAAATACACAGGCACACAAAAATAAAAAAAGTTCTGTGCCCGAGTTCCGATCTATGGTTCCCCATGTATTTGTGGCTCCTGCAACCGATCCCGGGGTCGGTATAGCCCAGACGTTCCATATTTGCGCCCTACGGTCAAAAAAATTACCAAAATTTGGCCATTACCTGGAAATAAGTGCAAGGCTTTATCTCGTGGCATTGAAGGGTCCAAACATGAATCAGTTGTTGGATAGGACCTCGCACATCCCAATTGTCACTTTAGGGCCACGAATTGGCAGAAAATTGGTCCTAAGAAATTTCAAATTGTCAGAAAAGATCATATGATTTCACCGTATTCAGGATCGAATTGATTTAAGAGGATTGTCTTCATGTAGCATTGCACAGTGAATAGACATAAAAAAATAAAGAAAAATAAAAAAAAATAAAATAAATAAAATGAAAAAAAATTAAAAAAGATAGAAAGGAGCCACAATACTTCCTACGTCAACGTCATTAGCAGGGTTGCAGTTCCATAAAAATTTGTGAACAGTGTTATTTCCAGGTAATGGCCATATTTTGGTCATTTTTTTTACCGTAGCGTGCAAATATGGAACGTCTGGGCTATACCGACTCCGGGATCGGTTTCGGGAGCCAAAAATACATGGGAAACCATAGGTCGGAGCTCGGGCACAGAACTTTTTTTTTGTGTGTCTGTGATATTATTCCTTCTAATATTTTAAACGTTGTTGATAGCAGATCTATAATTTTTTATACAATAAAAACACTTTACCTGATTGTTTTATTAGATTTAGACTTAAATCATCATTCCCTGATATTTTTCTATTGTATAAATGGAGTCATTTTCGATTTTTTTTTATTTCATTAATCGAAGGTACTATGTGCAAAATATTAGATTTTTCTGCGTTCAACTTAAAAAAGAGTAAAAATAACAGCGATCCAAGATTACATCCCTGGCGAACTCCGGAAGTTGCTAAAAAATAATATTTAAGATGTAGCGCTTCTGAGAGGGTACGTCTTCGACGCTAGGGGGCGGCAGCGCGACCCATAACTACCCCGAGAACAAACTACGTAGCGAATTTACAACATCTATTTCGTCTCCTTAAACTATTCAGCCGCACGCCCGCGAGATCGGTGTGCACCGCGGAGGCGGCGTTCCCCGAGTCATATATTTATCGCGTGGAGACCACGCCACCCCCGAAACCGCTCTCGCAGGTGATACTCGCGCCGCAAGTAAATTTCGCATGTTGTTCACGATTAATTATGTTTTTAGCCGGATGAAATACGGCTGCGAACGTGTGTGTCGGTGTACCTGGGAGAGTAAATTCGTGAAATGTATTTCAAACAAGCCGGTCTCGCCACTGACGAATTTAATTATCGCCCTGAAAGGGTGTCGTAAATTTAATTTGGGGTTGCCATCGGAAATGGGTACTTCCGAAGGCTGGGAGTGACGATTAAACAGATTACACTGCTATGAAGCTGCCTGTTAAAAAATCACCACGAAAATTGGTCGTTAATATCCAAAAAATAAGGATATGTACATGCTTTTGCAATAATAATGACACTTCCTCGAAACAGTTTTTGAAGTTCTAGAAGTTCTGATTAGAAATTACACTAAATATTTATTGGTGAGTGGAACAACTAAAGACTAATGTTAAAAGTTGAATGTAAGTTTCGTTACAAATACATGAGCAGTTCAAAAGAAATCACAAAATTCATTTTAACAAGTGCCACTATTATTGCAAATTATTGTACTTACCAACTTTGTAGTCGTTTTTAAGATACAGGGCGAAATTTAAAAAACTTCTAATGTGAAAACCAATAAAATGTTATAAGAAAATCTGTATTTTGCATAAAAGGACATTCTGTTTATTATTGTTTAGCAGTTGGCGTCTTTAAAACAGTTTCTACATTATCTTGAGCAACACGAAAATATTTAGGTACATTTAATTAACTAAAATTGAAAAAATGTAATAAATACAAAAGATAAGGGCAACATGTAGTATATTGCATGAAAGACGAAAAAACAGGCAATTTTTTGTGGTCATAGCCTGCTTCAATAAAAAAAAATGTATCCGCCTAGAGGGCGCAGCGAACCACATACGATATTTCAAAAATCTGTTTATATCAGGTGGAAGGTATCAATTTTGCAATAAAAATTTATTACCAATAAGTTTTCTCTATCTCTTTAAATAAAAATTTAGACAGCCTTAAAGTTTGGGCACTTTACAGGTTTTTTGATAGTACTCAACAAGTTGGTCATGGATCTCCAATTAGTTTTTACGAGCATACAGGCCTCCAACAATGCACCAAAACACAATTGAAGATTTTGGACGTGTCTCGCATATTAAGCGAGATACATGGGAGTAACCATCTTATGTGATACAGCCTGTATATAACACTTGCTTTATATTCTGGAAATTCATTTTTATATAATTATACAAAATTGGTTTATGAACTGTACCTTATTTACTATCAACAAAATAAACAGTTATCAAAACAATTAAGTTATATAATAAAGAGCCGATATATTTTATGCTATATCTAACGGATCTTCAGCACGATAATTAATAATATTTCCTATACAGGGTGAATCAAAACTTATTCAAAAAAATAAATTTGATTGTACAGGGGACTCTTACAAATACACTATTGTAAAACAAACAAAACACATCTTACTACAGTACAGTAGCCCATTGATGTAAAGGTTGAAAATACTACTACTTCAAAATTTTGTTTCTCGGAAATTATAAGAATTTTATAAACATTTATTTACGATATTGAGTCCTTTTTTTGATGATGGATAAGTTGTGAATCACCTTGCATATCTGCTGTCTTACATTTCATACGTTAACAATGAGGATATCCGCTAATCTAAAAATGGATTTTTTTGTAGTTACAATTGTATAACATACGAGAATTAAAATCCGTAAATTATTTCTAATTGTAACTAATGAACAATTTAAATGTTTCTCATAGTTTTGTGAATTAAATGTTATAAAACATTTAGGCATATCAGTTTTTCTACCTCAGACTCAAGTTTTAATAAAAATTCATCTTGTATTGTATTTGCTTTCAAAGATCATCAACTAGAAAATATTTCGCGTAATAATTATTTTTCCCCATACCTCGCGTAGAAATCCTGCGGTAGTAATTAAAATTTTGACCCCATGCAGGTTGCTCTCATAAATTTTAAATATCCGCGTTGTGCTTTTGACGTTTTTGACCTTAGTTTTTATGGAACTATGTGAAGTATAATGCAGCATATGTGTAACAAAGTTACATCTAAAATACATTTTAAAACTTCAAACTTACAGTTTTGACTTTAAAAAAAATGGCAATTTAAAACGCGAACTGTAAAACTGGTACGTTTACATGTTCACATTGATATTGAACGCTCGACAAATCCTATAAACCCGCCTGAAACTAGTTCGGAAACACGCGTTATTTTTCCCACGGTTTTACGCCTCTCAGCAAAACTAGATTTATTAGAAGCTACCAAAGATAGTACATCATACAAGCACCAGTAAAGAATGCAATATCTTTATAGCGAATTCGTTGTTTACTGTTTAATATAGCGCGGTACATTAAAATCAAAATTAGTATAACTTACTACAACTGTTTCAGAGAACAATTTTAATTAACGTCTAGTATCCTCCTGCTCAGAAATATGAATTAATCTTTCCAGCGATTAAGGTAACGCGACTAAGAAAGTATAGTAAAAGCAACCGAGGCACATATTTGTCATAATCCAAGTTTAAAAATATTACTAAACGGCCATCCTTTGTCACTGATGTATGGTTTAATATTTAGAGCGTTGAATGCACAAAGACCTGGGACAGCATCTGTGTCGCCTCAGGATTTTAGAGAGACTAGACGGCAGAGTTGCTAGCCTTGTATTTAGCACATGCCTCTTTTAAACTCTTACAAACGCATGCACAATGGATCGCATAACCTGAGTCACTTCAGCAAGTAATTCTGTTTTATTGTATTACTAGAATATGTATATGCAATCTGCGATAAATAATACATATTACTAGATTTTTTTTTGTTCTTATCAAACTGGATTTAGTTCCTCCATTTCAATTCAAAAAGTGATCAAGATGTGAAGTCCCGCTTCCCTCGAGTACATAGGTACATTTTGGTTCAGTCATTTGAATGATATCAGTTTGTTGTAACCTAACTTTTTAAAACTGACATTTTAGTTATTTGTACATTCTAAATTATCTTTTAAAATAGCCCTCAGAATACTGCTACTACTTGAACTACCACTACCGCTGCTACTGCTTTCCTGGATAATAAGGGCATCCATAAAAGCTCTTAAAATACGCACATTCATTTTCTTTGTTTCTTATGTTGAAATTCTCTTTTCAATCGATCATAAGGAACAACTGTCGAATACAAATGTTTTGTATATCTATATCCATTTTGGATATCCATATTACAGTTCATCCTCTCGCATTGTTTCCAAAGTTTGTTATAAAATGATTCGGTATTGTTCATCATTTATTATTTCTCGGAAAAAGTTAGGCTTAATATCCATCGATATGTAATATGTTCAGAAATGATTCAAAATGGAAAATAATATTTCATACAGGACTGCGGAAAAGTATTTACTTTTAAAATAAATACGTCTAAAAGATCGCGCACGTTATGCCTGCACGGACCAATACGGACTTGCAAAGCCTGTTGATAAAGGCTATTTGTTATTTAATGGAGCATGACCTGCAGCAGCATGTGCCGTCACCTACAACGACCGTCAGCAGAGGTCATGTTGGTGACCTGCAATTTCTGTGCCTGGCCACGCTAGTCTTTCGTAATGTAAACTGTTAAATATATTCGACCAGTTAGGTTGTGGGTGTGTCGCTGGGCTGTCGGGCACCTTCGCTTATCAGCAAACTCTATTTATTTAGCTTAAACAAACTGCAAGTCTTTCGCCAGACGACACTGCTCTGCGAAATCTTATGTTTTGGTAATGTAGGTCTACAAACTGGACAACATTATTTTCTGGCATTCAAAAATACTGGAAAAAATTCGTTCATCTATCTCCAGTTTGGAAAATAAAGTATTCATTTCGTCATACAGCTTTTTCTTTTTGTTGGTGGTGTGAACCCAAAACTTTCTATATTTCCTGACGTCCTCCTCCTCTTCATATAACATTGCTAAAATAGAAATTTCTTCTTCCGAGGTACACTCAGCTACTATTTAAAAACTTCAAAATATCTGCGACACAACCTGCACAAAAATTTGCTGGTCCGTATATTCATAATGTACCTCAAAACAATTAACCTCAAAATTTCTCACCAACTTAAGAAAAGTAAATATAATTGGCGCCAAATAAAATCTGGTCAGACGAGTTTCATTATTAAAAGCTCTATGTAGTAGCTTTTTACTATATACGAATAACAGTGAGTCGGGCAATGAATGTCAGAGCAAAAACTAAAGTTCATGGGGCCTGGTTGGGGTTGGCGACACACGGTGCCGTCACCGCACGCTTATATGAGACCTAGCATGATTCAAAACGTCTTTTGTGTCGTGAACCTCACCCCAGTCAACGCATGTCACTCCTAGAACTTGGCCAATGTTATACATACTTTGTTGAACCCTTTCTACGGTCTAGGGATCATGAATATGAAAGTTTTACGATTTGTATTTACAGATATTTGCGTCGGCTGGTATCCGAGGACTAACTTTCTTGTAAGTTCGATCGCATTTGAATAACATTGTTTTGCTTAATATCAGCTAACGCGTACCCAGATCCTAACGGTTCGGTCTAATTTGTAAATTTTGATGTGGGAACATGAGAAGCGCCGTATGTCGCCCCAAATTTGCTAAAGGGAAACCTTTGAGACGTCGCCGGCTCTTTTAATGTAAATGTTCTTAAAGCACATTTACACATATCGCTGTTCGCTATAGCAAGCATGAAAATAATACCTTCGCATAACACCCACGATGGAACGTAATGGGACATCCCACTTGATTAAGATATCAAATTTTTCTTTACTAAAAACAGCTGGTGTTTAATGTTTCAAACTTATGGATCCTCATTAGCACAGGGGAATAAAAAAGTGTAAAAGTTGTGGTCTAATGACGTTCCATCATTTGTAAGAAATCATATATTATATTATATCCTATATACTGGGAGTGTGAGAAAACTCAATAACTCCCTTGTTATTCATAACATAGAAGAAATCGTTTTTTATACAAATGTTCAAGAAACCTAACCTAGGAAATGAAGAAAAAAGAACACTCCAAATAAGTATTACATTTTTGAGCATAATGTTTTCAATTCCCTTGTAAACAATGAATGAAATTCTCTTTTATTGTGATACAATTATTTATTTTTTTATACTATGTGACAAAGAATGGTAAACACCTATATCAGAGAACCTATTGCAAAAATTGGTTCAATAGTGTATTGAGAACCCACAATTCCTAATATACTCATTGATACACCTGGGCTGAGATCTAATAAGGTTGTCGATAAGTTCTTGGGGTAGCTCATTCCAAGCTATCTGAACTTGAGTGAGAGCTGCTAAAGTCTGTAGCGGATGTTGTAAATGCAACAGTCTGTGGCCAGTTATGTCCCAGATATGTTGAATAGGTAACAGATCCGGCAATCCTGGTAGCCGGCTGATTTGATGTTGATCCATAAAGCTATTGTTGAAAATGGCGTTTTGGATGGCGTGAAGATATGAAATGACATATAGCTTCACCACTTCCTGGATGTAGCGTTAGTCTGTCACGTTGCCTCTAATGAAAACTAGTGACGATCTGCTACCATACGCGATAGCACCCCATACCATAACGCATACATTGTGATGCACATGACGCTCTCTGTCAAATTGTGAATCGCGTCTTTCACTACCTTCTCCTCTCCTTCTCACTCTTGTGCTACGTATTACTACAATTAGTAATATATGCTTGCATGACCATCATGCATCCCCAGATAGAAACGGGATTCGTCAATAAAGATCATTTGGTTCCATTGGTCCTATTGAACTCGCTGTCTTGATATAGAGAATCTATATGAACGGTTAGCGCAATGTTTACGAGTGAGAAGCAGCACCCAATGTGGACGATAAGACAAGAAGAAATGTTATTTCAAGTGCAAGAGATTAAAATTAAAAGAAATAAAAAGAAATTATTATCATTAAAGAGATTAAAATAAAAAAGTGTGTAGATGTAGAGAGCGCTCGCTTCAAATATAAAGGGTGGCCAGATGAAAATGAAACAGAGCCATTTTCAGAAACTGCGTCAAGATTGTAGGAAAACGTTCAGACCCGTCGATTTTAGGTTGAAGGGGGACATTCTTTGCTGTTTTTTTTTGCTCCGCCACTTTCACCCCCAAGCAAGGGTAAGCATCGCCCCAAAATATTTAAATGACATTGGGGGTTGAGAATTTTCATTTGACCGCCCTGTATAATTTGAAATACTACTCCTTACTTCGGTATATATATGTATCTGTTAAGTCATCACTAGAATGTATGTGTGCAATTAACTGCAATTTGTTAGTTCGCATTTCCTGTAATTCTGTGCATACGATCTTCAATTCAAAATAAACAGAAAACGAAAACAGACACTTAACTGCAAGCTTGTACAAGGCAAAATATCTTGCTAGCAAATGCACAACACACTCAACCGATGTACTGACACGTATAAATGTGCTTTTGTTGTTATTTATCTCCGTATACGTTAACCATGTTGTTCCTAATTAAATTCTGGTGTTGGGGAACTGTATTGGATTTATTATCTTTCACTCTGAAGTTTCTTAAAAATACAAAGTAAAAAAATATGCTTTTTAACAGAAAAGGACTCAATCTTGCGCTAATAGAAGTCGACATTTGACAGTATTTTATAGTATTTGCAGAACGTAATAACAAATTAAAACACATTTTGCTTTTTAAGATTTTATTAAAAAACTATATTTTAGTTAAATTAACACTAACCAAGTTTTCTGACAAAATTTTTTACAAATTTAATTTTAATTTTTAACAAATTGTAGTAAAGTATAGTCATAAACAAGAACAAAAAATATTAAGTAATCAAATTTAGGTAGGTACCTACTACATAACAGAGGTTTTGTAGAAATTGATTTGTTTTATTTTAACACTTCTTTTTCTTTAAAATTACAAGGAAAACAAACACAGACAATAAGATAATAACCTAAACACTAAGTTTTTGTAAGTCGCTAATACTTTTTAGAGTTATAGTACTGATCAATTTTAAAATGTTCTTTACAAATAAGACATTTGGACACACAGGCCAATATTTGTTGTAGTTAGGCAGGTATTTGCCGTTTTCTTTCAAACTCAATTTAAATTTAAATATTCTCCATTTGAACACCACGAGCAAGAATTAAATGAACACGACAAGGAGACAAGATCAAAATGTGCATATCCAACCAAAAATAGGGATATAGAACACAGAGGTATGTTAACACCCTTTTTTTCTATCCCATATCATGTTCTTTAAGATATCGCCTAGATAAATATATCCTTGGATAAGCCTTATATTTTGCCTCTCGCTCAAGTAAAATATTATCTTCTTTCAACTAAATTAAAGTCCAATGGCAAACCAATTAGTAATTTTAAGTATATATAATAATCTTAAACCCTTATACTGTAAGATGTCGATAAATTTTCTCCAGGTTTTTCTGTCTTGTCATTACTTTTGTTTCATTCTACGTCTTACCTTTTCTAATAATGATGATTCCAATTATTTTATTAGAAGTTCCTAACGGTCTTCCTCTTTCCCTCCGCATTAGTGTCCTTGTTTCCCAAATTTGTTTGACTTGTCTATCACTTTCATTACTTTGTAAATATCTCCTTCAACTTTACTGTATTTTCTCAATATAATCCAGAATTGATTCCAAGTTTAATATGTGTCTAATTTCATTATTTTTTAATCTGTTCATTTTCCGAACATTTTTAATGCCTCTTAGAAACTTCTTTCAGTTGCTTGGTTGTTACTTTTTATTTTTTGTGTTGGCGCCCAAGATTCACAGCCAAGAACTGGTATGCAGATGGTTTGAAAGATACTGATTTTAGTTTGCTTTGTTATTTCTTTGTTGTTGAAGGATGTAGGTATTATTCAATGCATAATATAACTCTATTATTTTCTCTGTTCTTGTGTCTACTTCTAGATCTTGTTTCTGGTGTTGTCTATAACAACCTAGATAGTTGAAATAACATGTTTGTCCAGTCTTCGTTGCTTCAATTTCTACATTCAATTGTTCATCTCATAAGACCATAACTTTTGTTATGATTGTTTTATTGTTTTCTCTAGTCTTGTACCTACTTCTCGTTTTCCGGTATTGTTTATGATTACCGCTAGATAGTTGAAATGACATATGTTTGTTCAATATATTCATTCCTTCTATATTCAGTTTTTCGTCTTCTAAGACCATATCTTTTGTTTTATTCTTGTTTAATTTCATTTTTGTGTTCTTTAGATCTTCATTCCATGTATTTTAATTGTTGAAGTTCATTATCTGCTATTAAGGTAACGTTATCTATGAAAGCCCATCTGATATTTTCACGGTCTGTAGATTCTTATAGCCAGCCTGTATCATCCTACATCTTAATGCTCGTTTTTGGAAACTTTGTCTATGTAACCTTCACACCAAATGTCAGTTCCAATCGTACAACGTTCTCATTTCTTTCTGTATCAAAAATAAATGGATCAAACAGCCGAGACGTTGTTTAATGACTCCCACACTAACACATACGCAAAGAACAAGGATTTCGGTAATTGAAGCCCCCTTTGGCGGTGGCGTTCCCTTTAATCCTCCGGTTTCCTTTGCAAATTAGGGGTGGGAGGGCGACCGAAGTACTTTGTTTCCTTTTAGGAGCTTTTCACAGCCGATACCGAGCGGAGGAATAAATCAAACTGGAATTCAATGCTGTTTAACAATATACCGCCTCCAGGCGTCGGGGTAGCCGCAACCGCGACCTAGGGGCGGTTCGCCTTCTACGCTCGCTTGCGACGTCTTAATTGGTGGTTTGAATAAATATCGGCACCTATTTGCGAAAGGAAAGGCGAAGGTTCAATTAATGAGTGATTAAATTAACCTCCAGAGCACTCAACTTGAGTTGAAATTTAGAAAAATCAAATAAACGTCTGACATTTGAATACATGTAGTGACGTAAACCACTATAGGAAATAATACTGTTCGGATGTAGAAAAATATGCGTTGCTTGAACCTATCTGTTCCGCGGGAAAATTCGAGATAAAAAGGCTCCATCTGGAAGTAGTGGGAACAAACTTGCTGCAAAATTCTCCTATAAATTGTATGTGTAGATAACTGAGGAATCAATGTACATAAAGCAACTTCCGCCTCATTTTCTATTTCACAATTTTCAGTGTCACTAGAATCTGCGTCACACATACTGAAGTTTTAATACCGAGTTTAATTATTGGGGTTTTGTATTCACAGATTTCAGAATTTTTTTTTAATGTTTGTATAGTTTGTAAACATAGCAATTGTTCCATAACAACAACCTTATAGGCAACTTAGTTAAAGTTGTTTAAATAAAATAGTCTAACGATCATATTAGCAAATGCAATCGTGAAATTGTACATAAATTTTCTATAAACATAATTCTGAAAATGATTAGAGACAAATATTATCGTTATTTACGTTATTATCTTTTGTCCTCCTTTAGTTTGGCAGCAAACGCCCTATATATGTTGTGATAATACGACAGATCGATATTGACTATTTTAACACCATCAAAGGAGCACATAAATTTTACGACTACCTTGAACACAAACACGTGGGACTTTGATACAATATTTAACGAATAGGTACAAAGTAAGGAAACTTCTCGAACGCCTTTAATGAAAACTGAGTGTTGTAAAACCGCTATAAAAGAACAGCTGATATCAAGTGATACTAAAATAAGTATTAAACAAACAAGTGTCGTTGATCGATCAGTCGAAGTCTTAGATGAGAATCTTCAACAACGAAGAAATATAAAACAAAACTTCTCGCAAGTTTACCCAGCAACATAAGAAAGGGGCACTTTCTTATTCCTCCACAAATTGTTCTACAGATCTGTAGATGCAGAAGCGTAGTCAGCTAGTTTTTTCAGGATTTTTTACTGAAATATTTCTTAGCGACGATGTTATAGAACTTTTATTGCAGAAAGTATCAAATATTCTCAGTTCAAAAACTATCCAGTGGTAGTGGACTTTGTTTTCATGACAAACTGACGCTACTGATTGATTCTGCATACAAATCTGGTAATAGACTCAATGAGCTACAATTTAGATGAGAAATCGTAAACAAGTGCCCTATAAATTCCAAAATCTACCAAGTCAAAGTGGTCGACCATGAACAAGTTTATTGCGTAGATCGTCTTCTCGAGTTTCAGATGGCATCCATTTTGATGCTGGTAATTTACTTACAATTAATAAGGAAGGTAACTTATATTATAACAATGAATGTATGAAATGTAATGTTGAACTCTATCTCAATTGTAATGGTAACTTTCATACACAATTTTAGTTTTAAAATTATGCACCATGTATATTTTTTCTTGAAGAATAAGTTTTTGTAAAAACTGGCGTTGCCGTTGCGTCGTCTAACAACCAAACTATTCTATGTCCATATTATTCTGAAATCGACATTTTTATATGAAATTACTCTATACCCCAAACGCTACGCGCTGATATATTCTAAATACACATACGATTAGTAGTTTTTTATAATGAAAAGGGCTATTTTATTTTATGTCCATGCAAACTTTGTTAAAGCTTGAACCATGGTATTCCAGGTAATCAATCAGAGCGCAGTATTAGAGTCGTATGTGAGGACATAGAATAAATTGCTTCAAGTCATAATATCTAACTAATGTGAATCAATATTTTGCGTTGTAAACAGGGCAAATAACGTTTTTATGTTTTTAATACTTAAAACATAATAATTGGTGAATCAGAAGATATCGATTTATGTGTCCTTTGAGGAATCATGTACATGTTATATTGACAGTTGGTAATATTTAATAGTAAGTTCAAGTTACAGCTTTTGGCACCGGTCTGAGGATAAAAGTACGTAAGAGACACATGTTCTTGATTCATGTTTGATGTTAAAACCAATATAAAAAGTTTAAATTGCTCCCAAGAGTGAACAAAATAATCAGAAGTTGTTTTTTTTTCAAGAAACTATTTATTTTTGTTTATAATATTTTGGACATAGAAATATGACGCATGCAAAAGTTCTAAATCCAAGACTATTTTATTTTATTTATTTGTTTTTACCCTAAATCTCTTCTGAAAAATATGTATTATTTATTATGTTAATACTAAAATAGTCACTGAACGTAGAACAAATTATTCTGTACAAAAAATGTATTTGATTTTAAAGTTTTAAATATGCTCTCCTGTAAAATTAATCAAATGGATATAGAACAGTGTGGTTGTCAGACGACGATATGGCAACATTTATTGCGTTTCTTATCAATTGTAAATAGAAAAAAAAACTACATATATCAAATCAAAAAATTCCGCCTTTTATGGGTTTCTACACAGTGAAAATTTGTTGTTTAACAATAATTTTAGTGATTATCTTTTCGAATACGAGTTGATGTGATTTTTTAAATTTCAAATATGTTTACATTTTGTCCCCAGGGGACTCAGTTCCACTGGTTACACTCCTGTGTAGACATCTTCCAAGAAGTCAACGCAACTGATGTAATAAATGTTGAGTACTTACAAACACATACGAGAAAGAAGCACAAACTTCACCGCAAGTAAAATAATTCAACGGAATTGCGGTTGCTTCGCGTGGCTCG
The DNA here is from genome assembly GCA_025584915.1 of Monochamus saltuarius. Classification (NCBI taxonomy): domain Eukaryota; kingdom Metazoa; phylum Arthropoda; class Insecta; order Coleoptera; family Cerambycidae; genus Monochamus; species Monochamus saltuarius. Next base: position 6,409,979 of record CM046723.1, on the reverse strand, counting down.
CAAACAATAATTGAGTTCTAGCCTTGCGTAAAATCAAATAACATCTAAGTGCATCCCCTAATGGACTCGAGCAAAATTTCATCGGGTAGGGAATGTAGCGTGTCCCGCGCTGGATGGTTAGCTAAACAACCGAGCAAATAATTGATGGTTGCGCCGTAAAGTAAGGGAAAAACTGCAGACGATGAGAACGGCGAAGCGTGAAAGCTCTCCGGGAGAGCCGATGAGAATTATTTCGGATGTATCAAAATCGGAGGGCCGCAAGCTGCAGGATTTGTTCCGAGTACTTGCCCGTAATGCACGCATTAAACTTTCTGCCCGCTCAGGCGGTAATAATCACTAGATGGTTTAATACTGCAAACACGTTAAGCAGACATTGCTGGGAGATCCGGCGCTTTAAACTTTCAACTGTTAACTAACAAAATGGCTTTATTTGGACACCAAAACAGATGGAGAAGGCGATAATTTATCTATTTGGATGCTTAACATAACAGAATAGCAGTTAAGGTACCAAGAGCGTTGTAAGAATCATTATAGTCCTAGATCGTGTACGCACGTTCTTCATGTAGTCTTTATACAGGGTGTCCCGATTATACTTAAAAAAAATTGAGATGTGTGTTAGTCTTGAAAAAATAGTGGGGGTAGTTCTTATAACATTTTTCATTTTAAAGTCGCGATTCCGAGATACAGGGTGTTGAAGTTAAAATTGTATTTTCGATATTTGTAATTCAACAAGGTATACTTAGCAAAGCACTAAGCAGCAAAAAAGTTTTGCCATTTTAAAGAAACATGATGTGACATTAGTGGCGCCCTCTACTAGTGATGTCAAAATTAGAAACAAATTTGAATTTCTCGCCCGCAAAAACCCCCGATTTACAAATTTTATATAAATATTTGGATTTCTTAAGAAGTTATTTACAAATATCGAAAATAAAATTTTAACTTCAACACCCTTTATCTTGGAATCGCGACTTCAAATGAAAAATGTTATATCAACTACCCCCACTATTTTTTTCAAGGCCAACTCACATCTCAGTTTTTTTTAAGTGTAATCGGGACACCCTGTATAATTATTTTTTACATTTTAAACTGATTAATTTACGTTTTATCATACGAGGGGATACTTTCGAGCTTATTAGCTCTTCTCGGTATGCCATAGGTGAGGCAACCGACGACTTATCCGACAAGAGCTAACCTGAGTAGACGTGATGCAGCGCATAGCTACATGGCCGCATGCTGAACCTGACGTAGCCGACCGAGTGTAGTCAATACAGTTACCAAATTTATAACAAAGTTCTATCTTTATCATTTGTATGTAAGAGTCTATCAAGGCCTTACAAAATTGAGAGATAAAAAATTTGCGGGCCCTCGCAAGACAAGACATAATCTTACAAGATCGAGCAAGAACAAGGCTAAAGAAACTCTTCTCTGAAGATGTTTATTTGTTGCATAATCCAATTTTTTTACTTGGGTATTTTACCACAATTCTGAAAAAAATAAAGATTAATTAAAAAAACCTTGTCGCCAAAAAGATCAGTAAAGGGTTATTTTTGAAATAAAGTTTGCCTAACCAAAAAATCTCACACTGATAAGTCAAGTAAGTAAAAAATACCAAAAGTCACGTCACTATCGCGCACTTCTATATTTTTGACGTTTCGTGAAACTGTTTTTGTTCTGCAATTATATTAACAGTAAGTCAAGTTTGAGAGTTTAAAATTTGTTCATCTGCTCCCATAGAGATGTTAAATGATTTTTATTTTATTGTTACTAACTTCTTCTTGACACAACTGTAGCCAACAATGATGAATATTTACTGAACAGTTTGACACACACTTATTTTCGTTCATCAAAGTAATCGTGGTCTCATTTAATTTTCTTTTTGTTGCATTATCCTCCTGTAAAATTTTTACCGAACTCCACTGAATCAAATGACCATTTTCCCAAGCGTGTTCGCAAATTTTTGATTTTTCAAATTTCCGTATTTTTATATAATTTTTGTTCATAAGCCCAGACGTCTCTCCAACATAATGCGTATTGCATTCACAAGGTATGCTGTAGATGCAATTTTTTAAATTTTTCATGTCATTTTTGAACGTGTTTTTAACAAAAAAGATCGTAATGTATTGTCTGAAACACTGTTCTAATAACAAATTTGTTACCGATTCTTCTAATTCTTTCGGATAATATAGGCGTGTTGGAATTTTTGTGTGACCAGTTTCCCTTATTTGTCATAAAGTGTTGGCTCAAACAAACAATCTTGCAAAATTTGGAAAAGCCATGTCTGCTTCTTTATTTTTTATATGCATTAGCATATTTAAACACAACAAGTTATGATCAACTCTTGTTATTTTATGCTCAGCCACAAAATATTTTAGACTTGTAATAATAAATAAGTTTCACCATATTTCGCATATAATAATCATAAATTAAACGGAACATAATCCTTTTGGGGAGTATCTCCATAGATACGGATTACACTGTCACGGGTAAGGGAACCAATTTAATATGAGCCTTTTTTATTGTCCCCCTCATAACCCGGATATTAATTTTATACTTGATGTCTAACAAATAGCGAGCGATTACGCCGCGACGTAAAGTATCGGTAGAGATCCCTACCGTAATAACCGCTATTTTTTTATACCGTAATAATGACGATGATAAGAGATAATAAAGGAGAATCGTTCCCAGCAGATGAAATAAAGCAGAGGAACCGGCGAATCCGCCAAATTACGGCCGCGCCGTTCCTAAGACGTCGGGCGACTGATGGAGGTAAATTTCCGATTGGAATGTTACTGCAGCAAAAGAAAGACGTTTTGCCGCGGCGGGAGCCTCGATACGGCTTTAAAAGTATTCTCGACATAGGTGGCATAATCCCATTTAAATTTAATTTACCCCGCCCTGGCTGGCGATGTTATTATTGTTGCGAAGAACCGGCCTCGAAGGGGCGAAATGTATTTAATGTCTGTCAACGCGTTGCCGCTTTTTGCCCGACGTCGTAATTGATTATGATTAATTACGGCCTGGCGTTGGTTCATTAATTTTTTCCTGCTCTGCTGCGATCTAGAGAGTCAGTAATCGTATACCACAAATCAGTTGAAAGCGGTATTTAAATGTAGTAGATGAGCATGGAGTACGGATATTAGATACCACTTTTTAATCCTTTACGAAAAGATATACTCGTCTTTTTCGAAATAAAATATTGTTCGCAATTAGTTTTGGCTCAGACAAGAAATCTTGCAAAATTGGAGTCTTGTCTTTTTTTACTGTATTAGAAAAGTCGAGATTGAAAAAAATGTGAATATTCCCATTTGTGTCTGTGATGGGCTGGTTGAGAGTAAAATGGATATAGTGAATTCATCGGCAGTATCACAAAATAAGGACTCTTCATTTTTAAAACAATTTAACAATAAGTAACTAATTAATTAATTAATAATTAAATTCTGGTTGCCTCAATCGTATTTGACCCCCTAATTTATTATTTTGTTTTATTAGATTGCATGTTTGGATATTACATCTTTTGATATCAAAAACAACAAATTAAATCAACTCAAAAACTGTTTCTGGCAGCTAAACAAAATCTAATCAGAATTGCAGCGTTTATTGGATCGGTTATTATTATTTTTTCTCGGAAAGTTGAAGGAATAAAGTGTTGAAATTATATATTTTTGAATTCAGCAAGTTCTATTTAAAAAAATATCCGATGACGTCATCACGCGAAAACAAATGAACGTCGGAAATGCGTTGGTACAGAAAAAAGAGTCTTTTTAAAAAGCAAAATCGAAGGGTCTGAGGAAACTTCATGAAACTTCGTTGTTTTAGAAATAAAGAATTTATTCAATACTTTTCTTCCACACTGTATATATAGTAAATAGTAATACTACAATTTGAATTAGTGTATATTTTCTACTAATTTAGACAACTATTTTCTACATGCAGATTCATCCGTGCATATTTTATCCTCAAATTTAGCACAATAACGTGAATTTATGACTTGTCTTCATTTTGCACCACGAAACAAGTTTTCAACGACCAAATGAAATATTTACAAAAAGGCGAAACGTGGCCAAATTGCAATTATTACCCTTTACTCAGAATGGGCCCGTTGCACTCATTCCAATTTAATCTCCGTTCGATATTTTTCAACCGCGACAGGTATTGTCGTCGAAATAAGCGGACCACCAGCAACAAAATTTAATGCGAGCTACGCGTGACGGGGTAGTTTGCGCCGCTTAATGCTTCACGGCTGGGGATCGATGAATTTTCGTTGTCAATTACGATAACACGAAAGTTTATTACGGCACATAATGAGGGAAAACCATGTGGGGATACATAATGAGGGGCCATAATCATTTCCGCGTTGTCTGTTACAGCAAGGCTAATGTTTAAGCAGGATAGGGCGATATTAAGGCTTTGCTAACAGTATACACCTGTCAGATAAACTGACCAAAATGCTTAAATAGATTAGTAACTATTGTTGCCCTTTTACTTTGTAAAAAAACGGTGTCTGTGCAAAATATTGTTAAATTTGGCATTTGATTGAGAATTTTTCCGAATTGTTCTTGATATTATCACACAAAGTGGCCTCAGAAGCTTTCTATAGAAGCAATAATTCTTTATAAGTATTCAGTGATTCAGTCATATGTCATTAATTTTAACCACGCAATTTAATTATACATAAATTTCTGTCTTTCTTAGACCTTTCAAATAGTTGGTCAAAACTAGTGACATGATGAATTCCCATGCTGTACTGTTGTCATATATTTGTTATTTGCAATTTGTTTCACGCACCCTTATTAATATCTAAGGATATTTTGAGATAAGTTTGTTAAACTTTACCTCCTTATCCTTTGAAGACAGAACCACAACTTCCTTTGTTAAAAATCCCTCTTCCCTATCTTCAGCAACACTCAGTTAATTTAAATTTATTTACAATCTCAAATCAGCACAAGTGACTGAACCAGATGAGGATACGACCTCCAGCCAAGTTATTAAAATCTCCAAAGCTTATTTATTCCGATACACCCAACCTGGCGATGGAGGAATGAGGATCTCATTTAAGGCGGACGTCCCATACCGCCCGAGATACGTTTCAAAGAAAAGACAGCAAAGGTCGGAATTTAATTACTTGACACACACGCGCGGCTCCTGGTAAACATCATTTTATTAATCGATAAATTTAATTCCTCTATGACCTCGGCACAAAAACCGACTGACAGGTTAATTAAATTAGCAAAAAACAACTTAATCAAAATAATTCCGGCGAGTACCCGCCAATTCTGCTAATAGGTTTTGATGATTGATTCCTGCAAAAAGCGACATCGACGGGGTTACAGTTCAAACTACTATTTTCATTACAGAAACTAGTTAGATAAGTCTTATCACATTAAATACATAATTTTCTATTACGCGGGACTTAAGTAAGGAATACCTAATTACAATTATAACTTTCTCTGTAATTAGTGTTTCAAGATTAACTAATTAATTATGTCTTGGCACAGTAAATACATAAATTTATGTTATTTGGAACTTCAGTAAGGAATAACTAATTATAAATTATAACTTACTTTGTAATCATTGTCAAGATTACAATTCATGCTACTATTTTATCATCCCAGAAACTAGTTAGTTAAGTTTTGCCACAGTAAATACATAATTTTCTATTACTCGGGGCTTAATTAAGGAATACCCAATTACAATGTAATGTAATTAGTGTCAAGATTACAATTCATACCACTATGTTTTCATCTCAAAAACTAATTAAGTATAAGTCTTTCCACAGTAAATACATAATTTTCAATTAGTCCCGGCTTAAGTAAGGAATACCTAATTACAATTATAACTTTATTTGTAATTAGTGTGTCAAGATTAACTAATTGATTATGTGTTGCCACAGTAAATATATAAATTTTTGTATTTGTAACTTAAATAAGCAATACCTAATTACAAATTATAACTATTATTGTAATTAGTGTCAAGATTACAATTCATACTACTATTTTATCATCCCAGAAACTAATTAGTTAAGTTTTGCCACAGTAAATACATAATTTTCTATTACTCGGGGCTGAATTAAAGAATACCCAATTACAATTATAACTTTCTTTGTAATTAGTGTTTCAAGATTAAATAATTAATTATGTCTTTGCAAAGTAAATACATAAATTTCTGTTATTTGGTACTTAAGTAAGGAATATCTAATTGCAAATTATAACTTTCTTTGTAATTAGTGTCAAGATTACAATTCATATCACTATATTTTCATCTCAAAAACTAATTAAGTATAAGTGTTGCCACAGTAAATGCATAATTTTCAATTATTCCCGGCTTAAGTAAAGAATATTTAATTACAATTATAACTGTATTTGTAATTAGTGTGTCAAGATTAACTAATTGATTATGTCTTGGCACAGTAAATATATAAATTTTTGTTATTTGTAACTTAAATAAGCAATACCTAATTACAAATTATAACTATAATTGTAATTAGTGTCGATTACAATTCATACTACTATTTTATCATCCCAGAAACTAATTAGTTAAGTTTTGCCACAGTAAATACATAATTTTCTATTACTCGGGGCTGAATTAAAGAATACCCAATTACAATTATAACTTTCTTTGTAATTAGTGTTTCAAGATTAAATAATTAATTATGTCTTGGCACAGTAAATACATAAATTTCTGTTATTTGGTACTTAAGTAAGGAATACCTAATTGCAAATTATAACTTTCTTTGTAATTAGTGTCAAGATTACAATTCATACCACTATGTTTTCATCTCAAAAACTAATTAAGTATAAGTCTTGCCACAGTAAATACATAATTTTCAATTATTCCCGGCTTAAGTAAGGAATACCTAATTACAATTATAACTTTATTTGTAATTAGTGTGTCAAGCTTAACTAATTGATTATGTCTTGCCACAGTAAATATATAAATTTTTGTTATTTGTAACTTAAATAAGCAATACCTAATTACAAATTATAACTATCATTGTAATTAGTGTCAAGATTACAATTCATACTACTATTTTATCATCCCAGAAACTAATTAGTTAAGTTTTGCCACAGTAAATACATAATTTTCTATTACTCGGGGCTTAATTAAGGAATACCCAATTACAATTATAACTTTCTTTGTAATTACTGTTTCAAGATTAAATAATTAATTATGTCTTGGCACAGTAAATACATAAATTTCTGTTATTTGGTACTTAAGTAAGGAATATCTAATTGCAAATTATAACTTTCTTTGTAATTAGTGTCAAGATTACAATTCATATCACTATATTTTCATCTCAAAAACTAATTAAGTATAAGTCTTGCCACAGTAAATGCATAATTTTCAATTATTCCCGGCTTAAGTAAAGAATATTTAATTACAATTTATGAATTTCTTTGTAATTAGTGCATCAGAGTTGCATTTAATACTACTGCTTTCATCCGAGAAGCCAAATAGTTAAAAATACAGTAAATACATAATTTTCTATTATTCAGGGCTTAAGTAAAGAATACTTGATTACAAATTATCACTTTCTTTGTAATTAGTGCGTCAGAATACTACCGCTTTCATTCCAAATAGTTAAAAAGTCTTACTGCTGTAAATACATACTAATTTACTTATTATTCGGGGCTTAAGTAAAAGATAACTAATTACAAATTATGACTTTCGAACAAGTTACTTAATATTAGGATAATACACACCTAAATATGCATACTAAGTAAATATTTTTCACCAAACATTTACCGTAGGTTGCTTTTGAGCATATCGGCCAAATTTACTTAAAACAACAAAGCCCAATATTTGACGATATAAAATATATTAATTTTGATTACAGTACAAAATATCTTGAAATGATAAAAGGTCTTTTCAATTAAAATAAAGCAGATTTTGTAAAATGTATTATTGTATTCTTTTTTTTTGTTTGTACGTTCTTGGTAGCTAGCTAATATCAAATTGATATATTTAATCATAAACGCTAAATGCTAAATATGATAGATATTAATATTATTAGAAAATCTTGTAGCTAGTAAATAATTATTTGGTGCATCACAATGGTCAATTATACTTCACATAGAAATAAACAAAACAAGGAGAAGAAAAATCTAATTCATCATCACGCAAAGGAAGTCTTTTAAGTTCTCTCAGAGCCTAATAAATCAAAATCTAAAATTCTTCAGGTACGAAAACAAATATTTGAATCTTTATGAACCAGGCCTGTTTGTTCAAAAATTCCCACCTCACCCAATCTAGAGTCGACGGAACTCCAATAAACTTCTACAATTCCCGAGCTAGATTTTACATCAATCATTCGATTAAGTTGATAACTACTTCTTCTTATATCGCACGAAAGTTCGGCCAATTTGCACTTCACATTTCAACTTTAATTCAATAGCGGCCAAAATGTCACCTACTTCGTCGAGTTTTGTTCCACATACTCGTGTAAGCCCTTCAACTTGAGACATCTTAAATTAAATTACCACCTCGATTACCACTTGCAGCAAAATAGAGATAGATGTAGTTAATATAGTCACATATAAGAACCTAACATATACTTGTGCACAACAGGAATCAAAATATTAATGTAACAATAGATGGATTTTCGTATTCAAAATAACATGTACACCTCCTCATTATGCAACACCTGTTCGTGCTTATTTAGATGAGCTGTTCCCGAATTGTTGAATAGGGAGAAGGGGGCCGATTGAGTGGTCAGCCAGATCGCCTGATTTGACACCCCTAGATTATTTCTTGTGGGGATACTTAAAAAGCAAAGTATACGTTACTAGACCGGTTAATTTAGAAGATTTGAAAGCAAGAATTCGTCACGAGATACATCGTATACCTCCTGAAGTTATTGATAATGTCCAAAAAGAATTTATTAATCGACTTGGCTACTGTCAGGCAGCCAACGGTGCACAATTTGAATATTTAATTTAGTCGATTTTTTACATAATTAATCATTTTCAGTATTGTGAGAATTAAATTTTAAAATCTTCAAACATTATTTTCTTGAAATTTTTGTTATGTAACACCATAATTTTTCATGATGTATGTATGTAGAATGGCACGCTCTTTCAAATGGCATGGTAAAAATTGGGGGTTGCTATTTAAAAAAATTGTCGATGACGCCATATCTCGAACAACGATGACGTCACAAATATGGGTCGTATGTCAGAAAGTGCCTTTTTAAAAACAAAATCGACGTGCCAGGGGATTTTTTCGAAAACTTCTCAATTTCAAAAATAATAAATTTATTCGTTACTTTTCGAAAGCACTGTATGAAAGTTAATGGACTACTGGTCTTGGATTTTAAATTTGGCTTGGATGACATTAACTGAGGTTGTCAACATGCACTTTTATAATCCCTCCTATTCATCCATGGAGCATTATCGGAACGTCACATTCAATTTTCTTTAAATTGTTCTTCCCGTCGTCGCCTGGCAAAAGTGCAATGCATCAAACAGTTTTTATTATCGATTTCTCACAGCACCCGAAAACAACTTTATATTAAGTTTTAGAGCCTGCAAAGTAAGTTACAAGATATAAACTTGGTAACTGCGACCACGTCGCAAAGTTAAGTGTTTTAGAAACGATTTAGTGTACCTATTTGTGAGACTTTTCAATATGAAAATTCCTCATCAGATTTGGTGTTTTGAAGAGAATTTCATATAGCTAAACTTACCCGGAACTTTTTAATCAATAACAAGTTTGGAAACAAAAACTATCACTGGTTTTCTTTTAGTAGTTATGAAAGTGTATACCTACCTAATGAATATTCTAGACATACAAAGACTCTATATTCAGTGTATATTAACTGTTAATTGACATTGACTGTAAATCAATAATGAACTATTCTACAGAATTCGTATTCGTATTCCATCTTTAAAACAGGTAAGAGTGATTTGCATGAAACTATTGATGTAGATCTGAATTGTTTCTCTTTGTGCTTTAGAAACATATTCCCGCAGTGTAGCTAATGGTTATAAAGTCAGTGAAGTATTGCTTTAATAAATTAGGACACTATTTATATACAGTGTGTCATTCTAGACCTTCTCCAAGGTGATACAATCAAGATCAAGAAAAAGTAAGACATGATACCAACACTGAAAAATTGGTTCATGATTATACAAGAACTACAACCCTTGTTTATATCTAATCATTTAAGACAACCAGTTAAATTTTGGTATGGAAGGAAAATTAGATGGATGAGTGAATTATCTATTCATTAAAAATTACAGAAGAAAAGATGTAACCTATAACTTAAAAACAAATCAAGATAATAGTTATTTATAGTACAAGTTCGCCTAATTTCAAGAATGTAACAAAAAATGCCGGTATATCATGTGTACTATATAAAATTTTATCTAGAACTGCAATAAAATTTATCTACAACTACCTCAAATTGAGAAAAATCCCAAATCAGATCCAGTTTCTAAGTTTTGATTCAAAATCAAGAAGCAAAGCCATTGTTATGGTAACCTGTCAAACTTTTGTTATAAACAAAATTGAGTTTTCCTTTTAACATTTTCTTGTGAAACTAGTGGTGTTGATTGAAATAATGAGTGATTCAGAAACAGAAAATTTGCCTCTTGAAATTGAAAAAGCTGCCGCAATTGCAGTAGCTTCACTTTTACCAGATGAATCGAGAACCAAGTACGAACAATTTTATAAACGATTCTCTGATTTGTGTGCATCTAAGAATGTAAAATATGAAGCAAAAGAAGAGATATTATTAGCATGTTTTTAAAGAATTATCCAAGAAGTATAAATTATCTAGTCTTTGGACGTTCTATTCTATTTTTCCACTAGTGGTGTAATGACTTTCATTATTCAACTGAAACAGTACCAAAGGAATGCTGTAATGAGGATCTTATAAAGCAGTTGTAGATAAGGACTTTCATCCTTATTTTTCTTCCTAGAACTTCCACATGTTTGTAACAATTTGTATACAAACAGGTAGCAGTGTTAATATTTTCTAATCAAAATAAATGTATATAAAAACAACCCTTTGGGTGATGTTTCTGAACAAAAGGTGATTTATTCAAAGTGTTCCTTTCACTTTCAAAAATTTGTAAATAAAATGAAAGAAAGGAATCAGATAACGACAAAAAAAGATAATTACAGATAATTTTGTCTCTTTCAAACCTTGTAAGCAGCAAACAGGTAAACAGGTACAAATACTATGGGTTTGTTACATGGCTACACACTTGTACAACCCCTACATTCCCTGCATGCCATACATCACCCCTTTACCCAATTATGCATGTGAGTATACCCTCACTTAGCTGAAGCACGCTTAAACTCGAGTGTGGTAGTTAGCAGTTCTTAAACGCCTCTCCACCCTTTGTCACCGCCCCCATTAAAATTCCCCGTTCGCCGAAGGGCGCCCGGCACACCGGAAATAACGCTGTTCCTCTTTCTGTGCAGGTGACGGCGACGGACGGCGACAAGGACAGGCCGCAGAACATCGTCTACTTCCTGACCGGACAGGGGATTGATCCTGACAATCCCGCCAACAGCAAGTTCGACATAAACAGGACCACGGGGGAGATATTCGTGCTCAAGGTGGGTTTACATTTCGATTTATACGTTTTTTTATTGGCGGCAGCCTAAGCTCTCCTAAGGGGGCATTAGGGAGGCGCGGGATCGACGACAGACACAGATATAGCCGGGGAAATGAGGGGGTGGGCTGTAAAGTCGCGCGTTACCGCTTTAAATGGTGGCGCGGCTTTTCAAGAGGGCGGATACGGGGTTAAAAGTTTGTAGCGCAGATAGAATTCAAATAAGAGTAGACCCCTAGGAATAATTTGGGCCTGTTCCTATAAAACTCAAGTATTGCCAAATAATTACAACGTAGATTTGTCTGTTCGCTGAATTAGGACTTGAAACACAACATAGAATCCCTTTCTTCGACACAAATTATTGATTTGAACCTACGTTATTGAGGCCTTAAGGTCTATTTACACACATCAGTACCGTGTCAGTTCCGTATCAGTATCAGTGAAATACAAAAAATCGTTACCTATATTTTAAACTGCCGTCACAGTGCCGCATCAGTGCTGGTCGTGCTGCTTCAGTGTCCGTTCAGTGGTTTATAAATACGGCGGCAACGATATTTTTGAAATTTTACTGACGATCTGACCAGATTTTTGCGTTGCTTAGAATGGATGAAAAGCTTATCCAGCTAGTACAAAATTTTCATCAACTACATGATAAATAAGTATATTCAGATTACTTTGGTTGATCGTCTACTAACTCCTTTTGACGGATTACGGACGGATATGTGTAAACCGGCATCAGTGATCGACCACAAATAACACTGATACTGAACTGATGCTGAAATGATACGTCACTGATGTGTGTAAATAGACCTTTATAATGCTTTGCGTCTGTCTTCACTACTAGCAAAGTTTTCGGAATAAATACTTTTACCGCTTTCAAGATAAAGGGCTTTGTTTAATATCACTTTGTTTTGCAAACGCCATGTAGCTCGAAAACAGTAAAAGATAAAGTAAGAAATATTCAAATCCACTTTTGAGCATACTCGTATATGAACATGGAAAATCAGCTACAATAGTGAGATCTGACATTTCTTGGATTGCTTCTTCGGATAGTCTTCTTTATTTTATATTGAAATATATTGATGTCAATTAAAACATAAATATATGTGTTGCGCTATTTTGGAAAATAAAGTTTTTACAAATTTTTTTAAAAATAAAATTCAGAACGTGTAGAAGATGAAAACACTCTGTATAGTTTTGATCTTGAAGAATAAAGTTTTTACGGATTTGTACACAAATAAAAGTACACACCCTTAAACTTATTTGAAAAATAAAATTTTTCTCTTGATTAATATGGATTAAAAGTATTCACCTACTTCATTCAGACATGTATTATTATTAATAATATTATGTGATACTAATATCGAACTAAATATATATATAGAAAATAGAATATTGCCATTTAAAAAAAATGGTTCTCCTGACAACGAAATTTCTGACTCAATAAAATCAGGGCTGCTAAATATTGCAAAATAATTAACTAAAAAAACTTCATCTAAACATGTTTTTTTGCATGGTGTTTTTAAATGGTTATAAACATTCCATACATATCGAGTAAGTATAATACAATATACAGGGCTGATCATTAATAGTGGGCTATAGCCAAGACAAGGATCTTCTGGACAAAATATGAAGATATAGTTAAATATGTCTTAGTAAAATGTTGCAGTGGCAAAAGATACAGGGTGTTAAAATTGAAATTGTTTTTTTTTTAATAACTCGAGTACCGCTCAATTGATTATCACCAACTTTGTAAAGGAAACACTTTTTAATAAAATCGGTCATAATTTACGTAATAAATCAGGTTCGGCCATAGAGGGCGTCACATTAGCAATGCCTAATGATGAATTTCTCTCTTATTCTTTGTTGATGAAACTTTCTGATTCGGTTGACTACAAAATTTTATCCGGTCGTCATTTCTACGTAAATTATGTTCACTTGGTAGAACTTTAATAGTTCCTGTGGCCTTTTCCAGAAAACGACAGATAAGAATTTGTTTTGTCAGCAAAAAATAAAAGAAAAATCCATCATCAAGCATTGCTGTGATGTCCTCGTGGCGGAAACTGATTTAATAAATAAATTATGATTTATTTTCTTAAAAATTGTTTTTGTGCTAAATTTGATAATAATTGGTTGAACTGTACTCGAGTTAATCGAAAAAAAAATAATAATAATAATTTCAGCTATTCTTCCTACAATATTTGACATTCTATATCTTTGTCCACAGCAACATTTTACTAAGACATGTTTAGCTGTACTTAGTCTTCATATTATATGCCAAAGATGTTGCTCCTGCTTTATATGGTATATTATTAATGATCCACCCCGTAAATAGAATTGAAATATTCTGCTAATTTGGTCATGAAATCTTTGTTCAACATTTTCCAACACTTATCAAAAGAAACTTATTAGTACGTTTGAAAAAGATTTGTACTTAATAAATATTTAAATTACATCATTTCTTAGACCAAAAGTCATTACGAAGGTCTTAGTTAACTTTTAACAAGCATGTTGTTCAAAAGTATAGAGATTTATCGCGTTTTGTACGCCTTCACTGGCTAATTGAAGCGAGTTCTAGCGACTTCTTCTTTAATGATTTATCAAAATAGCCTGATAGGACGGCCTTACGTCCAAAAATACCCCATTGTGCCTTGCGCACCGAATTTAAGTTCCTTGAATTGTAAGCATGGAATAGGGACATTGTGACGGTCCTTTCTTTATGGTAATACTCGAGGATTAAGCAATTTTCGGCTAACGAAGAATTTTTCATCCCACCATATCCCCTATTAGTGGGATGTCTTTGTAAACGTACCGAGGATCCGGTAGCGGGGTAATTAGAGCAAGAGTAATTTTTAGGCTGTATACCCTACAGTGTCGTCGTATTTGATTTAGGATCGTAATTAGAAAAGTTTCCTAGTGTTAGAATTTAAAAGAAAGACGAGCTTGTAATTCCTCGACAAATATGCCTTGTAGCCTCAAGAGCAAACGAAAAATGTGTCAGTGATTTGCTACTGAAAGGATAAAGCGCCTATTATTACAGAAAATAAATACACAAAGGGGCATTTGCGTATTTTTAGAAAACAAAAGGGCTGATTTATAAAACCATGTTAAAGCAAAATGTTCCATATACTAAATGGTTTAGTTTTCATACACTGTAAAAAAAATAATTTCACATTTTAACACAGAAAAACATAATACTGTGTTAATCGAGGTCCGCACGAGATTGTGTACACATTTTTCTGTATATAGCAGTGTGTTAAAGGTTTAACACAATCCACTGTGTTAATATAACAAATGTTATGTGTCGTCGATAATGCATCGAATAGCCTGGAATGTTCTAGAAAACATCAAAATAAACGTATTACAAAAACTATAATATCAAAAGCAAACAAGAACATAATTAACAAACTAAAACAGTAGGTGAGCTTCCGTATGCATATATGTATAGCATTTTCAGAATTATGGTGTTACAGTAATAATAAAATAAAAGATATTTTACTTTTTATGATTTTATTAAAAACATTTAATTCGCTTCAAATGACCAACAACCAAGTTTTTTAACAAAATTGGCAAAAGTAGTAGTACATATAGTAGATAAGGGACTTATAAACTAATAACGTAGTTGTAAACAACAAACATTAAACAAAGATGTATTTAGGCACTACATAATAGAAATTTACGAAAATTAACTGGTATACTCGAATCCAGAATTCAGACGTCTTACGTCACGGCTGACGTTACACATTTGTTTTTATTGTCAACGTAATTTTCGATATTTGGTCGCGTTAAAAACAATGTTTTATTGCAATTTAGTGCAATATATGATTTAGTGTAGTATATAGTTTTATTACTATCAGTTGCAGTTTCTTAAATATTTTGATGAAAATATAATGAATTGTTCATTTGTATAGTGATCTGAAAATATCATTTTCTTTCTCTGAAGTTACAACACAATCAGAATACAGAATAATATAAACGTCAAAGTGAACTCCTAAATATAATCCTAATTAGTTTTAGCTTTATCACAAAAATCAGCAATATTTGTTATAGTTTGGTAAGTACTTACCAGTTTCTTTTGCTCAAACCTCAATTTAAATTTCAATGTTCTCCATTTGAACATAGCGAATGAGAGCTAACTGAACACAACAACGCTACACGACCAACATGGCGTAGTGACGTGTGTTGGACCAGTTGGACTGAAGCTGCGCAGTTGTGCTTAACCAATCACGAGTAGGGATATAGAACACAGAGGTGTGTTAAATTTACACAAAATGGTGGACTTTTAACACGTCACTGGTAAACATTACACAAATTCACTATATTTTATTATAATACTAGTAATTTTAACGCATTTTATGTAAAACGTAGAAAAAATCATAGTTTGTAAAACTATTAACGTGGAAATTTTACACATCCTAAATTACTGGAAAATATCACTTATACAGCAAATTTTTTACAATGTTATACAAATATTTCAGAAGATGTGGAACATAGATTAATGAAATTTTGACAGGTGGGGCACAGTCTAATTCTTGCTGGATGTTGCCTGTTTCAAAAATTACATTATTATTACTGGGCGCATTTTCCATCCATTTTACCACAGCGGCGACATGTACCGTCAGCAGAACCATGATTTCACATACCCTTTGTTAGGAAAAGTCTTGGCTACGCTCATGTGTACCTAGGTACTTACCGCTTCCTTGTTTAGCTAGGCTTTTTTTGAAACATATTCTGCAATGTCTGTACTAAAAATTTCAAATGAAGGTAATAAAATAACATCTTGTCGAGGAATTGGTCTACTGCACCTATGATATTTTATATTGCTAGTAGTTTATACGGATACCTACTCTCGTGTGTACCCATATAAAGTTTATGCAGTTTTCAAATACCTTTTACATTTTCTACAGTAAACATTACGATAACATAAACAAGCTATATGTTATATTTATGGGCGCACTTTTAACTGGGTCGCATTATAAGAGAGGAAAAACAAAGAATGCCGCTTGTTTTCCTCAAATATATCATAGCTACTTCATGCAATCGATAACGCTGCAGTAATACCTGGTCATCTATATGAAACCTACACTTTTTCTATCCGCTGGGATCCCCATAATTGCTTCGACCGTATATTTCGTCTAAGACTCGAACCTTGATTTATCGCTTTCGTGTCGGTCGTTATTACATTGCATACAGGGTGTAACTTTAGAAATTCATAGAAGTTTTAAAATTAAACTTAATAGAACACAACGCTGCACTATACAAATTCTATCACGTATTCGATCACTCTCGTTTCACTGAATTAATGTTGACCGTTTGTTTTCTTACCTGTCTATTCCCACAGTTTACCACCTTGTTAATATATTAAACAGGTGTTCTTTTAAACGAAATTAATGTCAAGAGTGGTGAACACAAAATGTAAAGTAGCATATTGTAGTCATAAAAAACAGTAGCGTTCTATGGCAGCTATGCTTTTTGCCACTATATTAATATCATACAGCTAACTGAAACAGGTAACAAGACAGCACTGATGATAAATGCGCCAATGCAAACGTAGGTACAGCATACACAAGGGTGTTAATGCAGTTTACAAGTCGACTACTTATTTGAAAATAAATTTATTTATTTATATCCAACGGGCAAATGTAAAGTACAGAAAAACAATATAAAAGTTATAATGAACGTTACAAACTGACGCTATAATATATATTTATATATATATGCGGTTACTTGTCTGTAGGAATATATCTCAGTACAAATAGCATAAATAGGGCTCCAGACCCAACTGGCATATTCCAGTTTCGGTCTAACAAAGCATTATATAAAAGACAACAGATTTCAGAGTTTTTTAATTCTTTTATATTTCTGATAACAAAACCCAGACTTCTCTGAGCTCCAGTCACTATATTGGTAATATATTGATTGAAGGAGAGCCTGGGCGCCAAAAGTTACCCCTAGATCTTTAATACTCTCCGTTCTCTGGAGAGGAGTCCTATCTACTCTGTACTCCATTGTAATAGGCCGAGAGCGCCGGGTAAATGTCATGACGCTACATTTCAAGGCATTCAGTGGTAACCCATTTGCACTGCACTAGGCATTAAGTGCATCTAAATTACTCTGCAAAGCCAAGGTCACAGGCAATATCGTTCACAAAAATTGAGAATAAAAGGGGTCCAAGAATGGAACCTTGTGGGACTCCCAACGTTTGAGTGAACTTAACAGACCTGACACCAGATATTTGTACAAACTGAGTTCTACCTCGTAGGTAGCAATTTAATAAAGCTAATAACTCTAAGCTAAGGACAATTGAATTAAGTTTAGTAATTTGTGATCAAGTCTATCTATCAAAAATCTTGGTATATCCAGAGAATCTCTCTATATATGATTGTTTTTTTCTAGCCCCTGGACCGAGACCAGCCCAACGGCAGACCGCAGTGGCGTTTCACCGTTTTCGCCCAAGACGAGGGCGGCGAGGGGTTGGTGGGCTACGCCGACGTCCAAGTCAACCTCAAGGACATCAACGACAACGCTCCCATCTTCCCCCAGGGCGTGTACTTCGGAAACGTGACGGAGAACGGCACCGCCGGCATGGTCGTCATGACGATGACGGCCGTAGACTACGACGACCCCTCCGAGGGAACCAACGCCCGCTTAGTGTACTCGATAGAAAAGAACGTCATCGAGGAAGAGACCGGATCTCCTATTTTCGAAATCGAGTCGGAAACGGGCGTAATAAAAACCGCGGTGTGCTGTTTAGATAGAGAGAGGACTCCTGACTATTCCATTCAAGTGGTAGCGATGGACGGTGGGGGGTTGAAAGGCACGGGGACGGCTTCGATACGCGTGAAGGACATCAACGACATGCCTCCGCAGTTCACCAAAGACGAGTGGAACACCGAAGTCGATGAAACCGACGGCACCACGCTACCCGAAATGCCCATACTGACGGTGACAGTGCACGACGAGGACGAGACGAACAAGTTCCAGTACAAGGTGATCGAGAATAGCGGTTACGGTGCCGATAAATTTACGATGGTGCGTAACAACGATGGGACCGGGTCGTTAAAGATCGTGCAGCCTCTAGACTACGAAGACTTGCTTCAGAGCAATGGGTTCAGATTCAGGATTCAAGTGAATGACAAAGGTGAGGATAACGACAACGACAAGTACCACGTGGCCTACTCCTGGGTCGTTGTAAGGCTCAGAGACATCAACGACAACAAACCTCAGTTCGAGCGGCCCAATATCGAGGTGTCGGTGTTCGAAAACGCCGAAGTGGGTAAGAGCCTGGAAACCTTCAAAGCCACCGATCCCGACCAGGGCGGGAAAAGCAAAGTATCCTACGCCATCGATAGAAGCTCTGACCGGAAACGCCAGTTTTCTATCAATCAAGAAGGCACCGTCAGCATCCAACGCTCTTTGGACAGAGAAGACACTCCACGTCACCAAGTTAAGATCCTCGCAATAGACGACGGCATTCCTCCGAAGACGGCTACTGCCACGCTCACCGTGATCGTGCAAGACATCAACGATAATGCCCCCACGTTCCTGAAAGATTACAGACCCGTCGTTCCAGAACATATTCCTCCTAGGAAGGTGGTTGAACTACTAGCCACCGACGATGACGACAGGTCCAAGAGCAACGGACCTCCGTTCCAATTCCGACTTGATCCCAGCGCCAGCGACATCGTAAGGGCTTCGTTCAAGGTGGAACAGGATCAAAGTAAGTGTCCCTTTACATACCAAAATAATCATTTCTAGTAATAATACAGCTTAGACTATAACTATAGATAACTGATTGTTACTTAATAATTTCACTTTAACAATTAATAATTATTCTTACTATGGTCCCGATCGCTGAGTCTCTTAATTTCGTCGCATGAGGTGGTTACATACGCATTAGGACTCAAAGCAAGGTCACCGAAACCGTCTAAAATGCGGCAAACGGATTGAAATTACTGGTTTTTTACTGGGGTAATACCACCATCAACAGATATTCGACGTTTTTGACGTAATTGACCTTGTATATATCGTTTTTTCAGTAAGTTTTAAAGCTCATTGAAAGGAAAATTACATGAGTCATCCAATAGTTCTATACCGAGTTTTACTGGTCAGGGCTTATACTAGTGTTCTTTATTAGTAGGCCATTTTTGAAATATTTGCATATATTTTTTTAAAAAATAGCATGTTGTGCATAAAGTCCATTGAATTGAAAGAATTTAAATTTACATAGATGTTTGGCAGGCACTTTCATTCTTATAATTTTGAAATAAATCGGTCTACCTAGAGTATATGACTTATAAATGTTATGTTCACCGAATACACGGAAAAGTCAGACGCATGCACAATATAGTTAATGTTGAAAATGCATCATTTTAGTTGGAATGCGCATGCACCTGACGATTGGAAACTTGATTCTGGGGTTGTGCAAACAAAGCTATTACCTCAGATAATAAAAACAAAATCTTGGTAAATTATAATTTGAGAGATAGTCCAAGTACTCAAATAACCCATTTTTACAATTTATCCTGCTTTTAAATTTTAAAGATATCACGTCGGTTGTGTTTTGTGTCTAAGTGAAGTTGTATTTTATGCATACTTTTAAGTGAAATAAAAAATTCGTACTTTGATTAAATTCTGTGCATTTCTGCGCATATTTTTCATATTTCCACATGCATATGTGGCTCTTTATTAGTATTGTTTTGCTAGTTAATAAAATTTTGAATGAGAAGCCATTATAACTTCACTGTTTAATAAAATTAGTTTTAGTTTACATTTGTCGGATTCATCTAACACAACAGTTACGTAGGATGCTGCTTATCAATCTGTCGCAACGATCGGTTTATAAGCAAGGGGAAGTGCGTCGGGAGGAGGGAAATGTTAAACGTAAAGTACAGAGTGACCTAACTTATGAGCATATCAGTAGAAAGTACCTAGCAAAAAATGTACTTTGTTTAAAAATAAATAATAATCTATATATTCACAATATCTTCACACACTTTTAATTAAAAAACCGAATTGTATCGGCTTTTCACAGTGTCTTTAGAATATTTAAATCCGGCGTTAAGATACAAATTTAATTTCACGGAGCCCGTTATTAAATATAAAAAGTTACATTCTAAATCGCCGGATAATAAGAAATATATTTTTGATTAAAATGTATTACAGCCACTGATGTTTCACGTTGAATACACGTCAGTTTGAAAACGTACAAAAAGTTCGGTACATTGTTTCAGGGTTTTGTATACGAGGAAGATTGATCACTTTTGAAAACAATACAGTTACTGTTTACTCTAGCTCCAGATAAAACGTACGCTTATAACATCGCATAATGTATTAATATTATTTAAAAATATTGCAGAGGGCGAAGAATGTGTTCTCTTTCTGTTCTTGGTAAATTATAATTAGGAATTTGTTTTGTTTCATAACAATTAATAAAAAACCTTAAAAATACTTTAAAAAAGCTTTGTATCAAGTTTTCGAATATACTTTATCTTAATTCTCCAACAAAATCAGTATATCCAATTATTTCGTAGATAATGTATATATCTAATAAAATATATAAGTTTTGTTCATTACTTTCACAAACAATAGAGCATGAAAAAATAGCAAAGGTCCTAGAATATTTTTCCGTACTATTTATTACGTTTTCGTGATACAGGGTGTTTAAATTTTGAGAAACAATTTTAATAAATTTAATTTTATAATTACGATGATTAAAAAAAGCCAAATTATGTTGATAAGGCTTTGGTGCCAAAAGCTTTAACCTTTTTTGAAACACCCTGTATAACGAGTGTTATTCCCCATCTCATTCCGCGAGAAATTGTAGTCTAATTTCTATAATGCTGTTCGTCAATCCTTGACATTGCGCGTAGAATAAAGTATCATTTGCAATTCTCGGGGAACATAATAGGACTGTCAAATTAAATTTAAACCGACCATAAATTATATTTAAATCTTAAGGAATTACACGCGAAGGGCCGCTTTACAAATCCCGCCTAGCGACACCATTATGCCCGTAAAACTTAATAACGCGTAATGCGAATTTCTTATTGCAGAGGGAGCGAATGGAGACGGAATGGCCATCATAACTTCCCTCAGATCTTTCGACAGAGAACAGCAGAAAGAGTACTACATCCCCATCGTGATAAAGGACCACGGCAACCCCGCGATGACAGGCACGAGCACCCTGACGGTGGTGATAGGCGACGTGAACGACAACAAAATGCAGCCGGGCTCCAAGGAGATATTCGTCTACAATTACCAGGGCCAGGCGCCGGAGACGGAAATTGGCCGCGTGTACGTCTACGACCTGGACGACTGGGACCTGCCGGATAAGAAATTCTACTGGGAGGGCGCCGAACATCCGCGCTTCAAACTGAACGAAGAAACGGGCATGATCTCGATGAAACACGGCACCAGGGACGGGACGTATCATTTGCGGTTCAAAGTGTACGACAGGAAGCACACCCAAACTGACGTGCCGGCTAATGTAACGGTCACAGTCAAGGAGATCCCACACGAGGCCGTCGTCAACTCCGGCTCGGTGAGAATCGCAGACATCACGGACGAGGAGTTCATACGCATCTGGGACTACCACTCGCAGAGCCTGTCAAAGAGCATGGCGGAGAAATTCAGAGATAAGATAGCCGACCTGCTGAATATCGAGCGAGAAAACGTGGACGTGTTCAGCGTGCAGCTAAGGAGGAAGCATCCCCCCGTAACGGACGTGAGATTCGCTGCACACGGATCGCCTTACTACAAACCTGTTAGGCTCAACGGAATCGTGTTGATGCACAGAGAGGAGATAGAGAGAGCCGTCGGCATAAATATTACCATGGTAGGAATCGACGAGTGCCTGTACGAGAATCAGATGTGCGAGGGTTCCTGTACAAATACTCTAGACATAAGTGCCTTGCCCTACATGGTAAATGCGAATAAAACCGCTCTAGTCGGCGTCAGGGTGGACGTCCTAGCGGAGTGCACCTGCGGCGCCAGGAACTTCAGCAAGGAAGAGAACTGCCGTAACACTCCGTGCTACAACGGAGGCCGGTGCATCGAGACTAGATACTCGCTGAGCTGCTCCTGCCCGGCGGGCTACAATGGGCCGCGCTGCCAGCAAACATCCCGCGGTTTTCGAGGGAACGGGTGGGCATGGTATCCGGCGCTGGAGATGTGCGACAAATCTCACTTGCACTTTGAATTTATAACGAGGAAAGCTGACGGCTTACTACTGTACAACGGACCGATTGTTCCTCCAGAAAAGGACGAAATCATGGTTTCAGACTACATAGCTGTTGAATTAGAGCGCGGCTACCCTCGTCTCCTCTTAGATTTCGGATCGGGAACGTTGGAATTGCGAGTAAAAACTAAAAAGACCTTAGACGACGGGGAATGGCACAGAATTGACATATTCTGGGACACGGAGAACGTGAGAATGGTGGTGGATTATTGTAAATCAGCGGATGTATCGGAAATGGAAGACGGGACGCCTCCGGAGTTCGACGACAGCAGCTGCCAGGCTCAAGGAACGATCCCACCATTCAATGAGTATCTCAACGTCAACGCTCCGCTCCAACTGGGAGGTCTCTACGTGGAACAATTCGACCCCACGCATTACCACTGGCAATACATGCCGGTGGGTAAATCATTCGACGGGTGCATCAGGAACCTGTTCCACAACTCCAAACTTTACGACTTGGCACATCCAGGACTTTCTAGGCACAGCGTCCCCGGTTGTCCCCAAACTGAAGAGGTATGCGGACGCTCCGACGCTACATCCAGGTGCTGGGAACACGGCACTTGCAGCGGAAGCTTCAACGAAGCCAAATGCCAATGTAGGCCTGGATTCACCGGACCCGCCTGCACGATCCCTACCATACCTACGTCTTTCAAACCCCAGTCCTACGTCAAGTACGCTCTAAGCTTCGAACCGGATCGTTTCTCCACCCAGGTACAGCTCAGATTCAGGACCAGAGAGGAGCACGGGGAACTATTCCGCGTATCCGATCAACACAACCGCGAATACGCCATTCTTGAAATCAAGGACTCCAGGCTGTACTTCAGGTACAACTTGAACTCCTTACGCACCGAAGAGAGAGACATCTGGCTAAGTGCTGTACCTGTAGACGACGGCCAGTGGCACGTGGCTAGAGTGAGCAGGTACGGGTCCGCCGCCACTCTGGAATTGGATGGCGGAGAAGGAAGACGCTACAACGAGACTTTTAACTTTGCCGGTCACCAGTGGCTGCTTGTTGACAAACAGGAAGGCGTGTACGCAGGAGGCAAAGCCGAATACACCGGAGTGAGGACTTTCGAAGTGTATGCTGACTACCAAAAAGGTATATAATAACGTAAAAGTGTATTTGCTCTGGCATCTAAGGTGTTTGTTCTGTTTAGGATGCTTGGACGACATACGGTTGGAGGGTAAACACTTACCTTTGCCGCCAGCTATGAACGGCACTCAGTGGGGGCAGGCAACCATGGCTCGAAACCTGGAAAGAAACTGCCCTTCGAATAAGCCCTGCGCGAACGTCATATGCCCGGAGCCCTTCGAATGCGTGGACCTTTGGAACGATTACGAATGCACGTAAGTAGATCAGCAAGACTTTATATTTGTTTTTATTTATTTATTCTTTCCATATTATTGAACTATGAATATTTATCTCTAGTCAACAAAACAATACTGAAATACATTAATAATTAATATATATATAGGTAATTCCTGAGCGAGCATACAAAAATTTACAGAGAAAATACGTATAAGGCTTTTAATTCATACTTTGAAAGGATTTATATTCTTGTAAATTTTTGAACTTTCATTCAGAAACATGCTATATATTAATATTACTGCAAACAAATATTGATCGATAAAGTTCTGCCTGTCGTCAGGTTTATTAATAATTAAAATAATAAAAGCAAGTCATATTTTTCCGCACGATATTTAACCACATTTAACAAGTTAAAAGATATTCTAAAAAAATGCATTACTAATAATAACGTTTATAAACCATTCAGTTTCACTGTACTTTCAACTATTCATTAGTAACTAACAGCACCAGATTATTTGTCATAAAGGTCATTGTATTTTCAAAAATATAATTATATAAAATATACATAGTGATTTGTAGATAGAAAATTTATTATTAGAATTGAAAATATTATAAATATGCAATATGAAATAAACGTATTCATAAATACAGAAACTTTTGAGTTTTTCCTGTAACCTTTGATTCAAGAAAATAAATAAATGTCACTGTTGCCACATTTCGCGATATCGACTTTATCCAAATTTTTTTGATTACGAAAAAATTGGTTTTTTAAACTAAACATAAATACATTGGAGAGGTAAACATTTTATGGTCATTTTTACACATGAAATTGGAGATTTGTTAATTTTTTTCCCGAAGATGGTTTTTTGTTCATTTTAAAGTATACTATCTTTTTAAATTTATGGCAGTCGATTATAAGTGCTACAATATAATAACCTATAGGAAAACCTGAATATCTATCAAAACTTTTATCAACTTCAGCAGAAGTATCTACTCTTGAAATAATTATCTTCCCTTGGCTTGTGGTTGAAAAATCCGGAAATTTAATGACTTCGCTTCCAGTTTTACGTCAACAGCAAAGAATTTCACTACTTATATTTATCTTACCTCGGGAAATTTATTCTGTTAATTGTATATTTGATCACTTGGTACGTCCCTAGTATAAGACTCTTCCTCTAAAGCTTGAATTCGCCGAGCCTTTAATTTCGCATTTATCTTTTTGAGTTTCCTTTTTATTTCCGCAAAAGGAAAGGAGCGAGTGTGTGCTAGTTTTAATTTGCGAAGGCACTGGGTTATTTTTATTTTTCCGTTTTCTCTGTAAAGATAACTGCTTTGGTGTGGAGTGAAAAGTAGTTTTGTGATTCCGCAATGTGGAAAGACGATATTAAAAAAGTTGAGGAGCAATAATTTTAAATACAAACAACTTCAAACAGTCGCCGTAGTGCTTTTAATGAGAAAGTCCCATTCCTGGCAACTTGAAACGAAAAAAAGACATCCTCTTCGCGTCGCGGTGTTATCCCGTAAATTATTAATAGCATTTTGTTTGCCCAAGTTCTTAAACGATTCATTAATATTTTACGATGACTCGTATTCCTGCATAATTCATGTTTTAATAGCGCGGGCGATGTTTGTCGTAGGACTCAAACTCGTGGCTGTCAGAATTAATATTTATTGTCAGTTTGTCGAGTTGCTATATTGCAGATACCCGCTACGGACTTTCCACATTGCAAATTTGTATCTAATGATAGCGTGGAGGATTCAGTATGTTTAATTTTGCAGTCAAATACAGGATTGTCCTAAATAGCTCGATAGTTCCAAGACAGACAGTAAATACAAAATAAGAATGTCGTTTTATACTTTTTCTGGAAACTGAGAATGAAGGATCACTTTAAAAATGTTTAGGTCAACTACTAACAGTAAAACCTACAGTTGAGTGGTGGGAGAGTGACGTAATGGAACAAAACAGTTACATTTGACAGTTGACGATGTATGGTTGATCCTTCTCTTGCTCAAGGATGTGATGTAACTCCATATATAATATATATACCATGTAAATTATATGCCGTCATCGATTATTGTTTAAATTGAACACTAGATATTTTTACTATATTGGCTGAGCTTTTCAAATATATGTTATACCTATATGATAATTCACTTTTACATTTTTCGAGATATTACGTATCTTGTATAATGTATTTTTGAAAATCTCAGTTGACGCTCTTTCCAATGACGCAAAATATACAGGGTATTCCATTTAAAAATAATATCGATGGCATCATACCATCTACATAGTTTACCCTAAACACACCAATGTGATATAAAAATAGCATAAACCCTGTTTATAGCAATAGCATTTGTACTAGTATTTAGAAGTTTTATAAAGGGTGTCTCGAAGTTAATGCAACATGCACAGGGTGTAAAAGTTAAAATTTTATTTTCGATATTTGTAAATAACTTTTTATGAAATCCAAATATTTGCATACATTTTGGAGGACAAGGGTTTTGAGGGCGAGAAATTCAAATTTGATTCTAATTTATAGCAAATCGTGCTTTTTTAAAATGGCATAACTTTTTTGCAGATTTCTGTACACATCTGATTATTGAAATAATCGATTCTCCTACGTTTTTTATGTGGTATACTTTGTTCGAAATACTCCTATTTGAAATAGTCAATGCATCCAGTAAAAACTGTTTTGGTGTCAGGTAAAGTGACTTTTCCGCTGAAAATATAGCCAAACGTTATTTGAAAAAGTTACTCAAAATGATAAATTAGGAAGAAGATCCTCAATGAAACCGGTATCTTTAGATTATCAACAATGATTTCATCAAAGCAGACCGATCTTCTTGAAATTTTCCACACCACTATAACTTACCAATCTGAGTAACATTTTAAAGTACGTTTCGTTGTATTTTCAGCGAAGAAGGCGCTTTACCTGAAACCAAAACAGTTTTTACTCGGTGCATTGAATCTTTCAAATAGGATTATTTCGAAAACGGTTACTCCTAATGACTTCAAACAAGGTATAGCTCTTGCATATAAAAAAAGGTAGAATAATCCACAATAAAGTTTTGAATTTCTCGCCTGCAAGAACCCTCGATCTCTAATATGTATGCAAAAATAAGTTTGGCTACATAGCATTATTTTGTCGTCAGGAATCTACTTGCAGCTTTATGTTACATTAATTTCAGGACACCCTGTATAGAACTTCTAAACAAAAATAATGCTGTTACTATAGACAGAATCTGCAGTCTGTATATATAATTCGACTTATCAAGTCGATTAGATGATAATAACGATCCTGTAAGTTCTTCATTACTGAAAAAGGCATTGCTGAATCCTCCGCGACGTTTGAGTAGATTTAATGGATGACGCGTGGTGTGAGTAGATACTAACAACTTAATCGACCACCCTTCGTTACCCCCTCGACGGTTCTATTTGTCCCTGCCCCCTGCGATTTGCATGCCTAAACCGTCTTCTTTGCGTGACTGTGTACAGTTGTGGGGAGGGGCGAGTCATGTCGCCCGACAGCAAGGACTGCATGGACAAGGACGAATGCCTGGACTTGCCTTGCCTCAACGGCGGCACGTGCCAGAACCTGGAGCCGCGGCTGCGGTACCGCTGCATCTGTCCGGACGGATATTGGGGGGAGAACTGCGAGCTCATCCAGGAAGGGCAGACGCTCAAGCTCAGCATGGGGGCCCTGGCGGCCATCTTGGTCTGCCTGCTCATCATATTGAGTGAGCAGTCGGCGTCCTAGTAGATAGAATAGCAGTGTCTGTAAATCGAGCAGGTTCTAAGACTGGCTACAAGTTGCAGAAAATAAAATTTGTACTAAAAAAAATTAGTATCTGACTGGATGCAATAGACTGCATTAGTGGTGAGGTCATAAATTAGGCAACCAGCGTTGCAAGTGTCATAAGAAAATTCGCACAAATACTTGCCTGTAAAATTCGAACTTAAGGGAAGGTGACTTAAGAGTAAAAATAAAATCAATAAAACAGCATTTATTATTTCCTTTTCGTATTCAATTGTCACACTTATTTAAAAAATATCGTGATAGATCTGGTGTGTTTTTAAATGAAGTAGCAAAAATGAAACCACAGATTCTTTAGGTGAAAATAAATCGATTTAGCATAACCTTATACAAGATTTAATAATAAAAACAACACACAAAATCAACGTAATCTCAATATACAAATTTGCAAGTTGAAGTTTTCTGACACATGACAGATAAACCAAATGAAATTAGTTGCTCAGTTGAACTTAATTCTGTTTTGCCATTGGTGGAGAGAGAACACATTTTAAAAATTTATTTAAAACATTTAAAGAGAATAGTTACTTCAAAATTAACAACTAACATTCTTCTATTGAATTCAAGCGAAGAAATTTCAATGTCTTGTTTTCTGTCAGATAATTTGACCCTTAATTATAGGTTTCATAAGGCTCATTATTATAACTCTTGATTGAAATTAAATTTCTTATGACACAAAGTACCGCGGGTTGCATACTACTGTGACGTCACACTAATGCGGTCCATCTGTTTCAAAGTTATCCTGGATCCTTTACGACTTGCAGGCACGACACAAACTGTATAGATGTGCTTGCTTTGCACGTGCATGTCACTCGGATTGGAAATCGACAGCCTTTTGTTTAATGTAAACAGAGTTTATCGCGAATCAATTTCCCTTCCAGTTTTTACTGACGCGGAACAGTGTAATCCAAAATGACAGAGACATTGTTTGAAGTTGTGATTACACTTTAACTGCTGGAAATTGCAAATGGTGAAATGATCGAGTGATATACCTTTCGAAAGATATATTTCAGTTCTCCGTCAAACGCTTTGTACCAATTTATTCGGTTAATCGGTTTTCCATTGGAGGTTTTTGTAAAACTAGAATTTGATAATGCCCACTATGTTTTGCCGAGTATACGAGATGGTCTATTAGTCCTGGAATAACATGAAAATATTTATTACTGAAAATGATGAATACTATCTGTTGAAGGTAAAAATTTCCATCTGTTTTTCAACTATTCATTTTTTCACACTGTACTTCATTTTATATAAGTGTGTACAGGGTTAACTATGACTAAATATCAATATTTTATTAACGGAATGATCCCACAAAAAATTTCCAAACATATTTCTAAAGCGAAAAGATCTTGATAAACATTCTAAAAATTAGGGAACTGAAAGAGCATTCCTTAAGTTGTTATTAATATCTGAATAAATCTACACACAAAGGTTCAAATAAAATCCTCGTTTAAATTCGACTCTTTTCTTTTACAAAGTAGAAAACCCATGTTTATGAAGTTCTAGGTAAATAACGAAGCCACTTTGAATTTTATTGGTTAAATAATTTAAATAATCCGATCATTCCTAATAAAAAAGTATAGAAGTATTTGTTATAAAAAGGTTCATTTTTCGTCTACACTTCAATAATTGTAGAAAAACACGGTTAAATTAAAAAATTAATTATCACAAATATTGTAACACTTGGTATATAGGTAGATACGTTTGTTTCAATTGACTCAAAATCACGTCTATCGCCTTCTAAAATTATTGTAACGACTTGCAAGATACCCTGTATATATTTTCTTTGTATACAAATTATTACAATTAACGGTGAAAACAATATTAAATGCGTAGGTGCCAAACTTGTTTCCACGTCAATGGAGGTCAATTTCAACATTTTATGTAAGAGTAGTAAGTTTTTATCTCATTTTATGCCTTGCTATTTTACTGACTTTACGTGTTTAGTTACAGTTACTATTATTTTGTGTCTACTTTACACGTTTCGTTACAAAATTGACATTAAGTTTGTATGAAAATATATAAAATTCCTTCCATATAAGACTTCTTTATTGCAAATATTTCCAATAAACTCATCATTTTTATATATCTATTTTAAAACGAAGCGTGCATTCTGCTACAGTTTCGATTCTATAGTCCAAAGAATGTCCTGTATTACCATCGCATTTTGGGGTCGTACGTTTATAACACATTCCGATAGAAAAACTAGATCCCAACCCGTAAACAGCTATATATCTCCAACGAATTTCCCCTTCGACCTTTTTCAAATCCCAATTTTTAGTGACACGCGTCGCCAGTTACATCCAGCGATGCCTAATTTATTAGCGATAACACGGCGCGGAACCTGTACCCAGCGATGGGTCATATTTCCCTTTTAATAGGCATCATATAAATCTGCTTCAAGGTCTGATTAATGGGCCGGCCAAATGTACCGTTTTTGCCGAGCTGCAGAATTATGTATGCGATATTCCGCAGCATCAGCTCTATCGCTCCTTCAAATCGACGTAAAAAAGGGTAATTTCCGACTACGGGGGGGCACGAGCTCTCGACAAGCCTTTTAAAAGCCCTGATTTTAAGCACAGCACAATTTTTCATTGAGGGTTTTAGCACTAAAATTTGTTTTTCGGACCAGCGTGACATGGGCTGAAGTATAACTCTTATTTGATTAACTGTCTCTTGTCTCCCTGATGTTAATGACTTACTAAAATAGAGAAAAAAACATATGACTATACTTTGTATCAATTTAGGTATTTTATCCCACTTCTGATTATACCCACATACTGTAACTTACATTTTCGATTTCGAAGGTCTAATAAAAAAATTCCGGAACAGATTTTTTTTAATTTATTGAGAAATACTACAACGTATTTAAAGTACTTCATCTATTTACTAACACATTTCTTTTAAAGACAGTTAATTTGTTAGAAGCATGTAGAAAATACGTTTTCCGGAATAATCTGTAGTTTATTCCAACATTTTTGTTTTCTGTTTGGTTTGTAGGCATCCGTGGCTTCAGTCAATGGTTTGGCTGCTTCCGGGCTGTTGGCTACGTCGTCGGTTTAAGACTCTTGACGTTTCGAGAGACATGTCGCTCTCTTCTTCAGAAGATCTGAAACTGGAGAATATGATGTCTAGTCGGTAGTGAACATGACCTATATAAATACCGACTGGACATATTCTCCAGTTTCAGATCTTCTGAAGAAGAGAGCGACATGTCTCTCGAAACGTCAAGAGTCTTAAACCGACGACGTGGCCAACAGCCCTGAAGCAGCCAAACAGTTTTTGTTTTCTCTTCAACTATATCAAATCTTCTTCTTTTGAGGAAGGCACTTGAGCTTAAAATCTCGACAAGGGCCGAATTAGAAGTACCAAATGAGTGTGAACATCGTTGTCATTCACCATTATGCCAAAATTCAGGTCTCTTCCTTCCAACACTTTCACTCAATCTTCTCAATATTTCATTATAATAAAAACGATTAACTATTTGACCTTTCCGAAGGAATTCATGATGAACAGATCTGCTTCTGCTTTTCCTTTGTGATAACTGAGCTTTAATCCACATAAACCATATTTTGTCACTCGGTGCTCTTAAGGAGTGTATTTTACTGCTTGCCCTCACACAATCCTCACACCGTTCAACTCGATGTTGATTTTGATTCTCCGCCATGATCCAGAGAACAAACTTTGCCCAAACGACTCATTCTCAGTCTTTTTGTTAGAATCTCTTGACACCAAACAAAATGTTATATTGTTCAGCTAATTCTCGGACAGTTTGTCAACGATTTGATCACACAAGTTCATTCACTCGTGCGACATGACACTCGTCAGTCGATATTGACCATCCAGAACAATTGTTTTCTTCAACAGATTACCAGTTTGCTTTGAACTTTTTAAACCCTTAATGGCATCTTGAGAGGTTCAAAACTTCGCGCAGAACTATTCCTAACACGTTGCTCTTCAATGAAACTCATAAAAAAGATAACTATATCTGCATAATGAGTTAGCATAACAGCAATCAGCATAGCAGCAAAGAGCTGGTTGCTTATTAAGTTATGTCCAAACAATGGTAGAAACCAAATGGCGATTGCCACAAAGTTTAGTTTTACTTTAGAAATCGAGAACCATCTGAAAGTAAAGCCAAATTTACGCAGAAGTGTATGCGCATTTAACTGTATTCTGAACCAATTTGAAAACCCAAAACTCCTTCTCATAACATTAATATCAATGCGTAAATAGCAGATTGGTATAGAACTACTTAAAGAGCGAATCAAAACAAATCTGTCAAATAGTCTCGCGTACCTTTTGATCCAACTTCTTACAAAAATGTCTTCTGAAATGCATCTTTTGTGAGGTCAAGAATATTTACCTATAATATCAAGGAAAGAATAGCCATAACAATCACATTTAAATCATCTTGAAGGATATATGTTTCCGTTAAACAAAAAGAGCGTCAAATGAACCCAATCTTGCACTGCATGTAAACCTAGTCCCACTGTATATGGAGCACGATCCTTGTATGCATGTCGCATTCATTTATATTTAATACTCTGTGTCCTCTATCGTAACCCCAACTACCAAATTCAGTGCCGGAGCAACGGGACGTACGCAACCTTTCGCCCATCGATGTCGGTGAGTAATCGTTTCTGTGTAACCCCAATTTAGATGTGGCCAGGGCTACAGGAAACACAACGGGGCCTGCGTCAACGAGAACGAGTGCATGTGGCTGCCTTGCATTAACGGGGGCATCTGTAAGGACCACGATCCCCCCTTAAGGTACACGTGTATATGTCCGAAGGGTTATACCGGAAACCACTGCGAGCTAGAGCTGGCCTCTGTGGGGGCCATCATGCCATCCAGAGATTTCATATCGACGGTGGTAATTTGTTTGTTGGTGCTGCTGGGTAAGTCTTTTGACGCGTCTAGAATCGTTCATGGACGAGATCAGATATGTTTCATTAGAGTTGGTGGCCAAGGAAATGAAATGCTGTTTGGTAATTTACGTTGTAGAACTAATTGGAATCTTGTCATACTAAAATCGCCGTTCATTACTAATATCAGTAATATCGGACAAAAATAAATATCGACAAAAGTGGTTCGTCCTTAAGATGGACACTCTATACAAAATATTGCAATAATAATGCAACTATTTAATGAATTTGGCGACTTCTTTTGAACTGATGATGTATTAGTAAAGAAATTTATATATTTTTAACTTTCAAGATTAGTACTGGTCAATCCATATCAAATCAACCAATAATGGTTGCTGTCAAAATTTATTTATTCTTTTACCTATGTACGAGGTGTGGCAATTAAGTTCCGGGAATATAGTTATAACTCGGAAATTGGCAACACTGCATCGTTTGTCAACGTTTTTCTAGATAGGGGGGACCTTTCTTTTAGTTTCAGTCGAAGGTTGAATTCGATAGCACGTTTGGTTTGTGTTTTATGTGTATTTTTTGGAAGTAACTTTTTTAGTGGCGTCGTGAAAATCAGTGACTCAAATTACAAGCAACGTGCTGTGATCCAATTTTTAGTGAAATCTGGCGAAAAACTCTTGGAAATTCTTCAAAAATTGCAGGTGGTGTATAGAGACTAGTGCATATCGAAAACACGCGTGTTTGATGGGCAAAACGGTTCAAGGAAAGGCGTGAATCGGTAGAAAACGATCCACGTAAAGGAGCTCCCGTCACCTCTCGTACTGACGCGAATGTTGACCGTTTGCTTGCACTGATCACGTCTGACCGGCGCCTAAGCATTCGTGCGTTGTCTGACTAGTTAAACGTCAACAAAGAAACCGTTCGCATGATGTTACACGAAAATTTGAATATGCGAAAGATTTGCGCAAAGGTGGTGCCAAAAGTTCTCACCAGTGAACAGAAAGACGTGCGAAAATCGATCTGCGAGGATTTGTTGTCAAGTATTCGGAGCGACAATAGAGACTGGATGAGTCTGATATTCACTGGAGATGAGACCTGGATATTTGAGTATAACCCCGAGATCCATAAACAAAGTCAGCAGTGGGTGGAAAAGAGTGGAGGGCGGCCAACGAAAGCGAGGATGTTCAAGTCACGACTGAAGGCAATGTTGATCGTTTTTTTTATATCCACGGCATCATTCTTCGTTAATATGTTCCTGCCGGCCAGGCAGTGACTGGACTATGTTGGCGTCCTAGATCGGTTGCGGGCCCGCGTTTTCCGTGTGAGACCCGAACTCTCCGAGAACGGCTGGATCTTGCACCACGACAACGCGCCAGCCCATTCCTCGTTCATTCTGCAAAAGTTTTTGGCAAAGAAAGGCATTCCAACGTTGCCGCACCCACTCTATAGCCCCGATATTGTCCCTACAGGACGTCAAAGAAGCTGTAACCGTGGTGCTGAATGGGTTAACTGCGGAGGATTACCAAGGGTACTTCCAATCGTGGGAGCAACGTTGGAATCATTGTGTAGACTTAGAGGGAGACTATTGTGAAGGTCGATAATAAAATTTTGGGAAATTTAATTTGCTTGTTGTTTTATTGACAAATTCCCGGAACTTAATTGCCATACCTCGTATATACTATATTCAGAGAGTTGACAGCAGATCATTAATTTTTTAGAAATTCAGTTGTTTTATGAGCCACCATTTTATGTATGTTTGTATTGGTGTGTAATCCCATTTTGAATTTTACAGTGGTTTGTGTGTGTTAAATGCTATAACTTCTTGTTTTTCTAGAAGATATTCAGTTGAAACGAAAACTATTTTAAAGAGCATGAAACATACAATATTTTCTGTACCTGCAATTTCAGGCAAAACAAAGACATTTCCTATTTCCTTGGCCTACTAGAATAAAAAAAATCGTTTGTTGAAATATCACTTTTCACAACTTCACGAATACATCTACATGTAAATCACGTGTTTGCTTTTCGTCCCGCAACCTGCATGTCAAGAATTAGAATTAGTTCAGGGCAGCACGCTGAGTGCAGCACGGAAAATTGAACTGTTGCACTGGATGCGATAAGCGTCTGGGGAATTTTCATCCGCAAACGATGAAATTATTTCCCCCGACGTTGGAAAACTGTCAGACGTATAATCGTCCTTCGTTTAGTATTTGATGTTTGACTATTGTGGGATAAGGAGGAAGGTGAAGTAGAAAATATATAAAACGTTCAAAGCAATAATGGTCGGAAATTGTTTTCTGATACATTACTGAATCCTGTAGTTGCTACAATATTACAAATTAATAAAGGTCTCTAATTCCAATATAAAGTTGTATTTAACTTTGTATATGTGCTTTCATATAATAAATAACAGTAGAGCAATATCGAAATTGCTTCGTGGAAATTTTTATGGACTTAATAATGAGACGTGAGACATATTAAAAGTTTTAAATGTCTTAAATAAAGATCTCTTTAATCTGCTAGATACAGCCAAAATCTCAAAACGTATTGTTATCTGAAGTTTACGAAATATAGCTATGAGGACGCTTTTCAGCTATTAAAAGGAATTCGACTTTACAATACTAGAGGTAAACTAAGCGAGCAATTAATTAAGAATTTATAAATTGTAATAATAATAAGAATTTACTGTGTATATATTAATGGAATTAAAAGCACTTTGCTTTATTGCTAGATGCAAGTCAACTCGATTGTTCCCATTCCTGCCTCGTATCTCTCATCGTCTGATTCTATTTGGACGTAAGTTCTAAATTTACAAAATTGTTATGTACTATTTTCATAAACAGATTGTATATTCGCCATTTCTAGGATGCCTATTTCTTTTGTTCTCTTTACTTTTTAAACCCTAGTTTAATCGTATCAAAAAATATGATTTAGGACATTCTAGAAACTAGATTTTTTTCTAAGAAATCGAGTGCAAGCCGTATCAAAATATGATCATTATTACGGAAGTAATTTAGAAACTAATTTCAAGATACCTAAAGAAGTTTTTTCACTCGAAAAAATCCCCTGGCACGTCGATTTTGTTTTTAAAATAGGCACTTTTTCACATACGACCCACATTTGTGACGTCATCGTTGTTCGAGATATGACGTCATCGACAATTTTTTTAAATAACCACCCCCCAATTTTGACCATGTCATTTGAAAGAGCGTGACATTCTACATACATACATCATGAAAAATTATGGTATTATATAACAAAAATTTCAAGAAACAGATATGGTGTTTAGAATAACATGGCAAGTTCAAAAAGGTACCTTCAGTGCTTCTCACGAAAAATACATTTCCCAAGACAAGTTAATCACTTTGATTACCTTAAAATAAGTATGACTATCGCGTAATTGTTGTATCTTAATGATTATTCTATTTTAGCCTCAGCTTAGTTTCATTATTAAAGGACCATTTTATGCAGGACAGTAATTATGTTTTTTCTAATCGCCTTATGTGCGAAAGCTCTGAAAAGAGTCGCTTTATATAACAAGTTATAACCAAGAAAAAGTTGTCCACACCAACGGCTTAGAACAAATTTACTTCTCCGTTCCCAATTCCCACAATAATCAGCGTTCTAGCATGGGTATAAAGCTTTTGAAACGTCATCCCTACGTGCGCTAACCTCCCACATTTTCCACAGTTCTGGTATTAGTATTCGTGGTGTACAACAGACGCAGGGAGGCCCACATCAAGTACCCCGGCCCCGACGACGACGTCCGCGAGAACATCATCAACTACGACGACGAGGGAGGTGGCGAAGATGACATGACCGCCTTCGATATCACCCCCCTGCAAATTCCCATCGGCGGACCCATCCCGGAACTGGCCCCACCCAAAATAGGATGTGAGTAGGAATGCTTTAAATTCCACTGTTTTTAGCAACAATAAATACACTTTACAACATTTATTTGGTACAGTTAATAATATCTCTTTAGAAAAAATTATGTGTAACTGTACCACAATTATAATAATTATTATACTGGGTGTTCGGTTAGGTAGATGTTTTTCTACAATATTTTACTTTAAAACATCACAATACAGGCGTTCAACTTTTAAAAAATAATTTTATCATCTACTAAATAAATAATAATAAGAGGCTAATATTTTGACACAAACAGTTTTCAGCTAATGACATTTTTACTGTGCAGATAGATAATAAAATCTCGTTTTATTTTGT
Organism: Monochamus saltuarius; assembly: GCA_025584915.1. NCBI lineage: Eukaryota > Metazoa > Arthropoda > Insecta > Coleoptera > Cerambycidae > Monochamus > Monochamus saltuarius. The sequence continues at coordinate 6,372,954 of CM046723.1, read as the reverse complement.
GATTCTTTGGGTAATTGATAGGATTTTAAGATTTTATGTCATAAACATGAACCCATTGTCTTCTTTCATACTTTATTCAATTAAGTGCTATCAAATTTTGAACTAAGGTAAATTGGGTTAGAACATCAGATCTTCTCAGGTATAGGATGTCAGGTTTTAATGTTTACAACCTTTTAGATAAACTAGTGGATGGGAGCGCTAATTAAATTAATGTCGAAGTGCAAAGTCAATAAAATGAAACAAAAAACATTAAACTTTGAAAACAAACAACCTCCCAGTAGTTCCAAACAATCGTGAATAAGTATAACGTCGATAATCACGCAAGGAAACAGTATTGTCAGTCTTTACGGGTAAAGAGGAACCGCACAAAACCCCATTTTTTTGCCCGTTTTTGCGTAGTGTGTAGCAAGAACGGGGAAGGTCGTTCAGAGGTCTCCGTGGGCTTAAATTGATCGTCATGAAAAATCTAGGTGAGCATAATTCGATTTTCCCCACCCCCTACTTAAGGGGTGGAAACCACCCCTTAAACAAGAAACGTGAGAAAATGGTCGATCAATTCTTGGTAAAAATTGGCGGGAACGTGAATAGCAAGGAAGAAATCAGGGATGTTCTTTCAAAAATGCTCAAGGTGAAAAACACCCCCCCCCCGCGTGGGGGTAAAATCACCCCTATTACCGAAAACCGGCGGCAAATGAAGTTCCCTTCATGAATTGCCTTTTTTGTGCCACTCTTCCTTATAACTCCAAATGATATGAAATACATGCCCCATAATTCGTTCTTCTGTCGGATTATGATCAGTTACCCCTACTGAAGGGGTGGAAACCACCCCTAAAACAAGAAAATAGAAAAAATGGTCACCAAAATCTGGGTAAAAATTGGCGGAATTCCACATGGCCAGGGTAACATCAAGAATGCCCTCCTAAAAATGCTCAAGGTAAAAAACACCCCCCGCGTGGAGGTAAAACCACCCCTATTGCCGATAGCAGACGGGGAATGATATCCACTTCACGAAATATTTTGTTTCCCCCACTACCCGACAAATGATACGAAAGACTGGCCCTATAATTGGATCTTTTGCGAAATTCTAACCAGTTTTCCCCGACCTCAAGGGTGGCAACCACCACCGGTACACCAAAATTGAAAAACTTCCAGTCAAGATTCCGTCAATTTTTACCAAGAATTAATCGACCATTTTCTCACGTTTCTTGTTTTAGGGGTGGTTTTCACCCTTTAAGTAGGGGTAAGTCGGGCAAATATTGAAAAAATCGAATTATGCTCAGCTAGATTTTTCATGACGATCAATTTAAGCCCACGGAGACCTCTGTACAACCTTCCCCGTCCTCGCTACACACTACGCAAAAACGGGCGATTTTGCGGTCACTCTTTGCCTCCAGATGACACGAAATTTTGCCTGACCGCTAGATTTCTCGGTATTTTGCGCGATTTCTTGTGATTTCACACAATTTCGCAAGAATTGCGCAAGATTTCCATAAGTGGTTACCCCCTCGGGTTCCACATATTTCAATTGATTTTAGTTTCATCGTCCCTCAAAAAATAAATTAAATAGGAATAGTACACCCATCGTTTAGAGGGTAACAATGGGAAAATTAACAATTAAAGAGCCTGAGAACAACAAGAACAGGTCAAAGAATTCCAGCTAAAGCTAGGAATGTGCACAGTACTTCTGTTGCAGTGACCTGCTGCTGTGAAATCCTTAAAGCCACTATACAGTATGCGCCAAAAGTATGGAATAAATTCAATAAAAACGAAACAATTATTTTTTGGGAAAAATCCTCGACCAGGTCGATTTTTAATTTAAAAAATACATATTTTAGCGTAAAATGCGATTTTCAAATGTCATTTGTTTTCGAGTAATGACTTCATAGATTTTTTTTTAAATGGCAACACCATATTTTTTTCCTTGATTCTGAGAGATCGTTTTATTCTCTATCAGCCAGTACTAAAATTTTGCTCTCTTACATAGGAAAGTTTTTGAGTAAATGACGATTGAATGTTAGAAAACGTAAATTTCATCCATAAAAAAGTAACAATTCTGAAGTATGTAAAATAAAATACAATTGATTAAATTTTATACTTAAATTAAATGTTCGAATTGCCATCCACCAACATTAATAAACCACGTAATTTAGAAGAATTTCAAAATCGTATTCGGGACGAAATACGCAGAGTTAGATACCCCAGAAATCATTCATAATGTGCAAGAAGAGTTTTTTCACGGACTTGCTCATTGTCAAGAAGTTGGTGGATGGCAATTCGAACATTTAATTTAAGTATAAAATTTAATCAATTGTATTTTATTTTACATACCTCAGAATTGTTACTTTTTTATGGATAAAATTTACGTTTTCTAACATTCAATCGTCATTTACTCGAAAACTTTCCTATGTAAGAGGGCAAAATTTTAGTACTGTCTGATAGAGAATTAAACGATCTTTCAGAATCAAGGAAAAAAATATGGTGTTGCCATTTAAAAAGAAATCGATGACGTCATTACTCGAAAACAAACATTTGAAAATCGCATTTTACGCTAAAATATGTATTTTTTAAATTAAAAATCGACCTGTTCGAGAATTTTTCCCAAAAAATAATTGTTTCGTTTTTATTGAATTTATTCCATACTTTTGGCGCATAATGTAATATAAAAATAGTGTCAGTATTAGACACTAACCAATTCATAATACTCTTTTTTAGTTTCAGTACTGGGTGTAGGACAGGAACAAAACGTCGGCATTTTCATTGAAGAGCACAAGAAACGGGCAGACAGCGACCCGAACGCGCCCCCTTTCGACGACCTAAGGAACTACGCCTATGAGGGAGGCGGCAGCACAGCCGGGTCTTTGAGTTCCCTTGCATCAGGTAGGCAGGCGGTCTTTCAATCGCCCCTCTTATCATGTTTTTTAAATTTTCCAGTACAAAAATAAAGTAGAACGTAATTGCTGAAAAAATAATTGCTTTTGGATTAACCTTTTTGTAATATGAAAAATATGTTTCTCTTTTCTTCTTGAAACTCTCATAATTAATTCCTTTTAAGAAGTTTCACTGCTTTTTATAAACGCTGTCCGATCTACTTTCTTTTTAATTTGGTTAAGTAGGTGGCGGTCTTTATAAATTTTAAGTTAATGTGTTTTATTTTTTTTTCTTTTTAAGTAAAATTGAGTTAAAAAAATACATACATTTGATATGTAGATATGCATTTTCTGTAAAAACTATTAAACATATCAGTGGATCTAGGAAGAAAATGACTTTTTTATAAAAGATATGACTGGAAATTAAATGCGCGTATTCATATTTCTGAAAACCCAGTGGCGTAGTTTTTCTGAGGATAATGAGAAATTTTCCCATATACGATACGCCAAACAACTTCATAAATTAAAGAAAAATGTGATCTTCCTCAAAAATATTCGTCCTCTCTCCTGGAAAACAGCAACCTTGGGCCCTTAGTTTAGCTTTAAGACTGTTGAGCCTAAAATGAATACCAAATAGATCCTATAATTTATACTGCTCAGGTGTATTAATTTGTTCACTATGTATACCAGCCATTTAACAACATCAATAAAAAGTTAATAAAATTGAAGTCAGTTACAAGAATGAATTAATAATCGGTTTCATCAGATTCAGGCATAAATTTCGAACAATTTTCATTACTAAAATGATGTCGTCTCGATATTCATGTAAATGGAGGTATTTTTGAGTATTTACTCAAAATCATAACAATGATGATTGATAATTTTATTTGAATAAATAATCGATTGATTAAAAAAATGTTTGTAACGTCATTTTAACACTTAATTTTTTGATTAGTTTTTTTAAAGTTTTACTCGAAAACTAGTCTTTTTACGAAATACATAAAGGAGTGGTAATTTGTAGAAAATTTCAAAAATTCACCAATACTTTTATCTCCTCCACTGGAACATTTAATTTTTAGGTCAAAGCTTCAGTTTTTGAATAATGTGATCAATTTGAAATAGTTTCACTCACTAGTTTTTTAAAATAATTTAAAAATCAAAAAGTTTAACCTCCTGCATCTTTTTAACGAACTGTCCTAGATAAAAATTTTATACAGTGTGTTTCTGAAACAAGGTTCCAAACTTTTACTGCGTATAGAACCATTAGGGGTTTTTAAAATATTTCAAAAATAATTTTGTAAGTTTATCATCTGGTATTTTTTTAACGAAGTGTCCTAGATAAAAACTCTATACAGGGTGTTTCTAAAATAGGATTCAGAACTTTTACTACATATAAATCCAGCAGGAGGTAACATGCCTTTAAAGGGATACAATTGTTCTGTTTTCTGTTATTGATAAAACGTTGAAAAATAGACAAAATTTACAGAACATAGGAGTATATAACTTTTTACGTTGAATAACTTAAGCAGTCCATTTCCCGGGTTCAAATCATAGGCGTGACGTTTGTGGACGTGAAAAGGATGTTCGACTTTTATACAATTTTTTTCGACAAATTCATTATTTTTTAATACTTTTCGATATTGGCAACGGTTTTCGAGTAAATTGAGTTTGAAAATTACCATTATTAACCTCAAACTCAATTTACTCAAAAACTTTAGACAATATCAGTATTTTATAGTATACATACAGAAAGACGGCTTTTAACAGAAAAATGTTGAAAAAATATGAGTTTGTCGAAAAAATTGAAAAAATTTACGGGTTTAATAATAATTCTAAAATCGAAGCGTGGTATTTTGAATTCTAATCCACTATAGTTGACGGCCAAAATTGTAGAGAGTGACTCGTGTTATAATCCTGCTCAAAATTTATAGCAGTCAACACAAAGAAATATACATGCAGCCTATATATTTTTCCTACAAAAGAGAGAGCATACCCGATTACTGTAAGTACGCATGCGCTGTGGCTTTTGATTGGCTGCGACGAATTGTCGGATCCAACTGTTTCATTTCCAGCGCTATCATGGGCGGGTATATCGTTCGGCCGGGCAAAATTTTGGGTATATACTTTCCCTAATTTAATTATGAATGTAATTAATTTTATTAGTGACTTTGTGATGTTGTGTTCTTAAGAATAATTCAAGCTCTACAACGTATTCTCAAAATGGTCCTAATTTAACAAGTGAGGAATATCGGATGATGACATGTATGAAGAGTTTAGAGCTTGAGGTCAAAACATGAGGAAGAAAGATTGTATTTTTAAAATGAGTTTTCGACAAAAATAAATCTGATTGCTATATCTTACAAGATGAAACTTAGTCAGTATACTGATAGAAACGGCAAAGAAACTATTTAAAATGAATATTAAAAAATAAGAATATGGATCGAAGAATATATTAAATTTTGACGAAATATGGACGTATGAACATCATAAGGAAAGCGGTACGATATGATATAATAAGTGTTAATGTGTGACCGTTATAGTGACAGTGCTAGTAACCAATAGTAAATAGTAGTGTGTGTAGTAGTATTCTAAAGCCTTTTCTTCTTTTGAATGCGGAATTCGCAAATATGTGCGCGGTTCATTTAATGGTGTAAAAATCTCTATTTGTAACAAATTTTGTCAACTACCTATAACATTTTCTATCATTTTAATCATGAAACTGCCATGGTAGATTATCAGAAGCTCAAAACAAATTTATTAACACCAAATAATAATGAAAGGAGCAATAATATTTGTAGTGTTTGCCGGTTTCGAAAATTGCAGTTGTTAAAAGTTGAGATTTTCCCGCCATAAATAATTAAAGCAGAAGTTGCAAAATTCGTGCAAAAATCCGTGAATTTCACGTCCATGAGGACAAGGCTTAAGTCAGCTATAGTGTGTTAAAAGACCTTTAATCACGGCCTTTATTAAACCTTCATAAAATAGTGGTCGTGGATAATAACTATTAATTTTGCGTTGTAGTGTATTAATAGCATCTTTCTGACTTATTTTAAGTTGTACACGCAGTAGAAGATCAGAAACACCCTATATAAAAAACTCGTCCCCCCAAAGAATATAGGGTTGCATTTCTGGTCATTGTTTTGAACTAAAGAATATGAGGTTTCATTTCTGGTCATTGTTTTTGAATCACACTGATTCAGTGTCTAAATGCAGAATCGTTCGTAAATTTTCTTTGATATATTTGCTAACTAACCAGCTCGAACTATTGGATTTTCTCCGTGTCTCGCATCCATTAAAAAGAATCTCGACTGGCACAAGCTAGAGTGGTGGTTTACGAACGGCTGACTTGCTAATGTCGGAAACTGGGGTTGCATCGGGAATTTGCATCTGTAATCCGCAATCCAACCCAACAACTTTGACGTCCTCTGCATAGAGCGAAACCCGCAATCTTAATTGCGACGCAAATAATTTGTACACTAATCACTAATAGCCTATGAAAGCTGCACTAATTCCTCTCCGAGAGAACGAATTCAGTGCAATTACTTGGTGAATTGAGAAGAGCTGGATTACTTAGTTAACATGATAATAGTCTTTCCCTAAGAATTATATTAAAAAATCTAAAGCCCAGGAAGCTGAACTCTTAACTTAATTAACTAGTGGCAGATTCTTGCTCAAGTAGAATAAGTATACCTACAGGGTGAAAAAATATGCCTTACAGTTAGAAGCTATATAGAATAGAATATCAATAAATAAATATTTCAACGATTTAAAATTATACCTACCTATGTAAAATAGAGAATGATGAGTACATGTCAGTGTTGTTAGTTTCTCATTTCTCGCCAAAAACAGCATTAACGGAGAAAAGGGGGGGTGTTAGTACGGATTTTTTTTTTGAGGACGTCTATGGTTTCAGAACATTTTTTTTTAGATACAGTGTGTTTTTATTCTATTTTTCTTTTCTTAAATTTTGATTTGAGGCCCGATTTACGAGATATTGCAACTTTTTCACTAGATATGGCACAAAATAAATATCGCTAAGTATTAAATGGTCATTTCCATGTTATTCAATAAATTGAAATAACTGGCACAAACTTGGGCACAAGTAACAGCAAACATTAAAATAAAACAAATTTAACTTAATATATTCAATATGGGTACCACCTGGGTCTATTAGAGATTAACGAATATTCTGGAAAACGTGGTTGCAGCCTAAAGTGCAATATAAACAAAATCTTTAAAAGTGAAAACGCCCCCTACCGCTCTAATGCTGCATAATAGGTAAATTAACTTGAGTATGTTTACCTTAAGGTGGCTCGCTGGTACATGCATTTCAGAGACTGTATAATAACATTAATTGAATTTTCCTTTTTGCTCTTTTTGGTAGTGTCATAGGCTTACAAAACCAATAGTAGTATCAATTTAAGATACGATCATCAGAAAATCACAAGTAGGGGAGACTGGGTACGGTTGTAACAAGTCAAATATTATCGAAACTACATACGGTAGGTGAGGGGTGCAAGGGGAGGGGCACGCGGCCGACAAGTCCTAACACGATTCCCCGTGTTGCGTCACCTTTCGCGCAGTAATAACGATTACAGAGAAGCCTATTGAATATTTCAACCAAAAGTAAGTATTTTTGGTGAACTTCTTTGTAAAATATCTTAAATATTGATATAATTATCGTATTTCAAAGTTTGCTTATGTAATCGTTATATTTTATAGATTATAATAAGCCCTTTTGTTTTTGTATAAGTTGTGTTACCTTGCGCTAGTGACAGTCTAATACCGAAATAGGGGGGTGGGGACGGTTGTAACAATTTTCATGGGGACGGTTGTAACGTATTGCCTTCTTTGTCTAGAGACGTATTCAACGAGTCGGTCCGGAGACACTTGGATTCAGTGTCAAGGAGGTTGTAAGCAATGGTCTCACATAGCCTGTACTGACGGAAGTAGATATTATATATGTCATAATTGCGATGAGTCTGATTAATTTTAAAAGAAAACATAATTTGTGTAACCTCAGATTTTGTTGATTAATGATTACTTGAAGATCATTTTTGTTTGACGAGTCTGACTGACTTTAAGAGAACTCGAAAAAAAGAAGTATTGTTATGTTTTTTTTTGTTTGAATATATATAAAAATATATTTAAATATGTGATTAACATTGTTGATTTGTTTTACTTAAAACATTTTGGTATTTTAAATTAATAAAATTGATTTAAAAACCTTAATTTTTGTTTTAATTTCGAGTGTTACAACCGACCACCATTGGAGTTACAACCGCCCCTGGCATGGGGTCGGTTGTAACAATCGCACACACTCAATAAAATGTCATTTTGCTATCAAACAGTTTTACCTAAACTAATGATTTTGATTTTAATTTAAAGACAAATGAGTATGATTTCATCCCAAAAGCTTTGATCGTTGTATACAACTGTAACAGCTAAGATGTAAGCAATTAAAGAAAAATTGTTACAACCGTACCCAGTCTCCCCTAGCCTATGAAAATATGGGCATCTAGATTAGTTAGAATTTTGTTCCACCTCCATTGCACAAGACATTTACTATACTTTATGCTCCATTGAAAAACTTATGTCAAACTTATGTACCAAAGACCATAACATTTCGTTTAAACATAAAAATGTTATAAAAAGAAAAATATAATGCGCTTTTTCAGGTTTCAATCGCTATTTCAAGAACTACACAATTTTTTTACTCATATTCCAGTACAGAAAATTGGAAAATATAAAAATGCTTTTCCTTAATTTAAGCCACTTTGTATATATTATTGTTTACACGATTCCTGTACTGGGAGGTTTTTAGGCTTTCACGGCTTCCATTTATATACGTAGTGATTTTCCGGGTTGTTATACTGTGCCCTCGGTAACTGGTCGCTGCCAGAAACAGAATTAAAGTGCACATACCTAGCATTAGTCGGAATTCTTTGACCTGCCCTTATTGTTCTCGGGCCTGGCTCTGTGGGGGACAGACCTGCTATTAATGTCTCTGAGCCCGTCCATATATTGATTCGGCTCCTATTGTTGGTATTACGACTGCTAGGGTTATAACCGTTCCTCGGATAATGAGAGCCGCCTCTGTAACTGGTCGCATCCCATGCTTCCAAACGTTTCGCCACTCTTCATTGTCGGCATCTTCAGTAGTGACCCCGCAAGAGCTTTCTCAATCGCGGCGAAGCTTAGCCCGAGAACAACGAGGACAGGTGAAAGAATTCCGGCTAATGCTAGGGATGTGGATTTCGATTCTGTTTCTGGGCGTCGTAAAAATAACCACCCTGTGTAGAACTAGAAATAATGCCCTAAAGCAACTTACAACATATGCTTCATTATTAAAATGGGTTATCATAATTTAATATATTGTTTTGTTTTTAGGAACAGACGATGAAACTCAGGAGTACGACTACTTGGGAGCCTGGGGTCCCCGCTTCGACAAGCTCGCAGACATGTACGGACCAGGAGAAGAGACTGAACAGGAAGAAGAATAAGTGTCAGCAACCCCTAGTGAAAGACATTCCTCCATCTAAACAATGCTTTTCACGTGTTCTGCGTGTCCAATAAGACTGTCTCTGCAGTTGTACTGCAAATATAAATAATTGTAGAAAATTTTTACGGGCGCATTTTCTAGAAAATGCCACATAAACGAATCGAGAGCCACTTACAACCAAAGTCAATTAACAATTCAAATTATGGTTAAAAATGGACTTAAATAATTATTGTATAGTTACTAAGTAGTAAAATGTTGTTACTTATTTATATTTAAGTGTCTGACTGATATGTTGTTGAAGTTGTTAGTAGGCTTTAGTTGCAAGTCGGTGTCTTGATTGATATTTGTATCTATTATATTGTTTATATCCACTGCCACTTTCGAATGTACTAACTTTGCATGAACTCATCTTACCAAAATGTGTAGTATAATTTGGTTTATGTGGAGTTTTCACGATGTGCCGTAATTTTGCATATGTTTTATTTGTAAAGCACAGAAGAAATACCATTGCCCTGTACCGAAGAGCCAGTATTCCTACAACATTATACTTGTAGGCAGTCACTACATTCTAGGTCAAATTACAGGTTTAGAATAGTTCCACTGAAAGAATGTTGGAGAAAATGCGAGACGTGTGGGATAATGCGTGTTAACTGTATATAGAGCAATCGATTTCACATCGTTTTTATATAGCACTCGTATACCATGTTGCCATAAGTTATATTATTGGACTTTTATAATGATTTACCAGCTCACTTAGATTTTTTGTGTTGTAGGTATGTATATATAGTTCTGGAGTAAATGCGGGAGTGCACGGTTGAGAGTCAGTGCCAATTATAACATATATATGTAATAAAACATGAATGCTGTGTACTAATAATTACGATATTATGTGTTTGCACTTGTGTATTATTTAAAATGTATACTTAAAATATTCTTATGACATCGCACCATACTGAATAACACTCCGCGATCATTTGCCATAATTCATCCATTTTCACTCATTTATATATCTTATATCTTAGTTCTAATCGAGTGGTTTTCTAGTGATTTTGTTTATGAGTTCTTTGTCATAAGGAATTCGTAGAAGGAATTATGTACCTTTTTTGTACAAGAAAATTTGATTTGATATTTTATTTAAATAAAGTTCTATAGAGAATTAATTCTTTGTTTTATTATCATCCTTTTCACTTTTGGTTATATGTATTATTTCTCTACTGGTGGTCGGGGCTTTTACCAACACAAATCGTTCCTGAGCACAAATAATACAGCCTATAGGGTGACAATAAAGTTCTGTCACTTTTTTGAGATATTTGAACAGTTAAAAAATACTGGATAACAACAAATTCAGTCAACTTGAATTAATAACAACGTTTTATTACAACAATAACAATAAACAAAAAAATTACAATAAATGCTCAAAATTGCCTCCTTTGGCTTCAATACATTTTTTTACACGCTTCCTAAAATTGCCGACGATGGTCGCACACTCTTCCGCCGTAATCTCGTCCCAGGAGCGCGTCAAAGCCGCTTTCAGCTGCTTCACAGTAGCGTATCGTTTTCCTGAGATTTTTTGCTCCATAATGGACCACACTGAGTAGTGGCGGCTGGTGCTAAGGGGCACAAGGGCACGTGCCCACCCTTCACTGTACATGCCATGAAGAAATATATGATGCTATTATAGATTTATATATTTTTTTGCAATTCTATTATCGGTTGCGAAAATCTACTCAAAACTTATTTCCCGCCAACCATCCACGCGCCGAACGATATCAAACCTTATTTCCTGGGAGCCCAAGAATTTATCTCCAAACGCGGCTCATTTTCCGACGTTCGGCACTCCTCGGAGTAAATGAAATTCGCCGATTTAAAGCCGACGTAGGGCACTGAAATCGTGTCCCTTCACTCCCTTCTCCACTGTCTCCAGCACTCCGTCTCCCTCCGACATTCAGTTTCAGTTCTCTGAAGTCGCTTGCTTTGTTTACTGTTTAGTAGGTACCTACTTGTATGTAAAAAATATTTCGCTTGCAGAATAGTTGTGTAAACAAATTTGTGTTTTAACTTTGCTGGTTTTAAAGACGATTTCTCATTATAGATATAATTTTAAAGCGATTCTGGTGTGTATTTGTACATATACTTATTAAAAGAAATGGATCCGGAACCAGAAATAAATTCTGTTCAGTATCTGTTAAAAAACAATCCAGTGCCATTTGAGCAAAAATATTTAATTAAACAGAAAGGTAGACCTACTCTGATTTATATATTAATTACGAATCTACAAGTAAAACTAGAACATATAAGAGAGTTTTTAATAGAAACATATACGAGAAATATCAATGGATGTGTGGTTGTTCCGTGATAAATAAATTGTTGTGTTTTGTTTGTTTAATATTTAATACAGAAGTTACAGCGTGGACCAAATACGGACTTGACGATTTAATATTCTTTAATCAAGCACAAGCAAGGGGGATTGAGAGCGTACAAATGCAAAATGCTATTAAACAATTTGAACAGCAAGTTATTCGCGTTAGATCTTCCACTGATAGCTTACAATCTGAAGATGAAGAAGGACCTACCAGGATAAGACGCAAGCCTACAGCTCTTGGAGATACTAGAAGCGTTATTGCAAAAGAAGTGTGTGACAATATTTTAACTCAAATTAAAGATAGGTTCAATTTTAAAAACCATTTAAGTGCAGCCAAATTATTTTGTTCTGAGAACTTTAAAACCTACAGACTTAAATTTCCTCAAAAATATTTTGACTCAACTGTGCAATCCTATCCTGTTTTCGATAGTGTAAAATTAAAATGTGAACTTACAGCACTTTACGAACGAGACGATATGTGCCGCATAGAAGGTGTATTGTCACTTTTGGTATTTCTGTCCGACAATAATCTATGTAAAGTGTTTTCAGAAACTTACAAACTAGTTGAAATTATTTGTACGACGCCAATGTCAACCAGTGAATGTGAACGATGCTTTTCTACTTTAAAGCGTATAAAGACTTTTAAGAAATACTATGTCACATGATAGACTTAATGCGCTAGCAGTTTTATCAATTGAAAAACAGTTTATCGAGTCCATTCCCGATTTCGACAACAAAGTAATTGAGCTATTCTGCCATAAGAAAAATAGAAGAATGGATTTTACCTTTAAATAAAAGGTGAGTTTTTAAATTTATTTTTTATGTGCCCACCCTTTGAAAAAATCCACGGGCCGCCACTGACACTGAGTAGTCCATTGGATTTAAGTTCGGCAAATTTGGCGTAGCCATTTCTCAGCCTCGGTAATGATATGGGCCGGCATTTGCGCTACCGGTAAGACGCCGCTGGTGTTCATCCCAAGGAACGTCAGGATCAACGCCGCCGAGTATCAAGACCGTGTTCTCCGACGTGAATTGAGGCCGTGGGCGACGCGGCACTTCGGTGCTGGCTGATTTACGCTGCAGCAGGACTGGGCGCTGGCACATTCCGCCAGATCAACAATCGCCGCCTGCCAAGAGCTGTTTCCAGGCTTTTGGGGCAAGGACGTTTGGCCGCCAAGTTCGCCGGACTTAAATCCAATGGACTACTCGGTGTGGTCCATTATGGAGCAAAATCTCAGGAAAACGATACGCTACTGTGGAGCAGCTGAAAGCGGCCTTGACGCGCTCCTGGGACGAGATTACGGCGGAAGAGTGTGCGACCGTTGTCGGCAATTTTAGAAAGCGTGTAAAAAAATGTATTGAAGCCAAAGGAAGCACTATTGAGCATTTATTGTAACTTTTTTGTTTATTGTTATTGTAATAAAACGTTGTTATTAATTCAAGTTGAATGAATTTGTTGTTATCCAGTATTTTTTAAGTGTTGAAATATCTCAAAAAAGTGACAGAACTTTATTGTCACCCTGTATAGCCAATAATAATATGCCATCCTGTCCTCTACACAAATTTACAATTTCTGTGGTCAAATTAAAAGGTAAATATATTATATAAATGTAATTAGATGCATTCATACAAATAATACATAATATACAGGGTGATTCAGTCACAGTGTTATTAATTTTAACCACTTTTTTGAAAACCTAATAGATAGAAAATTAAAAAAAAAATTTACTCGACTTTTCAACAGATAAGCAAATCAAGTCATTGATAGCATAGTTCTTCGGGCATGCTACAAATTTTCTGATAACGTGTTCAAGTATTGAATCTATATTGAAGCGCAACAGTATTGCCATTCAGGACCACATGCATCCTTAATAACAACAAGTTCATTAAAGATCGGTACTGTAGTATAACTTCTACTATGCAATCTAAAATGTATAATTTTGTAGATATGTTTTTGTGTGCCTTTAAAAATTGTTGCAATTTTAGGTTGTGTGAAGTTATCCATAATGGTTAGGCTGCTTCCGGGCTGTTGATGGCCACGTCGTCGGTTTAACACTCTTGTCGCTCTCTTCTTCAGAATATCTGAAACTGAGTCAAGAGTCTTAAACCGACGACGTGTCCAACAGCCCGGAAGGAACCAAACCATTGACGGCAGCCTACAAACCAAAAAAGTTATCTACACTTTCCCATCCACACTTTTTGTTAATCCTATCGGAAAGGACGTATAAACGCAGTCAGTGACCGGCTTCTAATTACTTGATATATGAAGATACTAACTACCCTTGTACAGATAGACTAAATAAGTCATTTTATATTTAATATCAGACACATACAAAGGATGTATGAAACTACTACCCTAAAATAAAATTTAAATTCACCGAAGGAGTTGACACGGTTTATGTGAATTTGCTGCTCTCTTTCACACCCTTCCCATGTAGATTCAGTAACAAAACTTGGTGGGTGAATAGTGGGTTGAAGAGCGTCAACTGTCAGTGACAGTCTGAAAGGGGGTTTAAATAATGGTTTGAAAATATGTTTTAAGGCTTACGGTGGGCGCTCGATCCAAAGAAATATAGTTTTCGCTCAGTAACTCCTCAACGAAAAATGATAAAAATATGCGGTTTTTTTTAATAGACTATAAATATTATTTTACGTCGACGCTGTGTTTTGAAATTTTGAAAATATGCTAAATTCATTTAAAAAAAATTAATTTTACACTTTTTCAAAATTTCAAAACACAGCGTCGACGTAAAATAATATTTATAGTCTATTAAAAAAAATCGCATATTTTTATCATTATCCGTTAAGAAGTTACTGAGCGAAAACTATGGGTTTGTTCCAATCGATTCCGAATCGTCCAGAATTAGTCAGTCAGTTCAGTTGTTAATGTACTCACGGCGAATACGACGTAAGACGGTTGACTCACCGTAAGCCTTAAACCGTTATTTAAATTAGTATAGTTTTTGATAGTACCCATATAACCATAGGCGCCTATTTCTTGGGTGCTCTGGGGCTCAAGCAGCAGATAAAGGTATTTGTCCAGTGCGGAGCACCCGATAGAATTATTATCAGTCAGCCAAAATCCACCACAAACCATACTGCGCGAACCCACGAGCGTGAGCCGGCGCTTTCTCAGTTTTTCATGAAATTCGGAGAAATACGTATTTTAAATTTTACCTCATGCTATTTCAAATGATGACTCACTTCTCTTAATTTTTAATGTTGTCTGGTAAAAAATACTTAATGCAACCGCGAGCACCCGATACAAGTTTTAAATCTGCGTCTATATGTCCATATAACCACGCCACTGGTACTTTACGTAAGCTGCAAATTTTATATTTTAGACCTATTATATCAACATACTGAATAATTATGTCAAATTTGAACAAAATACCCATCTCAAAGGGTTTCATTTTAAATTGATGTTTTTTTTATTAACTTTGGAAACCTTATCGTATCTCGAAAACGACGCCCTTGGTAACAAAATTACCTTAATTTTGACCATAGAATACGTCGCTGGATTTTCTACACACAATTAGGAAACACCCTGTATAAGATTAATTATACTTATTCCTGCTACATTTTGTAAAATCTACACTATCAATCTAGGGATTTTTGTGTACGTATATATTCAAAATAAACTAAATATATTTTTAGGGATTTTTGGTTTCAACAGAATCATGTGAATGTCACGCAAATGTCAATAGCAATTGCCCAGTGACAGGTGGCGATTTATTTTTAATAAATCTTTCTAGTTTTAGAGAGATAAAATGAGTTAACAAAACCATTATTACGCCAAAACATGATCATTAAAAAAGGACCTAACATGTTTCAATTGCACAATATATTTTGATAATCTCTACACCATTCCATAAAGAATAATGGAGTTTTATACAGTTGTGGACGACAATAAAGACAGATTTATTAGGACTATAGAATGGCACATGATGGACAAGTCAAAATTCTTTCCTTTATCAATGTTAAGTTCCTTCACAGTAAGATGTGCTTTGTATCCTTTAACGTTAATAAAAACTAGACTACAGATACAGAAACGTAACGACTTGTATACGGGTGAGTACACCGAGGTGTAAGATTCAAGTTCTAACGGTTACGTTTCAGGTATGTTTGACGCTTATGGAAAAATTTATAAATATGAAGGTTTCAGTGGCTTATACAGAGGTTTTTGGATATCTTCAGTTCAAATTGTTAGTGGTATGTAAACCTAGACTTCCTTCTATAATTAATGTTACATAACTATAATTAAATTGTAGGAGTCTTTTATATATCTACCTACGAGGGTGTCAGACACGTTTTAAATCAGAAAAACATAAATTCAAATATTAGAGCGTTCATAGCTGGTGCAGCGGCATCCTTGGTAGGACAAACTATAATAGTACCATTTGATGTTCTTAGTCAGCACCTAATGATGATAGGCATTGGTAAAAAAAATGAAAACATGGTATTAAACTATCAATCTGAATAGATTCTGTTGTGCTAAAATTACAATTTGTAGGCATTTAATACTTTGGGATTAAAAATTCACCCTGACCGAAGTAAATTGTCTATAACCTTGGACGTAACAAAGCATATATTCAAGGTGGACGGAATAGCTGGCTTTTATAGAGGCTACTGGGCTAGTTTATTAGCCTATGTACCTAATTCTGCTCTGTGGTGGGGCTTCTACCACTTCTATCAAGGTATGGTACTTACAGCTGAATATTATTAATAAATAATAAGACATGTATTTAGCACATAGCTATACATACTAGCAATACAATTATATTTACAAATACAAGTAATAAAACCTTTTTAAAAATCTACAAAAGTCTATGCTGGTAGTGTTCTAATGTAGCTAAAAATGAATTTATTAAAATTATTAACTCGTCAATGATTAAAAAAGTCGTCTCTTTGTGACAGTTGGACAACAAAATTTTTATATCTTATATTCTCCAAGATCTTAATAAAACAATGATTTACTAGTACTTAACAAATTCTCTCTTAACCTTTCTCCTTAAGAAATAAATTTTTTTTAGCAACATTTTTAACAATATAGTACACAGTATACTGCTTAAAATCTATCCATTTATCCATGACACCTAGGTATTTTATTTGATGTACTATATTCTCTCTACTTTCTGGTTATTTAACTTAATACAATATTCTATCAATATTTCATTTAAAGTATATTTACTTTCAAATTATTATCACATAACCATACATACAAGTTATTTAGTTCCACAATATAATATTGTTAACATTTTCACCAAACATATAAAATATTGTGTCATCTGCAAATAGATATATTTTGCAGTTAGTTAAACAGCAAAGAATGTAATTGATGAAAATAACAAACATTATAGGACCTAACCCTGAGCCTTGAGGTACACCATATTTAGTTTCCTTTCCTCCAGGAACTCACCATATTTTGTTCTTTTCGTTGCGTAAAATGAGAACCACTGCAAAACAGTGCCTCCAATTCCGATACTTCGTAACTTTGAAATAATGAAACCTCGACCAATGATTTCAGATGCCTGTTTAAAGTCCAGCAATACAGCCACAGCTATATTATTGTCAATCCATCTTACCTAATTGTCTAAAATGCAGTTTCTCATGAATGTGCCTCTTGGAATCCTCATTGTACTGATATTATATTATTGTTTTTGATATAACTTATTAATTGTTCTTTAACTACCTATTTCAATATTTTTTCACAAATTGGCAATGAATTGATTGGTCGATATTGATCACATAAGACAATATTAATTACTTTTGATATAAGTGAAACAAATAGATCAGTCTCTGTAACTGGAAAAACTCTCAACTGGTGCGAAAAGTTAATCACATCTAAAAATCTGTTACCAATGATCTCAATTGTGTCTTTAATAACATTATTCATTTTTAGATCAACTGTGTGCCATAATGCCAACGTGGGTCTCCCATCTGCTGATTCAAAGCGTAGCAGGAACTCTAGGTGGTTTCACAACTACAATACTCACAAACCCGTTAGACGTAGTGCGTGCAAGGTTACAAGTACAAAGAATAGGATCGATGAAATCCGCTTTTAGAGACCTGTGGGTAGAAGAAGGTCTCAGAATGTTTTCCAAAGGTTTAAGTGCTAGATTAATTCAGTCTGCAACTTTCAGTTTTAGTATAATTGTCGGTTACGAAACTATCAAAAGGATATCTGTTAACGATGAATACAAAGAGTTTGTAAAATGGTGATAATTTTATTAGATTATATTGTTGTTTAATGCATACAGAACTTTTATAGTTGTTAATTTTATTTTTGTTACCTTCTTTTTAGAAGCGATTTATTTATTGAAAAATGTGTCGTAGTAGAAATTTTATTAAACGGATGGAATTACCGAGAAGTGTATAATTTGCTACTGCTGCTTGTGGCAGCAGAAACCTTTAAATGAGAATCGCCGAAATTTATGATTATGAAAACTTAAAAATGTGTTCCCACAGAGAAACTCCAGAGAACGATGTCACTCAAAGCGTCATAAAATACAGGGTGTCCCAAAATTAATGTAACATAGAGCAAGAGTAGATCCCTGGTGAGAAAATAATAAAATGTAGCCAAACTTACAATTAGTCAAAAGTTCATGATTAAAAAGATACAGGGTGCCAACTTAGTATACAGGATCGGAAAACGCTGATGGTCTATCTGCCGTTACATGAGAGCAACAAAGTAAAGTATAGAAATCTGTGCGATAGACAAGGATGACTATATTGACGACGTTTTATAAATTAGAATAACATCTGAGCATTTTGACCATCAACACCAAGATAAGTTTGGTTAGATCACATTACTTTGTCCTCAGGAATCTACTCTTGCTCTATGCTGCATTAACTTTGGGGCACCCTGTATAAATAAAAGATGTGGCAACCCAAATGGAATTAGGCTTCTAACATATGCAAACCAAAATTGCTCAACTAAATTTTTAATAGATTTTACCAGACGAATATGTATTGTAGAAATAGTAGTGGAGTTTCTAGAAGCAACGTATGCACACATGCCAAAATAGTGTAAATGTGATATGCGCGTGTACCTTTAATTGCGCCAGTTTCACTTCAACTGCAATGTATGAGAGTAAACAAAAGAGGCGAGCTTGAAATATCATAATAGACTTTTTTCTGATTCAGTGTTATTGTAGAAGTGAAAATGGTTAAGCTACATTAAGATAAAAAGATAAATTGCTTTAATTACATTATTGATAATTATTAATCATAGTCAAATATTATTTATAGATATATAGCAAATATACTGATTTGGATATTTTTATTTGGTTCTGCCTTTGTAAAAGATAAACAGTAAAAACTGTTACATAATTCAAAATATCTTGTGTACGAGTTTGTACTCCACAAGTCAACAACATGATCAAGAAATATAATTTCTTCTAAATAATTTTTTTTCTCAATAATGTCATTTTCTAGTAGTAAATATGTGAATATTAATTTATTTTATACAAGAATGTATATAAAATGTAAAAAATAACTGTTTTTTTTTTATTTACCCGCACGTAACCACAGAAAATATGAGTTAGCTATATATTCTGTGTCGTAACCCAAAAATTGTATTTTGTTACATAATCTTTGTCGGTAGATAACAATAATTAAACAGAGTATCAAAATGAAAAAAATATGCTTCAATAATGGCAGCTATCAATTCAAATGCAACACTAAAAACACAAAACATATAACTTGACTAGAAATATACTCACGTTTCTTAAAAAAAAAAAGTTTCCTCTTGGAAATATAAATTCTAGTATACTTGATTCTACTTTTCCTAATATATGGAAAATTTTGCGAGTAAAACCACTCGTCAAAAAAAAAGAAGCCTTGTCTTATGATGATTTGTGTCCGATAAGTATTCTACCTGTTCTATTCAAAGTCTTGTAAAAAATTATGAATTCTCAAATCAGGCAGCATTTAAGTTTGTACAATATTTTACCAGAACATCAGTCAGGTTATAGTTGTACCACAGCACTAATAAATGTAACGGGTGATATTATTCGAGCTACAGATAATGGTAAAACTACGGCACTGATACTGTTAGACTATTCAAAAGCATTTGATACTATTGATCACAAAATTTTATTGTCTTACATTTTATAGGGTTTTCGGATAATGCAATTAGGCTTTTAGAGAGTTATCTTAAATAGAATGCAATTTGTTGAAACTGATGTGGGAGAATCATCCAAAGAGCATGTACAATGTGGTGTACCACAAGGATCAATTCTCGGTCCTCTTCTGTTTAGTATTTATACTTGCAATTTGACAAGCTGCATAAAGAATTGTTCTGTACATTTATATGCAGATGACACACAACTGTACTACTCGTCTTTTCCAAATGACTTACTTATAGCAAATAATATTATTAACCAAGATTTAGATTGTTTGATTGCATTTTCTGAACGTCATAAGCTTCATATAAATCCCCTAAAGTCAAATATTTTGATATTTGGCAAGCAGTTCATATATGGCATTAGGAAATATAATCCGGTTTCATTTAAACTAAAAGATACAAAATGGCTTAAGATGCAGGACAGACGAAAACTTCATTCCATGATTTTGTTTCATAATATAATTCATAGTGAGCGTCCTCCATACCTGTATAATAAAATAAAATTTAGAACAGATGTTCATACATTAAATTTGAGATTTAAAGGACTCATTTCACCTCCTCCTCATAAAACGACTTTTTTAAACGAAGCTTTTCTTATAATATATACCTTCTATATAATAATATTCCACCATTGATGAAAAATTGAAAACTACATTATTTAAGAATAAAATTAAGGAACATCTTTATTCCATTTCGTAGACACTTTAGAATCATTCCCTTCCTCTCACATGCATATGTATTTACATTAAGAGTATTTATAGGTACTATTTCTTAACATGTATTTATAGTTAGTTAGGTACTAATTAGGGCTGGACCATGATCTTTTTAATTGATTCCTGCTCCTTTTGCAATGAATAGAATTAAATTTGTTGTACTTTATGTAGATATTGTATATACATTGCAAATAAATATTATTATTATTATTATATAGTGGGGGTACTTTGTGTAACGTGTTTTGTAGATACAGGGTGTTAGTTGTTACTCTGAAGGGTTTCTTAAGTATCTTTTACATCAGCTAAAGGTAAAGGAAAATTACACGAGTTATTATGAATTGTATTGAGAAGAACGTGCAAACCATCGTCTGCCAATTTGCTGCACGGTTGCTGAATTACAAAGGCAGCCTGGAGTCGGATAGTTTGAGTTATAATTGAAGAGCAAATATGTTTAGTCAAAATTTCTTAAATATCAACCCTTGCACATTCCAAAGCGTGCCCCAAAGGATAATACAAATAAAAGTATAGTAGTTGACAATACCATGCACATTTTTTTGAGAAAAATGAAGGTCAAGCTCTGTGCTCACATGAAACGGCAAATTTAAAAAGTGTTACCATGAATTCTGTATAGTTTGACAACACAAGTTTTAGTTCTCAAGATATCAAGACATTTTACTAGTTTTTGGCATATACTAAATACATGTCTCTGCCAATTCATTTAAATAAAGTACTGATTATACAGCACCATGTCAAAAATGAATAAACTTGTTTTTAGACCTTGTAACAATTAATTTTGTTGAATTATACTGAAATACTTAATATTTTTTACTTCTACCATTTGTATGAACAGAGCTTTAAACTGAATTTTTCTCAAAAAATATATCTTATCGATATTCAACTATTAAGGAGGAAACGCAGTAGGCAGTCACGGTCTAGGCGCATCGCGGACCATGCTAGTCTAATTCTCGTTTTGTGAAGTATCTTCCAATGATTTTAAATGTACACGTTTGTATTAGTAGGTGGAGTGCTGGACTCGCTCGCGTCGCCAAAAACTTTTTGCAGAATTTCAGGCATCGCGTCAAATAAAAGAACTATAAAAATATATTTTCCACAGAACATATTTTGACACCTAAATAATACAGTAGAATAAATCAGGAGCGCGTAGGGAACAACATAGGGCCTCATCCTAAGTGTAACCATCGTCTGCTAAATCACCTCGCGATAAAGCACGGCTGCTGCCTTAGCAATAATAAACTTCATGATTGGACTTCAAAACGAAATTTAATAATGCAAGAAATGCGTTGATTTGTACTATTAATGTTTGTAGAAAAAAAATACTGTATGTGAGAAGGAATCCTTCGCACAAAATAAAATGTTATTTTTAACACTTACATCATGAATAAGTATTATCATTGTTATTTACTGCACTTCTTACTTACCCAGTTATAGCAACTTAAATACACCTCTTTTTGTCGTACGTTTTTAAATATTAGCCTAAGCACATATTAACAATGAAATGAATAAAACCAAGATCATAATCACCAACCAATAGAATCATTTTATTTAATTTATGCTGTTACGATTTTTTTTCTATTAGGTACATTTCACATATTTTCATAAATAATAATTATTTTCAATCAATAAATAGTATTTTCGGACATGGCGGGACATCTATGAGCGTAAATTAAAAATATTCAGGTTTAAAGACCGTGACCACAGGTCTCAGTCGCGATAGATAAAACGAACGGTTTTTTGAGTTCTTCCTTCTTTTTCAATTCGATAAAAATGGCCAGCTAACGTGGACGTGAGCAAATAAATGATTTTGGTGAAATTTTGTCGTCATTTAGACGGATTGAAACGACGCGAGTGGCAAGAAAGGACGTCGCTTTTTATGAGGAAATTTGAAGATAGTCGTCGTCTTATAGTTGTTATTGTTGTTGTAATTAAGGCCATAATTTTTCTGCAACGTCTCCTTTGTTAGGGAATTCGGCACTGGAGGTAAGCGTACTTTAACTTAATAAATAAATTTTTATTCATCGAATTGTTAAACTATATACTTAACCTCACTATGAAAGATACTTATGCGTAACTTGTATTTTTAGACGTTTTTTTTTCGTGACGTGTACCTGGGAGGCAAGTTGGCAGTTCCTCCTCAATTTTTCTCTTTGGGAGGACGATTGTTGTGTAAGTCCTGTATGCCAGAGTTTTACCATCTACATGACAGCAGTAGGAATTTAGGGACAATTCACTCCTCCAGCACGGTCATCCACAGTCCAGTATCACCCAATACGACTTCTACCGCTATACAGGGCGTAACAGATAAGTACCAAGTACCAAATAATTACATCACCATCGTTCATTGATTCACCTGATAAGTTTGGTCCGTATTAATGCGTATTGTGCGTAATATGCGCAAAATCTAGTATAAACCTAAACCTAGTTTTTATTAGCATAAGTATATATATATTTTTTTGTATGTCCAGCTAGAGATACTGTACTAGTTGATAATTTTGCAAGAAAAAGGCCCCTTTTGGCTTATTTTATTTTATATTTTATGTTAATTTTATTTATATATCTGTTTCACAAAATGTAGGAAAATTTCACACTGCAATAAACTTATATTGAATGTTAGTGATTTCTTCATTATAGTAGTTTTTTTGGTTGAGGGCTCTTTCAGGAAATCACTTGGCGCCCAAAAGACACCATTTTGTTGTTTCGTTATTGTTTTCTTTTTATTATACGAACCCACGCCCCCGCTGAAATTCCAACTAGCCAAAATAAAAAGTAGTGTTTTTTTATACTATTTCATATTACCTGAGTTTGTAGTATAAAAAAAAGGGTAACAATGCAGAAATATAAGTATGTAAAACGTAACAGAACAACATTACTTCAATGTTCAAGTTTCTTCTAATTTGATAACAGTAAAAAAAAATGAAAAAGGTCAAATGAAAAAATACACTGTTTAATCATTCATTTATTGAAACCATAAACAAATGTTTTGAAAACACTAATATTGGAACAAAGCATAAATCCCATAGCCAGATTCGCAAAGGCACCATTTTTCCCATTTTTACAAGTTATCATCTTTAACTTTGAGAACCTGACTGAAAATTAATTTACCTAATATTGCAAATATACACAAACTTACTTCTAGAGCAGGTTATTATAACAGCAGCTATCGATTCAAATGTAAGATTCAAAACATATAACTAGAGGAAAATATGGCATAAAATTGTAAAAACCCTAAATCAGTGTCTTGGATGGGGTACTATACTCTTAACATTCTCATTATGTGTATCCTTTTTTTATGGTTAAACAACCAGCCTTTATGTATATTGTAAACAAGGTGGACTTTTTGGGAGTGACGCCATCTAGTATTCTCATAAACAACCAGTCGTGCTTACAGATTGGATTACTAAATGGCAACACTCCCTAAAGCCAAAAGATCTCACCATCTCTATACAATAGTAAACAAGGCAATGGAATTTTAATTTTGAGTAAATTCGAGACAATGTCATCGACTTCCTCAGATCTGACAAAATATGCATCTATGATTATAATCTACCACGATTATTGCCTTTGCTACCCCATTCCTAAGATATAAAAGCATTGATCACACTGCCCCTAGTCACAGATAGTCTAAGCTCCCAAAAACTATAGGCAATGTTATCAATACCTAGACAGACCCAGAACTTTTCCTTGAACTTGTATAGAATATGTTTCCAACTTGAACATAAGACAAAAATATTTTTTTGACAGAATAACAGAGAAAACTGGAAATCTTTTAAGGAAAGCCTTCTCTTTTCTGCTAAAAATTAGTTCTGTGGTTTCTTACACTATAACTAAGTGATTGAACTTAATATAGATACAGACAATCAGACTTATTTTAAAGCTTATAAACAAAACTATACATTTTGATACAAATTATTTTTTTGAAATATTGCCAATAGTCTCACAATCATTTCTTTAACAAAAATTATTAATATAGTGTCTTATTTGTGAAGATATAAGGTTTGTTCCAAATAAATACTTTTGTACGACCACGATACCGTCACGAGATTATATGCACTGATAATAGGCGCATGCGTCAAGTTTGTACCGTACATGGTATCGCAAATGTTTGGAACGTTTATTTGACCGAAAAATGAGTGAGGACAAACATAATATAACCAGCTCCCTCTGAATTTAACTTTGAAGTTGTAAGCAACCTCGTACATGTCATTATTTAAAATTAAAAACTAGACTCATGGATGGACATTTTAATATTCAATTTACTATTTATCAATCAAAAAAACGACTAAATTGAACAGCTTTAATGTCAAATCTAAACGAGATTACTCAGTGCGCATGTCTATACCACAGCTTAAATAACAATCAGCTCACAGACTCGTATGAGCGGGAACGTCTCGCGCATGCCGCCATTTGGGGATAGGTAGCGGCAGGGACGTGTGGTTGTAAAATATGCCCTTATAGCCATACCGTTCAACGACTGCGTTATTGGCGCACGAATGCTGTATTTTGTAGTTTGTTGATTTTCTTGTATTTTATACTGTTATGTTATTTTATTTTTAAACAATTTCAAGTAAAACAAATTTATATTTAGTATGACACTTTCTAAATTGGGACAACTATTTTTAATCCGGTCCTGACGTGTATCCCGCACGAGAGAGAGACAACAAACTTCAAGGACAAATTTTTAATACGTCAAAGGTGCCGCCGTAGAGTCTGTGAGCTGATTGTTATTTAAGCTGTGTCTATACAAACAGTTCACAAGTAATTTCTACACATGACCATGTACTGATATTATCGCTGTGGTACGATTCTATGCTCGTCCCAAAGATATTTAGAACGCTAAGAAAATCGAACAATGATAATTTTTAATTTGGAACAGTTTTCTGCTATTGCGCAGACTCGAAACCGTACATTTTACGGTTTTCTATGCATTTGGAACAAACCTATATTTTACTTATCCTTTTACTAGTATCAAGTAACCTTGATCGCCAGCCAGTATACGTAAAAATTTGAATTTTACAGAGAACTAATAACCTTAGAAAATATCATTTTCATACAAAAAATAAATTATTAAATTTTTTAAATTTCCCTCCCAACATTATTAACATCATATATGGTCCCTTCTCTATACATTTTATTCAACTTACCAAAAAAAATCGTTAGCATTTTGGACCAACAACTTGCTTCTATCACAATAATATATTTTATTTCTTGTAATAACTTTAAAAATACCTTCAAAAGTGTATAACATTTCTTAATGGACTTCTAAAAAGATCAACAAACAGGCACATGAAATTAGGTGGGTGGTGTTTTAGAAAGGGATATAACTTCTATATCTCGTGAAATGCTAAACAATTTACTGCAAAATTACAGCATAGGAATTATACTATTTATATGAGATCGATTCTTCGCATCCGATTCAGTCATAAATCTATCACACAATCCCAATAATATGATAAAGAACTTTTTTAACGCCTTACAAAAAAAAAACAGTTCATATTTCATACGAAATTACAACTACACTTCTTTTATGAAAAACAAAAATATATAAAAATTTTGAATTCATTAAAAATTATAAGAAAATAAGACAAAAACCAATTATCACACATATTTAATATAGTCCAAGATTCAACCTCTTGAAACTACGTTCATCTGTTTTTTAATTAATATGCAATTTTAATAAAGTGAGAGATAATAGAGGATTATCTTTCCGGCGGGTTGCCTATCAAAATATTAGCAATATTATATATTTAATTAATAATATCTTTCAAGATGTTCACAAGAATTACTTTGCTATCCGAGACCAACTCGAATCTTTTCACGAGGATATTATAGTTTTAAATGTTAATATAAATATTAAAAAGGAAAAAAGTGAGCCTGTACGAAAATCGAACCATTGATCTTAGGTTTACTATACCGGCACGCTCCGCACGGAGGCATCTGTCAAAATTATACTTACACTCGAGTGTTCCCGTATGCAGTTCTCCGCAGAACAAAACTTTGCGTGGCTTCGAATAAATTTCCTTGCCATAATTTTGCAATGAATTTAACTTTAACTATTAAGCCACTAACTTTTTCGATTGTCTATATATTACATAAACAGTGCAACAAGAGTTACAACACATCTCTAAAAATATATATGAGACGACCTATCTACAAGAAAAAACTTGTTAAGGTACAAAGATTTGCACATGAAACAAAATGTTAATAATAATTGCCTTAAATTAATTAAAATAATATGTAAATATAAAAGCACCATAATCAATAAAATATTGACAAAATATACACGAAAAATGAGTAAATTGCACAAAACGTTTCTAACAATTAGTTAACACTAATTTTGAAGAACTGGAGTAAATATTTGTACTTAAAATCAAAGCATTACTGCACAAAAATATTTTAAAACAAATATATAAAGACACGTCACATAATAAAATCAAGCGGAAGGTGTCGTCGTTTGTTAAAAAAATATAAAGAAAAATAAAAATGTTTACAATGTAGTAAAAAGAATCTGATTATGTAAAAATGTAGCAAAACGAAATTATCAAATTATAAGTGTTTTCTGATTTAAAATAGGTGTTATTCCATTGTCTTTGATTTCAAAATGTTTTATTTTGATTGCTATCAATCAAAATAGATACATACAAAACATAAACCAAAAATCTTAAAATATTAACACAACAAAAAATAAATAACTAAATTAAAAATCAATTCAAACCAAAAAAAGTAATTGTGATGAACACTGCTAATTTGAACTAAAAAAATTGCATTATCAGTCAATAAATATAAAATCTGTAATTAGTTTTTGAACGAGATAAAACTCCTTACTAAATTAAAGCCTACAGATGTAGCAAAACAAAATTTTAGGGTTATTAAAATAAAATTTTTATTTTATAGCTCCAAGTTTACGATTTGCTACAAACGTTAAACTTATATTTTTCACGATTCATGTTTATATTTTAAAATTCATGTGGTAAAAAATACAGAGAAACAAAATAATAGTTAGTAAAATAACAATATTATTTCATAACTACAAATTTCGTGTCTGCTACAAAAGTTGAATTTATGTTTTTTATGAAATCTGAGTTGAAAAAATAAACCTTAATTTTAACAAAAGACTGACCTTCCGCAAAGTGAACCTACAAGTACCTAAAAACATTTTAAAATAAAAAAATATGGCCACAATAAAAATTTGTAAAAATACAAACGAAAAATCTCGACAAGCCATCCAACTATCATCTCTCCGACCTACCTCACTGCCTGTAACCGCTTATGAGGTCATTGAAGTTCACTATTCCATTAATATCGTCATCCAGGTTATCCAGATAATCCATCCCGTAGGTGCTGCCAATCGGCGTTGCGGTGGTTGCCACGGAATTAGGGTAACTGCACAGACATAACCAGACATCACATACTGCAACACAGACAACCAAGTAAGAGTGAAAATGACAAGAGTGTGAAATGGCACCTTTTGACACTAAACTAAAAATGTTGCAAATGTGTCTGGTTAGGTCTGTTTGCAGCATGCTAGTGTAATAATGGAATGGTGATATGCTCATATTAAAAAAATTATAAAGGGGGTCGACAATGTAAATTCGTCTTTGGACAAAGGGAATTCTAACAATGCTCGTATTAGGTATAAAAGGCAGCAGCAATTTTTTTAAGAACAAACAAAAAGAAACATTTCTGACGAGATCGATAAAAAAAAGGAGAGTAATTGCACTCGAATTTGTTTAACTGAATAAATTATCACGAAAAATATTTCTCTTTGCAATTCAGTATCAGATTCATTCTCGTCTTTCATATCTATAATAATAATTATCATACAAATAATAATAAAAAAAAAATAGTTATAAATAAAGGGTGCAACATAACAAGGGAAAAGAAGTAATATTCTCGTCCACATTTAAGAATAATGTATTTTACAAACATTTGCCCTTGAAACCTTCATTTTTGAGATACAGTGTTAAAATTTTAAAAGAATGATATCTTTTGAATATACAGGGTGGTCACTTTTACGACACCCAGAAGAGGGATCTCAGAAAAGGTAGTATATACAGGGTGGCCTAAATTTTTATTCCCTTCAATTTTCTGAAAAGGAATATGAAATATTTTATCTATATTCTGAAATAGCTGATGAAAACTGAAAAGCCTATTTTCTGTTTCCTTTCATAACTTTTTTTTAAGTAAATGTTATAAAATTTGGTACGTCTATATTCTTCGCCATAAGCTTTCCAATGGAGATGGAAAAAAAAATGCTACGCCTAAAGATGCTCAAGTTTTCATAGCCAACTTTTGATTTCGTTATGGCCACCATATTTGATTTCAATACCAACAAAAAGAGCAAAAAAACGACTAATGCAACCATGTATAACGTGTATTTTGACATTTTTCTACATTTTAATAAAACAATTTTTGTTTGTAACAATGTCAAAATGAAAGAATTTTTAAACCTAATTAATTTTTACATAAAACTTGTAAATCCCAACTTACCACAAAAAAGCTTTATTTATTTTCTCATATTCAAAATTTAATCAATTACAAACATCAGATTTAGTCAATATTCAAAATTATCTTACGATTCCCCTTATTTGTCCTCAATTTGGATAATACCAAACAAGCTTAATATTACAGGAAAAACAAAATAGCATGTTATCGAATATAGAAAAATAAATAAAAAAAACCGTCTATAAATTTCCCTTTTCTAGTGACACATTTCTATATAAACTTGGTAGAGGGCAATATTCTACTACATTACAATCTTGCAGTTTCCATCAAATCGAAATAAAAAAGAAAAACATTCTTAAAACCAGTTTCTTCTCATAAACGCCCACTTTGAATTTTATTGTATGCCTTTCGGTTTCAAAAACGCCCCATCTACATTTCAATTCAACCATGTATGTATAACATATGTATTTGAACTACAATACATTTTACAGCAACAGCAATAGTTAGTTTGTGTCAATACCTGTTGTGCAAGGGCAAGGTTGAATAAAATCAAAATAAGAACTGTTAGGAGTTATGCATAGTAATGATTAAGGTTATGGAAGAACAATTTATTCTAGAATAAATTGAACTTCGCTTTTGCTTTACGTTTTTTTTTTTTACTGTTATGTCGATATATGTAACTGTATAACTGTATAAGCAATAAAGTCGATTATTATTATTATTATTATTAATAAAACAATATTTTTGTAACAATATCAAAATGAAATACAATTTTTCAACCTACTTTTTTACATAAAACTTTTAAATGCCAATTTTTTCATGCTGGGAAAAATATCTTACTATTTTTTACACAATATGTATTGTATAACTTGTTAGAATTTTTTTATTAAGTATAATAACATTTCTGTATGATTTCAAAAAGAAATTTATTTTCTTCGTTATTTTATTATGCAACTTATTTGTTACAGCTGATAAAAAGAAGTCCACTTAATAATTTGTGAATTAGAAAGTGAAAATTGAGTTGAAAAATTACAATTAATTTGATACAATTGTTTAAAAAGTTATGTACTGTCTAAATAACAAACAAATTGTTATTATTCAAAACCATAATCGTTAAAACTTAGTAAAATTACCACCTCAATCATAGGCATATTTTATTTAATTATTCAGGTTTTTATAAATTATTTTCCAAGTACATTTGTTAAAATAACATTTCTAGTTAAGACAATTTAAATTATAGAGGTTGTTAATTATTTTTTTGAGGGAGTAACTTGATTTTCTCAAAAAAGAGTAGAAAAAGTGTTCAAATAGACGTGTTAACATGGTTGAATTCACTTTTTTAGTTTCTTTCACGGTATTCAAATCAAATATATCAGCCATAAGAAAATCTGAATTTGGCTATGAAAACTTGAGAATCTAGTAGGCATAGAACCATAACTCATACTTTAAAAATAAAAGTTATGGAAGTAAACAGAACAAAATAATAATAAATAAGGAATGCAAATGCACAACTTTTCCTAATTTAAACCACCCTGTATATATATTACCGTTTCCGAGATACCTGTACTGGGTGTCGTAAAAATGATCACCCTGTATATGAACAAAATCAAATTTAACGTAGAAATAATAATAAGCCTCGACTAAAACTTATAGCGTAGAAATGAGGCATAATTTGTGCCAAAATTATAAATAGGATCTTAGCTGGGAAGGCAACATCCTCTATTATGTCCTGAAGTTTGTAATTTTTTTTTTAAACATCCTTTATAAAAATTATAGTACATCCTGTATAAAACATCTTAAATTAGGACGGAGAACATGTTCATTTTCATTTCGGACATGTTAATACGTTAAACCCTGTACATAGATACGATTATTTTTTAATGTGAGCATAATTCAATTAAAATACCACAAGCAATGAAAGTGTGTGACCAAAAATTAACTAAAAGGTGAATTTCTCGATAGGCTGCAGATATAGCAGAAACAAACGTCTGACTTAAATGAATGATGAAAAAACTTGTTTTATTTACTTTATTAGATAAAGCCTTTCTACAAAATAAGTGGTTTTAATCCATTTAATATATTTAAAAAACACTTGATTCTATGAAATAATGTCCATATATAATATATTAAATAATACTTATAACAAATAATAAAATATGTGCACTCACATAATATTCTCTAAAAGTTTTCTCAACAAAAAATAAAACGAGATAATCAACAATAGAACAACTGAATAAAAACTTTTGATGTTACTTATGTAACTTCTTACATTAAATGCACTTTGCCAAATTCTCAGAATATACGTATAAATTTCAGGAAGATTTCAGTCGAATTATCACCTTTTTAAAATCGTTTTGTCTAGTTATAAAAATCTTGAAATGCTTAAATACCCTGATTCATTACCTCTACTTTAAAAATTACAAGTTTATAAAATTCTATATAAAAATAATTGTAAATTGAAATACTTTCCATGCTTTAAGACAGAAGCAATTGGTACCGTAAAAAAATAGAAAATGCAATACTTATAAGTAAAAAAAATTCTCCTATATCACTAACATAAAGCACGACTTTCACAGATATTGAAAATAGTTTTTAGTCAACATTAAACATTAAGATGGTCCATTAGTTTGGTTGTTTTTATAGATCGAGCATGTTCTGAAAACTGAGATACGAAAAAAAAATTATTCAAAAAGGAAATCGTGATTAGGAATAATCAGTCAACGTTAACGCACCTGCTAGCCACAGAGGGAGTGTCCCGTTGAGGGTCTGGCGAGGAATAGGGATGCATTGGTGTTGTCGGGAAGCTCTGTCCCGTAAAGCCCGGAACGTGAGTTATTAGATGGGGTTTCACGTAACCGTTGTTGGATGTGGGTGGGTTATCTGCAAAAAAAAAATAATTTACATTTCGTTTATTAGTTTTTCTCTTTACAGTCGCGGCAAGAATTCAAACATCTCATGTCACGGCTGACGTTATGCAATTGTTTTTATTGTCAACAAAAAAACAAAAATTTGTTGCAATTTAGTACAATATACAGGGTGATTCAGGTTTTAAGGCACAAACTGAAATGGATGATAGATCTTATCATTTTAAGCAAAAAAGTTTATATAAACATGAGTCCGATCTCGATCAGTAGTGGAGCTACAGGGGGTCAAAGTTTATTTATATTTTTCTATTAATTAAAATATCTTGCTCACTTTTCAAAATATCAATTTAAAATTTGGTGTGGTTAATACTTCCTATAAAGACATCATTTCAAGCATTTTAAAGATTTTTAAAATCTACAGGGTGATACGTTTTTGGGGGTTGAGGCTTCTTTATCCCTTCAAATTTTTTCGTAGTACGCCTCTGACATCTTCCAGTTAGCAAATTGGGTGGCTAGTTCAATTTAAAAGGTTTTTTTGCTTTTCAATTTTGTTCGAGAAAACAACCGTTTTTGAGATAAATAAGCATATCCGTTCTAAAACATGTTAATTTTGCCTGTTTTTAGTACAATTTGTTGCATTTTTAACGAATTTTGTCCAAGAATAAAATTTAAGCGAAACAGGCAAAATTAACATGTTTTAGAACGGATATGCTTATTTATCTCAAAACAGTTGTTTTTTCTAACAAAATTGAAAAGCAAAAACCTTTAAATTGAACTAGCCACCCAATTTGCTAACTGGAAGATGTCAGAGGCGTACTACGAAAAAATTTGAAGGGATAAAGAAGCCTCAACC
This sequence comes from Monochamus saltuarius, assembly GCA_025584915.1. Taxonomy (NCBI): domain Eukaryota; kingdom Metazoa; phylum Arthropoda; class Insecta; order Coleoptera; family Cerambycidae; genus Monochamus; species Monochamus saltuarius. Next base: position 6,340,205 of record CM046723.1, on the reverse strand, counting down.
CCCAAAAACGTATCACCCTGTAGATTTTAAAAATATTTAAAATGCTTGAAATGATGTCCTTATAGGAAGTATTAACCACACCATATTTTAAATTGATATTTTGAAAAGTGAGCGAGATATTTTAATTAATAGAAAAATAAATAAACTTTGACCCCCTGTAGCTCCACTACTGATCGAGATCGGACTCATGTTTATATAAACTTTTTTACTTAAAATGATAAGATCTATCACCCATTTCAGTTTGTGCCTTAAAACCTGAATCACCCTGTATAATGCAAAAGTTTAGTGCATTATACAGGGTGTCCAGAAACTCTCCTGACAAACGGAGACCGGAGATTCCTCAGATAATTTTAAGACAATTTAACCCAATTCACCTAGTCCGAAAATGCTTCCTAAGGGAACTAGAGCTCTTTGAAGATGGCGCCTTGTAAATAGTTTTGTTTAAATACCTCCAGAACGCTTCTACTTAGAAAAACAAAAACTGGTACGCTTGTTTAGCCTTCGGAGATGAATCGATTCCATCAATTGCAATTTCTAGTACCGGTCATAGGCGTCCGTTTTGGGTAGGTCAACGGTTATTTTAACGCATAACTTCTTTGTATTTAACTTTTAAGCATTTGTGACACTGGATTATTAAATTTTCAGTTATACTAGTACTAAAATACTCTTACTTTAAGTCATTAGGATTCACCGTTTTCTAGAAAAATGGATTTGAAAATTTTTCGTATTTTCGTCATTAAAGTTCAATTTATATTTTTTGCACTAGTTGGCTCTGAACTGCCAACAAAAGTAAAACATACGCAATTGATGGAATCGATTCATCTCTGAAGGCTAAACAAGCATACCAGTTTATGTTTTTCTAAGTAGAAGCGCTCTGGAGGTATTTAAACAAAACTATTTACAAGGCGCCATCTTCAAAGAGCTCTAGTTCCCTTAGGAAGCATTTTTGGACTAGGTGAATTGGGTTAAATTGTCTTAAAATTATCTGAGGAATCTCCGGTCTTCGTTTGTCAGGAGAGTTTCTGGACACCCTGTATAGTTTTATTACTATCAGTTGCAGTTTCTTAAATATTTTGATGAAAATATAATGAATTATTAATTTGTTCGTATGACGTAAGTCATGTGAATTCTTGCCGCGACTATACAGGATGTTTCAGGAGACAGAGTACATACTACAGTATGTTTTCCTACCTTCAATTTTAAGCAAAAAATTTCCTATAAACTTAGGTCTGAAAATGCTTTGTTTAGGATATACAGGATGTCAAATTAAAACAAATTAATTACATTTTCTTTAATAACTCTCGACTACTTAGTTAAATTCATGAAATTTTGTATGCGGAGATTTCTTGGGATGGGAAATTCAAATTTTATGAACGATTGACTGTATCTTCCAGAGGGCGCCACAAGAGACCAATGGAATCCTTTTAAATCGCTTCAACTTTTTTGTGAAACGTGTATGTCATTTCGGAATAGACATTTTCCCCTGCCTTTTCTACTTAAGAAATGTACACCTTCTTATTAAAGTCTCTAGGAACACCCGTGTCCGTTATAAACTCATCTAAAGATGATGATGCATACAAATTATGTATGTATTAAGAGTGCTAATTATGTATTAACTTTGTACAAAATTTTCAACCAATACATCATGCCAGAAGATTGGAATTTTGTGAATTAGATTAACGCTAATCGTCAATTAGTTCCAATGATGCTTTTTACTGACGAAGCTTTTCAAGCAAGAAGAAGCATTTCATGAACTCAAAGTAGTCAAAAGTTATTAAAGAAAATGTAATAAATTTTTTTCCTAAACAAAGCGTTTCCAAACCTAGGATCATAGGAAAGTTTTTGATTAAAATTGAACGTAGAATCTAGAACATCTGAAACATCCTCAGAAGGGGTGATTGTACAGTCAAAATAAATAAGCTTTAGCCAAATATACTTATATCTAAAACTTTGTCATTTCCGAGATACAGTGTATCAAAGATTTTGAAATTTTATTATATTTTTATTTACAGTAGAACCTCGATTATCCGTGCGCGGCTGATCCGTGCGGCGGATTCTTCGTGCCATGCGATGTTTATGACTGACCGCTATCCGTGCGCGGATTATCCGTGGCAGGCCGAAAAAAGCGCTCAGAAACAAAAACAAAGACGAGTCCGCTTGTTTATCGCATACGCAATACGCATTATTTACCTACACAGTCTAGCACTTGATCTGTTTACATGCAGACAAAATGAATCGACAAGGCGTCAATAAAAAGCGCAAAAAATCATAATGTACATATGTATGCATTTAAAAGGTATGTGTAATAAAGTTGATATTTTTTGTAAATTGGTGAGTTTGAGTGTTATTTCGATTATCCAGCAACAATTCGGTCCTGGCCGGCCCGGATAATCAAGTTCTACTGTACTTGGAAACTTTTCGTGATAAAACAGCAATAGTTCTGGTTGTAATGAGATATCTTTAGTCTAATCATTCAGTGTGTTTAATAAAAATTCCCATTATCACATAGAAACTGAGTGGCAGTGGCACACCACTGTTTTAATTATAGAAATATGTGATACTTTAAATTTTGATTATTTTGAACAAATAATTATTATTTAAAAGCATCATATTTAGATAATAATTGTTCTTTCTTTCGTAGTTTGTGCGTGGTGAAACCTATTATGCTTCAGGGTGTCTCAAAATTAATGCAGTATAGGGCAAGAGTCGATTTCTGACAACAAAATAATGTAATATAGCTAAACTTACTTTAGCCAAAATTTGATGGTTAAAAATACAGGGTGTCAAAGAAAAATTTTATATTCGATATTTGTACATTTTTTTAAAAATCCAAATATTTGGATACATTTTGAGATCGTAAGCTTTTTGGGGCGTAGAAATTCAAATTTGTTTCTAATTTTGACGCTACTAATACAGAGGGTCACTTATGACACATCATGCTTCTTTTAAATGGCAGAACTTTTGCCGCTTAGCATATACGCCTGACTATTAAAACAATCGATTTTTCTACTTTATGTGCAAAAGGTATACCGTGATGAAGCCGAAATAATCTTATTTGAAATTTTCAATGCACCAAGGAAAAATTGTTTTGGTTTCAGATAAAGCGCCTTTTCCGCTGAAAATACAGCAAAAGGAATTCCATTACAAGCCAGAATTATTGTTGTTTCACCACGAAGGGTTTCCAAGTAAATAAAAAATATAATACAAATGTCAAAATCTTTGACACCCTGTATCTCGGAAATGATGAACTTTTAGATATTAAGTATATTTGAGTAAACCTCGTTTATTTTCACTGTACAACCATCCTTCCAAGGATGCCAGTAATACCTGAGACACCCTGTATTTTAAACAGTAATCCCATATAGTATGTTAAACAACTAATATATTTGTTTTGCAAATAATAACAATAAAAATAGACAAGTAAAATACCTCAAAAAAATATACCTCAATACCTGATAAATCATGAAGAAGCTTTATTCATTTTTTCATATACAAAATTTAATCATTTACAAACACCATCGGCTTTGGTCAATATTCAAAATTATCTTACAATAACACATATTGAATTATCCACAATACTTAGTAATACAGAATTTTTTTGATAAAAAACCAACCAATTTCATCAATTTATTAAAAACAAAACTGATCTTCAACATTGAGATAAAGCAATTAATTTTTTTTGTTTTGAATATATGTTTACAAACATAAAATTAAATTAACCGATGATTCACCAGACTTTCTCAAATTATTATTTTTCCAGAAATTTGTAAACAGGAAGTCAACTCCTAAGTCACAAATGTTTATGTTGAAATCAGGATTTACTCAAAATTTGTATTCCCCATATTTGTCCCCAATTTGCATAATATCAAACAAGTTTAATGTTACGAAAAAAAAAAATCAAGTTATCGAATATAGAAAACTAAATAAAAAAACCGCCTATAAAGAGTGACCGCAAAATCCGCCCATTTTTGCGTAGTGTGTAGCAAGAATGGGGGGGAAGGTTGTACAGAGGTCTCCATGGGCTTAAGTTTACCAAGAATTGATCGACCATTTTCTCACGTTTCTTGTTTTAGGGGTGGTTTCCACCCCTTAAGTAAGGGGTTGGAAAAATCGAATTGTGCTCACCTAGATTTTTCATGTCGATCAATTTAAGCCCATGGAGACCTCTGGACGACCTTCCCCGTTCTTGCTACATACTACGCAAAAATGGGCGAAAAATGAGGTTTTTTGCAGTTACTGTTTTCCTTTTCTGGTGACATATACTCTATATAAACTTGATAGAGGGCAATATTCTACTACGTTACATCTTACACAGTTTCCACCAAATTTAAATGAAAAATAAGAACATTCCCAAAACCAGTTCCTTCACATACCCTCCGCTTCGAATATCGTCATATGCCTTTCGGTCTCAAAAACGCCCTGTTATGTATTCTGGATTGTTAATGTATAACTTGTAAGAAGCAATGGACTGTATTAGATAATGGAAAGCGTATATTGAAATCTGTACAAAATTGTAATTATAATGACATTGTTTATTTTTATTTATATGTCGTTGCAGAGCAACTCGCTTGCGATGCAACGCCGACTAGGCAGTAAGTGTGCATCTTCATTGATCTTGTAACATACCGCCCCCTTGGCAGCCTATGAGGGTGCCAATGACTCTTCTTCTTCATCGCAATTGGGAAGTGTGCACAATTTGGTGGCTGATCTCTTGTAGACTGAAGTTGAGGTTTTGATGGTTGCAGTTCTGATTATTCCATCGGGTCCTGGGTGGATTGACTGAACCACGCCTAATTGCCACTTCAATGGTGGTAAATTGTCTTCTTTCACCAAGACTATAACACCAGGCTTAAGAAGTTGCTTATAAGAATGTTTCCATTTGACACGTTGTTGCATTTCAGAAATACATTCCTTTGACCAGCGGGTCCAAAAGTTTTGCATGAGTCTCTGTGTCAATTGGAATCTAGAGAGACGATTTTATCGAACATTTATATAATTTTCAGGAATTGTAGTTAAACTTGTCCCTATCAGGAAGTGCCCAGGAGTAAGGGGATTAGGATCGTTAGGATCAGTACTCATGGGGTATAAAGGACGGGAATTGAGACATGCTTCAATTTGAACTAAAACTGTCAGAAACTCTTCGTAATTTAAAATTGTATTGAGTAAAACTCGTTTTAAATGGTGTTTGGTGGATTTCACACCAGCTTCCCAAAGTCCACCGAAATTTGGTGCCCTTGGAGGAATGAAATGCCATGTTATGCTCTCAGATGTCAGTTCAGATTGAATTTGATTTTGATTTTTCTGACTGAATTTTTATTTCATTGTCAGCTCCAACGAATGCTGTAGCATTGTCACTGTAAATGGTTAGCACTATGACCACGCCTAGCAAAAATCTGCGCAATGTAGCGAGAAAGGCTTGTGTAGTGAGAGCGCTCACTAACTCTAGATGTATGGCCTTTGTACTAAGACATATAAAAAGACAAATATATACCTTGATTGATTTATAATGTCTTGTAGATCTGTCTTTTATGTTGAATGGACCACAATAATCTATACCGGTATTTATAAATGGGCGTGTAGATTTAAGTCTATATTCAGGTAAATCACCCATTTTATAGTTTATCGGCGGAGCGTCAAATCGAAAACATCGTATACAGTTTCTTGTAACCTTTTACTAAATTTCGAGCAGAAAGTATCCAATATCGGTCACGGATAGAGGCGAGTACTGCTTGAGGGCCAGCGTGCAATAATCTCACATGTTCCCTCGAACAATGAGAAGCGACAATGTATGTTTAGCTGGTAAGATAGCTGGAAATTTTTGTCATAGGAAAAATTTGAATGTTTAATTCTACCTCCTACTCGAAGTATGCCAAAATCATCCATAAAAGGACTTAATCGTGAAAGTTTACTTTTGGTTTTACTTGCCCAAGCTTGATTAAGTCATTAATGTCTCGTGCAAATTCTTGATTTTGAACAAATTTGATTAATGAGTACAAAGCAAAGTTTGTTTTGCAAGTTAGATCACCGCATATGAGAGGGTTTTTGAACATTGAAAACTTGACATTTTTATAAAATCTCTGACAATAAGCTGTAACTCTGATTAATTTATTTAAATTTGAATATTTGTCAATGAGTTCAAATTGTTTGACATTGTCTGTATTAGTCAAAGAAATGATTTTTGATCTAAATTCTGGAAGATTACAAATATCTTCTTTTAAAGATGACTCAGAGTAAACTAATTGTGAACTAGAGAGCCACGATGGTCCTCTCCACCATAATTGATTGTTTTGAAGATTAGAAGGCAAAAGGCCTCTCGATAATAAATCGGCGGGGTTTTCCTTAGTATTTACGTAATACCATGAATTGATATGAGTTAGAGATTGTATTTGCGTGACGCGATTGGATACAAATATTTTCCATAGATGTGGAGGAGCTTTGATCCAAGATAGGACAATTGTTGAGTCACACCAATGATAGCATTTATCAATGTTAATGTTGAGGGCTTCTTTTACCTTAGATGTTAACTCTGCACTCAACAATGCAGCAGATAACTCCAATCTAGGAATTGTAATAGTTTTTAATGGCGCAACGCGCGTTTTGGCACAAAGTAAGTAAACATGTGCATATCCTAAGCTATCAATTGACTTTAAATATATACAAGTGCCATAGGCAGCTTCACTTGCATCAGAAAATGAATGAATTTCTATTTTTGAAGGATAATTGCATAGTACATGTCTGGGGATTTTTAATTGATTGAATAATTGAAGCTCGTTATAAAATTGTATCCATTCGGTGTATATTTCGGAAGGAATTACCTCATCCCAATTTAGTTTACATAGCCAAAGTTTTTGTATCATAATTTTTGCTATTATGATCGTGGGAGCAAGCAAACCCAACGGGTCAAAAATTTGTGAAATAATAGATAGAATAGATCGTTTCGTAAATCTTGAGTTTTCAGTTTGTAACTTTAACGAATAACATAGCTGATCTCCATTCGAATCCCATAGAAGGCCCAACGTTTTTCCCTGCGGATCTGCGAATTGATGAGTACTGTCTGATGAAGAGTTGCCTTCTGTTAAAACATCAATGCTATTGGAAAGAAATTTTCTCAATGAAAATCCACCTGATTTCAATATGTTCGAAATTTGACTCTTAATGAATTTTACTTCTTCAATGGTCTGGCCACCTGTGACCAAATCATCTACATAGAAATCCCTAGCCAATATCGAACTGATTTTAGGATTAATACTTTGATTTATATTTGCAAGATCTTTTATACATCTCGTGGACAGAAAAGCTGCCGGTGACGTTCCATATGTGAGAGTATTCAGAGTGAAATATTGTATGTCCATAGACGGATCAGGATGCCATAAAATGATTTGTAGATGTCGCTGATCTTTGCTAACTGAAACTTGCCGGTATATTTTCTCAATGTCGCCAGTTAGAAGAATATTTTGCTTTCGTGCTCTTACAATGATCGAGAATATATCTTCCTGAACAGTAGGACCTATCATTAAAATGTCATTTAGTTAATAATTTGATGTGGTTTTAGCCGAACCATCGAATACTACTCGTAACTTTGTTGTAGTGCTTGTTTCCTTCAACACGCAATGATAAGGCAGGAAAAATGATTGACTTGTATCAACAGTATTGATGTCTATCTTAGACATGTGATTTAGAGACTCGTATTCGCTTAAAAAATTTGAATATTCTTGAAAAAGCTTAAAATTTTGATGAAGTCTTTTTTCAAGCAAAAGAAATCGTTTTGTGGCCATTTGTAATGAATTTCCTAAAACAGTAGGAGAATATCTAAGTGGAAGCGTAACTATAAATCGTCCAGTAGAATCGCGAATAGTGTTGCCTTTAAATGATTCCTCACACATCTGCTCCTCCGGAGACAGAGGTTTTTCCAAATTTATCTCCTCAATTTCCCAAAATTTGGTTAGCTGCATATCAAGTGATGAAGACTGGCTAAAATTAGACAATATTTGATTAGACGTGTGCGAATTTAGGTACTTTGACGGAAAAATAGCTCCTGTAACGATCCATCCAAAGCGAGTTTTTTGTAATGTGGGTAAGTTGTTACCCAGTTTTATTTGACCTGCTACGATTAGTTCCCAAAATTTGTTTGCACCAATTAAAATATCAATTGAACCCACTTCGTTGAACGTAGGATCTGCCAGAACTATATTTGAAGGTATTTTTAAATGACTTATATCAATAGAAACGGATGGCACATTTGAAGTTACATGTGGTAAAACTAGACAATCTAAGTTAAGATCAAAAGCATTGTCCCTGGATTGTAGCCTTATGGAAGCCTTTTTGCAAACCTTAGTTTTTGTCTGACCGATGCCAGATATTGTGTACTCTACATTTGATAGAGGTATGCCTAATTTTTTGCATAGGCTCTGCGAAATAAAATCTGATTGACTACCACTGTCAAGTAATTTTGTACAGTGATGTGCATTACCGTATACATCAAATATATACGCTAATACTGTAGATAGAAGTACGCCACTGGCACTGAAAGCGTGAGACATATGTGAAATAGAAAGCTCATTTGGTATTTCAATTGCATTATTTTCTACTTGTACTTCATTTGATACATTTGTAGAATAATTTGTATTTGTATTGTTTCTTGTTTGTGGTGAAGTTTCGAAATGCAGTAACGTATTGTGACGCCTCTGACACTTACGACATGAAGAAAATTTGCATTCGCTTACTTGATGATTTTTCTTTAAGCAGTTTACACATAATTTAAGTCTGCTGACTTCTGACAATCTGTCTGGAACGCTTAAAGCTAGAAAATCTTTACAATTGTATGTTGCGTGCTGTTTATTACAGAATGCGCAAATATAAACACGTGTATCGTTAATCGCTGAATGTGATTTAATAAACTTTGTTTTGCTGTAAAAATTATTTTTATTGAAAGACGTTTCATCTGAAATTTCAAGTGTTTCAAGTAGCCTACATTTCTCTAACAAAAAATTTGTAAACTTTTCGCGGGTTACCTCTTTTTTTCCGAAGTACACTTGTTGTATTCCGTCTCCCATTCGCGGCGGTAATACGATCTAATTTTAATGACATTATGTGTATGATTAAGACATCCCACGAATCAACTGGCTGACCAAGCGCTTCTAGTGCGCGCAGGTGTTTTAACAACCCATCTACTAGTTTGCGTAAACAATAATGAGTTTCTTTTGCTGCCCCTCAAGATCAAAAATAGCCTTTATGTGATTTTTAATTAAAATTTGTTTGTTTTCATATCGCTCAATAAGTAGCGACCAAGCTACGGAATAATTTGCTGCTGAACATTCTAACGATTTTAACAAATCCGCGGCGTCGCCTTTCAGTGACAATCGTAAATAATGAAACTTATGTACCGCAGGTATGGACTGATTATCATGAATGAGAGATATAAAACTGTCTTTGTAAAAAAGCCATTGATCATAGTTTCCGTTGAAACTCGGTAATGATATAGAAGGAAGCTTAATATTTTTTTTTGTATTCAATAGGCATTGAATCATCTGATTTGATTGAATTATTTGAATTTTGAGTCTTATTTTCTGAAATGAACTGATTTACTTGTGAAACTATTTCAAAATAAGAATTTTCAAACTCATTTCGTTCGTTTTCATGTTCATCTAAAACTGACAATGAATCTGTTTCCTCAATTTCTGTTTGAATTGTATTGAAATCGTGTAATATCGATTCAATTTTGAGCAAACGAAGTTCAATCTGATTGACATCTGGAGGTTGTTGACTTTTTAATTTTTGAAATGCAATTTTGAATCTCGCGAGTGTTGATTTTATTGTTTTCCTAGAATTTATTAATTTTGCTAATTGTTCTGACTTATTCATTGCGTTTGACTGACTGTTTACGTGCAAATTTTAGCATGCAACAAAATGATTTATTTGTAGATAGGATTGGGGAAATGATTGGGAATAGGATTGGGCACTACCTGTTTGTCTCTCAAGGGTCGTCTGCTACCTACGGGAATTTCCTAGCTATGGACAGGCGATAGAACTTGAAAGCTGCTCGGCTTGATTTTGTGTAGTGCTGAACTGCAATATGTAGTTTTCTTCTTAGGTACTGGATCTGGATATTTGGCTCGAAGATCCAAAATGTTATGTATTCTGGATTGTTAATGTATAACTTGTAAGAAGCAATGGACTGTATTAGATAATGGAAAGCGTATATTGAAATCTGTACAAAATTGTAATTATAATGACATTGTTTGTTATTTTATTTATATGTCGTTGCAGAGCAACTCGCTTGCGATGCAACGCCGACTAGGCAGTAAGTGTGCATCTTCATTGATCTTGTAACACGCCCCATCTACATTTCAAGGACGCCTTTTTTTGATGCTACGACCAGGAAGCATATGGATTGTAAATTTGCAATAAACAAGAAGTTGGTGCCTCGAGAATAATTGTGTATCAGAGGGAACCGTTTCATTTTCTTTAAGCATATTTGTATTGCAGTTTTTATAATAAATTTTTGATAACTGCATTAAGTATTACTACCGAGACACCTTTTATTATAATATGGTGCTGATTGAACATTTTGTAGTAACTAATAAATAGGTGTTTAGTTCTTAAAAGATTTGTTTGAGAAATTTAACATATTCACTTTTTGAAATAATGAACTGAAAAAATACCATGGAGTTAAAATTTCTATTAAGATTACTACATACCTATTTAAGTCACTTTTAAAAGCAGTTGCTGGTTTTTAAAATACGATCTGTCACAATGCCTTACAGCCAGATTTATGTTGCAGTTTATGACACTAAAACAGTGTATTATTCTAAATAATTTACTCAACACATGACTTGTCAAACTCAAAAGTCCTGGAGCTGAATTTATATCACGAACAGTACACGCAGTTAAAATGTTTCATATCTAACATTCACCCTGTATATTTATTTCATAATACTCCTTACCTTGATATGGTGTGTAATATTTTCCGAATGGCATATCTTTGGATACATCTGGGTACAAATACACAAGATGACCCAAATCCTTCACACGGTCCGCTAAGGACCTAATCGCGAAGTCTTTAGACGTGAACGGTTGCAGACTGAATACCTCGCCACTATCTGCAATCGAAATGACCAAATTAGTCATTACCAAAAAATAAAAAAATGTACAAACTCATACCTGATATCCAGGCGATAGTAATACCACCCAACTCGCTGTCTGAAAATCTAAGCAAAAATGTGCCACAGGTACATGAAGACAGCAGCTCTTCGGCCTGCTTTTTCCGAACAAATCCCATTATTGCACTACGGAAAAAAACAAATGATTATTAAAATACATCATCCAATCGATTCTACGCACCCATCAACCCAAGGCCCTCTCAAGTGCTCCCTAGTCAACTTCATGATAGCGTAAAACCATTCCCAGAAGGTGAAGTTCCTTTCGCTCAACGGTTCTTTACAGAACTGAGCCCAGCTCAGCATAGCGTTGCTGGTATCGTTAAAATTACTTCGAAAAGCCTTCTCGGACAAAAATTTCAAATTGTCGTCAGTTAACGGCCGTCCGGTCGCTGCCCTGAATTTCAAAGAGAGAGTCTCTGCCACTTTCGCCCAAGGAACCTAAATGAGTAATAATTATTTGTAAAGAAAAAAAATTATTAATTGAAATCAATTTTTCTAAATATTACCAACAAAAAACTCATATTGAAATGACTAAAATGACTCAAAATTTAAATTCACATTTAGATTTACACCAACATGCAATAGATATAATCTGACCTATTTCCGCATTTCAAATATTGCTACTTCAGGTGGCCTCATTTTTAAATGGATTTAAAAAGTATCTAAATATAAATGCATTTAAATATATAAAATAAAAATTATTTAAAAAATCTAATTAACGACAACTTAATTGACAAGAATTGTAGAAAAATTGATTTCAATTTTCAAAGCTTAATACCTTTACAATAGAGTAAGAAACTGCAAAATCCAATAATAATAAAAATATATGGTTAAATAACGTGGGTATAATTCAATGCTGATCAGGGCATTAGCCCACAGAGTAGTTAGTTGTTTCCATAGAATTATTAGTAAAGGAAGATGCAATGGCTTACAATTTGAAACAGAAATCAACTTATTAATCTGGGCGACTGGAATGTTTCTTATAGAGATTCAGTTTCAATAGTTGCCATATTTTCATTTTTTACAGCAATTTACAGATTTAAATTAGTGTTAGACATTAATTGATTCAATGAATTCTAGCATAAATATCATATGGTAATGTAATGTAATAATATTTAGTTATTTGTCATAAATATGTCATATTGTCATATTGTGATAAATTGTACGCACAGTCTTTGGTGGTCACACTTCATTTGTAACCTTAACCTTAAATAACAATGTAACACGTATGTAAACAAATCGTGGTATTTTTATTATTATAAGTATTTTCTAATATGTGCGTAGTATCATTTTATTACACCTAATTTGCTGATACAGTGATATAACAATGGCTCAAATTTATTGATAATAATGAGCTGTGAATATGTTATAAGTTTAATCGAGTGTAATCAAAATCGGCAGGCTATGTTCTACAAAATGCACCAGAATCTTTTTTTTATAAATTTCAATCCTCTACACGACTATTTGTATATTTAACACAATGTACCTGGGATACAGGCAAATGCGAAAGGGGTATATAATTTTCAACATTTACTGTAAGCGTACAGGACCAGCCTACATAATTTAAAAATGCGAAAATAAATGAGGTATTTATGATTTATTATATTAATATTTTATTAGGCTATTTTTTGCATATCACTTGGTCTTTGAATAAGTAGACATACTAAAATTACTAACTCCACTTTCAAACTCCATCCAATTTTCTAAAAGTAACTGAATGCAATGCTGTCAAAATGAATTAATTGGCTGTGACAACAGAATTTGTAGATTTTAAAAAATATATGGCAATAATTTCAAACTTGGGCGCTCTATATGACCATTTTTAGAAAAAATAATTATTTCTGAATTCTGAAAAATCGTATGTGTCTTTTGATAAATAACATAACAAATAATTTATAAATGAAGGATTTGGTTCCCTGTGCTTATAAGTATACAGATTCGGAAATTGCGGATCTTTACAGAGAAAGTAGAAATTGCCGCTTCATTCCAGGGAAGGTACAAACTTTAAGAGGAGCGGCGACGTGCATTGGTCTAGCATTCCCCACTACTACGGTAATCGGTTCCGTATCGCCAACGCCAATTCGCCATTGCAAATCTAACTGTCCGGTCAACTGATGCCAGTGTTGTCAGATCTCATGCATTCCAAGGAAATCTCATGCTCTCATATTTTGATTACAAAATTTCATGCTTTTAATAGACACAAAAATAAATAATAAAATTATTAAAATTACTCTTTGAAATCTACCAAAACAAAGACCTAACGAGAAATAAAGGCAAAATCGAGAGCAAAATTGCATAGATAGAGGTAGGTATCTACAATATTTGGGTACTTGAAATGTCCTTTATTGTAGACTGCTCTCTTAATAATTAGCAATGAATACATAAACGGGTATGACAGTCTACGGATAAGAGGTGTGTGTGGTGTATTCACGCTGTATTGCAGTGATTCTTAACTCTATTCCTACATTTTCTGGAAACAACAGATTTTACGACCCGTGAGTCACCCTGCGTCACGTCAACTACACCTCAACGTTCGCCCGGCCTAACAATAAAATAAATTAGAAAGGTTACATGGTTAATAACTTTTAAGTAAGTACCTGTAACTACCTACTTACAATGTAACATTATGATAAAATAGCAGAACATAATGCTTTTTAATGAAATAAAAATGGCATTACAAAAGTAATTAAAAATTAAGCTGTGTCAAGAGGTGTTTTTTGATAAATTAAGCCATCTCATGCTTTTTTCTCCAAACCTCATGCTTCTTTGAAATTATTCTCATGCACTGAATTTTTTCCACCTGGCAACACTGCTTGATGCAAACACGCTGTGGTCGAAGTATGCGTGTAGCATGACACAAATACACGCAAGCGGCAAAATACAATTCACCATCAAGATTCTCACTTTCCAAATCTGTATGTTGGTTTCACACAATCTCATTCATACTTAATACAAAAATATAAGAAGAAAAAAAGTTATTACCCTTACCTTATCCGGTACTGCAAACGGTACACGGCCGGGCTCGCTAAAAGCATTATCCCAGGTTACGGTGGCCCAAGCATGAGGCTCCTGGTTGCCATGCACGATCACCACGACGGGTAAACTGAGAGTCCACACTTGGAACATCAACTCTCCCCCACCAACGCTGAACTGAGACTGGAACAACAAGGAGAATTTCTCATCCATGACACTCTCGGTGCCTTTTTTTTCGGCACGCTTTATCTTCTTCAACTGCATATTCCTAAAACTGACCGACAACTGTCTTGTCGCCTGTTGGTATTCCATCGTACCGGAATTGTTCAGAATTTCACCCGAACATTCCCCGCTCTTCCCAAGCTTGTCGTTTTTAAGTAGCATGTTGGCCTGAGATTCCGATATTATCGTTACCTTCACTTGGGGCGGTGTCATGTGTACGTTAAGTTTTCCACCCACTAATAGTCGGACTGTAGCCGTAAACCTGCAAATAATTCATGGTAAAATGCTCGGATAATTATATAAAACTAACAACTACCTAGTATTGGTTTTCATAACTTGGGGTGGTTGCTTTTCGATAATGAACGTAGAAGTAACAAGCGTGGATAACAGTTGCGTTATTTCCGCAAGAAGTTGCGGAAGAACGTCCGCAACTCCTGGAGGGTCCAAAGCAAGTTTTTGCTTCAATCTTTCGACTTCCTTAATTTGCTGTCTATTTAACCAAATCAGTTCGGCCAAACTTTCACACCTGTAACAATGAACACTTTAACTACATTTTCATGGCTTAAAAAACTGACTTACCATTCTTGTATTGTGTCCAAATTACTGTTAAAATTTGCTCCGTTTCCAGCCAACTGCTGCTCGCGTTTCCATCGTATTAATTCCTCATCTAAAACATGAGCCTGCAGCTGTGTCAACAACTGAAATGTCTCTTTTAGTTTCTCCCCTACACCCAATCTCGACTGCATCAATCCTGCTACTTTTTGATTTAAAACTTTCTCTAGCATCTCTTTCTGAGTTTGAAGTTTTTGTAATGCAGCAACGGATTGTGGATTGCTTGGTTGGCTTGGCATCTGTTGCAAATGAGCTAAAAAAAAATGATAAATAAAATTTGTGTTCCATCTTACTAATGACAAGTTTACCATTAATTTTGGTGCACTCATGGTACTGCAAGGCAAAGGCCTCTTGCTCTTGTTCCATCCTTCGTAAATCTTCTGCTGTACCCTAAAAGAATAAGACTTTTTAATCTAGTAGACTTTTTGCTTCAGCTCGAGATATTTACCTGCGTTCGTCCCCGTAAAACATCAATTTTGTGCAAAACCTCGGCACTGCTGCTAGAGATAATTGGCAGACCAGAAAAAGTCTCGCCACCAGCCGCCTGCACTAGTCGCATTTCGGTTGCCAAGCACTGACGCACGTATGTGAAAAGTTGCATGGGGTTTGCACTGCCAAAATAACATTCATCAAGCATTATTGACTAATGAAATACAACTCGAGTGAATAGAATATAAATCAATATTTGTACATTTGGACACCTCCTAAGTTTAAACCAAATAAAACTTGAATTTCAAAAAGAGTTTCTAATACTTAAACCACATTCAAGGAAGTTGTCTGACAAACTGAGCAGTTTATATGTATTATAGAGAATATAACTAAAAAAACTGATAACACAATATTATTGACAAAAACAATTCTTGATAACCTCTCTCTCAGCTTTCATTTCTTAGGAAAACACAGTTCCGTACATACATTTAGCTATCAATTTCATTAAAAAAAAAAATTAATCTGGTTAATAAACCATTTGAAAAAACTCTATTAAACTTTTTATTTATTCAGCATCAAAACTAAAATCTACAAATTTGTTTTATATGACAAGCTTTTCATTTTCGCAATTTCGATACTTTATACAGTTGTTTACATGTAAGCAATTCAACATTACGACAAGGTCGATGCTTCACATTTACTTGATTTCTACATTGCACACATATTATAAATAAACCATAAATCAAATGCTAGCATTAAAGGAAACAATTGCAAATACAAACATTCTAATTATATAATAAATATAACTAATAAACAATAAATGTATTGTCTAAGTATTTAACAATGGCTGAAAGTTGAAAGACCTATAGAAGACTCTTTAGGGCCAAATTATCCAACTGTCTGGTAAATGTACTGGTCAGAAAATCAATATTTGTCACTGTTTAACGCATCTAATTTTCATGAGACAGATATGTATTTAAGACAAGTTACTTTATCAATAGTTGATCATTTCAGCTTTAGCAAAAGTTGTGGTTACTTAAAATTTCCCGTTAATTAGAAAATGTATTAGCTTTAACTTTTATTTCATATTTATCCAAGTCGTGAAGTAATACAAAATAGTATCACAATTGTTTTGTCATTTTATTAAATATACAGGGTGCTTTTAAGAGTGCCACAAAGTTCCTATTAACATATGGCTTAAAATGCATGCATGCATTGTTGAAAAAGCGATAAAAAGATAGACAAAATTTATGGAATATACATGAGCTAGTCCCTTTTTTATTATTTAAATTATAGTTGTTCTCCATTTAGGAGAGTAAAAAGAATGATAGACCCATACATTTTTTCATTCGATTTCTCGACAAATTCATAACTTTTGAACATTTTTATGTAAAAAAGCTATCTGTAGAATATTTAAAGGAGCTTTTTATCTTTATCTTCAGTA
Organism: Monochamus saltuarius; assembly: GCA_025584915.1. Lineage (NCBI taxonomy): Eukaryota > Metazoa > Arthropoda > Insecta > Coleoptera > Cerambycidae > Monochamus > Monochamus saltuarius. The sequence goes on along the minus strand of CM046723.1, from coordinate 6,323,366 downwards.
TGACCGAATACCCCTGTATACAAGAAGCAAGTATAGTCAAATGTGAATTAACACTATTAAAACTTTATTGAGACAAAAAATGTCCACCAATGTGTATTATATACCAATTATTTGTAAAAAATAATATGTATGCTTCTGACCAAAGATCCCCAGAGATCTTTCAACTCTCAATTATTTTTAGATCAACTATAAGTTAAAGTTCAAATAATAAATTTGGTAATTTGTCACGATTGTGTACTTCAATTATTATTTGCTATAACGTATCATAGGGATTATGAATCAAAAATAATTAAAAAAAACGTCAATATCAGTGACAAAAACAATTCTTGTTAACTTCTCCGTCAGCCATCATTTATTAGGCACGCTACAGACTATGCGTGAATTCGCAATTCGCGATGCGCGGTTTGTAAGGAATTTGTGCATCGTGTGTAGGCTTTTTATGAATGGATTTTTAACAAACAAGACCCTATTCACACACTATTAGCGAATTCCTTGCATATCACGAATCGTGCATCACAAATCGCGAATTCATGCATAGTCTGTGGCAAGCCTTAGTCAAAAGCAAAGTTGTCACAAATACAATTAACTATGATTAGAGATAAAACTTTATTAAGCTTTTTTTTTTCAACACTAAAACTATAATACCCTTCAATTTAAATTTGTTCTGTTTGACAAGCTTTTTATTTCCTCACTTTGGATGCTTACGGCAGCGCACAATGTCACAAAATTTAAAATTATTATACTGGTTACCTTAAAATGTTTGTTATAAACAGTTCTTTTTTAGTAATCACAGGATTCAAACTGCAAGTTAACTAACTTTCTAAAACAATCGCAGCCAATAATATTGGCAACAGTGCACTACCTGCACCTCTTAGTATCAGCAACTGCAAAATTGTAAGGAAAACTTAGTATTGTTATAAAACAAATGTTTTAATTAAAAAAAATTGTGTTAGTACTTTTTTGTATTTAGACATTGGCAACCCTGCCGTGTTGCAAAGTAATGGTTGTGACGTCACAAAATAATTTATTTAATTTTTAGCAATATAGAAAGTCAAAAAAACTAAATGAGCATATAGTAACGGACGGTGAACTATAACATATATCTGATATATTTCAAAAATATTGCTTGTGATTAAAATGCATAGAACGTTACGTACTGATGCTATAATATAGGTATATTTATATCTATGTGGTTTACTTATCTGTAGGAGTATATCTCATTACAAAAAAATAGATATATATTATATTATCGTCCACCGTTCGTAACTAGCTTTATAATTTCATATATTCCATTACAACATTATGTGACATAATGTTATTTATTACATTATGCCAACTTGCCTATCTTTCTGGTATTATAAATAAACAACAAATATTAAAGAAAGTAATTGTAAATACAACCATTCTAATTAATAATAAATATGACTAATATGTAAATAATAAGCATATAGTCCATCTAAAAGATGGCTGATAGTTCAATGACTGTGCAAAAATACATGTGTCATATTTGTTTGCTTTATTATATTATTGAATAGCATACTTACAATAAAATAATCGAAGTAATTCAAAAATGCATTGTTTATACTTATTTTATAAATGCACAAATGTATAAGCCTATCTTTCTCGACTAATTCTCTGTTTTGGCAAGATATATTTGGGTATAGTAGTGTTGCTGTAGGTTATTTACAAACATTTGTTTCTTAACCACAGACTATCGGTTGCATATTTAATCTACTATGAAACAAGTATAGTTGGCAAATATGAATTAATGCTATTATAACTTTAAAAAGACAACAAATTTCTATCTATGTTTACTATAATATTAATTATATGTAACCTTTTCCATAAAATAATATACACGGTTTTACCCAAAGATAAAGATCCTCAGAGATCATTTAACTCTGAATCATTTTTATATAAATAATAAATAAAATTTAAATTTCAACTCGCAAAATCGGTAATTTGTGTTGAATCCAATTATTTGCTATAATGTATCACATGGATTATGAATCAAAAATAAAAAAACTGATAAGGCAATATCAATGACAAAACAATTTTTGATAACCTCTCCGTCAACCATCATTTCTCAGTCAAAACACAGTTGTACACAGATAGGTACATTTAGGTTTGTTACGCTATGGTTAACACCAAATTCCACTGAGAAAAAAAACCTTTCTAGTTAACAAACGAATTTGATAAACTGTGTTAAACCCTTTTCGGCATCAAAATTATTATAAGACTAATTTAAATCCGTTGTATCTGACAAGATTTTCATTTTCACAATTTAAATAGTTGCTTACATGTAAACAATTGCAATCTTATTTATTTATTTCTTCAAATGTGGCTTGCTTAATAATAATATGCCGCCCCCTCTCCCGCACAATTCTTCGACTAGGGCTAATCCAGGGTTCTCAGCAATTTTTCAGAACCAAATTCCCTGACATTTCCAGGTTTTCCTGACATACTTTTTAAAATTCTCTGACAAAAGCATACAAAATATCATATTTTTAAAACTTAAACCAAAGTAAAAACAAGTCAAATGATAAGGCATAAATGAGCCCATTCGATGACAAATAAGTGACATGGATATTTAATTTTATTAGAAATATTTATTTATTTCAGTCATTGCAACACATTGTACTGTGTTAAATATTAACAAAAATAAATATTTAAGAAATCTAATAGAAATATGTATAAAATACATATTTAAGAGATCTAATAGAAATATGTATAAACAAATCCAACAAAAACCAATAAAAATAGATTTTACTACTGAGCAAACAGCTATACAAAAAACAGCTTTAGCTTTAAATGTATTAAAATTGGTTCAAAACACTATATGTTTGCATTGAAACAGTAACGTCACACAGGTAGCTTTTAAACCGTGTTTAAAACGTCCACTGAGCCCTGTATGAACTCTTGCTAAGGTCTATGCAGCAGTTGCTAGATAGAGATTTCAAAATCGGTGTGATTTAATTTTTCAGATTTTATGTTTAAAATGGTTGATACTTTTATATTTCTTATCGTGTTTATTTAAAAAGGAATTGGTTGTGGATTATTGTATGTACCTCTACGAATTTTAACGTATTCTTAGACATCTTAAATTACATTACAAAAGCATAATTCAATTACTTTTCCCTCCAAATTTCATTAAACCTGTCACTTACACGAACATGTAGGTAATTATTTGTTTTTGGTTTGCAGTTGCCAAAATCAATTCCATGTTTTTGTTGCAGATCTCACACAAATTCCAAATATATATATACAAACAAGTTCAACAACATGAACAAGAAATATATTAATAATTTCTGCCTCTAATAATCGTTCTATTTTAATCCAAATCTAGTGTAGCTTTGTTATAAATAAATTGTATAAACAATAATCAAAAAGTGTGAGTGTGATGTTAAAGAGAAACAAATATTTAATGACGTTACGTTTTGAAAATATACATTTTCTTGGTGCATTACATAAGTAACGTCACCATTGAATACGTCTTGAAACAAGCGATGAATATGTATAAAAAAACAGCTATACACTCCAGATATATCTGTTTCTTTATATCAATCTGAGGGTACGTGTGATTAAAACAAACAGAAATAGGCAACTGGGTCCGTTCATTAAATAAAGAATTTAGACACGGCATGAGTAGCATTCAGAAATTTTCCCTGACGACAATAAAAATTCCTGATTTTTGACAATTATTGGCACTTTCCCTGACGTTTCCTGACAAAGTTCAAATTCCTGACATTTCCAGGTTTTTCAGGTTTTCCTGACGCTGAGAACCCTGTAATCCTGGTGATTATAATGAGGGGTAGTGATTTTATTATATTATTCATTCCCAACAGGCAACTATGTCTAATTACAAGGAAATATAAACCACAAAAATGTATCAAAAGTAATACAGAATTATGGTAGCAAATGAAACATTTAATATTAAAAAAAAAAAAAGAAAATTACTGAAAACTGCAGAGAGGGAAACTTGGGTTGTATATTTCTAATTAAATATATTTTGCCTACTATCACCAAATATGTTATTTATGTTATGAGGCATATGTTATGTGGTTCACATTTATCTGACTTCTACATTGCATACATATTAGATATTATAAATAAACCATAGATCAAATGTGAACATTAAAAGAAGTAATTGCAAATGTAAGAATTAATTAATATAATTAATAAATAATGAATACTTCACAGAATTCTGTAAATAATATTTTTTATTGAAAATGTAAATAAACTATTAATTTTCTAGAAAATGACATTGTTTTGATATTTTTTTTGCAATAACAAAAATATTTTGTTGCACGCCTTTGATATAAAAGACGGCATAAATTATCCAAATTTTGAATAACAATAGATACATTAATTATACTTCAAATGAATGACAAACAAAATTTGTTTTGTCAACTTGATACATGCTATATCAGATATTCTCAGTAAGTGTGTTTAAAACATACAAATACACTGATAATGCAGTGCAATTCAAATATTAACCGTTTAATATCATTTGATAGTCAAAACTTTTTAATTTGAAAGATTTAACTTAAATCAAATGTTATACCAAGTTCTCCCATACAATTAAAATAAATATATTCATGGTATTTTTTATATATATTCAGATTTATGAAGTAAATAAATTTTAAAAAAACTTTAAATAATATAATTTCCCACCAAATTATCACATTTCTTTTTAAAAGGTAAGGTTTGTAAGTTACTGCAAAATGTTACAATTAACTATTGTAAATATAATTTTCATATTTCAAGTATGCCAATGCCAAAAAAATAAGCCTCTAGTATGGACCAACTTTATGGCTGACGGTAGCCGAGCGGTCAAGGCAGTGACGAGCAGTCGCTGCCAGGGCAAGCACGAGCGGCCGGAAGTTGGTTCAAATCCAACACGGGGCAGGAATTTTTCTGTCCTACCCATGGATGTTTGTGATTGTAAAGGTGGAGGGTAGTATAAGTTAGTAGGTAAAAAGAGCCAAATATGGCCTAATTACCAGTAAGCTTGATTACCTTTACCTTTTTATGGACCAGCTTTAAAGAAATAAAAATACTAGACAAAAATACAGTACGGTAAATACTGCATCAAAAAATCCAATGCCACTAAAATCTTGAAATGTTTGTGTAAGTTGTACACAAAAAGACATAAATAAAAACAATCTAGCCTTTGTATAATTAAGTAGGTAGTTCTTCAGAAACGGAATCTACAGGGTGATCCCGAATACTGTGCAAAAAAAATTGAGGTTAGATTGTACAGCCGATAAATTTAGAATTTTATTTAGTTTCTTCCAAACGCTTTGCTTTGCAATTTTGATTGCCTGTTGAATTTAGATTGTTTTTCGTCTTTTGCAATTTTTTGATAAGTAGTACAATGTTTATGCAGTTTTTTAGTTTTCAGTTGTTATTTCAGGAATTACGCAAAACATCTCATATTCTTTCCAGAAAATTAAAAGGCATAAAATGTGCAACCTTTCCCTAATTTAAGTCATCTTGTATAGATTGCCATTTCTAAGGTCCCTGTACTGGACGTCCTAAGTGATCACCCCGTATATTCAATTTGTTTGAATAAATTCTTATTTAATATTTCCTGATAATTAGATTTACAATGTAAACGCAACACACTACAATTGTATTGGTACCTCTGTATGTTTTCTGAAAGAAAAATATTCCACTTATTTTGTATTCAGATTTATCGAGACTTGGACAAATCATGAATATCAATGTATGGACGATTTATAATATATTCTCAATATCAACTAGCGTATCTGACAATTATCAATTCAATCAAATTGGGTGAAAACAGACATTATATTCTGTTACAAGCTCAAGCTATGGATATGTATAGTTATAAAATAAATAGGAATTTCCGGAATACATATCCATATCAGATTAGATAAGTGGAAATAAAAATAAACTAACAAACAAATGCTTTGAATAATTTGACAGAATAACTTTCTTAAAATGCATGAATTTATTGAGATACGTAATGTTCAAGAGGAAATGCTGGTGCCTTTTAAAAAAGAATTATTCATAGATTCAAATAAGATTTTTAAAATTATTATATGTATAAATATTCTCAAGAAAATAAAGATACCTACACTGATCTTGATCGTAGTCTTAAGAATAAGCAATTTTACATATGAATTTCAAAATTATAAAATGTACACAATACTTTATATGACAAATTGAAGTGTTCGAAAGCAAGTAAAATTCCAATGTAGCATCCCTAATTACATCACCTGTCTCCATACCAAATTGGGAATATTTCATTTAAAAAAACAACCCGAGGATAGCAACTAAATATTTAAAGAAATATATCATTGTAGCAAAGTATCCCCAATTAAGAAAATTAAATGATGACATTATTTCCTTTCATACCTTATCTTGTAAAATATACCAAAATACAATAAAAAAAAAATAACCAAGTTAGATGTCTAAAGATTTACCAATATATTTTTTTTTAAGTTTTGCAAGTATGAAATAATATTCAATGTTATTGTGTTATTAAATTAAAATGTTATAAACTCCTGTATAATAATTTTACTGGAAGAATGTTACCGGAAGACTGCCGCACATGCATTAGAAGTTTTCTATTATCTAGTAGTACTCCTTTCGTTCGATTTTCTTAGAATAAATGGGCATTTTATTAAATTGTACCCGGAGTGTGTGTTATGTTGGTTAGTGGATAATTCTGACCACAGTATACTAAGCAATCAGTAGGGAAACTCAGCTTTCCCGCGTCTTCCAAAAATCCGCCATGTTGTTGGCGACTGACAGTTATTACTATAATTTCTCAATCAATACCTCAATTTACATGAAACTACACTGGATTACAACAGTTAATTAAGAATTAATGTAAAGTATTATAACTACGAAACAACTTTGGTTATGTTTACGCCAAATTATTAGCTATTTTTTCGTATGTTCTGTGGAATCCGCCATATTCTTGGCGACTTTTTCTAGAGTGGGGGTATTTAAAAACTGCCAGACGTATTTCATTCATAAATTGTCTCAGATTCCGTACTGATTGCTTAGTATACTGTGATCCTGACAAACCTATGACTTAAAATGTAATTTTGACAGTTTGGAATAAAACATAGACCTTAGACACGCCCAAAACCGTTTTCTGCCTATACAAATCGTTGATGCTCAGATATGTGCGACAGAGATAGAGCTACTCAGGGCAAAAACCCACAGATCATTGGCCGAAAAAAACAAAAACCGTAAATGACAGACGTATGACATTTACGGTGACAGACCGACTCCACCATGGTTTATGAGTTTTTAAAAACTATTGCTAATAAACACAACTAAATCACAAAAGGAACACAAATCATTAACAATATTAACAGGAAAGGTTTTGCAAGGTTATGTTTATATATTTTTCTGTCATAGAACATCTGTTTTTTCCCGGACTAGCTTCATCCTCAAGAATAAAAAACAAATGCAAAATATTGCAGCTTATGGAATTAACTATTATCTATCTGGTATCATTAATAATAAAAAGATTTATTTTCGTTGTTTCTATATTTGAGATCACTATAAAAAAAGGACCACATTTGTAGTTGATAAATCTAAGCCATCTTGGATGATAGTTATCATAGGTGCTCATTTTTTGGAGGGAAAAAGAGTTTTGCCCCATTTTTTAAACATCCGAGCTAGAATTCCAAAATGATGTTTTTATTGTATTTTAGGCCTCCCTGAGCATGTGGTTAAATTTGTGTACTTAGTGGTAGTTAACCCTATACTGCTTGAGAGTAATAGTCAGTTACATAAAAGAGAAACAAAATAAACCGAATTATTTTAGATGTGGTTTGAAAATAATCCTGCAAATATATGTAGTAAAAAAAAATTTGCTGTTTTGCAGTGCTTTTGAATGAATAAGTATAAATAATTTGACTAAAACTAAAGCGACAAGAGACTTGAACAATGATACTGCTACAAAATAGTCTCCATTTCCAATTTTAACATGCATAAGAAATTAAAATAATTTTTTTTTAATTAAGACTGGAGAGATGTCCGCTAATGTGAATAATGAGCCTGCTTTTATTCAAGTCAGGTATAATAAAACTAACCTGTATCTTTGTCGAAACATTTTGGCTGCCTCCGCAAGCTTCAGCTTTGTAAGGAAATATTCGGCATCAGTTACCACCGCTGCTTTATTTTCAATTTCAGTTATCAAATTGTTTACAAGTCCGGCAACATACTGCTCATGTTGCGGATTGTCCGGCACTGGCTCAATTTCCGTGCTACACAACGAATCAAAAATTAATGGGACTTGGCAAAAATAAAATATTCTGTACTCACCAGAATTTTTCTTCTATATATTGAGCGAGATAATGCCTAACTTCTATGGGAAAATGATCGCCATAAATAGCTCTTATTTGCTGCAAACTTTCAGCAGGCAACTGCTGAGCCTTAGCCCAAAGGGACATGGTTATGTGCTGAAGCTAAAAAAACGCAGGCTAGAATGTTATAAGCGCCAACATTTATGTATATACAAGACCGCTTAAATAAACTGTTTATATAGAGGCGTCCCTGCCCTTTACAAATGCAAAAATCAAATATTAATACTCAAGGTCATCTATCATTTCGCAACCTGGTGCCGGACTACATAAAAAAGTTATGTTTATCCGCAGACAACAAAGTCAAATAAAACGAGAAGAAACACTAACCTTTTCGGAAAACGCCAACGATGGACTGACAGTTTAATTGGTATTATCGCACATTTATTACAGATTTTGATGTGAATTATCTTAATATTGGTAGTAATTTTACCTCAATAAAATATGTGGACACATTCACACAGCGGCCATTTCGATTTCGAATAAAACATTGTCGTCACGTGACAGGTAAAGAGTGCCACACACTACCACGGTCTATAATCTTTAGAAATCTCAGACCATGACCACTGACCAGACAGATGGAATATACTTGTTGAGTAGAAGATAATATCCTTAATATTTTTAATCGCGCATCTGCTAGTCAATAATTATTAGTATTATTACTCAAATATTATGAACGATATAAGGTAACAAAACAGAATAAATGTTATACCGTTGATATATGTCAATATGGAATGGTAAATAAATAAAACGAATTAACTTTTATATAATATTTGACCCCATTATCACTATTTTCATTATTATGTGGGGTTACTAAGTTTACATGAACTTCCGACAATCTACTATGACAGTCCGTGACAATTTTATGATGAAAATGAAAAAATATATTGCAGTTGGTAAAATTCGCAACAAGTTGAGACTTTTCCCGCCATTAAATAATTCGCGCAAATTTTCGCAAATTTCGCGTCCATAAGGACAAGGCTTTTATTCTGTGGCCAAACGGCTCAACTATACTGTCAAAGTCCAGACTAGGGTTTTACTTTTGGGACAAATCCAGAGGGCATTGCAAATCGATGCCCTAAGAGATCTGTTATTTATTTGTTTTACTATGTTTTAACAGTTTAGGTATAACAATAACTTACTTTATATGCTTTGTGGGCAATATAAAAAATGTTTAGACGGACAATCTAGGTCCCATATCTAATGATGATTCTGCATTTGACCTGATTAGTTTTGAGAAAATAGAGATTTCGAAATATTAGCAAGTTGTTGTATTATTGTGTATGCTTTACTAAAGCATATACAATATGTATACAATACAACTTGTTCTACTAAAGCATACACAATACAATACTTGCTAATGTTTCGAAATCTATAGGTATTAATTTTCTCAAAACTAATCAGGTCAAATGCGGATTCATCATTTAGATATGGGACTAAGATTGTCCGTCAAAAATGTTATGATATTGCCGACAAAACATAGTAAGTAGGTATGTTGTTACCTAAACTGTTAAAATATAGCTTTAATACTAATTGTAGTAACTTGTGAACAGATTTGTAAAGTAAAACTAAATTTATGAAATCAACTCCTTGGCCGATTCATTAGATACAAAGGAGTTTTATTTCAATTTCATTTTTTCCATGTTAGAATAGCAGGAATATCAAATTATATGAAGAAAAATGACAAAATATGCCACAAATGATTAGACTATTTCGAAAAATTTATATTAACTATTACAAATTTAAAAAAGTCGATATTTTAAAGACATGACGATAAAATTCACATAAAGCATTTACATAAATATAATATAGATATATACTTACCTGTTCCGCTAATTAATGAATAATTCAATATTACTAAGAACCCATATTTTTATTTCAAAGAAAATAAATTTTATATTTGGTAACGATGATTTCAGCTCCAAAATTCCGAGAAATGTTCAGATTTGTGGTTGAACCTCCTTTACTAGGAAGTTTTTAGAATTCGACGATCATTAGAGTTCTAAGAATTGTGGTACAACGATGGCATTTTGCATTGTTGCATAATAGTTGCTAGTGGGTATATTATTTATATACTATATGTACTTAGGTAGGCATAATGTTATATATGGACATTTTAAAAAATAGCCTTTATTCTGATTTTATCATGCATTTAAAACAAAATTTTTAACATTTTTAATGGGCAGTGTTAATGTAAACAGTACTAGATATTTATTCCCAAGACTTTATTTCCATAATAAACGCAAGTTTGGCAATTTAGTCTCAAATCGTAATTACGTATTAAATCGTAACGTGTAAGAATACCTTTATATAGACTCTCAGTGATTAGGTACTACCTATTTATTCAAATATAAATAGATTTTTGTTTTCTTTTTATTATTCTCTTAAATAATTATATATAAGATGATGTATAACTTCCCCTATAAACTGTATAAATTAAATTATACATGCGTCATGCATTGGCTTTACCCTGTTCGTCACCACATTATTATATTCACCAATTTGGATTATCTATCTATATTATGCTAATGTTTGTATCAGATGAGGCATCCTGGAATCGGCGTTGCGATTCCATTGAAAGATCTGAAGAGACGTGAGACCTGAAATTGCGCATTTTGCCGCGGAGTCACAATTATCGTTTTTTTATTACGATTCTGTAACAATTTATAGTTATCTAATATATAGTAAATGATTTTTATGAGCTCTTATAAGTATAGAAAATTAGAAATTATGTTTCGTTGTAGTAGATACGTATTACGATAATTAGATATTATCGTATTATAACCAAAAGAACATGATTGATCACTACATAAGTACTAAGTACGCGCAGAGTACGCGATATCTAGGCAGAAAATTACATACTACAGAGTAGACGCGTAAAAAATCCGGAGTTACCTGTTTCACCACATTTTTTAAAATTGTAGACTGGTTATCACTGGTTACCTTGTACAATTACCATATACCTTGCAACTTGAGACGCAACTTATGAATCATAAATCATGCATGTTACAAATAATATGGTAATTGGTAATATTGTGGATGACGATTCACATCTAACCCACTGAAATGTAATTTTATATTATGATATCTAACCAGTCACCACAAAACCACCAAAATAGTCCCCACCATGATCGTACTTGCACTACTTTTGGTCGTGCACCACACAGCTTATCGCATAAACAAGAGTGTTCTCTTCGTTCTCTTATACCTTAATTAAATGTTTTTTTTATTGGAATATTCCTCTTGTTGGTCAGTGGTCGAGCGGTTTAAGGCGTCAGTACTTCAATGTGGTCAGACCGCTGTGGGGTCGACTCCCACGGCCGGTAGACCGTATATCAGCTATATTCGTAGACAGGATTGGCATCATCTCTACGGGTATGGTAGGGTGGAAGAATGTTGGCTTGAGTCAATTTGAGAGATTGATACCGGTCGACGTTTGACCACCCCCTAATTAATGAGGTTTTCCAGGTTTCCCTCATTCCTGCACTGCAAATATCGCGGCTATAAAATGCATCCTTTAAAATCTTATTAACGATATGGAAGATATTCCAATAAGAATATGAAAAACGTTAATTATTTAATTTACATTTCATTATATTTATTTTAAAATTTTTGCTGCATAAGTCACAGTATAATCAACTCCAACAATACGGAGTATGTAGGAGGCCTTTTCAAATTGCACTATGAGAGATAGCATTTATTCGGTCAATGGGAAATAAAGTTTGGTATAATTTTAGGGATGGGTTACCCTCAATGGATACCATGCAGTGCTTCAATTAAGTTTAACAGTCCAGTAATAATCTAAACCTAAATCATGTACTAAATTTGGTTCTTCCCATGGTAGTGTTGTAGATATGTTTTTGAAATTTAAGGCTCCATTTTAGGACACCCTGTATTTTATTTTGTTTTTTTTTTAACTTCTCTTGGTCAAAAGTAATATAAAGAGAAAGGAAAAGGCTGTTAGTAAACCATATCTTCAAATATTTCACATTTATTTAACTTAACTTTCTTCTTGAAGCAGTACAATATAATCATTTTTATTTAAAAAATACCCACAAAATATTTTAATATTTCAGTTAATATCCATTTATTCTATGTAGTAATGCAGAAATGCCACACAAATTCTTATTTCCTGTACAGCGTAATATGACATTTACAACTTACAACCCACAATTACAAGTTACAATAAGTCTTCTTATAATAACAGCTTACAACTCACTTGTTTGTTACAACTTGTATCTGAAAATTACTAGTCGTATCTTGTAATAACTCATAATTAGTGGTTGTAGGTTGAAATAACTATTTGTACGCCAAATTTACGAATTGGTTATTTTATTCTCAAATATTATGCTTTGTAGTGTTTTGTACAATAAAAAATGGATTTTATACCTCTTAATTATAACATAACTTGTAACTGCAACAAAATTACGAGTTGTATCTCATAATTAGTTTATATATAAGTTGTAATTAAAATTTATAATTCAAAATTACAACTTATACTAATTACAAGATATAACTGAATTCACATACAAGTTATAATTGTACCTCGTAATTACATACAAGTCATAATTTCCAGTTATAATTCGTAATTATCAGTTATATATGTCATAATTATAATGAGTTGTAAGTTAAAATTCTGAGTTGTACTTTACAATAGATTAAATTAACTTGTAATTAAGAGATGAACGTTGAAGTTACAAGCTGCAAGTCAAATATTATGCTGTGTAGTGTTTTGAACAATAAAGAATTTGAATTTAATATCTCCTAATTATAACTTGTAACTGTGGGTGGTATGCTGAAATTACGCATTGTACCTCAAAATTACGAGTTGTACCTCATAATTACAATTTATAACTTGTAATTACAAGTTATAATTCAAAATGACGACTTATACTAATTACAATAAGATATAACTGAATTCACATACAAGTTATAATTGTATCTCGTAATTACATACAAGTCATAATTTCCAGTTATAATTCGTAATTATCAGTTTTATATGTCATAATTATAATAACTTGTAAGTTAAAATCCTGAGTTGTAATTTATAAATTAAATTACGACTTGTAATTAAGAGATGGACATTGAAGTTACAAACTGCAAGTCAAAATTATGAATGCCAAATTATAAGTTACAATTGCGAGTTGTAAGTCGAAATTACAAGTTATGTCTTGTAATAACAACCTATAACTCTTAATTACAAGTTGTATGTTGCAAGTACGATTTGTAAGTCAAAATTATGTATATTGCCCGTTATTGTATTTTTAAACATTACGCTGTGTAATGTTTAGGCCCATAAAAAAGTTTCTATCTCATAATTACAATATCCCTTGTAACTGCGAGTTTAAGTTTGACACCTTGTAGTGCTTCAATTAACTTTAATCGTCAGTAACAGACCTAAATCATGTATTAAATTTGGTTCTTTTATGGTGAAGTGCTGTATAGATCTTTTTTTTTCAATATTTCAGTCCCCACTAAGTTTTGTTAAATTACATTTTGGACATCCCTACATGCACCTGCTCTGTACCGGTCGTTATGCGGAATGCCTTGTATTTTATTTTGTTTTACTTTTTTTTAACTTCTTTTGGTCGAAAGTAATGTAAAGGAAAAGGAAAAGGCTGTTATTAAACCAAACATTAAAATACATCACATTTATTTAAAAAAAAAATCTATAACAATCCGATAACAATTTAATAAATAACTTTCTTTTTGAAGCAGTACAATAGTACAATATAAATAATCATTTTAATAAAAAAATACCTAAAAAAATATTTTAATTGACATAAGTGTCTAGCGCATTTCAGTTAATATCCATTTATTCTATGTACAACAGTTTATTTCTATACTTCACTAAAATATTTCGTAAAGAATCTTTAACGTTATCGTATGTTGCATAACTAATCCCAACAGCTATTGGACCTTTTATCCAATTCATTGATAGACCCTTATAGAAACCCTTTCTTAAACCTTCGTTCCTAAAATCAAAATGAAATGTATTTTAATCACTTCCTTGTCGATAATACTTCTTTTTAATACTTAAAGTAATTAATTCAAAGTAACATACTAAATAAGCTTCTCATATTCAGAAATATTTTATTAAAAAAAGTCTAAGTTATATTTGCGTTGAAGAAAATGTAAGCAGAGAAAGAGTTTATTTTTCTTTTATTAGAGCTTCCCGTAAAAAATGTTTAACTCTATCATAAGTACAAAAACTAATTGCAACAGCTATAGCCCCGTTAACCCAACCAATAGTAACACCTTTATAAATTCCGTTACGAAAACCTTGATGCCTAAAAAATATTTAAAATTAATAACGATAAATCCGTAACAGTTAAGCCCCAATAAAGTTCTCCAATTGTATCACCGTTTGTTGGTACTGTAACTGTAAAATAATGAACACAAAAATGGAAACCAACTAATTTAAAAAAAAAATGGTTACCTGTAAACATAAACAAGCGTATGAAAAATTGTTCCATATTTGCCGGAAGAGTCCGTCTGCATCCGCCTTCTCACAATATCCAATGGATAACTGCTGGACTGTCCCAGTAAACCGGCTACAGCTCCAAAGCCTAAAGACGCAATGGCAGGCGGATTATGACTACTGTCTATACGCTCTACAACATAATTACTTGATTTTACCTAAAAAATCGCACTTGCCAAAATGGATCTTTATGTATTTTGCACTGAAACTGAAACCCCAAAAACCTTAAGACATAAAATTAAACACAGAGATTATTTATTCATATATTATTAAAGTTTTTGAGTTTCACAAAATAGATAAGTGCAGAAACCTCACAATTTTTATATCCTCTACAGCATAGTATAACTTCGACTCATAACTCGCAATTACATTAAGTTACAAGTCTTCTTACTATAACGCCTTACGACTCACTTGTTACGACTTGTACCTGAAAATTACTAATCGTGTCCGGTAATAACTCGTAATTAGTAGTTGCAGGTTGAAATTACTATTTGTAAGCCAAATTTAAGAGTTGTATTATAACCACCATAACATAAATTACAAGTTGTGTTTCATAATTACAATTTATAACTTGTAATTAAGAGTTATAACTTATACTAATTACAAAATAAAACCTGAATTATAACAAAGAAGTTATAATTGTATCTCAAAATTAGATAGAAGTGACAATTTTCAGTTACAACTCATAATAATTAGGAGTTATATCTTATAATTATGACGAGTAATAAGTTAAAATTAGGAGTTGTACTGTAGAATATAACTTGTCATTAAGAGATGGAAGTTGAAATTTCGAGTTATATCGTTGTTGTTGGTTGTAATAACGACCTATAATTCATAATTACAAGTTGTAAGTCAAAATTACAAGTTTTATCCTGTAAGACCTACAAGTCGTAATTACAAGTTATAAATTGAAATTACGATTTGTAAGTGAAAATTATGAATTGTATTGTCTGTTATACATTTTTATAAATTACAAATTACGACATAAGTCAAAATATACAACTCATAGTTGTATCTTGTAATTAAATACAATGATACAACTTATTTTATAGTTTAATATCGGTATCGGTGCATCGGTCAGTGGTCGCGCGGTTTAAGGCGTCAGTACTTGAATCGAGCTAACTAGATCGCTGTGGGTTCGACCCCCGCAGCCGGTAGACCGTATATAAACTATATTTGTGGAAAATTGGCACCTTCTCTACGGGTATGGTAGGGTGGAAGAATGTTGGCTTGGATGAATGTGAGAGATTGATACCGGTTGACATTTAACTATCCCCCCTAATTAATGAGGTTTTCCAGGTTTTCCTCATTCCTGCACTGAATGGTGGTTAGGACCTACCAACGTAAGTCGTTCCTGGGCACAAATGCGGTCTGGTTAATAATAATATGCCGCCGCCTCTCACGCACAAGTCTTTGACTTCTGGTCTAATTCTCGTGATTAGAATGAGGGGTAGAGATATTATTATATGTCTCAATTTCGAGCTTGTAATTAACTAGTAATTATGAAATATGACTTGTACCAGCTACACAATTCGTAATATCAACTTACAACTCATAATTAAGAGATACAAGTCAGAATTTTGGCTTACAACTCGTAATTAGGTGTTAAAATTGTAATTATAAGTTACAAGTAATAATTTACGTTGCAGATTCAATAAAAATTTGTGTGGCCCCTTCACGTTTCCTTAGATAACATTTATTAAATTAAGACATACCTCTAAATAACCTCTTCAAAGTATCGTAAGTGAAAAAAGAGACCCCGGCATATATTACAACACCTCCCATCGTGGGTATATATCCTCGGTAAAACGTCATCAGTCCTTCGGTATAATATATTTTAACGAAAACCTAAAACAACAAAATGTAACTAGTCACAAGTTGACTGTTATAACACCTACTTGTCTTAAAGTGGCGTACTCATGTTTACGAGTTACAGCCATTCGAGCCCGAGCTAGATCAAGAGGGTATGTGAGTGATTGCGAAGTGACTCCAGCTAATGAACCAGCTAGGAACAATTTGCCTGGAGTTTTTCTGTAATAGAAATTATCAAGAGTTACCACAAGCGGATAATAATAATATAAAGTAAGAAATTACCCAGACTGATCTACTTTTAACACTCTTTTCCATTGTTCGTGCGCAGTGAACTGAATAGCAGCGTGCGGTATGATTCTTGCCATTGTGGCGCTGTTTCCCCTCCATAGTGCAAAAAAGCCTTCCTTCTTGAAAGTCTCTACAAGGAATTTAAATGCTTTTCTGGTTGAATAAGATTTCTGTCTACAAAAATACAATCGTGATGTCTAAGTATAACATAAAGTTAGGTTTCCATGATACTGTGACGCCTATGCATTCACCGTCAATAATCACTAAGACAACACCAACACAGGCATATTAAGAAACATACAACCTATTGTACGTGACTTACATATAGATAATAATAATTATGAAAGATTGAGACTTACCCAATCTGAAAATTTATTTTTGTTCGATCAAGGGGAGCTATAGTGGTCTTTGCAAGGGCACCAGCAACAGCTCCCGCAGCTAGACTAGTCAAAACGATTTGTGTATTGTTCAGTTTATTTGTGTGTGGATCATGATGGACAGATTTTGCCATATTGGAAGACTATGTCATCAAGGCATTATTGTCATACTAATCTGAAATATAAAAACATAAAATAAAACAATACATTAATAAATTTGATAAGAATTTAAGCACTAGGATTACTTCATGGTAAAGTGGACTGGTTAATATGTGATTTTAACAACATAGTCCAAAGTCCAGTTTGCAATTTTTACCAAAAAAAAATACAAACATCAATTCATTTAAAGCTGGCAAGCAGCCATAAAAATTTGCAGTTAATTATGCAGTAAAATACAGCAAGCACAACACCAAGTAAAATTTTAAAAATATCTCAGTAGTGTAAATAATCAAACTCCAAATTCCTATTTTAACGTACAATACTTTTTTTTTTCGTTGTCGTTATGCTTGAATATATAAGTCCTTTAAAACATCATTTAAATAAATTAAAATATAATTATTAATCTAGCATGGATGATAAATGTAAATACATATATAAACACAAACATTATCAGCTGTTTGTTGCAAAATAATTTGTATGACTGTACATTTACAGTTTCCACCTGTTGGTTGATCCCACAAAACTTTAATCAGTTCTACCTGACGTGTCATTCCACACCTAAGTGTATTTTGTTTATTTTTCTGTGCTGCCAAGTTTTATTCCTGATATTTAAGATGGTAAGTTTTGAAAATACTGTAATCCAAAACTGACGCTTGATGTCCACAATTTTTAATTACTTTTAGGCACGCTATTTTAAGGAAAAAGATATAGATGGTACGTATATTATTTCAGATTATAATCACAGAGAGATTATTTAAAAATACTCAATTAATTAACAACAACTATATTCGAGTAACAAAGGACAAATATTTAAAGTATTTAATGACAAAATTGTGTAAAATCAAATCCTAACAGAGATAAGATAACATTTTTATGTTAACATACAAGTTTATTTGCGATTCATGCATACCAACTTTTCTTGTAATAAAATGATTTTTTTTCATATAGTTTGCATTGGCACCTTACAGTTATCGAAACAGAATATGTAGAGAATGAGATAAACATTAATGTATTTAATAGAAACTAATTAATTAACTGTATTATTTTTAGACATAAATTTTAACTGCACTATTTATTAGAGAAAAGTACTGACTGACATTTACAGCAAGTGCATAGATAGATATATAAAAAAACAAAAATATTATAAAAAAAATGCAAAAAGTGGTACTTTTTTTGCACTAAACGCTGTACATACGAAAGTTATGAAATAGGGATATAAGTATCTGATGGAGAAAAGTATTAGTATGTTTCTGAAATAAATATTTAAATTATACTATTTTCAGAATTCAGGGAATGTTTTTACTTGTTTGCTCGTTCTGGACATATCAAATCTTTGGATGAACTTACAGTAATAATGAGAAGTTTGGGACTGTCTCCAACTATATCCGAAATGACTGGCTATTTAAAACAAAAGGTAATTATAAAATCTGTAGAAAATAAAAAAAAGATCTTCCACTAATCATTTACTCACATAAGAAAGCTTATTTGTTTCAAATTTAATTTCTCTCAGATAATAATACATAAAATAAATGAATTATTATTATTTTATTTTTAATATTTGTATTAAATGATAAAAGGATTAGTAACTGATTTCACTTACTTTAATCAAACTTTATCACACGTGCAGCTTATGTAATGTCAACAATATTGTACAGATAAATATTCTTAATTAATAGTTTCCATTCAGAAATACTGTTAATACTTATTAAACAGCTACAGAAGAATTAAGATTATGGTGTTACAAAAAATGCAGAATAGAACAATACTAATTTGTTTAATAACCATGGCTATTTATTGAACATGATTGTACACTTTTATTTCTCCACCTTTGACCCCGAATGTGTTGAAAAAAGGACTGATATCTCTACTGATAAGTGGTTTGGGTATTTATTGAATGATTATTGAAAATTGGCAATTAAAAACTACATATTATGTTAATTAATTGGAAATAATTTATATTATTTTATGAATATGTATAACAATCTAATGGACAAATATGTACTTTTTTGATAGGGTGGGAAGATGAGCTTTGCAGACTTTCTAGAAGTAATGCACATACATTCAAGAGTAGAGAATCTTCCGAAAGAAGTTGTAGATGCATTTAAGGCAGCTGACACAGAAGGCAAAGGAGTCGTTCCTGCAAAACAACTTCGACACCTACTTCAAAATTGGGGTGAATGTTTGTCGATCAAAGAAGTGGACAGAATTTTTCGTGAGGCAAACGTTGACAATCATAGTATGGTACGATACGAGGATTTTATTAAGATAGCTTGTGCCCCAGTGCCCGACTACTATTAATTTATTATCATTATTGTGTAATCATGTAACACTCTGAAGAAGAGTAGGTATTTAAAATTTATATATATATTACTTACCTCTGTTACTTTTAAAATTATGCTTAATTCATTGCACAGCTTAGTTTATTTTATAATATTTATTATTGCATGCAAGCACCATAATTTAAATTGCACTGTTTCATGAAAAAAAGTTATGTAAAAATCAGATTAAACGTCAAAAACACATTTCCACTTGGTTTTTTTCTGGTGTAGTAAAATTTAAAGCTGCAAATTATTATAATCGCATAATGTTGATAACACTGCCACACACTGCACCGCGCAGTGATGCAAAACACGAAAATCTAAAATGACTAGTTTCGATTCAGTTTCTTCATAATATAAATTTAGGTTAATTCACAGAAAATCTAATACGGTTTTGTATAAATTAAATATTCTCCATCAATACTATACATTGGAAGCCTTGTTATATAACGATAACGTGGTAAATGAATTATATTTTGTATACTACTGTTCAGTTCAGTTAGTCAAATCAGTCGAATTGAATGCGTTTAGATATTTCCAAATTTGACATTTGACAGAAATTTGCAAAGCGCCTTTTACTTATAGGTTACCGGAAAACGTTTGTGATCGTTTTTAATTTTTAAAATAAGTAGGTATCCATTTATATTTAGTAAAAATTAAAATAGTCACAATGGCGACTGCTATGCCGATAAACCCCAAACCTTTTCTAAATAGCCTTACTGGCAAGGCTGTAATGGTAAAACTCAAATGGGGCCACGAATATAAAGGTTATTTGGTGTCTGTGGATGGTTACATGAACTTACAGCTGGCAAATACTGAAGAATACATTGATGGCAGTTCAACAGGTACTCCCACATGATTAGACTTCCCAAAAATTAATAATTATTTTTAGGAAACTTGGGAGAAGTATTAATCCGCTGCAACAATATTTTATTTATTCGTGGAGCAGAAGAAGAGGATGAAGAAGGAGAAACAAGAGACTAGATTAAATATTTGACTATAGTGTACACTCGGAATGGGTCTTTGTACAAACTGAAATTTAGTGTTCCAGTTTCGTTCTACTAGAATAATACTTGTGGCTCAGTTTGTAAAAAATATCTTAGGAGAATAAATAAATGTGTCCTACCAATTTGTAATTTTTATAAGATTGTAAAATGTTATTTAAAATAGCATATTGTCAAATAAGTAAGTTTTCATAAATTATAAATAGGTGTTAATAATAGTTAAATTTTCTGTATTTTTTGTAATTAAAAACTGTAGGTGTTCAAGTTTTATCTTTTTATTTCTGAAAAACTGTGCTTGAAAATGAAAGATTGAGTGTGTACAGAACTCAAATATTAAATAAATGTTTCATTTTTAGAACTCGCGTAATATATATGTTGGCAGCATAAAGAACAGCAGCTTGTATATCTGGTTGCCTAAGCTATGCATAAGTATCATCAACCTAATAAAGTATAAAATTTAGAATATAATTAATCAATTTTAAAGGATCTAGAAACGTGAAATACTTATATTACAGAAAATTTTCAAAATCATGAATATGAATAAATAAAATGTGTATGTAGATAAATCATATGATTATAGAAATTCAGTAAAACTTCCTGCTAGCCCAAAAGTTATATGATTTATTGAAATACATAAGTGTATTACAAAACATTACTACATACCTACGTAAATAGTAAAAATAAAATGATAAAAATTAATAAACCTTCATAAGTATAATGAATAGAAATAACTACTAATATTAAAAGTTCAGTGTAGATTATAGTTGCGGCAAGAATTCAGTCGACGTATACTAGTGTTTACTGTTTATTGGTCATACGAACAAATGAATAATTATGTAATTTCATCAATATATTTAACTGCGATTGAGAATAACAAACCTAAGTATATATTATTATTATTATACCATCGAAAATTGTGTTGACAATAAAAACAATTAATTACCGGTCTGAATTCTTGTTGCGACTATACGAATACATCAGCAGTTCCAAATACATGGCCAAATACATTTTAAGGAGTGCCATTATTATTGCAATAGAGTGTACATATTTCTATTTATAAAACAGCTTTTTAAAATATATCAAATCACCATTAGTTTAGTTTATTATTAATATGACTAACATTCGATAAAGGTTTTTATAATTTTTTATAAGTTGTTGCTGGGCAAAATTAAAATCATGATTGATATTGACATTGAAAATGGTTTTATTAAAAATGCATGCCGCATGTCAGTTGATAAGAAAGTTATACACGTCATAACGATTCGGTTCATTAAACTAAACTGTTACATTCTTAAAAGGATTCTTTAAAATACTACAATAAAACATATCAATTATTGCCAGTACAGATAACATCGAGACATGCAGTCCCACTTGCAAAATACTCTAATTTGGAAATAATTTGAACACATTTTTAAATCAAATTGCATAAATTGGATTCTGTCATTTGTATACCAACTTGAGAAGAAAAGCAATTTATATTTCACTACCTTATAATACCTAGGATACAAGATATATAGGGTGTTTTTAAATGAAGCAGCAAAAATGAGACCACAGATTCCTTTTAGGTGAAAATCACAAACCTAGAAAAAATATAGACTTCGTTGGTTCATGATATAGGTCACGTGATAGGTGCCGCGTTTTCTAGGGACCTACGGTCCAGAAAATTGATATTTTATTTGCTTTATGTTGGCGGTTGTGCAAATATGATGGCTGCATTGCAATCTGAAATTAACTAACTTGCTGTCATTTTAAATGTCATTAAAGAATGTGACATGAATGTGACCAATCACAGTAAACAAATGACCTTCATGCTACAATACAACCAACGTAAATTGGCATAAAAACCAAGTTTTAGCGATTTGGACCTTTTAGGGCAGCCATGAATTTGCGGTCGTGAGCAATATGACACTGCCACAGTCTATATTTTTTCTAGGTTTGTGGTGAAAATAAATCGATTTAACCTAACATATAGGTACCTACCTATATTCCAAGTCGCATAATAAAAAAATTGATTTTCGATATTTGTAAATAACTTCTTATAAATACAAACATTTACATAAAATGTGTAATTCAGGTGTTTTTGCGGGCGTGAAATTCAAATTTATTTCTAATTTTGAAGTCACTAGTAGAGGGCGCCACTTATGGCACACCATGTTTCTTTTAAATGACAGAACTTTTTTGCTGCCTATAGTGTATTCATCTGACTATTGAAACAATTGATTCTCCTACCTGTTTTATTTGAAAAAGGTATACCTTGCTGAAGTCGGTAGGTGAAACCATTTTGGAAATAATCCTATTTGAAATGCTCAGTCTACCGAGTAAAAACTGTTTTGGTTTCAGGTAAAGTGGCTTTTCTGCTGAAAATACAACAAAATTTTACTTGAAAAAGTTGTTCAGAATGGTAAATTATGGGGATGTACAAAATCGGCGAGGTTTGATGAAACCATTTTTTCAACAAAGCACAAAGATTTCATCAAAGCATCAGGCCGATCATTTTGAAATTTCGCACGTCTCCATAATTTACCATTCTCAACATCTTTTTGAAGAAACATTTTGCTCTATTTTCAGTAGAAAAGGCACTTTACCTGAAACGATAACAGTTTTCAATCGACGTACTTAATATTTCAAATAGTATTATTTCGAAAACTGTTACTCCTAACGACTTCAAAATGGTATACCTTTTTCACATACACACAACAGGTAGGAGAATCAATTGTTTCAATAGTCAAATGAATACACTATAGGCATCAAAAAAGTTCTGTCATTTAAAAGAAACGTGATGTGCCATAAGTGGCGCCCTCTACTAGTGTCGTCAAAATTAGAAACAAATTTGAAATTCTCGCCCGCAAAAAAACCCTGATTTACAAATTTTATGTAAATATTTGGATTTTTTAAGAAGTTATCGACAAATATCGAAAATAAAATTTTAACTGACAATCTGTATCTTTTTTATTATGCGTCTTGGGATATAAGTATGTTAGGTTAAATCAATTTATTTTCACCGAAGGAATCTGTGGTCTCATTTGTACTACTTCATTTAAAAACACCCTGTATAATCATACCCATATCACCCCGGACATTGAGATGCCTATTTCTCGTGGTAATATCCTGTTTTAGATCCAATCTAATAACATTTAAGCACTTTGCTCTATTTATATTTTTTTATAACTATTGTAAATAGCTTAAAAAAGTTATATCAGATATGGCAGTTATATTATAGGAAATGTTTGCTATATACAGTGTGTTTCAAGAGGAGATGTACATACTTCAGTATGTTTATTCTGTTTAATTTGCGCTTTGTTTCGGATATACACGATGTCAAATTTTAAAAAGATATATCACATTTTCTTTAATAACTTTCGACTACTTTGAGTTAAATTCATGAAATTTTGTATGCGGAGGTTTGTTTGCGCGGGAAATTCAAATATTATGCACAATTGGCAGTATCTCCAAGACGACTCACAAGCGACCATCAAGATCATTTTAAATCGCTTCAACTTTTTTGTGCCACGGTGTATGTCATTTTGGAATAGAAAAACATTTTCTGCTATCTTTTCTACTTAAGAAATGTACACCTTATTGAAGTCCCTATAAGCAGCTGTTTCCGTTAAAAACTAATCTAAAGATGGTGATGCATGCAAATTATGTATTAGAGTGCCATCTTACTTTTATTAAAAAAACAAGACACAGAAGAAACACTTTAAGGCTGGGATTTTGCATACATATTTTTACCGTCTAAGAAGGCTTCCAGCGAGGACACAGAACTCCATCAAGAAAATTGAAATAATTGGTTATTATTATATATCAACGTATTCACAAAGGTTCCCGCTAGTACGTGAGATAATTCAATGCTCATAAAGTCACAAAAATAATTAAAATAAATGTTAAAATACCTCAATTTTAGCCACACAGTTACTACGCCAATATGTCACAATTACGGCAAAATTATTCCAGCTACAGCCACCAAATTACTTCACTCACTAGCCAGGACATATAGGACAACTTGTGTTACACTTTCAGATTAATATTTATTGCTAATTTTACATTTTGTGTCCTCGAGTAAAATCATAACATATATCACGGCTTCCATTTTTATGTACGTCAAAATGCACGATAAACTTCAGGGAGCCGTGTGGGTCGGGCCTATACGGTTTGTATACTGTCTCATAGGTCTGTTTGATTCGCCGTTTCGCTCACTCAGGCTGTGCAATTCCTTTTCTACAAAATCCCCGCCTTAAAGACTAAAAACTATTAGTATTTAATCAAAACAGCCTGAATTTGTTGTGAGAATTGTAAAAATAAAATCTCTAAACAAATTGTACAAAAGCTGACTAACTTTCGATTCACACATATTAAATAACTTTGTCTGTGGAATTGTTCATTAGCATACCTAGATGTTTGGTATCAGATAACATACATATGACTTCATTGATAGGAATTGTAGGAGATTTGATTTATATTATATATTCTGGTCAACAGTCGCTTCAGTTCATTCCATCATCTGGGGTGCCACAGGGTTCGGTCCTTGGGCCATTGCTTTTTAACATTTTTATAAATGATATCGTTACGGATATAAATGTTAAGTGTCTTCTGTATGCAGATGACATGAAAATATATAACAGAATCGACTGCTTTAATGATTGTATTAATCTGCAGAGTTCTCTTAATAGTTTGAGTGCGTGGTGTTCTGCAAACAAGTTAGATCTGAATGTAAAAAAATGTAATGTTCTCACTTTTACACTTAAAAATAGCGCCATGGAATACTATTACCATTGTTTTCTGTTTTTGCCAAATTGTATTTTTCCTACCCTGTAATTGGTGGTGTACTGTAGGGTAGTGTATTTGTTAAATAAATAAAATAAATAAATAAATAAAATATTAGCTTAAAATACCTTTCTAATACAGTACAAAATGTTACAAAAGCTAATAGTAAAGAATATATGGGTAGATATTGTGGGTGTAATTCAACGCTGGTTGGGGCTTTAGTCCACAGAGTAGTTAGTTTCACACAATATTATTAATACCTAAAATATATAAAAACATCCTGTATCTTCAAAATATCTACTATTTTAAAGGTATCTATCTGTCCTCAAAATTTCTTGCATACAATTCAAACTTCCCTGTATAGGTAAGTGAGGTTGAAACAATTTATTGTGATCTTTAGATTCTGGCGTATAAATTTGCCCATATACTTTCAAATCATTCGATACAAAAATTATTATATACGAATATGGCTAACACGAATATTTTCCAATCTGCAGAATGACAAAATAGTCTCTCTTTCTTCTAAAATAAATATTCTTATAACGTTTTTATTGAATTTAAATGTTTAATTTATCCACGGATCATCGTAATCTTGACATAAAAAGCTGTATTAAATAGTGCGGAAATTTTATCAATAGGGCGCATATGTTGCTCTTTGCCCTCTTATTATCTTTTTTTCCTTAAAAATCGACGCGTAATTATTTAATATATCGATAAACTGCAACATTAATACATCGCACCAACATTTTATTGCCTCGCACGGTAACTTTCCGCTCCTAGAAATTCTCCTTTGATTATAACCAAATTCATCAATGAAAACTGCAATTGCTGCAGTTGGGGTAGGTTGTAGAATTAAATGCAGCAAGCATAAAATGTGCTTAGTTCTTATTTGAGGTTTAAAAGATACAATTACTATTATTTTCTTTTTCTTGTAGGCAGGTCGGAATAACTGAATGAAAAATCTTAATGGGCAAGTATTGGTTTCATGTGTTTTAGCTTTGGTCACGTATTGCCAATTATTTTGATCAAACGAACTTCAGTCACCACCTGTAAGTACTTACATTGTCTTAACGGTAAATGGTAAATGTATAGTATAAATGAGTAGTTTTAAAATTACTTAAGTTTTACTCTTTAAGTGGTAAATGATATACAGAGTGTCCTGAAATTAGTGATCAAAAACTGTAAGGCATACAGGGAAAGTTAAAATAATACCAGTTTTTTATCCTATTTGGCTTGCTTACTGGGCTTCCAAGTAATAAGTTAAATACTGAATTTCAATCATAATTTCTAAACCGTTGCCTTAGCAAATTCAAAATTTGGGTGGTAATAGATGGTAACTCATAATACAACTTTCATTATTTGAATTGGAATCAGACATGCTTCACTCAGAGTTCCTATATTGGGTTTAAGAAATTCTATACTATCCTTTTCCTATATCTATCTCTTTCAATTTTTCTGTATAACATTGCCTACGGAGGGCAACCATACGCGATATTCAAAAGTGATTAATATATTATTTTTCCCACCCTTAAAAAAATATCTCGCTAGAAAAATCTTACTTCAGAAATTGACATCCCGTATCTTTCTCATTATGCGACTTGGGATAGAAGTATGTTAGGTTAAATCAACTTATTTTCCTAAGGACTCTCGATATGATTAGTGCCCCTTAATTTAATTCCTGTATTCAGGGTGTACCTTAAATAGAGGAAACAAATCCAGGAGCGTATTCTGTAGCCCAAAATAAGAGTGTTTTGCTATATAAATGTGGGGTCTTGGGATAGTATATGGTTTACCTTTATGGTCTTGCAGATAGAAATGGTAGCAAGGTTAGGCGAATTTATATGAAAAGATTTCCAAATCATCAAGCTCCAAATCCAAGAAATTCAGTTGTTCAGAAATATTTTTCTGCGTCTTTCGAAGTTCTGGTTTCAGAAAAGTCCAATTCCTGGAAGCCTGAGTTGGAATGATCTATTCTATACGAAATTGAAAAGAACCCAAATACTAGTACTAGAAAGATCGCTGCAACCCTTAATATGAATACATTAATTTGGTCCAATCTGAAGCATCAACACGTATTACTATAAAGGGTTCAAACCTTATTGGCGCAGGACTATCCTGCTCGCCTACAATTTTGTCACTGCATTTTGCACAAAATGTTGACTTTACCGCTGGCATATTGTTTACTGATGGAGCTAATTTTTCCAGAGCTGATATAATGAATTTCCGCAATAAACACGCTTGGTCTGATAAAAACCCTAGTGCCATGGTATCTCGATTTTAAGATCAGTTTTCTTTGAATATATGGGTGGGTAATATTGGAAATTTTCTTTGGGCTGGGCTTTACTTTTACAAAGAACTTTAACTACTTTCTGCAGACATTTTCTTAATAACGTTTTACCTGAACTACTTGACACTGTTCTCTAAGACAAAGAATCTGGTTTATGCACAGCGGGGCTTCCCCACATTTTAGTTTGACTGCTCATGAATTTTTAAATGAAAGATTCGGTAATAACGTGATTGGATGAGGCACTCAAGAAACAGATCAATCTTGGCCACCCAGATCACCTGAAATGAACCCTATTGATTTATTTGTTTGGTGACTCGCATTTGTTTACAAGGTCCACATGGAATCTAAGGAGCATTTACGTCAACAAATTATAGTTGGCTGCGATGTGATAAAAGCTACTTCTGGAAATTTTGCTCGTGTTTGAGCTGCAATTTCAAGAAGATCTGAAACATGTATTTTGGCTGAAGGTGGCCATTTCCAACATGTATTAATTTTTTTGATATTATTATAAGTCATGTAATGAGTATCGTAAAAATACTCTTGATCAGATAAATCAATTTTGTTGCTAACCGGTTTGGAATACAAAAAAGTGGAAAGGAGTGTATTTTTGTAATATTATATACAGAATAATATATATGTTTTTGACAA